>CAWUFW010000234.1:1270000-2540000 GCA_963921515.1 Calotriton arnoldi | reverse complement strand
CTAGCCGTACACGTGCACATCTCCTGTCCCCCTTCGGAAGCTAAATCCACAACAATAGATCTCGCAAGCGTGCAGCGCATGCGCTGCGTCGCTAGGCGAGACCTAACAAGCGAGCAGCGCATGCGCTGCGTCGCTAGGCGAGACCTAAAAAGATGAAAGGGCTGAAGAACCCCTCAAGACTTCGTGCTGACTTCTTCAGGGCAGTTGCATCCCACATAGCCCACGCGTGCCTTGTTTGGAGACTGCTTGGCCGGCAGCTGATCCTCCTCGCTGTCGGCACTGCTGCTGGGGGAGCTGAACGAGTAGGCCGACCGGTGATGTCTCCGCCAAAAGCTGCAAGAGGAATGTGGAGCCATGGAGGCACTACTGGCTCGGAATTAGGCTCTGCCCGCCCGGATACAGTATCATTGATGAAGAAGTCTGCAGGGAAAGCAACGTTGGACTCGGCGGGGGCCGCAATGAAGGGCTCTGCCGCAGGAACTGCTGAGTCAGAGGGAGCCGGGTCGAATCTATTTAAAAAGCACCTGTGTACAACTACAGCTCCTAGAGAGAGTAGAATAGCTCCTGCAGTGAAGGGAGCTGCAGTGTCTGGTCAATCTCTCCCCGGCACTCGGGGGGGAAGGTGAAGGAGGGGACATCAGTGGTTCGCAGGGTGGGGACTGTCTCCCCACCCCGCAGCATCTGGACCCAGTGCATCGTAAGGAACAATCTCAGCCGATAAGCACAGGAGAAGAGGAGAGCAAAACCCTCTCTATTGAAAATCTGTCATTCCGATCCGTGGCAGAGGGGCCTGAAGAATTGGGAAGGGAAGACGGGATCCCCGCCCAACATATTGAAGCAGGACTGACCTCAACAGAGGCACACAAGACACAAGTCGCCCCACCTCATACACAAGGAGGGCACACCCAGTGGTAACTCCAGCTGTAAATGGGCCAGGTTCTGAATGTGGGGATAAGTTGTTCTCATTATCAGATATATCTGACTGGTCGGATGCAGAGAGGCCAAGTCAAGAGAGTGAATCTAGCAGCCTAGAGGGGAAACACGATAAACTCCTGACGGATACTGCCACAGTTAAAAGGGGCAAAAAATTATCTTCACAGGAGAGATCAAGTAAAAATGAAGCAAGAGCACGGGGACTTCTCTGGGATTATTCTATTACTCCAGTCTTAGAGGGCGATGGCGCAGCAATTGGTAATACTTCACAGGGAGGAGCAGAGGCTGCCTCGTTAGAGTCTATATATCAAAGTATCATGGCTCATAGGGAAGAGAGCCACTCAGAAAGCTGCAGAGTCCAGACAGCCTGCTGGAAAATGCAGGGGGCCATTCATAAGGTCCCTAACGTGCTCAGAGTTCAACGAGAGAATGGTTGATGTGGAGAATAGGATTGTTACGTTGGAAAGCGAGGTTTCATTGCACAGAGAAATGACAGCATCCCTGGACAATCAAATGACTGACACCCAATGGAAATTGGAATTTCGAAAAAGACTGAGCCGTAATAACTTGAGGGTTCTAGGTATCCCAGAGAGAGTGCAGGGGGATAACGTGCTGAAATTTGTTGTTGACCTTTTTAAAGGTGCTCTTCCCGAGCTAGGGAACTGGGACTTGGTTCAGGAGATCCAACGTGCTCACAGATTTCCATTTAAGCAGAAGAGGTCTGCCTCAGTAGAAGGGAGCAGACCTTTGAGCAATTCTGACATATGTTGGAAATTTTCTGCTTTGCCAGGCGATTTTTGATCTGGCTTGACCAGATCAGCAGCGCTCCTTCAATGGTCATACCTTTTTTGTTAGACCTGACTTCTGCCCCTCTACGGTGGAACGTCGCTGGCGTTTATGCCAGCTGATTTAACCATTCCAGAGTAAAGGAGCTCAGGTTTTTTTAATGAATTCAGCTAAGCTGAAAGTTTTCTTGAGGGATAAGCCTCATTTCTTCACATCGGACACGGCCAAAGAGTTTTTACAAATCCTCGCATAAGTTTGCCTGTGACTGGGAAAAATGTTTTTTTTTCTTCTCTAATTTGCAATGAGATCTTAAGGTCTTGGTGCCCATATTGGTGGGTAGTGTCTTTTCATTCTACTCTGGGGGGCAGTAGTAGTGAGGGTGGCTGCCTTTTCTTTTTGGTGTTTTGTCAGGTTTGAGGTTGGGACGGGTATTCAAGAAGGGTAACACTACATCACAGGACGTGGGTGGTCCAACTGCTTGTGAGAGTTGGTGGGGGAAAGGGGGGGAGGTGAGAAGGGTTTTGGTGGGGGTTGTAGGGCGGGGGAGGGTTAGGCAAACCGTTATATTTATTGCATTGTCATAGCATCCTCAGTTTTGTAAGGAGCAAGAAAATAGATATTTTAGAGAGCAGTAACATAATGTGCAGTATTGAAAGAGTACGGCTATCTGATTCCAAACATAATGATTGGAGGTAAAATTCGGTCTGTGGCCTCAACGAAAAGAACAAAAGGGGAAAAATAGCCCAGAGTCTACGATTTGTGCAGGCTGATTTGGTTTGCCTCCAAGAGACTCGTATACCATGGAATAAGCGAGGGTGACTGAAGGATTTGGGGTATAGCGTATTAGCATGTACCCACCAAGGGACAACATCAAGAGGGGTGGCAATCTTAACAAAAAAAGGGATAGGTACTTGTAAGCGAGTCAGAGAAGATAAATTTGGGCAGTGGGCCATCACGGAATGTGTGGTGGTTGTTGGCGATGCTTCCTTTACCGTCTGCTCCATGTATGGATCCAATCTAGATGAGCCTGAGGTATTGGACTACTTAAATACAGAGCATGCATTGTGGGCACACCCCTTAATCCTTTGCGTTGATCTAAATATCTATATAGACAGTCAAGACAATCTCAGTGGAGATCAAGTATATCATGGGAAAAAACTGAAGGTCTATAAGGCATTGCAAGGTCTGGTGAGGGAACACGGGCTGGTAGATATTTGGGCTAAACATAAAGCATCCGACCCAGGCTTTACATTTTATTCAGCTCCCCATAATAAATTAGTAAGACTTGACTACTTCATTGCCTTAACTACACTGGTGGGACAAGTTTGAGAGCTTCCCGAGTGCTGTTTCAGATCATAATCCCTTGGTGAGAAGATTCCCAACGACGGGGGTTACCAGAGATCAAACACTCTGGGCCTTTGAGAGAAAGCTTTTATTTAATCGAGCATACAGAGATCATATGGTTAAGTGGACTTAAGAATTTTTCGAGATTAACAGGGGTAGTCTGGGACACCTTTAAAGCAGAGGGTTCGAGGGGGAAACCTTGAGCGTCTCTCTCCATCACCAAAAGATGAAACGGGTTGAGATTTGCGGCTGTTATGAGCAATTAAGAGCAGCAGAAACTGAACTTCTGGGTAAGGTGACTAAGGGATAAGCTATCCAGCGGAGCCAACAAGCAATAGCAATTTTAAAATCCAAAATTAACCAATATTTTGGGGCTGAGGTGGCAATGAAATTTATGCAAAATAGGACTGAATCTTATGAGTTGGAGCAGAACACTGGGCGGCTATTTGCAAACCGTCTGCGGTAGCAAGAAATAGCCAACCGAATTTCAAAGATCAGAGATCAGTCAGGCCAAGTACATGAGTCATCACCGGGCGTGCTTAGTGTTTTTAAGGAGTTCTATAAGCAGCTCTATATTGAGGAAATAACTCCATCAGGGGTCAAGGTTGGGGATTTTTTTTTTAAAAGACCTGGAAACGATAAAGGTTACATATGAACAAAATGACATGCTGGCAGCCCCAGTAAACAGGGAAGAGATAGAAGTGGCTGTACACTCGTTAGCTATGGGCAAGGCTTCTGGACCCAATAACATTTTATTGACCATTTCTCCAGGTATTACAACAGGACATGCTGCAAACCTTTTTTACAGGCCCAAAGTGGATATGTGCCTCCTTCGTGGCAGAAGAACACCATAGTTGTGTTCAAAAAGAAAGGAAAGCCAGATTTGAACCCAAGCTCATACAGACCAATATCTCTCATTAATTGTGATAGTAGAATCTATTCTAAAATACTTGCAAGTCACCTGGGCGAGATTATAGCTCCTCTAGTTTCAACGTGCCAGCACGGGTTTATCTGCGGCAGAGACACGACAGACCATGTCCGCCGGGTCATAGCCCTTTTGGATTGGGCACAAGCTACGAAGTCACCATTAGGAGTAATCCTATTAGACCCTGAAAAAAGCGTTCGATCGGGTTTTATGGAAATTCCTCTGTGCAGTCCTGCAATGGAAAGGCTACTGTAAGAGGTTTGTTGAGGCAATTCGAGCATTGTATTTCTCACCTATGGCTGTCATTCGCATAGCAGGGCAGGACTCGGCTCCATTTGATATCACCAGGGGCACTAGTCAAGGATGCCCGTGTTCTCCTCTGCCATTTGCACTATATATCAATCCCTGTAAACTTGAGATAAATACTATTATCAAACCGGTGATAGTTAATATGGTTGAGTACAGAGCATTGGCATATGCAGATGACATAGCGGTACTCACTACGGATCTGATTACGGCACTCCCGGAGATCAAGGCCTTAGCTGACCAGTTCTGAACTTGTTCAGGATACAAATTAGATGCAGATAAAACACAGATTCTGTGCACAGAGAATTTGCAGATTGTAGATCCACAGGTAGTCTCTGAGGTGGTTTATCTCTGGGTTAATATCACAGCTGTCATCGACAAAATTGTCGACCTGAATATGGCTCTGATTATAGTCAACGTTAGAAGAGAACTGGAAAGGTTAGATCATCTACATCTTTCACTGTTTGGTAGGAGTAATGTGCTTAAAATGTCGATTCTAGCTAAGGTTTTATATGTTTTTAGGGCAGTCTCTTTGGAAATCAGCTCATCCTGGATATCGAGCCTGGAAAGGATCTGTTATAGGTTCTTATGGGGGTATCGCAAACTCAGGAGGGCATCTAAACGGCTGGTGCTCCCAAGACAGCGAGGTGGATGGGCAATTCCTAGTTTCCTCCTATTTGTACTGGGCTTGCATGTTGCAACACATGGATATCCTGATTTCTGGGAACCCAGCAAAGATTCTCGATGCGGAGAAACCGACTATTTACAAACTAGTCTTGGGGAGTGATATAAAGGGTTGCCTGGTTAAGCTGCTAGAACACAGTTACTATAAAAGGACAACATTTAAAATCTTAAAAGCTGCTTATAGAGTATGGAGGCAGGTAAAGTGTAAATTAAGTATTCCAACATCAAATGTTTATACACCGTTGATGGCAGCAGGTACCCTCCTGCCAGTTTTGCAAGGCCAAGTAACGTTCGGATGGGGATTACATCCCTGGGCGATCTCTATAGAGAAGGGCCGTAGCTATCCTCCTCAGAACTGCAAGAGCTATACGGGTTAGCTAGAGGAGACTTTTTTAAGTATCTACAATTACGGTGCTTTCTCACTAGAACTATGAAAGACGTAGGATTAACTTTGAAAATACCAGTGGTTGAAGCACTGAAGAACGAGGATCGGATCAGTAAAATTTATGAGATACTGATTCAAGTATCCCCTGAAGATATCGAGATGCAGAATGCGAAGTGGGAAGCCAGGTTTGGAATAGAGGGAATGTTTATTGAGGATTCACTGGAATTGGCAAGTAAGGTGTTAATAACAGGGAGCCTTAGGAGTCAACATTTCATGTCTATTTTTGACCTTTATTATACACCTGCAAAGGTAGCTAAATGGGGCGCCAGGAAGGGGGGGAATGTAATGGATGTGGGTAACAATCAGCTGAAACCCTCCATATGTTTTATTCTTGTCCTAAGTTGATCATTTTCCTTCAGGATATCAAGGAGTTTTTTTTTTTTTTTTATAAAGATCCTAGGCGTATTGTTGTCCTGCCCTGATGATCTTGGGGGTACTAGATAGTACAGAGACAAGTGAGGTGGTAACGGCAGAGACAGGTTTCTTATTTTAGCAATGGATATTGCTCGACTCTGTATCACCTCGCAATGGCTAAGTGTGAACCCTCCCACATTTAGTAGCTGGAGGACTAGGATGTTAACCATCTATAACATAGGAGCCCCTCTATATAATCTGAAAGGGCGAAGGGAAAAAGCCATAGGGCGAAAGATCTGGGCCCCGATTACTACATGGCTGAATGAGGCTGGTGCCAGTGAGGGATAAAATGAGAGTCCCTCCCAAGCAGCCTACCCACTGGCTGAACCAGCGAGCCCCAATCTTACGCTGTTGGATCTCTGGCAATACATGAATTGATGAGTGATACTTGCGAATTTAGGAATATGTATCACTTTATTACTTATCCTGAATCTATATTGCCTGCTTTTAGACACCGCCCTCCCAGTGTGACAGGTTAAGGATGGAGAGCTATACTCGCACCATGCACTTTATCCCTCTTATTCTCTATCTTGTCTCCCCGTGACTGGGCAAAACGGGTCCCTGGAATAACGTCACTGTATTTAGTCGTATGAGGCACTTGCACTTTATTAGAAACGGGATTCTCTTTAAAGTTGTTGCATAAGAAAAGAGATTAGTTGCATTTCTCTCTACATCTGTTCGGATAGGTATGGCTAACTATGCATATTTATTTGCTTGTTTTATTATCTGTATAATTAAATATGCTTTTAAGAATTTCCATGTATCTGGTGTAAGGATTGCTATTGACTTGTATAAACTGGTTTTGTCTGCAGGACTTTTTTTTATTTATTTTTAAAAAAAAGCCTGTTACAAAGTACAGACATATTGCCAGACCAGTGGACAGAGGCACAGAATGAGATTTCATTTAACCAGTATCAAGTAGTTTAAGTTTTAGTAGTAGACACCTGAGGATGCAGCACAGTGCTACTTGCTGCAAAGGCTGCACATTTACCACCATAGTTCACTTCGGTGAAAATACAGTAAGACAGCGTAGAGGAATACATTAAAAAAGTAATTACCCAACAGGGCACAATTTGACTTAATAGAGGTCGAAATGCGGGAATAAATTAAAATGTGGGACTGCAGTTCTCACTTCTGACACTAAGGGGCAGTACAATCCCGTGTAAGGTAGGTTGGTTTCAACGTTTGCTCTGCGGCGGCAGCATCTACAAAGAACCTTCCGTCTCCGAGAGTCCTTTTACTGGCCCTGGTGCGGACAGTGGAAGCTGGTGATGATCCCATAAAACATGGATTTTGATTAAGAGTCTGCTTTTCTGCTGTACTTTAGAGCTCTTCGAAAGATGCCAGAAAGTCCTTGAATTTCTAAGAAAATATTTCCGGGCCATGGGCCAGGTATTCCTAGCTTCGGGGAACTGATAAGAGGGACCATTTCTAAGAGAATAGAGATAAAAACTCAAGTTTATAGTCGTAGGTTCTGCTTCTCTGTTCGCTGATTTGAGAAGAACATTCTTCCCCTTAGTTAAATGTTGGGCCCTTAGTTAAATGTTGGGCCTGCACAGCATAAGTGCAAAATACATTCCATTCCTCTAAAGGGCTAGTTTCATTTCTTTGTTTTTGTGATATTGGTATTTAGTTGTGTTAATGTTCATTTAAGCGCTTTATTTAAAAATAAAAACGGCTCCTATTTTGTACGAAACTAACATGTGAGCAGAGGTGGCGCCGCCTGTTCTTGGTATACGGTGCTAATTGGGTCACTCTTGCCTCAAGACCTTTCCTGACGTGGTGTTCAGTCCAAATTTTGAAAATACGTTAGCAAATCAAACATTAGGAAAAGAGCTGTAAGGCCCAAAAAAAAAAGAAAATATAAAAAAAAACTCAAAATAGGTAAGTGAGAGCTTTCGTCCGATTTAGGCAAAGGGTAGAAGTGTGCCTTAGGCTTTTTGAGTAGAGTTTGGGCGAGGATCAAATATAAGGTTAAGAGTGATGGCTAAACTTAAGGATAGAGTTAGGTTGACTAAGTGGTCTAGAGTTGAGCTTAGTGAGAAGAAGTAAGAATGGGACAGTTAGGGTAATGGGTACAGTTAGTGTAATGGGTACAGTTAAGGTAATGGGTACAGTTAAGGTAATGGGTACAGTTAAGGTAATGGGTACTGTTAGGTTAATGGGTACTGTTAGGGTAATGGATACTGTTAGGGTAATGGATACTGTTCGTGTAATGGATACTGTTAGGGTAATGGGTACTGTTAGGGTAATGGGAACTGTTAGTGTAATGGATACTGTTAGGGTAATGGGTACTGTTAGGTTAATGGGTACAGTTAGGGTAATGGGTACAGTTAGATTAATGGGTACAGTTAGATTAATGGGTACTGTTAGGGTAATGGGTACAGTTAGGGTAATGGGTACTGTTCGTGTAATGGATATTGTTAGGGTAATGGGTACTGTTAGGGTAATGGGAACTGTTAGTGTAATGGATACTGTTAGGGTAATGGGTACTGTTAGGTTAATGGGTACTGTTAGGTTAATGGGTACTGTTAGGTTAATGGGTACAGTTAGGGTAATGGGTACTGTTAGATTAATGGGTACAGTTAGATTAATGGGTACTGTTAGGGTAATGGGTACTGTTAGGGTAATGGGTACTGTTAGGGTAATGGGTACAGTTAGGGTAATGGGTACTGTTAGGTTAATGGGTACAGTTAGGGTAATGTATTGTGTTAGGGTTGAGGACAGTGTTGGGGTTCTGGTATGTACAAGTATGAAGTAAGTGGTGTGGTTAGCAATGGGGTAAGGAGTGGAAACTAGGTGCGGTTACCCTAGCACAGGCAAGCTCCCCATCTCTGATGGTTCTCGGCACAGCTGCAGACCAGACACCCCCAGTCTGCAGACAAAGAAGTGTAAAACTGAGAAAACAGGCTGCTGTGAGGGTGAGTGCGTCTGAGCCTAATTCTGCTAAACCCATAGTGTGCTGGGGCTGTAGATGCCAGATCTCAGCGTAGCAGGAGGAAGGGGGATACCGGTATGTTATTCTTTCTGTCATTCTGCTCAGCTGCCCCAGTGTCCATCACGATAGAAAACCAAGCCAGTGGACAAACAAAAGGCAGCGACAAAGAAAGGCCCTCATGACATACAAGGACCCGCCGCATCTCAATGTGACCACACCGGCTAAAAAGAGTGGGCAACTGATAGCTCTAAATTCATTCAGCGCTGGAACTTCATTCGTAGAAACGGTCGCTTTTACACAGTATGTGCCATGTTCTTTTGACTTAAAAAAATACCATGGGTGTATTCACCTCGTCACCCCATCATCTCTCAGGCCATGTGGGGCAGAACTGATTGGATTTCTGTTTTCCTGGTCACTGCGTTATTTTTATATATATATGTATGTTTATATTCTCACACTAAAGCAGTCTTGGCATTAGAGCGTACATAATAGGTAACGCATCACAAAGCCAAGGCCTATAGTTATTCATGATGTTACCCCCCAGGGTTGTCTTATGAACCTATGGTGACATACAACACTATACAAATACTCCGCATAAGGTGTACCTCCCTCCAAATATTGATATGCCTCTTAATTACCTTTTCAGCATCCGGCCGATTGATATATCCACGGTCTCTTCCTGTGTCGGTGTCAATTGCTGCACACTGGTGCCACGGCCTGCCTCTCTATCACAATCTATCCTAAAATGCTTTTTAAGTCATGTGTCCTTACTCTCTTATCGCTCTCAGGCAGTGACCCTTATGTAAACCAGGAGAAGCAAGGGTCTCTGGGATCTAAGACAGTATAGGGCTCACATGCATGCAGAGGTGAGGACACGGAATGCCATGAGGCCGGCCGGTTCACTCTTCGGCTGTCAGGGCAGCAATCTATGGAGTACCTCTCTTCTCTCCTGGCATGCTCAGGGCACCAGCCTGGCAGGGAGCTCGGCTTCAAACCGACTAGGGATCTTCCGCCTTTGGGAGCTTTCACGAGCTTGAAAGGGGCTCGGGGTATGAACCCCTCCTCATCGGCCTACCGGAAGTAGGTGTAATCTGAGCCTTTTAAAGTTTGTCGTTTCTGCTCCGGCTGGCAGCCTTGGTTTCTCCCCCAGTTCCTTTCTCCATCATGGGGTGAATTTATTCAGCAGTCAGTAGTATCCTTGCCTTAAAAAAATAAACTGGTGCATGTTTGCTGCTCGTGTCACCAATTCCCGTTCTTGCCCTTGGCATCCTTAAACTCGTTCTACAGCATCTCCGCCTTGCAAAGGTAGTCTTTTGTGATCACCCCTCCTTTTTGATGCGCATGCACATAGCATCCTGCTGCCTCTGGATAGGCTGGGGTATGTAGCTTACTCCTTATTAAAACTGTAATTTGCACATCTGTCTCTCACATACCCTCACCCATCACACCGCAAAGCGCTGCATCACAACACGAGAAAGCAGGTCAGTGGTCATCACATACGACATGAAAACACTTTCCACTTAGGATCAAATAAAAACAACACCTTGCCACCCACACACTACACAGCGCAGCTTGATATTCATGTGGGGAAGTGCTTTAGAGCCCCACATAGGGTTAGAAAGCGCTGTACAAATGCTAGAATACAAGAAAATGTCCCTGGAGTAAGGAGCACAGGGTCTCTTAAATCCCAAAGTACCCTGCATCTTCTAGTTTACATAAGGCAGCTCTCAAATGACCTAGAATGTCCTCCCAGAACAACTTCCACTTTCATTACTTGTAGTGAATGGACACAAACCTCCTGATCTATAGACTCTCAGTGGCTTGTAACACTCCGCCTCGCATACCAGATCCGTCTCTGCGTTCCACGTACGGATCCTAAACACTCCTATTTCCCTCTAACTTCAGGGTTGGAAGCTGCGCATATGTTGCATGTTTCACCCGGAGAGCAGCCAACAGACTGCAAATACCTGCAAGCCCTCTGAAATTCCCCTGGAAGGTGAGACCGAGGCCTCCGGCCTCCCCTATCCTCCTTGCACAGCTGACAGTCTCCTGCACCCATTTCCAGTGGTGATTCAAGATGTCATTGAGGCCGCTGCTATGTTGCCCAATGAGGTGATTAAGCCGGACTCAAGGTGCTGTCCAAGGGATGGTATCTGTTTGTATGTCTGTATGTGTTGGTATTTGTAGAGAACAAACCTAGCCCGAGAGCAACTGGGCATGAACAGGGGCATTTCCCCCAGGGAAATGCAGATAATGATGGAAAGTCAAGGGTAGACTGTAGGCCCAGGGGTAGTGCACCTTGAAGAGAAGTGTCCTCAGCTTTTTCCTGAATTGGAGGGTTGGTGCAGATCTGTTGTCGATAGGGATGCTCTTCCTGATTCTGGGATGATGAACAGAAACCCCTTGCCTTCTCATTTAATCATTTCTGCAATGGTTTCATTCCAGTATGGTGATATCCAGGCTCCTGGTCAGGCATTGTCCCCCAGATATGGCTAGTTTGCCAGTTAAGCTGGGGACATTTGGTTGAGGGCTTATAAGTGTTGCTGCTTGACTTGAAGATTATCTGAGCTCGAGGTGGGGGGGGGGGGGGCAGTGTAGGTCTTTTAATGCAGGAGTGATGCAGTTGAATTTCTTCGTGCCTTGTGCATTGCTGCTTTGTATAGGATACCTTTCAGTGGTGCTAAGGTGGTATCGGGAAGACCGTACAGGAGGGCGTTGTCTATGTCCAGATGAGAGAGCTAACGCTTGTATGGTTGTTCTGAATTCATATTTGGGTAAAAACAGCTTCAATGCCTTAAAAGAGAGAGTTCGAACCAAGCTGTCCTTGGTCTTCTTTGTAAATATTTAGATTTATTATTCAAGTGCTTTCGGCAGAGCTGCCTTTCACACTCTAATTTAACAAGCATTGGCATAGCCAATAGGTCTCGCCTTTGGGACCTTATAAGTGTTTAGCCATGCAACAGTTAATGTTGTTGCACCAAGGATATTGTGCTGCATAACTAAGTACTTATAAGGTCCCAAAAGCGAGACCTATTGGCTATGCCAATGCTTGTTCTACAAACTATCACAGGGGTAGCTAGTATGGGAAAATGCTGCGTCTGCATGCGTTCCCTTTGACAGTGAGATTAGAGACAATTATTTCCAAGATACCTTAAAACACACTAGACTAACTGTCCATGTCTGTATATCTGAAATGACGGATTAACTTCCAAGAGGTCTACTTTGGCATATGGAAAATCTTGCAAATTCAAAAGGCGTGTGCTCTGTGTTTTACTATTTAGAGAGTGCTAGTATTTTTTAAACCATCGTTGCAGTTCCCCACATTTTACTATTCTTCACCCCTACGTGCTAACCTACTCAACAAAGTACGAAAGCTGCGATACAGTTTGTAATATATATTCAGGAGGCGCTAGATGGGTTAAAAAACTAGCTGCTGTCTGTGCTTTGACAGCCGGGACAGGAATGCTTGTACCCGTGCAGGTAGGCGCAGTACAACCAACTAGAAACACTCGGAACCAAGCAATACCGGAACGTATATGTCAAAGCAGCTTAACATTCACATAAGGAGAAGCCTATTAACCAAAAGTCAAACTTAGTTCGAATTAAATCCGAGTAAAGGCGTTTGCCTTCCTGCTCACTCGGCACTCACCTCCGGAACGACCAGCTTGTTCTGCGGCGACATCAGTGGTCTGTCGAGCATGCTAGCGGGGCTCCAGTGTGGGAAGGCAGCACGGGGCTCACATGAAGAAATCCACTCGTGAAATGTAACATAGGCAAAGCGGCCTTCTGAGGCCTAGTCGGGGAACTTCCTGGGACCCCTGTGACAGTGCGTACAGCGCGCTGGCGGCTGCAGGAGCTGACTGCGCTCATCTGTTGATCCGATCCCGCTCAGCGTGAGCCCATCAACACCAATTAACCAGCAGAGGGGCGTGGCTGATACCCAGGGATGACGTCAAGGAGCCTGGGAGAGCAGCCTCTGTGCTTGTCACAGAGGCGCAACGTTTCATTAGGCTCTTTGGCGGGCCGGGGTGCTGCCTGATGACAGGCTTGGGAGCCCAGCACTTTCCTTCAGCTCTACTAACATGAGGTTCACTATATTCGAATGCAAGCGAGCCTTTTCGCTTTTCAAGGACTGTTATCAGTTCGAGGATAACTATACGGGTGGTTATTTTTAGACAGCGCGTTTTCCATGGAGCAGCGCTGCCCTTTTCATTCGACCGAAGGATGTTTTCTGCATTAATCTAAATAACAAAGGGATTCCTTACTCTGCTCTTGCTTACGTCATCCACGTGTTTCTCTCCCCAAAGCAGACAGTGAGTCATACGAAAGGAAAAAGTACATATGGAACTCATGACTGAAAATGTGCTCACTCTGGAACCCAAACGAGAAATAACAAGGACAACAATGGAGGAGCGGGGGCGAGCGAGCGCGGCAGCCTGCTCAGCTGACCAGACGCTCGTGCGTCATGTCCTTTTCCCCGCACGGGCGGCATATGTTTCCAATTATCGCGCACACGTCTGGGCACGATAATGGGAAACAGATGTCGGCCCTGCGCGCGTAACCGCCCGAAAAAGGCCACGACGCACGAGCGTGTGGTCAGCTTTGGAAACCCCCTTACTTAAAGTCTCGCCAGAGCAGCGCTTGCGCGCTACTCGAGGCTCGACCTAACAAGCATTGGCATAGCCAATAGGTCTCGCCTTTGGGACCTTATAAGTATTTAGTTATGCAGCACAATTGCATGGCTAAACACTTATAAGGTCAGACCTATTGGCTATGCCAATGCTTGTTTTGGTAGTCACAGGATTTACCCAGAAATGGCCACGAGGTTGGTGCATTAACCCGTCGGGCTGTATGGAAAACGTGACAGCAGGACTGAGCGAGTGTATAGCAGGTGCGTGTGTCTAACCTGCAAGTCCCAGTGGTTCGATGTCCAGAAAACAGCTTGTGCGCAGACCTGTGTGTGGCCCAGAGTCAGAAAGTGGGGAGCGGGTGTTGGTCACTAAACACCCAGAGACTTGGATGCTACAAAACCAAAGTTAACATTTGTTTCACTTACTCCGGGATTGTCCGATAGTGCACATATACTCCAAGGCGAACCTTATTCAGTGTCTTAAGACAATATTTAAATACATTATTTTCCTAGTTTTTTTGTAAGCGTCCTTTGTGATTTTCGCACATTTTCGGGACTTCTTAGAGCGTTACAGTTTAAGGGTTAAACACTCACCTGCAATTAAAAACCCCTGCGGCTCACACGATATGTTTTTAAGTAATATTCGAGTAAAGACGGGTGCGAGGGAGGGGTATTTTTTAAGTTTCTGTTATTTGCTTGTATGTAGTTATATGCAAAAACAAGTTGTGCTATTTCCGTCCTTAAAACTTACACTGCCATCATTGTTTATGTTGTACTGTGATTATTTTGTAAACTAATCTCACGCGAAAGGCTCTGAAATAATTTGCATTCATGTAATGCCAAAAATAAGATCAAACCGCGTCTATGTGCGCGTTATAAAATATCTTCGTAACTGCGTCAGACCTGAAGTTGAAGCAGCGCATTGAGATTCCGCGTGAGTGCCTTGTCATTTTGTTACATCTGCACCTTGGGGCCGTAGCAGCTTGGGAACAAAGCAATTGCTTAAAAAGTGACATCTTGAGTCAACAAAAGAAAACTGTCTGCTTTCAGGACAGCGCGCATTCAGCATTCAAAACAAGCACGGAATCGAAACGGAGGAGCGGGGGCGAGCGAGCGCGGCAGCCTGCTCAGCTGACCAGACGCTCGTGCGTCATGGCCTTTTCCCGGCATGTGTTTCCAATTATCGCGCCCGCGTCTGGGCACGATAATGGAAAACACATGTCTGCGGCGCGCGTAACCGCCCGAAAAAGGCCACGACGCACGAGCGTCTGGTCAGCTTTTCAAACCCCCTTACATAAAGTCTTCGCCTAGCAGCGCTTGCGCGCTACTCGAGGCTCGACCTAAAAAGGAAACAAAAAAAGACATAAAATAAATTCCTTGCAATGAGTTGCTTGAAGGAGAGGTCTGTGTCAAGGATGAATGTGAGAGATTTTGCATGGTGTCAGCTGTGGGGTGAAGCCTGGTTGGTTTAAGATGGGGGGGAGCCAGGCTTAAATCTGGGGGTTGTTGGCACTCTTGGCAAATAGGAGAAATTCAGTCTTTGCAGAGTTCAGCTTCCGGAAGATGGCTGACATCCAGTATTGGAAGAGCTTGAGGCAGGGTTTGAATCGCTGTATGTCATTTTGTTGCAATCATCAAATTAGACTCTGAAAAGCCCTCTACCAGCTTCGCACCACCTTCCCCTGCAAGGTGTCTAAAAGCAAAGTGTCAAACTGTTGCAACTGCAGCACAAACATTGCCAATTACTCGGCCAACAACCACTTCATCTGTACCCTCAATCAATGCAACTACCACTACAGCTGGCACCGTAACACCAAGTCAGCCTGCCTCTGGAATTGTGACCACTGCAAAAACTCCTTTTATACTAGTACAACTGCAAGAGTCTCTATCATCCATTCCCCAAAGTGTGCACCTTCTCACAGGTCTCCCCCATCAGGCCTCACAGAAGGTCTCCCCTTACAGCTAACATTCAAGAAAATATTCCAGCAAAAAAGAGTACTCCCCAAGTGTCTTTGAGAAGATGGACTGTCAATCATTTTGAGTGGTGTGGTTTCAATACTATATATATTTTTGTGTTTTTTCATTCGCTAGTGTTTTAACTTTTACTGCAAAAATGTAAGTATATATTTTGTGTATGCCTTTCTACAAATGTAATGTTTAAAACATTTTTGTGATGGAACTAAGAACATTTAAACAAGGTTAACTTTTGCAAACAGAAATGTTAATTACATTACTTGTAATTAATATATTTCATACTTAAAAGTTACATTGATTGTGCCTATGTAATTATTTCATTAAAATATATTTATATATAATACATAACATATGCATCTGTCATAGAAAAGGCATATTTCATATTCATAAAAAATGTAACATCTAAATTTAAATTAAAAATTCTTTAATTGTTTTAATAATTGTTTTTTTAAATAAGTTTCAATATTTTTTACCTTCTTTTGACATTTTACCTTTTTTTCACTTATGATTTATGTTTACCACCTGATCTGGGCAGTGGTAAATGTAGGTGCTAATTCCACTTGTTCTCAGAGTTACCACTGAACCTCATCATTGTAGTTTTACATTTATCGTATTCAACTTTACCATGCAGAATTTCTGCATGCAAAAAAGTCTAATGCAGAACTGCTTGTCATTGGGCGGAGTGAAATGACTGCATAAACCATGTGGTAATTTTGGCCAAAGAGGTGTCTTCATTCCTTGGATGTGAAAAGAGGCTTTAAACACTACCTTGATCAGACTACATATATGCACAAAGCCAAAAAGCCACCTAAAAGAGGGGGAAGTTGCCGCCTGCCTCGGATACAATAAAGCGGAAATATCTCGCTATAGAAAAAAAGTTTTAAATCATAGGAATGGATCGAGATTTCAAGTTAACACCACAGGTTGCCACATGTACTTTTCCAGTTTATTTGATATTCATTTAAATATAGTAGCAAACATATAATGTAAATAACTTATAGCCACTGTGGACATAATACAAAAATATATAATAATACATACAGCTCTTTCTTCTCTCACCCCTCACCATTCACTCAAATTCAGTCTCACCTAAAGACAGCTCTCATTCATACCACAACTGTACTCATTCCACTTGCATACTAAAGGTCTAAGCAAACCAACTTTTTTGGGCGTGAACAGGAATCAAGGAAATATGTCAGACCTTGGAATCCTAGGTTGATCTATTCATAAAGGGATTCTCTTTAGACAGTTGGAAAAGCCCATCTGAAAGAAACACGTTAGTGATAGATTCCTTACCTTAGAATACCCCCAGGCGTCGGACTGGATCCGGAAAGTTTTCGTCAGCAGTACCCCTGCGCGTCGGAAGGTGGCGTTGTGCGGCTCCGCGTCCGTCGCTGGCGTCGTGGTCGCCGAGATGACGTTGCAGCAGCTACTTAGACGCCGCCCTCGCGCGCTGACGTCAGTTCTTTATTTTTCCGCGCCAGCAAGCGCAGATCCGGAGAGAGCGGTACCCCCAGTCATTTTTTGATGCCTTTTTGTCTCTTTTTTCGAGTCGATCGACTCCTGGTGCCGTAGGGATGCCTGGTTTCAAGTCCTGCGAGGAATGTCATCGCATGATGTCGGTGACGGACCCGCACCGCGTGTGTCTCTACTGCCTGGGGCGCGACCGTGACCCCCAAGTCGTGCCCCGACTGCCGGGCCATGGCGCCGAAGACTTTGCGGGAGCGGTCCCGAAAGTTGCTTGAAGTCCGGCAGTCGGCTCCGCGCCGCTCAAGTTCCCGGTCCCGTGGGAGGTCGAGAGACCGGTCGCGGAGCCACCACCATTGTTCGTCCAAGAAACTGGGACAATTTGGGAAGAAGATTTTTTCTTTCGCCAGTCCAGGGCTGCGGTCTGTGAACACCGCATGCCTCTTGGGCCATTATTCCCACTCTCTGTGGGATACGGTGGTGCAAGTGCTGCCTCCGTGTCCGGAGGAGGCCCGGACAGTGCTCTCTCAGGCTATTGCTGAAGGGAGAGATGCAGCAAAGTTCACGATTCGATGTGGCCTTGACACCGCCGACTCGCTGGGCAGGGCGATTTCCACGCCCGTGGCGCTCCGTCGCCACGCCTGGCTGAGGACTACTGGTTTCTCTGGGGATGTCCAGAACACCCTGATGGACATGCCCTTTGATGGCATTCGCCTTTTGGCTACAAGGCAGATAGTGCGTTGGAGCGCTTTAAGGACTCGCGGGCTACGGCCAAGTCCCTGGGCCTTTCCGCCACACGCCCTCCTCCGCCTTCTGCTTTTCGCTCCTTTCGTGGCCACGGAAGGGGCGCCCCGACACGTTCGCTTCAGAGCCACAGGCCTGCGCAGCAACAGTCTCAGCGCGGCCGCGAACGTGGGACCCGCCAAGGCGGGTCAGGGGGCCAGCAGGCGGGTCAGTCCACCTCCACACCGGCCACCACTGCCTCCAAACCTTCCTAGTCCGGTTTTTCAGGCCCATCAAACCCCAGTGGGCGGCAGGATTCGCCATCACCTCCCCACTGGCGCACCATCACTTCGGACAGGTGGGTTTTACAAATAGTCTGAATGGGCTACTCCCTCCCCGTCGAGACTACCCCTCCAGCCATGCCACCCCAGTACCACCGCATGTCGGGGGATCACTTGGCACTTCTTCAACAGGAAGTAGCGGCCCTCTTGGCCAAGGGGGCCATCAAGCGCGTTCCTACGCCAGAAGTAGGACGTGGTTGTTATTCCCACTACTTTCTGGTGCCCAAGAAGGACAAGGGCCTGCGTCCTATCTTGGACCTCGGGGACGTCAATCGCTTCCTCCGGAAGGAGAAGTTCAAGATGTTAACTCTGGCTCAGGTCTTGTCTGCCCTCGACCCTGGAGACTGGATGGTAGCGTTGGATCTGCAGGACGCATATTTCCACATTCCCGTCCTGCCGGCCCACCGTCGTTACCTGCGGTTTACGGTAGGCCACGAGCACTTTCAGTTTACCGTGCTCCCCTTTGGCCTTACCAGCGCCCCTCGGGTGTTCACGAAAGTGATGGAGGTGGTCGCAGCTCATCTGCGCAGATCAGGGGTTCCAGTCTTCCCCTATCTCGACGACTGGCTGTTGAAGGCGGGCTCGCCCCGGACATTCGTCTCCCACCTCCAGACTACGGCCGACCTCCTGCATTTGCTGGGGTTCTCCATCAATATGCCGAAGTCGCACCTGATACCTTCTCTGAAGCTCCTCTTCATCGGAGCGGTTCTGGATACGACGCACTTTCGGGTCTATCCTCCCGAACGGCGAATCCAGGATATTCAGGCTCTGATTCCGATCTTTCAGCCTCTATCCTGGGTTTCGGTCAGGATGACCTCGAGGCTGCTGGGCCTCATGGCCTCCTGCTGGTCACTCATGCCAGATGGCATATGCGGGCTCTGCAGTGGGACCTGAAGTTCCAGTGGGCGCAGCATCAGGGGAACCTGTCCGATTACGTCCAGATCTCAGAGGGCACTGCACCCCAGCTGCAGTGGTGGCTCACAAACCGGCATTGGGTCAATGGCAGATCCCTCTCCCTTCCCCAACCGGAGCACACAGTGGTGACGGATGCGTCCCTCCTGGGATGGGGCGGCCACATGGGAGAGGCGGAGATCAGAGGCCTCTGGTCTCCGGCGGAGTCCAGGCTCCATATCAACCTTCTGGAGCTTCGGGCGATCCGACTTGCACTGAAGGCATTCCTTCCCTCTGTCCAGGGGAGAGTAGTGCAGGTGTTCACAGACAACACCACCGCCATGTGGTATTGCAACAAACAGGGCGGGGTGGGGTCGTGGACCCTATGTCAGGAGGCTCTGTGCTTCTGGACATGGCTGGAACATCAGGGCATTTCCCTGGTGGTTCAACACCTGGCAGGTTCACTGAACGCCAGGGCAGACGAACTCAGCCGCAGGTGCATGATGGATCATGAATGGCGTCTTCACTCGGACATGGTGCAAGGTCTCTTTCGACAGTGGGGAGAGCCTTGGTTAGATCTATTCGCCACCGAAGAGAATGCGCAATGTCAGCAATTCTGCGCGTTGGAATTTCCAAGGCGGCACTCGCTCGGCGACGCTTTTCGTCGCAAGTGGAGTTTTGGTCTGTTGTACGCCTTTCCGCCTATACCACTTCTGCCCAGAGTGCTGAAGAAGATCAGGCGCGACCGGGCCCAAGTCATTCTTGTGGCTCCGGACTAGGCTCGAAGAGTTTGGTATCCCGAGCTACTCAGTATGACCATCGATCCCCCGATCCGACTGCCTCTTCGGGAGGATCTTCTGTCGCAGCAGCAGGGGACGGTCCTCCACCCGAACCTGTCCAGTCTCCACCTCTTTGCGTGGAGATTGAGCGGCGGCAGTTGATTCCTTTCGACTTGCCTCCTGAAGTCTGTGATGTCATTCTGGCAGCCAGGCGTCCCTCCACTAAGTTGGTATACACCTGCAGGTGGAACAAGTTTGTGGCATGGTGCACAGCAAAGGCTCTGGATCCCCTTTCTGCCCCTCTTTCTGAGGTCCTACTGTTCCTTCTTTCTTTGGTCCAGCAGGGCTCTGCTCTGGGCACTATCAAGGGCTACCTCTCTGCTATTTCGGCCTTTCTCAGGCTCCCTGATCAACCCTCTCTTTTCAAGTCCCCTGTTGTTAACAGATTCCTCAAAGGCATTACTCACCTTTTTCCTACTGTTCCCTTTGTAATGCCACAGTGGGACTTGAACCTGGTTCTCACATACTTAATGTGTGCTCCCTTTGAGCCTCTTCACAACTGTCCTCTTCGTTTGTTAACTCTGAAGACTGCTTCCTGGTTGCCATCACCTCTGCTAGGAGAGTGAGTGAGATCCAGGCACTTGCTTGTAAACCTCCTTTTCTGTCTGTACATCCGGACAAGGTTGTCCTCAGGACACGTCCATCCTTTCTGCTGAAGGATGTTACTGCCTTTCACATCGGGTAGACCATCACTTTGCCCACCTTCTTTCCGCCTCCGCATCCTTCCAGAGAGGAAGAGAGGCTCCACTGTCTGGACCCAAAACGTGCACTCTCATTTTACCTTAGTCGCACACAACAGTTCCGGGTGGATGACCAACTCTTTGTTGGCTACGTTGGCGCCAAGAAAGGTCGGGCCGTACACAAGCGGACTATCTCCAGATGGGTCGTCTTGTGTATTAAATATTAAAGCCTGTTATTCTCTGGCAAAGAAGGAGCCTCCGTTGGGGCTGCGCGCCCATTCTAACAGGGCGACGGCTGCCACTACGGCGTTGGGACGTGGTGTCCCCTTACAAGACATCTGTCAGGCAGCTACGTGGGCCTCGCTGCACACTTTTTCTAAGCACTATTGCCTGGACAGCCAAGTCCGGAGAGACAGCTTCTTTGGCCGTTCTGTTCTCCGGGACTTCCTGGTGTGATCTTGGTTCGCAGACCACCACCACCGGGGTTGGTATTGCTGGGATATCTATTCTAAGGTAATGAATCTATCACTAACGTGTTTCTTTCAGATGCACAGAGTTACTTACCTTCGGTAACGATATATCTGTAAGAAACATTAGTTAGTGATAGATTCCTACCGCCCACCCATCCTCCCCGTTCTGCGAACTGATTTCTAGGGTTAAGGTCATCCCTTTCAGGGCCCTAGTTTCAATGCACCAGTGGTCAGTATCTTGCATGGCTCTGCGTTCCTGGCACGGAAAGTCGTGTACAGAACTGACGTCAGCGCGCGAGGGCGGCGTCTAAGTAGCTGCTGCGACGTCATCTCGGCGACCACGACGCCAACGACTGACGCGGAGCCGCACGATGCCACCTTCCGACGCGCAGGGGTACTGCTGACGAAAACTTTCCGGATCCAGTCTGACGCCTGGGGGTATTCTAAGGTAAGGAATCTATCACTAACTAATGTTTCTTACAGATATATCGTTACCGAAGGTAAGTAACTTGTGCTTCAATGCATCATATAATTCATATCAACAATTATGTATAACATAGTTACAGTTCTTTGCTTAATTTTTTAACATAGGTGTAAGAATATCCATGTATTTCAGAAACAGTGATGCTCCAATGTTCCTGTTACGTCATGTGCCGACGCACGTTTCGGTGAAGGCCAAGCTGAAGCCAAACCTTCCTCAGGGCACAGGTTCTTAACTTGGTTTGCATATCAAGAGTAGAGGGGGAAAAGTGAAAGCAAAACAAAGATTTTTTCATCAGACAATCCTGAAAGAATGAAATAAAAAATACATATAACTGAAATTCTCGATCCAGGACAAAATACACTATATATGCGTTGTAACCAACGAGCGAGAGCGTGCTTGATTGGCCACACCAAAAGGAATAGTAGATGTGCTTGTAGAGATATGCTTCCCATGTGTCCACAAATAAACCCAAAACCAGAAAGCCCTTGTGAGGTTTTCCAATAGATAGATGGTGAACGTAATTTTTCTTGGAAGTTGTAGTAGCATGCAGTCTAAACGGTCAAACCTCAAGCACAATTCAAGAAGATAGATAGATTGTAAGTGTTAATTTCTCTTGTGACATGCTGTCTCAATGATCTGACTTGTATCTTAGTCCAAGTGCATAAATGTTTAAAAGAATAGAAATCCTGAATCCAAATTGGAGAGGAGATATAAGAAGGGCGAAGGGCCAGATACATATCCTCTCTAGTTGCAAAGAACAGAGGAGGGAACCAATCAACTAATACAAGTGATACTCAAATAAGCTCATCTTCAAAAATCCTATTATTAATAAGAAAAAATAAACAAGATTTAGAAAGAATAAAACATAGCTGTGGGTCCTCTACTCTGAATATAGAGGAAGTGAGCAACATAATGCACAAGTCTTGGGGGCACATGGACAAAGAAATGTTGGAGCGCGGAGCTGCACCAAATTTGGCAGCACCGCGCTCTGACATTTCCATTGTGCAGGGATGCGCCGTATTCATAACAATACAGCGCACCCCTGTGTTTTCCCTAGTGCTGGCATCAAAATTAGCTGCCTAGCGCCAACGCCGGCACCCTTGCACCATAGTGCAAGGGTGCCTGTGTTGCAGGGAAGGATTGTTTGTGTCGGAAGGTGTCCCTTGCTCTGGCGTTTTGCACTTTCTATGTGTGCTGCAGAAAAAGCAAAAACGAGGAGAAATAAATGCATTTCTCCTCATTGCACCCTTCTAACGCCTGCTCTTGCATGGCGTTAGTTTTTGGCGCTGTCTAAGATTTACACCTCCTTGTAAATCTGGGGCAGAGTTAAAAAGCAATGGGTGTTGCTGTGGAAAGCCCACAGCAACACCCATTGCACGCCCCTTTCACGCAGATTGCATATTTACAAAGCGGCGTTAAGCCACAAAAAGTGGCTTAACGTCACTTTGTAAATATAGTGCAGAGCATTGCGTCAACGGAACGTCAGAAAAAGTGACGCTCTGGTGGCGCTAGGGGCTTGTACATATACCCAAAATGTGTATATGCATCTTCAATGTAATCAATAGCAAGATGTAGAGTGTCCTACGAACTCTTTATCAGAAAGCTTATGACCCCTTTGTAGATGGTACATGGCCCATTCTAAAATAGGTAAAGTAGCCACAAAAGCCGAAGCAAGATGTCCAATAACTCTGATTTGCCACATAGAGAGCAGTCCACTCCTTTACCAAACAAATTTGCAAGGTTTCTGACTCCAAAACTGATAACTTGGTGTAAAAGTCTTGCAGAACTTGTTTGTACAGTTTGCTTTTCAGTATTATCCTTCTGTTCTCCAATTTTCCCTGCTTCTGGAGTGAGTTCCCTAGTCTATTCTAATGCTTGTGAATATCAAAAAAATCGTAAGAGAAATCAATATACACTGTTAATCCTACTTATTCAACTTTGAATTGATAAAAAAACTACAATTGATTAAAAAAAACTACCCTCCACCAGGTTAAACTATGATAGCTAAAATAAGACGAACTGGATTTTTACTCCAACAACAGGAGGTAATCGGGGACATTGTGGCATTGTCCGAGAGTTTCAGAATCAATTGAGTATTTTAGGCAGTGAAGGAAAGGTGCTCACAAATTTCCCTGGCCGCAGAATGAAAAGTGTATACCTGAGGGATGTCCTCTTCAAACGTCATTGTTAAACAAGTTACTTACCTTCGGTAATGATATATCTGTAAGAGACATAGATTAGTTATAGATTCCTTACCTTAGAATTACCCCCAAGCGTCAGACTAGATGCAGAGAATTTTTTCGTCAGCAGTACCCCTGCGTGTCGAAAGGTGGCATCGGTCGACTCCGCGTTCGTCGTTGGCGTCATGGTCGCCGGGATGACGTCGCGGTAGCTACTTAGACACCGCTCTCGCGCGCTCACGTCCGTTCTTTTACACGACATTCCACGCCAGAAGCGCAGAGCCATGCAAGACACTGACCACTGGTGCACAAAACTAGGGCCCTGAAAGGAAGTCCTTAACCCTAGAAGTCAGTTCACAGAACGGGGAGGATGGGTGGGGTGGTAAGGAATCTATAACTAATCTATGTCTCTTACAGATATATCGTTACCGAAGGTAAGTAACTTGTTCATCTGAAAGAGACAATTAGTTATAGATTCCTTACCTTAGAATAGATACCCCAGCAATACCAACCCCGGAGGTGGGTCTGCGAATTAAGTTCACACCAGAAAGTCCTGGAGAACAGAACGGCCAAAGAAGCCGTCTCTCCGGTCCTGGCTGTCCAGGCAGTAGTGTGCAGGGATGCCCACGTAGCTGCCTGACAGATGTCATTGAGGGGGACTCCCCGTCCCAAAGCAGTGGTAGCTGCCGTCGCCCTGGTGGAATGGGCGCGCAGTCCCACTGGAGGCTCTCTCTGTGCCAAAGAGTAGCAAGCTTTTATGCACAAAACGACCCACCTGGAGTTGGTCTGTTTGTGCACGGCTTGACCTTTTTTGGCGCCCACGTAGCCAACAAAGCGCTGGTCATCCACCCGGAATTGCTTGGTGCGATCCAAATAAAAGGAAAGCGCACGTTTTGGATCCAGACGGTGGAGCCTCTCTTCCTCCTTAGAAGGAGGCGGAAACAAGGTGGGCAAACTGATGGTTTGACCAATGTGAAAAGAAGTAACCACCTTGGGAAGAAAGGAAGGTCTGGTTCTGAGGACGCCCTTGTCCGGATGAACAGCCAGAAAAGGAGGTTTTGAAGAAAGAGCTTGGAGCTCGCTCACCCTGCGAGCAGAGGTGATGGCAACCAGAAAAATAGTCTTTAGAGTAAGAAGTCTGAGAGGACAATTATGAAGCGGCTCAAAGGGAGCGCACATAAGGTAAGTAAGAACCAAGTTCAAGTCCCACTGAGGCATTACGAAGGGAACAGGAGGAAAAAGATGAGTAATGCCCTTAAGGAAGCCATTTACAACAGGGGACTTGAAAAGAGAAGGCTGATCAGGAAGCCTAAGAAAGGCTAAAATGGCTGAGAGGTAGCCCTTAAGAATGCCCAGAGCAGAGCCCTGCTGGGCCAAAGAAAAGAGGAACAAGAGAATCTCAGAAAGAGGGGCAGAAAGGGGATCCACAGTCTTTGATGTGCACCATGCCACAAATTTGTTCCATCTGCAGGTGTATACCGTCTTGGTGGAGGGACGCCTGGCTGCCAAGATAACATCACAGACTTCGGGAGGCAGGTCAAAAGACGTCAACTGCCACCGCTCAATCTCCACGCAAGGAGGTGGAGACTGGACAGGTTCGGGTGGAGGACCGTCCCCTGCCGCTGCGACAGAAGATCCTCCCGAAGAGGCAGTCGGATCAGAGGATCGATGGCCATGTGTAACAGCTCGGGATAACAGACTCTTCGTGCCCAATCCGGAGCCACAAGGATGACTTGGGCCCAGTCGTGCTTGATCTTCTTCAGCACTCTGGGCAGAAGTGGAATAGGCGGAAAGGCGTATAGAAGACCGCAAGTCCACTCGCGACGAAAAGCGTCGCCTAGCGAGTGCCGCCTTGGAAATTCCAACGTGCAGAAGTGCTGACATTGCGAGTTCTCTTCGGTGGCGAGTAGATCAAACCAAGGCTCTCCCCACTGCTGAAAGAGACCTTGTGCCACCTCTGAGTGAAGACGCCATTTGTGATCCATCATGCACCTGCAGCTGAGTTTGTCCGCCCTGGCGTTCAGGGAACCTGCCAGGTGTTGAACCACCAGGGATATGTCCTGATGTTCCAGCCATGTCCAGAGACGGAGAGCCTCTTGACATAGGGTCCACGACCCCACCCTGCCTTGTTTGTTGCAGTACCACATGGCGGTGGTGTTGTCCGTGAACACCTCCACTACTCTTCCCCGGACAGAGGGAAGGAATGCTTTTAGTGCAAGACGGATCGCCCGATGCTCCAGAAGGTTGATGTGGAGCCCGGACTCCACCGGAGATCAGAGGCCTCTAATCTCCGCCTCTCCCATGTGGCCGCCCCATCCCAGTAGTGATGCATCCGTCACCACTGTGAACTCTGGTTGGGGAAGGAAGACAGATCTGCCGTTGACCCAATCCTGGTTCGTTAGCCACCACTGCAATTGGCGTGCAGTGCCCTCCGAGATCTGGATGCAATCGGACAGATTCCCCATATGCTGTGCCCACTGAAACTTCAGGTCCCACTGCAGAGCCCGCATATGCCACCTGGCATGATCTACCAGCAGGATGCAGGAGGCCATGAGGCCCAGCAGCCTTGGGGTCATCCTGACCGAAACCTGGGATAGAGGCTGGAAGTTCGGATCATAGCCCGAATATCCCGGACTCGCTGTTCGGGAGGATAAACCCGAAACTGCGTTGTGTCCAGAACCGCTCCGATGAAGAGGAGCTTCTGAGAGGGAGTCAGGTGTGACTTCGGCACGCTGATAGAGAACCCCAGCGAATGCAGAAGGTCCGCCGTAGTCTGGAGGTGGGAGACGACAGCCTGGGGCGAGCCCGCCTTTAACAGCCAGTCGTCGAGATAGGGGAAGACTGGAACCCCTGATCTGCGCAGATGAGCTGCGACCACCGCCATCACTTTCGTGAACACCCGAGGGCGCTGGTAAGGCCAAAGGGGAGCACGGTAAACTGAAAAGTGCTCGTGGCTCCACCGTGGAACCGCAGGTAACGCCGGTGGGCCGGCAGGACGGGGATGTGAAAATAAGCATCCTGCAAGTCCAACGCTACCATCCAGTCTCCAGGGTCGAGGGCAGACAGGACCTGAGCTAGCGTCAACATTTTGAACTTCTCATTCCGGAGGAAGCGGTTGACGTTCCTGAGATCCAAAATAGGACGCAGGCCTTTGTCCTTCTTGGGCACCAGAAAGTTGTGGGAATAGCAACCACGATCTATTTCTGGGGCAGGAACTCGCTCGATGGCCCCCTTGGCCAAGAGTGGAGAAGGGCCAGATGATCCTCTGACAGCGATGGTGCTGAGGTGGCATGGATGGAGTGGTAGTCTTGAAGGGGAGGGAGTAGCCCCTTCGGACTATTTGCAAAACCCACCTGTCCGACGTGATGGTGCGCCAGTGGGGGAGGTGATGGCGAATCCTGCCACCCACTGGCGATTGGTGGCCCTGAAAGGTCGGACTAGGAGGGTTTGGAGGCTGCTGCAGAGGGGGCTGTGGTGGACTGGCCCGCTCGCTGGCCCCCAGAACCATGGCGGTGGTTCCCACGTCCCCGGCCGCGCAGTGGCTGAACAGCTTGCACCGGCTTGTGGCTCTGGGCGGAACGTGGCGGGGCTCCCCTTCCATAGCCACGAAAGGGGCGAAAAGCGGACTGCGCAGGGCGGGTGGTGGAGAGGCCCAAGGACTTGGCCGTAGCCCGAGAGTCCTTAAAGCGCTCTAGCGCGTTGTCCGCCTTGTCGCCGAACAGGCGACGGCCATCAAAGGGCATTTCCATAAGAGTGGATTGGACATCCCCGGAAAAACCAGTCGACCTCAGCCAGGCGTAGCGTTGAAGGGCTACCGACGTGGAAATCGTCCTGCCTAGCGACTTGGCGGTATCCAGTCCACAGCGAATGGTAAACTTTGCTGCATCTCTCCCTTCGGCAACTGCACGGGAGAGTACGGCCCGGGCCTCCTCCGGACACTGGGGCAGCACTTGCGCCACCGTATCCCACACAGAGTGGGTGTAACGGTCCAACAGATATGCAGTGTTTACCGACCGCAGTCCCAAGCTGGAGGAAGAAAACATCTTCTTCCCAAGATGGTCCAGCTTTTTGGATTACCTATCAGGTGGTGTGTTAGGGAAGGCGCCTTTGGAAGTGGAGGCTTGGACCACCAACCTCTCAGGGGTGGGGGTGTTGGGAGAGGAAAGTGGGGCTGGGCGGTGGCGTCGGGCAATCATCCTATCCACAGGAGCCCCTGTGTTGGGACTGGACCAGGTGCCCAAAAGGATGTCGGTGAGGGCTTCATTGAACGGCAGCAGGGGCTCCGAAGAGCTCGCTGCCGGTTGAAGCACCTCTGTGAGGAGGTTAGTCCTGACTGCCACCGTAGGTAGCTCGAGGTTGAGAGCCTCGGCCACCCTACGCAACACCATGGCGTAAGACGCTCCCTCCTCCGTAGCCATGGTAGGAGGAGACAACATGCCAAGGTCTGGTGAGGTATCCAGACCACTGGCTTCCCCCAGTTCCTCTCTCCAGTCCGGTTCATAACCCAACTGGTCAGTCAAAGGGTCTCCAGACCCCTCACAGTCCTCCTCACCCTCCTCTGGCTGCCAATCTGGTCTAAAAGAGCCAGGGTAGAACAGGGGCACAAAAGTGCCCGACGGCGCCGGATCCGGTCGACACCGGTCCGGCTCCGTGTCTACATCGGGGTGGAGGCCGGGTGGGGACACAACCGGCGTCGGCTGAGGACGTGGTGCCGGTGGATTCGGCGCCGGGAAAGGTGTAATCAGGTCGACCGGCACCGATCCAGATCCAGGCCTGGATCCAAGGGGGCCCTGCGGTGCCGGAGCCACCGGCGTCGAAGGCCCAGGGCCCCCAGTCGAGTCCGAAGGGCCCTAAAGGGGCACCGGCGGAGTCGGGCTGCCCAAAGATGGCATGCATCACTTCGTAAAAGGTGCGAAGCTGGGCAGGGGTCGCTCCGGGTCCTGGGAAGGGAGGGAAACTCTGAGTCGACCCTTGGAGCTCCGCACGAGGAGCCGCGGGAGGGGCACCACCTGCATCCCTCGTCGTGTTGGCCGACCTTCGGGGAGAAGTCGAAGAGCGACGGTACTTCTTCGACTTCTTCTTGTGCTTCGACTTACCTGAGGAGTGAGAAGACTTGGAGGAGGACTGGTGGTGGTGGTGGCTCCGCGACCGGTCCCTCGACCTCCCACGCGACCGGGACCTCGAACGGCATGGAGCCGACTGCCGGGCCTCGAGAAGCTTTCGGGACCGCTCCCGCAAAGACTTCGGATTCATGGTCCGGCAGTCGGAGCATGACTTGGGGCCGTGGTCGCGCTCCAGGCAAAACAGGCACACGCAGTGCAGATCCGTTACCGACATCAGCCAGCTGCAGGAACCGCAAGCCTTGAAACCAGGCATCCCTGACGTGCACCAAGAGTCGAAGACTTAAAAATGACATCGACAAAAGTCGGCAAAAAGTCAGTCAAAAAGTGACGAGAGGTACCGCTCTCTACGGATCTGCGCTGGCTGGCGCGGAAAAAGAAAGAACGGACGTCAGCGCACGAGGGCGGCATCTAAGTAGCTACCACAACGTCATCCCGGTGACCACGGCGCCAATGATGAACGCGGAGTTGACCGACGCCACCTTTCGACGCTCAGGGGTACTGCTGATGAAAAAATTCTCCGGATCCAGTCTGACTCCTGGGGGTAATTCTAAGGTAAGGAATCTATAACTAATTGTCTCTTTCAGATATCATCAGCGACACTTTCAGAGGATTAAAAGCTTTACAGGGCATCCAAGCCCTTGAACCGCCTGTGTGAGGCTAGCAAATTAGAACATGGAGATCACTTTACTGAAACATAACATAACGGTACTTGTAAAGCCCACGTTCACCCAAGGGTATCTTGGTGCTGAATAACAGATGTTTATTGTTAATATCAAAACACTGTAGCCAATGTGCAAAACTAATGTGTCCCAGGATCTCATTCCATGACGTAGAGGAATGAGGCTTGGAGGACTGCCCTCAACAATGGCTTTGTTTAAATCTGGTTGCAGTAGCAGATGTTTCGCTTAAGAAGAGCAGAGGAAGGATTGGATTGTAGTACTTGATCACAATCCTTAAATATGTTGGAGGAGGACAGTACTGGAAGTTTAAGTTTAACTCAGTTGTCAATGTAGATTATCGGAACTGGATTGCTCAGGAGCCGCTTGCTTCTAGGAGAGCATTTTTCAGCACCTACCTCGTGTTTTGATTGTCCACGTAGTCTCAGAATGGACATATGATGGTGGTGAACTTTATGGAAGGGTGCTGCAGGGAAGGAGACCTTGAACGAGAATGCATAGAACTAGGCATCTTTTTACTGAATGATAAATGCACTCAACCCAAAAATAATGGTTTGGTCTGTGCGATATATTTGTTGCAGTAGATTGTATATCATTGCTTCGCAGGCAATTAAATTCGGAGTCAATACATCGCAGCCACTGCATTGAGTTTCCAACATCACAAGTAAGCTGCTGATCATTTTTTTTAAAATATTTGCATGTATAATTTGTTTTTTGTATATTCCAATTTTTGTTTGTTTAATATTTTAAAGGGGGTGGCACCCGTGGCAGCCATGACCGTATCAATACCCTGGAAACGCACTTGCTTCCACAAAGCGTTGATGAACCATTGACTCCTCATGGGTGCTTCTATGGCATTTGGAAAGAGGAGGATCTTTATGGGGAACAGTTTGCACTTTATGAATGCGGTCTCTAGCATTGCGAGACTCTCACTTTAAGGAAGATCGATGAGTAGTGTAAGCCCAAGAAAGGAGGTTTAATGTTGAGGAACAAACTCCTCATGTCACTCATTTTCAATCACTGTCAGTGCACAAGGCAGCACAAGCTGGTAAGAAGTAACTGTGGTACATTAAGGCTTGGAAAGCCGCACTTTTGTACCTTTTATGTGGTTACGTCAAACGAATATGACTCATTACATCGCGTGCTTTTAGCTAATGCTGATGTTACTAACGATCGCTGTTAGAATACGTAATGCATTTACATCGCAAAGTCATTACAACGACTTGCACTAGGAGGTGACTGCTGGACTTAGGAATAGTATTAATTACTATTCATACTCCAGTTTGCGTTAACAGTAGGGAAGGTGTTGGAATTCATTTCCAATACCTCAGCGCACTCCTATTGCAAGTCGTTGTAATGACTTGATGATAAATGATCATCGCGTACTAACAACGCGGTCGTTGTAACCGACCACGTTGTAATGGTAGCGCGATGTAATGACAGCGTTGTAAACGCTGTTTCCCCGTCAAACGCGTATCTTTGTAAGGCTCTGACTATATGACGTTCCTGCTGATTGTAGCTGCATCTGCTGCAGGTGAAGCTTATGTGATTCTGCACTGTCAAGACTGGAACTTGTCGCCCCGCAGATGGCTTGTAATGAAAGGTCTGCTGCCTTACATGTGTCTGCAAGACTCATCAGATAGAGGAGTGATGTGGTGAGGTTCTGACTGGAATCCAAAGACCTGAGCTCTAATCCCAGTTTTACCGTCCTGAGTTTCGGCTCCTTGACTACAAAGTGCTTCAGACCTCTGACGTGGTTGCAAAGTCCTCTGATTTGCATTGAGGTCCAGGGCACTCTTTTGAAGTGAAGGGTTTAAAGAGGGTGTTTGAAGGATTTCCTGCAAGGGAGGTGCTGAGTGAGGTTTGAAGATGTGCTCTAAAGATGGTGCCGCAGTGACGCTGCATGTATGCAGGAAGTGTGAAGGCATAGCCTGTCACACGAATACCTAGCAATTTACAAGGTTAATTGTAACACAGCAGTTACAAATGTGGGAAGAGACAGATTTTTGAGCTCTCTGGAATTAAAGATAGTTCCCTATAACAATTACACTAATCAATAGGGATTTCTTTATCTTAGCCATTTAAATTGAGTTTTATTGAAGGAGCGGTTAAGTAAGAGTTGACTTGGCCTGTATCGAAGTGATCTAATTCGATGGTGGGTATGGACTTTTCCCTGAACAAAGTGGACCTCTGAGCCTTGGGTGACATGGTGTGCTAAGTACATTTGCCTGCAGATGATAGGACTAGCCACTTACAACTAATGTAGCTACCAAGAACCAGGAGAGATATGTGACCTTATACTGAGGTCCAGGAGTTGTTCCAGAGCTGCCGCCTGCAGCGTCTGTGGCTCTTTATTCATTTGGACTCATTCCACATGGTATATACCATGTCGGCAGCCCAGTTGGAATAGCACTAGACTGATGGGAGCTTGTATCCTTTGGTGAATCCTAAATAGGGTGATAAGTGAGTTGGGAGGTTTTTCCTTCATGGTCCTATCGACAGGTTTTTGCTTGGAGTATTACTGGTGTAGGAGGGGAAGGGTGTAGGAGGAGATGAGGATTAAGTGGTAGACAGGCGAGGAAGAGGTGAGAGATGGAAGGGGGGATACTTGGATGTTATTGTGGGCAAGGATGAGGAATAAGTGGACACCTTTTATTACTCCCGACTGACAAAGTTACATTAAACATACAAGAAGAAACTTTGCAGCTGGTTAGCGCACTTCAACTCATATGAAACCCCGTAGAGCCTTGCTATTGATACTTATTTGCTGAGGTCATGTGAAATTGACATGTTATGTGTACAAAAGTGTTGTCTGTTGGCCCTTACAAGTCGTGGACTCTATACCAAGAGATTAAAGAGCTCTCCCAGGCGGCAGTGAGCAGATACAGCTGAGCGGTATAGAGAATTCTGACGTACATACAAGGTCCTCGAAGCAACCGCTTCCAAGCCAGCCCTGGATCATAAGTTTCCGTCCTTTTTCCAGTTGCAGCTTTCTAACCCACATCGTCATGCATGCTTTCTTCTCCCACACAGTTCTGTGGTTTTGAACAGATAACGATTTCACCTTTTGTACAGATTAAGCAGCCGAAGGAGGCCTACATATTCTACACACTGACTAAACCATAACTTTTTTTTTTTTACACAGTTTATATAGCGCGAACTTGACCCGAATCGGGTATCAGAGCGCTTTACATAGCACCAGTTGCATTACATGAGTACACATTCAATTTTTTGTTAGGCGCGGGGAGATTAAGTGATTTGCCCAGAATCACAGGATGTTCAGCGTCGTTGTCGAGACTCGAACCCAGTTCCCCAGATTCGAGGTGGATCCGCCCTAGCCGTTAGGCCAACTCCTCTCCCCAACTTGAACTGTCTGTGCCACACTTCACTGACAGAATACAGATACAACTGGCCACCATAGTTAGGGTTGATGAGGAACCCCAGAGTTTTGCACAACGCATGCCAAGATTCCAAAAGCACTATGGGTCAGATGTGTCATTCTGTGTCTATGGGATAATGTGTTTGTACGTGTGGCCCTTTGACGCCAAACATGTGGAAGAAAGGTGCAACTGAAACTCTGGTGATGTAACATAACATTACAGGAGGACAAGTGCTAGCATGGAGAATCATGGAGGCTGAACCGGCAGCTGTGCTGAGGATGCCCCTCGGGACACAGGGCCTGTGGCATCAATGTGTACACCTATGGAGGCTTACATCAGGGAAGCACTCTTCCTGAATAGACACATGATGCCATGGTGAGGCACAGATCATCCTTGAATATTCAATCACACTTTCCATAGGTTGGTCTCATTCTTGACCCGCAGAGGCCGAGCGGTAGATGCAACACAGATGCACCGCAGAGGCCGAGCGGTAGATGTAACAGATGCACCGCAGAGGCCGAGCGGTAGATGTAACAGATGCACCGCAGAGGCCGAGCGGTAGATGTAACAGATGCACCGCAGAGGCTGAGCTGAAGATGTAACGATGCACCGCAGAGGCCGAGCTGTAGATGTAACAGATGCACGGCAGAGGCCGAGCTGTAGATGTAACATGCACCGCAGAGGCCGAGCTGTAGATGTAACAGATGCACCGCAGAGGCCGAGTGGTAGATGTAACAGGTGCACCGCAGAGGCCGAGCTGTATATGTAACAGATGCACTGCAGAGGCCGAGCTGTAGATGTAACATGCACCGCAGAGGCCGAGCTGTGGATGTATCACAGATGCACCGCCGAGGCCGAGCTGTATATGTAACAGATGCACCGAAGAGGCGAGATGTAGATGTAAAAGATGCACCGCAGAGGACGAGCTGTAGATTTATTGCAGAGGCCGAGCTGTAGATGTAACACAGATGCACCACAGAGGCCGAGCTGTAGATGTAACACAGATGCACCGCAGAGGCCGAGCGGTAGATGTAACACAGATGCACCGCAGAGGCCGAGCTGTGGATGTAACAGATGCACCGCAGAGGCCGAGCTGTAGATGTAACACAGATGCACCGCAGAGGCCGAGCAGTAGATGTAACACAGATGCACCGCAGAGGCCGAGCTCTAGATGGAACAGATGCACCGCGGAGGCCAAGCTGCAGATGTAACAGATGCACCGTAGAGGCTGAGCTGTGGATGTAGCTGATGCATCGCAGAGGCCAAGCTGTGGATGTAGCTGATGCACCGCAGAGGCCGAGCTGTGGATGTAGCTGATGCACTGCAGAGGCGAGCTATTGATGTAACACAGATGCACCGCAGAGGCCGAGCTGTGGATGTAACAGATGCACCGCAGAGGCCCAGCTGTGAATGTAGCTGATGCATCGCAGAGGCCAAGCTGTGGATGTAGCTGATGCACCGCAGAGGTCGAGCTGTGGATGTAGCTGATGCACCGCAGAGGCCGAGCTGTGGATGTAGCTGATACATCGCAGAGGCCAAGCTGTGGATGTAGCTGATGCACTGCAGAGGCCGAGCTGTAGATGTAACACAGATGCACCGCAGAGGCCGAGCAGTAGATGTAACACAGATGCACCGCAGAGGCCGAGCTCTAGATGTAACAGATGCACCGCGGAGGCCAAGCTGCAGATGTAACAGATGCACCGTAGAGGCTGAGCTGTGGATGTAGCTGATGCATCGCAGAGGCCAAGCTGTGGATGTAGCTGATGCACCGCAGAGGCCGAGCTGTGGATGTAGCTGATGCACTGCAGAGGCGAGCTATTGATGTAACACAGATGCACCGCAGAGGCCGAGCTGTGGATGTAACAGATGCACCGCAGAGGCCCAGCTGTGAATGTAGCTGATGCATCGCAGAGGCCAAGCTGTGGATGTAGCTGATGCACCGCAGAGGTCGAGCTGTGGATGTAGCTGATGCACCGCAGAGGCCGAGCTGTGGATGTAGCTGATACATCGCAGAGGCCAAGCTGTGGATGTAGCTGATGCACTGCAGAGGCCGAGCTGTGGATGTAGCTGATGCACCGCAGAGGCCAAGCTGTGGATGTAGCTGATGCACCGCAGAGGCCAAGCTGTGGATGTAGCTGATGCACCGCAGAGGCCGAGCTGTGGATGTAGCTGATGCACTGCAGAGGCCAAGCTGTGGATGTAGCTGATGCACTGCAGAGGCCGAGCTGTGGATGTAGCTGATACATCGCAGAGGCCAAGCTGTGGATGTAGCTGATGCACTGCAGAGGCCGAGCTGTGGATGTAGCTGATGCACCGCAGAGGCCGAGCTGTGGATGTAGCTGATGCACCGCAGAGGCCGAGCTGTGGATGTAGCTGATGCACCGCAGAGGCCGAGCTGTGAATGTAGCTGATGCACCGCAGAGGCCAAGCTGTGGAGCTGTGGATGTAGCTGATGCACTGCAGAGGCCAAGCTGTGGATGTAGCTGATGCACTGCAGAGGCCGAGCTGTGGATGTAGCTGATGCACTGCAGAGGCGAGCTGTTGATGTAACACAGATGCACCGCAGAGGCCGAGCTATGGATTTAACACAGATGCACCGCAGAGGCCGAGCTGTGGATGTAACAGATGCACCGCAGAGGCCGAGCGGTGGAGTTAACAGATGCACCGCAGAGGCCGAGCTGTGGATGTAACAGATGCACCGCAGAGGCCGAGCGGTACATGTAACAGATGCACTGCAGAGGCCGAGCGGTAGATGTAACAGATACACAGCAGAGGCCGAGCGGTAGATGTAACAGATGCACCGCAGAGGCCGAGCAGTAGATGTAACACAGATGCACAGCAGAGTCCGAGCTGTAGATGTAACAGATGCACCGCAGAGGCCGAGCTGTGGATGTAACAGATGCACCGCAGAGGCCGAGCGGTAGATGTAACACACATGCACAGCAGAGTCCGAGCTGTAGATGTAACAGATGCACCGCAGAGGCCGAGCGGTAGATGTAACAGATGCACCGCAGAGGCCGAGCTGTAGATGTAACAGATGCACCGCAGAGGCCGAGCAGTAGACGTAACACAGATGCACCACAGAGGGCGAGCGGTAGATGTAACACAGATGCACCGCTTAGGCCGAGCTGTAGATGTTACAGATGCACTGCAGAGGCCGGGCTGTAGATGTAACAGATGCACCACCGAGGCCGAGCTGTGGATGTAACAGATGCACCGCAGAGGCAGAGCGGTAGATGTAACACAGATGCACCGCAGAGGCCGAGCGGTAGAAGTAACAGATGCACCGCAGAGGCCGAGCGGTAGATGTAACACACATGCACAGCAGAGTCCGAGCTGTAGATGTAACAGATGCACCGCAGAGGCCGAGCTGTGGATGTAACAGATGCACCGCAGAGGCCGAGCAGTAGACGTAACACAGATGCACAGCAGAGGCCGAGCGGTAGATGTAACAGATGCACCGCAGAGGCCGAGCGGTAGATGTAACACAGATGCACCGCAGAGGCTGAGCTGTGGATGTAACAGATGCACCGCATAGGACGAGCTGTGGATGTAGCTGATGCACCGCAGAGGCCGAGCTGTGGATGTAACAGATGCACCGCAGAGGCCGAGCTGTGGATGTAGCTGATGCACCGCAGAGGCCGAGCTGTGGGTGTAGCTGATGCACCGCAGAGGCCGAGCTGTAGATGTAACACAGATGCACCGCAGAGGCCGAGCGGTAGATGTAACAGATGCACCACAGAGGCCGAGCTGTGGATGTAACGCTGATGCACCGCAGAGGCCGAGCTGTGGATGTAACGCTGATGCACCGCAGAGGCCGAGCTGTAGATGTAACACAGATGCACTGCAGAGGCCGAGCGGTAGATGTAACAGATGCACCGCAGAGGCCGAGCTGTAGATGTAATGATGCACCGCAGAGGCCGAGCTGTAGATGTAACACAGATGCACCGCAGAGGCCGAGCGGTAGATGTAAGATATGCACCGCAGAGGCCGAGCTGTGGATGTAACACAGATGCACCGCAGAGGCCGTGCGGTAGATGTAAGAGATGCACCGCAGAGGCCGAGCTGTAGATGTAACGATGCACCGCAGAGGCCGAGCTGTAGATGTAACACAGATGCACCGCAGAGGCCGAGCGGTAGATGTAAGATATGCACCGCAGACGCCGAGCTGCGGATGTAACACAGATGCACCGCAGAGGCCGTGCGGTAGATGTAAGAGATGCACCGCAGAGGCCGAGCTGTAGATGTAACACAGATGCACCGCAGAGGCCGAGCTGTAGATGTAACAGATGCACCGCAGAGGCCGAGCTGTAGATGTAACAGATGCACCGCAGAGGCCGAGCTGTGGATGTAGCTGATGCACCGCAGAGGCTGAGCTGTGGATGTAACAGATGCACCGCAGAGGACGAGCTGTGGATGTAACAGATGCACCGCAGAGGCCGAGCTGCAGATGTAACAGATGCACCGCAGAGGCCGAGCTGTGGATGTAACACAGATGCACCGCAGAGGCCGAGCGGTAGATGTAAGAGATGCACCGCAGAGGCCGAGCTGTAGATGTAACACAGATGCACCGCAGAGGCCGAGCCCTAGATGTAACAGATGCACCGCAGAGGCCGAGCTGTAGATGTAACACAGATGCACCGCAGAGGCCGAGCTGTAGATGTAACAGATGCACCGCAGAGGCCGAGCGGTAGATGTAACACAGATGCACCGCAGAGGCCGAGCTGTAGATGTAACAGATGCGCAGAGGCCGAGCGGTAGATGTAACAGATGCACCGCAGAGGCCGAGCTGTGGATGTAACAGATGCACCGCAGAGGCCGAGCTGTAGATGTAACACAGATGCACCGCAGAGGCCGAGCTGTTGATGTAACACAGATGCACCGCAGAGGCCGAGCGGTAGATGTAACAGATGCACCGCGGAGGCCGAGCTGTAGATGTAACACAGATGCACCGCAGAGGCCGAGCTGTTGATGTAACACAGATGCACCGCAGAGGTTGAGCGGTAGATGTAACAGATGCACCGCAGAGGCCGAGCTGTTGATGTAACACAGATGCACCGCAGAGGCCGAGCTGTTGATGTAACACAGATGCACCGCAGAGGCCGAGCGGTAGATGTAACAGATGCACCGCAGAGGCCGAGCGGTAGATGTAACAGATGCACCGCAGAGGCCGAGCTGTGGATGTAGCTGATGCACCGCAGAGGCGAGCTGTTGTCACTTTTTCCTCATGTAATGTAACGTTTGCTTTTGTATTATGCTCACTTGTAATTTTCTCCTCATGTAACGTTACTGTTCCTATTGTGAAGCGCTCTGACACCCTCGGGTAAAGTCCGCGCTATATAAAAACGCATAAAATAAAATAAAATAAGATGTAACACCGATGCACCGCAGAGGCCGAGCGGTACATGTAACAGATGCACCGCAGAGGCCGAGCTGTTGATGTAACACAGATGCACCGCAGAGGACGAGCTGTTGATGTAACACAGATGCACCGCAGAGGTTGAGCGGTAGATGTAACAGATGCACCGCAGAGGCCGAGCTGTTGATGTAACACAGATGCACCGCAGAGGTTGAGCGGTAGATGTAACAGATGCACCGCAGAGGCCGAGCTGTAGATGTAACACAGATGCACCGCAGAGGCCGAGCTGTTGATGTAACACAGATGCACCGCAGAGGCCGAGCGGTAGATGTAACAGATGCACCGCGGAGGCCGAGCTGTAGATGTAACACAGATGCACCGCAGAGGCCGAGCTGTTGATGTAACACAGATGCACCGCAGAGGTTGAGCGGTAGATGTAACAGATGCACCGCAGAGGCCGAGCTGTTGATGTAACACAGATGCACCGCAGAGGCCGAGCTGTTGATGTAACACAGATGCACCGCAGAGGCCGAGCGGTAGATGTAACAGATGCACCGCAGAGGCCGAGCGGTAGATGTAACAGATGCACCGCAGAGGCCGAGCTGTGGATGTAGCTGATGCACCGCAGAGGCGAGCTGTTGTCACTTTTTCCTCATGTAATGTAACGTTTGCTTTTGTATTATGCTCACTTGTAATTTTCTCCTCATGTAACTTTACTGTTCCTATTGTGAAGCGCTCTGACACCCTCGGGTAAAGTCCGCGCTATATAAAAACGCATAAAATAAAATAAGATGTAACACCGATGCACCGCAGAGGCCGAGCGGTACATGTAACAGATGCACCGCAGAGGCCGAGCTGTTGATGTAACACAGATGCACCGCAGAGGACGAGCTGTTGATGTAACACAGATGCACCGCAGAGGCCGAGCTGTTGATGTAACACAGATGCACCGCAGAGGTTGAGCGGTAGATGTAACAGATGCACCGCAGAGGCCGAGCTGTTGATGTAACACAGATGCACCGCACAGGTTGAGCGGTAGATGTAACAGATGCACCGCAGAGGCCGAGCTGTTGATGTAACACAGATGCACCGCAGAGGCCGAGCTGTTGATGTAATACAGATGCACCGCAGAGGCCGAGCGGTAGATGTAACAGATGCACCGCAGAGGACGAGATGTGGATGTAGCTGATGCACCGCAGAGGCCGAGCTGTTGATGTAACACAGATGCACCGCAGAGGACGAGCTGTTGATGTAACACAGATGCACCGCAGAGGCCGAGCTGTTGATGTAACACAGATGCACCGCAGAGGCCGAGCGGTAGATGTAACAGATGCACCGCAGAGGACGAGCTGTGGATGTAGCTGATGCACCGCAGAGGCGAGCTGTTGTCACTTTTTCCTCATGTAATGTAACGTTTGCTTTTGTATTATGCTCACTTGTAATTTTCTCCTCATGTAACGTTACTGTTCCTATTGTGAAGCGCTCTGACACCCTCGGGTAAAGTCCGCGCTATATAAAAACGCATAAAATAAATAAAATAAGATGTAACAGATGCACCGCAGAGGCCGAGCGGTACATGTAACAGATGCACCGCCGGGTTGCAGCGGTCCTCACAGAAGATTACTGTGCATGGAAGCTTCGAGAAGCGGTAATAACGGTCCTCGCCGCTTTCTGCATCACATATTTAGCGGGACTTGAAGCGCCTCGCTCTGTAATTATCTTTTCCTTGTAATTTACTCGTGGGTTATCATGTCCTTGCTTTTCTTCCACAGCGAGGCCTCTCTTCTTTCGGGCTGATAATTACTAAATAGCACGAACGCTCCTCGTGTTTCCTGTCCGCAAAGAGATGTTTTTGTCCCACGATTGCTGCTAAAAAAGAGGCATTTGAACGTCTGTTAAGACTTAAGAGCCGTCTATCGGATATTTCTGAGAGGCGGGCTCGCCTTTACTGAAGCTGTTTCTGGGGATCTCGCGTGTTGAACAAATGCAGCCTCGTTTCACTTTGCACACAGAGGCCCGTGTGCCCTGCTCAGCGCTACGGCTTGTCCCGCGCGAGCCCCCGCACGAACACTCGTGAACGAGGGCTGTCGGGTCTCGGACCAGAGCCCCTGCTGGAGAAAGACGTCCTGCCTGGAGGCGCCGCGCTTTACCCCTCGTCCATCGGACAAGAGATATCATGTCTTGTCCCACGGACCCCCGTGGAGAGATGTCAGATTCCAACTCCCACTGTCTGCCCAGAGAAATGTTATGTTTTGCCCCCCGAACCCGTGCATTCATTGCGTCATCAGTTGCACCACAGGCCTTTCTTTGCCAGGCCCAGGTACAAGGCTTTGGCGATAACAAGATGTCGGTTCGAGCATCCGCCCTCCTCCCTGAGGCCTTTGGAAAGTGTTTTGTGAAAGTGCTTTAAAACCATCCTGGAAATGTAAAATATGTGCTTTCTCAGTCCAAGCTTCTTTTAATCAAGGCCTGAGAACAACCAATCCGTGTTTTGATTGATTTCGGAGTGTATCCGTTCAAAGGAGACACTCACACTGACCTGTAAAGGAGACACTCACACTCACCTGTAAAGGAGACACTCACACTGACCTGTAAAGGAGACACTCACACTGACCTGTAAAGGAGACACTCACACTGACCTGTAAAGGAGACACTCACACTCACCTGTAAAGGAGACACTCACACTCACCTGTAAAGGAGACACTCACACTCACCTGTAAAGGAGACACTCACACTGACCTGTAAAGGAGACACTCACACTGACCTGTAAAGGAGACACTCACACTGACCTGTTAAGGAGACTCTCACACTGACCTGTAAAGGAGACACTCACACTGACCTGTAAAGGAGACACTCACACTGACCTGTAAAGGAGACACTCACACTGACCTGTAAAGGAGACACTCACACTGACCTGTAAAGGAGACTCTCACACTGACCTGTAAAGGAGACACTCACACTGACCTGTAAAGGAGACACTCACACTGACCTGTAAAGGAGACTCTGACACTGACCTGTAAAGGAGACTCTCACACTGACCTGTAAAGGAGACACTCACACTGACCTGTAAAGGAGACACTCACACTGACCTGTAAAGGAGACTCTCACACTGACCTGTAAAGGAGACACTCACACTGACCTGTAAAGGAGACACTCACACTGACCTGTAAAGGAGACTCTCACACTGACCTGTAAAGGAGACACTCACACTGACCTGTAAAGGAGACACTCACACTGACCTGTAAAGGAGACACTCACACTGACCTGTAAAGGAGACACTCACACGGACCTGTAAAGGAGACACTCACACGGACCTGTAAAGGAGACACTCACACTGACCTGTAAAGGAGACACTCACACTGACCTGTAAAGGCGACACTCACACTGACCTGTAAAGGAGACACTCACACTGACCTGTAAAGGAGACACTCACACTGACCTGTAAAGGCAGTCATGCTTGGCTGACTCCATCAGAGCCACGGGGCTGTGTAACCTTAAGAGATAGTGACCACTGGTGACAATAGAGCCAGTGCAAGGCTTCAGCTGTGACACCACAGCTGGTGTAACATCTCTCCTATGAGTGTCATACGGGAAACGTAGGGTCCGATCACGACAACCCATCGAGGCATGATCAGCCCGAAGGAGTCCCCCGTCCGCTCCTGGGTAAGTGTCTCCCTCCTGCGCATCCGCAGTAAGGACCCCCCCCCCCCTTCTCAGGCTTAGGAGGCCTTCAGGGTGTCCTCCCCACCATGGGTGACACGCGGTAGGAGTACCCTCAGGACTCCCTGGACCCGTCAACAGATATACCGGGGGCTACGACAGCTCGAAGCTGGCTCTATCCGTCGCCTTCCCATAAACCTACCGAGGCTGCCAGCCTCAGCATTTGGGGACAACGAACCAATTCTGACATCGCAGGTCCCTGCGGCCAGAAAATGACCAAGATTTTGCCAGGATGACTGTTTGTGCCACACCTCTCAGTCAGAGGGCGGGGGGAGAGAGTTTGGTAGGAGGAGTCCGTGGCCTCCTGCCATCAAACTCAAAATCGGAAATCAATGTTGGCAGCAGGGTTATATTATTTTATTTATTTATAAAGTTTTACATAGCGCGAACATGACCCACAGCGGGTATCAGAGCGCTTTACAATATACAGTTATTAAACATTAGATGGTTGAGGTAGTATACATACATTCGGTATTCGCCATTCAGTACAAAGGAGGTAGGTAGTAGTATATGGGTAGCATAGGTGACTAGTAGGCATCATTTGAAAGGATTTATATAGCGCTGGCTAGACCCGGAGGTATCAGAGCGCTTTACATGAGAATCAGACCATAGTTGCAGGTTACATTGTTACAAAGGTTACACCGTTATTAGTGCATAGCTACATAATTACATGTTAGGTCGAGACAAAATAAGGACATATACGTAAGGGAAAAAGCAGGCAAGGGGAGAGATACAAGGGGAGAGGGGGTAGGAGCAGGGGGAATAGACATAGAATGAAGGGGGGAAAGAGGAGGGGGAGGGTGAAAGACACAGCAAGAAAGAAGAGGGGGAGGGTGACGGGGGCACAAACCTGTAAACGCGTAATAACTGCGTCCAAAGTCCAGTAAACTGTGATCCCAGGGGAAGTGGCATCATTCCCCCATCTCCGTTGCGAGAGGCTCCCTATTAAGCAGTGGATTCTCTCAGAGGGGTCTCTGAGACTCCAAGGTCTAGCTACTGGATCCTTCCCCAAAAAGGGGAGAGGGAGTGCTTTGGCAAGGGGCGCCATACCATACCTCAACTGTGAGTGGCTCCCTTAGCGCAGTGGACTCTCTCAGAGGAAACACTGAGACTCCAGAGTATAAATATTGGATCTTTCCCCAACAAGGGGAGAAAGAGTGCTTAGTCAAAGGGCACAAGGGACAGGGGGCTAGGCGGCGTAGCAGACAGGGGGAGAGATTCAGGGGAGAGGGGATAGGAGCAGAGGAGGAAGACAAAGAATGAAAGAGGGAAAGCGGTGGGGGAGGGTGAGAGAGCATGAAAGAGGAGGGGGAGGGTGAAGGGGTGTGAACTATCGGGGAAAAAGGAGCGGGAGACCTGGTCGTGATAGTGCAGGCTTTATTCTTGTGATGGTAGGTCTCTTAATGGTGTCCAGTCTGTACAGGGGTTAAAGCTATACGAATAGTCCTCGGTTCCCGGGGTGTGTGCTGTCGTCTTCTTCCTGACAGGTCCCAGTCGTCTATCGCTTCTTCCACCTCCTCAGGTTCTGGGCCGGGTGGCCACCGTCAGAAACTCCGGATGCCCCAAAAGGAAGGAAGAGGACAACAGGGGGTCAGGGTAATCGTGGTGCGGTGCGTTGTCAGGGAGAGGGAGTGAGGAAACACCAGCCCAAAACCAAAATCAACCGTGACACACGCTCGGTGAAGGGGGGTGTAGGTGTGGTGGATGGGGATCGGCTCTCTTGAATGCACGACACGGCGCTCGCGCCTCTAAGCCTCTGGCGTCCCCCGCCTCCCTACCCAACCCGTGAAACGATCCCGTACCTGTTTTAGCCACGCTCCTCCTGGAGCGTGGCTGGGCGAAGCGTGAATCCGATGGCCTCCTGGCTCTCTTGTTGTCTCTGGGTCTTCCTCCACTCCTCCTGGGTTTGCTGTTCCTCTCGAGGTCCGTCGCTCTCTGTCTTCGTCCCGACTCTCCGCTACTCCGCTTCCTCCTGTTTCACCTCCGGTGTCAGCGCACACCGTCTTCCTGTTCCAGCCCTCTCTTGTTGGACGGAGGGCGGTGTCGTCATCAAAAGGGGCGGGGTTGTCCCACGTCGGATCCCAGTTAAAGGGACCGTATCTTCTTTCTGTGGTGTCGGAAGAGGATGAACCAGTCCAGTCCTCCTGCGGTGACAAAACAAAAGGTGCGGTCACGTCCTGCGCCTCCCACCAGTCTTTCCGTTGATCCGGGCCGTCCTGACACATACCCGCCCCGTGACAAGGGGGTACAAACCGGTAGACGAGGTTGGATTGGGATTAAAAATCGGCCCGGGCACGCTAAAAAAAAGTGGCCCACATTTGCATATTGCCTTTTTGCAAAACACTGCTTCGGCAAAATTTTATTTAAAAAAAAGGGGGGGGGGTTAAAAAAAAAAATGCACGGATTAGTTTACACTGGTGAAACACACCTGAAAACAAGTGAGGCCACTTCTGCTCAGGCCCCCTGCCCCCGCTCAATATGCATACATTAATGGGCCGGCCCAGCGAGAGAAAGGGAGTGATACCTCTGCCGTTGATAAAAAGGAGGTAATGGACGCCCATCTGCTTCCAGAAAGGCCACTCAGGCACCCACTGGGCCACTGGCGGTATCCGAACAAGCAGAAACCACCCAAATCAGCCCCCCCAGACTGCTCAAAAAAGCAGCCCACAGCTGGAACTGGACACCGACCCCTCGGGCATTGCCCGAGTGCCCGCCTTACCAATCCGACCCTGGTAGGCAGGGATGGGTACCGAGGCAGCTGTTCTGTTTCCACGCTGAACAAGTTAGCCACTGGGTCACCTCTCAACCACTGGGTCACATCTCAACCACTGGCTCACATCTCAACCACTGGGTCACATCTCACTCCTGTCGAACGTTGTCACAGGAAAAGGCAGCAAGGACCTGAACTTTCCTTCTCTCTGTCATTAACAAGAGCACATTGTGCATGATTCTGTGGTGCCTATCACAATGGCAATTCTAAGGCCTACACAGACGTAATTGTCATAACGATACTGCTTGTATCTGTTAGGGTGTGATGATAGTGTAGATATCCTTGACGGTGTGGAGATATGTAGGAAAGTGTCCCTTTTTGACGTGGTCACCCCCACTTTTTGCCTGGTATTTGATACAATTTTGACTGAAAGAGCAGCGGGTTCCTGCTAACCAGGTCCCCAGTGCCAGTAGCTGCTGCTACCGAACAGGGGTGGTGAGGTAGGGGAAAGGGGGAACGGAGGGAGGGGTGGGAAATAATTAAATAAAAAAGCACTTTCATTTTTACGGCCGACTGCCGCCTCTTCTTCCTCCGTCCTCCTGTCTGCACTGGCAGGAAGCACACAGCCTCCCAAAATCCCCTGACCAATCACAAAGCTGCATTAGCAGCGTTGTGATTGGTCTGAGCTCCGTGGTTCGGCGCTCAGACAGTGGCTGGTAGGCTGTGCATGTTCTCCACCTAGGCTTTGACCTGCCCAAGATGGCCGGCCAAAGCGTCATGCGCACTTTAGGTGCTGCCACCACTCCTCCCCTTGTGACGCAGGGAGCCCAGCCCCGCCCAGCTGGTTTCAGCTGCAAGCTGAATGCAAAAAACAAAATGATACCAAAGAGCATTATTATCATTTCATTTTTTGCATTCAACTTGCAGTTGAAGTACTGAAGCAACGCCACCACTGACCAGTGCTCTTTCCCAGAAACAAGGTAACTGTGCAATTGTTCGCCAACTGGAAGGATCTTAAGCACCCCTGTAAGTCCCTAGGAAGTGATACCCATGGTACCTAGGGCATGGGTACTAAAGAGGGTCCCTAAGAGCTGCAGCCAGCATGTATTGTGCCACCCTACGGGACCCACCACCAAACTCATGCAGACTGCCATTGCAGGTTGGGTGAAATGGTGCAGGCAAATGTGAAAACAGGACATGTGTCGTGCCCACAGACACTGCATGAAATATATAGTCACCCCTACAGCAGGCCTTAAAGCCATAAGGCAGGGTGCATTATATTACATGTGTGGAAATATCTGCATGAGCAGATATGCCACTGTGGGGTCTAGTTCAATTACTAGATAGTACAGGTGAACAGGGAAGCCATCTTAAATATTTGTACTGGGCACCGGTCATTACGAGTTTCCCAGCTAGATGATAGCTTCATTTAAACCTATGGTGTTTGGCATCAAACACCATGTCTTACTGATGCCAGTAGTGGATTTATTAAGACATGCAACCACAGTAGTTCAGCCTGCCACCACAGACATGTTTCTCACCCCCTGCAGGTGAGAGTCCACGAACTCTGAGGCCTGAAACAATGCCTGCTCTGGAGGAAGGTGTTCACACCTCCTCCAGCAGGATGGCTAGTGATTTAGCCTAACAGGGTCAGGGACTTCAAAGTCCCTGCCGCCTTTCATATGCGAGCCTGGCTTCCTCCAGACCTGGGAGATGCCACCCTCGGCCCTGAGTCCCATTTGGCACCAGGACAGGCAGAAAATCAGATATGCAGGGAGGCGTGGTGCACTACCAGGCCAGTCACACCCCTAAGGTGGGCTGCCTGATGTACCCACGAAAGGATCCCACCATCTTGATGGAATTAGGAACTCTGGGACAGGGTTATGCCCGCTCCCCACAGGAAGTGGTCAAATAGGGGGTGTAGCGACCCCAAGGGTAGGTAGTCCATTGGCTACTACCCTTCACTCCCCTTAACACCCCTAAATTCAGTATTTAGGTGGCCCCCTGACACCAGGAACTCAGATTCGACTGACTACAAAAGAATAAGAACCAAGAAGAGCTGAAGAAGTAAGAACTATGGACCAGAACCAGACTTGGCGCCAAACCCTGCCTGTCTGCTGTGCGACAATTGGGAGAAGACGACTCGTCCTGCAGTGGTGCACCCTCCAAAACCCTCGGAGAGCTACCAGCGCTTCATAAATCAAGCCAAAGACACACAATTGATGGACGGAATGCAGAACAAATCAAAACATTCACCCCCAGTCAAGAGATCTGGGTTAAATCCATCATTCTTTTGCTCACCATGCCACCCCAGTTTAGACCTGGCAATATGCAAATCAGTCTTGACCCTGTGCCTCATGGGAACACTCCAGCCCGAACTGCCAAGCCAGGTCCTCCCTGGACCGGAAACAAGCATCCTAGGACCGGTTTCGGGGTTTCACCCCTCTTCAGGCAGGATAGCTTGATTCCAGTGGCACAGTGAGCCCAGGACCCACGTCTGGGCATACCTGGCGCACTTAGGGCGAGAAAGCAAAAGACATACAATTGATGGACGGAATGCAGAACAAATCAAAACATTCACCCCCCAGTCAAGAGATCTGGGTTAAATCCATCATTCTTTTGCTCACCATGCCACCCCAGTTTAGACCTGGCCATATGCAAATCAGTCTTGACCCTGTGCCTCATGGGAACAGTCCAGCCCGAACTGCCAAGCCAGGTCCTCCCTGGACCGGAAACAAGCATCCTAGGACCGGTTTCGGGGTTTCACCCCTCTTCAGCCAGGATAGCTTGATTCCAGTGGCACAGTGAGCCCAGGACCCACGTCTGGGCATACCTGGCGCACTTAGGGCGAGAAAGCAAAAGACACACAATTGATGGACGGAATGCAGAACAAATCAAAACATTCACCCCCAGTCAAGAGATCTGGGTTAAATCCATCATTCTTTTGCTCACCATGCCACCCCAGTTTAGACCTGGCCATATGCAAATCAGTCTTGACCCTGTGCCTCATGGGAACAGTCCAGCCCGAACTGCCAAGCCAGGTCCTCCCTGGACCGGAAACAAGCATCCTAGGACCGGTTTCGGGGTTTCACCCCTCTTCAGGCAGGATAGCTTGATTCCAGTGGCACAGTGAGCCCAGGACCCACGTCTGGGCATACCTGGCGCACTTAGGGCGAGAAAGCGAAAGACATACAATTGATGGACGGAATGCAGAACAAATCAAAACATTCACCCCCAGTCAAGAGATCTGGGTTAAATCCATCATTCTTTTGCTCACCATGCCACCCCAGTTTAGACCTGGCCATATGCAAATCAGTCTTGACCCTGTGCCTCATGGGAACAGTCCAGCCCGAACTGCCAAGCCAGGTCCTCCCTGGACCGGAAACAAGCATCCTAGGACCGGTTTCGGGGTTTCACCCTCTTCAGCCAGGATAGCTTGATTCCAGTGGCACAGTGAGCCCAGGACCCACGTCTGGGCATACCTGGCGCACTTAGGGCGAGAAAGCAAAGACACACAATTGATGGACGGAATGCAGAACAAATCAAAACATTCACCCCCAGTCAAGAGATCTGGGTTAAATCCATCATTCTTTTGCTCACCATGCCACCCCAGTTTAGACCTGGCCATATGCAAATCAGTCTTGACCCTGTGCCTCATGGGAACAGTCCAGCCCGAACTGCCAAGCCAGGTCCTCCCTGGACCGGAAACAAGCATCCTAGGACCGGTTTCGGGGTTTCACCCCTCTTCAGCCAGGATAGCTTGATTCCAGTGGCACAGTGAGCCCAGGACCCACGTCTGGGCATACCTGGCGCACTTAGGGCGAGAAAGCAAAGACACACAATTGATGGACGGAATGCAGAACAAATCAAAACATTCACCCCCAGTCAAGAGATCTGGGTTAAATCCATCATTCTTTTGCTCACCATGCCACCCCAGTTTAGACCTGGCCATATGCAAATCAGTCTTGACCCTGTGCCTCATGGGAACAGTCCAGCCCGAACTGCCAAGCCAGGTCCTCCCTGGGGGTGAATGTTTGCATTGTCCAGCATTCCGTCCATCAATTGTTTCTTTTACATTTGTCGCCCTAAGTGGGAAGGGTATGCCCAGACGTGGGTCCCGTGCTCACTACACCACTGGATTCAAGCTAGCCTGGCTGAAGAAGGGTGATGCCCTGAAACCGGTCCTAGGATGCTTGTTTCCGGTCCAGGGAGGACCTGGCTTGGCAGTTCGGGCTGGACTGTTCCCACAAGGAACAGGGTCAAGACTGATTTGCATATGGCTGGGTCCAAACTGGGGTGGTGTGGTGAGCAAAAGAATGATGGATTTAACCCAGATCCTTGTGACTGGGGGTGAATGTTTGCATTGTCCAGCATTCCGTCCATCAATTGTTTCTTTTGCATTTGTCGCCCTAAGTGGGAAGGGTATGCCCAGACGTGGGTCCCGTGCTCACTACACCACTGGATTCAAGCTAGCCTGGCTGAAGAAGGGTGATGCCCTGAAACCGGTCCTAGGATGCTTGTTTCCGGTCCAGGGAGGACCTGGCTTGGCAGTTCGGGCTGGACTGTTCCCACAAGGAACAGGGTCAAGACTGATTTGCATATGGCTGGGTCCAAACTGGGGTGGTGTGGTGAGGAAAAGAATGATGGATTTAACCCAGATCCTTGTGACTGGGGGTGAATGTTTGCATTGTCCAGCATTCCGTCCATCAATTGTTTCTTTTGCATTCATAAATCAAGCCAGCATCTCCCTTGTAGTAGAGGAGCCACTCTCCTGTGTCCTGCAGGTACCAATTGCAAGCTCTGGTTCACCGAACTGCTGACTACCTGACTCACTGACACAGCAGCCAACCAGGAGGAGGTGTTCCATGCTCCCAGAGGTCAGACCCATTTCCCCAGCGAGTAACGAGATGCCAGACCCCCCAGGAGCCCTCCAGCACCAATACCCAGGGTACCGGACCTCTGGCAGCAGCCATGACTTGTTGGTGGTCCAATCCAGACACCAACCCTTCAGTGACCGACCAGCCAACAAGGGACGTCAGCACCACAGAAACCAACCCAGAGAGTGGCCTAGCTGTCCTACTGTGACCCCATCTCCACGTCGTCACCAGAAGCAAGTGCCTTTGACCGCCGCGATCTGCTGGAGAAAAGTCCTCTGCAACCGAGCTCTACAGCCCTAGTTCAGCACAACCAACTGTGTCTCTAGCACCCTTAGACAACCAAGACCCGAGCTCACCTGTGAGTTCTACCGGACTGGCCCCCCTGTCCTTGCCTGCAGCCTCTTTCTGCAAGCTCTCCGAAACTGAGTGCCTCGGACCACCGCAACACGCCATACCAAAGACCGCTGCCCACGAGCCACACAGCCCGAGTCCAGTTCGACCGATAGTGCATCCCGGCTCCAGAGACCCTAAAGAACCAAGCCCCCCTTTGGGTTCAACCAGACTTGTCCCCACTCCCCACGTGCCGCTTCTTTTTACAGGTACCGTTCCCAGTTGACTTCAACTGGGCTCCTGACACCAAACATTACCTCCGCACCTGGATGCCCCAGAGCCGACCGAGGTGACCTGTTGGTGCTGCCTTGGACCTTGACCCCTACTTACCTTAAGTCCAGAAGAACAGTCCTGTAAATCGTTGACAAGTGACTGTATGCAGTATATGATTTTCTCCATATGATTACATTACCCTGTACTCTGCAAATACAGTGCATTTTCTATATCTTGTAAAATCACTATCTTGAAAGTACTGATCAAAGATTGACGTTCTTGGTGTTAAAAAATATATCAAAATAAGTGTTATTTTTCTAAATTGGTCTTGAGTTTCTTCTTGAGTGTGTGTCTCATTTATTGACTCTGTGTGTGTTCAACAAATGTTTAACACTACCCTCTGATGAGCCATAGCTGTTCGCCCACACTACCACAAAAGAGAGAATTAGGGATTATTAATTTAAACCCTGTAAGCCAATAAGGGTTGCCTGGACTTTCTGCATAGTGTACCTCTTTTTGGTGCACTACATAAAAAGACCGTTTCTTACAAGATAGTGCTGGTATCAATGACGGTGTGCGGATAGTGCTGGTATCAATGATGGTGTGCGGATAGTGCTGGTATCAATGATAGTGCTGATATCTTTGATGGTGTGAAGATAACACTGCTATCCATGACGCTGTGATGATAGTATTTGATGGTGTGAAGGTTGTGCTGGTACCTTTGATGGTGTGAAGATAGTTCTGGTACCCTTGCCGGTGTGCAGGTTGTGCGGGTATCAATGACGGTGTGAAGATAGCGCTGGTACCCTTGATGGAGTGAAGATAGCGCTGGTACCCTTGGCTGTGTGAAGGTTGTGCTGGTATCCTTGGCTGTGTGAAGGTTGTGCTGGTATCCTTGGCTGTGTGAAGGTTGTGCTGGTATCCTTGGCTGTGTGAAGGTTGTGCTGGTATCCCTGCTGTGTAAAGGTTGTGCTGATATCCTTGATGGTGTGAAGGTTGTGCTGGTATCCTTGGCTGTGTGAAGGTTGTGCTGGCATGCTTGGGTGTGTGAAGATAGTGCTGGTACTCTTGATGGTGTGTTATTTAGTTCAGGCACCCTTTATTGCAGCATTAGTTTGTTTACCGAGTTGAGTTGCAATTAACATGGTTTGTTTCCCTGTCTATTTGTGTGTACAACCTGTGAGAGTGCTGTTGTTTAGACTGGTTCAGTGCTGTCTATTGCTGTTTCACCTGTGATTTCACTGTTGCGATCTTGGAAGTTGGTGTTGTGGTGAGGAAAACTGAACCTGAGAGAGTTGGGGGTAGGAGGTTGACCTGAAAGGAGTCAGGCATAAAGCAGAGTGGCAGCGAAGGCCAAGAGCCACAGAATTTTCAGGAAACCTGATGGGACTCCCTGAAGTAACCCAGATTTTTACAGTTACTGAGGTCTCTCATACTTATCTTGTGAGAGAACACATGTTTCTGAGACAGCAAATGTGTTTTGGTGAACCATCACCCTTCCACAGTAGTGCAGCTTTTAAGACGGTTAAAATTCGAATTGCATTTTTATAGCGCTTACTAACCCTGATGAGGCATTGAAGCGACTTGCACGCTACCCGGTAGCCCAAAATTAGTGGTCAGTCCATTAGTTATTGGGGTTAGTTTTACATGCCCATTTTATGCATTTACTCATTTCTTTGTGGTACATTATCGACATAGATGTGATCATTAGAAGGGCATGTGAGAAGCAAATGCTTGTTGGAATTAATAGATACTGTTATGGTTTCCAAAAAGAGCTTATGATGGATAGGCATGAGATTTAGAGAAAGTTTATATACAAAAGAGGCACGCAGAAGGTAGAAGGGAAGCAGGGGTGCATTTAAAAAATAAAAGGTGGAAGTAAGTTTCATTGAAGGTCAATTTTTCATGCAGAATTTTAATAAATATTGCAGGTTTGAGATTTTTGCCTGCAATCTGTGGATGTAAACCCATTGAGTGTTTTAAAGTCTGCTCTAAACGAAACAATCTTTCTAGAGGCACAGATACGTTCCACACTGAAAAAGGAAGCTCAGTACTTGTTAAGATCTCTTTACAAGTGACTGTCAAACAGTGTGATTACAATTTGACAACACCACCATTGCGTCACTGTATGCAACGCAAGCAATACTTTCAAACCCAGAGAGACCCCTTTATATGCCTACTAAGCAGTGTACTCAATAAAATAAAGTGTTGCTAATTTATGCAAATCACTTACGCCTTAATACAAAACATATATAAACACCCACCAATTAAAAAATATAACAAAGCACTTGATAAACACACTGCAGCAACCATTAGTAAATGCAGTGCATGTTTGACCCATTCAGTGCCTGGTTCGAAAGGTGCTGTACCCTGCGTCCACCTGCAGAGCACGCCACAGAACATGCACCCTGCCCAGCAGGATGGATGTACCTGAGCTCACCTTGATCCTCCAGCATCGACCTTGCCTTGGAGTGGACGTTAAACTTAATTCTTGCAGTGCTAACTCGAAAGTTTATTTTTCTCATGGCAATAAAATGAGTGCAATTGGCATGGTTGGTAATCAACAGCTAATATTACATGCCAGAAGTCATTCAGTTTGTGTTGTGCTAGATGAACGGCCACTACGAGCATATTTTTATGCAAACATTTGCTTACAAGTGCTCCATTTTTTGATACAGAACACCCTTTGAATAGGCATGTTATTTTCCTTGTCTGTTGCTGCTGCTGTTTACCCTTGCTCTTTTGGAACATAACCTACATATTTTCTTTGGTAATCCCTTGTATCTTCTAGAGTACACTCAAAGTCTAGAACCATTCCACACCCATTTATCTATTGGCCAATATGTGGGCACCATGTACCTTTGCCACCTTCCCACCACCTATGCCATCCTCTTAGGCAAGGTGCAAGTTTCCAGCCATGCCGACTTCGCATATCCATTCCAGGACTATCTCTTGGCAAAAGGTTTTCCTGCTTGCCAGTCAAGTGATAGATAAGATGCTGCAGCCTTTCATTTTCTTCTACGCGAATCATGGGGCTCTTGTGTGGAGACAAGCTTATGTGAAGTCCACAGTGACTGCCTGAAAGCCAGTCTAAAACTGGCTCGTCTGGCCACTTAAAAATGTACTGTAGCCCACATGTTGGATAAGCCCGTGGAGGCTCTTAATACCACAGTATTAAAATGATGGCAGGTCTCTGATGCCCTATGGACTTGGAGTAGTGAAGATTACCAGTAAGTAACCATGTAATTTCCTAACACTGATATAACGGGAAACCTAAAATAGTAGTAGGTAGAAGTCTTGAATTCACAGCCACTGGGAATTTCTCTGGGCTATGTTCTAATCCATTGTACTTTTGCTCCTTGTGCCGTCACTGAGAGGGACTAACCATAAGCAAATCAGTATTGATCCTCTCCCAGAGGGGCAGTCCAACCTGAACTTTCAGGCCACACCCTCTCTTCCAGAGACCACAAGTGACCACATACGTCTTTCTTCCTTCTTAGGTTTATCAGTGAAGCGCAGCTTGATTACTGTGACACAGCAAGCAGGAGACTCATGTCTGGGCTAACCCATCCCACGCGAGACATCTGCCTGAGGCAAAGCAACTGGTGGAAGAGCATGAACAGCAAAACTGATGAATGTGGAAAAGAGGGTGTTAGCCTAACTGCCCCTATGGCTGAACCCAAGAATTCAAAAGCCAGTGTATATCACTGCAAATTAAAAGGATCACTGTCTCTTATTAGGCTCTGGTTAGCGGGGCAAGCCGGGAGTCAAACTCCCAAATGCCTCACTTTTGAATTCGCTCGCTGTGATAATGACAGCATGGGTGACCACCACATTATGGAATTTTCCCAGCTAGGAGAGTCTTTTGCCTAGATAGCGTTTGATTCATAAATTCTGGAGGAGTTATGGCGCCTACAAAGGAAGCAGCATATAGCTCTCTATGTCTCAGGCACAGTTGGGAAAATCTTGTAGTATAGCACGCATTACCTACATCCTTTTCCATGCCTTTTTGATAAAATTGGGTCTTTTTAATCTTGCACTACCTGCCAATTTGCAATGGCTTGCAAGCTGGACAGCCTGCTGTTTTCAATAATGCTTCTTAGATGGAGCCTCCATTGTTCAATACCTGAGATTTTTATTTGAAGACTCTCTTTAATTGCAGTTTTGTTCTTGATGTTTCGAAGGCGAGATCATGTGCTTCCTAGTAGTTTGTAAATGGCAGCAGATGTGGGTCTGAGGGAAGAATTCCTGCACCTGCTTCTGCACACGGCAGAGCTTGGCAGGGCCTGGGAATCCGGCTGGGTGCTAAGCAGTCCCAGATAGTGTCAAGCAGTGCATCCCTGCAGGAGAGCTCTTGTACGGCATGCATGTATCATGATTAAGGCTCCCAGTTTTCTGTTTTTACTGATTTTTACAGATAAATATAGGCCGAAAACAATGTATATGCCATCTGTATTTATTTTTAAAAGCGGAAAAATCCTGAAAATTGTGCTCCTTTTGAATGACTGTCCATGCTGTGTTCCATGAATCACAGGCCAACAGCTGAGCAGATAGACAACATGGGGAGTTATAAAACATGGTAAGATTCCCTTAAATACAGGCATATGTTGATTGATATATATATATATATATATATGTGTGAATCATAATGGTAATATTTACCTGTGAGTGTAGTGTTTTGTTATAGTTGGCTGCTTAATTTGCTACAATGCAACAGGCATCAAAGTATGAATGCTTGTTCATCAGTTAAACATGGAAATATACCTTTTTGCGACTTAATTTCTTTCCCCAAAACACAAAATAAATATGGATAAATATCAATAGGATGGCCAAAAAATAAATATGGATAAATACAGACTGAAATGTTAAATAAATACCCTACAACCTGGAGCCCTAATCATGATGGCCACTTCATTAACTCAATCGCCGTGTCTCTTCAAGGGTTAAGATGTGCTAACTGTACAGCAGTGGAATCCATGTCTGTACCTTTACTGTACAGCTCAATATGTGGGACTTAGAGAAGGGCCGTGAAAAAACATAGCTGAGGAAGCTGAGGAGGGCTGACCCTTCTCTCTTCTCTCCCAGGACATCACTACGTGCTGCAGTGCACATGTACGAAAGTCCTTTGCAGGGCACGGACAAACTGTTTCTCCTCCAGTGAACTGCATAATCATGCAAGCTCAGAAGAATGCCCTATCGGTTTTCCTTACTGCTTATCATCGGAGTTAGACATTTGAAGACCGGGGACAACCTGAGTCTGAGGGTGGCTGCTACTCTCTCGTACTAGGGTTCATGATGACTGGTAATGGTGGCAGACATTACTAGTCAAGGGGTAATACTAACCCATGTGGGGGAGAATTAATGACTACTAATTTATTTATTTATTTATTTAAGCAATTTGTAGAGCGCACAAATACCCTTGGGTGTCTCGGCGCTACGGACTGTGTAGAAGATCAAGCCAGGAGCAGGTGATTATTGATTAAAAAGCCAAGTCTTTACTAGCTTTCTAAAGGCAAGCAGGGTAGGGCAGGATTTAATGTGAAGGGGAAGGGTGTTCCACAACTTGGCTGTGGCCACGGTGAATCTTCTATCACCCCAGGAGACTTTTTTAGTTCGAGGGACCTTCAAGAGGTTGGCTGCTGATGAACGCAGGTGTCTGTTGGGCTTATAGACACACAACGCCCTCTTAAGAAACTCAGGTCCAGTGTTGTGGATGGCTTTGAATGCGATGCAGAGTGCTTTAAATTTAACTCGGCTTCTTATCGGTAGCCAATGGAGTTTTCGGACCACCTTTGAAGGTGTGCCAGTCCACAAATTGGAATCCCTTGCTTTCCTCCTATGTGCGAGCAGTGTCTATGTGTAGTGTGTGTTTTACATATAGGTTTAAACCACCTATGCGTGTTGCTCAATACAATGGCTCTGCTTCATGCAGGTTGTTGTCGTCTCTGTCAAGGGTGGAATCCCAGCCTATATATACTCCTGCTCAGGACCAAATGTATGAAACCTGTTCTGCCTGGTGGGTGGGGCGAGGTTGCCTGCCCAATCCTTTGGTAATGCAGGTCTCCCAGTTTTCAACTGAAATTGATGACTCGCCCATCTTCCCATGTTGCTCTGGGTAATCGAGTAATAGTGGCCTGTGCTTGGTTCTGTTGGTTTCAGAGTACACATAATCACCTTAATGGGTTGCATCTGATCTCATTCATGGCTTCTTAATTCAGAAACTCAGGAAAGCAGGCCAGAAATGGAAGTTGCAATTTCTCTAGAGTTGGGGGAATTGCTTGAACTATAAAAAGACAGCCCTCTGGTTTGAGCTGGATTTCTGCCTTGGCCACCAGAGGACTTCAAGGAGACCCTGTGCAGACTAAACATGTTCCAATGAGCAGAATCTCTGCTAGGTTGCTTCTCTCCCACCAGTGTCCTGTGGAGCAAAGGACGGCTTAACTGCTTGCAAGAGGAGCTGAACTGTGTGTACTGGGAGAACAGCTGCCCTGATCCCAGGAAGACCTGCACTAGGCCCCTTAACTAGAGAATCTTCTTTGAGAATGTCTAATCTGACTCAGACCGCCCAGGACCCATAAGATTCCTGCAGCCCAGCTGGCCAGACGAGGAAACAAAGACCACAGTCGGACATCTTCAAGGTTCTGGAACTGCAGTTATAGCATCAAGTGTGTGAGCCTACACTGTCTCTAACCTCTTCAGGATCCTAACCCTACCGGGACGCCACAACTGTCTGTCCCTGAGACCCAATACGTTACTATGGAACTTGAGGTTGTAACTAAAGGCTTTCCTCCAACTACCCTAATACAGTTTGAGGACTTATGGCTCAATAGAAAGGAATTGCCTAGGGGTAGGGGAATTGTTGCTGCAGCTACCAGTGCCACAATGGCATGGTAGTGTCTGGCTGAATGGTTCCCCAATCGGTTTTCTGGTGAATGTGTGATTCTCCCAACTAAGACTTTGTGAGAGAAAACCTGGAAGATGGATCCACAGAGGAAACATCCATCCCAAACGACCCAGGTGGAACGGCTGGTTCTGAGACTGAGATCAACAGCTAAAACTGACTTGTAGATTCCACCTGGGACAGATGGACTGCTGGTCTTCTGCTTGGCACCTGCACCAGGGTCTGAAGTAGATGCATTGGGTATGGTGGGAGCTGCACCAGATTGGATGGGAGATGCATTTGACTGGAAGCTTAGGGACTGAGACAGGCTCCCTTGCTCATCCTTGCCCTCAGAGCATTGTCAAGTGGCTCAGGTAGGCCCAGGAAGAAACACTGCCATTTTAACCTGTACACATTTCTTAAGTTGCCTTCTCTTTCACACAATGACTTTTGACTTACATTTGCTTGCGTGATAGTGCAGAGTTAGTTTCTCCGAATCCACATTGCTTAAAAAACCACTTTGTAAGTACACTATCATGAAACATTGAACATTTCGTACAAGGCCTCGACACATATTGTGCAAATGCTGCTATTTGATATTTTGTCCATGAGGCGACGTTCCTATCAAAGAGACAATAAACAATGTCAGCTCAGCTGAAGCATCGACTTGGAAGCATAGATGCCATTGTTATAAATACACACGTACTTCCGTGCTGAAATGAGAGGAGCACTCAGCTGTCACTTGTGAGGTCATTGCTGTGGGGGCGTTTCAGCTCAGCTAGTTCCTGTTTATTACTCTGCGATCATCCAATAGGGGATTCTTGGCAGAGCACGCACACCCTAAGCAACTAGGTTAGGGAACACATAGTAGGAGTACACTATACTCAGTACTTATATGCCAGCATATATACACTGTTTTAGCACAACGGTGGAATTGTTCATTCTCTTCACCGTCCTAATACTACTAATCACATTTATCTGTTTCTGTCTATTGATCCTTGCAGCACATATATTTATACAAGAATCGCGATGGTTCAATAAATATTGAAAATGCCCCTTTGTGTATTTCTTGTATATCTCTCCGAGAGCGCATGAGTGACCGAGCGAAAAGGTTTTAGATCTGTTACCACGATTCCTGGGGGCATCAGGGTTGTCATGTTCTGAGGTTGCCCAAACAATTTGTTGCCTTTCTAGGTTTAGGGGGACTTACGGAGGCATTGTGAGCTACTTGGTCTATAAGACAGCATATCCAGAGGCGGTGCACAGAATCAGTCTGGCACCAATCCCATCGTTTATGCTTCCCAACAAACATGCAGTTCCTACTGGAAAGTGGAAACCATATGACAGCATCTATAGCAGAAGCTGGAGATGTGAAGGACATCATGTGGGCAAAATCTGCAGTTCAATCCGTGAGAAGCTTGGACGTATTTGTGATAAAATCTTAACGCTGTGGCTCCTAGTGTGACTGATAAGATGAATCCAACCTGGAGTGCTACAGTACTTAGGAGAGAGTCCACCACTACATGAAGAGACTCTTGGACTCAGGGGCGGTGCGTCCATTGGGGCGTTGGGGCGTAGCCCCCCCGCCCGCAGCTCCCTCGGCGTCTTTGAACCTAAGTAAACTGAATCAGTTTACTTAAGTTCAAAGAGCCGAGGAGAACTGACAATCATGTCAGTCAGCATGACGTCGGACCGCCCACCCCCTTCAGAGTCTGAAGGGGGTGGGCGGTCCTGCGTCATGTTGACTGACATGATTGTTAGAGGGACCAGGGGCAGCAGGCAGCACTGCAGCACAAGTGCGCATGAGTGGGCAAGGGCACCGAATTTTCGCGCCGTGCCCAGTCATGCGCACTTGTGTGTGCACTGGCTTGCGGATGCCCATTAGGAGAGCAAGGTCTCCTAATGGGCAGGCAGGCGGGCGAGAGGTAACCGTGCCCTAAGCCAATCCTGGCGCTGCTGGCAGCGCCAGGATTGGCTGAGAGGGGCTGTAGGCAGGGCCAAACGGAGTCGGACCCGAGGCGGCGCGGACGGCGGACCTCCTCAGAGTCAGCAGGTAGGATTTTTATTTTTATTTTTAAAATCCCCCGGGCCCCCGGCACAACCCGCAAGCTCCCCCCCCCCCGCGTCTGCCTAAAATACAGTATAGGTTGCCTCCCAAAGACAGATCATTAAACTGACGAAATAGAGGAAAAAGGGACAATAAGGCAGGATATCACCTCGAGCCCAGGCCCCTCAACTATGGATCAACAAGGTCAGCAAGCGATCAGCGATCGGGATCATAACATAGTGGAAAACTAGAAAGAGACAGGTGGGTCCCTTAAAGTACTCTCCACAAGCTAATTCAGTGCCCTCCCGCCAAAATGCGCCTCTCACGAAGTGACAAAAGAAGCAGCCGAGTAAAGATAGGAACAAACCAACTGTGCAGTTAATGGAACTCACAAGATTACCAAACTTCACACAACACAAAAGCTCTCCCCAAATTTTGCACAAAAGAACATAGCAAAGATCCCGTTTTTGGCACGGAACAGTGCCGCAAACCATCAAGCACCTCACAGCGAACAGAGTGATCCCAGTTTGACTATAACATCCTGAGACACCCAAACAAGGTTTCCCTCTCTCGCTAGGGGTGCAAGTAGCCTTCCTGGGGTCGCAAGCTGCAGTCGAGGGGTCGCAGCTGTGACCCCTGGCGACCCATAAATGATGTCCATGGGGAAGCAACACTGAGGTTGGGGGAAAAAGCAAAATTGAGGGCAGGGGTCGGGAGAAGAAATATCAGTCGAGATAACTATGTAGAGCAAGAGGTGGAGAAGCACAACGGGGAGTACACAAGAGTGAGTGTAACATGGGGTGGGGCCGGAAGGAATGCAAGGGTGACAGCGAACAAGATGGAGCGCAGGGGAAGAGAAGTACACGAGAGAGCCAGCTGTTAAACACATGCACTCTTGATTAGTGCTTAACAAATAAATGAAAAAAGTATTGCTTGGAAAGCAAAGGCAGCATAGAAGCCAGCCAATAAAAAGAGATGTTAAAGAGGCTATGCTATATGGGAGGGATAAACACAATATTAAGCGGGGAAACGAATACAAAGCAGACAAATGAGAGTGACAGGAAGCAATGGGTGGGCGCCAAGGCACTGTATGTTCTTGGTAAGCCCACAATATGACTTTCACAACCGGACAAATGTGCCGTCTGGTAGACTCGATCTAAAAAGCAGAGAATGGCACGTGTGTGTGGCACTGACACCTATTATCACTCCTGTGCTCTATTGTTGAATCTACAAGTTTCCCTCCCCAAATATAATGAGGAAATGAACTTTGCTTATTTAGTAAATAGGAAGGGGAATCGCCATTTTGAAGTCATAACTAAGGCATACCTGTTTAAATGTAATACTTAGTGCAAAGGTTGTCATGCCAGAAATATATTTTATTCATTGCTCTCACCGCTGCACTTTGACCTCTTTGTAGTAAGTCTAATGTCATTTTAGGGACACTGAAAACAGGTTAACTCAGTAGTCAAATCTAGAATGAGCAATAAACACAACTAAAATACCTCTGTCTGTAGGAGGTACACATGACAGGCTTTCTTTACATTCCAGGCCTGAAGGAAGACATCCCTCACCAAAGCACTGATAAAAGTTGTTATCCAGCTAGACTCCAGTTTTCCTCTCCCTAGTAACATCTTTCCCCAAAGAAATGAGATATAGGATCACCAAAGTTTGATTCTTTACACCCTACTAGCTTCAAGTAGAATCTCTGCATGCTGGAGGCAGTCCATTGGTGCCAACTCCCACTGATCTAGTTCTCATAGAGCAAAGGGTTCATTTGTAGGAGCTGAGATTGTTTGCTGTGCCCTTCTGTTTCAGTTCCATGGCATAGCAGCCTATTGCTTTATTCGTCAACTGGTCGGTGAAAGGGATCCTATGCACATTATATCATGCTTAACAAGGGACCGTGTGGGACTCCAATCATCAGGAAAAAGACGGAATTGAAGTGCAGCACCTTAGTATTGCTATGTATGTTCAATGAGAAAGAAAATATTTCCACTACTTTACCTCCTCAGAAGAAACATTCCACATGCATCGATGAGAGAGCTGGATGGCATGGCCAGAAGGTCAAATAGCGGATATGTTCAAAAACTCCAGAATGCACATATTCCCAGTATCAGCCATGGGCCAAACGTCGTCCCACCTGATCAGCCATGCAGTGGCATGCTCGGTACATGACTAGAATTAGACTGTGGGCCATGTTGGAGCTTGTGTGAGTCAAATACCCTTGTTATGTCATCAAACGGGTTGCATCCGGAAGAGCCACTGTGCACATTATGCTGGGTTTAGTTATTTTATGCGATTTCTGCATACTGCAGCATTGAACATTTTCGCTGACCTTTCAGCACTGCTGCATGTCTTTGTAGGCTGTCTGCTGCCAGCAAGCTCGGGGTTATCCCTACAGCTGTAACATGTGTGGGATTGTAACCTTTCAAATCTGCTTGAGTGTGATCAGCAGGCCTAGTATTTTAGTGACGGTGTCCATGTCCATGTCAGAGTTTTCCTTTCTCTGTCTCGAAAGTCTTATGCATTCTCAATGTATTCCCTGTCCAGTGACAGGTTGTTTCCTGTCTCATTTCAGGTGTGATCCCAGCCCCATCATCAATGCATTCAACGTCCCATCATCAGCGTGATCCTGTCTCAGTGGCACAATATTCCAATGTTTATGTTTATTTGCAGAGCATGTACCACACTTTAGTTGGTTCTTGACACTGGATCAGAAGACAGTAGCTAATTAAAATGAAGTGGATAGAGAAAGAATGGCAGATTATTTTGGTATGCATGTTTTTATTGCATCAAGAGGAACAGATAGAATACACATGACTTTACCTGCTCCATTTGACAGTTTAAAAATGATTATACAGCAGGCATACAAATATGGATTCGGACAAGTGTAAGCTAAGGAGTGACAGTTTTGATTTGCATAAAATTGGTCCAAAGGGTTAAACTCGTGGTGGGAAGTTTTAGAAATTGATTGATCTCTAAAGAGGACAATTTTCAACTCCACCCAAAAGTATATGCGGCTAGATGCACTCTGAATACGAACAGAGAAGTTGTTCCAGAGGCATGAAGTGATAAGGAGAAGCGTATGCTCGCTGTGCTTTTACATGTACCTCTAAGATTTACATGAACTGAACACATTGAGAGTGAAGGGTGGGACAGAAAGGCTTGGTCACTTCGCATTCCCTCATCTCCTTGTGGTTTGTGTGTCCACAGCCAAGGTTGGCAACTTTTCCATCCGTTTAATTGTGAATGTATCTCTTAATTTGTTTTGTACATCAGACAATATGTATGTTGCACTTTGGTGGCTAATCCGGCGAGTCAATGCTGAGAGTTTAGATGGGATGGAGATTCTCATTTGTGTCTGAAGGGTTACAGTTGTTGGTTTGTACATGTGTCCTTCAGCCATTGTAATTCTCTCTTCCGCATACACCTCTGACCATTATAGTTTCTAAAGAGCAGCGTTGGTGTGCGCATCTTTGCACTCGAGTATCTCCTCTGCAGTTCTTCAGTTTTGTGACTCGCCATGGGCCCAATGATATTATGTTTGTGTGATGATGCGTTTTGTTGTACATAAAGGGACATCCGCAGTTTACTTTTTTTAAATATGTGTGTATGTGAGTGTGTCTGTGCTGCAGTTGATGGTACTTCCTTACAGATGTGCTGTCAGTAACCTGTGTGTACATCACACAGCCACATTGTAAACCGATATCAGGATATTGTTTCTGGTTCCACCCGCAGATTCTTGAATTGACCTGAGTAAGTGTTTGTGTGTTTTAAGTGGCACCAGAGCGCGGCGCGGCTTGCTGTGTCTGTTCAGGTGACATCCCGCTAGGCCCTCGGCAAACGGCCTACAAACACTTCCGCAATGTCACCAACAGTTGCCTCTGCCAACTTTCCTACATCAAGGGCAAAAACAAAAATTCACAAGTGGTGAGGGTGCAGATCCTTTTACTCCTGTACCCATGTCCGACCATATTGTGCAAATATCTGAAAATGCTGTCTTTTTATTACTCTCCAGTGAAGGATGAACTGTACACCTTTAAATACTTTCATTTGCCATTCTAATAGTTTTCTCTGCTAAACAGTACATTCTAATAGTTTTCTCTGCTAAACAACTTTCTATTTACTTTTCGAGTTTATGAGCGGTTTCAGGGCGCGCACACTGAATATCGACCCCAGAGTATCAATAGGGCACATTATCAAGGATAAAACATCCAAAAAATATAGACAGGTGTGAGTCTAGATTTTCTACACCTAACACCACATATTGTATTAATTGTATTTATATAGCGACTCTACAATAGTCTACAGTGATGAGTACATATCACAAGAATTACCACTTGCTATTGTTTAATATGCTAAACTGAGGGAGACATTAAATGTACTGTGTTCTGCTATAGGTGATGAACTTGCCACATAGAGAATTTTATGGCGTTCCGGAGCATGAGTTGTGTTTGAGTGTTGCTCCCTTCTTTATTCCTTTTTGTTTCCTTTGGCTCTCATTCATAGTATATGTACAATTGCTAAGTGCTTGTATTCATAAACCTTCTACTCTATTTAAAGTTATTTTCTGTATTCCTGGTATGAATGGCTCCAAACTAAATGGCCAAGAATGAGTTCTGGTGTTGGAATATGCAGAAGGGTTCAGGTTTGTGCAGTAGAATGTGATGAGTTTTCAACTTCCAGAGAAAATATAGAGAGGACATGAGATGAGAGAACTCTCTTAAGGGCATACTTTTTGAGGAGGCCCTCTGCTTTTGATTGCAGTGGCTCAGTTTATTTGGTGATTCACAATTCCAATCATGGGTAAAACATGGCTTGTTGAACATAGATGAGATGTACTTGCAAATTGTTTGATTGCATATTGCATTTCAGGTTTTCAATTTGACCAATCCTTTGACTTCTTACCAACAAAATATGAGTGTCTTCCTGGTCGAGGACCACACTGCTTTTTCTCTTATCTGTCTTGTATCAAGACCCTGCTGGACTATGGGGTGAAAGAAAGCTTGAATAAGCAGCTACCTATGTTATATGACATCTCTTTATTAATGTAATAACTGCACTTTCACAATTGCTTTATTAACCTTCCTGCTTTCTCAAATTTGCTTGAAAATGCACCATTTGTCCACTCTTTTTCAAAATTTTCTCGGGGGAGAACCCCCGAACCCCCTTAGGTTGTTCGGGCTCGCTCGCTACGCTCGCTCGCTGCGGTGCAGTATGCCAATAATTTTACGCCCCACCACTTTCAAATGTCACCAGCCACCACTGCTCTTGGTGTCAACTCCTGCTCCTCCAGAAACTGGAACAGCAGGGAAAGTGGAGGGACTACATACTTCTTGGGAAGATGCACAGCGGTATCTGGGTCAGTGCTTAATCTGAGCGGGTGGCCTCTGGTGCTCGGCACCGGTACTTAATTGTCAACATCTGCACTTATGATAGTCTGCCACGTGGGGGCGCTGAATGTCTGGTTTTGAGATGAGCACAACAGTTGCTTACTAATTCAATATACATTCAAATTGACCAATACCTGCTGCCCAAGCCATTCTTATTGTTTTGGGGCCCAGGAATAGTCTGAATTGTCACAGTTGTAGGAGTGTCATTGTTAGTAGTTGCATTGGCAGCGCTGGCAGGGACAATGGGTCCAGCAGGCTGCAGTGGCCTCCTGATGAGGGCGCTGGCACTTATTGTTTTTCTTTTCAAACTAAGCACTGATCAGGGTTATCTCTCAACAAGCCTGGTCTAGCTGGAAGGTTTAATGACCCTGTTCACTTGGGTTCAGGTATCTCTCGGTTCTTACACTTTTCCCTGTGCCTTCCTTGTATAGTCAGCGACAGACGCATGCCTCTGTGCTTATTCCTCCTGTGCAATGCAACACTGCTCGCTGACTGGGTAGAGCTCTACATTTGAATTCCTATCTGATCAGTTATGAAGATAGCTTAACCGTGAGGACAGGAGATTAATCACATAGGATTATCTGATCAGGCTGGAACTTCAACAGGGGAGAGCTGGATTCAACCCCTCAGTGCAAGCCAGTAGAGACACTCGAGCAAATTTCAAATTCAGATCAACGGAGCAAACACTCAGTTCAATGGACCTGCAACCCTGTGCCCAGTAGGCAAGGCTGGCTCAGCCCTTCGATGCAGCGGTGACCTGAGATTCCCACACCCGTAAAAGGAGCTGAGCTCCGGTGTCATGGGAGCAGTACGAAGGTAAGACCCCCCCCCCCACGTACATCCCACTCTCCCTGCTTTGTCTACTTTTGCTGGATCATGACAACAAGGTCTGGCTGGAAGAAGTGGCCTTTTAGGAGGGAAAATGGTCTTGCAAACAAGCACTTACTTTCATTGCCCTAGTGAGGGTGGCCTCAATGTGGCAGAGCTCTTTGCAGACCCTCCAGGATTTCGTGATTTGCAAAACAAATCACGAAATCAGCACTTTTGTAAAAAGGTAGTGCTTTTTAGGTCTCGCCTAGGCAGCGCTTTCAATGTCTATTCGAGATATGCTGTATTCAGGATATGGGCATAAAGCTCCGCCCATTTTCCACCCATCTTTTTAATTGGCTCCTGTCCCTGTCCTTTGTAAATGATGGATTTTCATTGCTCAATAGACTTAGTAATCCCTCCTTAGTAGCGCCTTGTCTCTTCTTGTAACCTCCCATTAGAACACCCCCTGTTGCATGTGTTGTTACTCCCTAGGTTTTAATTACAGCCTCAAGGCACTATTTTCTTAAACAGCTTCAGGCAGGACACACACTTACTCCTAAGCTAGGCTGTCAGTGGTTACTTTACTCACTAGAACATCTCACATTTATATGAGACATTCTATAAATTTCCCTTCATCAACTCCACACAGAGTACAACCTAATCCGGAATTAATATAATAATTCTTTTGTCACATTTCAAAGTTACTAATTGTATATATGGACATAGCTATTTGAATGTACTCGTGGTACTGTCTAGCATGCAATGCATTATGGATAGAGTGGATTTACTGTATCTTCTGCAGGGTGCATGAGACCTCTTTTGGCCACATATGGTACTGCACCCTGCAACATGGCTAGGCAAAAAACATTAATGAACAGACATAACAAACCCTCGGGTCTAAAGTGCTAGACTAAACTAGAAAGAGACACCAAAGATTGTCTCCAAGTACTTATGGGGGAGTCCCTTAATTAGGACGAAATCCCATCACCCACCGAGGTGGCATGCTTCATTTTCTGGGATTCTCCTCTTGACGGGGACACCTAGCCCCGCCAAGGGCTACAACTCCCTCACTGAGAGGGAGGAGCTCAGGGATGTGTTATTCCTCCTCTGTTAAGGATATACTAAATCCTGCAGATGAGAAGACACAGAACTAGTTGGGTACAGGGCGCAGTGCAAACAAACTCATTTGAAATGTAGGGATAGTGATTGCTAAAACTAGCTACCAAGAGCAAAAAAAAACTTTATTGACTTGTTCCTAGTGCCAGGATTAAAAACAGTGCACCTGCAGTGTGAAATAATAACTGCATGTGACAGACGAAACAAAAAACATTCCCATTTATAATGCCAGTACTCCAACTTTGCAGGGTGCAGTACTATATGTGGCCAGAAGAGGTCCTATGGGTCTCGCATTTGTTAAAGCTAGAGCTGTTGGCGTTGAAAATTACGTTTTTTACTTTTGCTTTTTTATACCATTAGCAATAGTGCTATGCAAATATAATAACTCCACTGCAAATAAAAAAAACAAAAGTAAAAAACATTGTTATTTTCAACGCCAACAGCTCTAACTTTAACAAATGCGAGACCTATTGCATTGCAAATGCTTGTTACAAAAGTGCCTGCGAAATCTGGGCCCGCCGGCCGCGAACCCATACTGTTTTGTACTTTGCTCAAAAGGAAGAGGCAGAAACGGCTTTATAATGTTGAATCTGCCACTTGGTGGCACTATTGCAGCACGTTGTTATTGGCAGGATGCACAGAAGGTAAGACCAAACTCTTACATTTAGAAGCCCAGAATTCACAATGTGATCCTCAGCCCACAGAAATAGTTTGCAACATCGTCTTCGTCATTGGTACTGTGGAACTGCAAGTTCCCAGTTTTATCCTTCATTCTCAGACAGGGTTTGAGAAACTGCGGTACGGATATTGTAACATACCAGCTCTTTTAGTCATAATGAACATAAACAGATTTACCGTGGCACCATTAACTGCACTCTGTCTTGATTGTGACAAGGCTTTGGATATATTTTTCATGAGAAAGTCTTTAAAGAAATTTGGTCACAATAATGAGTATTGTTGTGCTCCCCAATATTTTGATATTGGAGATGTTCTAGATTCACCTCCCAGTTTGTCCCACTTCCCTGCACACTTTTGTGCTTTGCTGAGAACAATGAAATAACAGGAATTAAATGCGTGGAACTGAAGTCCGAAATCCAACAATGTCCTTTTGCTTTTAAAGAAAAAAGGCTGGTAGCCGTTGCTGAACTTTTACTTGTATACTAGACATCGGAATGGTTAGGCTATATTCTACAACTTATCGGCAAATATTGATAAGTCTTCTCTTTGTCTAGGTATCTCTCTCTCACTCTGTCTTTCCATTTGCTACTTAAAATACCCTCAAGTGTTGGCACTTCAAGGACCATAAATATCTGCTAGGCACATCTCTCAAACATTTTTCTTGATCATACCACACTTGATCTGAACTAGCTTTTTGCAAACTTTTATAAGCAAGATACCACATCTGACAGCACAAGACAGCATGCTGGATTTTGGTACCAGTGATCCTTCATTGCCCGGAACTGAAATGCATTCCGGGTCGAGTGTAGGGGAGAATGACAGTCCTACCTTTTAGACCCATATGTCAGCAACTAATTAATTTTTTATTAATTGTCAAATGTGCACAGTAATTTTTAATGCCTTGTTCGTAACAGTTCAATACAATAAATACAGAGCACTTAAACCTTTCCCCTTATTTCATTTTCAAGGAAGTTGGCAAAAATAAACTTAGGGGTGATCAGGCAGAAGAAGGATCTTTACTTTAAAATAATGGACAGACCCCCTAGGATATTGCGGCATAGATTTGCAAATTTAGCGGCACAAAAATTGAAATTTAGCGGCATTATTGCGGCACTTTATTTTACTCATAATCATTCCTTTTCAGCCTTAAATCAATGCAAACTGATTTAGCAGAGTATTTAACTTTGAAATAGGCGTTAGAAACTGTCTGAGAGAGTATTTTTGCTATATTCTCCTTTGTGGGAACATTATGGAGCACAGGTTAAGCCAAGCACAATAGCACAGGGAGACCCCAGAGATACCCCTGACCATGGAGACGTCAGGGACGGGAAACAGCCTTTACATCGACTAATTGACAACGAAGGACCTGAACCACGACTCCTTAACAACGACCTCAACCTGAATCACGAGTCTTTTAACCACTAATGCATGTACAACTACCTCTGGCCAGTAGATGGCACTCTTGGATTGTATATGACAGATGTATTACTACTGATAAAATGGTGGATGGGCGCATTTTATATGGTTTTGTAGAGTGGATGTGTTGTTTTTTTTAAACAAAATAAGTTTAGGGAAATAGTGTTTATTATGTGAAAACGTGTTTGAATTTTGTTGTAAATGCATTAAAGGTAAAGGCATACTCGCAGTAAAAAAAAAAAAAACTTTAAAATGTAAGAATTTTGTTAAGTATTACGTGATATATATATATATATATATTCACTGAAAAAACCATAGGTTTCAGGGGCGTTATAGTTAGTTGGACATTTCACTCGTACAAAACCATAGAAATTCCCCCGTTATAGTTAGTTCAGCTAACTATAACTCGCGCGCCCGCAATGCACTGCTGATGACGTCACATATTACATCACTCATGACATGGTCAGTGACATCACTGATGACATCTCAAATGACATCACTGATGACATCATCCTTGTGATAGAGTGGCAGACCTCCTCTCACCCTTATATAACCTTTGATACACACACTCAAAAATACAAACTAACATTTTCAAAACAATGGACATACCAATACCAGTTACAACACACCTATTCAGTAATTCCAAGATCTACACACACATCCACTCATTCACCAACAGTCCCTATACAGTCACTCATACATGTACTCACTCATCATATGTACTCATACACCTATACATCCTGTTACACACCGCCACTCATCCATAGAGTTACTCACACACATAGTCACACATGCAAACAAAGTATCAAACATCCATTTACTTGCATATAGTGTTATACACACAATACCACACTTAGATACACCAATACTCACATATACTAGTTTAAAACATATGTAGTTACTCATAAAGACACTATTGAGACAGTCATTCACTCACTAACACACCCATACACATACTCATCCACCTATACAGTCCTGCACACATGCTGTCTTCAACACATACAAACAGTGAGTCACTCATTCATGCATCTATGCACTAAGTAATACCCCCACCGAACCATACAGACACTCAGACACTCATACTGATACTCAAAAAACCAACTAATAACCCATATAGACACTCATGTAGCTACTCACCAACCCATGCAGCCACTTATACACAAAGTGAGAGACTGATACAGATATTTTCATATTTAAACATTACTCACTAACCCATGTATTCACTAAGATACACTTAGTCAGTTATACAATCAATTTTACAAAACAAAATCAATAAAAACAAGGGAGACACCCTTCAAGTCCAATCAAGGACAGGGAAAGTTCAAACAAAATTAACAAGCGGGTCCCTACTAGATACTATGTACCATAAAGAAGTTTTTCTAAGTACCAAAAAAAAAATATATATATATATTGTGCTGGTATTAAAAGAATAACATAAAAATAATTATGTTACGTATCTCCAGAAAGACTTTTATGATAGACCTAGGGAGGATTTTTCTCATAGGAGACCTTGGCAACAACCAACTACCAACTAAAAACTTCCCCAAAAAGAATGTCAGATTTTTCGACACCTCTTACACAAGTTCAGATTCTGAAAATGAAATCCAACAAGATTATCGGAATGACAAGGAAAAAGAACCAACTCCCAGTTCTAGCAGAGAGACATTATCTTTTTTAGAAAAACGTCACAAGAACTTTGGACAAATAAGAGGGAGGGGAAGGGGGAGAGGCAATTTCCACCCACAAAACCAGTTTCAAAATCGGCCCAACACCAGGAGCCAGAAGAAGTGGGATTAATGGATAAGGCTCCCATTATAAATCTCTCACGCAGGACTCTGACACAAGAAGAAATATACGTGTTAGAGAAAGGGTTAGGATATGCTATTACTTCCCCGGTGGACAGATACAATCTGGAGAGAGATTTACAAAGTTTTTTTAGAAAGATTAGATTAAATGCCTTTTTTGAAGGAAAAGAGAAATTACAATCCGACAATAAATCGGGCCTTAAGCCTAAATCCACTTGGACACCCCAAATAAACTTAGTTAATAAAGATATAGAAGTATTTGAGCGAGTTGTGGAAAAGAGTATCAGTGACCTATTGGACAAAAAATTTGGGTGAATAATAATCTTAATGCCCGTGAAAGGTTGGCTCTTAAGACACTGGAACAATGCCATGAATTGACCATAAAACCAGCGGATAAAGGGGTAGTATTGTGGTAATGCAAATTGACGATTATAATAAGAGAATACATATACTTTTGAACAATAGCCTTCATTACCAAAAATCAAGTAAAGAAGAGTGGAATGCCCTAACAAGAAACATCACTGATTTATTAAATTTTGCCAAAGAAGACGGCATTATCTGCAGCGACGAATTTAATTACTTGAGTAATAATAACCCGACCATCCCAGCACTATATGGCCTCCCTAAGGTACATAAGAATATAGAGGACCCACCAATGAGACCAATTGTATCGAGTATTAACTCCCTAACTGAGCCCCTTAGCAAGTATGTAGATATCTTCCTACAACCACTAGTAATAAAACAAAAAGCGTATATTAAAGACACCACTGACATGATTCAGAAGATAGAACACTTAAATTTCAACCCTGAGATACAATGCCTTGTGACCTTAGACATTGAGGCATTGTATACTAATATTCCACAAAATAATACTATTCAGATGGTCGAGGACCTGCTTAATGTTGACGATGCTGATCTATCCCCCCATGCGACTTTCATAGTTGAATGTGTGGAGATTATTTAAAAAAATAATATTTTCTTATTTGGCAAAGAATTTTATAAACAGATCAAAGGCACCAGTATGGGAGCTACTTGTGCTCCCAGTCTGGCTTGTCTTTATGTAGCACAGTTTGAGGAGAAACATATTTTTAATAATTTGGCACCTTTTTTTGAAAATATTACAAACTGGTCCCGATATATAGACGATGTGTTCTTTATTTGGACAGGTACATCAGAAAATTTGATAGAGTTCATACAGTGGATAAACTTGGGAGATGATAATCTGAAATTTACTTTCAATATGAGTAAAATTGAATGTGCGTTTTTAGATATCAAGATTAAACATGTAGAGGGGGTACTGAATGTAGAACTTTTTACTAAAGCTACTGATAGGAACACTATGCTTCATTATAATAGCAATCACCCAGCTTGCCAAAGAGACAATATTCCTTTTGGGCAATTTTTGCGACTAAAACGTAATTGTACAAACATTAAAGACTATGATAAACATTCTGATAATCTCATCAAAAAATTTCTAGATAGAGGCTATCCAAAAAGGTTGATTAGACATGCGTATAAAAGAGCTAAATACTTTAACAGGGACTCACTCTTTGAGAAAACGCCTAAGATATCCTCTACAGACAGCATGCCAGTGATTTTTGTTACTAATTATAGTAATATGAGCAATAAAATCAAGAATATCATAAATAGAAACTGGCATTTAATCACAAATCAGAAAAAGAGGAGTTGCCAAAACCTATGTTTTCATTTAGACGAAACCGCACCATCAGGAACTGTCTGGTGCATACATATAGAGACACGAACGTGAAGAAACAAACCTGTATAACGAATACCCCATTACCGACAGGGACTTTTGCATGTAGTGGATGCAATAACTGCAACAATATCATAAAAGGACCCTCTATTCTGCATAATGGTGCTACTGTTAAAATTAATAACTTTATTAACTGCCGCACTAAAAATCTGATATATTTTATTACGTGTCCATGCCATCTTGGATATGTGGGTGAGACGTCGAGAGAAATCAGAATAAGAATAAATGAACATAAATCAGCAATTAGAACAAATAAAAGAACTGCTCCTTTAGTAGAACACTGGACGAAAGAAAAACATAAAATTGAAGATCTGCAATGGTGCGGAATAGAAGTTATTCATATGAACTTTAGAGGCGGTGACGTTACAACCAAAAGAAAGAAACGCGAACAATTCTATATGTCACGTCTTAACACATTTAGGATAGGATTAAATAGCAAGGAAGACTGGGAGAGACTGATTTGACCCTATGTGTCACTTACATATAGATACAGTTTTACCTTATTTATTTATTTCATGGTGCTCCTGTAAGAACAGTATGTTTATGATTTCCCTTATTTCGTGATAAATTTAATATTTTCAATATTTTGAGCACAGGTATTTCCTGGTTGTTTACTCAATCGTTTTTAAGATTGAGCAATTCGTGTTAATTCCGCATACCATTCGTGGTTGAAACACTTTTGCTATGGGTTTGGCCAAGGATGCAGGTTACTAATAATGTATATACATCTTAAAGGACCAGCAAATATGTGACGGTTATCCCCCACTATTAAATGGCCGCTTTTTACCTATTGTAGTTTTTACCTATTGCAGTCTATACCTTTTGCCTAATCGTTTTATAGATGGGTGTTATAATCACTATAACAAATTGAGGTACTAACAGTAATTTAGGTCACTGTTATTGCATATGAGGCATATTACAGCCTTCCCGTCTTAAGATGGCCGCCGCATATCCGACATGTTCTATGTGACATGCTCAGGAGTAGGACGTTAATATCAAATTTCAAATAATATACGGATTGTCCTATGTCTAATGAAAATATGCCATCATTAAAATAATAATATAAAAAATATAATATAAAAAAATATATAAAAATTTTTTTTTAAATTATCGCGTGGTTTGGTCTTAAACGCCCATTAAAAATCATTAAAACCCATTAGAACAAATTGAGGGACTAACAGTAACTGTAGTCACTGTTTAAGTACATGAGGCATATTATATCCTTCCTACTTCAAGATGGCCGCCATCTGTTTGACACGATTATGCGATATGCCCAGGAGTAGGAAGTCAGTATTAAATTTGTAATACCATTCGGTTTTCCCTATGTTGAATAAAAACATGTTCTGAATAAAAATATGTTCTGCTTTAGGCCGTTAATAAAATAAAAAATAAAAATTTCAAAAATCATCGCGTGTTCGCAATTATCCCGATCACGTGATTGCATCAGAATCCATTTAAAAGCAGCCTCGGGTTGAACACCTCTATAGGATGTGACCCGGAAGCTGTACATTGTTTGCAAGGAGGCCGGATTTCCTCGATGAGGTAAGCAGGAGGTTCATCGATTGAGTGTCCTTATAGAATTAAGCAGTTCCTAGTGGTCTTTACCATCTGGAGCTCGAGGCATGTAGTTGTATCCGGTGCAACATAGAGAATAGTTTTGGCCCCGCCGATTTCAGTTCTGGCTCTTTCTTTGGTCGAGCGCTGCGATGTGTGCCATGCGGTAACTAGATGCCGCACTCTATTAATAGCCGTAGTTATAGAGGTATCCAGCGCCGCATAGATAGATGTCACGACCGTGTAAGGTACAATCTGTTCTCAGCGTAGTCCCTATTTTATGTCTAGGTAGCTGAACGGCGTAATTAGTATAATGCGGTGATTATATGCCGTGTTCTGTTTTTATAGATGTAAGTATAATCACCTTGGTTAGTAGTATGGCCTATATAAGAAGAAGTTATAGGGTGGTTACGTCGGGTATATTCACTCCCAGCGAAGTCCGGAATGCGGCATAAGGGAGACTACTGATTAAGAATAATAATGATGATTAACTAAATAGATCCCTTTTCTACTTAATACTTATCATGCCTTACAATATAAGCTGTGAGTTTGTAGTAGACGTAAACACCATAGCTTGTAAAAAATAATACGACTTATTAGAATATAAAAATAATACAATTTTTAATAAATAAAAATGTTAACTAATAACTTTTAACCTAAAAGTAGATGCCCTTAAATTTTTGTAGGAATGGATATTTTACATGTAGCTATCTGTCTATTAAAATATCTAAGAACGACTATAAAATAGATTAGAGTACATGTTTGACTTTGACTGGTATATCTTTTTTGACCATAGGTACTTATCACTTCGGCTGCATATCTGCCTGAACAACTGTTGCCCTAGGAATTGATTGAAATTAGTGGCACTTTTGTCGATCTTGGGGATCGTTATTACGACGTACCCCTTACCTTATGATTGGTTCCAGTTTTTTTCAAAATTCTGGTAAGATATAGTTTTAGTGCTGGCAGTGCATCAGTCTGCCAGCCTGTAGCTCATGGGTATTAATACCTTTGTATATCTATTTTTCAGCATTTGGGGATTCCAGTGCATGAGAAATACACGGTGGCATCAATGTACATACATATACTGATTTAACTCATTTTCACAAGGTACGTTGTTTGACATTGGTTCAAAATTTAAGTGGGATATACCGTGGATTAATTATTATCATTGATTAATTACATTTTTTTTCCCTTTCTTTTGGTATCTAAGGAATTTTGATGAGGTGATCATTCTTACTCCCTCACTTCAACTAATTGTGACATACAAAGATCTAGAAGTATTGCATTCTAGTCCTGTTTTTTACACTTTTTAGGTATGTGGTTACTTATATTGCTTATGATTATGGTGCTTAGCAGTCTATTTGTTTTGCAAAATGCTATATGTATAGAAAAGAGACATGTATATGTGCTGGTAATGAATATAATAAATAGTATGCAGCTATTAGCTGATGTACAAAAAATTGTTTTAAAAAATTGTTTTGATAAGATTTTTTGGTTAAATTTTTTTATAGCAATACTACAGTGAAGTCAGCAAAATGTGTTTTTATAACGTTTTAACTGTGTGATTTTGATTATGTCATAATGTTCTTACTATCTAGAAAACTGTCCTGAGGAAGGTGTCTATATATCTACTCACCGAAACGCAGCGTCGACAACTCTGTTTTCAAGTTATTTGTTTTTAGAATGATTGTATATAGCAATGAAATGTTTTTTTAAGCTTTTTATGCAAATGTACTATGTATAATAATGTTAATAAATATTTATTTGATATATGTCCATGTGAATTTTAGTTATTTACACATTTTGATTGTATTTCTTGTATGCTGAATCTGACTCACTGTGATGATATAATTATTTTTATGTTATTCTTTTAATACCAGCACAATATATATATATATATATTTTTTGGTACTTAGAAAAACTTCTTTATGGTACATAGTATCTAGTAGGGACCCGCTTGTTAATTTTGTTTGAACTTTCCCTGTCCCTGATTGGACTTGAAGGGTGTCTCCCTTGTTTTTATTGATTTTACGTACAGCTTGTTAGCTGGGGAGTTTTTCTCCACCTTCTGCTCATTATCATAAGAGCAGAATGGAAGGACTTAAAACCTATGGTTTTTCAGAGGATCAATTTAATAAGATCATTAATGGTACAACTAAAAATATTTCTACCGTTACCTTAGATAAGAGTGACGAGGAACAGTGGAGAATTTTATGGAATCTTAAAAAGAAAATTATAAGAACTGAATTACATGCTGATTTTCTTATTGAGTACTGTAAGAAAGGTACCATACCCAGAGGTCTACAGGTTAATAATGAACCGGGTGTTTTCATTAAAAACCAGAAATTTCTTGAAAATTGGACTTTCATAGCCAATCGATGTAGTCGCGATTGGATGTTACTAATCATAGAAACTGCCCATGAAGTATTGATAATAGAGAGAGTAGAAATAGAAGCAATGGAGTTGAGACTCATGGAAAATACAGCACTTGAAGAAGCTAAAAAGAAACTTGAGGAGATTCAGATGGATATCTCGGGATATAAAGAATATCTCGTCAATAAGAAATCTAATAAATTACGGAAAGATATTTCCAAATACAATTTGGAACATGTCTATCCGTATCTCCAGAAAGACTTTTATGATAGACCTAGGGAGGATTTCTCTCATAGGAGACCTTGGCAACAACCAACTAAAAACTTCCCCAAAAAGAATGTCAGATTTTTCGACACCTCTTACACAAGTTCAGATTCTGAAAATGAAATCCAACAAGATTATCGGAATGACAAGGAAAAAGAACCAACTCCCAGTTCTAGCAGAGAGACATTATCTTTTTTAGAAAAACGTCACAAGAACTTTGGACAAATAAGAGGGAGGGGAAGGGGGAGAGGCAATTTCCACCCACAAAACCAGTTTCAAAATCGGCCCAACACCAGGAGCCAGAAGAAGTGGGATTAATGGATAAGGCTCCCATTATAAATCTCTCACGCAGGACTCTGACACAAGAAGAAATATACGTGTTAGAGAAAGGATTAGGATATGCTATTACTTCCCCGGTGGACAGATACAATCTGGAGAGAGATTTACAAAGTTTTTTTAGAAAGATTAGATTAAATGCCTTTTTTGAAGGAAAAGAGAAATTACAATCCGACAATAAATCGGGCCTTAAGCCTAAATCCACTTGGACACCCCAAATAAACTTAGTTAATAAAGATATAGAAGTATTTGAGCGAGTTGTGGAAAAGAGTATCAGTGACCTATTGGACAAAAAAATTTGGGTGAATAATAATCTTAATGCCCGTGAAAGGTTGGCTCTTAAGACACTGGAACAATGCCATGAATTGACCATAAAACCAGCGGATAAAGGAGGTAGTATTGTGGTAATGCAAATTGACGATTATAATAAGAGAATACATATACTTTTGAACAATAGCCTTCATTACCAAAAATCAAGTAAAGAAGAGTGGAATGCCCTAACAAGAAACATCACTGATTTATTAAATTTTGCCAAAGAAGACGGCATTATCTGCAGCGACGAATTTAATTACTTGAGTAATAATAACCCGACCATCCCAGCACTATATGGCCTCCCTAAGGTACATAAGAATATAGAGGACCCACCAATGAGACCAATTGTATCGAGTATTAACTCCCTAACTGAGCCCCTTAGCAAGTATGTAGATATCTTCCTACAACCACTAGTAATAAAACAAAAAGCGTATATTAAAGACACCACTGACATGATTCAGAAGATAGAACACTTAAATTTCAACCCTGAGATACAATGCCTTGTGACCTTAGACATTGAGGCATTGTATACTAATATTCCACAAAATAATACTATTCAGATGGTCGAGGACCTGCTTAATGTTGACGATGCTGATCTATCCCCCCATGCGACTTTCATAGTTGAATGTGTGGAGATTATTTAAAAAAATAATATTTTCTTATTTGGCAAAGAATTTTATAAACAGATCAAAGGCACCAGTATGGGAGCTACTTGTGCTCCCAGTCTGGCTTGTCTTTATGTAGCACAGTTTGAGGAGAAACATATTTTTAATAATTTGGCACCTTTTTTTGAAAATATTACAAACTGGTCCCGATATATAGACAATGTGTTCTTTATTTGGACAGGTACATCAGAAAATTTGATAGAGTTCATACAGTGGATAAACTTGGGAGATGATAATCTGAAATTTACTTTCAATATGAGTAAAATTGAATGTGCGTTTTTAGATATCAAGATTAAACATGTAGAGGGGGTACTGAATGTAGAACTTTTTACTAAAGCTACTGATAGGAACACTATGCTTCATTATAATAGCAATCACCCAGCTTGCCAAAGAGACAATATTCCTTTTGGGCAATTTTTGCGACTAAAACGTAATTGTACAAACATTAAAGACTATGATAAACATTCTGATAATCTCATCAAAAAATTTCTAGATAGAGGCTATCCAAAAAGGTTGATTAGACATGCGTATAAAAGAGCTAAATACTTTAACAGGGACTCACTCTTTGAGAAAACGCCTAAGATATCCTTTACTGACAGCATGCCAGTGATTTTTGTTACTAATTATAGTAATATGAGGAGGGGCGTGGTTTGCCGAGCCGCGGAATGGCTGCTCTGTGAGTGAGCTCCGCCGGCCGGGAAGTTATCCTGAATTAATCCGAATATCTGTGGGAGCTACCACAGTGCATTTGGCGCTTCAGTGGCAGCGGAATCTTTGGGGAACCCAGCGGTGAAATTCTGGAACGCCGCGGCCGCTTCTGAGGGAAGTAGCGACTCCGGCAGCGGCAAGCGGAGGTAGCGGCAAGTTCAGGGGAGGGGCGAGACGGCGACAAGATCTACGGGAGGCCGAGGCTTCAAAAGAGGCCTGCAAAGCGTCCAGCTTAATCGCCCGAAAATTGCACAAAACCGGACCGCGGAGGCACCACTCAACCAGGCGGACTGTCCCCTGATGATAGAGATGGGATCAAGCTCCGTTGCGGAGACCCGAGGTGAGAGCTAGCGGGCGCCATTTTGAGTGGTTGCGGACTGTGGTAGAGGCTGCTGCACAACGGGGACAGCGTTGCGATCAGGGGGATCTGTGAGAGAAGGCAGAAGTGGACAATTGCGGAGGCACGACAAGGGCGCGACACCTGGAGTTGGATATGCTGGCGCGGAAGCGGACCGCGTGGTGATTGCTCCCCTTTGCTGGTGAGGTTGGGGCCCCGACTACAAGCGGCTGGGCTCGCACCGAGAAGCTGGGCAGTGAACCTGTACGGCCTAGGTATGAGGGTGCGGTCGGAAGGCTCCGAGGTGTGCATATAAGAAGCAAGCACTGTAATTGGAAGCGAGCCCTGCAAGGAACACGGTGTGGCGCTGGTCGCTGGACGTGGAGGACCTGCACTCCAAAGTGAATATACGGTGCGAGGTGAGGCCTGGAGTTAGGCCTGGGTGGAAGACACCACTGTGGCGCGATCTTATAGACACACGACGAGTACATAGGAAGTGAGCGGTGTGAGGCCCATACTATATCTGCGACGTGTAGTGCAGCTGGTCCTGTCTTTACCAGAGCTGCACTGTACAGTAACTCACACCATGGGGAAACAGGACGCTAAACAGCCTAAAATCAGTTTTGATCAGCGGCGGACGACCCGCCTGACAGAAGCGGATCCGGATTCCGCCGTAGGTGGCTCTCCGGAGGGACAAATGGGAGACCAAGGTGAAGATCTACGAACGCTGATGCTGGAGATGCGATCGAGCCTCCGCACAATAGATGCGAAACTAGATACGCTGACGTCCCAAATGGAGTCTGTGAAAACACAGGTGGGAGTCCATGAGCAGAGACTGGATGTGTTGGAAAATAAACAGATTGACACCCATGAGTTTCAAGCAGAGACCAAAGACCAACTGCTGCAAATGGACAAGCTGCTAAATGTTATCCGCGCCAAAAATGAGGATTTAGAGGCGAGATCGAGGCGCAATAACCTTCGTATCACGGGTATTCCTGAGACCACGGCCATGGGGAAGATGGAGGCGTACGTGTCGGAGCTCCTGGGTGCGCAGTTTGCCGAACAGCTATCGCCAGTGTTTGCGGTGGAACGAGCTCACCGTACGTTGGGCCCCAGACCACCAGTGGGAGCTACGCCTAGGCCCATATTGGCGAGACTTTTAAATTATCAGGACCGGGACACGGTGCTGCGCTTGGCACGAGGCATGGGTACCATTACACATCAAGGCAACCAGATCGCATTCTACCCGGACTTCACACCAGCAGTGCAAGCGGCCCGTCGCGAATTTTTACCCGCGAAGAGACTCCTGCTGCAGGCACAGATCCCATACTCGCTGTTATACCCTGCAAAACTCAAAGTGTCATATGAGGGGTCGGCGCATTTCTTTACGGACGCTAAGTCTGCGCTTAAATTCGCTAAACATGTGGGAGGCAGGCGTACGAAGACCAAACCCAGTGCGGAGGAACCATCTGGACATCAGCTAAGTGACAATGACTAACTGTAACGCCATCAGAGCCTACAACAACACACAGGACATATTATTTTGTATTATCTTTTTCCCTCTTAGTACTAGGCTGTCGTAATGAACTGTGCATAACTCCAGCTGACTGCGGTGAACCTAATGGGCGGTAGCACTTATGGATACTGGGGTAATATGCAACCGGAGTACTAATGTACAGGGGTCCTTATATCGGGGAGTGGTGATGGGGAGGCGGACACACCCCAAAACTGTACACGTCTAGCTTTCAAATAACCAAAACATGCCATTTGATCCTGTAGGGCTAGCATAGAAAGGTATGCTTCGAAAACTGCTGGGTAACGTTAATTCTAATAATCTATTGCACTGTAGGTTTAGCTCCCTTGCAGTTTCTCGGCCACCCTGCCACGGTAGGGATGAGAGCTGGCAATCACACGTCCCCACGGGAAATTTCCCAGCAATTCTTATGTTGGTGGTTTGTTTGGGGGGGGGGGGTTCATTTCAACCTGATTGGGGGGTTGGTATGGGTGGGGGGTGGTGGGGGGGGAGTGTTGTTAGTTGTGTTACTGGTGCACTGAAATTGTACAGGTCGCTATCTACATCCGAACTAATGCTACCTATATATATGCGGTGTTGTTGTGTGAAACGGTCTGTTGATACAACCTGCATGCTGAACCCAGGATAAACTGTTTATCGTGGAACATCAGAGGTATAAATGACAATAGAAAGGCCAGATTGGTGCATGCCTATTTAGCTAGGCACAATATAGATATATGTATGTTGCAGGAGACGCATTTACATGTCACACCATCCCCGCGATTGAAACATGCTAGATGGGGGCCGGTTTATTCGGCGGTGTATTCGAATTATGCACGTGGGGTAGCAGTCTTGATCAAGCGAGGTACTGACTGGAAGGAAAAGGAATTGCACACAGACCCAAATGGTAGATATGTTATACTGGCGGGCATGCTGGGAGGGGTATACATGGTCCTGGTTGCGATATATGGCCCCAATGTAGACTCCCTGAGTTTTTTCAGGAACTCTGGGCCAAGATTAAGGCGACGGGATGCACTACGATATTATGGGGGGTGATTTTAATGCTGTGTTGAGGGATGACTTGGATAGACAGGGTGCGGCGCGGGTGCATCATGCTGCCACTGGGAAAATGCTAAACGCTATAGTAGAAGATGGTGATTTGATTGATATTTGGCGATTACATAATCCACACACTAGGGAGGGGACCTGTTTCTCCGAACACCACAGAGCCTGGTCCAGGCTAGATTACCTGCTGGTGACGAGGGATTTAGCGAGCTGGGTGGTGGAAGTGAGACATTTGCCGCGTACACTATCGCGCCACGCCCCCTGTTTCATGAGCCTGAAACTCCCAGACACCATACGCAGGGAATTCACGTGGAAGCTCCCCCGCATGCATTACTTGATGACGCCTTCAGGGAGGAGATACGCACGGATATCACTGACTATTATGCGCTTAATTCAGGGACGGTTGACGCAGAGGCTACGTTATGGGAGGCGTTTAAGGTGGTGATAAGGGGACAATGCATATCACGACAGGCTGGGGTACTCAAAGCTATACGTACAACTCTGTCCGTCATAGAAACACAAATAAAGGAATTAGAAGAGAGGTTCTATCTAGGGAATGCGGCAGTGGATCTGGCCCAACTGAAGACTAAATTGCTAGAATGTAGTGAGGAAGCACAGAGGGAGGTGAAATTTCTGGGGAAATATGCAGATGCGCGTAGATATGGGGAGGGCGATCGACCAGGTCGGACACTAGCTGCCATGCTCCGTCAGGCGAAACCTACGGCCCACATACCTGAATTGATCACCAGGGACGGGGCGTGGCTCGGGCCCGACAGCAGTCCTCGAGGAATTTACATCCTTCTACACTCAATTATATACTACACAGCAATCGACCTCCATGGAGGGTATGAAGCCATTTCTAGATTCTCTGGAATTAGTCTGGTTTAACCAAAAGCATAGGGAGTATATGGATCTACCCTTCACGGTGTCTGATGTGGCGGAGGTGATCAAAAGCTTGCCCTCCAATAAAGCCCCTGGGTCGGACGGGTTGACGACCTCATTTTATAAGACGTATGTGGAAGAGCTAGCGCCCAGACTTCTTGCTGTATACGCTGAGGCCCAGGAATCGGGGGTGCTTCCGCCATCCATGAGAGAAGCGATTATAATTACACTGCTGAAGCCGGGGAAACCCGAAACGGACCCTGACTCATACCGCCCCCTGTCGCTTCTCAATGTTGACGTTAAAATCCTGGCAAAACTGATTGCGAACAGACTGCAGCCTATGCTCCCGTTAATTGCCAGACCCGATCAATCGGGCTTTATACCAGGTAGATCTACATCTCACAATCTTAGGACAGTGTTTTCGGTACTGCATTACTTACACCCGGAGGTCCAGGCTGCAGCGGTTTTTTTGGACGCGACAAAGGCGTTTGACTCTCTAGAGTGGCCGTACCTTTTGGGATATTAGAACGCATTGGATTCAGCCCGCTTTTTATTGGATTGATTAAATTGTTATATACTGAACCCAAGGCTAGAGTCAGGGCGAATGGACTCCTGTCAGCACCATTTTCGATCACGCGAGGCACGAGGCAGGGATGCCCCCTGTCCCCACTGCTTTTTGCGGTGGCGATGGAGCCCCTAGCGGCACGAGTCCGTCAACACCACACAGACAAGGGAATTGGATTTAGCTCTAGAAGCCTACTGATATCTTTATATGCCGATGATGTCACCCTATACATAGTGGACCCGGCAAAAAATCTTGACATTGTATTGAGAGAATTCATCCAGTTTGGAGGGCTGGCTGGGGTATCAATAAATTGGGGAAAGTCATTGATATTTCCGTTGACGGACGCGACTGACAGGGTGCCCTCTGAGTTCCCGCTGAAATGGGAACAAGAGAAGGTGAAATATTTGGGGATATGGATAAGCCGTAATGTACAAGACTTGTGGACCTTAAACTATGGAAGGACCATTACCTGGTTGGAGGAGAAGGTGGCTGTGTGGGCCAGGCTTCCTCTATCACTGGCGGGTAGAATCTCTCTGGCAAAAATGGTGATATTGCCAAAATTTCTGTATCTCTTTGTAAACCTGCCACTCATGCTGACGCAATCATTTTTTACAAAATTACGCTCATTGCTCATCTCTCTGGTGTGGGCCGGGGGTCAAGCCCGTATATCATGGGAATTGCTGACCTTACCACTGAGGCAGGGGGGAATGGGAGCCCCAGATATGAAATTGTATGCACTATGTGCACAAGCGCACTTCTTACACCATTGGGTGTACCCAACGCCTTACCAACCACATGTGGCGGTGGAGAGGGATGCAATGGCGCCTATACCACTGTCGGTTGCACTATACCAACCGTATCGTCGCTCAACAACAGATGTTGACACTACTGCGACCCTGCGCTGGGCCTGGGATGGTCTGAGGAGACGGGCGGGTGCCCAGATACTGTACGCCCCAGCTATTCCCCTGGCCCAAAATCCGTTGTTGCCCAGTATAAAAGATGAGCTGAGCAAAAGAATAGCACAAAAAATGAAGTTACATACATTTGCAGATCTCTACCCGGAGGATACTTTTCGAGATCCTCCCACTGCGGAGGAAGGACAGGTGGTGCCATTCGGGGAAGCTTTGTACCACAAGCTACGGGCTTCCTGTCGTGCTTTACACAGCGCATTTCCGGCCCCGCCGCCCACACTACTAGCACTGGAGGTCCTACTTAGATCGCCTTCCCCACGCCGACTGGTAACCAAACTTTACAAAACTATGCAAGCTGATGCCCCTGTAACGCGTCCGACTGCACTGGGACGATGGAATGTTGAACTGAACCCCCCTGTGACTGAGGACCAATGGATATACTGCTGCCAGCAGCTAACTGAGCTGTCGCCCAATTACAAGCTTAGACTCATCCACTTTAAATTCCTACACCGGTTTTACAGGACACCCGCTGGATTAAAACGTATGAGATTGCGGGAGGATGACACCTGTTGGCGATGTGGGGCGACTTCGGCTTCTTTTCTCCACATGGCGTGGGATTGTCCCGAGTTGTCAGATTTCTGGGTACAGGTCTTTAGATCCATTAATCAAATATTGGGCTTGTCCCTGCAGCCAGCTCCACTGTTGGGCCTACTGGGATACGTAAAGGACACAAACATAAGGAAGCGGAAATTACATGCCCTACTGTTACTATTTGCTAAGCGGCAGGTTGCAATACACTGGGGAAGAAGGTGTAGGCCTACACTGATGGAATGGGTCAGGGAGGCGACATATGGCCAAAGCCAGCTAGCCACTTTCTGGGACTTGATGCCCCCTGCTTCTCGACCCGGGAAATATGGGAACCATTTGTTGACTGGGTCCGGGAACATTTGAATGTAACTGACGCGGGTCGGATGGATGCGAACCCCCCCTGAAGGAGTGAGAAATCGTACCAAATGATAAGGTATATACATTGGGTGAGGAATTGGGGATGGATGACTAAGATGGGATTGCTTTCAAGGTTGTCACCTCTGGAACACTATCAATGCATGCTAGATGATTAGGCTGACACATGTTCACAGACACAGCATGAATGTAAGCTATTAACTAATGGATATAAGGTACAATTTGGGATTCTTCAAACTAATAGTGCACCAGAATTGTTTGTTGTTTTATGAATGATTGTTATGTATTATTACAAAATGCTAATAAACAAATTATAAAAAAAAAAATTATAGTAATATGAGCAATAAAATCAAGAATATCATAAATAGAAACTGGCATTTAATCACAAATCAGAAAAAAGAGGAGTTGCCAAAACCTATGTTTTCATTTAGACGAAACCGCACCATCAGGAACTGTCTGGTGCATACATATAGAGACACAAACGTGAAGAAACAAACCTGTATAACGAATACCCCATTACCGACAGGGACTTTTGCATGTAGTGGATGCAATAACTGCAACAATATCATAAAAGGACCCTCTATTCTGCATAATGGTGCTACTGTTAAAATTAATAACTTTATTAACTGCCGCACTAAAAATCTGATATATTTTATTACGTGTCCATGCCATCTTGGATATGTGGGTGAGACGTCGAGAGAAATCAGAATAAGAATAAATGAACATAAATCAGCAATTAGAACAAATAAAAGAACTGCTCCTTTAGTAGAACACTGGACGAAAGAAAAACATAAAATTGAAGATCTGCAATGGTGCGGAATAGAAGTTATTCATATGAACTTTAGAGGCGGTGACGTTACAACCAAAAGAAAGAAACGCGAACAATTCTATATGTCACGTCTTAACACATTTAGGATAGGATTAAATAGCAAGGAAGACTGGGAGAGACTGATTTGACCCTATGTGTCACTTACATATAGATACAGTTTTACCTTATTTATTTATTTATTTCATGGTGCTCCTGTAAGAACAGTATGTTTATGATTTCCCTTATTTCGTGATAAATTTAATATTTTCAATATTTTGAGCACAGGTATTTCCTGGTTGTTTACTCAATCGTTTTTAAGATTGAGCAATTCGTGTTAATTCCGCATACCATTCGTGGTTGAAACACTTTTGCTATGGGTTTGGCCAAGGATGCAGGTTACTAATAATGTATATACATCTTAAAGGACCAGCAAATATGTGACGGTTATCCCCCACTATTAAATGGCCGCTTTTTACCTATTGTAGTTTTTACCTATTGCAGTCTATACCTTTTGCCTAATCGTTTTATAGATGGGTGTTATAATCACTATAACAAATTGAGGTACTAACAGTAATTTAGGTCACTGTTATTGCATATGAGGCATATTACAGCCTTCCCGTCTTAAGATGGCCGCCGCATATCCGACATGTTCTATGTGACATGCTCAGGAGTAGGACGTTAATATCAAATTTCAAATAATATACGGATTGTCCTATGTCCAATGAAAATATGCCATCATTAAAATAATAATATAAAAAAATATATAAAAATATTTCTTTTTAAATTATCGCGTGGTTTGGTCTTAAACGCCCATTAAAAATCATTAAAACCCATTAGAACAAATTGAGGGACTAACAGTAACTGTAGTCACTGTTTAAGTACATGAGGCATATTATATCCTTCCTACTTCAAGATGGCCGCCATCTGTTTGACACGATTATGCGATATGCCCAGGAGTAGGAAGTCAGTATTAAATTTGTAATACCATTCGGTTTTCCCTATGTTGAATAAAAACATGTTCTGAATAAAAATATGTTCTGCTTTAGGCCGTTAATAAAATAAAAAATAAAAATTTCAAAAATCATCGCGTGTTCGCAATTATCCCGATCACGTGATTGCATCAGAATCCATTTAAAAGCAGCCTCGGGTCGAACACCTCTATAGGATGTGACCCGGAAGCTGTACATTGTTTGCAAGGAGGCCGGATTTCCTCGATGAGGTAAGCAGGAGGTTCATCGATTGAGTGTCCTTATAGAATTAAGCAGTTCCTAGTGGTCTTTACCATCTGGAGCTCGAGGCATGTAGTTGTATCCGGTGCAACATAGAGAATAGTTTTGGCCCCGCCGATTTCAGTTCTGGCTCTTTCTTTGGTCGAGCGCTGCGATGTGTGCCATGCGGTAACTAGATGCCGCACTCTATTAATAGCCATAGTTATAGAGGTATCCAGCGCCGCATAGATAGATGTCACGACCGTGTAAGGTACAATCTGTTCTCAGCGTAGTCCCTATTTTATGTCTAGGTAGCTGAACGGCGTAATTAGTATAATGCGGTGATTATATGCCGTGTTCTGTTTTTATAGATGTAAGTATAATCACCTTGGTTAGTAGTATGGCCTATATAAGAAGAAGTTATAGGGTGGTTACGTCGGGTATATTCACTCCCAGCGAAGTCCGGAATGCGGCATAAGGGAGACTACTGATTAAGAATAATAATGATGATTAACTAAATAGATCCCTTTTCTACTTAATACTTATCATGCCTTACAATATAAGCTGTGAGTTTGTAGTAGACGTAAACACCATAGCTTGTAAAAAATAATACGACTTATTAGAATATAAAAATAATACCATTTTTAATAAATAAAAATGTTAACTAATAACTTTTAACCTAAAAGTAGATGCCCTTAAATTTTTGTAGGAATGGATATTTTACATGTAGCTATCTGTCAATTAAAATGTCTAAGAACGACTATAAAATAGATTAGAGTACATGTTTGACTTTGACTGGTATATCTTTTTTGACCATAGGTACTTATCACTTCGGCTGCATATCTGCCTGAACAACTGTTGCCCTAGGAATTGATTGAAATTAGTGGCACTTTTGTCGATCTTGGGGATCGTTATTACGACGTACCCCTTACCTTATGATTGGTTCCAGTTTTTTTTCAAAATTCTGGTAAGATATAGTTTTAGTGCTGGCAGTGCATCAGTCTGCCAGCCTGTAGCTCATGGGTATTAATACCTTTGTATATCTATTTTTCAGCATTTGGGGATTCCAGTGCATGAGAAATACACGGTGGCATCAATGTACATACATATACTGATTTAACTCATTATCACAAGGTACGTTGTTTGACATTGGTTCAAAATTTAAGTGGGATATACCGTGGATTAATTATTATCATTGATTAATTAGAATTTTTTCCCTTTCTTTTGGTATCTAAGGAATTTTGATGAGGTGATCATTCTTACTCCCTCACTTCAACTAATTGTGACATACAAAGATCTAGAAGTATTGCATTCTAGTCCTGTTTTTTACACTTTTTAGGTATGTGGTTACTTATATTGCTTATGATTATGGTGCTTAGCAGTCTATTTGTTTTGCAAAATGCTATATGTATAGAAAAGAGACATGTATATGTGCTGGTAATGAATAGAATAAATAGTATGCAGCTATTAGCTGATGTACAAAAAATTGTTTTAAAAAATTTTTTGATAAGATTTTTTGGTTAAAATTTTTTATGGCAATACTACAGTGAAGTCAGCAAAATGTGTTTTTATAACGTTTTAACTGTGTGATTTTGATTATGTCATAATGTTCTTACTATCTAGAAAACTGTCCTGAGGAAGGTGTCTATATATCTACTCACCGAAACGCAGCGTCGACAACTCTGTTTTCAAGTTATTTGTTTTTAGAATGATTGTATATAGCAATGAAATGTTTTTTTAAGCTTTTTATGCAAATGTACTATGTATAATAATGTTAATAAATATTTATTTGATATATGTCCATGTGAATTTTAGTTATTTACACATTTTGATTGTATTTCTTGTATGTTGAATCTGACTCACTGTGATGATATAATTATTTTTATGTTATTCTTTTAATACCAGCACAATATATATATATATATATTTTTTGGTACTTAGAAAAACTTCTTTACGGTACATAGTATCTAGTAGGGACCCGCTTGTTAATTTTGTTTGAACTTTCCCTGTCCCTGATTGGACTTGAAGGGTGTCTCCCTTGTTTTTATTGATTTTACGTACAGCTTGTTAGCTGGGGAGTTTTTCTCCACCTTCTGCTCATTATCATAAGAGCAGTATGGAAGGACTTAAAACCTATGGTTTTTCAGAGGATCAATTTAATAAGATCATTAATGGTACAACTAAAAATATTTCTACCGTTACCTTAGATAAGAGTGACGAGGAACAGTGGAGAATTCTATGGAACCTTAAAAAGAAAATTATAAGAACTGAATTACATGCTGATTTTCTTATTGAGTATTGTAAGAAAGGTACCATACCCAGAGGTCTACAGGTTAATAATGAACCGGGTGTTTTCATTAAAAACCAGAAATTTCTTGAAAATTGGACTTTCATAGCCAATCGATGTAGTCGCGATTGGATGTTACTAATCATAGAAACTGCCCATGAAGTATTGATAATAGAGAGAGTAGAAATAGAAGCAATGGAGTTGAGACTCATGGAAAATACAGCACTTGAAGAAGCTAAAAAGAAACTTGAGGAGATTCAGATGGATATCTCGGGATATAAAGAATATCTCGTCAATAAGAAATCTAATAAATTACGGAAAGATATTTCCAAATACAATTTGGAACATGTCTATCCGTATCTCCAGAAAGACTTTTATGATAGACCTAGGGAGGATTTCTCTCATAGGAGACCTTGGCAACAACCAACTAAAAACTTCCCCAAAAAGAATGTCAGATTTTTCGACACCTCTTACACAAGTTCAGATTCTGAAAATGAAATCCAACAAGATTATCGGAATGACAAGGAAAAAGAACCAACTCCCAGTTCTAGCAGAGAGACATTATCTTTTTTAGAAAAACGTCACAAGAACTTTGGACAAATAAGAGGAAGGGGGAGAGGCAATTTCCACCCACAAAACCAGTTTCAAAATCGGCCCAACACCAGGAGCCAGAAGAAGTGGGATTAATGGATAAGGCTCCCATTATAAATCTCTCACGCAGGACTCTGACACAAGAAGAAATATACGTTTTAGAGAAAGGGTTAGGATATGCTATTACTTCCCAGGTGGACAGATACAATCTGGAGAGAGATTTACAAAGTTTTTTTAGAAAGATTAGATTAAATGCCTTTTTTGAAGGAAAAGAGAAATTACAATCCGACAATAAATCGGGCCTTAAGCCTAAATCCACTTGGACACCCCAAATAAACTTAGTTAATAAAGATATAGAAGTATTTGAGCGAGTTGTGGAAAAGAGTATCAGTGACCTATTGGACAAAAAAATTTGGGTGAATAATAATCTTAATGCCCGTGAAAGGTTGGCTCTTAAGACACTGGAACAATGCCATGAATTGACCATAAAACCAGCGGATAAAGGGGGTAGTATTGTGGTAATGCAAACTGACGATTATAATAAGAGAATACATATACTTTTGAACAATAGCCTTCATTACCAAAAATCGAGTAAAGAAGAGTGGAATGCCCTAACAAGAAACATCACTGATTTATAAAATTTTGCCAAAGAAGACGGCATTATCTGCAGCGACGAATTTAATTACTTGAGTAATAATAACCCGACCATCCCAGCACTATATGGCCTCCCTAAGGTACATAAGAATATAGAGGACCCACCAATGAGACCAATTGTCTCGAGTATTAACTCCCTAACTGAGCCCCTTAGCAAGTATGTAGATATCTTCCTACAACCACTAGTAATAAAACAAAAAGCGTATATTAAAGACACCACTGACATGATTCAGAAGATAGAACACTTAAATTTCAACCCTGAGATACAATGCCTTGTGACCTTAGACATTGAGGCATTGTATACTAATATTCCACAAAATAATACTATTCAGATGGTCGAGGACCTGCTTAATGTTGACGATGCTGATCTATCCCCCCATGCGACTTTCATAGTTGAATGTGTGGAGATTATTTTAAAAAATAATATTTTCTTATTTGGCAAAGAATTTTATAAACAGATCAAAGGCACCAGTATGGGAGCTACTTGTGCTCCCAGTCTGGCTTGTCTTTATGTAGCACAGTTTGAGGAGAAACATATTTTTAATAATTTGGCACCTTTTTTTGAAAATATTACAAACTGGTCCCGATATATAGACGATGTGTTCTTTATTTGGACAGGTACATCAGAAAATTTGATAGAGTTCATACAGTGGATAAACTTGGGAGATGATAATCTGAAATTTACTTTCAATATGAGTAAAATTGAATGTGCGTTTTTAGATATCAAGATTAAACATGTAGAGGGGGTACTGAATGTAGAACTTTTTACTAAAGCTACTGATAGGAACACTATGCTTCATTACAATAGCAATCACCCAGCTTGCCAAAGAGACAATATTCCTTTTGGGCAATTTTTGCGACTAAAACGTAATTGTACAAACATTAAAGACTATGATAAACATTCTGATAATCTCATCAAAAAATTTCTAGATAGAGGCTATCCAAAAAGGTTGATTAGACATGCGTATAAAAGAGCTAAATACTTTAACAGGGACTCACTTTTTGAGAAAACGCCTAAGATATCCTCTACAGACAGCATGCCAGTGATTTTTGTTACTAATTATAGTAATATGAGCAATAAAATCAAGAATATCATAAATAGAAACTGGCATTTAATCACAAATCAGAAAAAAGAGGAGTTGCCAAAACCTATGTTTTCATTTAGACGAAACCGCACCATCAGGAACTGTCTGGTGCATACATATAGAGACACGAACGTGAAGAAACAAACCTGTATAACGAATACCCCATTACCGACAGGGACTTTTGCATGTAGTGGATGCAATAACTGCAACAATATCATAAAAGGACCCTCTATTCTGCATAATGGTGCTACTGTTAAAATTAATAACTTTATTAACTGCCGCACTAAAAATCTGATATATTTTATTACGTGTCCATGCCATCTTGGATATGTGGGTGAGACGTCGAGAGAAATCAGAATAAGAATAAATGAACATAAATCAGCAATTAGAACAAATAAAAGAACTGCTCCTTTAGTAGAACACTGGACGAAAGAAAAACATAAAATTGAAGATCTGCAATGGTGCGGAATAGAAGTTATTCATATGAACTTTAGAGGCGGTGACGTTACAACCAAAAGAAAGAAACGCGAACAATTCTATATGTCACGTCTTAACACATTTAGGATAGGATTAAATAGCAAGGAAGACTGGGAGAGACTGATTTGACCCTATGTGTCACTTACATATAGATACAGTTTTACCTTATTTATTTATTTATTTCATGGTGCTCCTGTAAGAACAGTATGTTTATGATTTCCCTTATTTCGTGATAAATTTAATATTTTCAATATTTTGAGCACAGGTATTTCCTGGTTGTTTACTCAATCGTTTTTAAGATTGAGCAATTCGTGTTAATTCCGCATACCATTCGTGGTTGAAACACTTTTGCTATGGGTTTGGCCAAGGATGCAGGTTACTAATAATGTATATACATCTTAAAGGACCAGCAAATATGTGACGGTTATCCCCCACTAATAAATGGCCACTTTTTACCTATTGTAGTTTTTACCTATTGCAGTCTATACCTTTTGCCTAATCGTTTTATAGATGGGTGTTATAATCACTATAACAAATTGAGGTACTAACAGTAATTTAGGTCACTGTTATTGCATATGAGGCATATTACAGCCTTCCCGTCTTAAGATGGCCGCCGCATATCCGACATGTTCTATGTGACATGCTCAGGAGTAGGACGTTAATATCAAATTTCAAATAATATACGGATTGTCCTATGTCTAATGAAAATATGCCATCATTAAAATAATAATATAAAAAATATAATATAAAAAAATATATAAAAAATTTCTTTTTAAATTATCGCGTGGTTTGGTCTTAAACGCCCATTAAAAATCATTAAAACCCATTAGAACAAATTGAGGGACTAACAGTAACTGTAGTCACTGTTTAAGTACATGAGGCATATTATATCCTTCCTACTTCAAGATGGCCGCCATCTGTTTGACACGATTATGCGATATGCCCAGGAGTAGGAAGTCAGTATTAAACTTGTAATACCATCCGGTTTTCCCTATGTTGAATAAAAACATGTTCTGAATAAAAATATGTTCTGCTTTAGGCCGTCAATAAAATAAAAATAAAAAATAAAAATTTCAAAAATCATCGCGTGTTCGCAATTATCCCGATCACGTGATTGCATCAGAATCCATTTAAAAGCAGCCTCGGTTCGAACACATCTATAGGATGTGACCCGGAAGCTGTACATTGTTTGCAAGGAGGCCGGATTTCCTCGATGAGGTAAGCAGGAGGTTCATCGATTGAGTGTCCTTAGTTAGAATTAAGCAGTTCCTAGTGGTCTTTACCATCTGGAGCTCGAGGCATGTAGTTGTATCCGGTGCAACATAGAGAATAGTTTTGGCCCCGCCGATTTCAGTTCTGGCTCTTTCTTTGGTCGAGCGCTGCGATGTGTGCCATGCGGTAACTAGATGCCGCACTCTATTAATAGCCGTAGTTATAGAGGTATCCAGCGCCGCATAGATAGATGTCACGACCGTGTAAGGTACAATCTGTTCTCAGCGTAGTCCCTATTTTATGTCTAGGTAGCTGAACGGCGTAATTAGTATAATGCGGTGATTATATGCCGTGTTCTGTTTTTATAGATGTAAGTATAATCACCTTGGATAGTAGTATGGCCTATATAAGAAGAAGTTATAGGGTGGTTACGTCGGGTATATTCACTCCCAGCGAAGTCCGGAATGCGGCATAAGGGAGACTACTGATTAAGAATAATAATGATGATTAACTAAATAGATCCCTTTTCTACTTAATACTTATCATGCCTTACAATATAAGCTGTGAGTTTGTAGTAGACGTAAACACCATAGCTTGTAAAAAATAATACGACTTATTAGAATATAAAAATAATACCATTTTTAATAAATAAAAATGTTAACTAATAACTTTTAACCTAAAAGTAGATGCCCTTAAATTTTTTTAGGAATGGATATTTTACATGTAGCTATCTGTCTATTAAAATATCTAAGAACGACTATAAAATAGATTAGAGTACATGTTTGACTTTGACTGGTATATCTTTTTTGACCATAGGTACTTATCACTTCGGCTGCATATCTGCCTGAACAACTGTTGCCCTAGGAATTGATTGAAATTAGTGGCACTTTTGTCGATCTTGGGGATCGTTATTACGACGTACCCCTTACCTTATGATTGGTTCCAGTTTTTTTCAAAATTCTGGTAAGATATAGTTTTAGTGCTGGCCGTGCATCAGTCTGCCAGCCTGTAGATCATGGGTATTAATACCTTTGTATATCTATTTTTCAGCATTTGGGGATTCCAGTGCATGAGAAATACACGGTGGCATCAATGTACATACATATACTGATTTAACTCATTTTCACAAGGTACGTTGTTTGACATTGGTTCAAAATTTAAGTGGGATATACCGTGGATTAATTATTATCATTGATTAATTAAAAATGTTTTCCCTTTCTTTTGGTATCTAAGGAATTTTGATGAGGTGATCATTCTTACTCCCTCACTTCAACTAATTGTGACATACAAAGATCTAGAAGTATTGCATTCTAGTCCTGTTTTTACACTTTTTAGGTATGTGGTTACTTATATTGCTTATGATTATGGTGCTTAGCAGTCTATTTGTTTTGCAAAATGCTATATGTATAGAAAAGAGACATGTATATGTGCTGGTAATGAATATAATAAATAGTATGCAGCTATTAGCTGATGTACAAAAAATTGTTTTAAAAAATTGTTTTGATAAGATTTTTTGGTTAAAATTTTTATAGCAATACTACAGTGAAGTCAGCAAAATGTGTTTTTATAACGTTTTAACTGTGTGATTTTGATTATGTCATAATGTTCTTACTATCTAGAAAACTGTCCTGAGGAAGGTGTCTATATATCTACTCACCGAAACGCAGCGTCGACAACTCTGTTTTCAAGTTATTTGTTTTTAGAATGATTGTATATAGCAATGAAATGTTTTTTTAAGCTTTTTATGCAAATGTACTATGTATAATAATGTTAATAAATATTTATTTGATATATGTCCATGTGAATTTTAGTTATTTACACATTTTGATTGTATTTCTTGTATGCTGAATCTGACTCACTGTGATGATATAATTATTTTTATGTTATTCTTTTAATACCAGCACAATATATATATATATATTTTTTTGGTACTTAGAAAAACTTCTTTATGGTACATAGTATCTAGTAGGGACCCGCTTGTTAATTTTGTTTGAACAAAACAAAATCATCCATTTAGACACTTATATACCCATTTATTCTTCCATCGACCTTGAGATATACATATATAAAACATATTTAATTTTCAGAAAAACACACATTCACTGGATGATGTCATCAGTGATGTCATCAGTGATGTCATTTGAGATGTCATTAGTGATGTCATGAGTGATATCACTGACCATGTCATGAGTGATGTAATATGTGACGTCATCAGCAGTGCATTGCGGGCGCGCGAGTTATAGTTAGCTGAACTAACTATAACGGGGGAATTTCTATGGTTTTGTATGAGTGAAATGTCCAACTAACTATAACGCCCCTGAAACCTATGGTTTTTTCAGTGAATTTCTAAGGTTTTTTAAATGCTAATTTCTAACTATAACGTGCCTGAAACCTATGGTGTATAAAGTTGTCATAAAATACGACCTTCTACATGGTCATGAAGTCATCCATGCAGATGAATTAATGCAAGGGAGCTCGTGTTATTGTTTTATTATTTCACAATTGTTTTTATGTGTTTATGTGTTACAGGTGTGAAGAATTCTCCGTTTGTACGGAAGAATGACCATGTAGAAGGTCGTATTTTATGACAACTTTATACACATAAATGTTAAATGTTTTATGACCCAATTGGGAATGCAGTAGCGAAAGTAGGTATTGTTTAGGTCCTGAAGAAAGCCTGGGCAATTGGCCCATTAGGCTGAAACTAGTTGACCACACTGCAAGCGGCCTATGTGTTCAAAGCTGCTTCTGCACTATTTTTAAAGTAGGAGTGGAAGAGATATTTGTATTAAAAAGTTTTTTTCTCTCTTCCAATTCCTTTTAATTTCACTCACATGCACTGCACTTAGTCTTTCATCACCCTTAATAAATGAAGATACTGGCGTGAGGCCGGTTACTCAATGAACATATGGTCTCACTTGTTCTATCTTTACTTCCTCCTTTTGTGATTTTTGTGATTTGGCCGAAATCCGATCCACATGATCCTCTTCTGTGATTTAGAAGAGTAGTGGTAGGAAGGAAGGGTATCCAAATGATGACACTGACCACTCTTGGTAGTTGATGGAAATCCGACAAGGTCATTTATTTGATTTCATGTATTTTGGTATCTAGGGTGTTGGCACTGTTGTGTTAATTTATGATTCAGTATCGGCTCCTTTTAATAGACCACCAGATTTATTTGTTGTTGTTATCAGTTGTATTGGGGATTAAATCTGTAGTCTGGTCGTTAAACTTTCCCTAGGACCCTTTCTCCTGTGGAGTTGTAATTAATGTTCTTGTGCAGCTGATGGCTGCGGGTCCGAGATTATAGACACTTTTTTCTATACCTGTAGGATAGAGAGTCAGTGATTGTATGCTGCAGCTTAGGTTTTGGATGTTTTTATAAGAGTAGACACACACTATATATTTTTTTCCCCTGAAATGGCAGAGTTCAGTGGTCTAGCATATGACGATGCTACTTATCAAACTATACTGGATAATACACCAAGCATATTAGATAGCATTTCCAGTTCCGGTGGTTCTAATATTGATGAGTGGAGTAAGGTTTTGATATTGAAGAAATCCCACTAGCGCACCTTGATACATGGCGCAATAATGGCTGAGTATTTGCGAGGTAATTGTGCGCCTCCGGGCCTGATTGTTACGAATGCTCCCCGCCTTTTTCTTCAGGATAAAGTTTTCTTAAAAGATTGGTCCTTAATAGCATGGCGCTGTACGCGCGATTGGCTAATCTTGATAATCAGCACTGCAAAACGGATAGCTGATGCTATTCTCATTGAGATACAAGTAATGGAGGCACAAATTAAAACTACTATTACGGTTACCCTCTATAAAAAGAATAAAGAAGAATCGAATAAATTAAATAAAGAATTCAAAGATTCAATACTTGTATTCAAAATAGAGAAATTTAAGAAAGATCTGGCTAAGTTTAAACATGAGGTGGTTTATCCTTACACTAGCGAGAGCTATACCCCCCCAGAGTTCAACAGGAAAGGTAGAAGATATGGTTCTACATACTCAGGTAGTAGCTCTGAAGATAGTTTAAGTGATTCAGAATTTCCGGAAACAACTAGACAACAGTTCAGAGGTCGAGGGAGAAGAGCCACTTGGAGAGGACAGACAGCACCTCATTTCCAACAATGGTGGCCTCCTACACCATGGGGCTTTCCGCCACAACATTTCCAACCACCAGGAGCTCCTTTTCAGATGTACCCACAAGACTTCAATAATCAGTCTTTTTTAGGGTCTGGCCCAGGAAGATATCGAGGCAGAAGAAAGAATCGGCAACCACAAGTCCATTGGAACCAACCACCAACAGGGCTCCAACAGATGGACACGCGCAGCAAAACCAAGCAGAATCAACCACTACAAGGGAGGAGCGCGGAAGCGACCTAATAGTGAATTTGAGCAATAAGATCTTGACTCAAGATGAGGAAGGAGTCCTCAACAAAGGTCTTGGCTTTGTAGTGACGTCAGATGGAGATGACTTTTTATTGCAATGCGAACTTGCTAGATTTTTCGCAAGATACGATTGCACTATTTTTTCAAAGACAAGGAGTCGACACAGTCCTCGACAGAGATGATGAATACTGGGCTAAAGAAGCGGTCCACTTTCAATCCTCCGCTACATAGTGTACCACCACAAGTACTCATATTTGAGAGAACGGTGCAAGAGGAAATTACTGCTCTATGTACTAATAAAAGAAGAAATTACAGTAATTTGCCTAAAGGCGAACAAGTGGCCTTACGAGCACTCACAGAAGATCGTGAGATAACAATTAAGCCCGCGGACAAGGGCGGAGCAATTGTTATCTTAGAAACTGAGGCATATCAAGCCGAATGTTTAAGGCAACTGGGTGATAGGAGATTTTATCGTCCACTCAAAGAAGATCCTACAGAGAGAATCCGGAAAGCCATTACTGAAGTAGTGGAAGAAGCATACAATGAAGGGTGGATCACATCACAGGAAACAGCATTTCATCAAACTGCTCACCCTGTGATGCCGTACTTTTATACTTTACCAAAAGTACATAAGAGCCAACGACCACCGCCAGGCAGACCCATAATTTCTGGGATAGGTTCAATTCTAGAGCCATTGTCTACTTTTGTAGATTTTTTCTTGAGGCCTTTAGTAAAAAAGATGCCGACGTATCTTCAGGATACGAAAGATGTGTTGCGTCTTTTACCTACAGTGGAATTCGACCAGGAGAGAGACCTGTTAGTCTCCTTCGATGTCGAATCATTATATACGTCTATTCCTCAAGATGAGACGTTGGACACAATTGCCTCAATTTTGAATAATACTGATCTGGACTCCATTACACCTGTCCATTTTATTATGACCTTGGCCCATTTGGCCATGAAAGATAATTTCTTCAAGTTCGAAGAAACGATTTACCTCCAAATCTCTGGAACAAGCATTGGGAGTGTTTTTGGGCCGAGTTTGGCGAATCTTTACGTCCACACTTTTGAACAACAACATGTACTAAATGATGATAATCCCTTCCATGAGTCGATAAAACTATGGAAGCGTTATATCGACGACATCTTTGTAGTGTGGCGTGGTGATCTTGAATCGTTATCACAGTTCCACCAATGGCTAAACACACGCAACAATTTTTTAAGATTTACACTTGAGGCTCATAAGACCAGAATAGCTTTTCTTGATTTATCTATTTTTGTCACACCAACAGGCTTAGCAAGTGAACTCTATCGGAAACCAATGGCTCGGAATTCCCTCCTTAGGTATGACAGTCAACATCCGAAGGCCCTGCGGGATAATTTGCCGTTTGGCCAATTTTTAAGATTGAGAAGGAATTGTTCTTCTTCTGAACAATATAAGCAACATGCCCAGAATCTGTCCCACCAATTGATAGAGAAGAAATATCCTAAAAAACTCATTAAACGGGCATATAAACGCGCTACTAATAATCATAGAGAGGCGCTTTTGGAACCCCAGATCAAGAAACCACCTTTGGGACGCCTGACTTTTGTAAATACTTTCAGCACATTAACCAATGGCATCCAGAAGAGTATTCGCAAAAATTGGCGATTGTTGAATAGTTGTAAAGACAAAATACCACTGCCTTTGTTCGCCTTTAAGAGAGGGTATAATCTCCGTGACAAATTGGTGCACACACGACCGAAGGAGCATGGGTCAAAGAAAGTAGGCACACTCTGGGATTTACCGGCAGTTCAGGGCCATTTCCCTTGCGGAGCCTGTGCGATTTGCCCACAAACAAGAAATTCAAAAACAGTTGATATTGGGACTCAGAGACCTTGGGTGCAAAACACTTTCTCTAATTGTAACAGCGACAATTTGATTTATTTGATACAGTGCCCCTGTAAATATCAATATGTGGGGATGACAACTCGCAAAGTGAAGCTTAGAATGCTGGAACATAAAAGCACATTTAGATGTAGAAAAACTAACACTAAACTAACGAAGCATTTTGCTGAGTTTGATCATAAGGCAGATGAATTTACATGGACAGTTTTGGAAAAACCATATATACCATCTCACGTTTCTGACAAAGCCAGATTTCTCTTTAATAAGGAACAGAAGTGGGTGTTTAAACTGCATAGTGACACCAAAGGCCTGAATGATGGTATACCTTGGACTGCCTTATAACATTCTAGTTCAGACAAGAGTAGGGCAGTCGAAACCATCAATCATATAGATTTTACATTCGGTTCTGTATCAGTTTTGATCGTTTATTGTGATGTATCCATACCATTTAGATTGATTAGCAGTGTGATGGATATGTCAAGATATGTAGATGTATCCTTCTGAATAGACCGTTTGGATTTCAGACAATGAAAGAATATTAGAGACTCTATCTGTAACGATACTATGGAGTTAAAAGAAGGATTGTACTTGTGATTTTTGTACATATTCTTATCTTATATATACTTATTAAGGAGCTGTTGCGTCCTGTCATATATTTGGACATAATAAGTGTGTATACGACAGGATGGGAACGAGATGAATTTAATTTTCCTTAATTTTCCTTATTTTTTAACAAAGAACTACAGTTTCCGGTTATCATGACGTCATTCTGTAGTTCAGAGTGACGCCATTTCTAATTGCCGGCAGTCCTGCGTAATGTTATAGTCAGGATTGAGAAGCACTGACGCTAATTCTTAATTTTTAACAAAGAACTACAGTTTCCGGTTATCATGACATCATTCTGTAGTTCAGAGTGACGCCAATCCCAATTACCGGCAGTCCTGCGTAACGTACATAGTCAGGATTGAGAAGCACTGACGCACCTCCCATTGACTCAGGAGAGCTCGAGGCACCGACGGAGAGGTAGGATTTTAGATTCTCCCGCGTCGCTATTGCGTGAGTGTACCATACAGCGTTCATGATATCATTAACGTATGTTTGTTAGAACCACGAGACTGGTGTTGTGGTCATTTTTACCCCATTTGCAGTTTTAGCAAAAGATCGATATCCTTACCTGTTTGTGAATACGTTTAGTACATCATGCGTTTTCCTCATTTGGGAATAGAGCAAATGCATACACATATGTAGTAGATATCTTTACCTGTTTGTGAGTACGTTTAGTACATCATGCGTCTTCCTCACTGGGTACAGAGCAGATGTATATACATACGTAGTATGTTCGTGTGTGAAAGATGAGTTTTTGAGCTCATGAACTGAGATAGCCTGATTGGTTCCGGGTGCCATATATGCATTGGTGCGCTAATTTAGGAACAAGAGAGACAACTAGTAGCATTTATTGACATTTTTTGGACAATTTTAGAAAAGAGGTACCACTCAGATAGTTGATAAAAGTCAGGCGTAGGTGGTTCTGAACCTTTAGTTTTTAATTTTGGAAATTGTTAGTGTAGGTGTCCCCTTTTTTAGAAGAAACGTTCATTCCTGAACTGGGAAGTATAAATTAAAGTATACTAAATAAGGGATAGATGAATGAAACCCCCTTAAAAGTGCCTTTCCTCTATTTTCAGGGCGGGGTCTCCCATACCTGAGTATTTACCGGGTGAGGTGAGGTTTTGACTTTACACAAGAAAGGTGAGTGCACCGATAGCAAAAAAAAGGATAAAGCGGTGTAACTTGACTTATTGGTATATGAAGTAACCAATGAAGTCATCCATGCAGATGAATTAATGCAAGGGAGCTCGTGTTATTGTTTTATTATTTCACAATTGTTTTTATGTGTTTATGTGTTACAGGTGTGAAGAATTCTCCGTTTGTACGGAAGAATGACCATGTAGAAGGTCGTATTTTATGACAACTTTATACACATAAATGTTAAATGTTTTATGACCCAATTGGGAATGCAGTAGCGAAAGTAGGTATTGTTTAGGTCCTGAAGAAAGCCTGGGCAATTGGCCCATTAGGCTGAAACTAGTTGACCACACTGCAAGCGGCCTATGTGTTCAAAGCTGCTTCTGCACTATTTTTAAAGTAGGAGTGGAAGAGATATTTGTATTAAAAAGTTTTTTTCTCTCTTCCAATTCCTTTTTAATTTCACTCACATGCACTGCACTTAGTCTTTCATCACCCTTAATAAATGAAGATACTGGCGTGAGGCCGGTTACTCAATGAACATATGGTCTCACTTGTTCTATCTTTACTTCCTCCTTTTGTGATTTTTGTGATTTGGCCGAAATCCGATCCACATGATCCTCTTCTGTGATTTAGAAGAGTAGTGGTAGGAAGGAAGGGTATCCAAATGATGACACTGACCACTCTTGGTAGTTGATGGAAATCCGACAAGGTCATTTATTTGATTTCATGTATTTTGGTATCTAGGGTGTTGGCACTGTTGTGTTAATTTATGATTCAGTATCGGCTCCTTTTAATAGACCACCAGATTTATTTGTTGTTGTTAAAATGTCTCGGTCCCCTGTTTTCCTCGGTGGCACGGAAAAAATGGGTGGAACTGACGTCAGCACGCCGATGAGGTTCTCTTATGGCTCCGATGACGTCATACGGTGTCGCGAGCGGAGCCGTGCTATTATGACGTCCTCATTGACGTGGGAGAGCTAGGAAAGAATTTCCGTGGAATGCTGGTGCAGGGGATATTCACCTAAGTGTTCAGGCTAGTCCTTTGGGAGCAACTGTTTATGTTGCCACTCCAGAAACCGAAACCAGTGATCCGAGGGCAGAGGCCCTGCAGATGGCACACGAGGTGGGGTGCCCAGTCGTGTGCACCGGCGGGGCAGCGAAGTGACAAGCACCACAACCCACAAAAAAGGTAACGAGGGCACTGAATAACACAGGATCTTCTCTTTGTATCTGGCAGGAACAACGAAGTTAAAATGCCCTAGTACCAAAATGTAGAATTAGTGCTACAACGGTCTTCAAGAGGACCTGTGATGCCGCTTCTGCCTCCCGTACCCTGGAGGTGGCACATGGGTCACGCGGTACGGTCATACTGCGGTGGGACGCACACTCGTTGACCTCTCAGGCACTGCTCCACACTTCAGGGAGGACGCTTTCCATTAGCTATGTTTTCTGATGACATGTCGCGCCGGCCCCGTCCAACAACAGAACTCCTTTAGATCCAAACAGACTCTTCCACTCTCTCACCGGAAGTGAAACCAGGCCACGCGAACACTTTCACAATACAACAGCCGGGAATGCACTTTTCGGTAAAAAAAATACATTCCTTCCTCCTAATTAATCAAATAAACGTCTCACTGAAGAACAGGGGCCAGCTTCGATCGGTAAACAGCCGTTACAACGACTTTTTTACTTTGCGATACCATTACAACGCATGCATTACCACGCATGCGTTGTACATCACGAAGTCATTACTACGCATTTTTTAGAACGCATGGTCATTTACCACGCATGCCTTTACAACGAATTTTGTTGTAAAGGTATGTATGGTAAATGACCATGCGTTCTAAAAACATGTAGACGATCCATGTCGTTGTAAGGAAACAGAGGCTGTTTCGTTTCCTCACAACGACGTGCACCGCCCTCAGAGACGACGTGAAGCAGGAACCACGAGGAGAGAGGAACCACGAGGAGTGAGAGGTAAGGGGGATTGGGCATGGGGTGGGGGTTTCTTTTCTAGGGTTTAGGGTAGTGCAGTGGTGTTTGGGTGGTGTAGGGGGTCGTGCTGGGGGTAGTGTTTTAGGGTTTAGGGTAGTGCAGTGGTGTTTGGGTAGTGTAGGGGGTCGTGCTGGGGGTAGTGTTTTAGGGTTTAGGGTAGTGCAGTAGTGTAGGGGGTCGTGCTGGGGGTAGTGTTTTAGGCTTTAGGGTAGTGCAGTGGTGTATGGGTAGTGTAGGGGGTCATGCTGGGTTAGTGTTTTAGGGTTTAGGGTAGTGCAGTGGTGTTTGAGTAGTGTAGGGGGTCATGCTGGTGGTAGTGTTTTAGGGTTTAGGGTAGTGCAGTGGTGTTTGTGTAGTGTAGGGGGTCATGCTGGGGGTAGTGTTTTATGGTTTAGGGTAGTGCAGTGGTGTTTGGGTAGTGTAGGGGGTCGTTCTGGGGGTAGATTTAGGGTTTAGGGTAGTGCAGTGGTGTTTGGGTAGTGTAGGGAGTCGTGCTGGGGGTAGTGTTTTAGGGTTTAGGGTAGTGCAGTGGTGTTTGTGTAGTGTAGGGGGTTGTGCTGGCGGTAGTGTTTTAGGGTTTATGTTAGTGCAGTGGTGTTTGGGTAGTGTAGGGGTAGTGCTGGGGTAGTGTTTTAGGGTTTAGGGTAGTGCAGTGGTGTTTGTGTAGTGTAGGGGGTAGTGCTGGGGGTGGTGTTTTAAGGTTTAGGGTAGTGCAGTGGTGTTTGGGTAGTGTAGGGGTTCATGCTGGGGGTAGTGTTTTAGGGTTTAGGGTATGGCAGTGGTGTTTGGGTAGTGTAGGGGGTTGTGCTGGGGGTCGATTTAGGGTTTAGGGTAGTGCAGTGGTGTTTGTGTTGTGAGGGGGTCGTGCTGGGGGTAGTGTTTTAGGGTTTAGAGTAATGCAGTGGTGTTTGTATAGTGTAGGGGGTCATGCTGGGGGTTGTGTTTTAGGGTTTAGGGTAGGGCAGTGGTGTTTGTGTAGTGTAGGGGGTAGTGTTTTAGGGTTTAGGGTAGTGCAGTGGTGTTTGTGTAGTGTAGGGGGTCATGCTGTGGGTAGTGTTTTAGGGTTTAGGGTAGTGCAGTTGTGTTTGTGTAGTGTATGGGGTCGTGTTTTAGGGTATAGGGTAGTGCAGTGGTGTTTGGGTAGTGTAGGGGGTCATGCTGGGGTTAGTGTTTTAGGGTTTAGGGTAGTGCAGTGGTGTTTGGGTAGTGTAGGGGGTCGTGCTGGGGGTAGTCTTTTAGGGTTTAGGGTAGTGCAGTGGTGTTTGTGTAGTGTGGGAGGTCATGCTGGGGGTAGATTTAGGGTATAGTGTAGTGCAGTGGTGTTTAGGTAGTGTAGGGAGTCGTGCTGGGGGTAGTGTTTTAGGGTTTAGGGTAGTCCAGTGGTGTTTGTGTAGTGTAGGGAGTCGTGCTGGGTGTAGTGTTTTAGGGTTTAGGGTAGTGCAGTGGTGTTTGGGTAGTGTAGGGGGTCGTGCTGGGATAGTGTTTTAGGGTTTAGGGTAGTGCAGTGGTGTATGTGTAGTGTAGGGGGTCATGCTGGGGGTAGTGTTTTAGGGTTTAGGGTAGTGCAATGGTGTTTGTGTAGTATAGGGGTAGTGTTTTAGGGTTTAGGGTAGTGCAGTGGTGTTTGTGTACTGTAGGGGGTCGTGCTGGGTTCTAGTGTTTTAGGGTTTAGGGTAGTGCAGTGGTATTTGTGTAGTGTAGGGGTAGATTTAGGGTTTAGGGTAGTGCAGTGGTGTTTGGGTAGTGTAGGGGTCGTGCTGGGGGTAGTGTTTTTGAGTTTAGGGTAGTGCAGTTGTGTTTGGGTAGTGAAGGGGGTCGTGCTGGGGTTAGTGTTTTAGGGTTTAGGGTAGTGCAGTGGTGTTTGGGTAGTGTAGGGGTCAACCAACATGAATTTGTCCTTGTGTGATGTAACCAATGCTCATGTAAAGCACTCCAATACCTGACCAGTCTGCACTATATAAAACTGCAAAAAACAAAAAATAAAAAGTGTTTTGCACACTTCTGTCATTGGGCTATACGTGGGCTACCTCTGGGTGATATTTGTGCTACATTTGGGCTCTTTTTTCTCTGGTGGCCATCTTGGGAGACTTATTTGTTATGAAGTTTCCTAATTTCCTCATTTACTACAGTCTCCTCAGTAGGAAATGCTTTCAGTTTTACTTTGATTCCATCAAAAAGGCATTCAGATGTGTCACACATTTGCCATAAATTCAGAATGTTAGCACTCTAGTTGTTCATTAGATCACTGTAGTAAAGCTACTGCTCACCAAGGAGTTAACTGGAAGTCTACTGCTGGTATTGAAAGTGATTGTTTCAGTCTGCATGTCAGAATTTTCTAATGAAATAGAAGAGGATTTGAGATCTCACTTAAAACATGCCCTAAATTTTCTTTTTGCAGCACTAACCATAATTTCTATGGCAAAATGAACCCCCTCATTTTGTTCCTTTTTAAATTAAATGTTTTAAGTGTTACCAGTTTATTCCAATCAAGATGGCTTCAGGTGTGCCATACTTGTGTCATAAGTAAGGCTGTTAGCACTCTAGTTGTTCTTTAGAACCCTCTGGGAAGCTGCAGTAGAACACAAAGGCATCAACTGACAGGCTGCTCCTGTTGAAATATAACAGGAAGATATTTGAGATCTCACTTAAAACATGTCCTAATTTTTCTTTCTTCAGCACTAACCATAATTTCTATGGCAAAATGAACCCCATCATTTTGTTCCTTTTTAAATTAAATGTTTTAAGTGTTACCAGTTTATTCCAATCAAGATGGCTTCAGGTGTGCCATACTTTTGTCATAAGTAAGGCTGTTAGCACTCTAGTTGTTCTTTAGAACACTCTGGGAAGCTGCAGTAGAACACAAAGGAATCAACTGACAGTCTCTGCCATTGTTGGATGTACATGTTTTACTGAGAATGTCAGACTTCATTCTCACATGACTGAGAAAGATAATGTGAATTTACAGAAAATATGCTCTCATTTTAGCTTCTGGAGCACCTTCCAAAACTCTATGGGACAAGCATGTGAAAATAGTTTTCTCTCAAACATGATTCATGATATCCCAGCAGAAGGTTTTTCACAGGGTAAAATCACCTTAGAACACACCACAATTCCTGAAATTAGTATGGTACCATCAACAAATGAATTCTAATGTAACTAAAGTCTGTTATCACCCTTTATAGTTCTCCTTTTGGTAACCCTCAAAATCTTCGATTCACTACAATGCATTTCAATGGGGTACTATCATTTATATTGGTCCCAAGATGGCTGCCAGCAGTTCCAGGATGAAGTGCTGACAGCCAATCAGATCTCACGATGACATGTGTGGTTAGGCTCCGCCCAGATATATATGTGTTTTTACTTTTGATTTTCTCAGCAACTACTGAACGGATTTACACCATTTAACAAAAAGGGTTCTTTCTGAACCAAGAACTACCTCTTTGCCAAATTTGGTGTAATTCCGTTCAGCAGTTCGGGCTGTAGCCTTGCATAAAGTTTCCTATGGGAAATTGATTTTTTGACTCTTATTTTTTAATTTCTCCGCAACTACTGAACGGATTTACACCATTTAACAAAAGGGTTCTTTCTGAACCAAGAACTACCTCTTTGCCAAATTTTGTGTAATTCCGTTCAGCAGTTCGGGCTGTAGCCGTGGCTAAAGTTTCCTATGGGAAAATGAATGGGGAAAACACGTTTTGGGACCCCCTTTTTTCTCGGCTCCCGCTTGACGAATCACCCCGAAACTTTCAGGGTAGGAGCGGACCGGAGCGGGCCATAAAGTTTGAAAATTTCGCGAAGATTCGTCAACCGACGCAAGAGTTGTTTCAAATAGAATGTTGTGGATTTCCTATGGAAAATAGGTCCTACCTATAACTATCTACTGGCGACCGCCAGTAGATAATATATATATATATATATATATATATATATATATATATATATATATATTCACTGAAAAAACCATAGGTTTTAGGGACAGTTATAGTTAGTTGGACATTGCACTCGTACAAAACCCGTGAAATTCCCCCGTTATAGTTAGTTCAGCTAACTATAACTCGCGCCCCCGCAATGCACTGCTGATGACGTCACATATTACATCACTCATGACATGGTCAGTGACATCACTGATGACATCACTGATGACATCTCAAATGACATCACTGATGACATCATCCAGTGACTGTGTGTTTCTGTAAAGTTTAAATATTTTTAATAAATATAGGGAAAGGCGTATTGAAGAATGAGTGGGTGTATAAGTGTCTGAATGGATGATTTAGTAGGTGCGTGACTGACTCTATAAGTGAGTGATTTAACGTATCTTACTGAATGCATGGGTTAGTGACTAAACTGGGTGAATGTCTGTATCCGTCTGTCTGTTGCTGTGTAAGTGGCTGCATGTGTTTGTGAATAGCTACATGAGTGTCTATATGAGTTATTGAATGGTTGTCTGAGTATCTGTATGGGTGCCTGAGTGTTTGTGTGGGAGGGGTGTGTGCGACTCTGTGCATAGATGTGTGAGTGGGTAATTCACTGGGTGGATGGTTTCAAGAGTGCATCTGTGATAGACTGTATGGGTGGGTAAGTGTGTGTAAGAGTGTGTTAGTGAGTGAATGTATGTCCCAGTGGTACATGTGTGAGTAACTACATATGTAAAAGGCAGTATATATGTGTGTTGGAGTATATAAATAGCTATAAGCGAGAGTGAGTGATTGTGATAGTGGCTGTATGGATGAGTGTGTGCTTGTATCAGTGATTGTATAGGAGCGTAACAATGTGCTAGTATTTGTATGATTAAGTGAGCTGGTGTGTGTATAACTGTATAGGTGAGTAAATGGCAGTGTGTTTAATTATTTGCATGACTGACTAGGAGTGTGAGTACCTCTATGGATGAGTGGCGGTGTTTGAGTGTCTATATAGGAGTAAGAGTGCATATGATAGTCCTATACTGAGTGACCATAAGTATGAGTGACTGTACGGGTGAGTGAGTGGATGTGTGTGTAGACCTAAGAAACAGTGAGTGGGTATGTAGTTATTGGTGTTGGAGTGTCTATGGTTTTGCGAATGGCAGTCTGTAATTTAGATTGGGTGTATCAAAGGTTATATTAGGGTGTGAGGAGCTGCATCAGATTATCACGTGGATGATGTCATCAGTGATGTCATTTGAGATGTCATCAGTGATGTCATCAGTGATGTCACTGACCATGTCATGAGTGATGTAATATGTGACGTCATCAGCAGTGCATTGCGGGGCGCGAGTTATAGTTAGCTGAACTAACTATAACGGGGGAATTTCACGGGTTTTGTACGAGTGCAATGTCCAACTAACTATAACTGTCCCTAAAACCTATGGTTTTTTCAGTGAATTTCAAAGGTTTTTTAAATGCTAATTTCTAACTATAACATATCTGAAACCTATGTTTTTTCAGTGAATTTCAAAGGTTTTTTAAATGCTAATTCCTAACTATAACATGTCTGAAACCTACGGTTTTTTCAGTGAATTTCAAAGGTTTTGTAAATGACAATTTTTAAATGTATTAATTGTTATATTAATTTTTTTCATACTGATTTATTACATTTTTAGATTTTTTTTTTTAACATATTTTATTTTTTAAATTACATTGTAATTACATTATACATTACATTACAAAAAATACTTTCTCAGAATGAATTACTTTAGTTTAAATACTTTGCACATAGGCAATAGACTTTTAAGTACAGTAGTTACAGTTGTTGCAATGGGCAACACATTTTCAAACACAATGCAACATTCAGCTCAATGTGAATTTCTAGTTAAATGCAATTAGTTACTTTATGGATTTCTTTTCTAACCACAGGACTGGATCCTAGATTCAGTCCTGGTACATCTCCTGTAAACAGTTGAGTAAAAGCGTTTTGGTTACAGTCGTGATTTTTAAGGAATATTATTGTATTTTAAAAGTTGACACTTAGAAACTATTTCTCATAGAATCACCAATGTTATCCTATGGAAGGAAATTCACTTAGCAGGTAAAAACTGTTATCATTACTTTTTCTTACTCAGTGTTGGATCCTGGATCCAGCACTGGTGCATCTCCTGTAAACAGTTGAAAGAATGCGTTTAAGTCATACAGGCGATTTTTAAGGAATATTTGTAGTTTGTGAAAATCGACACTTTGAAACTTTTCTGCTGAAAACCAGACAATGGATTCCTATGGAAGAAAATATAAGTTACTGGTAAGTACGGTTAAAATTACTTTTCAGGACCAGTACTGGGCTGAAAGATACAGCACTGAGGTCTCTCCTTATAACAGGTGAGTAAATCGGAATTCGTATTTCGGCTGATTTTAGAGGAATATTTGTATGTTTCAAAAATCGACACTTAGAAACTTTTTCAGCAAAAAGCAGGCAATGATATCCTATGGAAGGAAATTCAAGTTACTGGTAAGTACGGTTAAAATTACTTTTGAGGACCAGTACTGGGCTGAAAGATGCAGCACTGAGGTCTCTCCTGATAACAGGTGAGTAAATCGAAATTCGTATTTCGGCTGAATTTAGAGGAATATTTGTATGTTTCAAAAATCAACACTTAGAAACTTTTTCAGCAAAAAGCAGGCAATGATATCCTACGGAAGGAAATTCAAGTTACTGGTAAGTACGGTTAAAATTACTTTTGAGGATCAGTATTGGGCTGAAAGATGCAGCACTGAGGTCTCTCCTGATAACAGGTGAGTAAATCGAAATTCGTATTTCGGCTGATTTTAGAGGAATATTTGTATGTTTCAAAAATCAACACTTAGAAACTTTTTCAGCAAAAAGCAGGCAATGATATCCTATGGAAGGAAATTCAAGTTACTGGTAAGTACGGTTAAAATTACTTTTGAGGATCAGTACTGGGCTGAAAGATGCAGCACTGAGGTCTCTCCTGATAACAGGTGAGTAAAAAGGAATTCGTATTTCTGCTGATTTTAGAGGAATATTTTAAAGTTCCAAAACTCCACACTTAGAAGAATTTCCAAGTGAAACCAGTCAATGTTAGCCTATGGAAGGAAATTCAAGTTACTGGTAAGTACGGTTAAAATTACTTTTCAGGACCAGTACTGGGCTGAAAGATGCAGCACTGAGGTCTCTCCTGATAACAGGTGAGTAAATCGAAATTCGTATTTCGGCTGATTTTAGAGGAATATTTGTATGTTTCAAAAATCAACACTTAGAAACTTTTTCAGCAAAAAGCAGGCAATGATATCCTATGGAAGGAAATTCAAGTTACTGGTAAGTACGGTTAAAATTACTTTTGAGGATCAGTACTGGGCTGAAAGATGCAGCACTGAGGTCTCTCCTGATAACAGGTGAGTAAATCGAAATTCGTATTTCGGCTGATTTTAGAGGAATATTTGTATGTTTCAAAAATCAACACTTAGAAGAATTTCCAAGTGAAACCAGTCAATGTTAGCCTATGGAAGGAAATTCAAGTTACTGGTAAGTACGGTTAAAATTACTTTTCAGGACCAGTACTGGGCTGAAAGATACAGCACTGAGGTCTCTCCTGATAACAGGTGAGTAAATCGGAATTCGTAGTTCGGCAGATTTTAGAGGAATATTTGCACAATGGTGAAGGGAGGGGCGGGGCCTGAGGTGACATCTGTGCAAACGCGCCCCGTGGCGCGTTTTAAGTTGGGGGATTAAGTCCCCTTGAATCATGATGGTCCCTACGGGCCAACTAGCCCACCAGGAACCTCCAGTATGCGCCAGGGGGCTGCGTTGCAGAGAATGTGTAGAGAGGCCACACCCTTTTTATACCTCTCTGCAACGCAGCTCTGTGGCGTTTCTGGATGTACCTGTTGGGCTAGTTGGCCCCCAGGGACCCTCAGGATTGAAGGGGATTTAATTCCCATCTTAAAACGCGCCACGGGGCCTGTTTGCACACATGTCACCTGAAGCCCCGCCCCCTCCCTTCACCACTGTGCAAACGCGCCCCGTGGCGCGTTTTAAGTCGGGGGTCCCTGGGGTGCAACTAGCCCACCAGCTACCTCCATTAAGCGCCACAGAGCTGCGTTGCAGAGAGGTGTAAAAAGGGGCGTGGCCTCTGTACACCTCTCTGCAAGGCAGCCCCTGGCGCATACTGGAGGTTCCTGGTGGGCTAGTTGGCCCCCAGGGACCCCCAGTATTGAAGGGGAATTACTTCCCCATCTGCAAACGCGCCAGGGGCGCGTTTGCAGAGTGGTGAAGGAGGGGGCGGGGCCTGCGGGCCCGATCGTTTTTTCTCCTCTGGAAGGGGGCTGTGTGGCCCCCTTCCTGTTTCCTATCTTTAGGCCCTGGGGACCCCATCCCCCAGGGCCTTACCCCTTTTTTTAATTAAAATTTTAAAAAAAACAGGAAGGGGGCCGCGTGGCCCCCCTTCCCTGGGCCTGTATTGGCCCCGGGGACCCCATCCCCCGGGGCATGGCCTCGATTTTTTTATATTTTTATTTGGAGGGGGCTGCGTGGCCCCCCCTCCTCAGGCCATTTAAGGCCCCGGGGACCCCATCCCCCGGGGCCGGCCTTGACCTTATTTTTTTTTTTTTTTTAAACTTTGGGGAGGGGGGCTGCGTGGCCCCCCTCCCGGGCCACTTATGGCCCCGGGGACCCCATCCCCCGGGGCCTGGCCTCACGTTGGAGACTGTGGGGGTCCCCAATCCCCCCACAGTCCCAGCCGGCTCCCCGCCTCCTGCGGAAGCCGGCATTGCTTTTCCACATGGGGAGCAGCTAACATGCTGCTCCCCATGTGGAAAGCAATTGGTTTGCATTTTGAAAGAGAGGCAGGTTTCCTGCTCTCTCTTCAAAATGCAAACCAAGTTACTATGACAGGACGGGAGCCGCGAGGCTCCCGTCCTGTCATAGCAAACAGCAGTGTCCCGGGGTAGGCACCCCGGGACACTGCAGGAGCCGGCCCTGGGGGTGGCGGTCCCCAGGGCCATCACTGGCTCCAGGAGGAGGGCCGCGCGGCCCCCTCCCATCCAGTGCACAGCCCCGGGGAGGTGGTGGTCCCCGGGGCTTGGGGGTCCGTTACGGACCCTCATATTTAAATGTTTAGTGCCCCGGGGAGGTGGCGGTCCCGGGGCGTGTGGGGGCTGGAGCCCCCACACAGGTTTTTTAATTTAAAAAAAGAAGCCCCGGGAGGTGGTGGTCCTCGGGGCTGCGGGAGGGCTCAGAGCCCTCCCGCACCATTTGTAAAAGAAAGCCCCGGGGGTGGCGGTCCACGGGGCTTGGGGGCCCTTTGAGGCCCCCATACATAAATTGAACACCCCCACCATGCCCCCGGGACTTGGGCCACCCGGGGCAAATGCAATCGAAGCGCGGGAGACCGCGCTCGATTCTTTCGGCAGGATCCGCGCACCCTGAGCGCATCCTGCCGATTTAAAAAAAAAATGCTTTTCTGCCCAGGGGGTCCTTATGGGACCCCTGAGCAGACCTAGGGGGTCAGGGTGTTTCTACCCTGCCCCCTTTGTGCTTTGCGCACTTGTTTCTGTCCCTCGGTTCTCCGAGGGACAAAATGGCTGCCAACATTTCCTGAATCGGAATGTTGACAGCCAGCTGACAGCCAATTAACATGCAGCTCGTGATCGGGACGGTGCGCGCAGGGTGCGCTCAGGGTGCGCGAATCCGTCGCGGCCATAGATATATCTATACTTTTACTTTTGATTTTCTCAGCAACTACTGAACGGATTTACACCATTTAACAAAAAGGGTTCTTTCTGAACCAAGAACTACCTCTTTGCCAAATTTGGTGTAATTCCGTTCAGCAGTTCGAGCTGTAGCCGTGTCTGAAGTTTCCTATGGAAAATTGCAAGGGAAAACGCGTTTTGGGACCCCCTTTTTTCTCGGCCCCCGCTTGACGAATCCCCGAGACTTTCAGGGTAGGAGCGGACCGGAGCGCCCCACAAAGTTTGAAAATTTTGCGAAGATACGTCAACCGGCAAGAGAGTTATTTCAAATAGAATGTCACGGATTTCCTATGGATAATAGGTTGTAACTATAACTATCTACTGGCGACCGCCAGTAGATATATATATATATATATATATATATATATATATATATATATATATATATATATATATATATATATATATAAGCAAGTGTATTTTTACGGGTTTAGGGTGAGTATGGATTTTCAAGGGTATTTTTAGGGTTTAGAGTGGGTATGGGTTTTTGGGTGGCAAGGGTATTTTTTAGGGTTTAGGGTGGGGATGGGTTTTTGGGTGGCAAGGGTATTTTTAGGGTTTAAGGTGGGTATGGTTTTTGGGTGGCAAGGGTCATTTTATGATTTAGGGTGGGTATGGGATTTTGGGTGGCAAGGGTAATTTTAGGGTGGGTATGGGTTTTGGGTGGCAAGGGTAATTTTAGCGTGGGTGTGGGTTTTTGGGTAGCAAGGGTATTTTTAGGGTGGGTGTGGGGGTTTGGGGTGGAAAGGGAATTCATAGGGTTTGGGGTGGGTGTAGGTTTTGGGGTGGAAAGGGATTTAATAACATTAATAGTGAGTATAGGGGTGTGTGTGTGTGTGTATATAGTGTTAATACTTACCAACATTAATTTTACAACACATGTCTTTAGCATGCATGCCTTTACCACGAAATGTAAGTGTTTTACAGGTACATACAAACCCATAACACATACATACATGTATATATATATATATAGGTTTATACTTACCTGTAAAATAGATACATTAATGGGGTAAAGGCAATCGTGGTAAAGGCATAGTAGTTGTAAAAAAATAGTTGTTGTTAAAACTGTAGTGGTTTAGACTAAGTAGTGGTTAAGGAGTAGTTGTTTAGACTGTAGTTGTTCAAGTGGTAGTTGTTCCATCATACAACCGTCAGGGACCCCACTGACCATGAAGACGTCAGAGACACCCCAGACCATGGAGATGTCAGAGACACCCCAGACCATGGAGATGTCAGAGACACCCCTGACCATGGAGACGTCAGGGACCCCACTAACCATGAAGACGTCAGAGACACCCCAGACCATGGAGATGTCAGAGACACCCCAGACCATGGAGATGTCAGAGACACCCCAGACCATGGAGATGTCAGAGACACCCCAGACCATGGAGATGTCAGAGACACCCCTGACCATGGAGACGTCAGGGACCCCACTGACCATGAAGACGTCAGAGACACCCCAGACCATGGAGATGTCAGAGACACCCCAGACCATGGAGATGTCAGAGACACCCCAGACCATGGAGACGTCAGAGACACCCCAGACCATGGAGATGTCAGGGACACCCCAGACCATGGAGATGTCAGAGACACCCCAGACCATGGAGATGTCAGAGACACCCCTGGCCATGGAGACGTCATCTCCTCACCCTCTTTTGACAACAATGTTGTTCCAAGAAAGAGTTGAAAACGAAAGCGCTATTAACTGGCCCACTCTGTAAAGTGGCACTAATGTGTTTGCGTGTGACTGAAAACCCTCTGGTCACTTTGCAACCACTATTTCTAGTTGCATGCAGTTATTTTCCATATATTGAATTTTTTTAATTTATTTACCTCTTCCGTCCCGAGGCTGCAGCTCGAACAGAAAATGCCAGAGAAAGACAACATTTCCAACAAAATGTCTCTTTCGGATCCATTTCACAGGGGAACGAATGACAAAAAGAATCGAAATGATTAAGGGTATCTGGGCTCGGAGGAATTCGCAGAGATTATGAAAAGCGGGTTCTGATTCACGTCGTTTGATGGAAAGAGTGGAATGTCAAGGGCGCGCATGTGGACTCTGTATGCCACATTAAAACCTACGCATGCGGTCAACGCCTGTACAGGCCTTCAAAGAGAAAGCTATGCACTGACTGTCATCTCGACAGTTTCCAGTCCTGCCACTAGGTGGCAAGATAACCACAAGTTCAGAATTGGAATCAGCCAGGATATTTGCGTTAAATGGTACATAAAATAAAATCGGGGAAAGTTCCACCTTGATATTTTTCTGTTTTTCAAGGCCAAGCCATTGGACGCGGGTCCTTGAAATGTTATGAATTTCACAAAGCTTTGGAGTTCGGCTCTACACTGGAAGAAAGGTTTGTTAATTCCGAAGCACTCACAGGATCAGAACAACTGTTCTCTTCCTAGGCGGTGGCTGACACTACTGAGGACAAGCCAGGGCTTGAGATGCCTGCACGTAGGAATGTGTTTCCAACTCGGGCCTTTAGCCAACAGGGTGGTGAATATCTCCACCTCCCACCCGACCCCCAGCCTCAAACACACACACACAGATCAAAGGAGACATCGCACACAGTCAAAATAAAGCTGCTGGTAATGTCTGGCCTGGCCTTGGAGACATGTCCCCGGGCGTTCTCTCTTTGTCTCTGCGATTCGGGTCCTGTCCGCTGCTCTGTCAAGTCACCCTTGTTTGAAGTGTCTGTCCCATGGAAAGACTTTCTGCCTTCTGCAGGCACACGTCTGACAGGGACCACGACAGGCCCAGCTCCGGCACCAAGCCACTGTTAGCAGTGAGTGAGGCCAGGGCCGGTTTCTAGGTGTTTTGCCGCCCTAGGCGAGAATTGAAAAATGCTGCCCCCTCCCTTTTACTACCATCACTCTCTCCCCCTGTCATCCAGGCTTTTCAATATAAAAGTAAATATTTAAACAGCATATTTTTGGGGTGAAAATGAATTGAAGCAGAGCTGAAGATGGCCTGGGAGCTCGGGACTGGAGCTCTGTGAGGACTGAGGCTGCTAGGGGACGGGGGCTCTAAGAGGGCTGGGACTGCTAGAGGACGAGAGTTGAAGGTGCCGAGGCTGCTAGTAGATGGTGGGTCTGAGGGACTGGAAGCTCTGGGACAGGAGCTAAGAATGCCGTGGGTTCCGGGGATGGCCCGGGCTGCCAGGGGGTAGGGAGTTCTGATACGACTGGAGCTGCTAGAGTGTGGGACCTTTAACGGCCAGGACAGGAGCTGTACAGACAAAAAGGGTTTCCAGAAGACCAGGTCTGCTTGAGGACAGGAACTAAGAGGACGGGGCTGCAAGGAGACATAGACTCTGGGAGGACTGGGGGGCGCAGCAGCTAGAGGAAGGGGTCCGTGATAGGGCTGGTGGTAGCTCCGAGAGACTCCCCCGGGGCACTGGGTGGTCCAAGGGGCAGGGGGCTGCTAGAGGCAGCGAGCTCCAAGAAGGCCAGAGCCACTAGGCGATGGGAGGCCTGAGAACACAGGCTGGGTGTTAAGGAGAGTCTCCGAATGTACCGTGTCTCTGCCTCCCATGGGCTGAGATTTGAACTCTCAGTGCGGCCTACGCCCTGTTACGGTTTTGAGAGTGCTTGTTCTCCAAGGAACCTGTCCCTACCTTCAAGGCCCTACTGCCGAGATGATGGACAGAATGCAGAATAAATTAAAACATTCACCCCAGTCAAGAGATCTGGGTTAAATTTGACGTTCTTTTGCTCACCGTGCCACCCCAGTTTAGACCCACCCATATGCAAATCTGTCTTGCCCCTGTTGGGAACAGTCCAGCCTGAACTGACAGGCCAGGTCCTCCCTGGACCAGAAACGTGAACGTGAACCCTGGGACCGGTTTCGGGGTTTCACCCCTCATCAGCCAGGCTAGCTTGAATCCTGATCTGTGACTGGGGGGTGAATGTTTGATTGGCTCAGCATTCCATCCATCATCTGTTCTTTTTGCAATTGTCACCCTAAGTGGGAAGGGTATGCCCAGACGTGGGTCGCATGCTCGCTACGCCACCAGATTCAAGCTAGCCTGGCTAATGAGGGGTGATGCCCCGAAACCGGTCCCAGGATGCTTGTTTCTGGTCCAGGGAGGACCTGGCCGGACAGTTCGGGCTGGACTGTTCCCATGAGGCACAGGGTCAAAACTGATTTGCATGTGGCTGGGTCTAAAGTGGAATGGCGTGGCATGCAACAAAACGATGGATTTAACCCAGATCTGTGACTGACTGGGGCAATGTTTGATTGGCTCAGCATTCCGTTTTTGACAACCCTACCCTATCTGAAACAACAGTAGGAAGCAAAACCTGTCTCTGTCTGAAACATACACGAGGCTCCTACATAAAAGGTTACAGTTAAGGTTCACTGACTCGAAAGGATTGGTGGTATTTTACAGATGATAAAGAATGTAATTACATATTACAGAACTTCATGTATTAATGTTGGAGGTAACTCAGGTTTTAATGTAGCAGGAGACCTGTACAGAACTGGAATTCTATTACTAAAGAGAGTTAAAGAACGAAGGGCACAATATTCCTTCTGTAAGAATGTGCAAAGGTTTCCTCGGCGACCAAAGTAAGCATTTCTGCTTCGTAATGTGACAAAGGTAAATATTCTTGTCTGGAGTGTTGATAAAACATGTCATTTTAAGCATGTTTTGTGGTATCTGATAACTAAGGATGTGTACATGAGGGCTGGGAGTTATGCTGAGGGCACTGTGGGTGTCTGTGTGTGTGGAATAGGTGGGCACTAGGAAAACAAAAAGAAACAGGTAAATAAGTAAGAGGCGAACTGATGGGGTAACAGTCAGGGACACTCAGGAAAGGTATGGGGTAGATATGAAACCCAGAGCACAGGCCAAGGAGGCAGGAAATGGGGATAGATGGCCATGGTGGGCTGTGGTGAGGGGGCGGGAGGTGTGCGCGAGCACCCCGTCTGTAGCATACATTCATGGCAAATGCAACTAGAGGACGACAAATGTTATTCGATGAGAGATAGGATCAGACTTTTAAAATCCGACCACTAACTTTGGGGAAAATAGGACGGCGACAATAAAATAATGACCAGGGGGGCCGTGTTTAGTTCTGGCTTGTCGACACAGCTGTCTCTACAACCATTGATAGTCATTCTTTAAAATACCCATACAGTAAGCTTCAGTCAGAGAAGTCTTTCTCTCAACTCATGCTATTGGCTGTTTGCTGTATCCTTTCCCCTCCTATGTCATGTTTGCTTGGCAATGCATAAGGAACTATTTCACATCTCTGAATCATGTCACATTAAATTATTTTTCTCCTAAATGCATTGTATAATAAAATCAATCATTTTTCTTTGTTTTGCACTACTATAGGCATTTTAAAAATACATTAGTCAGGTTTCAAAATGCAAGCCACACCCATTGGCTTTGCCAATGCTTGCTTTATTAAGTAGGGAGGGGACTATCTGTGTCTCAAGGTAAGGCTTTGGCGGAGTGGATGATAGAGTGAAACTCTGCATTGCTGCTATGTAGTGTTCGCATCTCAGGAGGATCAGAGACTGTAGGGAAACGAGGGAGGCTGACAAAGGTTGTGTGAGTCAAAAGGGGAGAACTGAAGACTCAGCAGAAGAGAAGAAAAGATGCTAACGAGGGGTTAGTAATGGTGAAGGATTTGAACTTTAAAGAGAAGCCAGAATAATCCTTTTCTGATTATGTGAATTAGACTCTGGCTCATTGTGGGGGGTGGGGGGGCACTGAGAGAATGATGGGACTGACGGCAGGTTAGGATGAGTGCACGAAGAGGAGCGCAGTCAGTGAAAGTGACCTCTATCTTGCTGGCTCGAGAGCTGCTGTGAGGCTGAGAAGAATAAACCAGCAGGCGGAAGATGTCTAAGGTGCCGGGTTATCTCGTCTTGCGAAGGAGTGAGTGGACTGATGATTAAATGGCATTAGTGCCCTCAGAGGCGAAGAGTGAGTGGAGTGAAGAGTGAAGCGGTGGAGAGGGAGCGGGGGCACAGTTATGAGACGGTTGCCTAAATTAAGCATCCGCTGTAAATATTACATCAATATCACGACAATGACAAAGTTTGCCGCCTACTGTGTGGCTGAACTGCATGTTAGGAGTGCAGGAAAAGGCAGCCGGCCTCCCGGTCTCCTATTAAATGTCAGCTGTTCCAATACAGCAGATTTGAATACCCCTTTGCCAATGAACATCACCCCCCCCCTGCGCCCAGGCTCCCTGCACAGGCCCTTTCAGGCGCCAATATTTACAGCTGTTGGACAGCAGCGCACACAGGCCGAGGCGCTGTGCCGGCCTTTTTACCGGCTGTAAGAGAGGCCTGGGCAGTGCCCACCCTTCTGGGAACAGCTTGGCCCCTCTGGGCGCTGGGAAGAAGCATGCGGTGACAGGCTGCTCCGCCCCCCCCTCCCCTGACCCAGGGCCCCAATTCATGCCCATCTCTTCCTCCAGGTGATAAATCACCGACTGTCTCATAGGAGCAGGGTGGGGGCGTCTCACCCGTGAACCCCATGCACTGGGGTCTGCTGCTGTGTCTCATTCTGGCACGAACGTCACTGGCCCCCAATTAAGTCCCTCATTTGAGCCATTCAAAGAAGGCGCTGCTTTGTTTTACGCTCTCTTGGACGAAGATCACACAAGCAGTCACGTCGGAAGTCAGAAATGTCTCTGTGACCCCAGAGCCTCTGGAGTCTTGGGCCAAACTCATGTTTTTTGCCGCCCTCCCCGTTTTGCCGCCCTAGGCGGCCGCCTAGTCTTGCCTAATGGTAGAAACGGCCCTGAGTGAGGCTACTTTCACAAAGCTTTGGGTGAACCAACCAATCGGTGACTGTCTTGTTCAACAGAAAGGCTCTTTTGGGACTTTTCTTTCAGGGTTTCACCAGAAAACGTGCACTTTGGTGAAAGCAGTGATTCGAAAAAAACACAGTTTAGCAGCAGACCTGTGAAGCGAAACTAAGCTTGGCATGCGGTGATGGCCGACATCTCACAAAAGTCCACTTCAGGAGCACCTTGAAATACACTACACCGTAGCTTAAATATATTACACCGTAGCTTAAATATACTACACCGTAGCTTATACTACACCGTAGCTTAAACATACTACACCGTAGCTTATACTACACCGTAGCTTAAACATACTACACCGTAGCTTAAATATATTACACCGTAGCTTAAACATACTACACCGTAGCTTAAACATACTACACCGTAGCTTAAACATACTACACCGTAGCTTAAACATATTACACCGTAGCTTAAATATACTACACCGTAGCTTAAACATACTACACCGTAGCTTAAATATATTACACCGTAGCTTAAACATACTACACCGTAGCTTAAACATACTACACCGTAGCTTAAACATACTACACCGTAGCTTAAACATACTACACCGTAGCTTAAATATACTACATCGTAGCTTAAATATATTACATCGTAGCTTAAATATACTACACCGTAGCTTAAACATACTACACCGTAGCTTAAACATACTACACCGTAGCTTAAACATACTACACCGTAGCTTATACTACACCGTAGCTTAAACATACTACACCGTAGCTTAAATATATTACATCATAGCTTAAATACACTACACCGTAGCTTAAATATATTACACCGTAGCTTAAATATATTACACCGTAGCTTAAACATACTGCACCGTAGCTTAAATATACTACACCGTAGCTTAAACATACTGCACCGTAGCTTAAATATATTACACCGTAGCTTAAACATACTGCACCGTAGCTTAAATATACTACACCGTAGCTTAAACATACTGCACCGTAGCTTAAATATATTACACCGTAGCTTAAACATACTACACCGTAGCTTAAATATATTACACCGTAGCTTAAACATACTACACCGTAGCTTAAACATACTGCACCGTAGCTTAAATATATTACACCGTAGCTTAAACATACTACACCGTAGCTTAAATATACTACACCGTAGCTTAAATATACTACACCGTAGCTTAAATATACTACACTGTAGCTTAAACATACTACACCGTAGCTAAACATATTACACCGTAGCTTAAATATACTACACCGTAGCTTAAACATACTACACCGTAGCTTAAATATATTACATCGTAGCTTAAACATACTACACCGTAGCTTAAACATACTGCACCGTAGCTTAAACATACTGCACCGTAGCTTAAACATACTGCACCGTAGCTTAAACAGATTACATCGTAGCTTAAACATACTATACCGTAGCTTAAATATATTACATCGTAGCTTACATATATTACATCGTAGCTTAAACATACTACACCGTAGCTTAAATATATTACACCGTAGCTTAAATATACTACACCGTAGCTTAAACATACTACACCGTAGCTTAAACATACTGCACCGTAGCTTAAACATACTACACCGTAGCTTAAATATACTGCACCGTAGCTTAAACATACTACACCGTAGCTTAAACATACTGCACCGTAGCTTAAATATATTACACCGTAGCTTAAATATACTACACCGTAGCTTAAACATACTACACCGTAGCTTACATATATTACATTGCAGCTTAAACATACTACACCGTAGCTTAAATATATTACATCGTAGCTTAGTCCCAGGCTGGAAAAGGAGGGCCTCGTCAAGGAGAAGTTCAGTATCAGACACGTCAACTTTCTCACCACTTACAAATGTATTACAGCTGTGGCTTAAATCTAGACAAGGGGTGGTGGGAGGATACTTTCTGCACATTTCTAACCGTGGTTTACTTGCCTTTTCCAGACCAAAGTGTGTCCTGCACAGTGGCGTCACTAGGGTTGGTGTCACCCAGTGCGGTAACTCCAGAGTCCGGGGGTGCGGGGGGTGCGGACCCAATGTAGCAATTTAAAGCAGAGGCTCACGGTGTCACCCCATGTGACGGTGTCACCCGGTGCGGTCCGCACCCCCCGCACCCCCTAGTGACGCCACTGGTCCTGCAGAGCAGGGAATCCAGGGCAAACAGGACTCCTTGGGTCCAGCGTCCTTTCTAGATAACTCCTTTTTGCAAATAACACATCCCGAAGCAATGATCCACACACGGTGTCATCCCCACACCGTCTACTAACAACCTACTGTATGTCTCGTTGTAAGAAATGAGGCTTCTGCATGCAGGGTCTAAGCGAGATCTACCCCCGAGAAGAACTTTGAATTGACTAGACTGGGTTAAAGGTAATCCTCACCCAACCAAGGGCCTAGACATTAGATGACTCTTGTTTGGGCTGGAGTACTGATGAAACTGTCTCCATGTCCCTCGCCCAAGCAGGCCAGAGAAGCAACAGACATATAGCTCACTCACAAGCATCAATACATTTGATAGATTCAGAAGGTTTTTCCGAAAGTTGTCCCACGGTAGACTGGAATCCTCAGTACAATACACTCACATGACAGTTTTTAGAAGCCCTACAAAAAGCTATTTTACACAGCCGGTAGAACTTGTTTTTATCCATATCCTCCTGTCCCTGCGTGCACTTCAACCCACCACCAAACACCATATTAGTGAGACTATGAGGAAATAACCCCTACACTAAGAACCCTTCATATGAATCTACAGCATGGCGGGTAACACGTGAATCTATTAAAGATACTTTGCCTGAACTTCATTCTCCATTAAGTAAATGAATTTGAGGCTCCTTGGTTCACATACATGCTTGCACCTTCACCGGAATCGATGCCACTTGCATTGACACCGGGAGCTCCGGGTGAGATTAATTGCTGTACACACTTTTTCATTCATTCATTTATTTTCACACCATTTGTTGTTGTGTATTAATCCCTCTCCTCTTCATGGAATAAAATATTTTTTTATATGACTGTTTTTAACCCAATTGACTATCGTCATGTTTTTCTTCTCAAAACATGTAAAGCGCTCTGATATCCTTGGGTCTAGCCAGCGCTATATAAAACTCAAATAAATTAAAATAAATAAAATGGGCACCAGGGGGCGCAAACACCTAGCATTCGTACATTTTTCTTTAGCAGCACAGAATGTTTGATTCAGGGAATGCAATCTGCTGAGAGTGTTACGGGTCAGCGTCTGTACACTTTTTGAGTAACATTTTTCAACAAGCATTTGCAATGCTATAGGTTTCGCATTTGCAAGAGTTTAAGCTATTGGCATTGTAAATGATATTGCCTTTAATTATATGTGTTTTGATAATTAACACATAAATAAAAGGCATTATCATTTACAATGCCAACAGCTCAAACTCTTGTAAATACGAGACCTCGGCCGTCATTGTCCCGGGCTGCTTGTAAAGTCAAAGCTCGCGTGGCGCACTAATGTTGCAATAAAAGAAAATAAGTTACTTACCTGTAACTACGGTTATCCAGTATTGGTATCTTTCATAGATTCACATGCCTGAACCATTCCCCGTCGTGGAGATGGGAGTCCCACGGTATAATAAACAAGCAGTATTCCAGAAATGCCATAGGCTACAATGGCCCTGAGCCATGCTAATATAGCCTATCTATGTCCTTTTTCAAAAAAGGACCATAAGCTGAATGCAGCCAATCAGCTGTTAGCACCCTCTAGAACCTTCCCAGCAGAGACAGTTTCCCTCAGATTTTCCCAGCACAAGTGAGAAGTGATTGTCTTGATATATAAACAGAAACAGCCTCTACGGGGAGGAGGGTGGGTGCATGTGAATCTATGAAAGATACCAATACTGGATAACCGTAGTTACAGGTAAGTAACTTATTTTCTTATCCAGTATTGGGGTATCTTTCATAGATTCACATGCCTGAATCAGAATAGCAAGCAGTACCATCCAACTTTCCAGTTAGTCTGTTGAGGATGGTGGGAGACTTAGCACATATTGAATCCAAAGTTTAGGTTACAAGAAAAGAACATTACTTATTTAATAAACAACTCCGTATACATCGCATAGCGAGAGAAAAAACATAGCAAGATAGTGTAACCAAAGGTAAATCTTACTTAGAAATGCTTTACATATTTCCTTTACATGTATATATAAATATATAAATACATACGTATATATATATATATATATCTATATATATTTTTTCTATATTCACATATAGACTTGTACCTATGTAACTTAATATTTGTAACTATCATAAAGAAAACAAAAGTCTCTTTCCAAAGACTAGAAAGAGGCTTACCTTAATGAAAGAGATGGCGAAGTACTGCCTGGCCCACCGCTGCATCAGCATCTTGTGCGGATTCCAGGCAATAGTGCTGCGTGAAGGTATGCGTAGTACTCCAGGTAGCAGCACGGCAAATCTTTTCCAACGTTACCCATGCGAAGAGGGCTGTTGAAGTTGCAACCGCTCTGGTATGGTGAGCGTTTACTATCCTTTTCAAAGGCTTGTTGGCCTTGATATGACAGAATTGGATCGCCGCAGATATCCATCTTGCGATAGTGGCTTTTGTTATTGCAGTCCCTTCTCTGCCTTGGCCATAAGCAACAAGCAGTTGGTCAGTTTTTCGAATATCCTTAGTTCTTTGAAGATAAAACTTAAGGCAGCGTTTGACATCAAGTGTATGAAGCGCCTGCTCCGCAGGAGTTGAGGGTTGCGGAAAGTAAGATCGTAGAATAACCGGCTCATTGAGGTGGAACTGAGAAGGCACTTTCGGGATAAATTTGGGATTAGTCCTTAAAATCACAGCGTTGTCCTTGAATATCAAGAAAGGTTTCTTGATTGTGAAAGCCTGGATCTCGCTCACCCTCCTGGCAGAAGTAAGGGCCAGAAGAAGGGCGACTTTCCATGTGAGATATTTCAACTCAACTTTATGAATAGGTTCGAATGGCCTTTTCATGAGCTGTGCGAGAACCACATTTAAGTTCCATTCCGGGGGAGGTGCCCGCACTGGGGGAAAAACACGGAATAGTCCTTTCATGAATTGTTTGATAAGGCTTGATGCATACAGAGAAGTGCCATACAAAGCTCTTCTATAGCGAGAGATGGAAGCTAGAAGCACTTTGACCGAAGAGAAAGCTAAACCTGATTTTGCCAAGGAGAGAAGATATGGTAAAATCTGTTGTGGGGATATCTGAAATGGATGTAGATTATTTCGCTGGCACCAAACACAGAATCTTTTCCCTTTAAGCTTGTATGTCTTGTTGGTGCTTTCTGCTCTAGATTTTGAGAGAATGTCTCTACACTCCTGAGAAATACTCATGTCCTTGAATTCCATGAATTCAGGAGCCAGGCATGCAAATGCAGAAATTCCGGATTCGGATGATGTACTTGACTGTTGTCCCTGGCAGAAGAGGGGGAGACAGCTGCAGACGAATAGGTCTCGTTTCTGAGAGGTGAAGAAGTTCCGGAAACCAATGCTGCCTGGGCCACCTGGGTGCGATGAGAATTAGGCGACACCCCTCCAACTTCATTTTGGTCAGTACTCTGGGAACCAATGGGATGGGGGAAAAAGCGTAGGCATAAATCCCTGACCATCGCATCGAAAGGGCATTGCCCGGAGACCCCGGGAGGGGGTACCTGCTGGCATAGAACTGGCATTTGGTATTGGCGTTCGTGGCAAACAGGTCCAGAGCTGGTTTCCCCCATTGAGCAAACACTCTCTTCAACTGGACCTGATTGAGTTCCCATTCGTGGCAATTGTCTGTCGCTCTGCTGAGAGCATCTGCCAGCGTGTTGTGTAAACCTGGAACATGCTCGGCTTTGAGAGAGATTCCTTGTTCTGTTGCCCAGTCCCACAGTTCCTGCGCTTCTGTTGAAAGTGTGAGAGATTTTGTTCCTCCCTGTTTGTTTATGTAAAACATACTGGTCTTGTTGTCTGTACGGACCAGTACAGAGGAGCCCGCTATCCTCGGAAGGAAAGCCTATAAAGAGAGGAATATGGCCTTTAACTCCAGGCTGTTGATATGGCTTTGCTTTTGGGCATTGGGCCATTTGCCATGAATTTGGAGGTCCTGCAAATGGCCTCCCCAGCCATCCATGGAAGCATCCGTTGTCAGGATGAAATCTGGTATTTCCTGTAAGAAAGTCAATCCTTTTGATAGGTTCGGGGTATGGTACCACCATTTCATTGCGGTCTTCATAGCTGTGGTAATGCAAATGATGTCTTCGAAAGAGACTGATGTTTGAAGCCATTGCTTCTGTAATTCCTCCTAGAGAGGTCTCATTTTGAGTCTGGCCAAAGGAACCAGATCGATTGCTGACGAGCACATCCCTAGCAGCGACTTGTATTTTCTCACTGAAATGGACCTTTTTCTTGAAATGCTCTTTGCCAAAAGACGTAGCCGGATTTGACGTTCCTCTGACAAGAATGCTTTGCATTGAACCGTGTCCAGTCTGGCTCCCAGGAAAGGTACTGTTTGACTGGGAATGAAAGAGGATTTTGTGACATTGACCGTCAGTCCTAGTTTGTTGAACAGTCGTAAACAAGCGTTGGTGGTTCTGGACGCTTGTTTTGCCGTGGAAGCGTTTAACAGCCAGTTGTCCAAGTATGGGAATACTTGATGACCTTGAGAACATAAAGCTGCCGCCACAGGTGCCAGGCATTTAGTAAATATCCTGGGCGCCGACTTGAGACCAAATGGGAGAACCTTGAATTGGTAGTGGGTACCAGCCACTGCGAATCGGAGGAATTTTCGATGTTTCCGATGAATGGGGATGTGAAAATAAGCGTCTTCCAAATCGAGGGAAGTCATGAAATCTCCTTTGTTGAGATGTCGTAAGATCTCAGTCAAAGTTACCATCCTGAAAGTTTGCTTCTTTAGGAATTTGTTTAATTTTCGGAGATCCAAAATCGGTCTCCATTCCCCTGACTTTTTCATGATCAAAAGAAACGGGAATAGAAACCTTGCCCTCTTTGCAGAGTTGGAACTTCCTCTATGGCTCCTTTTGTGAGCATGATCTTTGTTTCCTTCTGCAATAAGTGAAGACAAGGGGGAGGGGTTCCCCTGGGTGGTGTAGTTGGAGGTTTTTGTATGAACTCCAGCGTGTGACCGAAGGTGACCAAATCTAATACCCAACGGTCTGATGTTATGCTCTCCCAATGTTGGAGAAAACTGGATATCTTCGCACCCACGGGAGGGGAAAATGAAGGGGAAGCTGGTACCCTGGTAAAACCATTGTCTTCTTCCGTTGTCTCTGCTTTGGGACGATGTTCTCTTTCAGCCCCCTTGGCGAGAGAAACCAGCCGTAGCTGGTTGACGGTAGGCAGCAGGTTGGTAGGATTGCCTATATTGTGTCTGGTAGGGTTGGTATTGTTGCGCTCTTAGGTAATTCCCTCTGTAAGTGGAAAAACCACGTCCTTTAACTCCTCTGAAAGGAATCTTCCTGTATTGAAGGGAACCTAAAGATTTGGCAGCATCCGTGTCCTTTTTGATGGAAAGAAGCGCTTTATCTATGTGTTTGCCGAATATGGCCTCTCCATCATATGCCATATCCAGAACATTCGTTTGGACCTCTGGTCTAAATGTGGTTGCCTTTAACCATCCCTGTCGACGTAACACAGCCGCCCCTGCCAGTTGGCGGAAATCCGTGTTGGCTATGTCCATAGCACAATCGATAGTTTCAGAGGCTGCTCGCTCCTTCTATGAGGGGGGGGACCTCAAAATCATCACCTTCCATGCCTTTCAATGCATTTTTATGTCTTTTTGTCGCAGGAGCTTTTGCTCAACAGTAGAAAGAAGTTTGTCTTTTATGGTCCTTGTGCATGATAATATTGTAAAGTGCCTGGAAGGATGAAAAATGTTTACTGAATTGTTCATGTGATTACTTTCTCTAGGGACTTATTAAATGATTGCAGTTCAATGCTTTTTTGCTTTCTGGATTTACTGTAATATCTTGGCGTTCTTGATCTCTTTTAATTGTGTTTGAACCTATATTTAGTTATTTTACTCCCACCTTTAGAGATGCAGTACTGTTATTTCTGTAAAATACAATATTTACACAGTGAGGTAAAAATTGTTATCTGTGTTCCAAGACAGCAGATACCATCAGATCTGGTTTTGTTCTGTATTAAACATATGTGCCTTCATCCATATTGTTTTCATTCTGCTACCCTTTTCAGATGAGAGGAAATGTTGTGTCACTTATATCACATTAAGCTTAGCATATTCTTTTTAGAGCTTCATCTTGAAAAGCTTGCCTTTCTTCTTTGAATCATTCTCAGTGTTGGCATCATCATGTCCCATTGCTCAAAAGGTAGCATCACCCAATCTTGTTTCTTTCAGTGGAAGCAGAGTAGCCTTACCTTATGTCATGAGATACACGCTTAGCACACGTGCACTTAATGTTTTTTTCTTTTGCCCATGCTACACAGTATCTTGCCAATGCTGAAGAGCATTGCCAAAGGCACTGCCAAACAAGCAGGTCCCAAATGCGAGACCTATTGGCTATGCCAATGCTTGCTTTTTTTTATTTTTACAAAGGTCATTGTGAAATGTAGAAAAAACAACTTTTTGACATGTCTTAACCTCGTTTCGGTGGAGCCCCCGGTACACAATTGGTGACATGTATGGTGATCGATATCCTTTGCATCTTTGATTAATGTCATCTTGTCTTCTCATCCTATTTGACTTTACAAATGTTTAACATTACAGACCATAAGGTAATCCTGGACACTTTCTAAAAACTGGATGGGCTTGGAGGAAACTGACTGTAGGAAGCTGGCTCTGTATAAACTATACCAAAGTAAGGTATAGTGTGCACAGAGTCCAGTGGAACCCCAAAGGTTGGCAGAGGTAAAAGTAGATAATACCTTACTCTCCATTCGTTGTAGTGTGGGCAAGCAGTAAGGCTTTATCAGAGGGTAGTGTTAAGCATTTATTGTACACATTCAGGCAAGAAATTATGTCACACACTCAGAGACTGAACTCAGGCCAATTTGTTTGTATAAAAATATTATTTAGTTGTATTTTATTTTCTAGAACCAAGCCAGGCCTGGTACAGGTAAGTGTAATAACACTTCACAAGAATAATGCAGTTAAATACAATTTGAATGCAGTTGAATGCAATTGGATTGGTTACAGGTAAGTCATTTGTTTGTAAAACAATTGGAATTACTTTTCAGTTACTTTTCACATTACTTTTCAAGTTACATTTCACATTACTTTTTAAGATACTTTTTCTACTCAGTGTGATATGCCTAGATATCACCCTGGGACACTTCCTAGAAGAAAGGTAAGTAAATCAATTTTTGTACATTTGTAGTTTTTTAAGGTTTCATACAAACAAACTCCACACTTAGAAGAATTTTCAAAGAAAAGCAGTCAATGCGATCCTAAGGGAGGAAATAGAGTTATCAGTTTACAGGTAAGTACTTGGTTGTGGGCGTTGGATTTCTGGGGTTAGAACCAGGGTTTGCCCAGGGTCGAGGATGCACTCTCAAAGCACCCTCAGTGGCACTAGGCGGCCGGGTGCAGACTGCTGAGGCCCAATGTTATCCAATGGGGGATAGAGGGCCTCCGGTTTGTGGCTGCTCATGAGCAGGCCACAAGGATGTTGGCGCAAAGCTCCTAGGGTTTAGCTCAGGGCAAAGGGGGATCTGAGTTAGCACACAAGGTGCACCTACAGCGGCACAGGGGGGACCGGGTGCAGAGTGCTTTTTTGGCGTCCTGTGCCCTGTTGTTTTCAATGGGAGTTGCCGGTTTTGGATTTTGGCTGTAGGCTCGGTCCAGAAAGACTTCTGAGAGGAACCAACAGCTGGGCAGGTAAGTTGGAGGGCTTGGGGACGTAGGTGCACCTCGGGTTCTCTTCTCCAGGGCGCAGGGCGGCTGGATGTAGGGGTGTCTTTTGAGGCCAGATTTCACCTTACTGGGCCACTCGCAGTTGGGGAGGTCTCCCTGCAGAGGCTGCAGGCGATGTCGGGGAGTCCTGGAGGGGTCAACCCACGGTGGACTCGGACTCTGGAGCGCTGGGGGACTTCGCTGGGACCGATGGGTCACTCAGATTCGGGCCGTAGGCGTCGGGTGTAGTGGTGGTTCCAGGCGTCTGGATTCTTTGTCCTCAGCAGACTCAGAGTCTGCATTGGGAGTTTCTTTTGAACAGAGCTGCTGTTCACAGCAGATCCTGTCTTTGTTGAAGGCAGTCAGTCCTCCTAGGGGTTCTGGAGGTCGCTGGCTGCAGGACTTAGCAACTTTTGGCGCAGGGTCTCCGGAAGCTGCAGACGGGCCGTTAGGGCTGGGGCCAAGTCACTTTTTCTCTGCAGTCTCCTCTGCTGGGCGTCTTCTTTCGTCCTTCTTCTTCTTCGTAGGTTGCGGGAATCTGTCTTCTTGGTTCAGGGCTGCTCCCTAAATACTGTATTTAGGGGGCGTTTTAGGGGTCTCGAGGTCAGTAGCCAATGGGCTACTGACCTTAGGGTGACTACACCCTTGGCGTGCTCACCCCACGTGGGGGAGTGGGCTCAATCCCTAATCCTGATTAAAGAATGCCAGCCATCTGCAAGACCTGGCTTGGCAGTTCGGGCTGGACTGTTCCCACAAGGAACAGGGTCAAGACTGATTTGCATATGGCTGGGTCCAAACTGGGGTGGTGTGGTGAGCAAAAGAATGATGGATTTAACCCAGATCCTTGTGACTGGGGGTGAATGTTTGCATTGTCCAGCATTCCGTCCATCAATTGTTTCTTTTGCATTTGTCTCCCTAAGTGGGAAGGGTATGCCCAGACGTGGGTCCCGTGCTCACTACACCACTGGATTCAAGCTAGCCTGGCTGAAGAAGGGTGATGCCCTGAAACCGGTCCCAGGATGCTTGTTTCCGGTCCAGGGAGGACCTGGCTTGGCAGTTCGGGCTGGACTGTTCCCACAAGGAACAGGGTCAAGACTGATTTGCATATGGCTGGGTCCAAACTGGGGTGGTGTGGTGAGCAAAAGAATGATGGATTTAACCCAGATCCTTGTGACTGGGGGTGAATGTTTGCATTGTCCAGCATTCCGTCCATCAATTGTTTCTTTTGCATTTGTCTCCCTAAGTGGGAAGGGTATGCCCAGACGTGGGTCCCGTGCTCACTACACCACTGGATTCAAGCTAGCCTGGCTGAAGAAGGGTGATGCCCTGAAACCGGTCCCAGGATGCTTGTTTCCGGTCCAGGGAGGACCTGGCTTGGCAGTTCGGGCTGGACTGTTCCCACAAGGAACAGGGTCAAGACTGATTTGCATATGGCTGGGTCCAAACTGGGGTGGTGTGGTGAGCAAAAGAATGATGGATTTAACCCAGATCCTTGTGACTGGGGGTGAATGTTTGCATTGTCCAGCATTCCGTCCATCAATTGTTTCTTTTGCATTTGTCTCCCTAAGTGGGAAGGGTATGCCCAGACGTGGGTCCCGTGCTCACTACACCACTGGATTCAAGCTAGCCTGGCTGAAGAAGGGTGATGCCCTGAAACCGGTCCCAGGATGCTTGTTTCCGGTCCAGGGAGGACCTGGCTTGGCAGTTCGGGCTGGACTGTTCCCACAAGGAACAGGGTCAAGACTGATTTGCATATGGCTGGGTCCAAACTGGGGTGGTGTGGTGAGCAAAAGAATGATGGATTTAACCCAGATCCTTGTGACTGGGGGTGAATGTTTGCATTGTCCAGCATTCCGTCCATCAATTGTTTCTTTTGCATTTGTCTCCCTAAGTGGGAAGGGTATGCCCAGACGTGGGTCCCGTGCTCACTACACCACTGGATTCAAGCTAGCCTGGCTGAAGAAGGGTGATGCCCTGAAACCGGTCCCAGGATGCTTGTTTCCGGTCCAGGGAGGACCTGGCTTGGCAGTTCGGGCTGGACTGTTCCCACAAGGAACAGGGTCAAGACTGATTTGCATATGGCTGGGTCCAAACTGGGGTGGTGTGGTGAGCAAAAGAATGATGGATTTAACCCAGATCCTTGTGACTGGGGGTGAATGTTTGCATTGTCCAGCATTCCGTCCATCAATTGTTTCTTTTGCATTTGTCTCCCTAAGTGGGAAGGGTATGCCCAGACGTGGGTCCCGTGCTCACTACACCACTGGATTCAAGCTAGCCTGGCTGAAGAAGGGTGATGCCCTGAAACCGGTCCCAGGATGCTTGTTTCCGGTCCAGGGAGGACCTGGCTTGGCAGTTCGGGCTGGACTGTTCCCACAAGGAACAGGGTCAAGACTGATTTGCATATGGCTGGGTCCAAACTGGGGTGGTGTGGTGAGCAAAAGAATGATGGATTTAACCCAGATCCTTGTGACTGGGGGTGAATGTTTGCATTGTCCAGCATTCCGTCCATCAATTGTTTCTTTTGCATTTGTCTCCCTAAGTGGGAAGGGTATGCCCAGACGTGGGTCCCGTGCTCACTACACCACTGGATTCAAGCTAGCCTGGCTGAAGAAGGGTGATGCCCTGAAACCGGTCCCAGGATGCTTGTTTCCGGTCCAGGGAGGACCTGGCTTGGCAGTTCGGGCTGGACTGTTCCCACAAGGAACAGGGTCAAGACTGATTTGCATATGGCTGGGTCCAAACTGGGGTGGTGTGGTGAGCAAAAGAATGATGGATTTAACCCAGATCCTTGTGACTGGGGGTGAATGTTTGCATTGTCCAGCATTCCGTCCATCAATTGTTTCTTTTGCATTTGTCTCCCTAAGTGGGAAGGGTATGCCCAGACGTGGGTCCCGTGCTCACTACACCACTGGATTCAAGCTAGCCTGGCTGAAGAAGGGTGATGCCCTGAAACCGGTCCCAGGATGCTTGTTTCCGGTCCAGGGAGGACCTGGCTTGGCAGTTCGGGCTGGACTGTTCCCACAAGGAACAGGGTCAAGACTGATTTGCATATGGCTGGGTCCAAACTGGGGTGGTGTGGTGAGCAAAAGAATGATGGATTTAACCCAGATCCTTGTGACTGGGGGTGAATGTTTGCATTGTCCAGCATTCCGTCCATCAATTGTTTCTTTTGCATTTGTCTCCCTAAGTGGGAAGGGTATGCCCAGACGTGGGTCCCGTGCTCACTACACCACTGGATTCAAGCTAGCCTGGCTGAAGAAGGGTGATGCCCTGAAACCGGTCCCAGGATGCTTGTTTCCGGTCCAGGGAGGACCTGGCTTGGCAGTTCGGGCTGGACTGTTCCCACAAGGAACAGGGTCAAGACTGATTTGCATATGGCTGGGTCCAAACTGGGGTGGTGTGGTGAGCAAAAGAATGATGGATTTAACCCAGATCCTTGTGACTGGGGGTGAATGTTTGCATTGTCCAGCATTCTGTCCATCAATTGTTTCTTTTGCATTTGTCTCCCTAAGTGGGAAGGGTATGCCCAGACGTGGGTCCCGTGCTCACTACACCACTGGATTCAAGCTAGCCTGGCTGAAGAAGGGTGATGCCCTGAAACCGGTCCCAGGATGCTTGTTTCCGGTCCAGGGAGGACCTGGCTTGGCAGTTCGGGCTGGACTGTTCCCACAAGGAACAGGGTCAAGACTGATTTGCATATGGCTGGGTCCAAACTGGGGTGGTGTGGTGAGCAAAAGAATGATGGATTTAACCCAGATCCTTGTGACTGGGGGTGAATGTTTGCATTGTCCAGCATTCCGTCCATCAATTGTTTCTTTTGCATTTGTCTCCCTAAGTGGGAAGGGTATGCCCAGACGTGGGTCCCGTGCTCACTACACCACTGGATTCAAGCTAGCCTGGCTGAAGAAGGGTGATGCCCTGAAACCGGTCCCAGGATGCTTGTTTCCGGTCCAGGGAGGACCTGGCTTGGCAGTTCGGGCTGGACTGTTCCCACAAGGAACAGGGTCAAGACTGATTTGCATATGGCTGGGTCCAAACTGGGGTGGTGTGGTGAGCAAAAGAATGATGGATTTAACCCAGATCCTTGTGACTGGGGGTGAATGTTTGCATTGTCCAGCATTCCGTCCATCAATTGTTTCTTTTGCATTTGTCTCCCTAAGTGGGAAGGGTATGCCCAGACGTGGGTCCCGTGCTCACTACACCACTGGATTCAAGCTAGCCTGGCTGAAGAAGGGTGATGCCCTGAAACCGGTCCCAGGATGCTTGTTTCCGGTCCAGGGAGGACCTGGCTTGGCAGTTCGGGCTGGACTGTTCCCACAAGGAACAGGGTCAAGACTGATTTGCATATGGCTGGGTCCAAACTGGGGTGGTGTGGTGAGCAAAGAATGATGGATTTAACCCAGATCCTTGTGACTGGGGGTGAATGTTTGCATTGTCCAGCATTCCGTCCATCAATTGTTTCTTTTGCATTTGTCTCCCTAAGTGGGAAGGGTATGCCCAGACGTGGGTCCCGTGCTCACTACACCACTGGATTCAAGCTAGCCTGGCTGAAGAAGGGTGATGCCCTGAAACCGGTCCCAGGATGCTTGTTTCCGGTCCAGGGAGGACCTGGCTTGGCAGTTCGGGCTGGACTGTTCCCACAAGGAACAGGGTCAAGACTGATTTGCATATGGCTGGGTCCAAACTGGGGTGGTGTGGTGAGCAAAAGAATGATGGATTTAACCCAGATCCTTGTGACTGGGGGTAAATGTTTGCATTGTCCAGCATTCCGTCCATCAATTGTTTCTTTTGCATTTGTCTCCCTAAGTGGGAAGGGTATGCCCAGACGTGGGTCCCGTGCTCACTACACCACTGGATTCAAGCTAGCCTGGCTGAAGAAGGGTGATGCCCTGAAACCGGTCCCAGGATGCTTGTTTCCGGTCCAGGGAGGACCTGGCTTGGCAGTTCGGGCTGGACTGTTCCCACAAGGAACAGGGTCAAGACTGATTTGCATATGGCTGGGTCCAAACTGGGGTGGTGTGGTGAGCAAAAGAATGATGGATTTAACCCAGATCCTTGTGACTGGGGGTGAATGTTTGCATTGTCCAGCATTCCGTCCATCAATTGTTTCTTTTGCATTTGTCTCCCTAAGTGGGAAGGGTATGCCCAGACGTGGGTCCCGTGCTCACTACACCACTGGATTCAAGCTAGCCTGGCTGAAGAAGGGTGATGCCCTGAAACCGGTCCCAGGATGCTTGTTTCCGGTCCAGGGAGGACCTGGCTTGGCAGTTCGGGCTGGACTGTTCCCACAAGGAACAGGGTCAAGACTGATTTGCATATGGCTGGGTCCAAACTGGGGTGGTGTGGTGAGCAAAAGAATGATGGATTTAACCCAGATCCTTGTGACTGGGGGTGAATGTTTGCATTGTCCAGCATTCCGTCCATCAATTGTTTCTTTTGCATTTGTCTCCCTAAGTGGGAAGGGTATGCCCAGACGTGGGTCCCGTGCTCACTACACCACTGGATTCAAGCTAGCCTGGCTGAAGAAGGGTGATGCCCTGAAACCGGTCCCAGGATGCTTGTTTCCGGTCCAGGGAGGACCTGGCTTGGCAGTTCGGGCTGGACTGTTCCCACAAGGAACAGGGTCAAGACTGATTTGCATATGGCTGGGTCCAAACTGGGGTGGTGTGGTGAGCAAAAGAATGATGGATTTAACCCAGATCCTTGTGACTGGGGGTGAATGTTTGCATTGTCCAGCATTCCGTCCATCAATTGTTTCTTTTGCATTTGTCTCCCTAAGTGGGAAGGGTATGCCCAGACGTGGGTCCCGTGCTCACTACACCACTGGATTCAAGCTAGCCTGGCTGAAGAAGGGTGATGCCCTGAAACCGGTCCCAGGATGCTTGTTTCCGGTCCAGGGAGGACCTGGCTTGGCAGTTCGGGCTGGACTGTTCCCACAAGGAACAGGGTCAAGACTGATTTGCATATGGCTGGGTCCAAACTGGGGTGGTGTGGTGAGCAAAAGAATGATGGATTTAACCCAGATCCTTGTGACTGGGGGTGAATGTTTGCATTGTCCAGCATTCCGTCCATCAATTGTTTCTTTTGCATTAGCCATCTGCAAGATGGCAGACACTGAAGAGTGGGCTTCACCTCCCTCCCTCACCTGAGGAGTAGCATTGGCCGAGGTGGGTACACCTTCTGGGCTGTGCTAATTTTTCCCGCCGAAAAGGAGGGGAGACAGGAAGGGGGCACGCTCCTGATAGCAGGAGAGGCTGGGAGTCGCGTTACAAAGGCGGCAAGGTCTTTGAAGCTCCCCTGCCACAGATGGCAGTTCCTGGCCTGGGGGAGGTGTGACCACCTTTGTCCAAGAAAGGCTTTGTTTCTGGCCTCAGGGAGCGAAGGCTGCCACCCCAGGGGTCCAGAAACATGTCTTGTGGTGGCAGGCTGGTGTGTACCAGTCAGAGAACCCACCAGAGGCTGGCCGTTTTTCAGGGGGCATCTCTAAGATGCCCTCTGAGTGCATTGTATAATAAATCCCACACTGGCATCAGTGTGGGTTTATTATGCTGAGAAGTTTGCTACCAAACTTCCCAGAATTCAGTAAAGCCATTATATGGTGCTGTGGAGTTCGCAATGACAAACTCCCAGACATATACTCTTTATGGCTTTACTGCACTTACAATGTCCAAGAATGGACTTAGACACTGTAGGGGTACAGTGCTCATGCACCTGTACCCTCACCAGTGGTATAGTGCACCCAGCTAGAGGGGTGTCTTACCTATACCATAGGCAGCGGGTTGCAGGCATGGCACACAGGAATGTGTGCCATGTTGACTCTTCACTTTTCTCTGCACCAAAACACGCAGCCTGCAATGGCAGTGTGTGTGTGTAGGAAGCTGGCTCTGTATATACTATACCAAAATGAGGTATAGTGTGCACAGAGTCCAGTGGAACCCCAAAGGTAGGCAGAGGTAAAAGTAGATAGCACCTTACTCTCTATTTGTGGTAGTGTGGGCGAGCAGTAAGGCTGTATCAGAGGGTAGTGTTAAGCATTTGCTGTACACACTCAACCAGCAAATGTCACACACTCAAAGACTGAACTCAGAACAATTTTGTTTGTATAAAAATAGTATTTAGTTATTTTATTTCTAGAACCAAGCCAAGCCTGGCACAGGTAAGTGAAATAAATGCTTTGCAAAATATTATGCAGGGTTTACAAGTGAATGCAAGTTCAAAATGCATGGGTTTGAAATACAGGTAAGTCAAGGTATTGAAATACTGTACAGATTACTTTTTAGTTACTTTTTGGATAGTTTTGCACAATTGTACTTTTTCAGGTTTCCATACAAATCAACTCCACACTTACAAAATTTTTCAGAAGAAAACAGTCAATAGGTTCCTATGGAGAGAAATGAAGTTAACGGTTACCAGGTAAGTACTTGGTCTTTGGGGTTGAGTTTCTGGGGTAAAAACAAGGGTTCCCCGAGGGTCAAGGATGCACTCTCGTTACACCCTCAGCGGCACTAGGGCGGCCGGGTGCAGAGTGCTGAGGCCCAATGTTATCCAATGGGGGATAGGGGCCTCCGGTTGGTGGCTGCTTACGAGCAGGCCACTGGGTTGTGGGAGCAAAGCTCCTGGTGTTAGGATCAGGGCAAAGGGGTATCCTGTTTAGCACAAAAAGCGCACCCGCAGTGGCGCAGGGGCGGCTGGGTGCAGGGTGCTGGTTTGGCGTCGGGTGCCCTGTTGATTGCAATAAGGATTCTCCGGTTTCAACAAAGACTGCAGGCTCGGGGACGAAGATCTTCTGGAGGCAACCACTGGTTGGAGAGGTAAGTTGGGATGCCTGGGGATGCTGGGACACCATCGGTTGGGCCACCCAAGGCCGTGGGGCTTTGGGTGCAGGGGTGTCTTTAGGCGTCGGGTTTCTCTTACCAGCTTCGGTCGCGGCCGGGGGGAGTCTCCAGAAAGAGGCTGCAGGCTTCGCTGGGAGATTCGAGGCAGGTCAGAGATCACCAGATCTCGGGTCAGAATCGCCGGGGAGACCTCCTCGTGGTGTTGGGCCACTCGAACTCAGGCCGTGGGCGACGGGTGCAGAGTGGTGCAGACTCGCGGATTTTGCCAGAGCTGGAGTCTGTGGGTGAACAAATTCCTGTGTTCATGGGAGACAAAGTCTTTTCTTTGGAAGGCAGGGCAGGTCCTCGGGGTTCTTGAGGTTGCTGGCTGCAGGACACACCGGAGTTTCGCTTCTGCAGGTTCGAGGTGGGGACAGGCCGGTAGGGCTGGGGCCAAGTCAGTGGGCGTCCTCCTATTCTTAGCTCCGGCACAACTCTTCGGTCCTTCTTCTTCTTTTCTTCTTGTCGTTGATTGTCTGAGGAGGCAAGGTTCGGGGGTGCCCTTAAATACTAGATTTAGGGGCGTTACAGGTAAGTAAAGGTTGGGACCAATGGGTCCCTTCCTTGGGGTGGGTGCACCCCCTATTATGCCACCCTCCAGTGGGAGGGGGGCATATGCCTCACTCTGGTTGGCAGGGTCCCCCCATCTGCAAGATGGCGGGGACTGAGAGTTGGGCTTCACCTCGCCTCCCCCACCTGCGGGGTGGGGTTGGCAAAGGTGGGCACACCTCCCTTCCTCACTTGGTTTTCCTGATGGTTCTCCCGCCCAAAGTGGGGTCAGAACCGGTGGGGACCAGTTGCTGGGAACAGCAAAAGGCCTGGGGAAGCTCACAAAGGCGGCAGGCCTTTGAAGCTTCCCCTTCGTGGACCATGCCCATCCTGGGGGAGGAGGCTTGCACCTCGTCCCAGGATGTGCATTGTTTCAGACCCCCGGGAGCAGCGGGCTCTCGGCCCAGGGGTCCAGAAACATGTCTGGTGGTGGCAGCTGGGGAGCAGCCACTCAGCCTGGACACTAGTGTTAGGTCATTTTTCAGGGGACACCTCTAAGATGCCCTCTGTGTGCATTTTTCATTAAATCCCACACTGGCATCAGTGTGGGTTTAATGTGCTGAGAAGTTTGATACCAAACTTTTCAGTTTTCAGTAAAGCCATTATGGTACTGTGGAGTTCGTAATGACAAACTCCCAGCACCATATACTCTTAATGGCATTAACGCACTTACAATGTCTAAGAATTGGCTTAGACACTGTAGGGGTACAGGGCTCATGCACCTGTACCCTCACCACTGGTATAGTGCACCCAGCTAGAGGGGTGGCTGATCTATGCCAGGGCAGTGGGTTAGTAGGCATGGCACACAGGGATGTGTGCCATGTCGACTCTTCACTTTGTTCTGCACCAAAATACGCAGCCTGCAAAGGCAGTGTGTGAGTGTAAAGGTACAGGGCCTCTAAGGGTGGCACAATAAGTGCTGCAGCACTTAGAGGCCTTCCCTGGTCACAGTGCCCTGGGTACCTGTGGTACCATTTACCAGGGGCTGACCTGTGGCCAGAGAGTGCCAATTGGGTTTTGTCTTCGATGCAGTTTTAGGGAAAGAAGATAGGCCCTGGGTACCTGATTGGCAGGAGCCCAGGGCACACTCAGTCAAAGTACATCAGCAGTTCAGCAAAAAGTGGGAGCAACCATGCAGAAAGAGGGCACTTTCTCACCGTGTGTGTTAAGGCACAGGACTTCTAAGGGTGGCACAATATGTGCTGCCGCCCTTAGAGGCCTTCCCTGGTCACAGTGCCCTTGGTACCCATGGTACCTTTTACAAGGGAGTTACATGTGGCCAGAGAGGTGCCAATTGGGGGTACAAATGTACAGTTTTGGGAAAGAACACAGGCCCTGGGAACCTGATTGGCAGGGACCCAGGGCACATCAAGTCAAAGTGCATCAGAAATCTGGCAAATGTGGGGGGGTTACTGCAACAGAAACCCAGCTTCCTACACTGACATAAAATGGTTTCATTCTTATCTCTTAGGCTGGTCCCAACTAATGAAAATTCTCTTCTCTACTCAATCTCTGTCCCTCATGGTTTGATCTTGGCACACAATCAATCAGGGATTTATAGAGCGCACTACTCACCCGTGAGGGTCTCAAGGCGCTGGGGGGAGGGGGGGAGCGGGTAGCTCCATGGTCATCCGAAGAGCCTGGTCTTGAGGTCCTTTCTGAATAGGTGCAGTGTCGGGCTTCGTCTGATGCTGAGGGAGAGTTCGTTCCAGGTCTTGGCCGCGATGTAGGAGAAGGATCTGCCACCCTTTCTGACCCTGTGGATGCAGGGTACCGTGGCTAGGGCTAGGTCGGTGGAGCGGAAGTTTCTCTTGGGGGCGTGGATGGAGATTCTTTCGTTGAGTTATTGGGGTCCGGTGCTATGAAGGGCGTTGTAGGTGTGAGTGAGCAGTTTGAAGGTTATTCTTTTTTTGACGGGGAGCCAGTGGAGGTTGCGGAGGTACTGGGTGATGTGGTCATGTCGTGGGATGCTGAGGACGAGTCTGGCTGCGGCGTTCTGGACGGTCTGGAGTTTGCGAAGGAGTGTTTTGTTGATTCCGGCGTAGAGCGCGTTTCCACAGTCCAGTCTGCTGGTGATGAGTGCATGAGTGACGGTCTTCCTGGAGTCGGGGGGGGGGATCCATTTGAAGGTCTTGCGGAGAATGTGGAGGGTGTTGAAGCATGTGGAGGACACGGCGTTGATCTGGTGGTTCATGGTGAGTGAGGAGTCGAGTATAAAGCGGGCGTGGTCAGTAGGGCTGGGTGGGTGTCCGAGCACAGGGTGCCACCCGGTGTTGTCCCATGCGGAGGGGGTGGACCTGAGGATGAGGACTTCCGTTTTCTCTGAGTTGAGCTTCAGGCAGCTGCTGCTCGAACAGGAAGCGACGTCCTTTATTACTTCTTGCAAACTGTGCCTGGTGATATCGGGTTCCTTGGTGAGGGAGAGGATGAGCTGGGTGTCTTTGGCGTATGATACTATGTTGAGTCAGTGTTTTCTGATGATTGTTGCGAGGGGGGCCATGTATATGTTGAAGAGCGTGGGGCTGAGGGAGGATCCTTGGGATACTCCGCATCTGATCTCTGTGGGTTCGGAGAGGAAGGGTGGGAGTCTTATTCTTTGTGTTTGGCCTGAGAGAAAAGATCGAATCCAGTCTAAAGCAGTTCCCTGGTTACCGGCGTCGTGGAGTCTGGTGGCTAGTGTGCAGTGGAGACGGTGTTGAAGGCTGCTGAGAGGTCTAGTAGTATGAGGGCTGCAGTGTGGCCTTGATCGAGGAGGGAGCGGATGTCGTCAGAGGCGGCTATGAGGGCGGTCTCGATGCTGTGGTTGCTGCGGAATCTGGATTGAGAGGAGTCAAGGATGTTGCTGGTTCCTATGAAGTGCGATAGCTGGGTGTTGACGACTTTTTCAATGGCTTTGGCGGCGAAGGGGAGAAGAGAGATGGGCCTGTAGTTCTTGAGGTCAGTTGGGTCTGCGGAGGGCTTCTTGAGGAGGGGTTTGACTTCGGCGCGTTTCCAGTCATCGGGGAACGTGGCTGTTTCCAGGGTGCAGTTGATTGTCCGTCGTAGTTCTGGTGCGATGGCGGCCCTGTGGAAGATGTGCGGCAAGCAGGGGTCAGTGGGTGCTCTGGAGTGGATGCTTATCATAGTCTTTGCAATGTCTTCTGTGGTGACAGGGGTCCAGGTGAGGAGGGTCGGCTGGGTGGTGTCGCTGGTGGAGGGTGTAGGGTCGGTGCCGTGGTCTTGGTCGTCGAAGTTGTCGTAGAGCGTCCTGATCTTGTGGTGGAAGAAGGAGCTACGCTTGTTGCAGAGGTCTTGGGAGGGAGGGACGTCGGTAGTTTTGCTCTGGGGTCTGGTGAATTCTTGTATGATGGCGAAGAGTTCCTTGGAGTTGTGGGAGTTGGAGAGGATTCTGTCCTGAATGAAGTTTCTCTTAGTTGATTTGATGAGTTGGTGGTGTGCCGTGGTGGCGGCCTTGTAGGCGGTACGTGCTTCCGGGGTTTTGCTGTTTCTCTCTAGTCGTCGGCATGAGCGCTTGGATTCTCGGAGGTCCTTGGTGAACCAGGTGGATTTCGTGTTGTGTCGTCTGGCAGAGTTCTGGAGAGGGTCGAGAGTGTTGGCGCAGTTTGCGATCCATTGGTGAAGGTCATTTCCTGCTGTGTTGGCGTCTGTCATGGTAGGGGGAGGATTGCAGCTGAGGGCAGAGGTGAGGTGTTCTTCTGTGATTTTGCTCCAGTTTCTGCATGGGAGGCGTGGCGTGAGCTTGTGTGCGGTGGGTTTCGAGAAGGAGGAATGGATGCAGTGGGGGTCCGTCCAGAGAGGTGGCGTGGTGTGACTGAAGCGAATGTTGTTTCCTCCGGCGAAGATGAGGTCGAGAGTGTGTCCTGCCGTGTGGGTGGGGGTGGAGATGAGTTGCTTCAGTCCAATGTTGGTGAGATTCTCTAGGAGGGCGGTGGTGTTATGGTCGCTGAGGTTGTCTAGGTGGAAGGTCAGGTCACTGAACAGTATGTAGTCTGTGGAGGCAAGGGCGTGAGGAGTGATGTAGTCTGTGATGGCGTTGGTGAACGGGGAGCGGGGCCTGGGCAGTCTCTAGGCAAGTGTTCCGCGGAGTGTCGTTCTGGGGTTGGGCAGGATTTGGAAGTGGATGTGTTCCATGAGGGCCGGGTGCCGTCCGAGTTGGAGGTTGTCAGTCGGAGGGAGCTTTTGTGGACGATGGCGAGGCCTCCTCCAGGGCGGTCTTTCCTCAGGATCTTGTATCTGTCGGGGATGGCGGTTGCGATGTTGGGAGCGGAGCTGGCGTTGTTCCAGGTCTCTGTGAGGAAGACGACTTCGGGTGAGCGAGTGTTGAGAATCTCCCAAACTTCTACTGAATGTCTGTGCAGGGAGCGCATGTAGAAGAGGATGCAGCTCAGGGGTTTGTGTACGCTGGCGTCCGGTGGGTTGGGGGTGGCTGTCTGGGTCCGGAGGTGGGTGAAGGTGCAGCAGCAGTGGGAGAATGGGCCTTGGGAGTTGCTCGGCGTCGAGAGCTGGCAGTTGTTGTTGGATCTAGGGTTGAGTGCGTGGAGAGTGCTGGGGTCGGAGCACCAGGGGACCAGGGTCGCAGACGGGCGCAGGCGGGCTTGCCTTTGGCGCGCCTTCGGCCGCGCAGCGACCGCCATTAAGTGGGGGGAGGAGGAGGGCGTGGCTACGTCATGCTGCGGAATGGCTGCCTTCTGAAGGGGCTCCGCAGACCAGGCTCTATTATCCTTGTACATCGCCGTGTTTACTCAGAATCTGCCGATGCCAATCAACGCAACCTGCTGCCAATCTAAATCGCACTGTCTGTGCAAAATTTGGTAATCGGAGACCGTGTTGGAGCAGAGTTACATGACCCGACTAACCGCGGCCTGGCTGGAGGGATGTAATGGCCGCCGTGCAACATCGGAGAGCGCAGCCGGGCTGGTGAGCTCCTGGGACCCTGGGTGACACTGGCGCGCTTGGCCATAATGGCGAGGGAGTAAGGGCTGAGTGAGCCAGACGGGATCCACAGTTGTGCACGCAGAAGGATCCCGCGACCCTTCATTCGGCAGGAACGACGCTCCGGAATCGAAGGCGGAGACGACAGCGTGTCTCTGGGCCGTGATTCTGGGCCTGGAGGGTGGAGAGCTGATCGGGGCGCTGACTGCTGGAATTCATCGGACATTTGTGACTGCGGGACACACCGGACGAGCTGGATTGAGGAGAGGGGAGACCAGGAACTGCCGTTGGGTGCGGTGAGTGTGGGTCGGGGGTTTGAGGTGGTGCAGGGCCGCGCGCGCTCCTGCTGTACAGGCTTGGACCCCAGTCGGTATAATACACCGTGGGGGCCGCGTGGTAGTAGGTGGCGTGATTGGGCCCGCGCCGCGGCGACTCCTGATCGCGCTGACCACTGGGGTGCTGTGGTGCGAGATCGAAGCCCGGGTGGGCGAGGGAATCGAGTGGGCCTCTGCCTTCCCTTGCACGCATCCCGCGCTCGTGTAACAGGCACGGGGGCCTGCTTTGGGGGCATGGGTGCCACTCATTCTGGGCCAGCCTGGATGAAAATAAGCACCTGGCACTAATCTGTACCCATTGCCCCGCACGGTCGCGGGTTCTCCCCCCCATTGAGGTGTGAGGTGTGCCCTCTATATGAGACACAGGCCTACGGCACACACTCAACCCTGCATGAGACAAAGCTACTGCAGCAGATAAAGTAGTCGGTGCAACACAAGTATAAAAGAATACACTGAAGTAGTGTTGTTACCCTACATTGGCCCCGCGCCATTTCAGCCTTCCATTACTATTTATTGTATATACACCAACCGTTCCAATGGGGAAGGCTGACCCCAAACAGGCGAAGCTTCCCTTTGAAAACAAACGCCTGACCCGGACAAATGACGCAGGACCTGAGCTGGACACTGCCCAGGGTCCCAAAGAACACATGGAGCAACAAGAAGAAGACCTCTGCACTATCCTGCTGGACGTGCGCTCCAGTATCAAAACAGTGGACAACAAGATAGACGCTCTTACCTCAAGTCTTGATGTAGTCGAAAAACGTGTGGAGGTACATGAGGGCCGGCTTGATACTCTAGAGAACAGGTTATCGGACACCCAAGATTCTACTGCAGAATCCAAAATGCAAATCCTTAACATGGAAAAGGTATTAGCCGTGATAAAAATGAAGATTTGGAGGTGCGCTCTAGGTGCAACAACCTACGCATTTTTGGGCTGCCGGAATCAACTGCCATCCCGAGAATGGAACCATACATAGAAGACCTACTGCGTGATCTGTTTGGGCCTGCACTCTCGCAGGTCATGATAGTTGAGAGGGCGCATTGCTCATTAGGCCCTAGACCCCCGCCAGGAGCAACGCTGCATCCAATAATCGCACGCCTTTTGAACTATAGGGACAGGGATGCCATTCTCAGAGCAGCCAGGGACAAGAGCCCTATAACTCATCAAGGAAACTCCCTTTCTTTTTTTCCCGACTACACACCTACTGTCCAAGCAGCACGCAGGGAGTTCACGCCAGCGAAACGCATCTTACAGAATGCCTCCATTTCATATCCTATGCTATATCCAGCCAAGCTTAAAATCACACACGACGGACAGTCGCAATTCTTCACAGACGCTAAATCAGCCCTTAAGTACGCCAAACACATATCTGCAAGGAAGTTGCCCTCGCATTCCTCTCAACAAACTGCAGCGGAACAGAACCTAAGTGACAATGATTGATATGCTGATTAAGTAACTCTGCATTGAACTACACAGGTTTGTTTATAAGTGTGTTAATTACAACAATCTCGTTAGCTATTTCGACTGTAACAGAAGGTGGTTTACTACTCATGGTTCTATGATGGTGAAAGTTTTTTTCCTTTGGCAGGTTCCGTAACACATGCCAAAGCCTGGTCACCCTGCCACATGGCAGGTTATAGCCGGCGTCCCAAGCCCCACAGGGAGATCTCCCATGTGCTTTTGTTTTGTTAGAAGAGTTCTACAAGGGTGGGAGGGTGTACACAAGTCACAACCTAATTGGGAGGTTGATGTGGGTGGGACAGGGGGTACATAGTATATTCAGGCGCTTGGTCCTTAACTGCACAGTGTATATCTGAAGTGAATAGCACCTCGATTTCTCCTAAAGATCATTTTAGCTTCTATTCTTCACTGAGTGTAAAACATGGTAACGCTGTCTATTTTTTCAGTTATGTCGTTCTTTGGTGTGTTCCTCTTACATATGCACATATCACACACCCTATATATTGAGTAATGATTGAGACCAAATTCCTCACTTGAAACGTTCGTGGGCTTAATGATTTTAAGAAAGCACGGTTGATACACACATACTTAAGTAGGCACTGCATCGACATATGTTTCCTCCAAGAAACTCATCTGAAATATGACTCTGACCCTAAACTAAAGAACAGATATTGGGGAGAGATACACTCGGCCCCATACTCTAATTACACCAGGAGCGTCTTAATATTGATCAGGCGTGGCCTTGGCTGGTCAACCACACATATACAGACAGACCCTGATGGACGCTATATCATTTTAACGGGTACCCTTATGACAACTAAGGTCACCTTGGTGGCAATATATGGTCCAAATTTGGATGACCCACAATTCTTTCTCACTGTATGGGCTAAAATAGCGGCACTAGGAGGTGACACGATCATTTGGGGCGGGGACTTCAATGTCACTCTCAACAATGATTGGGACAGAGTCGGTGCCGCTCGCAACCCACATCTCAAGGCAACTCTATAGCTGAACAATATTATTCTTGAGCACGGTCTTACTGATATCTGGCGCAGCAGGAACCCCACCATGAGAGAGGGAACATGTCTTACCTCGCACCATAATGCATGGGCCAGGATAGACTACTGGCTAGTCACATGCGATATTGCATCATGGACCATAGACACTCTACACCTCGCACGCACGCTATCCGACCACGCCCCAGTGATACTACATTGGAAGATACTGCAAACATTACTCCGTGCATTTAGCTGGCGCCTACCACCACACGCGCTCCTTGATACCGCATTCAGAGAAGAGATTAGAACTGACATTACACAATATTTCTCCACTAACGAAGGTTCGGTAGACTCATTCTCAATGCTGTGGGAGGCGTTCAAGGTGGTGATTCGAGGGGCTTGCATTTCGAAGCACTCAGGGGTGTTGAATTCTATTCGGTCAACTATAGTAAAAATTGAGCAAGAAATCAAATCCGCGGAACAATTTTTCTTCCAGACTAGGGAACCTAGGCACCTGGCAACCATAAGGGGGAAAATCTCAGAATTTCAACAAGAGGCAGATAGGGAGACCCGATTCCTAGGGAAACATTCAAGAGCACGCAGCTATGGGGAGGGCGATAGGCCTGGCAAAACTCTTGCTAATGCACTCAGGCAGCGCACTTCTCCCGCCTTTATAGCCGAGTTATTGGACGAGGACGCTTCCCCCATTAGAGGTCAAGAGGCTACACATGAATATCTCACTAAATATTATTCCTCATTATATAAAGCAACGCAGAATGCACCCCACCCGACCTTGGCGAATATTTAGAATCAATTGAACTACTCTGGATGAGTGACGCCCACAGAGCTTACCTGGATGAACCCTTTTCAATAGAAGACATCGCACAGGTTATAAACAGCTTACCTGGCAAAAAAGCGCCCGGGCTAGATGGCCTGACCACTACATTCAATAAGACTTATGCGGAGGAGCTGGCGCCTCGTCTGTTGGATGTATATCAGGAGTCGTTAGAGATAGAAATCCTTCCCCTGACTATGCGCGAGGCAGCAATCATTTCCCTTCTAAAACCAGACAAAGCATCTAACCTCTGTGATTCATATAGACCCCTGTCGTTAATTAATGTGGATGCTAAGATCCTAGCCAAACTAATAGCCAACAGACTGCAGCCGCTATTACCGCTCATTGATAGGCCAGACCAATCAGGATTCATCCCGGGAAGGTCAACCGCCCACAAGCTGCGCACATTCTTCGCCACGGTACACCAACTTGACCCCCAATTACCTGCCGTTGCAGTGTTTCTTGATGCCACCAAGGCGTTTGATTCCTTGGAGTGGCCTTTCTTGTTTACTGTTCTACCTAGATTAGGATTAAGTCCCAATTTTATCAAACTAATAAGCCTGCTCTATACTAAACCCACAGCCCGACTCAAAGCAAATAATCTACTATCGGAACCATTCTATATAACTCGTGGAACTAGGCAGGGATGCCCGCTTTCGCCACTGCTGTTTGCAGTGGCAATGGAGCCCTTAGCGGCCAGAATTCGTCAGCACCACACCCCACGGGGTTTGGGTTTCACAGACAGAAGTCTCATAATATCAATGTATGCCGACGATATAACATTATATATTCGCAAACCAGATGAAAATCTTAACCCCGTGCTGAGAGAAGTCCTTCGTTACGGAGGAATGTCTGGCATACAGATTAACTGGTCAAAATCCTCTATTCTACCTCTGACTGATGCCCCGCTGGAAACCGACTTGGAGTTCCCCCTGAAATGGGCAGATGGTGTGGTTAAGTATCTGGGGGTGTGGCTGAGTAGAGACTTGCAGGACATATGGCGAATGAACTTTGGCAAGTTACTCGACTGGCTTGAGTGCAGGTCGAAACTCTGGGCTGCCCTGCCTTTGTCACTGGCTGGCAGAATTGCTATCACCAAGATGATAGTCCTTCCTAAATTTTTATACCTATTCGTTAATATACCCATACTTTTAACCAAGGCCTTTTTTAAGTCCCTGCGCTCTATTGTGATTGCCTTAGTTTGGGCCGGTAAACAACCTCGTGTGAGCTGGGACCTGCTTAGACGCCCGCTATCCGAGGGTGGAATGGGTGCACCTGACTTCAAACTCTACGCACTGTGTGCGCAAGCTCAATTCCTCCATTTCTGGATACATCCAATCCCATTCCAGCCGCACGTGGCCATTGAAACAGATTTAGCTGATCCCACCCCTCTACACGTGGCTGTCTATAAACCATATCACAGATCAGAAAACTAAATAAATACAGTGGAAACCTTGCGCTGGGCCTGGGAGGGGTTAAGAAAACGCGTCGGGACCCCACTGCTTTACGCGCCCTCCACTTCAGTTGCGCACCACCCACATTTTCCCTTCCTAAATGATAAGGGTTCTTTTGCACGGGCACGCAGCATGGGCATTTCCACATTAGGTGACCTGTACCCACAGGACACCTTTTTAGAGCAGCCACAACAACAGGAAGACACTCAAATACCACTCCTAAACTTATTCCTATATTTCCAACTCCGAGCCACTTGCAAGACACTGCACTCGACTTTCCCAGCCCCCCCAGATATAATGAAGCCGCTAGAACATCTATTAACCACACCATCACCTCATAGATTAATTACTAGATTATATAACCTCACGCAAACAAACACCCCTTGGGTTGCCCCCAAGGCACTAACACAATGGAGAAATGACATAGAAGAATTGCCTACAGATGAGCAATGGTCATTTTGTTGCTCACAGTTGAGATATCTATCCCCGAACTATAAGCTGAGACTTATTCATTACGAATTCATACATAGGATGTATCGCACTCCCATGCAGTTACACAAACTAGGGTTACGTCTGGATTCGCGCTGCTGGAAATGCAGACGTGAAGCAGCTACCTTTATGCATATTGCGTGGAGTTGCCCATCCATTGCTGAATTTTGGAAAGGGGTGTATGATACTATACAAGCTGTCACTGGAGTGTTGCTGGAATGTACCCCAGTGGTGGCACTGCTGGGTTATGTGGGGGAAATCCCACCTGAAAAACACTGTTTGGTGGCCATGATGTTACTACTCGCAAAGCGTAGACTAGCCATACGCTGGGGCCCCTAGAGTCCCCCGGGTGGCTGAGTGGGTGCGAGATATTGCTTATTGCCAGGAGCAGCTAGCGGCTTTTTGGGACCTTATGGCGACAGCTTCTCGCCCAAGGGACGTATGGGAACCTTTCAATGCCTGGCTCAGAGGACATGATGTAGACCTCCCGGATAACTCTAGTCCAGCGCAAGTTGTCTCCCCGTCAAGACCGCCCCAATAGCCACCCCAACATTCTCATCTTTACACAAATATCCTCCACATATATGGATCTGCCTAGCCCGAAACACGTGATGAGGTCAATCATAGCCACCCTTCCCTTCCCCATTTCATGAGCCTAAAATCCCTGCATTTGTTTAGCCCAAAGCAGACAATGCTATGTTCCAGTCACTATAACTGTGAGAATTGTGATAATGTATTATATGGATCTATCTTTTTTCTTTCAAAAGAACAAGACGCACTGGAGTAATGTACCTGATTGTTATTCAGTGTCGGTGTTTCATAATTAATGTAATGATGTAATTCGGAGAAATGCTGTGTAGTATTAACATGCAAATGTGACTATGTTATATACATGCCTGACCAAAATTTCAATAAATAAAAAATAAAAAAAAAGTAGGGGGAGGGAGAGCAGCTGGGAGGCGGTGCGGGAACACGCTGGGGGGAGGGGCCACGGGGGCAGCAGTGGTGAGAAAAAGGCAAAAGGCAAGGAAAAAACAGAGGCAAACAGAGAAAATGGCAAAAAAGACAAAGACAGAAAAACAAAACAGAAAAAGACAGAATAAACAGCAAACAGAACAAGCATTTACAATGCAATAGGTCTCGCATTTGCGAGAGTTTGAGCTATTGGCGCTGTAAATGACAATGCCTTTTATTTATCTGTTTTAAAAAAACACATAAATAAAACGCATTGTCAATTACAATGCCAATAGCTCAAACTCTTGCAAATGTGTGACCTATTGCATTTCAAATGCTTGTTTAAATCTTATGTTACCCTTCACTATCTTTTGGATTGTACAACACCCTGATGTTCTTACTGGGCCTGATCTGTGGTATAAAAACTGCATAAAAGGAAAATAATAAACATTTATTTTAAATTCTGATGAAGCTTTTTCATTTACTATGTGTCTTTTATAACCAACCAAGCCCAATCCATGAAATGACCAATCAAAATTCCCTCAGTGAAGCTGGTGAAGGGGGCCTGTTTTAGCAACCATGGGCTGGCCAACCAGAAGGTGTCTCTCATACCTTTTCCTGCTTAGCTTCTTCTGGTACTCCATGCGCTGTCACACAACAATGCGTGCCAACCACCACTGTGTATAATGTATCTGGCAAAAATACACAGTTTCTGAAAGCATTATTATTGGTTTTTTTTTAATAAGCCTTCCACAGGTGGTTTCTAAACCTCGGTTGCTGTCAGTGAGAAAGTCTTATTCGATTTATGACCAGGGAGGGAGAAGGCATGAACTCCTCTCACAGTGAAGATGGGTGGAGGTTGGTCGGTGAGGAGAGTTCTCGCCGGGGACACCATTTACTTCACACTGATTTACAAATAAAGTGAACGAGAACAAGGGCAGAGAGGAGTCTGAGAGAGAAGGGTCATTAGAAGGGGTAGGCAAAGGCCACCCATGGCAGGGGCGTCCACGGAGAGGGGGTACTTATCCCAAGAAAGCATTGGGGGCCTTGATGGCGCTGCATCAGTGTGGTCAGGATGCATAAGTGGGGGTAGTGGATAGATGCATAGAAGAGGAATTAAATGCCTAAACCCTCCGTCACCCCCTCGGTCACATCTGACCTGGAGCGGCTAAGGGGGTCACTGCACACTGGACCGCAGCAGATCCGCGAGCCCATTGAAATGACCCCTCCATCTGCGTAAACCAAAAAAAAATGTTTTTTTCAAAGAACTGCACCACACAGACCTAAATCTGCCATACGTGTTACTCTGCTGACACAATCAGCTCTTGTAATCCCTTTCCCTTGATGAGAATGCAGACTTCCTTTTACAGATGGGTGTGGCGTAATGGCCAGAGCTGCCGACTTTGTAGCTGGGGAGCCAGATTCAAGTATCGCGTTGGCTCAACATCCTGTGATTCTGGGCAAATCACTTAATCTCCCCGTGCCTACCAAAAAGGAATGTGTCCTTGTGTAATGTAACTGGTGCTCGTGTAAAGCGCACCGATACCTTCAAGTCGAGTTTGCGCTATATAAAACTGCAAAAGATTATTACTCATTGAGATATTGGGGTCTGAAATGTGATTTGTTACAATACCGTCTACTCCAAAGAGACCCTGCTCGTGTTTCAACCCCAGGTTTCTACCCGACTAATCAGTACTCAGCATTTTCTGTGTCCCTGAGACCTTGGCACATTTAGTGTTTCCCTTAAATCAATGCCTGCCTGTGAACATTGTTCGTGTGTCTGAGTACTTCGCCTGTGTCCCTGAGACTCGTGTATGTTTCTCTGACTATAGAGCGCGTGCCCCTTAGAATCCCACCTTGTGACTTGGAGTTCCACCAGTGTCCTTGTAAGTATGTCCTGGCTTCCTGCTGAGCTGGCCAACCTCAGTGAAACTCGTGTACATCTCTGTCAGTACTAGCTGTGTCCCTGAGGACATCACTTGGACCCTGGGAATCTTGTGTGTGCTTGAGAACCCTGCCCTGTGACTGAGGATACAACATGTGACCCTGGCCACATTACATCACCTGTACTCCTCAGATCTTCAGTTGTGGCCATAATTGCATTAAGGCCACCTGTTTCCCTGCAGACAGAGCCTGTGTCCCTGATAAACTTGTATATTCCAGTTCCCCCTGAGAACATGACCTGTGTTCCGAAGAACATCACATGTTCCCGTGGGAATGGTAGCGCGCCTAGGGATCCTATGTGTGATCTTGGCTATGTCTCCGGCACGGCTAACAGCATTCTGTGCATCCTTGGCACCATTACCAGCCACCCTGCACGGGGCCTTCCCGGACGCCGAGGACATAAACGTGACGCTAGTTTATTTGCTGAAAATGCAAGTCTCATTAAGGTGTGTGCTGCCAAAGGCGACAGGAGCCTTCCTAAGTACACAGCTTTTGATGAGAAATTATTATTATCGTGGCGCTACAGATTATGTTTCAAAGCGCTAGGACAATTTCCGAGGACCACGGGTCGGCTCCTGCGTGTCAGAGTGGGAGTGTGGAAGTGAGAGGGGATCCGAGCCCGAAAGTTAGTGACTTTCCGGTGAATGACACTCTCCTCTCACGGAGACATTGTTTGTTCCAGTGTGCTCGGGCCCTTCACAAGAACACGTGTCTTTGGGTTTACCACTCACTCCCCGGTGTTACTAACAAGAGGATTTTAAAGGGTTAATAAATGTGGGAAACTAAACAGTAACAAAACTGAAACTGAAAGACCTGTGCACTAGTAAAGAAAAAAAAGGCGGCGCACCCAAAAAAACAACCAGTGGTGCACGCGCACCACAGAGGAGCGGGGGGAGGGAAAGGGAGCGCGGCAGCGAGGCGAACACGCGCTGCTGCGCATGCTAGACACCGGTGGGAATGGGCGCGGCAAAGGCGGGACATGCGCCCGCCTTTGCCCAATTGTGTGCTGTCTTTCTTATAAAGACGCACGCAAAGCCCAATAGCCGGGGGGAAAACGAAAAGCACACGCACGAGCGTGTGCGATTCCTAGGTCAGCTTCTAAACCCCCTACATGAGGTCTCTCGCTGCGCGAGCAGTGCTGCGCACTGCAACTCTAGGCGCGAGACCTAGAAAGGCTGATAGAGCGGACTAGCAGAGGAACAGGCTTTTCCACTGGACCACCAGGGATGAGGCGCAGGCAGGAACCTGCGGGTGGAGGAGGGCCTCGAACACCTACCTGGGTCACCAGAAGGCGCTGGGGCAGTGCCTTAAGGACGGAGCTGCGCGAGGGGAGAGCAGTTACCCTGACCAGGAAGTCAGAGGTCTTGCTCCACATCTGATTCAGTATTCATATTGATCTACTGGGTGAGGTTTTTAAAGATCTTGGCATTTCTTTTCATCAGTTTGCTGATGATGCCGAAGTAACACTAAAACTGGACTCCCCTAAATCTCTCTCCAGGACTGAATCTTCTTTGAATTACATACACAAAAGGATGCAACAAAAACACCTCTCTGGAGATTCTCCAAAAATGCTCCCAAAATTTTGCAAACGATCCCTCTTCATATTAAGAATGCTTCTAACTTTCCAATGTTTAAATTACTCTTAAAAAATCTGCCAAATGAAAATGTCTGCATCTGGCTACCTACCCTCACGATACCAGGGTACCTTTTCAGTGCAGCTCTCTGTGCTCCAACGTCTGCCTGGGCCCAGTCCCATGACTTCCTTCTCTCTCTCTCTCTTAAAGCTATTTCCTCATTCAAAATGTGTTCAGTATGTGGTTAGGATATAATGGACATTGTTTACAATGCTACAACTCCTTCCTTTACACTTTATCTTCAACTCTGCTAGACTTCCCTTACCTGTCTGTAGTCGTAATTTATATCCATATCACACCAATGTCAATTTGTTATTGTTTCTGTCTAATGCCTTATACAGTTGATTTGCACCTAAAACTCACAAATAGGATTATTGAAGTTTCTTGCCCACTCTGCTCATCACTTTGCAACCCTTCTCGCACTCTAGGATGCTGATATTTATATACATTTTCATTTTACCACTGGTTGTATTGTACTGATACCACACCCACTCATTGGCATTTTGACTTAAAGTGCTCTTGCATTTTTATATACTGTGAACTTGGCCCAAGGATGTTATATTGTTTTACATAAAAATTAGGCCGTACATTTTTTGTAGGCAGGGGAGGTGAAATGATATGCCCAGAATTACAGGATGAGGAGCTGAAGACGGGATTCAAATTTGGTTCCCCGGTATTAAGGTTAGCAGCTCTAGCCACTAAGCAACATCTCTTGCATACCATACTGCATGCCATATTGTCCTTACATTTAGAGGTGGGTAAGCCAACAAATTTACAGGGAGAGCCAAGCACAAGGTCGGCTCTGGCTCTAAGAGCCCATGCAGGAGCAGGGGCGTAGCTTCGGGGGGATGTTTGGGGTGATACACCCCCCTAATAAATGTACTTTCTGATACATAGTTGGGTACAGGTGCTTTCAGTCAGGTATGGTGAGAGGTCTATCGGATTTCACAAGGAATTTTTACAACCACACAGACAAAAAGGCACACATACTCTCCTTCTCTGTTTTGAAAGTCCTTAAGAATATTGGTTATTTTACAAAATATTGTGTAGCACTCATACCAATCTGCATTCCTCTTATTTTCCACTGCCCCTTAGGTCCCTCTCATGCACCCTACTTGTTGTATAATGCATTTTAACTTATATGCCAGCCTGGAAGATCTGAAGCTCACACCACACCCCAGTCTTACTGACCAAGCTACGCCCCTCTGCAGAAGCTGACACCCAAAAATAGTTGCCATGTAAATCATGCAACAAATATCATGTAAAAATATGAATAGTTTTTTGAAAAAATCAAAAAGTGCACTTTAACAAGCGGACGGAAATGGTTCACCTTGGCACAACAGATTATTAAAAATAATAGGGGCTTGTTTACAAGCCCATTGCGCTGCCGGTGTGTCACTTTTATTGATGCACCGGAAGCACAATTGGGTTCCCCATATTTACAAGGCCATGTAAAGTCACCCTGCTTAACTTTTCATGACCTTGTAAAAATGTTTCCCTTTCACAAATAACTCTGCGTGAAAGGAAGTGGTCCGTGGGTGTTGCTGTGGGTGTTCATCCATGGAACTTGATGCATTCACAGATTTACATTTTGTAAATCTGTGAATGCTTCAGAATCCTACGCATCCCCAGGGGAGGCGTAAGGAGGAGCAACAAGGAGAAATACTTTTATTTCTTCTCGTTTTTTCTTTTTTAAAGGAAAATGCCTTTAATGATTGTTTTTGTGCAGGAAGGTGTCCCTTCCTGCACAAAAACAATCATCCGCTCAGTGCAGGCACCCTTGCACAATCACTCAAGGGTGTCTGTGCTGGCGCAGGGCTGCTGTTTGTGCGCTGGTGCAGGGGAGAAGGACAGGAATGCGCCGTATCTTGTAGATACGGCACATTCCTGCCCTTTTATTTTGACGTACGGCAGCGCAGCAGGAATGTTTGCTGCGCTGCCGTGCGTCAAAATATTGTAAATGAGACCCATATGCCCTCATTTATGAAATTTATAAATGTCCAGCCATAGAACAGACATGTAAAGGTTGTGAGAAAGAAAACCACTTCATAACGGTCTGCAAAGCAAAAGAGAAATCAAATGCGTCACTGCGAGAAGAGAAAATGGACGCCGGAAAGTTGCAGAAACATTCTCGCCACGCCCACAAAATCAAAAAGCAACATCAGCTATGACAAATGGAAACAAGGCTAGATCAATCATCGTCAAGCTCATCATACAAAGGCTCTTCGACATCGCTGTCGAGTACCAATGAAGAAGATGGGTGTGCGCTAATCGTAGCTACTAAAGAACAGTGTGCACATTAGAATTAGCTGCTTGTGCAGAAGACCACAGTTCAAAAGAAATTCACCAAACAAAATTACAAACTTCATTTGGGCGTTGTCCCAAAATCACACTGAAAGTGAATGATCAACCAATAACTTTAATCATAGACAGTGGTGCCTCAATCAACATCATGCCGTGGTAAAATTTAACAGCTTGTCCCCTGTGCCTCACCTCACTCCATCAGGCACAAAGGTATACACTTGGGATGCTTATGAACCACTGCAAAGCCAAGGGTCCTTCACTGCAACCATGCGACACAAAATGACATCAGTGCAAGCTCCGATCCATGTCCTTCAAAGAACCTCATCCAGTGCATGCCTATTCAGCTTTGCCACTGCTGCTGACGTGGGACTAATACCTCTCAATTACAACCTTCATACTCAGGACCTCATTTACAAGGTTTTGGCGTAGGGCAGCATGGAATCTTACTGCACTGCCCTGCGTAAAAAGAAAAGGGCAGGAATGCGATGTATCTATGACATACGTCGCATTCCTGTCCTTTTCCCCTGTGATGGCACACAATAGGCTGCCATGCGCCAACGCAGGCACCCTGGCGCCAGGGTGTCTGCTTTGTAGGGGTGATAGTTTTTGTGCAGGAAGGGACACCTGTTTTCCTCTTTCTATGTGTACTGCAGAATGTAACACACATAGAAAGAGGAAAAAACGAGGAGAAATAAGTATATTTCTCCTCATAGCGCCTCCCTAACGCCACCCCTGGGCTGGTGTTAGAATCTGACACATTCCCAGGTTTACGACTCCTCGGAAATCTGGGAATGCTTCAGATTCCATGGGTGTTGCGTGGAAACACCCACAGCAACACCCATGGAATGCCCTTTTCAGACAGTGTTCTGCGTGAAAGGGGCACATATTTACAAGGCCATGAAAAGCCTCGCAAAGTGGTTTCGCGTGCCCTTGTAAATATGCTGCGACACATTGTGCCACTGGAACATCAAAAAAGTGATGCGCCGGTGGGGCAAAAGTGCCACTAGGGGCCTCAGTCTGAAATTGTATGTCAGTTCCCGTTGTTGTTCATGGTTTAGGAAAACTCAAGAAAATGAAAGTCCAATTTCATATTAATGAGGACATTCGCCCTGTTGCACAACAGCACCACTGAGTCACTTTTCACTTGCCAGAAGCCGTTGAGAAAGAACTAGAACCGCTGTTGAAGCATGACATCATTGAACGCTCCACTGGTCCTACGGCATGGGTCTCGTCCATAGTAGTGGCGTCAAAAAAGAACAGTGGAGGTGCAGTGCGCATTTCTGTTGATATGCGCCAGGCCAACAAAGCAATCGAGAGAGAAAGACATCCTGGTCCCCACATAGCGGACATGATCATGCAATTAAACGGAGCCAAAGTCTTCCCCCTCCTTGACTTGAACAAGGAATACCATCAACTCGAACTAGAAGAGAATTGCAGGTACATTACTACTTTTTCAAATCATGTTGGTTTGTTCAGGTACAAAAGACTGAGGGGCTTATTTACAAGCCCCTTGCGCCGCAGGTACGTTGCGTTTTCCCATATTAAAAGTTAATTCGTTCAGGATGTTATGCGCCGAGTAATTAAACCTTTCCCACATTCTTGTAATTACTGTGATGACATACTGGTGGGGCTGGGGGCAATCCTTGCTCAACACAATGGTCATCCAAATGCTCAGACACACATAGTGGCCTATGCCAGTCGAAGCTTGTCTGAAAATGAGCGTGCCTATTCTCAGCTGGAAGAAAAGAGTCTGGCTGTACTGTTGGCCTGCGAACATTTTCATGTGTTTCTATATGGAAAACATTTCACCATTATCACGGACCACCAGGCCTTGCTCACTATCTTTTGCAATCCAAAAGCTAAAATGCCCCCTCGCATTGAGAGGTGGGGGTTGCGACTGCAAGCACATGACTATCAAATTGTGCCCAAGCCAGGAAAAGATCAAATACCCTGCTTATTACTTTTCACGAGTGCAGCAACATCGACACAGTTCGACATCCAAAGAGGATCAAGAGTATATCAACATCATTGTGAGGTCCAGCACACCATTGAACACAACATTACTGCTACCAATGCATATAAGAACATGATTATCCTTAAAGACCTAATTTCAACTCAAGCATGGAAGAAAAGTATTTGACCTTTTGCTGACTTTGTTGAATTTCGAAAATTCGAAAATGTACAGGAAGAACTATCCCTCACCCGAGAGGGTATCGTATTGAGAGGCTCGAGAATCCTCATCCCTGAGAGCTTAAGACAGCAAGTCATTGAGCTGGCCCATGAAGGACATCGTGGCATTGCAACTACCAAAAGAGTATTAAGAGATCAAATGTGGTTCCCTTGCTTAGATGAACGAGTTGAGAAAGAACTGAAAGTGTGCCATTTGTGTATATGTTTATCTCCCAAAGTCACAGAGCATCGATTGACCATGTCCGACCTTCCTGCGCATGCCTAGGAGAGAGTGGCTGTTGATTTCTTTGGGCCTCTAGAAAATGGACATCATCTCACTGTAGTCACTGATGAATACTCAAGTTTTCCTTTTGGTGGAAGACGTATCATCGACAACCCATGACAGAGTCATCGACAGGGGCGGCTCCTCCATTAGGGCGGAGGAGCGTCGCCCCACTGCTTTCTCGCAGTGCGAGAAGCAGAAACATAAAATAGTATTTTAAATACCATTTTATGTTTTTGCTTCTCGCGCTGTGAGAAAGCAGAATGGTATGCCTGGTTGGGGGCGGGCGGGTCGGGGAGGAGTGGCTTGCCCAATGTTACGAGCCCTGACTGCTCTGGGGCCGACCAAACCAGTCATGAGCACTCTGGATTTTCTCTATGTGGACTGCATGCAGCCTACATAGAGACAATGGCCTCCCTACAAGCGCCCGGCTGGGCGCCGTCTGCATCAATCACAACACTGCCATTGCAGCGTTGTGATTGGCTTAGGGGAGGGGAGGGGAGGGGAGGGGAGGGAGGATGCCTGCTTCCTGTTCCTCCCGGAGGCAGGAGAGCAGGAAAGCAGCAGGAAAACACGGGCGCGGGACCCGGCCAGGAGCGGAGGCCGCACGGGACCCGGTAAGGTAAGTTTTTATTTTTTTAATCCCCCCCCGCGCAAACCCCCACGTGAACCCCCCCACCCGCCCCCCCACCCACGAGTCATACGAGTCGCGACTGGTCATCGAGCAGCTTGATGACATTTTGGCCGCGTGCGGCATCCCTGCTGTTCTCAAATCTGACAGCGGCCCACCTTTCAGTAGGAAATAATTCAAGGTAGTTTCTTGTTTGACTCAATATCAAGCATCATAGGAGTACGCCCCTCTGGCCTCAGACCAACGTTGTTGTCGAACAATCTTTGGGCACCCTCAAGAAAGTGATTCAGCCAGCATCGATGAAGGGAATCGATCTAAAACAAGCCATGTGTGAAACCCTTCGTGCCTATCGATCAACTCCACCCTCCACCACTGGTGAGAGTCCGATCACCTTGCTATTTGGGAGAGCCATCGAAACTAAGCTACCACAATGGACATCGGATTGATCAATAAACACTGATACGGTTCGTGTCTCAGACAATTCTCTAAAGTTCAAGATGAAAACCAATGCTGATCAGCGCCGACAAACCCAGGAAATGGTCTTCCACAAAGGGGACTGGGTACTGGTCAAACAGAAACTGAAGCAGAAAACGGACACTCCGTTTGTTGTCGACCCTCTGAGAGTTGTAAAGACCAAAGGACACATAGTGACCGCATATCGTCACAGAAAGTCTATCACAAGTGACTCGTCACATTTTAGACATTTGCCTCGTGTTCGTCTGCTCATGATATCCTGAGTGAGGCAAACCCGCCCGAACGTCCAGATCAAGCATCTGAGTCTATGTCATCAGTGATTGATCAATATACCCCTAAACTACCTCAGCCCACCCGATCAGGCAGACCAGTGAGAGTGCCTCGACGACTCACTGAGGAAATATGATGTTAATGTTGTCTGTACTATTTATTTAACAAATGAGGAGATGTAGTGTCTCTTGTGGTTCTGGGTGGACTTTAAACAGGAATAACGCAAGCTGCTGGGCGGTGTTAAGCTGTGGGTATAAAGTCATGACACATTGCGTGCAGTTGTGTGATTGTATGCTGAAGAATAAAGGCGACTGTTACAGAGCTCAGTATGCGGTGTGTTTCATTTGCATGCTCCCTGGCTGGGGAGGATGCTACATACAACTGCACTGGTTTAACACAAAATGTTGGGGCCCCTTTCAGAATGTTACGAAGGGCGCCTGAGTCTCTCATATTTTACGGACACTCATTAAACTTGTGTTGAATGGGCTGTAGTGTCCTGCTGGACACATAGTTTGTTTCCAGCCACTCCCCGGGGGCTGGCCTTACACCCACCCCACACCCATCCAACACAGGCGCCACCGGTCAGGTGACCCTTTTCAATAAAAGGGCACCAGTGCATGTGCTCATCGCCAGTTTTCTACCCATTATACTTTGTATTGTTTTCAAGGCTCTGCATGGACTAGGACCGGCGCCATTGCAGGAAAAATTTGTCTGGTATGCCCCCCCCGTAAGAAGTCTTCGATCTTCTGCAGCTCACCTGGTTAGCACTCCCAGAATTAGAACCTCTAGGTTTGGAGGTGGAGCATTTAGCTGTGCGGCCGCCCGTTTATGGAACGAACTCCCGCCTATTCTTAGGCAATCAGAAGAATTCTTACACTTTAGGAAGAAGCTTAAAACCTGGCTCTTCCCAAGGGTGTAAGGCGGAACAGTCATCCTCTTGGTAAATACGTGCATTTTAGGGAGTTACTGTAACCTCAGCGCCAGGATACCCGTGGGGTGATAGTGCGCTTTATAAGTCTGAATTACATTACATTACATTATACCAGTGTCAGTGTCATTATTAAATGGTATGTGGGCCTAGGGCCCAGAACACAACATGGGCCCCCGTGAAAGAACACCTGGGCCACCCTCTGCCCCGCAGGGGCTACAGGGGCCTGCGTTATGCCCCTGTACTAAAGTTGTGCATTCCTTTGTTCGCCTCACAAAAAGTGACATGGGTACAATGCTGTGGAAAGCGCTACGCCCATGCTTTGTCCGTGTTAAAGAAAACACATTCAATAACGAAATATATGCTTGTGCATTTCATTACAGCACACTGATCATGGGGCTTTCACATGGGGGATGAAAGTGCATTAGGGAACTGTAAATTTGTAATATTTTCTTGTACATTCCTCACCCTTGCTTGCTGTGTTTGATATTGTGTTCTTGCATTCTATGGTTTTACCCTACCTCTTCTAGTCTCCTGTTTATTTTGTAACGTTCTATTTTGTAACATTTCTCTCATGTAACGTAACTGGTTCTATTGTACAGCGCTCCGACACCTTCGGGTAAAGTCCGCGCTTTATAAAAATGCATTAAATAAATAAAACTCTGCTTTGCAAGCCTGGGATCACCCACAAAATCAGCCCCGCCCTTACCCTTTGAAGAGACAGGAAAGAGGCGGGTAAAAGCTGGGTAAGCCTACACCCCCTCCCCACCGAAATGAATGAAACAAGCAAGGAGTGCCGAGGCTCCTCCCCGCCCCATCGAGGCCGAAGGTCACTCTGGAGACCCCAAGGATCCCTTCCAGCAAAGTCTCCAGTGGCCCAGAAGCAGCTCATTAAAGCTGCTGCGAGAGCGGGCTGGGAGGAGGGACATAGGCACCAGGCAGGCGGTCACCCCCTGTGCCCAGGAATTCCAGGGCAGAGGCAGCCAAACAAGCTCCAAGGGAGCGAGGGAGGCAGAGGGAGGTGGGCTGGGAGTGACAAGCAGCCCCCAGGCAGAGAGCAGAGGGTGGGAAGAGGGAAAGAGGAAGTCATGAAGAAGGGCATCTTCCGGTCACTGGTTCCCGTCCCCTGAAGAGACCCGGGGGGCGCCAGGGAAGGAGAGAGTGGGCAGTCATGCTTTACACTATAAAGCCAGGCGGAGCCCTGCAGGAGCGACTCTCTGGGAAAGGGGGCACCGCGGTGACGGCCTCACCGGTCGCTGCACCGCACACTTAAAGCCAGAGGTGCACTGTGCGCGCGCCGAGCCCGGGGTCCTGCACAGACCGAACGCTTGTGTGCCCTCTGCAAAAAGTTACATAGCTTGTGCAGAGAGCCCGGGGTGCCGTACCACAGAAAGAGCCCCATGCCCTGGGCAGACAGCGAGCTTGGTGTGCCTTACGCAGAGACCGAGTGACCTATGCGCACATGGAGCACAGGCGGCCCTGTACGCATGCAGAGTCTGGGTGGCCTGTGCAGGGAGGTGAGCTGCACATGTAAAGCCTGTGTGCCGCGCGCACATTTATAATCTAAGGTGCCTGTGCGCATAGATGCCCAGTGTGCGCACAAGGGCTGAGGCGCCCTGTTCATAGGCACGGCTTGATGCGCTCAGACAGGAAGCCTGTGTGCCCTGCGCTCACATAGACCGTGCTGTGCCCTGTTCAAGAGGCAGGGGCGCGGGGTCTTCTCTGACACACAGAGCCAACAGTGCCCTCCGCGCACAGCCCGGCGTACCCTGCAGCTCTGGAGCTCCCTGGAACTGGGCCGGGGTGCCCCCCCAAGCCGTGACCCATCTCTGCTGGGGACCGTCGTGCGCTGAAGGATGCCTCCCAAGCGAGCCCAGCTGTGGACATGGTTCAGCCCGTTCCTGCTTCTCGGCAGCCTGTGCTCAGCCCAGGACAGACAGTGAGTACATGCCTTTCACAAACTTTGATATTGGCATTTATGTGTTTCTGTGACTCGATGCATCCTGTTTGAAAATATGAGTGTTTACATCAGACTGAGATGTGCTGGCGAGGCTGGCAGGTCGGCGATCATACACACTTCTTACGCCTTTGTCACGTGTACTGTAGAGGGACGGGGGTAAGTGGGACGTTGTGTGCAGGTAGACACCGTAGAAAAGGGAACTGAGTGGCACGCTGCCCAGTGGGACAGGTTCCCTCTCCGGTGGGGCAGGTTTCCACTCCAGTGGGGCAGGGGAAGTTTCCCCTCCAGGGTGGCAGGTTTCTCCTCCACTGGGGCATGTTCCCCTCCAGTGGGGAAAGTTTCCCCTCCAGTTGGGCAGGTTTCCCCTCCAGTTGGGCAGGTTTCCCCTCCAGTGGGGCAGGTTCTCCATCCGGTGGGGCATGTTCCCCTCCAGTGGCGCAGGTTTCCCCTCCAGGGGGGTAGGGGATGTTTTCCCTCTAGGGGACAGGTTCCACCTCAGGTGGGGCAGGTCCCCCCTCCGGTGAGGCAGGTTCCCCCTCCAGTGGGGCAGGTTCCACCTCCGGTGGGGCATGTTCCCCCTCCAGTGGGGCATTCCTCCGGTGGGGCACGTTCCCCCTCCAGTGGGGCAGGTTCCCCCTCCAGTGGGGCAGGTTCCCCCTCCAGTGGGGGCAGGTTCCCCCTCCAGTGGGGGCAGGTTCCCTCTCCGGTGGGGGCAGGTTCCCTCTCCGGTGGAGCAGGTTCCCTCTCCGGTGGGGCAGGTTCCCCCTCCGGTGGGGCCTGCCTCCGGTGGGGCAGGTTCCCCCTCCGGTGGGGCCTGCCTCCGGTGGGGCAGGTTCCCCCTCCGGTGGGGCAGGTTCCCCCTCCGGTGGGGCAGGTTCCCTCTCCGGTGGGGCATGTTCCCCTCCAGTGGCGCAGGTTTCCCCTCCAGGGGGGTAGGGGATGTTTTCCCTCTAGGGGACAGGTTCCCCCTCAGGTGGGGCAGGTCCCCCCTCCGGTGAGGCAGGTTCCTCCTCCAGTGGGGCAGGTTCCCCCTCCAGTGGGGCAGGTTCCCCCTCCAGTGGGGCATGTTCCCCCTCCAGTGGGGCATTCCTCCGGTGGGGCAGGTTCCCTCTCCAGTGGGGCAGGTTCCCCCTCCGGTGGGGCAGGTTCCCCCTCCGGTGGGGCAGGTTCCCCCTCCGGTGGGGCAGGTTCCCCCTCCGGTGGGGCAGGTTCCCCCTCCGGTGGGGCAGGTTCCCCCTCCAGTGGGGCATGCGTCCGGTGGGGCAGGTTCCCTCTCAAGTGGGGCATGTTCCCTCTCAGGTGGGGCAGGTTCCCCTCCGGTGGGGCAGGTTCCCTCTCCGGTGGGGCAGGTTTCCCCTCCAGTGGGGTAGGGGATGTTTTCCCTCTAGGGGGCAGGTTTCCCCTCCGGTGGGGCAGGTTTCCTCTCAGGTGGGGCAGGTTCCCCCTCCAGTGGGGCATGCCTCCGGTGGGGCAGGTTCCCTCTCCAGTGGGGCCGGTTCCCCCTCCAGTGGGGCAGGTTCCCTCTCCGGTGGGGCAGGTTCCCCCTCCAGTGGGGCAGAGATCTCTGAAGAATGTGTGCCCACTTGTAACTTGACTGAGGAATGTTGTGTGCTGGGAATGCCGTGCGCCCGCCTGCGGGTGGGAGAGAGGGCTGCACAGATGTAATTTACAGGTCACTTCTAGGTACGCTTGGCTTGGGTGCAGTTCCCGTTTCCTGTTAGTTCTTAGTTCCATTTCGAGTGATTGTGCTGGATTCAGCTGTCTGGCAGGATGGTGAGGGGCTTCCAAGCCCCCACTCCCCCTTGAAAGAGACATTCTTTCAGGCAGGTCGGTAAGCTCCGGTGATGCTGTATGTTGTCAGAGCTGGTTCCAGTGTCATTCGGGGCGATGCCCCAACCCCTCGCGTTTCATTTGAAATATACAGACCAGGCATTGCTTACACGTCTTACAGGGCTTGTATTTCAAGGGATCTCGCTGACAGGCTGTGATTCACGGACATCAGCCGTCCATAAAGTGGCGGCAGCCAGTTGTGGCTTTGAAGGCAGCCTTGTCTGCATTCACTCCACACAATAAAGGCGGCAAGGACGGAGGTCCCTGCTTCTATCTATGTGGACAGGAGGGCGCACCTGGTCCTGAAGCCAAGGTCGTGTGCACCTCAGCACTTCAGCTGAGGAGATGTGAAAAGGAGACCTCGGATTCTGCCAACGCCTTCGGTGAACACACAGCACAGCCATGACTCAGTGCAGTTCAAAACTTCATTCGGAAGCATTCTTAGCACCCAAAAAAGCGAGCCACAGTGCAAACGAACAATAAAACGATTCAAAGCACGTCAAGTGCACATGTGCATAAGTAAACAATAGACACACATACAGTACAAAGAACAGCAGCAGCATGTTATGTCAGAGCACTGCTCTACGTGCACAGGCGGCAGATTTTAAAAATGAGCCAACTTTAAAAATAACTTCGTTATTATTTAAAAAATAAAAAAAATCTAAAAGCAGGTCTGCATTGGCTAAAATCACAACAATATCTCTGTAAAAGTGGGATTAAAAAGTGCCTGGAATATCGTGCGTACAATTTACAAAATAAAATAAAATGGAGCATTGTTTGTCCAGAGAGATCATTACAAGGGTGCGGTAAGGTTCAAGGTGATGAGTACGGCCCAGTGTAAAGCAGAGCAGATCATTGACAGTGTGTGCTATTAAATGAAATATTAGGGAGCGCTCCCACCGACTACGGGCACGCCAAGCCAGATACAGTTAGTAGTAAATTCAAACCCCACAGATCAAGATATCTAACCGACTACGGGCACGCCAAGCCAGATACAGTTAGTAGTAAATTCAAACCCCACAGATCAAGATATCTAACCGACTACGGGCACGCAAAGCCAGATACAGTTAGTAGTAAATTCAAACCCCACAGATCAAGATATCTAACCGACTACACGCAAGCCACGCCAGATACAGTTAGTAGTAAATTCAAACCCCACAGATCAAGATATCTAACCGACTACGGGCACGCCAAGCCAGATACAGTTAGTAGTAAATTCAAACCCCACAGATCAAGATATCTAACCGACTACGGGCACGCCAAGCCAGATACAGTTAGTAGTAAATTCAAACCCCACAGATCAAGTTATCTAACCGACTACGGGCACGCCAAGCCAGATACAGTTAGTAGTAAATTCAAACCCCACAGATCAAGATATCTAACCGACTACGGGCACGCCAAGCCAGATACAGTTAGTAGTAAATTCAAACCCCACAGATCAAGAAATCTAACCGACTACGGGCACGCCAAGCCAGATCCAGTTAGTAGTAAATTCAAACCCCACAGATCAAGATATCTAACCGACTACGGGCACGCCAAGCCAGATACAGTTAGTAGTACAATTCAAACCCCACAGATCAAGATATCTAACCGACTACACGCAAGCCAAGCCAGATACAGTTAGTAGTAAATTCAAACCCCACAGATCAAGGTATCTAACCGACTACGGGCACGCCAAGCCAGATACAGTTAGTAGTAAATTCAAACCCCACAGATCAAGATATCTAACCGACTACGGGCACGCCAAGCCAGATACAGTTAGTAGTAAATTCAAACCCCACAGATCAAGATATCTAACCGACTACGGGCACGCCAAGCCAGATACAGTTAGTAGTAAATTCAAACCCCACAGATCAAGATATCTAACCGACTACGGGCACGCCAAGCCAGATACAGTTAGTAGTAAATTCAAACCCCACAGATCAAGGTATCTAACCGACTACGGGCACGCCAAGCCAGATACAGTTAGTAGTAAATTCAAACCCCACAGATCAAGATATCTAACCGACTACGGGCACGCCAAGCCAGATCCAGTTAGTAGTAAATTCAAACCCCACAGATCAAGATATCTAACCGACTACGGGCACGCCAAGCCAGATACAGTTAGTAGTACAATTCAAACCCCACAGATCAAGATATCTAACCGACTACGGGCACGCCAAGCCAGATACAGTTAGTAGTAAATTCAAACCCCACAGATCAAGATATCTAACCGACTACGGGCACGCTAAGCCAGATACAGTTAGTAGTAAATTCAAACCCCACAGATCAAGATATCTAACTGACTACTGGCAAGCCAAGCCAGATACAGTTAGTAGTAAATTCAAACCCCACAGATCAATATATCTAACCGACTACACGCAAGCCAAGCCAGATACAGTTAGTAGTAAATTCAAACCCCACAGATCAAGATATCTAACCGACTACGGGCACGCCAAGCCAGATACAGTTAGTAGTAAATTCAAACCCCACAGATCAAGATATCTAACCGACTACTGGGAAGCCAAGCCAGATACAGTTAGTAGTAAATTCAAACCCCACAGATCAAGATATCTAACAGACTACGGGCACGCCAAGCCAGATACAGTTAGTAGTAAATTCAAACCCCACAGATCAAGATATCTTACCGACTACTGGCAAGCCAAGCCAGATACAGTTAGTAGTAAATTCAAACCCCACAGATCAAGATATCTAACCGACTGCGGGCACGCCAAGCCAGATACAGTTAGTAGTAAATTCAAACCCCACAGATCAAGATATCTAACCGACTACGGGCACGCCAAGCCAGATACAGTTAGTAGTAAATTCAAACCCCACAGATCAAGGTATCTAACCGACTACGGGCACGCCAAGCCAGATACAGTTAGTAGTAAATTCAAACCCCACAGATCAAGATATCTAACCGACTACGGGCACGCCAAGCCAGATACAGTTAGTAGTAAATTCAAACCCCACAGATCAAGATATCTAACCGACTACGGGCACGCCAAGCCAGATACAGTTAGTAGTACAATTCAAACCCCACAGATCAAGATATCTAACCGACTACGGGCACGCCAAGCCAGATACAGTTAGTAGTAAATTCAAACCCCACAGATCAAGATATCTAACCGACTACGAGCACGCCAAGCCAGATACAGTTAGTAGTAAATTCAAACCCCACAGATCAAGATATCTAACTGACTACTGGCAAGGCAAGCCAGATACAGTTAGTAGTAAATTCAAACCCCACAGATCAATATATCTAACCGACTACAGGCAAGCCAAGCCAGATACAGTTAGTAGTAAATTCAAACCCCACAGATCAAGATATCTAACCGACTACGGGCACGCCAAGCCAGATACAGTTAGTAGTAAATTCAAACCCCACAGATCAAGATATCTAACCGACTACTGGCAAGCCAAGCCAGATACAGTTAGTAGTAAATTCAAACCCCACAGATCAAGATATCTAACAGACTACGGGCACGCCAAGCCAGATACAGTTAGTAGTAAATTCAAACCCCACAGATCAAGATATCTAACCGACTACTGGCAAGCCAAGCCAGATACAGTTAGTAGTAAATTCAAACCCCACAGATCAAGATATCTAACCGACTACACGCACGCCAAGCCAGATACAGTTAGTAGTAAATTCAAACCCCACAGATCAAGTTATCTAACCGACTACGGGCACGCCAAGCCAGATACAGTTAGTAGTAAATTCAAACCCCACAGATCAAGATATCTAACCGACTACGGGCACGCAAAGCCAGATACAGTTAGTAGTAAATTCAAACCCCACAGATCAAGAAATCTAACCGACTACGGGCACGCCAAGCCAGATACAGTTAGTAGTAAATTCAAACCCCACAGATCAAGATATCTAACCGACTACTGGCAAGCCAAGCCAGATACAGTTAGTAGTAAATTCAAACCCCACAGATCAAGATATCTAACCGACTGCACGCAAGCCAAGCCAGATACAGTTAGTAGTAAATTCAAACCCCACAGATCAAGATATCTAACCGACTACGGGCACGCCAAGCCAGATACAGTTAGTAGTACAATTCAAACCCCACAGATCAAGATATCTAACCGACTGCGGGCAAGCCAAGCCAGATACAGTTAGTTATACAATTCAAACCCCACAGATCAAGATATCTAACCGACTGCGGGCAAGCCAAGCCAGATACAGTTAGTAGTACAATTCAAACCCCACAGATCAAGATATCTAACCGACTACGGGCACGCCAAGCCAGATACAGTTAGTAGTAAATTCAAACCCCACAGATCAAGATATCTAACCGACTGCGGGCAAGCCAAGCCAGATACAGTTAGTAGTAAATTCAAACCCCACAGATCAAGATATCTAACCGACTGCGGGCAAGCCAAGCCAGATACAGTTAGTAGTAAATTCAAACCCCACAGATCAAGATATCTAACCGACTACGGGCACGCCAAGCCAGATACAGTTAGTAGTAAATTCAAACCCCACAGATCAAGATATCTAACCGACTGCGGGCAAGCCATGCCAGATACAGTTAGTAGTAAATTCAAACCCCACAGATCAAGATATCTAACCGACTACAGGCACGCCAAGCCAGATACAGTTAGTAGTAAATTCAAACCCCACAGATCAAGATATCTAACCGACTACTGGCAAGCCAAGCCAGATACAGTTAGTAGTAAATTCAAACCCCACAGATCAAGATATCTAACCGACTACACGCAAGCCAAGCCAGATACAGTTAGTAGTAAATTCAAACCCCACAGATCAAGATATCTAACCGACTACGGGCACGCCAAGCCAGATACAGTTAGTAGTACAATTCAAACCCCACAGATCAAGATATCTAACCGACTACGGGCACGCCAAGCCAGATACAGTTAGTAGTACAATTCAAACCCCACAGATCAAGATATCTAACCGACTACGGGCACGCAAAGCCAGATACAGTTAGTAGTAAATTCAAACTCCACAGATCAAGATATCTAACCGACTACGGGCACGCCAAGCCAGATACAGTTAGTAGTAAATTCAAACCCCACAGATCAAGATATCTAACCGACTACGGGCACGCCAAGCCAGATACAGTTAGTAGTAAATTCAAACCCCACAGATCAAGATATCTAACCGACTACGGGCACGCCAAGCCAGATACAGTTAGTAGTACAATTCAAACCCCACAGATCAAGATATCTAACCGACTACGGGCAAGCCAAGCCAGATACAGTTAGTAGTAAATTCAAACCCCACAGATATCTAACCGACTGCGGGCACGCCAAGCCAGATACAGTTAGTAGTAAATTCAAACCCCACAGATCAAGATATCTAACCGACTACGGGCAAGCCAAGCCAGATACAGTTAGTAGTACAATTCAAACCCCACAGATCAAGATATCTAACCGACTACGGGCAAGCCAAGCCAGATACAGTTAGTAGTAAATTCAAACCCCACAGATCAAGATATCTAACCGACTACGGGCACGCCAAGCCAGATACAGTTAGTAGTAAATTCAAACCCCACAGATCAAGATATCTAACCGACTACGGGCAAGCCAAGCCAGATACAGTTAGTAGTAAATTCAAACCCCACAGATCAAGATATCTAGTCACAGTTGATTTTCCTGTAAGAACCTTTAGCCTTTGGGATTCCTCATGGTAAAATGTGTCGGCCACGCTCTACGTGCTTCGACTGACACATGCAAATGGTCTGAGAAAATAGATTCCATTCCTATTTGACAATATAAAGTTTTGACATAGGAAATCCAGGGGAGTTGTAGCCCCTTGTCCAATGAGAGGCAGTCCAGTATTATCTCTTTGGTTAAAACAGCCTCACGGTTTTTCAAGATCACAGCCAAAGCAAGGAAGGTTATGTCCGGATCAAGTCTTCAAGATATGGCAGCCCAAGTTCCTTGTGGCAAATGAATTTGGAAGCAGATAAAGGCAGAGATAACATCCTCCTAAGAAATCTAGGGGCATATTTACAAGCCCCTATCGCCACCAGTACTTCACTTATTTTGACGCTTTGATGGCGATAGGGGCTTCACCTTATGTGCAAGGCAGAGTTAAGCCACTTAACGTGGCTTAATGCTGCCTTGTAAATAAGGCACACTTTCACGCTATACTTGGCATGAAAGGGGTGAGCAATGGGTGTTGCGGTGAGCGTTCCGCCCCAACACCCATTGATTTTGAGGCTGCCCCATATTTACAAAAGTGGCATAAAGATGGGGCAGCGCCAAAATTAAGACCAGGGAAAACCTGGTCCTAACATGGTGCAACAAGGAGAAATGCTTTATTTCTCCTCATTTTTGTTGTTTTTATGTGTGCTGCATTGTGCAGCACACATAAAAACAGCTTAACGCCTTGCATGATTGTTTATGTACAGGAAGGTGTCTCTTCCTGCACATAAATACTCCTTTTAAAAATGACTAGTTGCAACTTCTATGTGTGCTGCACAAAGCAGCACACATAGAAGTTAGAAATCGCCATTTAATATTGTTTATGTGCAGGAAGGGACACCTTCCTGCACATAAACAATCATTCCCCACAACACAGGAAACCTTGCACTATGGTGCAAGGGTGCCTGTGTTGGCACCAGGCAGCTGAAATTAGCGCCAGCGCAGGGGGAAACACAAGGCTGCACCGTATTGTTGTAAATAAGGTGCAGCCCTGCGTTTCAGAAGTGGTAGAGCGCGGCGTTAAGCCAAGAACACTAATGCCACGCTCCGTCACTTCTTTGTAAATATGCCTGCTATTTTCTTCTTGCTGGATTGCCTTACAACGAGAAATTTCCCATATCTCAGCGCCATACATAGCAATCGGAAGGCACTGAGATTTGTAAATTTGTAGGAGGGAAATGAAAGATCCGTCACCCAGTGGTTGGGGAAAGCAGTATACCGACCAATTAGCCCTGGTAAATTTTAATGTACGATGTGCAATACTGGGGGACCAAGATCCTTGGATAGTGAAAATAATGCCTACATAAGGAAAAGTACTGGTGCTAGTCAAAGAATTGGAGCCAACTGACAAGGTTGACATAGGTCACACTTTGGGACACAGGACATGACATGAGACTTGATGAAGTTAGTCCGGAGGTCAAGAGAAGCCATAAAGAAAACAAAAAGTGTGTACTAGGTGACGCAGTGCCCTCGGGGTACATGCCATGAGCACTGCGTCATCTGCATACAAGAGGGCTGGGGGAGGTTTCCCCTTTATAATGGGCACATCTTGTGTAGCACTTAAAAGTGAGGAGTGGCATTTGTTTACATATAAAATAAATAGCAGGGGGGCCAGTACACAGCCCTGCCTAACTCCACGGTGAATCCCTATATCTCCTGATACCTCCCCCTGCTGGTTAATGCGGACCCTGGCCCTCACCCTCTCATGCAAATGATCAAGAAAGTGGACCAATGCAAAATCAAGACCCCGGGTGATGGGAATACACCATAATTTGGCCCTATTTATGCAATCGGATGCTGAAGTCAGATCCATAAATGCTAGGTAAAGTGGAGATTGGCCACCGTGTATTTACCTAGCACTAGGTTAAGATTAAGACATTGTTCAGTAGTTCCTAATTTGTGTCTGAACCCATATTGGCATCCATACAATAAGGACTCAGCATTCACCTATTCCATAATTCTGTTGTAGATTACACAGCCCAGTATTTTTGCAGTAGTGTCTATAAAAGAAATAGTTGCAACAACAACAGAACAAGTCTTCTACCTATATCTTTTTTGTCTTTTCCATAACCTTATTTTGTTGTTGTCCAAAGTGTCATTGATTTGGAATGCACATGGTGTTTTTAAAAGAGCCCTCACTCACCTACCTGGTAGGTGACACGCTTAATCATTGGGTTCTCACCCTGGTCACTGAGTGCTTCCAGGGTGTGCTGCGACGCATGATTACAGCGGAGCTGGTTTCTGTGACGGAGTGATCTAGTGATTACGTTGGTGTCAGCGTGAGGTGAAAATAAAATAAAATTAACTTGAGACTCCTATCCACAAGTTATGATTTTATTTTCAGGACTCTCGGTTAATATTAAAAACGTGGAGGATAGTTGTGGGAAATTTAAAGTGCTCCCACTTATCTTTGATGTGGTCGACATGTTTCAGCCATATTTTTTGCCTCTCAGCGTCAGATTGGCTTTCTTCAGGACCAAAGAATATATAAACTTGCATGTGTATTAAAGCATGCAAGTGCAGGGTGTCGTGCAGTAAATACTTACAGAACCCCCGCTGTTAGTGAAGACAGTACTTCTTGTATCCTGTCCTGCAAAATAAAATGTCATGGAGAGAATAGCATTTTAAGAGACATAGGTAGATAATTTTCTCTTTTTTTGGAGCCAGGTAAGTGATTAGCTTCCTACAGCTCCTTGATATCCTGGAGCTTCTTGTTTATGAAGCTGTGTATCACTTTAGATATGTAATTTTATGGTATCAGATCATGTGATACCTCTAGTACAAGTGCGCATTCAAGCTATTGTGGTATCAGATTACATAGGTATCGAGATAGACCAACAGTAAGCAGAGAATGATTTTTGTACAGTGCGGTCGTATGCGTTCTTATTGTATTGCGCTCACCGTGAATGTTGCCCTTTAGGGAGCACCAGTCCTGCATATATTATGGTGGTGATACGCCGCAGATATTTAAGTAACAAGTAAACATGCCTTCGTTTCCTAAGTATCATAAGTCTGGAAACGATGATCTTATGAGTAGATAGTCATATTAACTATGGCTGCTCGGTAGATGTCGTGACATATTCTTCCCGGACAGGCATACAGTGAAGACAAACGGTGATTATTAACTATATTTGTGCAGACTAAACTTAGTGCGTTACACCCTTGTTCGAACGAGTGAATTCTGTTTGTTTGGGTAAGATTATAAGTTTCGCTATTAGAGATTCCACGTGCTCATTGTACCCACAAATTATAAAAAAATCATTCAGAGAACAGAAGAAATTACTGACTTAGTTATAAGTAGCTCGTTGCTCCTTGGGATACTGTGAGGAGGTGGGCCCTGTAGTCAAACGCTGCAATGGGTTAAACATAACATTTATGTAGTGCGCTCGTGTCAGCCATTTAAATTAGTATTGTGTTCAGCAGAAATAACCATCCTGCATCTTTAATTTTGGGGAGCGGATAGCTAAAGACAGTGTCAAACACATTTAGAGAGATCAATGAAAACAGGACATCACAATAAAACTGCATTGAGAAAGAACCCTGAATTGTTACCATACTATTATCCTCAAGAGAATGTTATCACCATGAACAGTGCATTATACTTTTACAGCTTTCCAGACCTTCTACAATGCTATCATGCACAAAACCCCAACAAAACACTCCCAACTATAAAACAAAAGTTCCTACCATAGAATACATTGAAAATGAATTGGAAGGCAGGTAAGGTGATGATTTTAAGGTCCCCCCCACCCAACTTAGGGTGAAGACCTGGAGGTTGACAGGAAATGCAAGGCCACGTCGTGCTGAACAATTTAGTGGTGGCCCCGTAGCTCTGGGACCACCAGAGGCTGAGATATAGATGAAAAGCCATTTTAAAGGCAAGGTCATCAAAGCATTATGGGGCGAGTTTGCAGAAAGCAGTGAATTTTATAGTGGCGGCTCTCCAACTGTGTCGGGGAGAGGTGCGCTGGGGAGAGCCGCAGTGATATTTCCTTGTTGTTTTTTGAGTATGCAGCCTCGCGTGTACCAAACTACTCCATGTTAGTTCTGTATTAGTAACACCATGACATGCTGTTTTACCTCACCATGTATGTATTGTGTTTTGCAAAAATAAATGTATTGCATCTTTAATTTTGGGAAGGGGATAACTAAAGATAGGTTGAAACACAATTAAGAAAGATCAAGGAAAGCAAAACAGCACAGTAAAGCTGCACTATAAAAGAACACTGAAGTGCAACCATACAATCTGTCCTTACAGAGTGTATTCAGATGAACAGTGCATTATACATTTTTCAGCCTCCCAAGCCTGCTACAATGATATCATGTACAAAACCCCTACAGAAGAAGCCTTTACCGGCTGAAAAACAAGCTTAAAAGCACATTGGAAGGCAGTAAAGGTGATGATTTTGAGGCCCCTTCAACTTAGGGTGAGGACCTGGAAGTTGACAGGAAAAGCAAGGCAAAATCATACTGAGAACGTTGGTAGTGGCCTGGTCGCACTAGGACCACCAAAGGCTGAGATATGGACAAAAAGGCATTTTAAAGGCGAGGCCCCGCAAAGCATTATGGGGAGAGTTTGCAGCAAACACTCAATTTTATTGTGGCAGCTCTCCCACTGTGGCGGGGAGAAGTGTGCCGGTGAAAGCCGCAGTGATATTTCCTTGTTGTTAGGTTGTTTTTTTGGGAATGCAGCCTCACGTGTACCAAACCAGTCAACAGTAGTTCTGTATTAGGAAGTAACACCATGACATGCTGTTGTACCTCACCATGTATATATTGTGTTTTGCAGAAATAACTGTACTGCATCTTTAATTTTGGGGAATGGACAACTAAAGATAGATTGAAACACAACTAAGAATAATCAAGAACGACAAAATATCACAGTAACACTGCACTATAAAACAACATTGAAGAGCAACCATACAACCAGCATCTACAGGCTGTAACCACATAAACATTGCATCATACATTTTCCATCTTTCCAGACTTTCTACAATGATATTATACACAAAACCCCCTAGAAAACAAGTGTTGACTAACTGAAGAACAAGCTTAAAAGCACAGTGGAAGACAGGTAACGTGATGATTTTAAGGTCCCCTCAACTGAAGGTGAGGACCTGGAAGTTGACAATAAAAATAAGGCCTCGTCGTGCTGAACAATTTGGTGGTGGCCACGTCGCCCTGGGACCACCACAGGCTGGGATATAGACGAAAAGGCATTTTAACGGCATGGCCCCGCAAAGCATTATGGGGAGAGTTTACAGCAAGCAATGAATTTTATAGTGGCGGCTTTCCCACTGTGCCAGGAAGAATTATGCCGGGGAAAGCCACAGTGATATTTCCTGTTGTCTTTTGATACGGGGAAAGCCTCAGTGATATTTTCATGTTGTTTTTTTTTTTTATAACGCGGCCTCACATGTTACAAAGCAGTCAACGCTAGTTCTGTATTATGAAGTAACACCATGTATATATTATGTTTTGCAGCAATAACTGTACTGCATTTTTAATTTTGGGGAGTGGATAACTAAAGTTAAGTTCAAACACAATTAAGAAAGATCAAGGAAGGCAAAAAAATCATAATAAAACTGCACTGCAAAAGAACATTGAAGCGCAACCATACAATCGGCCCCTAGAAAATATAATTACAAGAACATTGAATTATACATTGTCAAGCCTTCCAGGCCTACTACAATGATGCCATACACAAAGTCCCCAAGAGAACAAGCCTTTACTGGCTAAAGAACAATTATTTAAAAAAAAAACACAAAGGAAGGCAGGAAAGGTGATGGTTTTGTGGCACCCGCCCCCCCCCCCCAACTTATGGTAAGGACAAGGAAGATGACAGGAAAAGCAAGGCAAGATCATACTGAGAACTTTGGTAGTGGCCCTATCGCAATGGGACCACCAAAGGCTGAGATGTGGACAAAAAGGCATTTTAATGGCAAGGCTTCGCAAAGCATTATGGGGCGAGTTTACAGCAAGCAGTCAATTTTATAGTTGCAGCGAGAAGTGTGCCGGGGAAAGCCACAGTGATATTTCCTGTTGTTTTTTGATACAGGGAGAGCTGCAGTGATATTTCATTGTTGTTTTGTTTGAGAACGCAGCCTCGCGTGTACCAAACAAGTCAACGGTAGTTCTGTATTAGGAAGTAACACCATGATATGCTTTTTGACCTCGCTACGTACGTAGTGTGTTTTGCAAAACTGCATCTTTAATTTTGGTGAGTGTATAAATAAAAATAGGAAAACAAAGTATCACACTAAAACTGCACTATCAAAGAACATTGAAGTACAACCATTACAGAGTGTAACGACATGAACAATACATTATACAACCAGACCTTCTACAATAATATCCTACACAAGGCCCCTAGAAAACAAGCCTTTATCAGCTAAAGAACAAGCTTTAAATCACAGTGGAAGGCAGGAAAAGTGATGATTTTGAGCCTCCCCTCAACTGAGAGTGAGGACCTAGAAGCTGACAGGAAAAACAAGGCCACGTCGTGCAGAACAATTAGGTGGTGCCCCTGTCACCCCGGGACCACCACAGGCTTAGATATGGACAAAAAGTCATTTTAACGGCAAGGCCCTGCAAAGCATTATGGGGCGAGCTTGCAGTAAGTAATGAATTTTATAGTGGTGGCTCGCCCACTGCGCCGGGGTGAAGTGTGCCGGGGAAAGCCATAGTGATATTTCCTGTTGTTTCTTTGTTTTTTGATACGGGGAGAGCCACAGCGATATTTCCTGTTGTTTCTTTGTTTTTTGATACGGGGAGAGCCACAGCGATATTTCCTTGTTGTTTTGTTGTTTTTTTGAGACCGCTGCCTCACGTGTACCAAACCAGTCAACGCTAGTTCTGTATTAGGAAGTAAAACCATGACAAGCTGTTTTATCTCACCATGTATGTATTGTGTTTTGCAGAAATAACTGTACTGAATCTTTAATCTTAGGGAGCAAATAACTAAACAGATTCTAGCACAATAAAAAAAAAAATCAATGAAGGAAAAACATGACAATAAAACTCAACTGTAAAAAAACATTGAAGCTCAACCATACCATCTGTTCTTATAAAATGTAACTACATGAACACTGCATTATTCATTTCTCAACCTTCCAGGCCTTCTATAATCCTATTATACACAAATCTCATAGATAGCAAGCCTTTACCAACAGAACAACATAATCTCCACCATGGAAAAACTTAAAAGGTCATTAGAAGGCAGGAAAGGTGATGTATTTGAGGTTCCCCCAACTCAGAGAGTGAGGACACGGAAGTTGACAGGAAAAGCAAGACAAAATCATGCTGAGACATTTGGTGGTGGCCCCGTTTGCCCTGGGACCACAAAAGGCTGAGATATGGACAAAAAGGCATTTTAAAGACAAGGCCCTGCAAAGCATTATGGGCCGAGTTTGCAGCAAGCGTAAATTTTATAGTGGTGGCTCTCCCGCTGTTCCGGAGAGCCACATGAAATTTCTTTGTTGATTTTCTGAGAACGCTGCCTCACGAGTACCAAAGCAGTCAACGCTACAAGCAGTGAGTTTTATAGTAGCGGCTCTCCCGCTGTGCTGGGATGAGTCGCGGTGATATTTCCTTATTGTTTTGTTCTGCATTTTAAGAACACAGGAAAGAAGTAACACCATGACATGATGTTTTACCTCACTGTGTTAGTATTGTGTTCTGAAGAAATGACTGTGCTACATCTTTAACTTTCTGGAGGGGATAACTAAAGATAGGTTCAAACACAATGAACAGAAATCCAGTAAAGCAAGATATCACAGTAAAACTGCATTGTGAAAGAGCACTGAATTGCAAACATATAATCAGCCTTCAAAGGGTGTAACCACATGAACAGAGCTATATACATTTTTAGTCTTCCAGACCGTCAACAGTTTTACCATATATATAGCCCCTAAAGCAAAAACCCACTCCTGGAAGTTAAACAAAAACTCCAGCCATGGAACAGAATAAAAATGCATTGGAAGGCAGGAAAGTTGATGATTTTGAGGTCCCGCCAACTTAAGGTGAGGACCTGGAAGTTGACAAGAAAAGCAAAGGCCACGTCGTGCTGAACAATTTGGTGGTGGTCCGGGCGTCCTCGGACCACCACAGGTTGAGATGTGGATGAAAAAGCATTTTAAAGGCGAGGCTCCACACAACATTATGGGGCAAGTTTGCAGGAAGCAGTGAATTTTATAGTAGTGGCTCTCCCGCTGTGCCGGGGAGAGCAACGGAGATATTTCCTTGTTGTTTTGTTGTTTTTTTGAGAACGCAGCCTCACGTGTATGAAAGCAGTCAATGTTAGATCTGTATTAGAAGTAACCCCATGACATGCTGTTTTACCTCACCATATAAGTATTGTGTTCTGCAGAAATAACTGTTCTGCATCTTTAATTTTGGGGAGTGGCTAACTAAAGATAGGTTCAAACACAATTAAGACAGCTCAAGGAAGGCAAAACATCACAATAATACTGTATTGTTAAAGAGTACTGAATTGCAACTATCCAATTAGCTTCTAGAGAATGTTACCAACTTGAACAGTGCATTACACTGTTTCAGATTTCCAGACCATCTACAATGTTAACATGCACAAGTTCCCTAGAAAGCAAACCACTCCCGGCTATAAAACAAACGTTCCAGCCATAGAATAGATCAAAAATGCATTTGAAAACAGGTAAGGTGCTGAATTTGAGGTCCCCCCCCAAATCAGGGTGACGACTTGGAAGTTGACAAGAAAAACAAGGCCACGTCGTGCTGAGCAATTTGGTGGTGGTCCCGTCACCCTGGGACCACCAAAGGCTGAGTTCTGGACGAAAAGGCATTTTAAAGGTGAGGTCTCACAAAATATTATGGGGCGAGTTTGCAGCAATGAGTGAATTTTTTAGTAGAGAGATCGCAGTGAAATGTCCTTGTTTTTTGAGAACGTGGGCTCGCGTGTATCAAAGTAGTCAAAGCTAGATCTGTATTAGGAAGTAATATTTCCATGTTGTTTTGTTGAGTCGGAGAGAGCCGCAGTGATATTTCCTTGTTGTTTTGTTGAGTCGGAGAGAGCCGCAGTGATATTTCCATGTTGTTTTGTTGAGTCGGAGAGAGCCGCAGTGATATTTCCTTGTTGTTAGGTTGTTTTTTTTAGAACGCAGCCTCACGTGTACCAAACCAGTCAACACTAGTTCTGTATTAGGAAGCAACACCATCACATGCTGTTTTACCTCGCCATGTATATATTGTGTTTTGCAGAAATAACTGTTCTGCATCTTTATTTTTGGGGAGTGGATAACTAAACATATGTTCAAACACAAATAAGAAAGATTCAAAAAAGCAAATTACCACAATAAAACTAAAGTGTGATAAAGCATTGAATTGCAACCATCCAACTAGCCTCTAGGAACGTTACCAACATGAAACGTGCATTTAATTTTTTCAGCTTTCCAGACCATCTACAATGTTAACATGCACAGGACCACTACAAAGCAAACCACTCCCAACTATAAAACCAATATTTCAGCCATAGAATAGATCACAAATGCATTGGAAGGCAGGTAAGGTGATGATTTTTGAGGTTCCCCAACATAGGGTGAAGACCTGGAAGTTGACAAAACAAGCATTGAAAATGCAATAGGTCTCGCCTTTGATTAAGTTAAAGCCATTTGCTTTGCTAATGGTATTGTATAGCAAAGCAAATGACTTTAACTTAATGAAAGGCGAGACCTATTGCATTTTTAATGCTTGTTATTTACGCTGTTAGCGTAGAGCTCACGCGACAGTCGGGTCGTTATTATTATTTACGCTTTCCGCGTAGAACTCCTGTCTCAAAAAGCAGCATGCTGCTGGGGTGTTATTAATATTTACGCTTTCTGCGTAGAGCTCACGCCCCAAGAAGCAGCAGGCAGCCAGGCTGTTATTATTATTTATGCTTTCAGCATAGATCGCAGGTCCCAGAAAGCAGAAGACGGCCGGTTTGTTATTAAAAGTGGAACTTCGCGGGCGCCGATATTTTGCGCGTTGCTTTTAGTGAGACAGATTAGCAGAGCCGCACTGTTCAAGCTTTCCTGATCATCTGTAATTAAATGCGGAGTCGGGGGGGATTCTCAGAAGGCGTTTTGAGAAGCTGCAGTGAGCCAAAGTCATGCTGATGGGTCAGAGTGGCATTTTTATTAATGAGAATACAAAAAGCTGGCATATTCTTAGCCCGGCTTGCGTTTAGTTACCAGGCAACCAGTGTATGGTAATTCATCCACGAAATTTAAATCTTTGCGAGGGGAGCAGGCGTTGTGCAGAATGGTTGCGACAAGGAAAACAACCTGTGGGACCTGCTGAGGCGACTGCCGGGCTGGGTGGGTCGGATGGGGAACCCGGGGGAGAGAGGAGGTAAAGAGAGGGAGAGACAGGCTGCAGAGAGCGCTGGAGACAGAGAGAGACGGGCTGCACGAGAAAGTGATAGCGAGAGAGAAATGGCAGACACAGGAATATAGGAGGAAGAGTGAAGAGGTGAGAGGCAGGATATCCCAGGGAGAGAGGGAGACAGAGGGAGAGAGAGAGGCTGAATAGGGCAAATAAGAGGAGAGAGAGAGAGAGAGGTGGTGTTAAGTGAGGAACCACGGGGAGAAAAGATAGCTAAAGCCATAGAGTAATAGAGAGAGGGAGAGAGATTAAGAGGGGGATGGAGCCAGAGAGAAAGACAGTGAGATGGGAGAGAAGATGTAAAAGAAAGAAGAGAGCGAGCGAGAAAAAGATAACAAGAAAACGATAAAGACTTAAAGAGTATGAATGCGAAAAAGAGAAAGGGAGAGAGGGTAAGAGTGAGAGGCTGGCGAGAGAGAGAAGGATGGAGAGAAAAAAGCAAGTGAGAGCAGTAGAAGACAGAGCGGAAATTAAAAAAGCAAAAATAGAATAGGGAGCGAGAGGGGGTGACAGAGAGATCTAGGAGAGAGAGACAGGAGGTGATAGAGACTGATAGTGTGAGAGCGAGGAGAAGCGAGGAAAAAGAAAAGGGAGCGAGGAAGGTTGGGAGACAGAAAGAAACGTAATGGGGGTTATAAAACAGCAAGATGGAAACAGAGAGCGCGCACTTGAAGACGAGATGAGAGGTGAGACATATAAGGGAGGGAGGAGAGACATTGTGCAAGAGAAAGAGAGGGACATTGAGAGAGGTGGATTTGAGGAGAGCGGAAGCCGGGGAGAGCGAATGTAAGAAACGTAGACCGGAATCAATGAAGCAAGGGGAAGAGAGAGAGTGTTGATGAAAGAGATGCAGAACGAGAGAGAAAGAGGTCGTGAATGAAAATTAAATGAGAAGTAATGCAGGAAAGAAAGAGAACAGCCCAAAGAGTGAGAGGGCGTGTAATCGATCACAGGCAACCAGACACAAACATTGTTTATTTGTAAGGAGACACATTTGAGCCAGCAAACACCTGTGAAAGCACACTTATACCTACTTTCAGGAAATGTGCAGACCTTAACATTCACTAACAGTACTTAATCCCCAAGAAACGCAGAAACTTTGTGCGGATGAGGGAGCGAGTCGCGAAAGGCGCGCACGCTGATGTGGAGCGAGTCGCGAAAGGCGCGCATGCTGAATATATGTAAAAGAACAAGCATGCAAACACTTGCTCCAATGAGCACAATAAAAGATTGCCGACTCTTTTTTTTTTTCTCAATATTTGATGCTTTTAGTAAGCAGCGCAGCATGCCGTGCTGCTTATTAAAAGCATCAAATATTTAAAAAATACAGTTTGCCGAGCCAAAAAAAAAAGTCCCCAAAGTGTCACGCCGCCAGTAAAGCATCCAGTCCCCGCGTGCATATCTTCTGTCCGTCCGCATGCACATCTGGAATCCGTATTGATTCCAAAAGGCTCTCGCATGTCGAGAGCAGCGCATGTGCGCTGCTAACGCCAGGCGAGACCTAAAAAGTTAGCTGTAAATTACTCCCCCGCACCTGAGAGATTGATCTGAGCTTGACCGGTTCCATAAGAAAGGCACTGGGGTTTTGAGTGTGAGGAGCTGGTGCACTCGTGTACAGGGCGTGGGCTTCTACGGATACACTGACAGGGTAAGGTGGTGTGAGACGTATGGACAGGACAGGCATAGGATGACCAACTGGCATGGGTGCAAATTCAGGACGGTGAGTGTACAAATTCAGGACAAAGGTTCAAAATTCAGGACAAAAGGTAAGTTTTACAGACACATCAGAAGAGGTCACACAATAGTATATAAGTAAGTAAATAGACAACCACTTAAGTACAAGTGAAAAGAAGTTGATAATAGGTTGAGACAATTGTGCACTTCATGGTTTTTCAGTATACGCGCAGCTTTGAGCAAATGTGCAGGTCTTTTTGTGGTAACAAAACCGCCCCCTCCCCCCCACCTTTTCAGCCTCCCAGGGAAACGCCATATGCCCGGTCCGGCCAGTCCGGCCTTGCTACCACCCTCCAATGGTGACCCTCCTCTTCACATAGACCCTCTCTCATGTGTATTTAATTTCTTTTATAGTGCTACTCATCTCAAGTAAGTAGGACAGGGTGTTGGAGTGCGTTACATCACGCACATATTATATAGAGGCAATGACTCATATAAATGTGAAAGTCAATCCATAGGAAATGTACTTAAGATAATGGGGATTACAAGGTGTAATCATTCTTTCATCCATCATTCAGTCTTTCACCATTCATTCTGTCCTTCCATCTGTGTGCCCATCCATATCAATATTCAACCATTTGCAAACCTATCCATCATCTATCCTTCCATCCATACATCATTCCACTCATCCATCTCTCCATCCACCCTTTCACTCATCCATCCCTTCATTCATCCTTTCACCTTATCCATCCGTACACTCATCCATTCACTCTTCCACTCATCCATCCAATTACTCATCCATCCAGCCATCTACCCTTTCACCCATCCAGCCATCCTTTCACTTACTCATTCATCCACCCAATCACTCATCCTTCCACCCATTCACCCTTTCAGTCATCCATCCATCCTCCCTTTCTCCATCCCTCTTTCATTTAGCCTTCCATCCTTCCATCCACCCATCCATCTACTCATCCATTAATGAATCCATCCATTGACCCTATCATTCATCCATCCTTTCTCTCATCCATCCAGCCTTTCACTCCTTCACTCATCCATCCATCCATACTTTCTCTCATCCATCCACCCTTTCACTTCTTCATTCATCCATCCATCCTTTCTCTCATACATCCACCCTTTCACTCCTTCACTCATCTATCCACCCTTCTGTCCATCCCCCCTCCCTTTCACTCTCATTCAGCCTTACATCCACCCTTTCACTCATCCATCCATCAATTCACCCTTTCACTTATCAATTCATCAATCCATCCTTCAGTTCACTCATCCATCCACCCATTCACTCGCCTGTCATCCACCCTTTCACTCATCCATCCTTTCACTCATCCATCCATCCTTTTACCATCTACCCTGCCACCCATACATCCATCTATTTACCTTTTCTCTCATCCATCCTTCCACTCACTCATCCGTCCATCCTTTCTCTCATTATCGATCCATTCACCCTTTCATTCATCCAGTGCCCTCAGGCCGCTAGGTGGCAGCAGACCTGCAACAAGTAACACCTACGACTTCTAGCGCCTGTAGAGTGTCACCCGGCCTGTACGTGACGACACTCACGCGCACAGCACCCCTCGAGACCGGGCTCGGTCCGAGGGTATATAATAAAGGGGCCAAGGTCGCACGTGACCTAACGGCCGAAGTAGTAACCTGTGTGCCGGTGTTTTCTGTCACCACCGCAAGTAGGCCAACCCTCTCCCCTCACATATTTACACTGGCGACGGAGGGCGTGTATACGGACCCTCGCTTTGCGACACCGCCAGCGCGCAGCTCACCAGCTAGTGAAAGAGAGAGAGCGCGAAGAATTAAAAATAAAAAAAGCGGCATCAGATTTCACCTGAAGAGGACGGCGCAGCATCCCACAGGTCACGCTCCCGCCGGAAGAGCACAGTGAGCGCAGCTGAAATCACACAGTGTATCAGCTGTGAACAGCCCGGCGGAGGTCACGAGAGGACGCCAAGACAGCGGCAGTACTCTTGATAGGAGGAGCTGTTTCAGCGCGAAGACTGAGAGAAATAAAAGAAAACAGTGAGTGGTTTCTGCTGCTAGCTGAGCGCCCCAGATCAGACAGAGAAAGCCCACAGCGTAGGTCTAATAAGCTGACCCTAAAGCCACGTGCACAACCCTGCAGCACCTTGCAGGTCAGTGGGTGCCAGGACACGGTCACTGCACAGCGCCAACACGCTGCCTGGAGGACTAAGAAGGCTGATTTCAGAGGGGGTAGAGGAGCACACCATCAGCGGGAGAGACGCAGATTAGGGGTGAGAGACTGTTTTGGGTTCACCCTGTACACACAGCTGCGCAGGTCAGGCCAGGCCACAAGCACAGGAAACACAGGTCGAACTGCACTAGTAAAAGAGAGAGACAGTGCGCAGAGAGAGAGAGAAAAAAAAGGGGGCTCTTAATAGCGCAGGATCTGACATAACAGTGGGTGCAGGTATCAATAAAGAAGTAACATGGGGGACGACCCGGCAGAACAAGGACCAGCACACACAACTCCCCATTCGCATGCCTCAGTGACGCCGCTGCCACCGTTTAGCCAGCTAACAGACCCAGCCACAGCGGCACCACGATGGAATCGCTGGGTGGGACGCCTAAATCACTACTTCACCGGAACCCGCGAGAACGATGGGAAAGTGAAGCGCTCTTTGCTCATGCATTTTGGAGGGGAGGAGTTATACGACCTGTTTGAGACACTGCCCAATACCGGCGATGCTGAAGACTATGAAGCCGCGATTGTAGCTCTAAACAGGTACTTCGATCCCCAGATGAACCCGGATTATGAGCGATTCAAGTTACGGCAGGCACAACAAACTGAGGCAGAAACGGTAGACATGTATTATGCCAGACTCCGGAAACTTGCAGTCACGTGCACAGGAATAGACCACAATGACGAAATAAGAGCGCAGCTGATCGCAGGATGCACGTCTGTTGCCCTGAGGCGCCTGATTTTGCGGCAGCCGGGAATCTCGCTGGATGAGATCTTAATACTGGCTCGATCCCATGAGTTGTCCGACAAGCGTGCCGAAGAAATGGAGGCTGTTCGGATAAGGAACACGTCAGCAGCTGCTACGTCGAAGCAGGTGCAAGTGAAAGAGGAGGCCGTAGAGACCATTCAACGGCGGCCGTTTGGGAATCAAAGACGGGGCACGGGAAACAGGCCCAGCAGCAAGTGTGGTTACTGTGGATTCGACCACAGGGAAAAAGACAGGTGCCCAGCGAGAGGACAGGTGTGTGCGAAATGCGGCAGGGCAAATCACTATGCCAGCGTCTGTCGCGGACGAGGAGGAAGGGCACGTGGCGGCGCAACTAGAGGGCGCCAAGGGAGTCTCAGGAATCTCACTCTGGAAGATCAGGAGGAGTCTGACGTTGCAGCCGGTATTACTAGTGCGGCATACTATGAAGACGAAGACGACATTTTTGTTGTTTCATTTGCTGGCCGATCGGGCAGGAAAGGTCGCCCACCCCCACTGTGTCATGTCAATGTCAACGGACACCCTGTACAGGCCCTCATCGACACTGGAGCCTCGGTGAACGTTATGGACTCTGAGCAATACGACCGGCTGAGGCCCAAGCCACCTCTGGTTCCAAGCAAGGCTAGGATCTTCACGTATGGAGGCACCGAACCCATACCGCTGAGGGGAATGGTGGAGGTAGAAGTCTCGAGTGAATCTCACACAGTGATGACAACATTCCACGTCACAGAAGGGGAAAAGGGCACGCTGCTAAGCTGCCACACGGCGGAGGACCTGGAACTCGTGTTCTTCGCCAAACAAGTACATGAACACCATGCCGAAGACATGCTGAAAGAATTCCCGCAGCTATTCACAGGGCTAGGCAAATTAAAAGACTACCAAGTCAAACTGCACATCGACAAAAGCGTCCAGCCGCGTGCTCTCCGACACCGGCGGATACCGATACACCTCCGCCCGCTGGTGGAACAAGAACTTCAGAGCCTCGAGAACATGGGAGTGATCGAGAAAGTGTCGGGACCCACTCCCTGGGTATCCCCGCTGGTGGTGGCGCCAAAGCCAAAACAACCGGGCGCCATTCGCCTATGTGTAGACATGAGGCTCCCCAACCTAGCTATCCGCAGGGAGCGGCACGTGACCCCGACGATGGACGACATCGTGGTGGATTTGAATGGAGCCCAATGGTTTTCAAAACTTGACCTGAACTCCGGATATCATCAACTCGAGTTGGCTCCAGAAAGCAGGTACATAACCACATTTTCAACGCACGTGGGTCTGAGAAGATACACACGACTCAGCTTTGGGGTGTCGTCTGCGGCTGAAGTATTTCAAAACGCAGTCCAAGAAACCCTGTCTGGCCTGGTCGGAGTCATCAATCTCAGTGACGACATCTTGATTTACTCTCAGAGCCTCGAAGAACATCACACTCGGCTGAGAGACACACTGCAAAGGTTAGCGGACTGAGGCCTCACCCTGCACCGGAAGAAATGTGCTTTCTACCAAGGATCCATAGACTTTTTCGGTTATGTATTCTCCAGAGAAGGGCTTCGAGTAGATCCCAGGAAAGCGGCAGCTATAAGAAACGCACCTGTGCCTCAAAACCCGACTGCCATAAGGAGCTTCCTAGGAATGGCAACTTACTGCAGCCGTTTTCTACCAAACCTCGCCACAATCTCCGAACCTTTGAGGCAGCTAACAAAAACCGGGACACCATGGGTCTGGACCCATCGAGAAGAGGCAGCGTTTCAAGGCATCAAAAAGGCCCTGCTCGACCAAACTACTATGGCTTATTTCCACCCGAAGCGAAACACAGAAGTGGTTGTCGATGCGAGCCCGGTGGGGCTAGGCGCAGTGCTGTTACAGGAAGACCGACAAGGATTGTACGTACCAGTAGCATACGCAAGCCGTGCACTCTCGCCAACAGAAACGAGGTATGCACAGATAGAGCGCGAAGCCCTAGCCATCCGTTGGGCATGCCAGCATTTTCATCTTTACCTGTGTGGCCACCCCTTCAAGGTCATAACAGACCACAAGCCCCTTATACCCCTGTTCAGTGGGTCCAACAGGCTGGCACCTCCGAGGATCGAGCGGTGGGCAGTGCAGTTGCAGGCATACTCTTTCCAATTACTGTATCGCCCTGGGGCAGACAACCCCGCTGACTTCCTGTCGAGGCATCCACTGCAGGCGGAGTATGGACAGGCCCAGGATGACAGCTCAAGCATGGAAGCTGTTGTGCAAATGATCGAAGACAGTGCCTGTCCACTGGCCATCACCATAGAAGAAATGAGCAATGCTACAGAGTCGGACTCCACCCTCCAACGAGTCAAAGAAGCCCTGACGACAGGAAGATGGCACCGATTCTTGGACGGGGTGGCAGGACTCACCGAGGAAGAGCAGAATGCCAGGAGACAGATATGGCGAGTCAAGCATGAGCTGAGCATTGGAGGATCCGGGTTGGTACTCAGAGGTCAGAGGATCGTGGTCCCAAGGGAGCTGCACCGCCGGCTAGTAACCCTAGCACACCAAGGGCACCAAGGTGTGGCAAAGACGAAGGCCCGGCTCCGAACCAAAGTGTGGTTCCCGGGGATGGACAGTATGGTCGATGAAGAGGTAAGGACCTGTCACCCCTGCACCATCACGGGAGCGGAGCCAGCTCCTGCACCGGTCATCACGGAAGGACCATGTGACACGCCATGGACCAAGGTGAACATCGATTTTGGCAGTTTCCCGGACGGACGTCACACCCTAGTAGTTATTGACTCATGCACCAAGTTTCCTGTGGTCGAGCTCGTGCCAACCACCGCATTTACACACGTGCAGCCAGCACTCGAGAAGACCTTCGCAATGTTTGGTCTGCCGGAGGAAATGAAGTCCGACAACGGACCGCCCTTCCAGGGTCAGGAATTTCAAGATTTTCTACAGAAACGGGCCATCCGACATCGACGGATCACACCGCAGTGGCCTCAAGCCAACGGCGAGGTCGAGCGGTTTATGCGGACTTTAAACAGAGCACTACGCATAGGGGTGGACATGCATCAAGACCTGGAGACTTGTCTCCACCAATTCCTATTCGCCTACCGGCAGACGCCTCATTCAACGACGGGGTGTGCCCCTGCAGCCCTCCTTCTTAAGCGGCCGCCCAGGGACATCATCCCAGAAGACCCTAACTGGACACCGCCAGATTTTGACCCGGAACGAGCTCAACCGAAGCGCCAACAAACCAACGACAAAGCCACCCTCAGCCGCGGAGCCAAGATACCCTCTATCCGAGTCGGAGCACGAGTGGTTCTAAAGAATCGCCACCCTGGCTGGAAGTTTCGCACGCCCTACGAACCTGAGGAGTGGGTCGTTGTTCAGATCAACGGAACCATGGTCACCGCGCAGCGTGGAAGGCACATTGTGGTGAGGAACATCTCGTGGTTCAAGGAGATCTCCGACAGCCCACAAACAGACCAGGCGGCGTCTGGGGTAGAAGAAGATTTGCCTGACTTCTCTACAACAACTGTCCCCAATGGCCGAGAGAGTCCAGCGCCGATACCTGCAAAAGGGTCAGACGAAGACCACGAGACAAGCCAGTCCAGTCCAGCAGGGGGTACTGATGCAGTGGGTCGTCGAAGTAGCGCTCCCTCGAGCCCTGAGGAAATGCCATCTCGCGGCCAACGATATCAGTTGAGACCCAACCCCGCACCCAGCCAGAAGCTGAGGGACTATGTGTGCCAAGTAACGATGCCGGCTCTCCTGCCGGGTGGGTCAGCCAGAGATTCTGTGAGCAGGTGGCACCTCCACTGCAAGATATCTTTTCTCACTTTTGTCTTTCTCTTCTTTTTATCTCCACTCTCTTTCACCTCTAACTGATAGACTAGCTATGGCTAAAGGAAAGGAGGGATGTAGAGTGTCACCCGGCCTGTACGTGACGACACTCACGCGCACAGCACCCCTCGAGACCGGGCTCGGTCCGAGGGTATATAATAAAGGGGCCAAGGTCGCACGTGACCTAACGGCCGAAGTAGTAACCTGTGTGCCGGTGTTTTCTGTCACCACCGCAAGTAGGCCAACCCTCTCCCCTCACATATTTACAGCGCCCAGTGCCGGTCTGTGTTTCCGAAGAGAGACCGGGGCTTTTGGAGAGCAGGCGGCCCTGTCTCCAGATCACAAACTAATCTAATATTTTAGCAGAACTTCTGTGTCGGTCTGTCCCTAGCGGAGGAACTCTGCCTAACGGTGCGAACCTCTGTGCTGTATGTGTGTCTGTCCCAGTCCGTGTATGTTTTTACTGCGCGCGTGTGCGCGCGCCAATGTTTGAGTGTGTATATATGGGACGTGTCTGTAGGTAATTTGTGTGAGTGCATATGTGTGTATGATATGTTTCTGGTTGTACCTATGTATGAGGTGTGTTAGAGGCTATATAAATATATAAAGTATTTATGAGTTCATGTATGTATCATGCGTGGTGGGTGTATATAAAGCATGTATGCTACCTGTGTGCACGCGCATGTATATCTGTATTCGTTTGTTTCAGTGTGGCACAGAGTGCCTAAGGGCAGCTTCAGACCCAGTGACTGTAGCACACACAGCAGAGTTAGCGCCAGGAGTGCGGCTTCCAGGCGCCTTACAATAAGATGCAATCAAAACATATGAACAAGCTATAAACTTCAAAATCAAGTCAGGTCACTAAAATATATTTTAATATGAGACCGTAACAAATCGAAAAGGGCGGGACAGTATAACTGGCTGAGACAACATGTAACTGGCGCTCAGTGAGTGAATGTGGGTGAGTGAAGGTGTGTGTTAATGGTCTGGAGTGACTGTGTGCGTGCGTAAGTGAAAAGTTTGAATGGCTGAATAAGTGGTGCGCGCTGAATGTGATTCCGTGAATTGAGTGACCCTTTCAGAGAATGGGTGAAGGATTTACTGTGACTGTAAGAATTAATAAATGAGGGAATGAGTAAGCCGGGGGCTGGCGGCTTAGATTTCTCGAGTAGCGCTCGCTGCTGACCTCCAGGCGCTTTGTGAGTATGTGGATTGTGGGTTCCGTGTTACTGAAAGGTAGGCGCTTTTCATTCAAAGCACCTGCAGTCCCTGGACTGCATCGTCCCTGATGAACGTGCCAGGGTGTGTGTTATTACCCAGTTGGACAGGCTTCGAGTTCTCTACCTCGAAGGATAACGGGTCGCGTGTGCCCTGCCTTGGTCCTAGCACCGCGCCCACAGACCTCCCCAGCGAAGGCTCACTGCACCGACCTCACGGTTCTATTGGAAACACTACCTTTGAGGGGGGGCAGCACCCCCTCTTTTCACTGCCCCACAGGGCTGATTAGAGACAGGCCCGTATAGTCGGATTAAAGTTCCACTGGTGCGATAAAACCTACACATTTCTTATAAAAGTACTCCTTCCATGGGGGGTGGTCTCGGGAACAGGGTCTGAGGCAGGCAGAGCCAGGAGTACAGGCAGGAAACCCGAGCAGGCACCTCCGATTGTTCCAACACATGTGTTTCCACTGAAGGACGCTTGTTCCAAGCAGTGCACAATGGGGGCTTAAGGACAAACACGCAGCGCACCGGGCCAGCATCCCCTTGGAAGAGTGGGGTACATGTGTGCTGGGCTTCCCCTAAGCACCGGGCCAGGGCTGGCTGTCTCACTCACCAGTACCCCTCAGAAGAGTGGGGTACATGTGTACTGGAGATACCCTAAGCACTAGGCCAGCGATCAGCTGTCTCAGACGGCAGCACCCTGGGGTATATATGTACTAGAGACCCCTAAGCACTAGACCAGCTCGGGCTGCCTCAAACTGCAGCACGCCTACGGAAGAGTGGGGCACGCGTGTTATGGGGACCCCCTGAACACCGAGCCTGGGCTGGGGTCTCAGGCAACGTCACGCCTCGGGAGAGCGGAGTAGATGTGTTCTGGGACGTCTGAAACTCGCCTGTAACACACATAAAGTGCCCCCTGACTTGACCTTAACCTGCCCCTAAGATAGCTCAGTGGGATAATGCTCACGCAGCAGCGATCTGCGTGTATCCTCTGAACTACGGATAGGAATCCTGCGTGATGGGCTCAGCCTTTCATTGTCCTCGGATGGTTGTACTACGTACCATGTCTGCTGCGGCTATTAGTCTTTCTGCAAACTTGGTGAAGCGCCTAGACATTCCTGGATAGATACTGCACGCTATATAAATACAGCGATTAGTAGAGCGAGTCTACGTTGGATATCCCAAGAGAGAACACGGACATAACTCTGAATGAATTAAATGAGGTCTGAAAGGGAGGCTGGGAGGAAGGGGTAGTGGTATGGGGTATGTGTAAAGCTGGAGGCTGCGCTGGGGTAAGAGTAAGCAGCCGGCGGGTCAATGGCACGAGACCTGTGTTTTCTTGTCTGCTGTCACATTCTAGGGGTCTCCGTCCCCAATTCCTTCCCAGCTCTTGCTAGCCGCTGAAGAGTCCCTCATGACCCCTCACACCCCTCCCCGAGGTGTTTTCCAGTGACAAGCAATGACTGACTTCAGTGTCTGTCCCCAGGGTCAGCCGGGCTCTACGTCATCAGTGCTCAATAAGGTAATGCCCCGCCAGTGATACATATGAAAAACGAACAATTACTTAAAGTTGGATCTAGCAGGTATTTGCTAATATAAGCACCTTTTTACACCCTCCTAACTCTGGTATTTATTGGAACTTAGACCGTGAGAGTTAAATGGTTTGCCCAGGATGACACAATATGGCCTACTGGGAAGGCCGGGATTCAAAAAAGTCACGACCCGCAATCTGTTGTCTAAAATGTTGGCACTAGTCCGCAGCCACTCAGTTAAACAGATCAGCAGGTTAAGCGCATGCTGCAGAGAGTTAGATATCACATGTCATCTACATTTCGATCTCCCCACAATTGTAACTCAGTGAGTCACCCGCCTTGGATTAATAAAATGATCAGCAATAAATCGGGCAATAAAAACACATATCCTTGCATTTGGTTTGTGGTGTGTGAGGCGGCGGTAGCAACATCAACACAAGACTCCAGTCTCGGAGATCTGAGCTCGGCTGTTGTGAGAAGGGTGCAGTGAGTTTATGAAGTTGTTTCTACGGTCTGTCCACGCGCCCAGCCTCTGACTAAAACAGGTCATCCCCGTAGTCATCATGTCATGTCCCCAAAAGATGAGAAATGTTCCTGCCCCATTATTTCCAGTCTCAGACAATCCGCACACCTCTTCTAAGCGCCAAGTATTTTTATATTATTAGAGCGCTATAAAAACGTCATGTAATTTAATATAACTTTTCAAGTACGGCGTACATGAGTATGCTATTACTGAAACCGCAATATATGTACATGTAACGCATTTAAACACAGAGTACTCCTGTTTAATCACTTATTACATGCCCGATCAAAACAAGATCCCACAAAATTCGCTTAAATCCTGGCCCGATACATGCGTTGCAGGCTAAAACTTGGAGCGCATCGAAACTAGCGAACTCCAGTACCAAGCGCTACCTGATCGCAGTACCTGTACATTTCACACGTGTTTTCCATGTATGTACATTTCGCCTTGGGGAACAGCGCTTCATTGAGGACATGAATTCCAGGCGACCCCTCAGACTAATTAACGCCCGGGCACTTATCCTCACATTATCTAAATACATGCTCCATCTGTCCCTGTGGGATGTATTGCACAAAGTTGGTTTAGAAGCAGAATAAAGTTAACAAGGCCAGGCTGGACCCCAAAAGCGGCCAGGCCTGGACTCCAAATGCGGCCAGACTGGACCCCAAATGCGGCCAGGACTGGACCCCAAACAAGGCCAGGCCGGACCCAAACAAGGCCAGGCCGGACCCCTAAGAACCCCAAAGGCCAGGCCGGCACCGAAGCAGCAGCAGGAAGCGGGACATCACGGTACGACGGTGTCGCGATAAGTTCATACCACCAATTAATCAGAAAACCGCAAACTTTACACCCGCAGTCACGTGCCACTATTTACAAACCGCACATTATGCGCCATAAACAGAGTCTCGCCGCTACACAGCATTTATGCAGCTTGCAGTGTTTAACAGCAGTTTGAGATTTATTGGGCCATAAACCACATTTACAATGATTTCTCTTCTCTATGAGACTGTCTGAATTTGTAATGGCTCTGATTTTACATGTCCTAGCGAGCTGCAGCAGCATTGGAGGCGTAGAAACATAATACATTCCACAAAACGCCACTATCTTTCGGACAGTAAACGCGCTTGAACCGTTTGGTGTTTTGGCTGGTGCATTTGCTGGGGCCTGTCCATCCAAGTGAACCAGGGCCAGGCCCGAGAGCATCCGAAAAAAAACATCGATCTCTTGTCTTTATGGGGCCATGTGTTTCTAATTAGAAACACATGGCCCCATAAAGATAAGAAACTGCTTTGCGACAGACGCAAAGCAGGCCACCGAGTCCGGCTCGGAGGCCAAAGGGCGTCTACCAAAAACCCTAATTTCCAATGACAGGCCACCGTTTACCATAAACGGTGACGCCAGCCAATGGAAATAAGGGGCGGGGCTTCAAGCCCTTTTCTAAAACTACTCCAACAATAAATCTCGCCGAGCGAGCTGCGCATGTGCGCAGCAACGCTAGGCGAGACCTAAAAAACAAGGCCTCATACATCGTGCTGAACAATTTGGTGGTCCCATCGCCCTGGGATGACCACAGGCTGAGATATTGGTGAAAAGGCATTTTAACGGCAAGGCCCTGCAAAGCATTATGGGGCAAGTTTGCAGGAAGCAGTGAATTTTATAGCGGCGGCTCTCCCATTGTGACGGAAGAGGCGCGCCGGGGAGAGCAGTAGGGATATTTCTTTTTGTTTTGTTGTTTTTTTAAGAACGCAGCCTCACGTGTTCCAAACCAGTCACTAAGTCTGTATTAGGAAGTAACACCATGACATGTTGTTTTACCTAACCTTGTATGTATTGTGTTTTGCTGAAATAACTGTACTGCATCATCAATTTTGAGGAGTGGATAACTAAAGATAGGTTTAAATACTATTAAGAAAGATCAAGAAAGGCAAAACATCACAGTAAACTGCAGTGTAAAAGAACATTGAAGTGCACCCATACAATCAGCCCCTAGAGGGTGTAGCTACATGAACAGTGCATTATACATTTTTCAGCCTTTCATGCTTTCTACAATCTTATCATGCACAAGGCCCCTAGAGAGCAAGCCTTTACCGGCTGAAGAACAAGCTTAAGAGCACGTTGGAAGCCAGGAAAGGTGATGATTTTGAAGTCTCCTTAACTTAGGGTGAGGACCTGGAAGTTCACAAGTAAAACAAGGCCATGTCGTGCTGAACAATTTGGTGGTGGCCCCTTGCTTCTGGGATCACCAAAGGCTGAGTTATGGACGAAAAGTTATTTTAAAGGCGAGGACTCGCAAAACATTATGGTGCAAGTTGGAGCGATCAGAATTTTATAGTTGTGGCTCTCCTGCTGTGATGGGGTGAGACGCAGTGAAATTTCCTTGTTTTTAGGTCTCGCCTGGCGTTAGCAGCGCGCATGCGCTGCTCTCGCCATGCGAGGTCTTCTTGGAATCAACACGGTTCCAGAAGTCGTGTCTCTGCTCCGCCTGCAATTTTCATTCGTGCGCGTCGTTTTGCGTAATGGATTATGCAAAACACAGTGTGATGATTGCACCAGAGGCATTTTAAACTCTCCTGGTTGCCACCCTGGCTTTTGGCCCCGCCCCCCGGGATTGGATCTTTTACTTGCGGCGGGAGACAGTGTCTCTTAATTAGCCACTAAGCACTTTTTTTGCTATTACCGCGTTTGTGTTCAACAATGGCTGACGCGCCTTTCATTTCTCTGGCGGCTTGTTTAAAGCTCCGCAGCTGTGCTTTTGCTACTTTGTTACAAGCATTTATTTTTTATTTAAAGCGCCGCAGCTGTGCTTACACGCACGGTTCTTCTCCTGCCCGTGATGCACCAAGGGCTGTGGCGGGGCCGTCCGCATGAAGTGAAGTTGGCTGACGCGCCTTTCATTTCTCTGGCGGCTTGTTTAAAGCGCCGCAGCTGTGCTTTTGCTACTTTGTTACAAGTATTTATTTTTTAAAGCGCCGCAGCTGTGCGGCTTGTTTAAAGCGCTGCAGCTGTGCTTTTGCTACTTTGTTACAAGCATTTATTTTTATTTAAAGCGCCGCAGCTGTGCTTACACGCACGGTTCTTCTCCTGCCCGTGATGCACCAAGGGCTGTGGCGGGGCCATCCGCATGAAGTGAAGTTGGCTGACGCGCCTTTCATTTCTCTGGCGGCTTGTTTAAAGCGCTGCAGCTGTGCTTTTGCTACTTTGTTACAAGCATTTCTTTTTTAAAGCGCCGCAGCTGTGCGGCTTGTTTAAAGCGCTGCAGCTGTGCTTTTGCTACTTTGTTACAAGCATTTATTTTTTATTTAAAGCGCCGCAGCTGTGCTTACACGCACGGTTCTTCTCCCGCCCGTGATGCACCAAGGGCTGTGGCGCGGGCATCCGCATGAAGTGAAGTTAACAGTGAGGCGGGCCACGGTGCTACTTTGTTACAAACATTTTTTTTTTTAAAGCGCTGCAGCTGTGCTTGCATGCACGGTTCTTCTCCCGCCCGCGATGCACCAAGGGCTGTGGCTCGGGCGTCCGCATGAAGGGAAGTTAACAATGAGGTGGGCCACAGTGCTAGCGGGCGGAAGTTATGGATTTGTTTCAGTTTGAGGTCCACCAGTTTAAGAGATTCCTCTGTGCCTGCCTGTAATAAACTGTCTCCTCCGAGCAGTTTCAATATAGATGTCCCACCAGGGAAGCCCTGGCCTCTCCAGCATCTAGAGGTGAGCGAGAGACGCAGTCTTTCTTCTCCAACCTGCTTAGATCCAAGCGTGTCCCTGCTCCTCCAGGAGTACCATGCCCCTCCCCCCATTAGCGTATTGGTTCGTGGAGGCACCAAACTCCGTGAGGGCCAGAAACAGAGCCTGCTTGTACTTCACAAAAGACCGCATAAAAGTATATGCGTGTTCTAGGCGCAATGGAAAAGGCATTGAAGCTCACGCATCGGTAAGTCTTTACAGCTGCCTCAAGTGAGGCCTCAGTCCTCAGCACAAGTTTGCTCTCACACTTGCAGAGGCGACCATTATGTTAGGAACTGGCGGCGCTAGTGGAAGCGAGTGGGAGCGGCTGAGCTCTCGATGCGAGATGAGCCCGCCATCTACCCTTCCCTGTCAGACTTTTTCATGTTAAGTGAAGAGTTAGCTCAGAAATTAAGTCTGTATATTCAATCTAAACATGTGACGCAGCTAAATAATGGCCAAACAAACAGAAGCGAGTATCGCAATTTGAATTATAAAAGGCAAAACACTTATTGTTAAGCATGCTGGGAACAAAGAAACTGCGCTTTCCAAGGAGGTTCATGTTTTTTTTGTAATTGGTGAATAAAAAACGTTGTTAGCGCCGCATTCCTTAAGATATTATTTTTGTTACTCTGTTAACCCTCTAGCTGCTGCTTCTTCTTGCGATATGGCTGTAAATCGTCCGCCCTTCCACCACCCTCCCACACAAACGGAACGTTTCCCTGGTTGCTTTCACCGTCGCTGCTTCCGGCCTCCCATCCACCCTCTGACCTCCTTTGTTTTTAAAGTGCATTATACATTTTTCAGCCTTCCAGGCCTTCTACAATGTTATCATGCACAAGGCCCCTAGAAAGCAAGCTTTTACCGGCTGAAAAACAAGCTTAAAAGCACACTGGAAGCCAGGAAAAGTGATGATTTTGAGATCCCCTCAACTTAGGGGGAGGACCTGGAAGTTGACAAGAAAAACAAGGCCACTTCGTGCTGAACAATTTGGTGGTGGCCCTGTAGCCCTGGGACCACCTAAGGCTGAGTTATGGACAAAAAGCCATTTCAAAGGCGAGGCCCCGCAAAACAATATGGGGAAAGTTAGAGCAATCAGTGAATTTTAAAGTAGTGGCTCTTCCGCTGTCAGGGGTGAGTCGCAGTGAAATATCCTTCTTTTTTTGAGAACTAGGCCTTGCGTGTACCGCAGCAGTCAACGCCTCAAGCACTGACTTTTATAGTCTTCTGCCCTCCCGCTGTGCCTGTGAGAGCCACAGTGATATTTCCTCGTTGTTTTTTTGAGAACGCAGCGTCACGTGTATCAAAGCAGTCAACGCTAGGTCTGTATTAAGAAGTAACCCCACAACATGCTGTTTTACCTCACCATATAAATATTGTGTTCTGAAAAAATAATTATACTGCATCGTTAATTTTGAAAAGTGGATAACTAAAGATAAGTTCTAACACAACTAAAAGAAATAAAATAAAACTGCATTGTGAAAAAGCACTGAGATGTAACCATAACATTAGTTTTTAAAGAAGTTTTTAACAACATCATGCACAAAACCCCATTGGGGAAAACCACTATTTGCTATTAAACAAAAGTTCTAGACATAGAATATATTGAAAATGCATTGAAAGGCAGGTAAGGTGATGATTTTTGAGGTCCCCCAAAAATAGGATGAAGACCTGGAAGTTGACTGGAAAAACAAGGACACGCCGTGCTGAACAATTTGGTGGTGGTCCCGTCGCCCTAGTACCACCAGAGGCTGAGATATGGACAAAAAGGCATTTTATAGGCGAGGCCCAGCAAAGCATTATGGGGCGAGTTTGGCGCAAGCAGTGAATTTTAGAGTGGAGGCTCTCCAATTGTGCTGGGGAGAGGTGCGCCGGGGGAGAGCAGAAGTAATATTTCCATGTTGTTTTGTTGAGTCGGAGAGAGCCGCAATGATATTTCCTTGTGTTTTTTTAGAACGCAGCCTCACGTGTACCAAACCAGTCAACACTAGTTCTGTATTAGGAAGCAACACCATGACATGCTGTTTTACCTCGCCATGTATATATTATGTTTTGCAGAAATAACTGTACTGCATCTTTAATTTTGGGGACTGGATAACTAAAGATAGGTTTTATTTTATTTTATTTTTAGAGTATTCTATAGCGCGAACAAGACCCAGAGTAGGGTATCAGAGCGCTTTACAAAGAGAAGCAAGTAAGTATAAAACATTTTGCAAAAACAGAGCAGAGAAAGTATCAAAATATTTTTTAACAAGGTTCGGCAGGTAGCAGAAACGAAAATAGAGATGATTTATTCGGAGCAGTGGGAACAAGTTTGAGTACACGTAAGTCGTAGAGGCGAAGGAGTCATTAAGGGGGGTGTAGAAACAAGTTTGAAGTAGTAGACTGGTTCAGTGTCTTGCAAGTCAGTGAAAAAGCTGGTGTGAAAGTAGGGCCCCATATGGTGAGGCATGTGCGGAATTAAGGGAGGAATTTGCTCATCAGGAATAATTTTGCTTCCCTTTTGAATAGTGGTGTAGAAGAGATTTTTCTGATGCACGGAGGTAGCGAGTTCCATATTTTAGGTGCCGCTCCGGAGAATGCTCTGTCAGAAGTTTTTTTCATGCTGAAACTAGAGGGTTTCAGGAGTAGATTGTCGGAGCTCCTAGAGTGTCTGTTTCCTCCAGATAAAGTGAGTTTTTGGGATAGGTACTGGGGGGTATTGTGGTGTAGAGCTTTATGAGTGATGCAGGCCATCTTTAGGTGGATTCTAGCTTCATAGGGTAGCCAGTTGAGCGCCTTCAGGTGTGGCGATATGTGGTCAAATTTCCTAGATCCTGTTAGGAGTCTTGCTGCTGCGTTGAGACAGGCTTTTAAAGGGGCTGTTGAGATTTTGGGAAGCCCCGAGAGGGTAGTACATCCGTACTCCAACCTCGAGATGACTAAAGCCTGAACTGCAGTTTTGAGGTCAGGGTTCTCAATGAATGGTTTCATTTTTCTGAGATAGCTGAGGTGATAGCGGGCATTTTTAGCCAACAGGTTGATGTGTGTTTGCATGTTAAGGTTCTTATCCAGTGTAATTCCAAGCGATTTGGTGGAGTCCACCAGAGTCGGCGTGCAATTTAGAGCAGTGATCATCTTGGTCCATTTCTTTATCTCCAGAGAGTTTTTAGGGGGGGAAATTAAAAGAAATTCCGTTTTTTGCGAGTTTAGCTTGAGGAAGTTGGTCGTTTTGGCCAGTGGACGGTCTTTTCGAGAGATTGATTCATCATCTTTATCTCTTCAATGGAAGAGATCTTGATGAAAAGTTGAGTGTCGTCCGCGTACATGTGGTAGGAGATATTCGCCTGCTGAAGTAGTTCGGTTAGTGGTTCAACTTAAAGGTTGAATAGCGCAGGGGATAGGGTTGAGCCTTGCGGTACTCCTAGGAGGTTGGATGAAGAGGGAGAAAGATTTTTGTTCACCATGAACAATTGCGTACTGTTTTCCAGAAAGAATTTGAACCATTGAAGGACTGTGCCAGATAAGCCCATCCTGTTATCCAGTCTTCTTAGAATTTTGTTGTGATTGACTGTGTCGAAGGCTGATGAGAGGTCGAGCAGGACTAGTAGGCAGGTTTCATTACGGTCAAGAGCGAGGAGGGCGTCGTCTACTATATACAGAATCGCTGTTTCTGTGCTATGGCCGGGTCTGAAACCCGATTGGCAGTCTTTTAGTAGTTTGAAATCCGTGATGTGTTGGTTCAGTTGTTGCTGAACACATTTTTCCAGGACCTTGGCTAGCATGGGAATGTTGGTTATAGGTCGGAAGTTATTAGGATCGGAGGAGTTTGCTGTCGTTTTTTTTAGGATAGGGGTGACTTGACCAGTTTTTAGGCAATCCGGGATGTGACCTTGCTCTAGCACGGCATTGATGATTTTGGTCCATAGAGGGGAGATGATATGATAGATGTGGGGTAGGCAGTTTGAGGGGACAGGGTCATTGAAGTGGTTATTGGGTTTGATAGTTGCTAAGGTTTTGGTGATGTCACTGAGATCGTAAAGTTTGAAGGTAGACCAGTGAGAGTTATTTTTGGGCAAAGGTAGATCAAGTTGTTTAGGATTTTCAGCTTGTGTGTTCTTTAGGGTGACTGAGTTAATTGCTGCCGTCCTTAGCTCGAGTTGGAGGGAGTTGGTTTTTGCTGTGAAGAATGAGGAAAATTCTTCACTACTAAGCTGTGATTTCGAAGTCAAGGGTGCGGTTTTGGCCAATTTGTTAAATTGTTGTTTTAGCATTTCAAAGAGTTTCTTCTGTCTATTTTTGGCATTGTCTAGTTCTGATCTGAAGAAGTCTTTTTTTGATTGTAGAATATTTTTGTTATAGGAGTTTCTAGATTTCCTAAGTAGTTTGAGTTGGAGGGGGGAGGGATGTTGTCTCCATTTCCGTTCAGTTAATCTTAGTTTACGTCTCTCTTTATTCAGGGCTCCGTTGAACCATGGGTTTTTGTCTTTGTCCGGTATTCTTTTGAGTTTTGGTGAGGCTACTTGGTCAAAGACTTTGGTCATCGTGGAGTTGTAGTGAGCAGTGAGGTCATTGACTTCTGGCATGTTATTGGGAGGAGTGAGAACTTTCTCACAGTGGGAAGTTAGGTTGTTCCAGTGGAGGTTTTTCGTGTTTCTTATCCAGTGTTTAGGCTTGAGTTGCTGCGAGTAAATTTTCTTTCTAGCGGAGGGAATTTGGAAGGTAATAATGTGATGGTCTTACCAATCACAAGGGGTGATCGATATAGATTCAATCATTTTTTCTTTAGAGATGATCCAGTCAAGTGTAGCACCTTTGGAGTGAGTGGGCTTTGAGATGGCTTGGATCAGGGAATGGTCTGCTAGGAAGATTTTGAGGGTGTTGACCTGCTTGTCTAGGGGGTTTTCCCAATGGAGATTGAAGTCGCCAAGGAATATGTCATTGGAACGAGGGGTCGAGTTAGTTGTAATGATTTCCATAAGTTGGTCTGTGAATACTGCGTTCTTACCTGGGGGATGGTAGAGTATATGTAGTTTGTGGGAGTGGTTATCTGAGGATTTTACGGAAATCCCTAGGTATTCACAAGAATCCAGGGGTTCGGAGTGAAACTTCGAGATGGTTATGTCGGATCGATGTATGCAGGCGATGCCTCCGCCCTTTTTGTGAGGTCTGTCTAGTCTTATGATGTTGTAATTTGGGGGGACTAGAAGGTCTAGGCATGGCGAGGATGATTCAGTGAGCCAAGTTTCCGGGAGGATGGTTATGTCCATTTTCAGGTTTAGAATGAGGTCGGAGATGTCAGAGGCATGTTTTAGGGCTGAGCGGCAGTTTAGTAGGAGGCAGGAGATCTTGTTTGAGGCATTCTCTAAAGAAGGCTCGTGATTTTCGGAGGTAGGGGTTATTGTTTGAAGGTTATTCGGGTTTATCGTTCTGTGATTCGGTTGTGATGTTCTGTTTGGGTTGATGGGGACTGGGAGAATAGAGAATTCTTCCTTATTTGTGATGGGGTAAGTAGGAGTTTTGTAGAGAAGTATTAAGGTTTGGATTTCCAAGTTCGTTAAGTAGTTGGGGAGTTTGCGTGTACAGTAAATGTCGATTAGTCAGAGGCAGTGCGATAGTGTTTATCACGTTGTTGGCTGCAGCTAGAGAGTTTTGAAGACGATTGAGTTTAGAGAGAGAGTTTTCTGCAAGTTGTAAGATGTTTCTGATTTCTAGGATAACGTTTTGTAGGTTCCGGGAAGTGAGGTTAGTATGGGTTTTGGGTGAGTCTAGTTCCGATTTGTAAGAGGGGGGAGGCAGGATCGGCGAGCAGAGAGGGCTGGGGATAGTATTGCTGGGGGGTTCGATGACTGTGATGGCAGTGTGGTAGGTTTGAGTGGCTGGGAGAGAGGTAGTCGAGAGTGAGAGGGGTATGTGCGGGTTGGGGGCTTTTTTACGATTCGCTAGAGTTGCTTGTCGTGGTGAATTTCTCCGGCGGTCGGGAAAGGGTTTTGTAGGGGGGAGAGGGTTATGGGGATAGGGGTGGTGGCGGAATGTGGAAATGAGGAGGTCGGAGATTGGGTATTAAGGGAGGAGCGTTGTTGTTGCTTCTATTAATGGTTCTAGTTAAGGGTGTCAGTGATATGAGTTCTAGGGAGGTGAGTTGTTAATGCTTCTATCGAAGGTTCTAGGTAAGGGTGAGTGTCGCTGAGATTCAGGAGAGATAGGGATAGATGGAATAGTTAGGTCCTGGAGGACACTGGGTGGAGTGTTGGTGTGGGTTTTTAGTGTGGGAAAGTATTTTTCAAATAGTTCTAGGTCCTTATTGGCTGCTTGAAAAAGAACAGTGACATTTTTGTAGGATGTTATATTCAGGGTGGCTCTAAGGTTTTGTGCGGGTGTCGTTGTAATCCTGGTTCCGTAGGGAATATTTTTCTTGCCATGGATGGTTAGTAGCTTGGAGAAGGCAGTTCACCATTTGGCCATTTTTCTTGTGAAAAATATGAGGTCATTGATTATTACACCTTTCTTGGCATTGAAGGAGCGGGTCAAGGAACAGTGTTTCGGGGTTTTTTCTGAGAAGGTTGTGTTTGAAAGTTTTAGAGGCATTTTTAGATAGATTGGGGGGGGGGGGTATTGAATAGAATATGCGCTGTTTCCTGCAGGTTTCATATGTGGTCCAGCCATTATGTGATATTCCTTGTTCAAGAGGGGAACAACAGTTTAACAGTAGGTTGGGAGCCGTTACAAGATGGCTGCCACTTTGTAGGTGTCTTCAATAGTCTTTCTATTTTTTGCTGAGTAGTCCTCTTTTGCCTTTTGTTTTTATAGATTCAGCCATTTTGAATGCTGGAAGTTGGAAGAGGAATGGCCTGTAGGAAAATGGATCTCCCTTTCCTGATGACGGGCGTGAAAGCTCCGATGCTCCTAAACTGAGGGAGGGAGGGGGGTGGGGGTGCGGCACGCAAAGCAGAGATCCTTCATGCGAGGCTGTGTGGCTCCGGCACTGCGGGAGACAGGGCAGATTGTGTATGATATTCCAACCGAGGGCTGCGAATAAATGTATGGAGCTCTTGCAGGCACCCGCGATGTTCTGTCTGTTCGGCTTCCTTTCTCAGCATACTACAAAATCATGAAATGTGTAATGTATGTCAAGAAAGTTCTGCGCTGCATCATCTTTCCTGATCAGCCACACCAGGCATACGTGGCAAGAACCGCCAGAGTTTTTGGGGCTGAGCAAATGCCTTTTGACCCCTTGAATGACAGAGCACAGGCGGAGCTCAGCGCGACACAGCACCGGGAGTTCTCTCCAACTCCGCCGGCCTGGCGCTGTGGTGTGAGGCGTAGGCGGACCCAGCGCTGCGCAGCAGACGCGCTCGATCCGGTTCCGCCGGCACTGGGACTCACCTGGCAAGGCACACGGGTCCCTCCTGTTGATCCGGTGCAGTGAGCGATGATCGGCGTGGCTCTCTGGTCCCGGCTTGCCCCACGTTGGCAGGGGATCACCGTCAAGAGCCTGCGAGGACCAAACTTCGAGCCGGGGGCTGGCACACCACTGACGAGCCTCGAAGTGACGATGCAACCGGGGGTAAGTCCACCCGGGATGTTCTAGTGGTGGGGCTCGGCGAGGACCGAACTTCGAGCTGGGGGCCGGTACACCTCTGACGAGTCTCGCATCGACTAGGCGACCGGGGGCAAGCTCACCCGGGACGTTCAAGTGGTGGGGCTCGGTGAGAGGTCTCCTGGGTAAAACGGAGATTTTTACTCCTTAGAGTGATCTCCAGCCTCGGGAGCTCTCTTCTGGAGCTCCTTCCCGTCCGGCCACCATCTTTGTTTGTTGAAACACAAATAAGAAAGATCAAGGAAGGCAAAACATCACAGTAAAAGTGCAGTGTAAAAGAACATTGAAGTGCAACCATACAATCAGCCCCTAGAGGGTGTAACTACATGAACAGTGCATTATACATTTTTCAGCCTTCCAGGCCTTCTACAATGTTATCATGCACAAGGCCCCTAGAAAGCAAGCCTTTACCTGCTGAAAAACAAGCTTAAAAGCACACTGGAAGCCAGGGAAAGTGATGATTTTGAAGTCCCCTCAACTTAGGGTGAGGACCTGGAAGTTGACAAGAAAAACAAGGCCACATCGTGCTGAACAATTTGATGGTGGCCACGTCGCCCTGGGACCACCAAAGGCTGAGTTATTGACAAAAAGCCATTTTAAAGACGAGGCCCCGCAAAGCAGTATGGGGCAAGTTGGAGCAATCAGTGAATTTTATATTAGCGGCTCTCCTGCTGTCAGGGGTAAGTCGCAGTGAAATATCCTTGGGGCATATTAGCAAGACCGGCGATAAATTATCGCTGCTTTAGCGGCAGGAAACTGCAGCTAAACGGCGATAATGGGCTTGCTAATATGCGTTATGGAATTCCAATAGAAGCCCAGGTTAGATGTGCAGGACATCTAACCTAGGCTTCTATTGGAATTCTGATAACGCATATTAGCAAGTCATTATCGCCGTTTTAGCGGCAGTTTCCTGCCGCTAAAACGGCGATAATTTTAACGTGGGTCTTGCTAATATGCCCCTGACTTTTTTAGTAGCGGCTCTCCCGCTGTGCTGGCGAGAGCCACGCTGATATTTCCTCGTTTTTTTGAGAACGCAGCGTCACGTGTATCAAAGCAGTCAACGCTAGGTCTGTATTAGGAAGTAACCCCACGACATGCTGTTTTACCTCACCATATAAATATTGTGTTCTGCAGAAATAATTGTACTGCATCTTTAATTTTGGAAAGTGGATAACTAAAGATAAATTGAAGCACAATAAAAAATAAAAAAAATCAGAGGAAGCAAAATATAACAATAAAACTGCATTGTGAAAGAGCACTAAAATGTACCCATCAAATTAGCCTTTAAAGAACATTACCATCATAAACAGTGCATTATATTTATTCAGTCGGAGAGAGCCGCAGTGATATTTCCTTGTTGTTTTGTTGAGTCGGAGAGAGCCGCAGTGATATTTCCTTGTTGTTTTTTTTAGAACGCAGCCTCACAAGTACCAAACCAGTCAACACTAGTTCTGTATTAGGAAGCAACACCATGACATGCTGTTTTACCTCGCCATGTATATATTGTGTTTTGCAGAAATAACTGTACTGCATCTTTAATGTAGGGGAGTGGACAACTAAAGATAGGTTGAAACACAATTAAGAAAGATCAAGGAAGGCAAAATATCACAGTAACACTGCACTATAAAAGAACATTGAAGTGCAACCATACAATCTGTCCTTACAGAGTGTATTCACATGAACAGTGCATTATACATTTTTCAGCCTTCCAGGCCTTCTACAATGTTATCATGCACAAGGCCTCTAGAGAGCAAGCTTTTACCGGCGAAGAACAAGCTTAAAAGCACACTGGAAGCCAGGAAAAGTGATGATTTTGAGGGCCCCTCAACTTAGGGTGAAGACCTGCAAGTTGACAGGAAAACAAGGCCACGTCTTGCTGAACAATTTGGTGGTGGCCCGTCGCCCTGGGACCACCAGATGCTTAGATATGGACAAAAAGGCATATTAAAGGCGAGGCCCGCAAAACATTATGGGGCGAGTTTGCAGCAAGCAGTGAATTTTATAGTGGCGGCTCTCCCAATGTGCCGAGGAGAGGTTTTGCCGGGGAGAGCTGTGGTGATATTTCCTTGTTTTGTTGACAATGCAGCATCACGTGTACCAAGGCAGTGAACACAAGTTCTGTATTCGGAAGTAACACCAACCCACATAATAGATTGGCAGAATCCAAAGAGGAATTGATCCGGAATATCAGTAATGGCCAGGACTCTCAGGAAACTCAGCAGGAAATAGCCAAAAGGAGATCTAAAATCAATCAATATTTTTCCAAAGAGAAAGCATTGAAATATCATACTTATAAACTAGACTGCTATGAATACGGGGAGGCAACTGGCAGGCTATTGGCCAAATGTATAAGGGCAAAAGAGGGTAGAGGATCTATAAATGCCATTAAGGATTCTGAAGGAAATATAGTAGAAACATCAGCAGAAATTATAAATTTTTTTGAAGATTTCTATGCTAAACTTTATACAATAGAGGCTTGATCCTCATTAAAAGTATTTGGAAATGTTCATAGCGAACTAGAAGGCTGCAGAATAAGTGAAAAAGATCAGATAACACTTGATCTCCCTATAACAGCAGGAAATCTCAGATGCTATAATGTCGATGGCATCAGGAAAAGCTGGTGGACCCGATACTCTTCCCTCTGAATTTTTTTCCCATCTTTTTCCATGAGTTATGGGAATATATACTATTGACATTCAGAGAGGCACAACAGGGACTTGTCCCTCCCTCATGGGAGGTTGCAAGGATAGAAATTTTTGTAAAAAAAAGATAAGCCACCCTTGTTACTGGGCTCTTTTAGACCTATATCGCTACTGAATTGCGATGGCAAGGTGTACGCAAAAGTACTGGCGAGTAGGCTAAATAAAGTCATAGCTACTTTGATTTCATATAGACAGCATGGATTCATCCCTGGGTGGGGAACTATAGACCATATACAGAGGCTGATTACGGAACGCGGTCAGCACCAGGAATCATTCCCAATTTGAACCAGGTATACACTTGTCAAGAGAATATTTACTCTTTTTTGATCAGTGTCACTACAATTGTGGTTTTTATCTGAATGTTGATCAATGGGCAGGCCCCATTTCTTGCAATAAATGCAGAATATCATTGAGCCTGTTCGCTATAGATGGTGATGCTATTGTGGCCCCTCTAAATGTGATGCAGGGTGGGTTGATTAACGTGCGCTTTTGAGCAAGCATGCTCACAACGTCTTTGATCTGATCCTGGAATCCCATTTAGACGTCCTTTTTGTTACGGAAACTTGGTTTAAAGACGGGTGCAATTCCGATATTGTACAGGCTCTTCCTCTGGGCTATCTAATCAACAGACCGGATCGGATTGAATTAGGGGGAGGAGGTCTGGCCATAATCTTTCGCGACACATTCAAATGCTCCCTGTTTGAGCTCCCTGATCTTAAAGGAGCAGAAAGCTTAAGCTTTTGTTTTCAAATTGATAGCTCACTGTCATATTCTGGAGCACTGATTTATCGTCCACCTGGCCCAAACTCTACAGTTCTTGAATCTTTAGGGGATACCTTAGGGCCCCTAATTTGAAGATATTCCAACTTTATTTTATTAGGGGATTTTAACCTCTACTTAGATCATATGATGGAGCCTGGAGTTAGAAACTTCTTGGAGTCCATTGAGAATCTGGGCCTTGAACAGATGGTGTGTGCCCCTACACATTGTGCCAGACACATCCTTGATTGACACTGGGGGTCCAGCACTCACAAAATGTAAACACTATGTCCAATTAGTGAGAGTTTGTACTCCCGGTTCAGTGCACCACACATAGATTAACAATTTACCCGACTTATTTGGTTGATTAGGTGCGGTACTGTATTGCCTCAATCCCTTTGTATATAGTTGTTACATCCTTGATTGAATTTGCTCTAATTTATGCTCACTAACTGTTAACCCCCCGATCCCGCTGCATTGGTCAGACCATAAATGTATTCCGATTAGAATCACAAGGCCTCATGTTAATCCCCCACGGCCACCTAGTACTAGCGCCCCCAAGACATTACGCAATTGGGGCAACATGCTAAAGCACCCAGATCTAGTTAATAGTGCATTAGGGCTTAGACGCTGTTTATGCCTTTCGCATGAGAACCGTCTGCTTTGTGCGTTCTCGGTCTGTTCCTGGAGTTTAGTCTGAACACGGTGAGCAAGGTCGATAAACAATGCCCCTTGTTATTCTGTTCTGGTCAGTCCCTAGCACCTAGACAAAACACGCTAACACAGCTGCAGCTGCTGAAGACTCGTGCTTTGATATTATGAGAATGCATGTTTGGTACACACACACTTGGAGAGGGACCTTTCCAGGGAGAAGAGCCATGCTGTTCCTATGATGTAGATATACCATCTAGGCACTAAGGTATGGGGTCTGCTGACAAAGCCCAGAGATCTTTTATTATATAATAATACTTGTAACCAAGGGGAGGGTGGTTAGGCCTTATAGTCCTTTATCCACTGTCTATATAAGATGACATCTCCCTTTATAATATATGGACTTGCTACAATGCTAACTGTTTTAGGTTTATGCGTTTTGCTGCTGGTAGTGGCTCGTATACTGCGTTATAGAGCAATATTGTTAAAATAAACATTTTAAACTATAACAGTGGCTCTGTCAATTCTTATTGTCGACAAGTACGAGTAAGTGAGCGAAAGGGTACGTCTTGTTACCGTGATTTCTGAGAGAGTCGGGAGTGTTGTGTTCTGGGGTGTCTAATAATTTGTATCTTCGTGATTGTTTAGGAGAGCGAGTGAGACACTATAGCTAGTCGGTCCTGGGATTGTGGGTACTGAGGCGGTAGGAAGGCTTAGCCCCTATACACCAAGGTCCCGTATTCCTGCGCATAGTTCTGTGTATGTGCAAAATCCCTGCAACTTGGCGCCACCAACATTTGGTCTGGTACTTACCTGCGAGACTCCTGAGTAGTGCTTGTGCTTGTCCACAATCCCCTCACTTCTGTTTCCGGAGACGGATGCAATGGTGTAGCCTCCTAATTTTGAAATATTATAGGTTTTTCAAACTTGAATTTTAAAAGGTCTTTCTCTTTCTCTAGCCCAGTGTTGCGCTGCCACTCGTAGGTTGTTACACTATACTTTTCATTATGGCGGTTGCCATAACGGCTCCCAACCGCGCTCCAGTCACAGCTTATTTGACTCAACTTGTAGTCCCTAATGCTGGTGCTGCTCTTATTTTTGTTGTTGAGGCGGATACAGCTCACCGCTTTGAGGTATTCTATTCTTGGGTCACCTTACCCGGCGGTGGATGGAAATGATAATTTCTTTCACGAATATACTGCCACTGCGCTTCTGCAGAATTATCGACCTTATAAATCTCTTTAAGTTCCGTTAACAGCTTGGCATCATACCATATGGTTTAATGGTGCCCTTCCTCACCCTTTGACAGCGGTCCATTTAGGCCCCTTATCAATTGACGGGGCCACATGGCCCGTTTTGGCTGGGTATACCACACATCCAAATTACCTTAATGTTACTGTCACGGAGCAACGCATATTACATACATCGTTAATACGTGTACATAGGGCTGTTATACAGTTCATGTCACGCAACATACATGTGGCACCACCTGGAGTTGCACAACCGCGGAGACATGGTGGTTTGGTTATAAGTACCCTCATGATTAATTCAGTGATGGGCAAACGTCCGCAAAATTAGGATGAATTTCCTTATTGGCTTGATGAAAAATTTGGGCAACTCAAAGCTGTTTTTCCAAATACCACTCCTGTTGAGAAACACAGGATCTTGACTATGAGCTTACCTAAAGGTCTTGTTCCTGAGTTAGCTGATTGTAACACTTGGGTAGAGTGTTTGCAGCGGTTTATTCGATGTGTTTTGGCACCCCCTCAATGACCGTTCTCCCTTCCGTGATAAAACGTGTTCAGGATGAACACGGGGCCGAAGCGGCCCTGGAGTTGGGAATGAGACTGGTGGGAGTGTTCGACATTGTTTGCGATATGATCCTTGCTAATGTGAAGGGTGAAGCTGTAAGCTTACAAGTGGCTCAGCGCTTGGAGGCTGTTGCTGACGCAAACAAACAGCACAAATTACCAAAGATTATTGCTAAAGCTTAAAAAACCTTAGGGCGCAATAGTCTGGGAATTAAGCCTTTTACTCGAACTCAACCTCAACCTCAACAAAAAGTCCAAACTGAGAAGGATGGGCACCCGTTCTTTCCTAAAAAGAACTGGAGTAAAAAACAGAGGCAGAAAAGCCAGAAGCAAGGTTCGCATGGTGGTTCACCAACACCTGATTCTTCTGAGCGTATTTATGATTTGCACAGCCACACGAAACTTAAGACTCCAGACAGATTTCAAGTCCCTGATCAGCGCTCTCCTCGTTCTTTGCAGGACACATCGGACTCTCAAGTCGGTGGTGGAGAGCGCCAGGATCGCAGCGAAGGCGAGACCGGTCAGCAGGGTCAGCAGGGACGAGATCAACCTCGCCAGTTTGACGTAAAAGCCAAGCAGGAGGCACTGCCTCGTTTTCGAACCCCTTATCAAAAGAAGAAAGTTGCTGCTTTAACTGCGAAGTATGCCTCAGATGGTGAGAACGCTACTCCTTGATTGGACATGGGCAGTGACACTCCTCGACAGCGCGGCGGAAGTTACCATAGTGTGGGAGGCACTGCGTCCCTGTCTGGAGGTGATAGCAACTGATACATTTATTCCAGTAGAAACAGCAGATACACGAGTTGCACCCCCTGATAGACTATATGAAATAGTCCTCCAGATTGAAGGTGATATACAGCGTACAATTACTGCGCTTTTCTGGGAAAATCTCACCTCCTCGTATGACATTTTGTTGGCAGAGGCGGATTGGCCGCCGCCATTTGTTCTGGCATCTTCTCGAGGGGAGGACGTGATGCTTCCGAGTTTTTTGCGTTACGTCCCTAAGGAAGCTAAACAGGCTTACGCATCGGAGTGGGCATTGGCCCTGGCTCCAGCGGTGTATCGTAATCAAGTGGGCTGGGATAGAGATTCGCCGGCACATGAGATTCCTTTGCAATCTATGCCGCAGCCCCAACCACAATATCCAATCAGACGAGAGGCTAAAGCTTCCGTCTGTGACATTTTGTCCCAATTGGAATATTAAGGTGTAATTGAACCCTAAATAATCCTCTTTTTCCGATATCGAAACCGGATGGTTCATATCGCATTGTATTAGATTATCAAAATTTAAATAGTCATGTTCGTACATTTGCAGTACAGAACACACACAGCTCTGCGTTAATAAATAACATTGTTCGCAAAAAATACAAAATGTCACTGGATATATCCAATGGTTTTCATAGTCACAATTTGGCTCAGGAGAGCCGTGATTTGACCGCTTTTTGCGCGGTCGGCAACCAAAAAAGATTTAAGCGTTTGGCTATGGGCTATAAGAACAGCCCTGGGGCATTTGCTGCACGTTTTGTGTCTTTGTTACACAGCATTGACCCTGATGCGTTCTCATATGTCGATGACATTTATCGTTTGCCGACTTTGGTTATAAGTTTAACTTTGCTAAATCACACATTGCTTGTTTAGCAGTGCTTTTCTTGGGCTACGAGCTCAATCATGAAGGTAGGGGGTTGGCCCCCCACTTTCTGGAGAAATGTGCACAATTGCAGCCTCCATCTACTCTGAAAAAACTTCAATCTTTGCTGGGATTTTTGAATTTCGGGAGGACACATTCCTGATTATGCCCCGCATATCAAACCGCTTTATACATTGATACAACCTTCGTATTTTTCTGCCACCTGACTTCCGGAACATACCTCTATTGTTCAATCTTTGCAGTCTGATCTGCTTGCAACTAACTTCTTGTTAACACATGATAATACTACAAACCTGGTCATACGCATTGTGCTGGGGACGGTAGGTTTCACTTACTTAACGTTTAATGAAGGAGACACAGTACCAATTGCATACAAATCACATTTGTACACATCAGCGGAAATGCGATTTTCCAATGTTGAATTTTTTTTGACTGCGGTCCAAATGGTGATTCTGAAAGAACGATCACTGGCGCAGGGGAAACGCATTCTTATGGTTTCGCCTATACCTGCTTTAGAAGCAGTGACTAAGGCGACTGTGCCGAATTCTAAAGCTTTACATCCCCGTTGGATACAATGGGCTACTTAATTGACATCGGCTGATGTCACGTTTATCTTTGATCCTACTCTGCAGACACAGGAGTTTTTACAGTATGAACATGTTCATCCTCCTCCGTTGTCGTTACTTCCTTTGGATCAGTACAAATGTATAATTTATACCGATGGCTCGGCTCAACCGGCCATCGGGTCCAAACATGCTTATTCAGCAGCCTGCGCTATTGTGGCTGGTTCAATTGTAAATGATGATTTTAAGTCTTCCATTGTGCATACACAGGCACTGGGGGACTGTACGGCGCAATTGGCGGAGCTGCGTGCTCTTGTTTTAGCACTAGAGTACGCTGATCCTAATGTGAACAATCTTATTGTGTGCGATTCTTACTACTGTGTCCAGTCTTTTAATGACAACTTATTCTTTTGGTCTCAGAATGATTATCGAGACTTTAAAGGCAGCGCAATAAAGCATAACATGCTTTGGGTCCGAGTGGCGGAACTTAAAGAACGTCTGCCACTCACACAGGTTATACATACTCTTGGCCATCAGCGTGTGGGAACACATGCTGTTGGAAATTCTTTGGCTGACGAGGCAGCCAAATCTGCAGTAGCCACGTGTTCAGTTGCAGTAGTTACAAGGTCCATGACTAAAATAGATAATGAAATACTGACAGCTATAGCTGCTACGATGGATGGAACTGATTTCCAGCAGGGCTTCCCTTCTAAGTATTCTTATGATTTGTCACCGAACAAGTTCCTTATGCTACAATACCGTCAGTTGGGGATCGGCTGATTCCCAACATGGACCGCAGGCTTCCTTTGATCATAGCCGCACACGAGGGCATGGCTTCTACACATGCTGGAGTGTCTGCGACTTTCTATTTTACAGCAACGTTATTGGTGGCGTGGTTTATATAGACAAACTCATAATTATGTGCTTTCTTGTGACATTTAACAACAAATCAAACCATCTACGGTTTCACGTCCACCACAAACACAGCTATATATATCTAATCAGCCATTTGGCTGTGTATATCTTGATCACTGCGGTCCATTGACTTCTGATACTGCATATAAATATATTTTTGTTGCAGTTGATTCATGCACTAGATTCCTATGGGCTTGGCCACAACGCAGTGCTGACGCTCGAAATGTCATTAGAGATTTGCGTGTCTTTGTCGGGACGTTTGCCTGTGGCACCTTCCATTCTGACCAAGGTCCAGCGTTTGCCTCTCAGGCGTACAAGGACGCGATGAATTCTTTAGGGGTGCTGGTGCAGTTTTCTTCTCCATACAGGCCTGAGGGCAATTCTATAGTGAAGCAAATGAACCGTGACTTAAAGCAATCTTTGACAGCTAGAGTCTTAGGTACTGGCAGGAACTGGCTGGCCCATTTGTACGGAGTTCAACGTGCACTTAATAATCTCCCGAGAAGATCTCTGGGTGGGCGGACCCCATACGAAATGCTCTTTGGCATTAAGATGTTTGTGCCAGACCTTGATGGTCTAGACGTTGTGGCGGCTGCCGCAACATTTGACGTAGATAACCATTCTACTATGCTACAGGACCTACAAAAGACCCGTGACAGCTTCGCTGCAGAACATTTACCCTCTTCCGATGAAACGGCAATGCTGATCCCGGTCGCCGGCTGGCTTCCTAAGATTGGAGATCTGGTACGAGAAACTAGAGAACAAAAAAGAATTTGGTCCTTCTTATCGTGCACCTGTCCCAGTTCTTGGATTGAAGGGTACTCATACAGTGATACTACCACCTTTGCCTGGTCGCAAGGAAAACAGATATATTTCAATTGACAATGTCAAACTACACCATCTGGCCGATTCTGAATAGTGGGACTCCCAGTATTTCAAGCAACACTATTTCCCTGAATCCGATGGTTTCAGCCTCTTCGACTAATGCCCGTGTCGTTGAGGGTGAGATGGAGACTTCTATTGACTTTCTGCCTGTTGTGCCCTCATCCTCCTCCAACGCTGCCGTTGAGTATGCTTATCCTGCGGATGAGTATCATATTGACGTACCAGACAGCCCTTTACATCACTAATCTGATGCTGCACTGCCTCCGTTAATGAACATGGGAGCAAGCGGTTATTTTGGGGACCGTACGAGCTTCTCTTATGACTCTTCCTCTTCGTCATCGACTGTGACAACTCCACCGACGCAAACCAGTGTTTTCATCTCCTGGTTCACAAAGACTTACCTGGTTCCACCCTGGACCTACATCGAGCTGGTGCTTATACTGATTTTCCTCTTCATGTCGATTGGTTTTGTGACAGTGTTCTTCTTGCTAATCAATGGTCATTACTTGCCAGAATGCTCTGCTGTGAAGTTGGTTGATGGAATTCTGGCTCCACATACATCGTCCCACATCATGAAACGTGATCAAGCCCTTGTGAACATTTCGGCCTTCCTTGTTGCTGATGGCATCGTTTAGGATAAAGTTGCATTCGAAATCCATGGTCTGACGGAAGTCCTCAACATACCATACGTGTTTTGCGTTTCCTTTGGAGATGTGGTAACACAGGACATACATTTTGATGATTGGGATGTACAAGCAGTACATTCGTAGTTTTTCGATGTAAAGTATTATGCTGCTTTTAATGCTGAAGATTTGTATTTAAATTTTGCCAATTATGCTGATTTGTTCTGTTACCAACATTATGGTCATCATTTTTTGAATAAAACAAACACGTTAAGACCGGTTTTTAATTTTACTCAGTGGGAACATTGTCCAACTCCCCTCAAGGGAAGTTCCAAAACACTTCGGAATAAGTTCACCTATTTTACTGAATACAACACGTCCAATTCAGAAGAGTCCTATTTCTTTAAATTGAAACTGCTGTCTCAATCTAAATTTATGTTGACACACACAAAGTTGATTTATTCGAATTCATTTAGAACTGAATTAGCCTTACAGGGTTACGAACCCTGGAAAAAAAACATTGATTTGAAATCGATTTGGGGTACCAAAGCTTGGCAGGCCCAGGGAGCCGAAGCTTTGCATCATGCGTGTCTCATTTCAAATCAAATATTTTAAAATGACACGGTGCACCAAACTACTTGCTTTGGTTTGGCTACAGCCCAAAATTTGAATATTCCATCCATTCCCTCATTGGCTGAGTATGGTGATTGGCGTAAACACACCAATCATACAATCGACGAACTACAAGCACTGTTTCGAAATGGCAGTTTAAATATCTCTGATGTTCACCCCTCAGGATTGTTGTTGTGGCACACCAATGGCAATGCCTGTCAACTGCGTTTTCATAATGCAACGACTGGTTTCACACAAACTAGACCGGATCCACGTTTCCCGCATTCACATTCAGTCACCACTTGTCAAATTGTGTCAGCAATGGTTGGAACACTCTACACTGTCGTCAGTAAAACAACACCTGTCTCTTTTGTCGAACAACATTAATTTGGCTGATTTTATTTTGGGTCCTAAATCACCAAGGTCAAAAAGATTTATCTATGAGGTTTATAATGAACTATGGAAACTATTGCAGATGGAAGCAGCGTTCCGTTGGTGCCAAATTGACAAAGCAAATTTGGAGAAAGATCTTGCAGTAGTCGACAATAGCATCAATACATTGTCTTCCCGTATTTACACATTAGATAATATTGTTTCGCCTGTCATTGATATTGCTCAAAGTGATGTATCTGTGTTGTACCGTGGTCAAAATCAATTACGATCTGTGATGCAATTTGCATGGACGTTGCAAACTCTCAAAATGGGAAAAGTACCATGGGATTATTTGAACGCTTCTGCATTGTTTATGCCATTTAACTTGACTGATAAAGGTTCATCATGTCCATGAAATACGCTACATACACATTGGTGCACATTGAACAATTAGAACATTTACCATTTTCCGTAGCATAGACTGATTCAGTTGTATGGTTAATTCATGGCGTTATTTCTCTTCCATTCTCGCTATTTCAGTTTAAATCTTGCATGAAACACTTCCCGATAGGACGCTTTGAACCCCTGGGTAGTGCGTTTCTTCATAAATTATGGTCCTTGCCTTTCACATACAGATGTCAATGGGAAGAGAAGGAAGTTTTCCTAACAGGAGAAGAGTGCGATTCCACAGTAGGACATTCCCTAGTTTGCAAGCAAGTTAAATTGCACAGCGCTTGTAACGTGTCCGCCGCTAATCTAGCTTGTTTTTTGAAAGGTACCCGTGTCCCAGCAATAATTCCCGCACTCACATTGCTTTCGAATGGCAGTTATCTTATTTTGAATAACCACGACTGCTGTGGCTTAAGGGCAGGGATCCCGTATATAGTAACAGTTTCACAACGTGCTACTTGTTGTAGCAATGTGCTTTTTCCACCCCCGAATGGGACTGTAGATAGTTCTCTTTGGCCTTCCGTTCCGACTTTAAAAACAGATTTCAATAAACTAAGCAGGCTCAAAGCGCTATTGTTTCGACAGGAAGTGGCTCTCACTTCTGCTCGAGAGACCTTCGAATTGCAGGTGGCGAGAACATCTAGTGAGATTCAGTCACTCCTGAATGCGAATCTCCCACTCCATTTTGGGGAACTGATACATCAAATATTTAATGCGTCTGACACAGAAGGCCTTGCTCATTTTTATAAACTTGTGGGATCCAGCCTTGTGACCTCTTTTCAGACGATTTTTGGAGTAAAACCGGCCTTTATCCATTCTTTTTTTTGCAGCGCCTTCGGAGGGTTTCTCTTAATTCTAGCGCTGGCGCATGGTGTGCTGATACTTCTGCTCCTGTTACGCAATGGCTGCCCATCTTGTGGTACTGCACAGACCCGGCCAATTGCAACTGTACCGTGACCGAATGCAACAACATTTTGGATGCTTGCCATTAGCGACGCTTGGCGTAAATTATGGACTAACTTTTCGCTTTGCCTACTTCACTTGCGTGCAACCTGTGTTCTACTGCCGGCGGTGCCCTTTCTATTGGGCCTTGGATTTGTGCCTCTCCAATACGTCATGCGCTGACCCGGATTATGATCTGTTGGTGGGTCCATTACTGGCCCATGACCAGGCCTGTTCTGGGGAAGGCCGTTTGATGCGTGCTACTGCACTTGGAGTGTTGGCTGAGTGGAACACCTGTGCGGCGGCACAGCGCCTCTTACAAAGGAGTTTCATCGAATATCACGCAAGTTGCCCAGATATGCTCTTGGAAGCATCGGATTACGGGGAACACGTGAGTTCCTTCACACTGCTTAACTGGATGGCACCCCTTTTTGCTACGAACGATAGGGATGACCTTTTGGAACAAATTGCATTCTTAAGTTCACGGGATTTGATGGCTAATCCAAATCTGCATTAATCACGTTTTCAACGAAACATCTTTTTCTCCCTTTTTTCTTTTTCGGATTTGGCCATTTTTAAGCGTTTTGAGACTCTGCTTATCTTTGAACTCTGGGTGTTTTATCTATATGCTACGACCTGGCCAAGGGGATGGTGTCATATGGCCGATAGGGTCATTGTCGACATCGCTAAGTTAGCATGAGCTCTGCTGCCATGATGCTGCTTTTGCGCACGTTGCTACATGACTTTGTTTTGCAGGACGCTGTTTATGCCTTTCGCATGAGAACCGTCTGTTTTGTGCGTTCTTGGTCTGTTCCTGGAGTTTAGTCTGAACACGCTGAGCAAGGTCGATACACAATCCCCCTTGTTATTCTGTTCTGGTCAGTCCCTAGCACCTAGACAAAACACGCTAACACGGCTGCGGCTGCTGAAGACTCGTGCTTTGATATTATGAGAATGCATGTTTGGTACACACACACACTTGGAGAGGGACCTTTCCAGGGAGAAGAGCCATGCGATTCCTATGATGTAGATATACCATCTAGGCACTAAGGTATGGGGTCTGCTGACAAAGCCCAGAGATCTTCTATTATATAATAATACTTCTTCTAACCAAGGGGAGGGTGGTTAGGCCTTATAGTCCTTTATTTATTTATTTATTTTGTAATGCGCATGAATCATCCCCGAAGGGATATCTCGGCGCAGCGGGATCCAAAAAATGCAGGGCAAGGAGCTTAAAAGATTAAAATAATTCAGTTTTTAATAATTTTCTAAACGTGTAATGAACGGTGCATTCCCGAAGGTGTAGGGGAAGTTTGTTCCAAAGATGGGGTGCCAAGAAAGAGAAAGCACGGCCCCCTGAGCGTGTTTTCTTAATGCGTGGTACCATAAGAAGAGACTTATTGGCAGATCTCAAATCTCTTGTAGGCCGATGTGGAATGAGTTTTTCCTTCAAGTAGATAGGTCCCTTGCCATTAAGTGCTTTGTGCACTAGGCAACAGATCTTGAAGGTAATCCGCTTCCACACTGGCAACCAGTGAAGTGCATGTAGTAGAGGGACAGAGGCTGATCTCGCTGGAAGGTTGTGAATGAGACGGGCCGCTGTATTCTGGACTACCTGGAGCTTGTCCAGGAGGGATTCGTTTACCGCAGCCAGGAGAGCATTTCCATAGTCCAGGCGACGGATCACCAGTGCCTGGACTAGGGTCTTACGTACTGCCCTTGGGAGCATTGGAAAGACTCTTCGTAATAGTCTCATAACCAGGAAACAGGAGCCAGTAATGGAAGTCACTTGGTCTTTCGTGGTTAGCTTCTGATCAAGTTTTATGCCCAGATTCTTCACAGAAGATTTTGGAACAGGAGGTGGTCTTAATTCCGGCGGCCACCACTCGGGAGACCATAACCGTTGAGCAGCCCCGAAGAGCATAATTTCAGTTTTGCCACCATTTAGTTGGAGAGAGTTAGCAGCCATCCATGCTGTAATAGCTTTCATGCCAGCAGTGAAATGCTCTCTTGTTTTGGACGGTCTTTATCAAAGGCTAACAGAAGTTGGGTATCGTCCGCGTATGAAATAGGCGTGAAGCCATACGCTCTTATGATGTTTGCAAGAGGAGTGACATATATGTTGAACAGAGTAGGGCTCAAAGAAGAGCCCTGGGGCACTCCTTTATTTATCACCATGGTACGTGAGTGAAAAGGTCCTAAATGAATAGTCTGAGTTCGGTCAGACAGATGGTTTCTGAACCACTGTAGCACCAGGCCCTGGATACCTATCTCCTCCAGTCTCCATATCAATATAGGATGAGATATGGTATCGAAGGCTGCAGACCGGTCTAACAGCACCAGCATAGATGGCAGATTTTTGTCTTGACAGTTTCTGATATGGTCTGTGACAGCCAAGAGAGCAGTCTCGGTGCTGTGCATAGGTCTGAAGCCTGACTGAGATGAATCGAGGATCTTGTTAGACTCAAGGTGGTCCATCAGTTGTTTGTTGATGTTACTCTCTATTATTTTGCTAGCCCAGGGAAGGAGTGATATAGGACGATAGTTGGAAACATCTGTAGTAGGAAGGTTACTTTTTTTCGGGCTCGGGATAACCTGAGCAGCTTTCCACTCTGCTGGAGGTACGCCCGTGCTCAAGGAAAGATTCAACAGGGAGCTAATGGGCGGAGCCAATTGCTGAAACAGCATGGCTACTCTCTTCGCAGGAATAAGATCTTAAGGAGAACCTGATTTAACCGTTTTTAGAGCGAGTTGAGTGGACTCTACACTAAAAGGAGCAAACTTCTTGAGAGTGCGGGGGCAGGTTTGCTTATTACCAACATACGTAGGCTCCGAGTTAAAACAGTGTGTCAAATTAGCAAGATCATTATAGATTAGATTTACTTTATCCTCCAGATGATCGGCAATCTGATCGCAAAGTATTGTTATTGCAGGCCTGAGGATTGATGAAAGAATTAAGGGTTTTAAAAAGTTTCTTGGAGGAATTGCCAGCGCTCACGAGTTGCTGCACAATAAAACATTTCCGTGCTTTCCTAATATTGCTGTGGTAGTGCGCTAAAGATTTTTTATAAGCTTCCCGATTGTTAGGTATAGGAATAGACCGCCATCGTCTTTCCAACTTTTTACATTGGGTTTTTTCCTTGCGTAGATCTGGCGTATACCAGGATGCATGTGGTGTTAATCTTGGCGAGGAGTGAAATGTTTTGGGTGCTAGAGTATTGATGGCAGTATTGAGAGATGTATGAAATAGTTTGAAAGCTTCCTGCACGTCTGTTGCATTCTCTATGTTAGGGATAGTAAATGCTTTCATAAAGGCATCAGGAGAGACTTTATGCCATTGTCTACTATGGATTGGTTTAGGGGGATTATTACAAGATACGGCCATGTGGGACGCTGAAATATGAAAGTTTATAAGAGTGTGGTCCGTCCAGACAAGAGGACAAGGGGTTTCACAGGACAACAAGGGGGAGTTGGTGAAGATCAAGTTATGAGTGGGACCCATAACACACTGTTTGAGACCTAGGGAAGCCAGGTCAGAGCAGAGTTGTAGTGCTTCTGCATTAGAAGGCTCGTCCACATGGACATTGAAATCCCTGAGTAGAATAAAACTATTAGAGGACAATGCCTGTATCGCGATAAGCTCTATAAGTCTATGGCAGAAAGGTCCCAAGGGGCCAGGGGGACGGTAGACAAGAGCTCCTTTCCAGCTATTCTGGGGGAAGAAGTCAATTTTAAAGACACATATCTCAGCCCATGCCTCCGAGACAGATTCCGTAATCGTGACTTTAAGTGAATTATTAAAAATAATTGCTAGTTCTCCTCCCATTTTATCTAGCCTATCTAATCTAAGTATATTATAGTTAGAAGGTAAGGCCATAGCAATAGCGGGGGTGGAGTGCGGTTTGAGCCACGTCTCTGTGAAAAACCCCAGGGCTGGCGAGAGAGATTCAAGTATGTCCCAGATTTCAATTTCGTGCTTAGGCAGTGATCTAACATTGCAAAGAAGGCATTTCCATGCATTTGTGGATGCAACATTAAGATTAGAAGGGCCTTTGTTAGTAAAATTAGCCTCAAGAACTGGATCTGAACTGAGCATCGACACTGGGTCAGAACTGTGCACTGACAGAGATTCAAGATTGGTCAGCTTGAGACTTTGAAAACAGCATTGATGACAGGAGAAAGGTCCTTCAAGGATGTTTACTATAGTTTGTATGTGACAATGTGAATAGGTAAGGGAATTATTAGAATAGTTCCCAATTTTAACCAGTTCCTCTCTGCTGAGTAGACGATATTAGCAAGGTTTCTTATATCGGCGGGCGCGATACAAGGGTTCTGGCTCCTGGCGACGGACTGGCGCGGACGGGCGCAGACGGGCTTGCCTTTGGCACGCCCGCCGCCCGCGTCCACGCCGCCATCTCCTAAATATAGGAAATGGTATAAGGCAGCTAGATCCACTGTCTTTATAAGATGACATCTCCCTTTATAATATATGGACTTGCTACAATGCTAACTGTTTTAGGTGTATGCGTTTTGCTGCTGGTAGTGGCTCGTATACTGCGTTATAGAGCATGATAGTTAAAATAAACATTTTAAACTATAACAGTGGCTCTGTCAATTCTTATTGTGGACAAGTACAAGTGAGTGAGCGAAAGGGTACGTCTTGTTACCGCGATTCCTGAGAGAGTCAGGATTGTTGTGTTCTGGGGTGTCTAATCATTTGTATCTTCGTGATTGTTTAGGAGAGCGAGTGAGACACTATAGCTAGTCGGTCCTGGGATTGTGGGTACTGAGGCGGTAGGAGAGGCTTAGCCCCTATTCACTGAGGTCCCGTATTCCTGCGCATAGTTCTGTGTATGTGCAGAATCCCTGCAAAAGTATACTCAAAAACTAACCGAATTACATCTTCAATGTAGACAATCCGGGCATAGATGACAGAAAGGATATAATTCAGAAGACTTAACTCAGTTCAAAACAGTTTTAAAAGTATACCAGAAACAAATTATAGTGGAGAAAAAAGCATACTACACAAATCTAATTACATCAGCTGAATCAGACCAAAAATGCATTTTTAAAATTGTGAAATCATTCACCCACTCCTAAAATATTGAATACAAGTATTCCCCCTTCTCAAACATTATGTGACAATATTGCCAACTTTTTTGATCAAAAAATCCAAAAGTTACAAATAGACTATAATATGGGATATGCTCCTCCCATAGACGTATCTTCTGTATCCCGTAAGGCCATCTCTAATCTTCAAACTTTCGAGACTATTAGTCTGAAACAGTCACGCCAAGCCATTCCTTCCTGCAAGTCTGGTTCGCCCTTTGACGCTTGTCTGCCGGAAGTGCTACCCGCTATCATTGATGATGTCAACCTGGTTATCAATGATATATATAATCAACTCTTCCCTGCTAGCTGCAGACGCTTCCACTGATTGGAAAGTTGCTGCGGTAAAGCCCCTTAAAAAAAAGCAACTAATGGATCATACCACTCTCTCCAATCTACAGCCCATCTCTTTGCTGCCTTACCTTAGTAAGATCACAGAGAAATTGGTCAATAACGCGCGCAACGAAATTCGTTTTATTTATTTATATGTCTACTTACCTCTATTCGGCCGTATTCCTTAGTTTACTACCCCTCACCCTGCCCCTCCCCCGCCCCACGTCACCGCCCGACAGCACTCCCACCACGGGCCGCTACTGCTCCAAAGGCTGAGTAGTGGCTCAAGCTCACACCAAGGAATAGGGCGCCCTAACCATCTGCTCATGGAACATTGGAGGGCTGCAGACAAAAATTGTAGAGGCCTCAGTAGTAGAATTCTTGAGTTAATTTGACATATTAGTGATAAAGGAAACATGGGCCCAAGCCAGCATTCCCCTTATAGGGTTCATAGAGCAGAGCAAACTGGCACAGAACAGTAGCTCCTTTGAAAGTGCAAAGGGTAGCTTGACAGTCTATATAAATTCTGGTTTGCCTGTAAAAATTGTTGAACTAATCACGGTTGAACCATGGATTTTGGCTCTGCACCTGGAAAACTGGGCCAAGAAACCTGGTGAGTCGCTGGTGCTTGTAAATGTTTATATCAACCCAAAAAAGAAAACCACAGCAGTGGATAAGCTTGTTGCAAATATGTTACAACTAAAAAATACATGTCTGCCAGCATATCTGCTATTTTCTGGAGACTTTAACCTACATTTATTTAATCAACCAAGCAAGGAGCATGTTGAGACAATAAGGCACTTCTTGGACCAAAGTCTGCCACCTTATAACTAACGGGACAAGATCGGGGAAAAACTAATAGGAGCATGTGAGCTGGCTGGCCTCATTACCCTGAACGGCCGTCTACCAGGTGATACACTACCAAGGTGGACCAGATCATTTGACAAGTCTGTCTCCTATCTAGATTATACGATGGTAAACTTGCCACTATATAATCAGACGGTGGATTTTAGAATCACACATCAGGAGAGCGACCACCACCCGCAAGTAATATCGATTGGGGTTAGCAAGCTTGAACACGAGCCAGCAAGGGCCCTGCTGGAAGACGCCAGGTCAGAAAACCCTAAAGTGTTTTAAGTGGAGCTCAAGCTCTGCAAAAAAATTGGCGGAAGATGCCATGGAAACCCTCAAGCTACTTGCGTGCGGTGACACTAATCCGATAAGTCTGTGAAACCTTGGCTGACTATCTGGTCTCAAAATATCCAGCCAAAGCCTTGAGCAAGGGGGCCTGATAGGGCCCCACAAATGTCCAGTTCTGTTGAGATCTATCTGCCTGATGAAAGCCCAAATCAACAGAATGCTCAGGCAGCTACGGCACTCCCCAGAGGATCTTGAACTGCTACAATCTCTGTGAAAGGACAGAAGGACCCTGAAAAAGAAATATGGGCTTTTAAAAGGAACAGGAAAGAAATGCAATGGGCTAAACTCCTGTACGCCTCTAAATTAAAAGATACAAAGAAATTTTGGAAGTTGATCAACGACATAGATAAAGGCCCATGGACAGTTTGTAACGCGTATATAATCAAGGATGGCTGGGTAAAGCACCTAAAGTAACATTTTTGGGGAAGTAAGCTAAATGTGGTTGACCCAGCACTGCCTCACGAGAACCCAAGGGTAATTAATTAAATTGAACCGCTAGAGTATATGGCTACTGCAAAAACTAAAATTATAAAGAAATCCCGCTCAGACTGTGCTCCCGGCCCAAATAGAATCCCTCAAGCTGTCTTCAAAGAGCATACTACGTGATGGGCCAAGTTCTTGGCCGGCATGCTTAACACCATTTTGGCAGATGGGTCTATTCCGGGAAGCTGGAAAGGCTCAATCATTCATCCCATCTTTAAAGGAGGAGCCGCCACACCCCCAAATAACTATCACTTAATAGCACTATTGGATGCTGACCTCAAGTATTTCTCAACATTACTGCTACAGAATCTAGAGGTATGGGTGTCAAACACAGGTAGGCTTCCGTTGAATCAGACAGTGTTCATGAGAAAGCAAGGTACGCTAACTAACCATATGGCAGTAGGACTAATACTGAAGAGAGCAAAGGCCACTGGCACACCGCTATACATGTGCTTTGTGGATTTTAAGGCAGCATTAGATAGCGTCTCACGTGAAAAGCTATGGGCAAAACTTTAGCAGTGGGGATGGCACCCATCTGTCAAGAGCGGTGAGGACATCCATTGGCACCCCTCTTATTTAATTTATACATTTCGGACCTCTCCCCGGCACTAGATGCGTTGATATCACGTGCTCCAAGCCTTGGTGGCACTCCACTCTCAAACATCCTGTATGCGGACCATCTGCACCAGCTTAGTAACACCAGGGTAGGTTTGCAGAGATCAAGCAACTGCCTGGCATCATATGCAGTTGATAATGGTATGGAGATTAACCTTAAAAAAACCAAAAGTAATCTCGCTAAATCGCCATATCCTCAATCGACACAAATGGTATCTTAACGCAACTACGATAGACGAGACATCGAGATACATCTACCTAGGCTTCAAGATAGACTCCAGGTCTTCGTATGCCCCACAAAGGGAAGCGATCAGAGGAAAAGCCTTAGCCCTACACTTTTGCATTTTTTACTCTGGCAAAAGCTTTACGCAGTCATAATTTCCAGCCACTGGCGGCAGTAATAAAGGCAAGATTGATATTGTCCCTTTCATATGGAGGTGAAATGATGGTGGGGGCAGATGCCAGTTTATTAGATCAAATCATAACAAATATCTATAAAAAAGTTTTCCAGCTGCCAAGATCGGTGTCCCCCGCCCAAGTCAGGCTGGAGTTTGCACTGACCAGACAGGATTTAGCTAGGTCTGGTGCATTTCTTAAATGCTGCCACATGTTGAGAACAGCTGCTAAAGGCTCGCTAGCCAGCCTGACCTGGTCTGAAATTATTCTCCAAAGAGGAAAGGGTGTCTACAAGAAATACCTTGATGATGGCATAAAATAACTAGGGCTGGATGAACTATGGTCTTTGGATACAAGTGCCCAGGTATTCAAAAGGATGGCAAATAAAAGCATAAAGTTGAGAAGCTGGATAGAGGACAAAGGAATAGTTGCCAAACGCTTGCATGGATGTCTGGTGCTGAACTCCTACAATGATCAAAAGGCCACCCATCTCTTGAAAGCCTCATACTCTCTGAAGATTAAACAGAATTTTTTATTATTGAGGATGGGAGAGATCCTACACTGGACCTTTTACCAACATGGCAGGAAACAAATCAACAGGGGGATATGAAATTTCGTCTGTGCTATCAAAGTAATCGCTGCTCAATATCCCATGCATCTGCCCCTGTCTAAGCCACCCACAGAGGACCCTACTAAGGAAGGAGTTTAAGACATTGGAGATCAGGTCGTGCAGATAGGCAGTAACAGAATCGCTCGATCCACAGAACACAATCCTTAACATCCAACTGGTGCAATTCCTGAATATTTTTAAGGACCTTGTTAAAGAGAACACTGTTTCCCAGTCTGGGGACAACGCTGCTAGCTAAGTTAGGCTACCTGAAGGGCCTATAGAATTGACGGGTTGGTTGCTAGTGAGCTACGAGGACCATCCAGTCCCTATCCCGTCTCACTGTTTTAGGGGTACTTATTAAAATCTTAAAGAGTTTTATATACCAGGGGTCATGGCTACTCAGGTCACGCAGGGAAAGGGAATACCGTATTAATGAGTAGGAGTTAGCTGAATGGGTTGGGGCAAGTTACCCTGCCAAACCTAAATTGGGTTGTTGGGGAGGAGATAGCTTCACTCCAAGAAGTTTATAATTTCCACCTTGCTACTTGAGCACCACTTGCACTTCAGTCACCGTATAAGCACTTTGGCACTTTATGCGCTCGTTTGAGCAGCCAGCCCACTTATGAAAAATAAATAAAATCCCGTCAAGCATCTTGGTATCCTCACGGGTTCACTTGACTGGGTAGCCCAGTCAAGATATTGCTAATATAGAATCCACTTGGCATCTTATGCGCCTTCAGGCATTAAGGGGCAGCTGCTAGTTAGATCAGTGCAAGGCGGCACTTTTTGTCTTTTACAAGTAATAGGTGCCTGGGCCCACAACAACAGAGGCATCACGGATAAGGAGAGTCGGTTTTATGCTAAATGTTATTATTTCGGTTTGTTCATAATTGATTTTAATGAATGCATGTTCATGTATCTGAATCAAAGTTTATGGTTTTAATTGACTAATAAACACATTTTTGACTGAATGACACCCCCAACACTACTTGGCCCAGCTCGCAGCGGGAAAATATGTCGCTGACCCAACCTCTCGTACAGCAGCTGTATGCAAGATAACTTTACGTATGTTAACAGATATTAACCCTGTACATTGCGCAATAAGAGCCTGAGACTCACTCAAAACAAAAGCACACTTGTCACCCTATGTCAGGAGGACCGAGCCTCTAATAACTTATTTTTATGGAATGTGCGTTTTACCATGGGTTCCGCAAGTGCCTTCCCAGGTTAAAACACACATTTAAAATATATTTTTTGGGCCCAGAGGGCGTCGACCTATATGTCAGGAGGGCCGAACTTCTAACAATTTGAATTTTCCTTTTTTCAAGTTCCCCCGGGGGCGCAATCGCGCCCTCCAAGAGAAAAAACTCTTTCCCAATAAAAAATATGACCCTCAGGGGGGTTGGCCCGTATACCAGAAGGACCTAGCCCTCAAACACAACAAATCCCTGCTGTACTAGTGGGCTTCCTGCTTGTGGATGGAGTTGTGACCGCGATCCACAAGCAAGAAACTGTTTCAGGGGGGAAACAGCCTTTACAACGGAAGTGTTACCACGCATGCCATTACAACGCAAAAGGCTTGTTGCAGGGGATAGAAGGTGTTGGAGTTAACTCCAACACCTTCCCTACTGTTGCACAGACTGGAGTTGGAATAGTAAATTATACTATTCCAACTTCCAGCGCACCCCGACAGCAAGTCGGGGTAAAGGTATGCGTTGTAACGGCATGCGTTGTAATGGCATGCGTTGTAACGTCATACAACCCTTTTGGCAAAAAATACCCAATGGACATGGTGGCGAGATCTCACCTGCTTCTGTCCTCTCTGGCTGGTGGTGATTTGTGATGTCATCATACCTCGTGGCGCACTGTCAACATAAGGGTGGGAGGGGCACGGGGCTGAAGCTGAAGCAATTCCGCTTTGCCCTCACCCTAGGAATTAAAAAAAGGAAATATCCGATGAGCTCACCAGAGGTGCCTTTACACGTTTCCCATTGTCATCCGTTGTCCAACCCACCCTGAAGGGGTTAATAAGGGACCTTTGCTTCACTAAGTGATAAGTTCTGGTGGTACTTAGTACCATTTTCGCATTAGCCACGTACCAGGGCCATTCCTAGATGCAAAAAAGCACTAAAATAATTCTAGTCACTTATAAGGGCTATTTATATATAACATAGGAACACTTCCAGGCCACCTAGAAATGTGTAACATCCCAATAAGTTCAACAGGGCTCCAATAAACTGCATCTTCTGTCAAGTAATTCCAAGGGATTTTTTGTGGTTCAAAGAGAAGCTGGGACCAAGGTAAGTGTCAGAAAGCAGATGAAGACGTTAAGAGGCTTCTTATGCGCCGAGAGAGATTTGACAGTATGGGGACAAATGCTAACAGAAGTGTCCGTGACAACAACACAAAGTGATAATGAAATCATACCTACACGGTCACCCACCCACACTTCACCGGTACTCAATGCAGGAACATCCCAATAGCCCTCTCACACAGCCTTAAAGTAGTGATGCTGCCGGTTGCTGCCAGGGGAGGGTAGAGAGGGTATCTTTAATTTAATTTGTTATTTTTTGTTTTCTTGTTTATGCTCTACGGTTATTATAAAAAATGTAAAGTGCATTGCAATATATAGTAATCCACTAGGCGAGTGGAGACTGTAAAGTAATGTCCTGTGAACAGCTAGCAACAGCAGAAGGATTGTTACAATGTAATATATATGACAAATGTTTAAGATGTGCTCCGATGCAGTGCTATCAATAAAAACAAGTTTAAAAAAAAAGAGGCTTCTTATGTAGTCTGTGCTCTGACAGGCTATTTGCATTGTAGTAGTGAACATGGATCACTCCAGATGTGAAGCCACTACTGATGGCACTACTGGGAGTACTTTCAGAATTGGATTTAGCCCAAAGAGAGAAGGCAGTCATAATAATAATAATATTGCATCTCAAAAGCCGACCTCTGGTCCTGTTGATGCTCCTTGCTAAGGAGATGGGGGGAGTATAATACATGGAAGGGCCAGAGATGCTGTACAATCCTACCTCTGTATCGCTTCAGAGTTTGAGCCAGACCCACCACAAGGAAGGAATTCACAAAGAGAAAAAGGTTTAGTAAGATGGATCTGATACCCATGGATTTCTTGGAGAACAATGAAGGATCTTTGATAAAACTCTGGACCCCTATTATTTCTGTACCAATTTTTGGGCGCAAAGCAAAATAGGTTTTTGAGCCTCCTGCAATAAATTAAGCAATGCCCTCTGAACTTTTTATGAGAATGTTGGTGACAGTAGAGGAACATTTGATTACTTTCCTGAATGATCTTAGACCACTCGTGGTGCACCACTGCCAGTGAATGCTCTTTGATTAAAATAGAAAAGAGCTGGAGCCACTGAAAGAAGTTAGACTGCCTTCTGGATTAAACCTTAGACAGAGGTTATTTTTGCTGATGTAGATTTGTGATTGGTTTAAAATCTATGTTTCCTACTGAAGAGGGCTGCTTTTGTTGTTGACAGCTTTAAAAGCATGTAAAGGATGGGAAGTACTCTATTTGGTAGAGACAAAAAATGACATTTAAAGTCTTACCTGGCACCATTCCTATTTTGAATTTTTCCAAATCCTTGTTGACAGATAGTGTAAATATAGCTTTTCACCATCTACCAACTGAGTGAATGCAAGGAAAAGTTGTTGTAACCAAGGTGCACCCCATTATATAAAATGCATTTCTTCTACTTACTATTACTTCAACCCAGTTACTTACACCTTTAGCATTACTTCAACTACCATTACTTCAACAAACCGTTAATTCCACCATAGCATCTGCAATTATGCACGTTCTTAAGGGAAGTAAAAAAGTAGTTTGAAAGTTAAGCTAGATGTAAAGAAAATTAAATTAATCACATTAAATCATGTATTAAAATACATAATAATAAAATATGTTGCTAGTAAGGGTTTTGGGTTAAAGTGCATTTTTAATTGTCACATATTAATGATAATGTATAATAGTTACATATTAATTAATATGAATGAATTACAGAAAAACACTTGCCCTTAATATCTACATTAACTTAAGGGTAGAGGTTCTCCCTCCCATTATTTACATTTCAATAGTAATAATACTATTAAATATTTAACATTTGTTATGGTTCACTTTTAGTTTAATGTAATAGTAATATAATTCCATATTTAACATTTATGTTTGGGGTTCTTATTTTGTTAGTCTAATTAATATTAATATAACTAAATACTTAACACTGATTAAGGTTAGGGCTAAAGTTTGGATAGGGGTTAGGGTTCATTTTAGGATTTGGATGAAGGTCAGTGAAAAAATGAAGGGCTTGAAGTAAAATTGAATCTAATGGTATGGCTCAGGGATGGTGATCGAAGTGATAATAGGTCAAAATGACATGGCTGAATTAATTGTAATATGAAGATAGCATAGCAGCTTCCTTACTTTTTGTAAGTTAGAAGCAAAGAATTCTTCAACTTCATGAAAAGAGAAAAACTTTATGCAGATGTCTCTGTTTTTACTATGGCAACAAAACATACCTGTAGTGCCATTAATCTGTCTCAAAGTGAGGGAAGAATTTGGACCGAATTTCTTTACCTGGCTTTTCCATTCATTGGTTTCTTGTATACACAGAATAATGCTGAGAACCAGATCATACCCTTACTGACAGCAGCTGTAAAAATTGCTGACTGATGCTGAAGGCTTTCTAGTTTGATAATTTGTATCCAAGGCTTTCAAAGTTGTAGTCTCAGAAAAAATGTGTTACCTGTAACTCTCGTTCTCCAGTATTGGTATCTTTCATAGATTCACATGCGTGAATCATCACCGTCGTCGAGGTGGGAATCCCAAAGTATATTCTAAAGCAATGGAAGTAGTTAAAATAGCTTACAATGGCAAAAGATATTGACTTTATTAGCTTATCCACATCATTTATAAAGATCCAAACTCCAGCCAATCAGACGATAGTACCCTGTAGCACACTCCCAGCAGAGGCATCTTCCCTCAGATTTTCAAGCACTAGTGGGAATAGTCACGACTTGCCAACAAGAAGAGCCTCTAAGGGGAGGAGTATGGGTCGCATGTGAATCTATGAAAGATACCAATACTGCATAACAAGCGTTCCAGGTAAGACACACATTTTTTCTCCAGTATTGGAGTATCTTTCATAGATTCACATGCTTGAATCAGAATAGCTAGCAGTTACATACATGTTTAGCAAAATTATACTGGGCTTAATAATAGCAAAGAGACGCTTTGCAATTGAATGGCAAAAACCGACACCCATGAAGTGCGAAAGATGGCTGAAAGACATGTGTGAATGGGCAACTGCCAAGAGAGTAAGAATGAAACAAGTTAGGAGAGACAACAAATTAGAAGATGACCTCCAAGCATGGACTGCAATGATACGTGACCTACAGCCACCAATAGAAGAGAACTCACAGACTGGGACAACCAACCCATTAAACCCATAAGACACACAAACGCAGGATAGCTGAACAGACGATACATAATTCAGACAGCAAAAGGAATACAGATGTCCGACAGGGGTTGGAGGGAGTTAAAGGGATAAATTGGCATAAAGGCAAATAAGCAAGAAACACCGACATTAAAGGTATTTATCAGAGAATGAAATCAAGACATTGTCAAAAAAAAGGCTGCAACGTCAGGGTATCATGTTTTAACCTTAATGATGCATAAGTATGTATAATGACCAGCGGAGCACGAACCTATTGGAAGAGTTACTGTACGGTCTATGCTAGACAATGATGTTGCATGTATTTCTGAAATGCCAATAAAGTTGTTAAAAAAAAAAAACATGTTTAGCAAAATTATGTTATATAACGGATTGTGGGTACAAACTTACACATTTTATGATACCAGGCTCACGTTATTGGAAAAGATGCTGAAATACCACTTGCCCCACTGCTGTATCACGGTGCTGTGCCAAATCCAGGCAGTAATGCTGGGTGAAAGTATGCATGTTCTTCCAAGTTGCAGCATGGCATATACTTTCGATAGGAACTACAGCAAACAGGGTTGCCGTTGTAGAAACTGCCCTTGTAGAGTGTGCCTTAGTCCTGGGTCTCAAAGGCCTACTGGCTTATGATTGGCAGAACTGAATTGCTGTTGAGATCCCTCTTGCTATGCTGGCCTTGGCAACCGGACCTCCCTTGTTATTGTTTCCATATGCCACGAATATCTGGTCTGTAGTTCGTAGATGCCTTGTACGATGTAAGCAGAATTTCAAGCATCTTTATACATCTAGGTTATGCAAAGTTCTCTTTGCAGGTGTCTACGGATTCGGGAAAAAAGTCTTCAGCACGACAGGTTCATTTAGATGGAAATCTATTGGAACTTTAGGGATGAACTTGGGATTAGTTCGGAGAAGCACAGTATTATTTTCGAATTGTAAGAAAGACTCCTTTATTGTGAATGCCTGGAGCTCACTTACTCCTTTTTTTTTTTTTTTTTTGTGAATCTGTTTTATTGGGTTTTATGATTAGTACAGTACAAATCTTATAAATTCAGGCAATGTTGGGCATTACAATTGGCGTACAGGGCACAGCATAGTCATGTAGCATATTTACAGATCACGCCCAGGGTAGTGCACAAAGTAATCAATAACGTGGCTGACAGGTACATGTGCGGCTCGCTCTAATGAGCTAGCTAAGGGTGAAAAGGCAGATAGGAGAAGAGGGTAAGGAGGCATGATAGCTACATCATTGTCCACAGATTGAGCGTCCTCTGAGGTATAGATGCTGGCAAATGTCCATTGTCGCACACATGTGCGTGCACTGTCCCACAGAGCCAGCAGGAACGCTGGCGTTCATTTGCAGTTAAGGGCCAATAATAGATTCACTGATAAACAACAGAAACTGAGAACTGTGCATACAAAATGAAGGGGGAAGGGGAAAGGAAAAAGAGGGATGCACAACGTATATAACCAAACGTGTAGCCACGCAGCCGTGTACAGTATGGCCTATAGTTCACATGTCTAACAGCGGCCAGCTGCTACCCCATGTCTAGAATGTGTGTCGGCTGAGTGTCACAGATGGGTTATGTCAGCCAGTAAGAGAGTGGCATGGCACACACGCTACTGCTGTCGGCGGAGCTGTTCGCTGTCTAGGGCTGGCGTACTGGAAAGGTCCACGGGCAGTGTGTCTAGACTGTATTGTAGTGTGAGGTAGATTGTGTCACAATAGGTGGCGATGGGGATCTTACGCAATCCCAGGGTCTCCTCGCACTTAATAGCTAGGCTTTCCACTTTGGCCCAAGCGAGCATGGAGAGACGCCAAGCTTGTATGTGGGGGGGGGGGTCTGGTGCTTTCCATCGTTTACTAATCAGTCGCTTAGCCACGATATTCCCAAATCTATAAATCTGGACGTAACCTTCGTGGCGGGGGTTCTACAAAACTGATGTAATAGATATGTAGGCCAAGTGAAGGGCAGCTCCCGGTCAGTGCACTCGTGTAGCAGGGCGGCCACTTCCCTCCAGTATTCTTCCACCCTGGGGCAAGCCCAAAACATGTGCAGCAGATCGGCCCCTATTTCTGCACACCTCGGGCATGCGACATCTCCATGGTTAAAGTATTGATTAATTTTTGCGGGCGTGAGATATGCTCTGTGGATTATGTAAAGTTGTATCTGCCTAAAGCGCATGTTCCTGGTAATGCGTGTGGGGCTCTCAAGTGCCGCGGCCCATTCCTTGTCTGTGAACTGGTTACCCAAGTCCTGCTCCCACTTGTGGCGAAGCGTGTCCAGGCTTAACGCCGCATGAGTTCGGAGTGAGGCTGCAAACCAGCGTGTCAAGTGCCTGCCCTGTCCCATGACGTGTAAGTATTGCATGGTGAGGTGCGTTTGGAGCTCCGTCGTGACATCCCCCCATTTTGCCGTGAGCGAGGCCACTAGTGCTCGGTGGGTGAGGAATTGCCCAGGCGGTAGCCCCTCCTCATCCACGAGGGTTGCTTAGGGTGTGAGTGCCCCTTCATGGTATAAGTCCCCAAGGGTGTGGATGCCTTTGTCATGCCACTCTCTGAGCATAAGTGCTGTCAGTACTGACTGCCCACTGGGAGTGCCTTCTAGGGGTATCGCCGGCGCGTAAGGAATTACGCTGCGCGTCAGAAACAAGCTCCTACGGAAGCAGCTATAGGCTACCGCAAGTAACAGAGGTTCTGGCGGCCGTGGACATGTCCCCGGGTGAAACAACCGGACTATGTGTTCCAGGGGGTAGGGCGGCTGCGTAGTTGCTGTGTCCGCGCAGTGACGATCTGATAGCCACTGCGCTATCCACTGTAGCTGAGAGGCTAGGTAGTAATGTTCGAAACAGGGCGCTGCAAGCCCACCTTGGTCTGTAGGCAGATACAGCTTTTTCAATGTCATCCTGTGTCTAGCATTGCCCCAGATGAAATCTCTGAGTTGTCTCTCAAAAGTAGCGAAAAAGGAAGCTGGGACATACATAGGCAGATTCGTAAAATAGTAGAGGAGCCGGGGGAGGATCACCATTTTGGTGAGTGCTATCCTGCCCGTCACTTCCAATGGCAACATGCTCCAGAATCGCATCTGCGACTTGATGGATGTCACCGCTCTACCGAGGTTCCCATCGTAAAGATCTTGCGACTGGCGGTAAACTTGGATTCCCAGATAACGAAACGTATCTGGTGTCCATCGCACCAGGGTGCCACCTATGGCGAGGCCCGGATCGCAAAGCCCATCTTTGAAGGGGTAGAGGCAAGATTTACCCACATTTACTTTCAATCCGGAAAGTGCAGCAAAGTCTTCTAGCAGCTGGGCTAGCTGGGCAGGAACGTGATCAATATCCTTGATATAAATGAAAAGGTCGTCCGCGTATAGCGACACCTGATGAGTAGCATCCCCCAGGGGCACCCCGTCCTCTAGCTGGGTGCGCAGCGCTTCCGCTAGCGGTTCCATTGCGAGCGCGAATAAGAGCGGGGATAGGGGGCACCCCTGGCGCGTGCCCCTCTGTACAGGGAGGGAATCCGAGATGTAGGGGCCTATCTTGACTCTCACAGTGGGGCCAGTATATAGAAGGCGCACTAGTTGAATGAACTCTGGGCCAAGGTCGAATTTCGCAAGTACCGCGAACAGGTAAGGCCACTCCAGGGAGTCGAAGGCCTTCTCTAGGTCCAACACAAGGCAGCCTGCTTTGGGCCACTCCTCCGCTGCATAAGTGGCCACCCGAAAGAACCGGCGCAGATTAAGTGAAGTGTTGCGCGCCGGCACGAAGCCGTTTTGGTCTGCATGGACTAGTCCTGGGACTGCCTGTGCCAGCCTGTCAGCCACTACCCTCGCGAGGATTTTATAGTCAGTATTAAGCAGAGCCAGGGGCCGATAGGAGCCCAGCTCCTCCGGATCTCTGCCCGGCTTCAACAATGAAACCAGATGCGCCTTGCGCATAGAGGGAGGAAGTTGCTGCGTGTCTAGGGCCGTGGTGAACACTGTACCGAGGCATTGCACCAGCGAGACCCGGTATGCCTTATAATATTCGGATGGCAGCCCGTCCGGTCCCGGGGTTTTTCCCGACGCTAGGGACTGAATAGCCGCACCAATCTCCTCCAGTGATATCTGCTCGTTGAGCATTTCACGGAGCTCCTGTGTCACTGTGGGAAGCTGTAGGCGGCCTAGGAACATCGCCAGATCCCCCTCATTACCTCTACATCGGGATTGGTAGAGGCGTGCATAGTGGTGCATCAAGGCCGCATGTATGTCGCGCTGCGTGACTAACAACTGACCTGTGTGAGAGCGAAGCGACCCTATAGGGGCATGTGCGTGCTCCTGTCGGATCAACCAGGCCAGTAGTCTGCCTACCCTATCCGCCGCAGTGTGGGTGCGGGCTGTGTGTGCAGCTCACTTACTCTTCTTGCCGAAGTGAGAGCTAAAAGCAAAGCCACTTTCTATATCAAGAACTTGGGTTCTGCCTTTGTATTAGGTTCAAAGGGGCTCTTCATTAGTTGTGACAGTACTGTGTTAAGTTGGCTTGTTGGTGGAGGTGACTTTATCAGAAGAAATCTCTGAATAAACCTTTAAGAAATTGTGTGATTAGTCTGTTAGATCTCAGAGAAGGAGACCCTAAAGTTCTTCTATATCTTGAAATGGCTGCCAAGTGCACTTTAATGGAAGAATGCACCAGGCCCGATCTGGCTTGAGAGAGAAGGTATGGCAAAACCTGTTCTGGAGGCGATGAAATAAGGTGAATGTTTGAGCTTTGACACCATAAGCAGAAACGCTTCCATTCCAAGCGATACGTTTTGTTTGTAGCGTCAGCTCTGGCTCTTGCAAGAATATCCCTGCAGTCCTCTGGGATAGCTAGGTGTGGAAGCTCATGGTATTCAGGAACCAGGCCAATAAGTGCACAGAGGTCGGGTTCGGATGAAGGACCTGCTTGTGGTTCATTGACAGCAAATCGTTACGGTGTTCCAGTCGAATGTGGTTGTCCTCTGACAATAGTAGAAGCTCCGTGAACCAGAGTTGTCTGGGCCATCGTGGAGCATTGACTATTAGCTGGCACAGTTCCCTTTTCATTTCCTGAGAAGCCTGGGAATAAGAAGGATCGGTGGGAAAGAATACACATAGATCCCTGACCCTCTTATCAAAAATGCATTCCCCCAGGACCCTTCTTTAAGGTTCCAGCTTACGTAAAACTGGCATTTCTTGTTCTCTTGAGATGCAAAGAGATCCAGTTTTGGCTTGCCCCATCGTTGCAGTATGGTGTTCAGAATGGATTGGTTTAGTTCCCATTCGTGACTGCTCTTACTTGTTCTGCTTAAAGTATCTGCCAAACATTTGCTGACCCCGGGCAAATGTTCTGCTCTTATGGTTACTTGATGCGCTAATGCCCATTTCCATATGTCCTGTGCTTCCTGTGATAGGACCTGAGATCTTGTACCTCCTTGTTTGTTGCGGTAGTGAATACTGGTTGTGTTGTCTGTTTATATCAACACCGATGACCCCTGTATCCTCGGCAAGAAAGTTTGGAGGGCAAGTGAGATCGCTCGGAGCTCCAGGAAACTGATATGCATTTTTGACCGTGTGAGACTCCATTTGCCACTTATTTGATGATCCTGCAAGAGGACTCCCCAACCGTCTAGAGAGGCGTCTTTTGTAATGACGTATTCCAAAACTGGAGATAAGAGCATTAGCCCTGATGAGAGATTGTCAGAGTTCATCCACCAAGGTAGAGCTTTTATCACCGTTGACGTGAGCTGGATGACATTGTGAAATGAGCATTCCACTTGGACCCATTGTGCATCCAGTTCCTCCTGGAAAGGTCTCATTCTGAGATGAGCACAAGGTACTAGGAGAGTGGCCGATGACATCATGCAGAGACCAGACTTGAGCAGGCGAACTGAAACAGACTTTCTTTTTGAAAGAGTTCGAGCCAGCGTTATGAGTTTCCTCTGTCAGTCTGTGGACAAGAATGCCTTGTCTTGTAACATATATAGTGTTGCTCCCAGAAAATGTATCCTTCTTGAAGGAGAGACTTCTGCTAATTGCCCAAGAATTGAAACGTCTGAAGACATGTTGTTGTAGCTTTGGACACTTGACGAGCAGATGGTGCTTTGATTAGCCAGTTGTTCAGATACGGGAAAACCTGAAGGTCTTTTTGTCGTAAGTAGGCTGCTACTGGGACAAGGCATTTTGTAAAACTGCAGGGAGCGGATCTGAAACCAAATAGGAGTACCTTGAATTGGTAGTGAGTGCCGGCTACTGTGAATCTGAGAAATTTGCGATGCCTCGGATGGATAGGGATATGGAAATAGGCATCCTGCAGAGCTAGGCTCCTCATGAAGGACGCAGGATTTCCTTGACGGTGATCATACGAAAAATTGCTTTTTTCAGGTAATTGTTCAGTTTCCTGTGATCCATAATGGGGCGCCACTCTCCAGATTTCTTCATGGCCAGGAAAAAAACAAGAGTAGCAGTCCATTCCTTTCTGAGAATGTGGAACCTCTTCAGTGGCCCCCTTGGCTAACATAGCCAGAGCTTCCTTTCAGAGAAGATGAAGATGAGACGGAAGCAGTCGTTTTGGTGGAGTGGTAGGCAGAATTTGGGTGAACCCCAAGGTATGGCCATATGTGATGAGATCCAGGACCCATTTGTCCGTAGTGATCTTCCGCCATTGATGCGAATAGTTTGAAATTCTTGCTCCCACAGGATGATGTATTGTGGAGAATGTAACCGACATTATGACATCGTCACTGCTTCCTGCCAGTGTCTCTGGCTAGTGCTGATTGTTTTCTCCTTGGTGTTTGCTTGGCGTAAGCTGTCGCTGGTGGTGTTTGATAAGGTTGGTGCTGCTTGTAGGGAGAACGCAAGGGCTGGTGATAGGATAGGTATGACTGATACCTCTGATATCCTCCTCAATAGGAATAGGTACCTCTTCCATGAGCTCCTCGAAAAGGTGTTTTCCGAAACTGCAAGTTGCCGAAGGACCTAGCGGTGTCCGTATCAGCCTTGAGCGCTTGTAAGGCATCGCCGACGTGTTTGCCAAACAAGGCATCACGTCATAGGGCATAGCCAAAATTTGTGTTGAACCTCAGGGCGAAAAGTTGTAGCTTTGAGCCAACCCTGGTGTCTAAGTACTGTTGATCCTGCCAGCTGTCGGAAACCTATTGAGGCTATGTCCATAGCGTAATCTATGATTTCTGATGCAGATCATTCCCCCTCCTGCAGAATTTTCTTCGCTTTTGCCTTCTTGTCTTCTGGCAAGAAATCCAAATATGTGGCGATATCCGACCACATCTGGCGATCGTATCTGCCCAGAATTGCTAGAGGTTTCGCTGCACGGACAGTCGTGCCTGACATGACTGAGAACCGCTTACCAATATAGTCAAGGCGTCTGCCCTCCTTGTCAGGTGGTGTTGAGATTGGTGTGGACGGGTTCTTAGACCGGCGCTGAGCAGCCTGTGTAATAACAAAGTCTGGTTTTGGGTGTCCAATCAAACAAGCCGGTGGGTATTCAGGGGCTTTATTTTTTTGTCTATTTTTGGTAGGACCGCTGTAACTGTGACTGGCATTCATTATCTTTATTCCTTCCTCCCAGATATAGTCCACTATAAGGATTGTTCTGACTGTTTTCCTAGATTGTTCTTTAAAATCACCCAACTGTTAAATGCCTGGCCTCTCTCTCCATGAGCGTATGGAATCCGCCAATGTCCTCTGCTCTGGTGGAGAATCCACTGATTGTTGTGGTCAAGGAGAAGGTGTGGAGTTGAGGTAATCATCCCATTCAGTGGCTACAGATTGGGTATTTTGAATTTCACCCTTCTCTCTATCATCATCAGAGGAGGGTGGGTCATCCCGAGGAGGCATGGCAATGTGTGACACTGGGGTCATTCTCGGAGTAGCTGGTGGTGGCATAGGCTTGGGTGATCTAGGTGCAGGGTTTGGCGGACATATTGGTGATGATTGCACCCCTGCTAGTGTAGGGAAACTTTTATAATAGTCCTGCAACATGCCCTGTAAATCCCGTACTAGGGCTACGGGAACCTGAATCATAGCCTCTGGCGGAGGAGGAGGAGCGAAATGATGGAACTGCTCCATTTATTGGCTTGGCTGTTCAGTATATTGCTGCTTCTGATAAACAGGTTCATAATAGTCTCCTTCATCCTCATCATCCTGGTACATTACAAGCAGCTCTGATGGACAGTCGTCCTCCTTAGACTCTCCCACATTTAATAAGTGGCTTGGTGGCAAGGGAGATTCCTTGCTAGGAGAGGTATGCTCTGGGTGCATAATATTTGTGCTGGCTGGTCCCTCATCGACGGTGTCATCGATGGTAGCGGCAAAGATGCTGTTGTTAAAATTAACATGGGCGGCTTCTTTGCTTCCATCGTCAATGTCGAAGATATTTTCTCCGGCTGCGCCGTCAACGGTCTCGTCGACTAAGTCTTTGTCAGCAGTGTCGTCGTCGATGGTGGTGGTATGGTCCTCGACGGTGTCAGTATGGTTACCATCGATGAGATTGTTGTCATTGACAGGGTGGTTTTCGTCAACGGGGCAGTGATAGACGACGTGGTCGTTGTCGTCATCTTTGCTCTCATTGCTGTCAATGATGATTTTGACAGCGTTACTGTCGTCAACGAGGTTCTCATGGTCAGTTTGTACTTCTCGATGGCTGGTTCTGAAGAGGATTTTGTAGCTTTTAATGCCAGGGCTGAAGATGGAGTTGTAGGCTCTGGTCTTGCCTCTGAGGAAGCCTTTTCCCTTTTTTCTCCGTGTGCGGTGCCTTTTGAAGACCCATGGTGGGTCTTTTTAAAAGCTTTACTGTGCCCCCCTGGTGCCCCTTGGTGTGATCTCTCTCTCTCTTTCTTAATATTTTTTGTGAGGCAACAGTACTCTCACTATATTTTTGCTCAGAAACAACAGCAGTTTTAACCTTTAGTTTCTGGAGCCAAAGTAACAGCCTCCCCTGTCGATCTTTGAGAGTTTTGGAAGAAAAAGTTCCACAAATCTTACAGTCTTTTACCATGTGGGCTGGATGAAGGCAGTAGATACATACCTTTTGGGCTTCTTCCGAGTGCAGCCTCTTTTTCCCATAGGTCCCTGTGAGAAAGTGCCCTCCTTCTGCATGGCTGACCCCACTTTTTGCTGAACTGCTGATGTGCTTTGACTGAGTGTGCCCTGGGCTCCTGCCAACCAGGTACCCAGGGCCTATATTCTTTCCCTAAAACTGCATTGAAGACCAAACCCAATTGGCACTCTCTGGCCACAGGTCAGTCCCTGGTAAATGGTACCACAGATACACAGGGCACTGTGGTCAGGGAAGGCCTCTAAGGGCTGCAGCACTTATTGTGCCACTCTTAGAGGCCCTGTACCTTTACACTGACACACTGCCTTTGCAGGCTGCGTGTTTTGGTGCAGAACAAAGTGAAGAGTCGACATGGCACACATCCCTGTGTGCCATGCCTACAACCCACTGCCCTGGCATAGATCAGCCACCCCTCTAGCTGGGTGCACTATACCAGTGGTGAGGGTACAGGTGCATGAGCCCTGTACCCCTACAGTGTCTAAGTCCATTCTTAGACACTGTAAGTGCAGTGCTGCCATTAAGAGTATATGGTGCTGGGAGTTTGTCATTACGAACTCCACAGCACCATAATGGCTACACTGAAATCTGAGAAGTTTGGCATCAAACTTCTCAGCACATTAAACCCATACTGATGCCAGTGTGGGATTTAATGAAAAATGCACACAGAGGGCATCTTAGAGATGTCCCCTGAAAAACGACCTACCACTAGTGTCCAGGCTGAGTGGCTACTTTCAGCTGCCACCCCCAGACATGTTTCTGGACCCCTGGGTTGAGAGCCTGCTGCTCTCGGAGGCCTGAAACAATGCACATCCTGGGACGAGGTGCCAAGCCTCCTCCCCCAGGATGGGCAGGGTCCACGAAGGGGAAGCTTCAAAGGCTTGCCGCCTTTGTGAGCTTCCCCAGGCCTTTTGCTGCCTTCAGCAACTGGTCCCCACCGGTTCTGACCCCCACTTTGAGCGGGAGAACCGGCGGGAAAACCAAGTGAGGAAGGGAGGTGTGCCCACCTCCGCCAACTCCGCCCCTCAGGTGGGGGAGGCGAGGTGAAGCACAACTCTCAGTCCCTGCCATCTTGCAGATGGGGGGACCCAGCCAACCAGGGTGAGGCTTATGCCCCCCTCACACTTGAGGGTGGCATAATAGGGGGCGTACCCACCCCAAGGAAGGGACCCATTGGTCCCAACCTTTTTATCTACCTTTAACGCCCCTAAATCTAGTATTTAGGGGCACCCCTGAACCTTGCTACCTCAGACAAGAAACCAGAAGAAGAAAAGAAGAAGAAGGACCGAACATCTGTGCCGAAGCTAATAAGAGGAGGACGCCCACTGATTTGGCCCCAGCCTTACCGGCCTGTCCCCACCTCGAACCTGCAGAAGCGAAACTTCGGTGTGTCCTGCAGCCAGCAGCCTCAAGAACCCCGAGGACCTGCCCTGCCTTCAAAAGAAAAGATTCTGTCTCCCGTGAACACCGGATTTGTTCATCAACAGACTCTAGATCCGGCAAAGTCCTCAAGTCTGCACCCGACGCCCACGGCCCGAGTTCGAGTGGCCCTACACCAAGAGGAGGTTTCCTTGGCGATCCTGACCCTAGATCCGGTGACCCCTGACCTGCCTCAAGCCTCCAGCCGACACCTTCAGCCTCAAACCGGAAGGTCCCCCCAACCGCGACCAGGAGCTGGTAAGAAGATCCGACCCTAAAAGGCACCCCTGCACCCGACGCCTCACGGCCTTGGGTGGCTCAAACGACGGTACCTAACCAACCCCCAGCATCCCAACTTACCTCTCCAAGTGGTGGTCGCACCCAGAAGACCTTCGTCCCCGAGCCTGCAGTGTGTTTGCAATCCGGAGACTCCTTATTGAAAGCTACAGGGCACCCAACGCCAAAACAGCACTCTGCACCCGGCCGCCCCAGTGCCGCTGAGGGTGCAACTTTTGTGCTGGCTTGAACACCCATTTGCCCTGAGCTTAAGTCCAGGAGCTTTGTTCCCACAACCCAGTGGCCTGCTAGTCCGCAGCCACCAACCGGAGGCCCCCTATACCCCATTGGATAACATTGGGCCTCAGCACTCTGCACCCGGCCACCCTAGTGCCACTGAGGGTGTAACAAGAGTGCATCCTTGACCCTGGGGGACCCCTGAGTCTAAACCCAGAATACCAACTCCCACAACCGAATACTTACCTTTGAACTGATAACCCTATTTTCCTCCATAGGATAACATTGACTGTTTTTCTGTGAAAAGTTTCTAAGTGTGGAGTTGGAAAATCTAAGAAACCCTTTAAAACTGTAACTAAATAACAAAAACGCTTTTACTTAACAGGAAATGTCCCACTGCAGTATCCAGGTATACTGCTCTGTGTAATGAAAGTAATCTGTAAAGCAATCTACTTGACATTCTACTAAAAAGCCAATGCAAAGTATATGTACAGTATATCAAAAGCATTGCATTACTAGTAGCTCTACTGTAATCAAATCAAAGTGCATATACAATTGCAATTCAAACTGTTTACAAACTGCATTACGACTGTAAAGTATTTATTGCTTACCCGTGCCAGGCTTGCTAATAACGAAAAGAATATTTTTATACTCAGTCTTTGAGTGTGTGCCATCATTTGCTGATTGAGTGTGTACAACAAATGCTTAACACTACCCTCTGATAAAGCCTTACTGCTCGTCCACACTACCACAAATAGAGAGTAAGGTGCTATCTACTTTTACCTCTGCCTACCTTTGTGGTCCCACTGGACTCTGTGCACACTATACCTCATTTTGGTATAGTATATACAGAGCCAGCTTCCTACAGTCCCACAATGTATCAATAGTCCTTTCTTCAAGTGTTCTGACATACTGAAACACAGCTGAAGTAATCTGGATACAACCAAATCTGGAACAATCTGAAGAACTGAGCAGAGCTCAGGGGGACTCCCTTTCACTCGACGTGCGGTAGAAAATCAAGGTGCTATCGCCTGATTGGCTGGAGTTTGGTTCTTTATAAACTAAGCCGGGTAAAGATACCTGCAGCATGTGAAATTTCAGGAACTGTGACAGCCACAATTTTTGGTAGACCATTAGGGAACAAATCAAATTGAAAAAAATGCTGTCTTCTTTAAATACATTCTGAAATATCCTCTAATAAGATTCTTAGGAGGTTGATTTCAATACGCCATGTGGGAGGTGTTATTCATGTGCTTCTCAAAGGCCAGAGGATCCAGAATAATATGTTTATCCAAAAACATTGGGGATGGATATGGGTGTGTAATAGTTATGGGATCATCTGCTGAAGTGACAAAGGCAAGCTCAGCATTCACATTACTGTGGTAAACATTCAGACTTGCATGTTTAAGACCATTAGGTAGGTACACCAGGGGATACTGGCCAAAGTCAAATTGTTGGGGAGCCGATCTGTTTGATAATCCCTCTGCGTTAACACGTTCTGTGGGCAAAAAGGCAGTGTTATCGCTTAGGGAAAAGTGGGCGTCAGAGCGCGAGGATTTGGCAATAACAAATCACTCTATGCGGCATGCAATTTCAGTGCAAACTGTCACTAACATAGAACCATATCTAACCTGGAACATATCACGCCATCAACGTCGTCTGTTGACCTATTTTACGTTGAACCTATTTCCTCGCCTTATCCCTTCTAATCACAGTTGTTTCTCGTACCTGGACCTGTCAAGTTGTAATTGTGAGAATACAACGATTAATGATACTTAACATGTCACTATGTTCTGTCCAAAATATATTAATCTGCGGCATAAGTTTCTATTTCCAATTTTAAAGTCAATGAATTTTTCTCAAGTCAGGCCCGCTTTATTGTTTTTACAGCTTTTAAATTCCCCATTTGTCTGCTTTTGTCTTGTACGTTTTCTATAGGGAGTGTTAAAATATGGATGACTTTGACTGTGACAATTTGTGCATAAACTTTTATGATATTTTATGTCTTTTATGATTTTATTTGGAAAATCGAATAAAGTATATTGATGATGATGAAGCTGATGTTGGGGAGCCCATATTTTATGAGGCAGTCAAATGTCAAGAAGGACTTTCCAAGTCCTTTACAAGTGATGCAAAAAACTGGTTGGGAATGATGGGAAAAAAATCTCAGGTTAAGTTTCATAACAAGCGATGATATCAAATTAAAAAAGTACTGAGACTTGGGGTTCAAACTTCGTAGAAAGTTGTTCTCACCATTCATTCTGTCATGCTTTTTCTGGGAATGGGGCACTAACGAAGGGTCGTCCAAGACACGGTCTAGTAACGTTTTCATAGGGAGGAACTTAATGGAGACCATTCAAGGGTATGAACTTTTGTGAATGTTTTGGTGTAGCCAGAATAGGGCAAACAAACTGATGTTTAGGTGCTAGGACCTTAGAGTGTGCTAGAAAGAATGTGTCAATGCCCAATTAACCTTCCTTGGAGACCTGGCAGTGGTTCACTCCAGGGTACTCCAAACCCCTTTGAGATAGTAATGAGCCAAGAGCAGCACTTCTGTGGTCACTTTATAACCTTGTTGTGTCTGAAAAAGCCTGGTGCCACAAGAGGACATATTTCAGTAATGCACCTATATACCACTAGGAGGGACTGGCAAATACGTAAACCTGGAGGTCTCCCTTCCTGAATGAGATGCTTAAGTCCTGAAACCGGGGACATACCTCTCACACTTGTACTGTTAAACTCTGCTACTTTGAGGATCTCTTCTGGTTCGTAAATGCTCTCACCTGTGAGCAGAAATGTGCATCCAACAAAAACAAGCATTGAAAATGCAATAGGTCTCGCCTTTGATTGTTAAAGCCATTTGCTTTGCTAATGGTATTGTATAGCAAAGCAAATGGCTTTAACTTATTGAAAGGCAAGACATATTGCATTTTTAATGCTTGTTAATTCTGGCAACAATACGAAGAAATCCCGCCTGGATGCACCTGTAACATGAACGTGTTTTCCGTGCAGGTATTTGATTTTGAAAACGCTGAATAAAAAATAAAAATTGTAGTTTTACATAGTGTGAACTCGACCGAACGGTATTGTAGCGCTTTACGTGAGCACCAGTTACATTAAGCAAGACCATCAACATTTTTTAGGTCTCGGCCTGCACCAGCGCTTGTGGTGGTCTGGCCGAGAGTTTTAGTAAGCGGGTTTTGGAAGTGCAAACCCACTGGCTTTCGGCTGGCGACCAGCTTGCGCTCACGATGAGCGTGCACGCCGCGCAGCTGCCATCTGGGTTTCCTATCTCTTCCTCATTTCCTCGTCATGGCTCATTAACTCTCTGGACTCTGATGTTTCAATCGCAGCAGCAGCTCACATTACCAACTGACGGCCCTGGACTACAGTCACATGAAAAACAACAGCGATTAGCATTGAAATGCAAGCTTTTTTTTGTCTAGTTAGAAATATTGCTTCGGTGGGTTGATTTCACCTTATATCGCTATTTGTTTTATATTGGGAGTCACAGCCTAATTACCAGTATTTTTGTCTCACTCTGTTTTTTTTTAAATATTTATTCGCGCAAAGCACAAAGCTATATTTAAGGTTACTTTTTCTGCGTCACTTCTTCACTCTATTTAAACTCCACACCCCCACTCTTATTGTCTCTCTCCTTCTCTCTCTCTCCCTCTCTAACTCTCTCTCTACTTAATTAACTCTCCCTCTCTATCTTTTTTAGCCTTTCATTCTCTCTCACCCCTTTATCTGTTTCTCTTTCAAACTCCTTCATTCACTCTCTCTCCCCTTCTTTCTCTCTCTCTATCCCGCTCCACTCTTTATTCTATGTACACCCTTTCTCTCTCTTTCTCTCTCACCACCCTCTCTAATTGGGCATTATATCTTCACTCTATCTCTCACTCGGCAACACCACAGCATCACTCAGCATCACCACAGCATCACTCAGCATCACTCAGCATCACCACAGCATCACTCAGCGCAACCACAGCATCAATCAGAGCCAGCACAGCATCAATCAGAGCCAGCACAGCATCACTCAGCACCAACACAACATCTCTCAACTTCATCACAGCATCACTCAACGCCATCACAGCATCACTCAGTGAAACCACAGCGTCACTCAGCGTAACCACAGCATTACTCAGCGCAACCACAGCATTACTCAGCACAACCACAGCATCACTTAGCGCCACAACAGCATCACTCAGCGCCACCACAGCATTACTCAGCAGCACCACAACATCACTCCGCGCCACCACAGCATCACTCAGCACCACCATAGCTTCACTCAGCGACACCACATCATCACTCACGGCCAACACTGCATCACTCAGCACCACCACAGGATCACTCAGCACCACCACAGGATGACTCAGCACCACCACAGCATCGCTCAGCACCACCACAGCATCGCTCAGCACCACCACAGCATCGCTCAGCACCACCACAGCATCACTCAGCACCACCACAGCATCACTCAGCGCAACCACAGCATCAATCAGAGCCAGCACAGCATCAATCAGAGCCAGCACAGCATCACTCAGCACCAACACATCTCTCAACGCCATCACAGCATCACTCAACGCCATCACAGCATCACTCAGTGAAACCACAGCATCACTCAGCGCAACCACAGCATCACTCAGCGCAACCACAGCATTACTCAGCACAACCACAGCATCACTTAGCGCCACAACAGCATCACTCAGCGCCACCACAGCATTACTCAGCAGCACCACAACATCACTCTGCGCCACCACAGCATCACTCAGCACCACCATAGCTTCACTCAGCGACACCACATCATCACTCAGGGCCAACAATGCATCACTCAGCACCACCACAGGATCACTCAGCACCACCACAGGATGACTCAGCACCACCACAGCATCGCTCAGCACCACCACAGCATCACTCAGCGCCGCCACAGCACCACTCAGCACCGCCACAGCATCACTCAGCGCCGCCACAGCATCACTCAGCGACGCCACAGCATCACTCAGCGACGCCACAGCATCACTCAGCGACGCCACAGCATCACTCAGCGACACCACAGCATCACTCAGCGCCGCAACAGCATCACCCAGCGCCGCCACAGCATCACCCAGCGCCGCCAAAGCATCACTCAGCGCCGCCACAGCATCACTCAGCGCCGCCACAGCATCGCTCAGGGCCACCACAGCATCGCTCAGCACCACCACAGCATCGCTCGGCACCACCACAGCATCGCTCGGCACCACCACAGCATCGCTCGGCACCACCACAGCATCATTCAGCACCACCACAGCATCATTCAGCACCGCCACAGCATCATTCAGGGCCGCCACAGCATCACTCAGGGCCGCCACAGCATCACTCAGGGCCACCACAGCATCACTCAGGGCCACCACAGCATCACTCAGGGCCACCACAGCATCACTCAGGGCCACCACAGCATCACTCAGCGCCACGACAATATCACTCAGCACCAACACAATATCACTCGGCACCACCACAGCATCACTCAGCACCACAGCAGTATCACTCAGCAAGACCCGAGTATCATTCAGCATCACCTCAGCATCGTCTCCGCTGTGAGAAGTTGGCCTGGCATATGCTGTCCACTAATTATAGTGGGCACCTTGCACCAGTCCAAACAACCCCTTATTGGAGATAGGTTAAAGACAACCTTATTGAAAGCTATCCTAGTGGTAGCTATGGAGAGCAGCCTTCAGGCTAAGTCTTGAAGGAATGTAAAGCAGCTTGTTTTACCAGTCTATAATCTCTTGAGTGACCAAATGAAAGAGCACCACACCAGGTATATATTCAAAATATATGTATTTATTGCTAAACACACCCCTCTAGTCTCTTTATGAGGCTAGAGTTCGAAGTACACAAGTTATAAGTTATTTAAACACAGTAATAGCACAAATACACGTTTGGGCCCTAGGGGCGTACCAAACCATATACCAATAAAGTGGTATAAGAACCACGACTGAACTAGACACTAGGCCTAGAGCCTCTAGAAGTGCTTGGACCACAAGGAACCACCCAAGGTAGTGACACAGGGGACCCACGGGGGACGCGTGCAGTGTAAATACACAACCGCGATACGCCGTTAACTTCTATGGAGAAAGTCGCGATCAGGAAATTAAAGAAAAGGGACACTTAAAGGAGGACTTGGAGCAAACCCTTTGAGAACTAGGTCGTTCTAGAGTCTCTACCCACGGGAGCACCGGAGTACTCGTGTTACCTCACCCAGGGAAGCCGGGTGCAATAGGTGCCTTTCGGGGTCGGGTTTCGTCGTCGATTTGAATGGCGATCTGCTGCAAAGTGCTGCTGGCGACCAAGTGGAAAGTGTCCGGGTGGATCCAAGAGTGGATCGGAGATCTGAAGAACCTGAAAGCAGAGGGGACAGAGTCTGGGTCACTAGCCAGTGACCAGGAAGGCGATGAGCGGATGCCCACCGATGTCGAGTGCTTCAGGTAGGTTGACGGTCGTCTTGACTCTTCAGCCACGAGGTCCAGGAGGCGTTGTCGGCGACCAGGAGCAGGATTCGGGCTGGTACACGATGTCTGTCGAGTGCTGAGGTGTCGGCGACCGGATTGGACCCAACAAGCCTTGGCAACGGCAAGTCTCGATGAAAGTGAAGAACGTCGATGATGCAGACCAGCAAGGTCTGAGGAACTCACCCAGCAAGGGTAAGTGAGGGCAAGCCTGGAGCAACCAGGGAGCCCAAGAAGAAAAGGATTGGCCTTCGTGAAGGGCTACTAGCCAATGGGCTAGCGACCGCGAAGGAGCCTCGAGACGTCGCACGTGGAGCTGGCTCACAGGACACTCGTGGAGTGGAGGCCAGTGATCTTCGGTGCAGTTGGTGCTGGAGGCTAGGGCTACTCGGAGCCCAAAGCACGACTTCGTGGGAGACCCAGAAGAGGATGCACTAGCAAATGCGTGCGGTGTCCAGGGGTCACGGTTCCACGTTACCCACGACAGCTACGGGCCTCAGCTTTGCTGGGGACTCAGGGCAGCCTCGGGAAGTCTGGAAATCCACCTCTGGTGATGCAAAGACTTCGGCGTCCGACGGGAGCTTAGGCGATGCAGACCGGACAATTGCTTCTTTGGTGCCTGCCAAGCAGGGGAGTCACTCCTTGACCCCAAGGGAGATTCTTCTGTCCTCTAGTCTTGAGTAGAGCGTCGAAGGTCCAGGATTCTGTTTCAGAGTTTCGTCCAGGGATAATCTAAAGTCCTAAGGACTGGGTTCCTATACTTATACCAAGTTTAGGGGTTGGACTACTCTGTGGCCCCACCTATGGGTGGGTCAGGGCAGAGGGGTGGCTACACCCCTTTCCCTTTGTCCAGTTCGCGCCAAAGCAGGGGCTGCAAGCCCCTGATCCGGTTTGAACTGGGGTATGCACAGGGACACCAAGTGTGCCCCCAGTGCAGGACTTCAAAGCACCCAAAGTGCTCCCGCCCAGCCCCAATACACACTATCCTGTCTGGGGAGGTGGTCACACCTCCCTGGGACAGGAAACCTATTGTCCAGGCCTCCCTGCCGGAGTTTCGGTCCAGCAGCAGGAGGCCAGACTTGTGTCTGTGGCAGCAGCATCCATTTTGTGATGCCAGGGCTTTAGAAAGAAGTTACCGGCCAAGCCAGGGTTAACATGTCTCTCCCTCTAGAAGGGTGGAATGCTACCCCCGCCACCAGAATTGGCGGGGGTAGTATTCCAAGATGTTTGACACCAAACACGACATGTTTCGGTGCAGCCATTCCAAAGTTAGCATTTAACGCGAGGTTATAATGCGCTTAAGAGTATATGGTCAGGCTGCACTACAAACAGCATCAGAGAAGGGTCTCCGAACGCTGCAGAGGGGCCCTGCTCATGCAGGGGCACCCTCTCACATAGGAACCACGCACTCTGCCTTCAGGATTGATAAGGCCTGCCATAGGAGTGACTTATAGGTTTATATGTGTGTATGTATTTAGTGATATAGGTAACCTATATCACAGTAAGGGGTGCATGCACCACCTTACCCAGGCTGCAGTAGCAGACCTGTGGTGTCAGTTTGGATGGCCTTCCAGGGGTGGCATAATACATGCTGCAGCCCCTGGTAGGCCTCTGAGGTACCTATGCCCTTGGTACATAGTATACCATATACTAGGGACTTATAAGGGCACTCCAGATTCCAATCAGAGATGTGCCTAAGGCACATGGAAACCTTTTACAGAGAAAGCAGATAGACTGGGGCCCTGAATAGCAGGATCCCAGTCCAACTAAGTCATAAACCAGCAAAACACCATAAAAAAAGTGGGCGCAACCATATAGTCAGATTCCACCTTCCTACATAACCCCCCAAACGAAAGGAGATAAGGCTAACCTTGGCCAGTTGAGCCTTTATTGACTAAGTGGCCATATAAGGAAGCACCTGCACTAGCATGGTTGCCCCCTGTCTTATGGTCCACTAAGCAATCCCTCACCCTAAGGGTATGAGAGGGTCTCCACCATGGGGAATCACTACCTGTGGTGTGCTTAGGTAAAGTACAAGGCTGGTGAGGTGTCTGAGTAGGGAAGTGAGGCCCTAGGAATGTTGGTCTCAGCTTCCTCAGATCACTGGTCACCATGTATGCCTGTCTTTCCATGACTGAGTTGCACTTTGCTCTAAGGGTCAACCTTTGGCTGCCTACAGCTGGGGGTTGGGTCCCTTTGGATGGACTACTGGAGGGACATGGCAGGTTTGGAACCTTCTGGTCCCAGGTTTGCCCTTGCCTACCAGAGTCCTTCTGGGGGAGGTCCCTACATAAAGGTATGGGGATCCCTCAGTGTGTAGAGGAATTTTCACCTGGCTAGGGCTACTAGACTGGGTGCCCCTAATCTGCTGATGGGGGTTCCTCTGGACAGGGGGCCCTGGGGGTCCACTGACCTCCCTGACCTCTGCAGCCCTGGGCTGGCTGAGGCAGGGTAGAGAGGGGCAGGTTACCTGCTCCAGACTGGGTACCACCTTGGAAGGGTCCTCTGCCATCAGGGGTGTGCCAGGCCAGGCCAGGCCTGACTACCTCTGGGGCAGTTCCTTCACTAGGGGTAGGGTCAGTTCCCTGAGGAGGCTGACCCTTACCTACTGTCTGGAGGGAAGAAGACTTTTCTTCAACCCTTGTGCTCTCTTTTGGGGAGAGTGGGCCATTCTTCCAGGCTCCATCTCTCCAAAATCTTGGGCTGGGGCTGTGGCCATCACAGCCCCACTAACCTTTACAGGGACGCCCAGCATCCTGAGATGGGTTTGGTGTTCAACTTCAGCCCAGGCTGAAATTTCCAGATCATTGCCCATCAGGCAATCTACAGGTAGGGTTGGGGACACTGCCACTCTTTTGGGCCTGTGACCCCCTCCCAGCTGAGATTGACTATGGCCATGGGGTGATCTGTTCTGACACCATCAATGTTGGTCACCTGGTATTTAAACTCAGGTAAAAGCTGGTGAGGGGGACTAGTTTCCCTGCCACCATGGTGACACTAGCCCCTGTGTCCCTAAATGCCACAGCTTTCTGACCATTAATTATTGGCTCCAATCTGTACCTGCCCAATGCTGTGGGACCCATGGTAAAGGTGGCAAATCCTATACCACCATCAGAGTCAGAGGAGTCTGTTGAGGGGTCCCTGTCTAAACTAGGGCCCACCTCTGTTCCTCTTGCAAAAGCACCTAACTTTTTGGGTGCACTACTCCCAACTGGAGGATTACTACTGGTAGTACCAGGAGGGGTGGTAGTAGTTGTGGGAGGAACATTTTCTTTATTGCCAATCCTGGGGCAACTGGGATCAGTTTTCCAGTGCCCAGGCTTTTTACAGACATGGCAATATGGTTTCTTTTCAGGAGAAGAAGGAGTTTGGGACCCACCCCCAGAAGAGGAATTTTGGGGCCCTGTAGGGGACTTATCTTTAGATTTATCCCCACCTTTCTCTTGGGACTTAGTAGAATCGTTCTTCTGGTCACCACCCTGATTTTTAGTTTTTACTCTGGTTCTGACCCATTTGTCTGCCTTCTTTCCCAATTCTTGGGGAGAGGTCAGATCAGAGTCCACCAGATACTGGTGCAAAAGCTGGTTTTGACAATTATTAAGGATCTGCTCCCTCATAATCAAATTGTACAATCCTAAAAAGTCCTGCACTTTGTTGCCATGTATCCAACCTTCCAGAGCCTTAGTAGCACAATCTACAAAATCAACCCAGTCTTGAGTCTGAGCTTTTGGGTGTCTCTGAACTTCAACCTATACTGTTCAGTGGTTAGGCCAAACCCATCTATCAGAGCACTCTTCAAGACTGTGTAATTGTCAGCATCCTCTTCTCTTACAGTGAGGAGCTTGTCTCTACCTTTGTCTGCAAAGGAGAGCCACAAGATTGCTGCCCACTGCTCTTGAGGGACCTTCTGTACTTTACAGGCCCACTCTAGAGCAGTTATCCACTTGTGGATGTCATCCCCACTCTGGTAGGGAGGGACAATCTTTCTCAGGTTCCTATGGTCATAGGACCTTTCCCTATCTCTAGGGACATGGTTGCCACCATGGGACTCTAGTCCCAACTTTCTTCTCTCTTTGTAGAGATCTAGGGACTCCCTGTCTATAGCCAGTTGCTGCTTTCTGAGTTCAAGCTGAGCTTCCTCATATTGAACCAGCCTCTTTCTCCTCTCATGAGAGGATTCCCTCCTATGAGATGAGACAGAGGTCCCTATGGAGGTGCCAGAGTGGTTAGACTCCTGAGAAGGAGACCTAGACCTTCTGGGCACACTCATAATCCTTCCTGGGGGACAAAGTGGGGATCATTCTGATCTTCCTCTTCATCGTCCACAGGAGGGATTGGGTTATCCAGGTCAGGGTCATTGTCACCCTCCTGGTCAGTTCCAGAGGGGGGCTGGGGGTACTGCTACCCCTGGCCCCATCCTCATCTTCTGCCCCACCCTCTGCTCCTACCCCTTCAGTCCCTAAGGGCCTGCTGAGATCATAAGCCTCCAACATCTCTCTAAGATGTTGGGTGGTGGGACTCTGTCCTGTCTTCAATTTCCTCAAGTTACATAATGCTCTCAATTCCAAGAATGGGAGTGTATCATACTTGGAGGGGAGAAGCCCATGGGCTTCTGGCAAGGACTCACTGGGTCCTGGCTTTGAAGACATCACTAGTGAGGTGTGGTGTATGCACTACCTACTCTAGTGTGGCCTACTAAACTCTCTTGAGTTGTAGAAAGGGTGTGCTATCCCTTAACACACAACTCTAAGTTCAGTAGAACTTACTGTATTCTAAGCTTAAATTATATGTACCTTAGGTACCTTTAGTGGTTTTCAGTTGATCAATTCAATTGAGATTATCTGGTAAAACAATAGCAAGCTGGAATCCCACACGCTGCACACCAATGTGAGAAGTTGGCCTGGCATATGCTGTCCACTAATTATAGTGGGCACCTTGCACCAGTCCAAACAACCCCTTATTGGAGATAGGTTAAAGACAACCTTATTGAAAGCTATCCTAGTGGTAGCTATGGAGAGCAGCCTTCAGGCTAAGTCTTGAAGGAATGTAAAGCAGCTTGTTTTACCAGTCTATAATCTCTTGAGTGACCAAATGAAAGAGCACCACACCAGGTATATATTCAAAATATATGTATTTATTGCTAAACACACCCCTCTAGTCTCTTTATGAGGCTAGAGTTCGAAGTACACAAGTTATAAGTTATTTAAACACAGTAATAGCACAAATACACGTTTGGGCCCTAGGGGCGTACCAAACCATATACCAATAAAGTGGTATAAGAACCACGACTGAACTAGACACTAGGCCTAGAGCCTCTAGAAGTGCTTGGACCACAAGGAACCACCCAAGGTAGTGACACAGGGGACCCACGGGGGACGCGTGCAGTGTAAATACACAACCGCGATACGCCGTTAACTTCTATGGAGAAAGTCGCGATCAGGAAATTAAAGAAAAGGGACACTTAAAGGAGGACTTGGAGCAAACCCTTTGAGAACTAGGTCGTTCTAGAGTCTCTACCCACGGGAGCACCGGAGTACTCGTGTTACCTCACCCAGGGAAGCCGGGTGCAATAGGTGCCTTTCGGGGTCGGGTTTCGTCTGCCGATTTGAATGGCGATCTGCTGCAAAGTGCTGCTGGCGACCAAGTGGAAAGTGTCCGGGTGGATCCAAGAGTGGATCGGAGATCTGAAGAACCTGAAAGCAGAGGGGACAGAGTCTGGGTCACTAGCCAGTGACCAGGAAGGCGATGAGCGGATGCCCACCGATGTCGAGTGCTTCAGGTAGGTTGACGGTCGTCTTGACTCTTCAGCCACGAGGTCCAGGAGGCGTTGTCGGCGACCAGGAGCAGGATTCGGGCTGGTACACGATGTCTGTCGAGTGCTGAGGTGTCGGCGACCGGATTGGACCCAACAAGCCTTGGCAACGGCAAGTCTCGATGAAAGTGAAGAACGTCAATGATGCAGACCAGCAAGGTCTGAGGAACTCACCCAGCAAGGGTAAGTGAGGGCAAGCCTGGAGCAACCAGGGAGCCCAAGAAGAAAAGGATTGGCCTTCGTGAAGGGCTACTAGCCAACGGGCTAGCGACCGCGAAGGAGCCTCGAGACGTCGCACGTGGAGCTGGCTCACAGGACACTCGTGGAGTGGAGGCCAGTGATCTTCGGTGCAGTTGGTGCTGGAGGCTAGGGCTACTCGGAGCCCAAAGCACGACTTCGTGGGAGACCCAGAAGAGGATGCACTAGCAAATGCGTGCGGTGTCCAGGGGTCACGGTTCCACGTTACCCACGACAGCTACGGGCCTCAGCTTTGCTGGGGACTCAGGGCAGCCTCTGGGAAGTCTGGAAATCCACCTCTGGTGATGCAAAGACTTCGGCGTCCGACGGGAGCTTAGGCGATGCAGACCGGACAATTGCTTCTTTGGTGCCTGCCAAGCAGGGGAGTCACTCCTTGACCCCAAGGGAGATTCTTCTGTCCTCTAGTCTTGAGTAGAGCGTCGAAGGTCCAGGATTCTGTTTCAGAGTTTCGTCCAGGGATAATCTAAAGTCCTAAGGACTGGGTTCCTATACTTATACCAAGTTTAGGGGTTGGACTACTCTGTGGCCCCACCTATGGGTGGGTCAGGGCAGAGGGGTGGCTACACCCCTTTCCCTTTGTCCAGTTCACGCCAAAGCAGGGGCTGCAAGCCCCTGATCCGGTTTGAACTGGGTATGCACAGGGACACCAAGTGTGCCCCCAGTGCAGGACTTCAAAGCACCCGAAAGTGCTCCCGCCCAGCCCCAATACACACTATCCTGTCTGGGGAGGTGGTCACACCTCCCTGGGACAGGAAACCTATTGTCCAGGCCTCCCCTGCCGGAGTTTCGTCCAGCAGCAGGAGGCCAGACTTGTGTCTGTGGCAGCAGCATCCATTTTGTGATGCCAGGGCTTTAGAAAGAAGTTACCGGCCAAGCCAGGGTTAACATGTCTCTCCCTCTAGAAGGGTGGAATGCTACCCCCGCCGCCAGAATTGGCGGGGGGGTAGTATTCCAAGATGTTTGACACCAAACACGACATGTTTCGGTGCAGCCATTCCAAAGTTAGCATTTAACGCGAGGTTATAATGCGCTTAAGAGTATATGGTCAGGCTGCACTACAAACAGCATCAGAGAAGGGTCTCCGAACGCTGCAGAGGGGCCCTGCTCATGCAGGGGCACCCTCTCACATAGGAACCACGCACTCTGCCTTCAGGATTGATAAGGCCTGCCATAGGAGTGACTTATAGGTTTATATGTGTGTATGTATTTAGTGATATAGGTAACCTATATCACAGTAAGGGGTGCATGCACCACCTTACCCAGGCTGCAGTAGCAGACCTGTGGTGTCAGTTTGGATGGCCTTCCAGGGGTGGCATAATACATGCTGCAGCCCCTGGTAGGCCTCTGAGGTACCTATGCCCTTGGTACATAGTATACCATATACTAGGGACTTATAAGGGCACTCCAGATTCCAATCAGAGATGTGCCTAAGGCACATGGAAACCTTTTACAGAGAAAGCAGATAGACTGGGGCCCTGAATAGCAGGATCCCAGTCCAACTAAGTCATAAACCAGCAAAACACCATAAAAAAAGTGGGGGCAACCATATAGTCAGATTCCACCTTCCTACATCCGCAACAGTCACCACCACCACCACTACCACCTCAGCATCACTCAGCACCACCTCAGCCTGCTCTCGGAATCTGGCATCTGTTGATTCTCCCCTAGCGTCTGGCCGCTACTAGTGTTATAATACAGGTACTAGTTCCCAACCTTCACCCTCCGATTGTTTATGCCCCCTCAAAAAAAAAGCTTTAACAAACAACCATTGCAATAGGCAGAAACAAGTTGCCAGCATTGCAAGAACAAAAGAAAACTGAGGACATTTTTTATTGTAAATACTTTTTTTAATATGGTCGTTCAGTTTTACATAATGCCTTCTTGGTCATATATAAAGTAACCGAAATGCTTCTGACACTTTTTTATTATAACTTTTCAGCATGCTGCACAGCAGCCACACTTCTCTACAGCACATCTTGAAGACATTGGCAAAGTCAATAGCTCTGGCTAAACACTTATAAGGCCCCAAAGGCGAGACCTATTGGCTATGCCAATGCTTGTTATATTTAGGCAAAGGGAGATTAAGGGATTTGCCCAGAATCACAGGATGTTGAGCCGGCGCCGAGATCCAAAACTAAATCCCCCTGCTCCAAAACCTGCAGCTCTGGCCGTTACACCGCATCCTCTTCCTCGTTCGACCTGGATGGCCTGTTTGCTTCTAAGAGTCTCTCGGAAGGGATTTCCTAGCTTCAAGGCTGAAGCTTTGTTATTTAGAGACTAACAGGCTTTTGTTTCAGCTTCGCCTCCATCGGATCACTTGCTCACACTTGCCCACCGCTTCTAAATAGGAAGCCTCGCTCTGTGCACTCCATGCAATCCCACCCTTTAGTAACTTGTCTGAGTGAGGTCAATGAAGTGTGCTCTTAAGACCCCCACCCACCCTGGGATGACTTAGGAAAGCGTGGGAGGCAGCAATGTGTGATTAGCAGCCCGAGGCGTTACCGGGCTGTTGATGAAAACGCTCGGGCTGCCTTAAAAAGCAAGGCTTCTGTGCGTCATATGGGGTGGACCCCGAAGACCCCTGATCCCGAAAAGCCAGGGCTGGTGTAAAGTAAGTCCTTCGGCCTCCACGATGGGTGACACAGGCGCACGTCTCTTTAAAGTGCCTGGTTATTGCCTGACCCTCACGTCATTGCAATTATTTAATAACATCAGATATGTGGATCCAGATTATACATAATTACACAAAGGCTTTAAGTACCATCAAGATCGACATTTGTGATAATAATTAGGCCATGGAGCTTCGAAGGGCGCAGCCCCCACACTGAAACTCGGCTGCTGCCCCTGGGCCCGCCACACAATGCTCCTACTCCTTTCAATATAAAAACCAAGATGTCGCCATTGCGCGAATAAAGATTTTTTTTTTTTTTTTAATGAAAATAAAGCAGTTGTAATCTGCTATACATAATGCAGTTGGCGGCACTAGGCGCTATACATACACACATCTTGTCATTACAGTTATAGTCAGTAGTAGCAGAGAGTCACGCTCACAAGAGGGACTGCACCGAGCAGTTGGTCGGCACAATCTACAAACCTGTTATAATGAATGCAGCTGGCGGCACTAGGCGCTATACACACACATCTGTTGTAGTTGAAATCAGAGAGTCATTCATACTCACAAGAGGGACTGCACCGAGCGGTTGTCTGCATATACTACGAGCCTGTTATAAGTAATGCAGCTGGCGGCAATAGGCGCTATACACACACATCTGTTGTCGTTGTAATCAGAGAGTCATTCATGCTCACAAGAGGGACTGCACCGAGCAGTTGGTCTGCAGGGCCTCGGCCAGCAGCCGCACCCGCTCCAGGCTGCCCACCACCCCCAGGTTGAGGTTGAGCTGGGCCAGGGAGTGGGACTCGGCCAGGCCCCGGCAGACGTGCGCGAAGTCCCGGTCGGAGAGGCGGCAGCCCTGCAGCGAGAGCAGGCGCACCGAGTTCTCCCGCAGGCTCTCGACCACGTCCTTCACCTCGGCGCTGGACAGGCTCTCCCCGGAGATCTGGATGGAGCCGGGCAGCATCTTCAGGGGGGTTCGGGCGCCTGCGGCGGAGATCCGTGTGCAGCCCGCGGGTCACAGGCTCGACTCCTGGGAAGCTAGATCAGTGGGGTTATGCACCTGTGGCGGCGACCCGAGGTCAGGGGGTCCAGTTCTACGATTATGGTAGTTCAGTGGAGTAATACACCCGAGGAAAATCAAAGCGACATGCAGCTCAAATTCCAATATGAAAGGCCGGTGGGTTAATGCACCTGCCACTGGGAGGTCCGAGTGCAATGTGAAGGTCTTAGCTTTGAGTGCATGTAATGTAACTCTCTGATTACAAGTGTTTAAGAACGGAAATATTTTTACCAAAATACATTGCAAGTTGTGTACTGACACAAGGGTGCGACAACCGAAATCTAAAGCACTTGCTGTCAAATCGTCGCGTACAGTAGTAAATATAGGCGCCATCCGATGTAGAAACGAGCGCGGTGCTGAAAATGATTAAATAAGTAAATAAACCGAGTGCGGTGTCCCTAAAGCGGGCGCCGCGCTCAGTCTTAAAGTTAAAAAAAAACAACAAATAACTAGTAATTGAAGGAAGCCGTGTCCCTCCGCAAGTAAAAGATCCAATCCCGGTGGGAGGGGCCAAAAGCGGACAGGGTGGCAACCAGGAGGGACTAAAAAGCCTCCGGAGCAATAATAACACCACGTTTAGCATAATAGGTGACGCAAAATGACGCGCACCAATGGGAAACACGGGCGGAGCACAAAGCGTACTTCTGGAATCGTATTGATTCCAAAAGCCCTCGCATGGCGAGAGCAGCGCATGCGCGCTGCTAACGCCAGGCGAGACCTAAAAATCAAGTTTCTGAACCAGTCTCTTCTTCAACATTGGCAGAAGATGCTTGTCCGCAAACATAAATGAATTCTAGTACAAAATGAACAAGAAGAATTCACTGCAATTCCAGCTGTTGAGAACTGGCTGCAGCCAATTGTGCATTGCATTAATTCTCTTTAAAGAGGCCCGCTAGGAAGAGAGGGCAATATAGGTTTTTTTGTCAATATGAAGCTAAAAGCAATGGGGGCCGGCTCCTTTAAGAAAGGAGAGTCACATATGCCAATGTTTTTATACTGATGAAAACCAATAAAAATATATTTTTTTTTTTAAAAGAAAGGAGAGTCAGTGAATTATTAAGGTGCACAAGGAAAGCACTTTAAATGCTGCATTCAGTGTTACTCCGAGTATTTGAAAAAAATAAAAAACGGCTGGGATGGGTTGGTTGGTGAAATCTGTGCCCCGAAATTGGGACACTCACACTGGTATTCCTCTCAAAATGTAAGTGGCAGCTTAGCTGTGAGAAGCATGTTTATGTCCCACCTGTTGCATTGACAACTCTGAATCAGCTGGGATGGAAGGAGAGCAGGAAGACAAAGTAAGGACAAGATTCAACACCATGGCATAGTCAAGTCAAATTATTTATTGTACAGTTAATTAAAACCTTTAATATGAATTTGTTAAAGAAAAACTTTTTAAAACATTTACTTTAAAAATCTTTCAATATAGATAAAAAAAATATTTTATAGCAATTTGTAAAAATTATAAACGAAACAAATTCATAAAAAAGGCAGGTGATTATCCAAGCCTATTACCGGCACAATACAATATCCGGTGCTGCATCCTTTTGTATAGCCCTATAAGTTAAGGAGAGGTGCATCTAACCAAAGGGCCTAATACGTAATTTCAACATTTAGGCATCAGAAGAATATATCGTATGAAAGTGCAAGTGCGGAGCATCAAAATCATACAGTAGCGATAAAATATAAATTTCATATCTTTTATATAAGGCTAGATAGGAAAGCAAATTCTTGTCAAGACGGCAAGGCATTGATGGCAATCATTTTTTTTTCAGCGATTCTTAAAAATGTTGTGAACCGACAATCCATCATGGGGTCCGTAGATTTTAAACATGCAATTACTGCCTGCCTGCAGGTCCGTATCCCGGGCTGATTAAAGGGGACTTTGTTGTAATAAGTCTTCTTTCTTATAATAAGGCTGGGCATAAGCAAGTAATGTGTATGATATTTTTTTCCCCAGCGTTACACAATCTGCAACACTCCTTTGCAGTCACCTTTTTCCACGATTTTCTATTGATTTCTCCTGGGTGAAGGCCAAAGAGATAATGCATGAAATCATTTTTTAAGTGGCTTGACCATCCGGCATACAAGTAAGATTGGCACTTAAGCGTCTGATATTCATTAAGACCAGACCAGGTATGCAATCACGAGATAGCGTATCTTTGTCTTTGAGCACTGACATTAACCAATTCTTTAAAGGCGGCTGAAAAGAGGGAGTTTTCCCACATTGTGTGAATCCCCAGATCTTTAATGGTCAGGTTGCGGTAACGCAGGCAGGTGCAGTTTCATTCGTTTGCAGTTCCTGCCAAAGAGCTTGGCACAGTTGACTTCCTGAGGCGGACCTGATTCTTTTCCAGGCTTTTACGTAATCCCCTTTCCTCACTATTAACTGATTTAATAGACCAAACTCCAGTCTTATCTGGGTTGTGGAGGCATTTGGAGGGAGGCGGAACAGCAATCTAAATGCTTTAGACAAGACTGAGTTTATGAGTGCTCCATCTCTGCCCCAGAGCACTTTGCTTCCGTACGTGACACTCAGAATAGGTTTTGCAGCCATTACTTTCAGTAGAGGTAGAAAACTTGGTCCATCCGGAGCTCTTTGTAGGGTACGGTAAGGCCAGGATCAAAGCGTTACCTTTCCTCATCAAATCGTTTCTGTGCTGTTTAAACGTGACTCTTTCATCAAAAAGTACTCATAGATATCTGTAAGTTGTTGTCAGCGCCATTTGTTCATCATGTAAGAACCATTTGAAACTTTTCTTTATCTTGCAACTAACTTCCATAATCTTTGTTTTCTGTAAATTCACTGCCATGCTGTTGGTTGAAGAGAATAAGAATAGCTTATCTGTACGTCGTTGCAGTCCAATTTTTGTCTGGTGGAACAAGATCACATAATTGGCATATAATAAATTTGAAATGTGCATGGAACTGAGTTTGCTGCATTCAATTTGGTTGATAGATCGGCTAAAAACAGATTAAACAAATATGGTGCCAGACACAAACTTGCTTTAGGCCCTGGAACATTTGTATTTTTCTAGATAAGATGGAACCATCTTCGATTCGCACCCTTGTCCAGGTGTCCGTGTACAACAGCTGTATGGATTTTAAAAGACGGGCCGGCATACCCTCAAAAGAATCAACCACATTACCCCCGTTCTGAAATCCCTCAACTGGCTCCCGTACGAAGCAAGAATCCAGCTAAACATTGCCTTCGTGACACATAAAGCCCTCCACTTCAAAACCCCTAGATATCTCGCTCAGAAGCTCGAAGTTTCTGGTGACTGCAGATCATCAAGAAGCTTACTTCTGAAACCTCAGAGATTCCACAAGAAGAAAACTTACAACCAATCTTTCTCTGGGATTGTCCCGAGAATTTGGAACACCTTACCCCCTGAAGTCAGAATGAATCCTTCAACTGTATCCTGCAAGAAAGAAGTCAAAGTACTCCTTATGAACAAATTTCGTGCCTAGATCCTAAGATCACCTCTCTTCGTACCATTCCGATTCCTAAATCACACTCATGACTACTGCTCACCGGCTACTTTAGTATTTTTGACTTGTCAGTCCTGATATTATGTTGTACCCTACCTTTTCTGGACACTGCCTGATCCTGCAGTTTTCTTGACTATGATATTTCTGTTTTTATTGGTTTATCTCCTCTGCTCTCTGAACATTTTAAAGTGTACCCTCCGTTTTCTGGGTACTACCTTATCCTCTATTTTTTCTCGACTGTGATATTATTGTTATTATTGCTTTTTTGTCTCTGCTCTCTGTAAAATTTATAAGGCGCTCTGATACCCGCAAGGGTCATGTTCGAGCTATAAAAACTATCAAAATAAATAAATAACTTTTTCCAAATAAAGTTATGTTGCACACAGTCAAATGCAGCCTTATAATTGAAGCAACAGAGATAGAGTGGTTGTTTCTTTTGCTTGAGTTAGTCCATTATTAATGATAATGTCTAATGATAATGTCAATATGTTGGTTGCTGTACCTGCCTTGGGTAAACCCTGTTTGATTCGGGGGTACAATTTTTTTGTCTTTCGCCTACCTCAGCAGATAACACCAGGACATAGTGCCAATGATTGAAAAATGTAGCAGTAGAAAATGGAAATAGAAAATATATCATAACATAGCTCGAAATTAAAATATTCATGCAGAGTCAGTACTCCTGGGCTGGCATTTATGCAGTTCAAAATATACATTCCCTTTGAAAGCTTTCCCCTGAAACAGATCCCTTAAGGCAAATGGAATCAAGAGAGTCTGTTTTTGTAAGATGTTCCACATGGGGAATATGTCCTCTACAGTGCACTACATTAGATTTGTTTGTACTGTTACTTTTACTTGCTGAATCCTTAAAGAAGCTTAGAAAAGGATTTCCTTGAATAATTGTGTTTCCCTAACAATGCCAAAAATGATCTAAGTTGCTAGGTTCTCGTTTTACTGTTTTACTGGTATATCTGGTGATATGTCTATATCATTTTATGATACCAGTTTATGACCAACGTATCTTTTGTTTTTACTAGGGGCTATTTAATAGCAGCACCATCTGTTTTCCGGTCTGGGGTGGAAGAAGTTGTTAGCATGACCATCTTCAACCCCATCAAGGAGACCAAGGTACAACTCCAGCTCGTGGTCAAAGGAGAGGTGGTGGCCCATGGCCATGGCACAATCTTCGGTAAGCCTTGGTGAAGCACAGACTAATACAATTGTTAAATTTGTACTCGTATAATGCATTCTCAACTCTCTGTTAGCCTAAGTCCTTCATCCGTAAGTCCTGTGTCAATGCTGAGGGAGTTGTGAAAATGTTTGGAAATAGAATTGTACAAAATAAAATTTATTTCAGTAATGTGTGAATGCCAAGGCAAGATCCTAACCGGAATTAAAAACAAACCCCTACTTGCCTATAACATTATTTTACTAGCATCTGTGCCTTCCTCATAGTTACAATTGAGTTATAGCTCTAGTTACAATGTGTGGAGGATAACCCCATCCGGAGGCATTTGTTGCTTATAAAGTTGTAATAAGAAGATGAATGATGACTTAGCTATCTTAGAATTTATTTTGTAGAAGGTATTATTATTGTGGTTGCACAATATCTCTTCACACGTGTATTTGAAATGAGTATAACAAATTTTTCTTTCTTTTTTTCTTTCCCTTTTCTTTGCAATTCTCTATTTTTTCTAATCTTTTTTTTGTTTTCCGTACTTGACATTTGTTTTTTTGTGCTCCCGCCATTTCTTTTACTGGTTTCTACCTCTTGCTCTATCTGCTATCTATTCCTCTTTCTATCTTCCCTCTTCCCTCGCCCTGTTGTTCATGTGACCACATTTTCTCTCTCCCCTTCCCTATATCACCTTGTGTTTTAGACAAAGGTTCAATCAAGCTTAAGGTAAGTCCTAAGTGGTGTTTTTTACAGTGATTCTAAGCTGCATGTATTGCCTTCGTCTCATAATGCCATTTTGTTATCAATTCAAATAATGATCTTTTAAATCTTTTCTTGACAGATTCTTCAACACCTACATCCTCCTTTAAATATCTCACTTCACCAAATCTATCACACAGAGCCTTCCAAGATCTACCCACAACCACATGAAAGAGAGTTCCTCACCACCTCTAGAGAGCTCTGCTAACAATCCCCCACTCGTGCTTTGAGAATTAAAGTCTGATCTGTTCCAATAACACTATAAAATTGAAACAGGACTAAGGAGCCTGCAATCACAAAGTGTTTGATTATCTATTTATTTATAGTATTTATAAAGCACTGAACTGTCACCAAAACTGGTATCCTGGGTCTAGCATCCAAGGAACTTATCTTGCTAAGAGTGCACATACCAATTTCCGACTGCAGAGTGGAATTTACTGCGGGAAGAGCCAGGTCTTCAAAGCCCTTCTGAATTACAACAGCTCCAATGAAGCCCTTAGTAAGTACGGAAGCTCATTCCATATCTGGGCTGCTTTTACTGCAAACACCCAGCCCCCTTGTCTTGATCTTCGGTACTTGTGGGTAAAGACAAGGTTTGCAGTGCTTGATCGGAGAGATCTTGGAGGATTGTATCTTCTAAATCTATGTTGCAGTGGCACAGGACCATATCCTTGTACAATCTTGAAAACAATACACAGGGCCTTGAACGTAATCTTTTGCTTCAGAGGAAGCCAGTGTCATTCTTGCAAGGCATTGCTGGCTGAAGACCAACAAGGTCTATTCAGTGGCAATTCAGCCGCAGCTACTTGTACTCTGTGCAGTCGCTTAACAGGTATTCAGGTGCTCCAAGAAGTAGGGTGTTACAATAGTCCAGTCTGCTCAGTATGACACTCCGTAACACCATAGTTCTGGATTGGGGGGCAACAAGAGGAGCGCCTTCTTAAGACTACAAAGTAGCGCAAAGCACGTGACTGCCACTTTAGTCACATGATTCTCAAGAGACAATTTATTGTCAAACACAACCCCAAGGTTACGAACTGAATCTGAAGGCAGTAGTAACTCCTCCAAAGGAAAAGTCCAGACATTGAGGGGAATTGTCATGGGGATTCTACTTGATGCACAGCAAAGAAACTTAGTTTTATCCCCGTTATCCACTCACTGATTTCAACCATGGCTCTCTGAAAAGCTGTTACTGTCTCCTCCTGATTACTGGAAAAAGAGAGAATCAGTTGCCTGTCGTCTGCATAGTTGACCAATTTTAGGCCATGTTCCTTAGTAAGAGTGATAAGGGGTTTCATATACACATTGAATAGCACAGGGCTAAGAGTCGGTCCCTGTGGCACTCCCTGACGCAAATGTTTGTAATCTGAGTAATAAGGAGGAAAAGCAACAGCCTGACATCGATCTGCTAGATAAGATTCCATCCATGTCAGGACTGTGCCACCCACTCCAATTGTTGCTAGTCTGTCCAATAAGATGGAATGACAGACCGTATCGAACGCAGCTGACAGATCGATCATTATCAGGACTGTCAACTGGCCACCATCTAGCCTCATCTGCAGTTCATCAAGGGCAGTAATCAGGGCTGACTTGGTGCCATGCCCCGGTCAGAACCCGAACTGCTCCTCCTCAAGAAGAGAGTGAGTTCCAGGAAATGAGAAAGCCTTCTGCTCACATATTATTCTACTAGTTTCACAGAGAAAGGTAGGAGTGATATGGGTCTGTAGTTGGTTAGAATCAGTGGATCTGCAGAAGATTTTTTTAAAAGACGCATAACTATAGCCTTCTTCCATGCAGATGGCACGATCCCTGACTCCAAAGATTGATTACATAGTTGCAGAGTAATAGGGGCTAACTCTTCCTCAAACTCTTTCCACACTCTAGGAGGTACTGGATCTAATGGAGATCCCGAGATGGTGGATCTAGCAGTGGACAAAAGCCACTCCATTGAGATGGGTTCGAAAATATCGAACCTCTGCGCCTGACATTCCGCTATCTAGTAGCAAATGAATTTCCATGCTGTGTTTCACCAGTGACCTTGCGTTTAGTTAGCCACATTTCAAGGCCAAATGTTACTTGCTCTTAACATTTCAGAATGTCTCAATCTCAGAACCTCTCCCCTCAATAATGGTTTCTGAGATACAGATTCCATATTGCTTATCGATATGTAGTAATTCGTTTCTGGAATAGTGAATCCTAGAAACAACAGCATCCCCTAGACTAAACCCGGCAGCATGGCTGGCGCTGTGTGCGGATGGGCACAGACGGGCTTGCATTAGGCGGGCCTTTGGTGCGCCAGCAGCGCGCCCGCTGCGCGATCATGCCAACCTCGCTCTAAAATAGTCCTGGAACCAGTAAGACTAGAGTGCTCACTCAACAAAATGGCTGAAGCGAACATTCCACTCTAAGAGGTGTGGACACGTGAATATCTGCAACACACACAGTAAGGAATACACGCCCTTACTTTTTAAAAATGTAAAAAATCGAAGTGATGTTTCAGCGCTGTATAAATGAGATAGCATTTTACATCACTGAATATTTTCTCCAAGATTATTGTAGCATTTTTGATGTGGTATAGCAACATAGTAGACATACATTAGTGCACTGAATGTAGATTTTCCATAAGCACATGACACAAAAAAACTTTCTTTAAAGGTTATAAATAACTGCTTTCTTATTTCTCACTCAACAGCCTTCCTTATCTGATGTTTTGCTTCTTTTTCAGAAAGACAAAAGACCTAATATCCCCTTGCAACTTTCCTCCTCCCTCCCCAGAATCTAACCCATCCACTCCCCATCAACATGTACCTGCACTGCCTAATTGTGAGGTTGAAGCAGTGTCTTCTGTTGTGTCCTCCCTGTAGGTCGTATGCGTTTCTGCCACCTTATCCTCACATCTCCTTTTACAGTTTCTCATTATTCCAGCAACTGCAGTGCCCTTATTCTAATCGCACGCAGGGCTCGACTCTCGGTTCTTTCAGATAATCAATCACTATTTCTTCATAAAGTGTTTTCAATCACTATGTACATAATAAGTCAGTTTTCCAAGTGCTAGCCACAGACTATAGAAGAATAGTGTAATGGGCAAGCGTCATGTGTTTTTTCCAAAAAAGAGCAATCAGCAAGTAAGCTGCACCTATCCGGTGACTTAAGAGAGCCCTATTTCTGACATGCACTTGTTCAGTGCCTTCCTCAATTACACTTAGTAATAACAGACCTGGATCTTCCAGGATTTGGTATCCCAGGATCGCCTCTGTGTGGCGAAGGAATTACTTATATAAAAAAAAGTCTTTAATTGGGGACAACTCCATCAGGTGTACAGCATCATGCCAACTTACGTGCTACATCTCCAGCAGGTAAATTATGATTTCAGGTATATGCGTTGCAACCTTTCAGGAATCATGTACCACTAGAAAAGGACCTTATAAGCTGTTTCTCTAGAGGATATGTCTCTAAAGTATTTGGGGATCTTAAATACTTTCTCCCTTCCTTTATCAGGAACTTCTCTGCCAAGTGCTTCCTGTCACTGCTTCAGGTATCTCCATGTAGGTTTATGCTGGCCTTCCCCAAAGATTTTATTTAATCCCTCTACTAGACCTTTGGACCCAAAGTGAGTCCTGACAAATTTTTCTGATGAAGTCTAGTCACTTGTAGTGGCCTGTTTATCAGTGGGGTGTAAGGCCCAAAGCCTAAGGTGAAGGTATTGTAATATATCTGTCTTCTTTAAGGCAAAAGTCCTTTTTGTACTGGGCGAAGGACTTGATTTGGTCATGATGGAAAAGATCAGCAAAGGTTCTACGTTCGCCCTTTTGTCACCTTCTAAAGATCTCCTTTAGCAGCTCTGGTTCAAATTCAGGATCATCGTGCATTGGACCGTTCAGGGAAGGAAAGGACTTGATCTTACCTCTCCTAGAGAATGTATCCCAAACCTCCAGAATCTCTTTATAGGCAAGGCAATGTATACATTATGTGATCTTTGATATTTCCCTATCTAAGCTAAGTTTCACAGGGATCTTCCTTAACTCATTTTAACACAGATAAGCCCCCTCTTTTTAATAAGTGTCCTAAAAACTGCTCAGGATATGCTAGCAAACATACATTTATTTATTTTAGTTTGCATTTTTATAGAGCACTCTAAACCCAGTAGGTATTAGTGTGACGTACATACAAAAACACAGTACGATGTACTGCATTTCTTAAAGAGAACACAAAGCTAAAAATAAATATTATAATAGAGCTTCAGCTCATTTGGCTAAGCCAGAATATAGTAGATCACCAGTTTTGTTGATGCGTAGAGGCAAGATACTTGAGAAAGCTAGTCACGAGTTCCTCAATTCTTCCACGTATCTCTTACAGTCTCATGGGAAGAAGGAGCAGTCGCTCACCCCTTGACTGTCATAGGCCTATTCAAGGGACAAGATAGCATACAAGTTAAACCTTTGCTTGAATATATGTTGTTTAACCTATTGGGTAGGCATAATGGTGGTTGGTTTTCCACTGAACCAAGTTAAATGGTCTTCAACCCAAAAGAACAAGTTACTTACCTTCAGTAATGCTTTTTCTGGTGGATACAGTATCTGCCTGTTGATTCCTCACCGTTTGAATTACCACAATGCATAGCATTCCACAGAAACTTTTCTCCTCAGCTCTCCCACGTCGATGAGGACGTCACAATGGAACGACTCCCCCCGCGACTCCGCGTGATGTCATCGGAGCCATAAGAAGACCTCGTCGGCGTGCTGACGTCATTTCCACCCATTTTGTCCATGCCTTCGAGGCTAACGAGTTTACCGACACATTTTCACAAGCATACACAGTATACAAACACAACCAAACCTGGAAATTCTTAATCATAGACATTTCCTGGTGCCAAGTATCACATGGTTCCAACAAATAAATCACATAAAATACACATTAACTATTTTTCGGTATAGCAGACTGGCAACGGAGAGGCGGGTGGGTCAGTGAGGAATTCACAGGCAGATACTGTATCCACCAGAAAAAGCGTTACCGGAGGTAAGTAACTTGTTCTTCTGATGGATACATGTGCCTGTGGATTCCTCACCTTTTGAATTGAATCCCCAAGCAGTCCCGCTCCCAGAGGAGGGTGCCTGCCTGCCTATACAAAAAAATCCTGCAGCACAGAACGAGAAAAATGTCCGTCCCTCCTTACCTCCGAATCCAAGCAATAGTGCTTCACAAAAGTGTGGAGGGAGGCTCAAGTTGCTGCCTTGCAGATGTCTCCCACAGAGACACCTCTAGCCAAAGCCGAAGAAGAAGACTTAGCTCTGGTAGAAACAGCGCGAATACCTTCTGGAGGCTCCTTCTTGGCCATGGCATAGCAGATCTTGATACACAGGATGATCCACCTGGACAGCGTTCTCTTGTGGACAGCCTTGCCCTTCATCTTGCCCACATAACCAATGAAGAGTTGATCGTCCAACCTGAAGTCCTTGGTTCTGTCCAAGTAGAAGCTGACCGCCCTCTTGGGGTCTAGGCGATGAAATCTCTCCTCCTCCTTAAAAGGGTGAGGTGGAGGGTAGAAAGTGGGTAAGGTGATGGACTGCCCCAAGTGGAAAGGAGTGACCACCTTAGACAGGAAAGCAGCTCTGGTCTAAGAACCATCTTATCTGCATGAAATGATGTTAAAGGAGGCTTGGAGCTAAGAGCCTGCAATTCACTCACCCTCCTAGCGGACGTGATTGCAACCAAAAACCTAGTTTTAAATGCTAGAAACCTTAAGGGGCAACTATGTAATGGTTGAAAGAGTGAACCTATCAAGAATGTGAGAACCACATTCAAATCCCACTGAGGCATGATAAAAAGAGTGGGGGAAACCTATTAGTGGGACCCTTAATGAATCTCATAACTATGGGAGATTTAAACAACAAGGGTTTATCTGGCAAACAGAGAAAAGCCAAAAAGGCAGACATGTAGCCCTTAACAGTAGCTACTGCATAACCCTGTTGTGCTAGGAAAAGAGAGAAACTCAGAACATCAGATAAATGGGCCTGTAAAGGATCAATTGATCTCTCTCCACACCATTCAACAAACTTGGCCCACCTACCAGAATAGACCGATTTGGTGGAGTGTCTTCTGGCTGATAATAAAATGTCCACCACATCCGGTGGGAGAGAGAAAGAACTGAGGTTGCCCCGTTCAAACTCCAGGCATGAATTTGCAGGCTCAGGAGGTGGGGGTGTAGAACCTGCCCCTGCGACTGCGAGAGGAGGTCTTCCCTGAGAGGGAGACGGAGCAGAGGGTGCAATGAGAGGTAAATGAGGTCTGTGTACCACACCCTTCGCGGCCGATCCGGGGCGATTAATATGACTTGGGCCCGGTCTTGGGGAATCTTCCTTAGAACTCGAGGAATCAAGGCTATGGGAGGAAATGCGTAAAGAAGCCGTGAGCCCCAATCTAACTGAAATGCATTCCCCAATGCTCCCTGCAGTGGATACTGGAGACTGCAGAATGCTGGGCAGTGCGCGTTCTAGTGAGTGGCAAACAGGTCCAACTGAGGAAACCCCCACATCCTGAAAATGTGAAGGACCACCTCTGGATGGAGACGCCACTCGTGATCGGCCGAATACTGCCGACTGAGACTCTCCGCACGCACATTCAGTTCTCTGGCCAGATCATTTGCGATTATGCAAATCTGATGGTCCTGAGCCCAGGACCAGAGTCGCAAAGCCTCTCTGCAGAGAATATACGACCCTACTCCTCCCTGCTTGTTGATGTACCACATCGCGGTAGTGTTGTCCGTCAGGACCTGAACTGACTGCCTGCGAAGGGAAGTGAAGGGAGGAAGGCCTTGAGAGCCAAACGCATTGCCCGCAATTCCAAAAGATTGATTTGAAACAATCTTTCCTCTGGAGACCAAAGACGTTTGACCTCTAGATCCCCCAGATGAGCTCCCCACCATAGAGTGAAGGCATCGGTTATCACTGTGGCCACCGGAGAAGGAGGTCGAAACGGCTTCCCTTGAGATAGGTTGCCCGGAGCACTCCACCATAGCAGCTCCGATGCAGTGTCTCTGGAGATTCTGACCAGCTCTTCGAGATCTCCGTTGTGTTGAAACCACTGTCTGCGGAGGCACCACTGGAGGGCCCTCATATGCCAGCGTGAATGGTTGACCAACAGTTTGCAGGAAGCGAACAGACCGAGCAGGCACAAGACCTTCAGGACTGGAACAGCCGCTCCATTCTGAAAAAGTGGAATCATAACCTGGCTGTCTTGAATCCTCTGTAGAGTTGGGAAGGCACGACTTATAGTAGTGTCCAGTACTGCCCCTATGAACAGGTTGCGCTGAGAGGGCACCAGGTGAGATTTGGGTACATTTATCGAAAACCCCAACTCGAACAACAGTTGTGTTGTTACTTGTAAATGGTGCAGCACCATCTCTGGCAACTTTGCTTTGAGCAGTCAGTTGTCCAGATAGGGGAAAACAGGAATCCCCGACCTTCTTAGATGTGCTGCCACCACCACCATCACCTTTGTGAAGACCCGAGGTGCGGAAGTAAGGCCGAACGGAAGGACTGCAAACTGATCGTGTTGAGACCTCACCGTAAAACGGAGATACTTCCGATGCGACTTCAGGATGGGAATGTGAAAATACGCATCCTGTAAATCGATCGACACCACCCAGTCTTCCTTCTCCAGCACAAGAAGAACCTGAGCCAGGGTCAACATTTTGAACATCTCCTGTTTGAGGTAAAAATTCAAAACCCTGAGGTCGAGGATCGGCCTCAAACAACCGTCCTTTTTGGGAATCCGGAAGAACCGGGAGTAGCATCCTTGACCCCTTTCCTGCTCCGGAACCACCTTGATCGCACCTTTTTGCAGCAATGACAGAACCTACTGCTGGAGAAGCAGAAGGTGCTCTTCCGAGCAAAAGCCCTGACAGGGAGGGAAAGGATGGGGGAACTCCCGGAAGGGTAGGGCATACCCATTCTCTACGATGTTCAACGCCCAGCGATCTGTAGTAACAGAGCTCCAATGCTGTAGAAAATGGGAGACCCGTCCTCCCACGGTACAAGTATGCTCTAGGATGTTGGAGCTAGAGCTGCTTTCCTGCCACACCAGCTGGAGGGGCAGAAGAGGAAGAGGAGGAGACTTGCTGTCATGCCGCACCCCGCATACGACCTCTGCCCTTTCCCCTGTAGGACCTGCAGAAGGGATTTGCCTGTTGCTGCTGCTGTTGCTGTTGCCTGGTACGAATGGACAAGTTTCTTCCAAAGCCACGAACCTTGCGGAACTGTCCAAAGCCCCTGGGTTGAGACTGAAGCCCCAAAGACCTTGCTGTGGATTTACTGTCCTTAAAGCGCTGCAGCGCCGAAACCACCTTAGCCCCAAACAGGCGAGATCCATCGAAAGGCAAATCCAGTAATGTAGCCTGGACATCAGGCGAGAATCCTGAACCACACAGCCATGCGATCCCATCGCCCTGGCTACTGAATCGGCTGTGTCCGGACCAGATTGTATCACTTGGCATGCAGCAGCTTGGGCATCCGAAAACACCTCTGAGAAATGTCCTTGTACCTCCTCGGGTAACTTTGGGATAACCTCCCTGACTGAGTCCATGAGGGCATGGATGTAGCGACCCAAAAGGCATGTGGCATTTGTGGACTTGAGGACCATACTCCCCGATGAGAACACCTTCTTCGCCGATTGCTCCATGCGTTTTGACTCACTATCTGCAGGCGTAGATGGGAAAGAACCTGCAGACAGTCTCGAAGAACATGAAGCCTGGACCACCAAGCTTTCTGGAGAAGGATGGGTGGACAGGAAAGCAGGATCCCTGGAGCCACCTTGTACGTCCTTGCCACGGTCCTGGAAACCGCTGGAGCGGACATTGGCTTCTGCCAGACATCAAGAATGGGCTCTGTTAGCTCCTCATTGAAGGGAAGTAAAGCTCTGAAATATAGGAAGGGGAATGGAGCACCTCTGTCAGAATATTAGACCTCAACTCAGCTGTAGGAAGAGGCAACTCCAAGAGGTCTGCAGCCTTTCTTATTACCGCATGATAAGTGGTCACCTCCTGCGTCGGCAAGCCTTTTGCTGATGAAAGCTTCCACTCAGGAGAAGTGTCCAGGCCACTAGCCTCCTGCAACCCCTCAAAATCCGGGTCCAGATCTATAATCTCTTTTTCCTCAGCCCCTCCATGTTCCTCCTCCAACAGCCTTTGAGCCTCTCTCCGAGACCTCATCCTCGGAACTGACGTTGGCGGTGCCAGACGTGGCGCCGCTGACTTCTGTATCGGTGTCGAAGGGATGTCAACAGGAACAGGTGTCGAAGCCGGTCGAGTCGGCGCTGGTTCGGAACCAGACGGCGCCGGGAAAGCACCATCTAGAGGAGCTCGACCCTCCAAGGATTACTGAGGCGTCAAAAATCTCGGCGTCAGAAAAAGGCCAACTCCCTGGAGCCATAAGCATGAAAGGCATGAGTGGTGCCTTGGGAAAGGGAGGTGGCTATCCTCCCAGGGAATATGCCAGCGGACCCATGGGGCCGACATGTGCACCAGTAGGGTCTGCCGCTCTGGCGAACAAGCCAAACATCGCATTTAAAAAATGCGCCGGATCGGATCCCGGAGACGGGAAAGCAGGATACATCGGATCCGGTATCACAGGCTCTGAAGCCGTTCGGGGAGACACTAAATTCGACTACGGTTGCGGCGCCGGAGACCCCGGAGCCATATGTGGAGTGGTTGACTTCGGCAATGGTGGAGGCGTTGCATCTCTCGAGCAGGAGGAGTCACTGCTCTCGGGGCCGGACCCACCCTCGGAGACGGAGTCGGAGAGATCTCATCCCTACGATGACGGCTGGGACTTGAGAACACCGATTTCCGAGTTGCATCCTTCGAAGAGGGTCGCCGGAAACCATGGCACCGCTTCTTCTTGTGTTTCTTCAAAGACCTCGAAGGGTGTGGAGTTAGCGACTTTGAGCAGGTCCTTGACCTCCTGCGACCTCTCTTCTGCTTCTTTGCCTTGGCCATGAATAGTTTGGCCTCCCTCTCCTTCAGCACCTTTGAATTCATGCACTTGCACGAAGTGCATGTCCCAACGTCATGGTCCGACGAGAGAAACCACAAACAATCTTCATGGGGGTCAGTGATGAACATCTGGCCCCCACATTCTCTGCAAGGCTTGAAAGCCGACTTCCTTGGAGTAGCCATCTTTGTACAGCAACAAAGTCGTGACAACAGCAACAAAGAAACTCCCAGAAATTGAGAGCCTGGGAAAAAAACGTTACGCCACGAAGGCACGGAAAAAAGGGAACTGACTTCAGCACGCCAATGCGGACTTCTTATGGCTCCGATGACGTCACGCAGTCACGTGTGGAGCCGTTCCATTGTGACGTCCTCGTTGACGTGGGAGAGCTGAGGAGAAAAGGTTTTGTGGAATGCTACGCATTGGGGCAATTCCAAAGGTGAGGAATCCACAGGCAGATGCATCCATCAGAATCTTGAGGTTACACCACCAAAACTCATATTCTCAAGAGTGGTGAATGCTATGATATGTTAAGGTATGTTAATTTGTAAAGTGCACTAATCACCCGAGAGGCTATCCAGGCACTTGGGCAAGGTGTGTAGGTGTGTAGTCCCAAGGTGCTTATAAAAAAGAGCCAGAGCTTCAGCTCCTTGTGCAACTCAATAAGTGAGGAGGAAGCTCTGATGTGTTGAGGGAGATCGTTCCATGTTTTGGGTGCACTGTAGGAGAATGAGAGACCTCCAGTTTTGCTTTTGAGGATGCAGGCGTGTGTGTAAGCGAGAGTGAGGCAGAACGTAGCTGTCTGGTGGGATGGTGAAAGTGTATATGGCTGTTCAGGTATTCTGGTCCTTTGTTGGCTAGGACATTGTATGTGTGCGTAAGAAGTTTGCCTTGGCTCCACTTTTGAATGGGGAGTAAGTGAAGCTTCCTGAGGTGTGGTGTAATGTGGGTGCAGTGTGGGAGGTCAAGTATGAGTCTTGCGGCTGCGTTATATGGATGGTCTGGAGTCTGTGTAGGAATTGTTTGGAAATTCCGGCGTAGAGAGTGTTACCTTAGTCCAGCCTGCTGGTAATGAATGTTTTTGTGACGGTCCATCTGGTGTTCTGAGGCAACCATTTGAAGATCTTTCGCAGCATGCATAGATGTTGAAGCAGGAAGTGTACACTGGTTGCTTTTTATATGGAAAATTAAGAAACTACTAAGAAAAATAAATTCTTTTTAAGTAAACTCATTTGTGTCAGTAGCACTATGTTTGGTTCCATACCTAGCTAGGATTAAATCCATATAGAAGAAATACAGGTCATAGGGGAGTCTTTTGTATTGAACACTTATTGCTTGTTCCCCCCTTACTCCCAGACCTTACTTACTGATAGGGGGGTCCCTTGTTCTTACACACTGGTTGACTAGAGCCGTCATGTTGAGCTTGTCCTCTAGAATGATCCCTAGATTTCATGCGTGGTCTGTGGGTGTGAGTGTTGGTCCTAGCTCTGATGGCCACCAGGTGGAATCCCATGGGGAGGTCTTGTTGCTGAAGACCAGTACTTCCATCTTGTCGGAGCTGAGCTTCAGGTAGTTGGTCCGCATCCAGTCTGCTACCATGGCCATGCAGTTGGTGAAGTTGGTTCTGGTGGTGGTGGTTGTTTTGTCCGTCAGGGAGGGGATGAGTTGGGAGTCATCAGCGTAGGAGATGACGGTGATGTCTTGTGATCGGATGATGTTGACGAGCGGTGAGCATGTATATGTTGAAAAGAGATGGTCTGAAGGACGATCCCTGTGGGAAACCGCATATCAGTTTCTTGGTCTCCGATGTGAAGGGTGGCAGCCTGACCCTTTGAGTTCTTCCCATGAGGAAAGAGCGCTGATCTGTTTTGGAGCGGATCCTTGTATGGCAAACTCCTGGAGTCTTCTGATAAGGGTATTGTAGGATACAGTGTCCAAGGTTGCGGACAGGTCAAGCAAGATGAGGACTGCTATTTCTCCTAGGTCCAGTATGTTTCGAATTTTGTAAGTGGCCTGATTGTGTGTTGTCTAGAAGAAGGTGAAGTTCAAGGTGAGTTGTGAGTTGCTAGTTAATGGCCTTCTCAATCACTTTGGCTGGATTGGGGAGCAACAAGATGGGTTTGAAGTTGTTTAGTTGATTTCAGTCGACTGTGGGCTTCTTAAGCAGGGGGTTAATTTCTGCAAGTTTCCATTCATCTGGTTAAGAGGCGGACCTGATGGAGGTGTTGACGATGTGAGTCGGGGTGGTGTTGATTGGTGATTTTCCCAGGTGGGCTGATGAGGGCTGAAAGCCCGAAACCGGTCCTAGGATGCTTGTTTCCAGTCCAGGGAGGACCTGGCCTGGCAGTTCGGGTTGGACTGTTCCCATTGGGCGCAGGGTCAAGACTGATTTGCATATGGCTGGGTCCAAACTGGAATGGCATGGTGAGCAAAAAAACGATGGATTTAGGCCCAGATCTCTGTACTGGGGTGAATGTATGACATCGTTCTGCATTCTGTCCATCAATTGTTCTTTTTGCATTTATCACCCCGAGTGGGACGGGTATGCCCAGACGTGGGTCCCGTGCTCTCCATGCCACTGGAGTCAAGCTATCCTGGCTGATGAGGGCTGAAAGCCCGAAACCGGTCCTAGGATGCTTGTTTCCAGTCCAGGGAGGACCTGGCCTGGCAGTTCGGGCTGGACTGTTCCCATTGGGCGCAGGGTCAAGACTGATTTGCATATGGCTGGGTCCAAACTGGAATGGCATGGTGAGCAAAAAACGATGGATTTAGGCCCAGATCTCTGTACTGGGGTGAATGTATGACATCGTTCTGCATTCTGTCCATCAATTGTTCTTTTTGCATTTGTCACCCCGAGTGGGACGGGTATGCCCAGACGTGGGTCCCGTGCTCTCCATGCCACTGGAGTCAAGCTATCCTGGCTGATGAGGGCTGAAAGCCCGAAACCGGTCCTAGGATGCTTGTTTCCAGTCCAGGGAGGACCTGGCCTGGCAGTTCGGGCTGGACTGTTCCCATTGGGCGCAGGGTCAAGACTGATTTGCATATGGGTGGGTCCAAACTGGAATGGCATGGTGAGCAAAAACGATGGATTTAGGCCCAGATCTCTGTACTGGGGTGAATGTATGACATTGTTCTGCATTCTGTCCATCAACTGTTCTTTTTGCATTTGTCACCCCGAGTGGGACGGGTATGCCCAGACGTGGGTCCCGTGCTCTCCATGCCACTGGAGACAAGCTATCCTGGCTGATGAGGGCTGAAAGCCCGAAACCGGTCCTAGGATGCTTGTTTCCAGTCCAGGGAGGACCTGGCCTGGCAGTTCGGGCTGGACTGTTCCCATTGGGCGCAGGGTCAAGACTGATTTGCATATGGCTGGGTCCAAACTGGAATGGCATGGTGAGCAAAAAAACGATGGATTTAGGCCCAGATCTCTGTACTGGGGTGAATGTATGACATTGTTCTGCATTCTGTCCATCAATTGTTCTTTTTGCATTTGTCACCCCGGGTGGGACGGGTATGCCCAGACGTGGGTCCCGTGCTCTCCACGCCACTGGAGTCAAGCTATCCTGGCTGAAGAGGGTGAAACCCGAAACCGGTCCTAGGATGCTTGTTTCCAGTCCAGGGAGGACCTGGCTTGGCAGTTCGGGCTGGACTGTTCCCATGAGGCACAGGGTCAAGACTGATTTGCATATGGCTGGGTCCAAACTGGAATGGCATGGTGAGCAAAAAAACGATGGATTTAGGCCCAGATCTCTGTACTGGGGTGAATGTATGACATCGTTCTGCATTCTGTCCATCAATTGTTCTTTTTTCTTTTTGTAGATGTAGAAGGGATCATGGGTCCGTTGGGGCCCCTGAGTGGATGGTACACATGATTGCCGCTGTGTCATATCTTGTGAGGGTTATCCATTTGGTCAGGTGGGCGTCTTGGTTGGTTATGGGTAGGTTAGTGATGAGTTATCTGGGGTTTGGTTGGTGTGCGAAGTTGCTGTAGATGTTTGCGTTTTTGCTGTGGAAGAAATTTGATAGGTTGTCACAGAGCTGTTGGGAGGCAGCAATGTTGTTGACAGTGGCTGAGGGCAAGGTGAAATCCCTGACGATCTAGAAAATCTCCTCATTGCTGTTGGAGATTCCTTCGATGCAGTCCAATAGTGCTTTTTTATTGGTGTATCTAATTTGCTGATGATAGCGTCTGAGTGCAGCCTTGTAGGTAGTTCTGTCTGTGTAATGGCTGGCTCTCCATTTCCTTTCTAGCTGTTTACAGTGTTTGGTGTATTTGAGGTCTTCGATGTACCAGCTGGGCTGTTTATAGCACCAGGACTTAATCCTAAAAGAAATTAGTATAATGAGCCACATTATTTCACATAATGAGATGAAGGTGCCCAGATGCTGTCAAGGTGGCTCTGCGATTCAACGCTTGTCCCTGACATCTGCTAAGATTTGAAGGTCATAAGTTAGAATCCTAGCAAGGGCATCTCAGCCATCCATCTTTCTGTGGATGGTTAATTGTGTACCTTTAAATTGGATAATAGTAATTTTTATTATTTATAGTGCTTAGAAATGGTATACGTGCAGGATTATATGAAAAAACTAAAATTATTATATTTTTATTATTAGCTATCCATATTACATCACTGAGCTCCAAATGAAATGGTAATCATATGACTGCCCTTTTTTGAAGAGAGGTGCTCTTAGGTTACGCTCTGTGGATTAAGTCCTGTCTATGCCCAAAGTACATTACAATGTTGAGTCTACAGCGAAGTTGGAAACATATCACAAGTCTTCAGAAAAACAATAATGATCATAGTGCCACTCCTAGGTGCTTTGGAGTGGGAAAGTACAGGGAACTGCTTTTGCACTGGCATTGTAATGTAAGTGACACTTTTCTGAATGGTAGAATGATGGAAATCTGTATGATAAGACAAACGTTGACGGAACTATCCACATTTGTTGTTGTGGATTAATCATGTGACAAAATATTTTCTGTGGCAGAGCCTATTGCAAATATTGAAAACACCCTCACAGTTGCAACCTTGTGGATAATAACAACCAGTACCAGGATGTTCATGTGGTGGGAGGGTGGAAGGTTGAGGTCATAATGCTATGGTGTCGTTCCAGTTTGGACCCGTTGGGCCACTGTCCCTTTTTCTTTCCTGTCCCTTCCTAAACACTCCCACAGACAATCCGGGCTAAACACCATACATGATAGCTTTGGTGGTTTAACAGTGCTTCCAACGTGTTGCTTGTTTTTCACTAAGGACCAGACACCATATAATACTCCCTGATGGTTTAACAGTGTCTTCAATGTATCTTTCTCTGCTGTTCCAGGCTAAACTCCATATATCGTGCAGTGGTACCCAGTGGGTTGCTCCTTTGTCACTCCTGTGTGGACTCATGATAATGCTCATTGGCGGGTTACCAGTGCCTCTAATGGGTCGCTCCTCTGTCATACCTGGGTAGACGCTATATAATAATCCTTGGTTATTTAACGTTGCCTCAAATGGATAGCTCCTCTGCCGCTCCTGGGTAAACTCCATATAATCTCCTTAGTGTATTAACAAGCACCTCCAATGGGATTCTACTGCTGCTCCCTGTCACTTCTATGAGGACTCCAAATACTGTTCCTTGGTGGTTTACCAGTGCCTCCAATGGCTTGGCTCCTCTGATGCCTCTGAGCAAGTTCCATATATCACAACCAATCTACTGATTGATGCACATCAGCTGCCGTGGGTTCCACATATGACACTACCCATCCGAAAAGATGGTATTCAACTGTATGCACAGCTATGTCTATTATATTACATGAGGTTAAATAGACACATCACTGCTAAAATGCATACTCTTAGTTTCACAGACTGCTTGGGATACATGCTGTGTGGTTTCTGTGGATTTCCACTTGCAAGTCTGTGCAAAGTATGCTAGCTCCCATGTCGTTCAGAACCTGGGGCCTCATGTAGTAATATTCTAAATAACAAAATTGTAACTTGTCAATAATAATTTGCAATTTCTTATTTAGAATGTGCTAAAATGTATTTGGTAGAAGTGGTCCCAATTTACGCACCAACTTTTACCAAATTCATTGGTATTTCGTGGACCAAACTATGTATTAATAGGTAGGTTCACAAAATACCAAATCGTAGTGGGTCGCAATTCGGTCTACCTTATTAATATGCAGGAGTTAGGTTGCAAATTGCGAGCCACTATGCTTGGCTAGAGTCAAAGACATGGTGGCGGACCACCAATCTTTTCTGTTTTATAAATGCAACCCATTTTACTAGAATTAAAATGGTATCTTTTAAAAAAGTAAAAGTTTGACAAACCTTTTTTAGGCGAAGGCAGTGATTCCTGGGACTACTGTGGGAAGAGTTGTAAAGTGTCATCCCCTCCTTGTTGTTATTGAATAGATAAGCACAAGATCTCGATTCTTTTTCAGAAAGTTCTTTTTTTATTGTTGTTCTTTTTTACATTTGTTTTTCTTCGTGTTTTGTGAGATTTTGTACAGGTATAGTATCCTTGTATTCAAGATATTCCTGTATTCAAGATATTCCTAACAGCACATTGCTAAAGCTACACCAGCCGACACGTGTTTCGCCCATAGGGGTCAATTAGACCTGGGCTTTCTCAAGGCTGAAAAAGATATTAATGGGGCAGAGTCAATCAATGTTTTGAACAGGGCTAACTATAGCCTGAAACCCAGTGAGAAGTTGTGAGGAATACATGCATTGGAATAATACAAAGTGGGGTTGTGTGCACCAAGGTGTAGGTTACAGTGACGAAAGTGAAAGTGGAGAGTGGGAAGGAAGCAAGTTGAGCAAGGTAGAAGAACAGCAAAGGAAGAGAAGACAGAAAAGGAAATGAAGAACTAGAGAACACGAAAACGGGTGAAAAGATGGAGGAGAAAGTAGTGCAATAGCCTAATCAGAATAAGAGAGCTTATGCCAGGCGTTTGGCCACGAATAGTTTGTTAAGAGGGGTCTCTCTTGCCTCTATATAAGTCAAAGTGCTATTGTTTAGAGTTAGTCGTCAGTTCTTGAGATATTAAAGGTGATTTTCGGTCAAGGAGAAGTGAGGTTTTAAAGTTAGGAAACTTATTCCCAGTGCTGGCTGGACCTTCATTAGAACAGTGGTCTTTTTCGGTAGACAGAAATAGTCTATTTTGGCATGCAGTACGTGCAAGCGAGATAGTTGTATTCCACATGCATGTCAGTCTATTACCCCCACATTTAGCATACACTGTGACTGTGTAACTACTGAAATTGCATAATTTTGCATTCAAAATATGTACCTTTTTAAATCTGATATTACAACACAGTCTGATTCATACAATCATCATTAAAATCAATTACGTTCTTCGCTTTTATATTTATCATGTCGGAATCTGAAAAGAAGAAATAGAAAGGAAGATCAACAGATAATCAAAGGAGTGAAAGGGGAAAGGCTATTCAGTCGGCGTTTTTTTAAAATGCAGGTCGAGAAGGATGGGATCGTACAATTTTATTCTAATCCCCCGGTCATATCAGTACGCTAATGGTGGTAAAACAATTCTTGAAAACGGGGGGTGAGACATACTCAGTGCCTTTGTTTTTTACAAGGCGCATTTGCTTCAAGACACCATGAGCCAAAAGGTTGCTGCATCAGGCGTACGTAGATCCGACATGCATTATGCCAGATAGATATATTAGCACTAGTAAGGTGGAGGGTAACATACTTTATGCCCTTGAATGCGACGGGCGCATAATTGCTTCAACCATTTTTACCAAAGTTAAATTCTCACTGGTAGGACAGGGGATAGCAAACTCAGTGACCCAATGACTTCATTCCACCAAGCCCAATGACTTCATTCCACCAAGTAGAGAATCCAGTATTTGTTCTTACCCTTCTAGAGAGGTGGAATGTACAATGAGCAATTTACCCTCAGATAATAATATATTGACAACTAAAGGAAATATAGAGCTAGCTGACCACCAAGGAAATTTGTTGAACACTGTGATAGCACAGAGCCCAGGTGAAAATTTACCGGCAGGATTATCTGTGTTGTCATGGAATATAGCTGGGATAAAATCCAAGATCGTATCTCCAGATTGGCAGACATTTGTTGCACAACATGATGTCTGCCTTTTCCAGGAAACCTGGGCGGTGGATCCTAACCACAGTGCAGGCTACTTAAACTATTGTGTCCCAGCAATCACTGGTGGAAAAGGTCGACCCTCAGGAGGGTTAACAATCTGGGTTCGCCAAGAAATTGGCTTTGTTGTGCAGGTCCTCGAGGCTCACAATAAGGATATATTAGCGCTCAGGTTGAAGTGGGGAGAGCGCAAAAGCTTGATATCTATAACATCTATGCAAGAGGGACAAAGGGCAGGAAATCTGAGGTTTTAGTAGTTTTGGACACTTTACTTGACCAATATTCTAGGGGTATAAATGTAATAATAGCGGGTGATTTTAATGCGACTTTTGAACCCCTCCTAAATGGGAACTAAAATTTTACTGATGAGGTAGATGACTTGTGGAGAATTCCTAAATTAGATCTAATTCCAGTAAAAAAATGGACTGATGTGGTGGTTCAGATAAATTCCATCTGTATGGAGAAAGGATTAAGGGCTGTAAATGGCAGAACCCAATCAGACAGAGACGGTGCATGTACTTTTAACAATGGCTCTAGTTTTAGCCGCATTGATTTCTTATTGATAAACTGTCAGTTTTGGCATGCATTAAGGGACATGAAGGTAAATGAGCGAATAGAGAGCGATCACAACCCCTTGTGTGCAGTTTTTGAGGTAATGGTAGAGAAAGACGCCATTTACTCTAGTAGAGAAATGATATCCCTAGATTTAGTTCCCACGAATGATATGAGGCGCTTGAAATGGGTAAATGTAATAGAGAACCCTGAAGTCCTAGATAAAATTTCAATAGATGTTGATAATGCAATATTAAAACTAGAAGACCTTTTGGTCAACCTGGCACCTCCCGAGTTGGTAACTGGATTTCATGCTGAGTTTTTACACAGCTTCGTACCTATTTCTATAAAAACTGTAAAAACAGAGGTAATCACCACAAAAATGGAAGTAAATGGTTTAACAAGGATTGCAAGGAGGCTCGTAGTTCCCTGGGGATAGCAATTAAGGAAGGTGATCTGACTAAAGTGCGGTATGCCAGGCAAATTTATAAGGAAGTCCAGGAGACTGCTAAGAAATCTTGGGATGAGAATAGATGGCAGGATCTTAAATGTTCCTGCGAAAGCAAAAATCCTAAACAATTTTGGGACGTAGTTAAATGGGGCAGAGATGGCCGACCCGTAGAGCCGATAAATCATGTAAGCCAAGATCAATGGGTAACGCATTTCCAATCTCAATACGCTTGTAGTATAGATGACAAGGATGCGTTTGAGTTCCCATATACTTACTATGATGGTCCGGCTTTTGATGAAGCAGATGTTGACATCGCTTTGGGTTCTGTAATGGGAGGTAAAGCGCCAGGCCCCGACGGGATTCCAGCTGATATATTCCTTTCCAATAAACCAAAATGGAGCCGATATATCCTGATTATAATGAATGAAATTGCTAAAGGTATGCCGGTACCAGATTCATGGAAAGGAGCGGAGATAATTCCAATATTTAACAAGCATTGGCATAGCCAATAGGTCTCGCCTTTGGGACCTAATAAGTGTTTAGCCCATGCAGCATATTACCCTCGACTTTGGGAGATTCAAGCACCAAAACATGTAATATACATTAATATGCCAAACAGGGTCACAGGCGAGACCTGCACGTTTTGCCAATGGGAGACGGGTGCAGAGAAAATCAAAGGAAGAAAGTGTTTGTTCATGATTCCTAACACATGCCTGGCTAGTACGGATTTTTTGAGTGTCACAGAAAGTGGAACAACACACTGTTTTCTTAATTGTTCAGCCCACGCAACACCCAACGACAGGGGGTCTGGTTCCTTTTCACTAGGTCAACTACAGCGTTTAGAAACGGAAAGATTCGTTGTGAAGCGCTATGCAGAAACAAGTTATTATGACTGGGTCGGTTTACGCTGCTGAAAAAAATCAAATGCTAACTAAATACAACGTTGATGTGACATGATTATAAGAAGGCCGGCGCGGCTGGGGCTGGAAGCGAGTCACAAGCACCCGGGAAGTTGTACAAGGCGAATAACGGGGCACAAGCCCGGGTGGCGGGGGAGGAGGCTGCAAGCACGTCTGTGTGGAATGAAAAGTGCAAACATCTGTAGAGCGCTTCCGAGCTGAAGCAATAAGGGGGTCGAATGGAAACAGGCGGGACAGAGGCTCGTGATGGGGAGAGAGGGTGCTAACTGGGACGGTGTAGGAAAGAGGGGAATGGACAGGAGGAAAGGCAGGTAAAAAGATAGATGATGTGGAGGAGCGAGAAGGGGCGGGTGAAAAAATAAAAGACGAGAAGTGTTGGTGAATTTTGGAGATGCTTGAAAGCAGCAGCGAGATGGAAAACGAAGTGAGTGAGGAGGGATGTGGTGGGACACAGAAGCAAGGATGAGACGGCCCGAGAGCAGTAAAGATGTACGATTGAATTAAAAGTAGACAGGAGGGAGAGGCCGACAGCGACAGTGAAGAAGAGAAAGAAAAAGAGATTGAGAGGAAGAGGGGAATAAACGGGAGACGAAGACAATGGGGGGGGAAGACTAAGGAATGTTGAAAATGAGGAGAGGGAGGGAGCTTAGAGCATGAGGTGGAAATAAAGGCAGACAGAAAAGGACAACGTAGAAGGAATCGGGGAAGGGAAAGGGGGTTGGCGGAGACCTAAAATAAAATAGTGAAGGGGTCTCCATGGACATCGATGTTTTACTTAGAGATTGTAATCCCAGCCTAACATACATTTAAAAAACTTTGTTATGTCACTCCCATACATGAGTGCAAAAAGCGAGCCCCAGTGCCTTGACAGCTTGTAGGTGGAATGGGCGCTACACAAAATCTGATAGCATACCCGTCAGATCGTAGCGCTGAGAGGCTGAGCTAGAAACAGCATAAAGAGAGGATGATGAAGAGATGACAGAGAGATAGAGACTGCCCGAACATAAAGTCGGCGGGGGTGGGGTGGGGGGATTGGAGGAGCAAGGGGGAGCAAGAAAGGGGAAAGAAGAGTAGAGAAACAAAACAGTACTCTTAGCCATGATAAAGCAGACCATGTAGCATGACCAGTAAAAGGTCCGGTCCTTATGGGTGGTAACAAATGGAGACAAGGCGGTACCAAGGAGGGACTAAAAAGTCTATTTACCAATTAGAAGCCAGCATTTAAGAAGGACAATGACACAAAGACAATGACAAATATGGGCGGAGAGTGGACGAGGCTTCCACAGCATACCCTACTACAGCATGCCTTGCAGAGAGAGCAGTGCATGCGCGCTGCCGCTGGGCTCGACCTAAAAAATGATGCTAAGCAGCGTCAAAACAGTGGAGCGACAATTCTTGTAAATATGCCCCAAAGTGTCTTCGTGCTGGGAATCTAAATAAAGTGTTTTCATGCCGTCAGAAAAAGACTAAGTGCCTCAGTGCGGGAGTCAACATGGAATACAATCAGGCACATAAACATTGGATTAAAAGCTATTAAAACAGTTTAACAAAGCGAGATTAATAACAAATAGCACATAGCATAAGCAAGCTGTGTGATGCTCACACTAAAAAACATACTTCCTCAGTCGAGGCGGAGATCTCTGCACAGGAAAAGATAGGTGAGGCAGAGGCGTAACCTCTGCACTAGATATGGGACTAGCATTTTGTAGTAGGTTAGTAGTATTGCAGTACTACTAAAAGTATGATAGAATGCAGTTTGAATATGCCACATTGAGTCTGTGTGCGTGTGTTTAGACGTAACAGAAAACTTTGAGGAGTCAGTAATATGACGTAGTGTGTGGGGGGTGTTTGGGAAGACAGGGGCTACAATGATAGTAAGGGTGACACCACACACACCAGGCTTAGTTTCCACTCAGAGCCAAAGCCCTCCAGTTACATTATTTAAACCCTCTGTCCCTACATCACGGATCGTGACTATCAGGACTCCAAGAGGAGGTGTTGCCCATGAAACACCCCTGCAGAGGAAGTGGACATAGGCTGAACCACTTCCTTCAACATAACAGCGTGTGTGACAAGGAACCCTAATAATGACAAACGTTGCGGAATTGCACGTCTCTCGCTTGAGTTATTTATTTTATTTCTGGCTGTTATAAATAGCGCGAACTCGTCCCGAAGGTATTGGACCGCTATACACAAGTGCCAGTTACGTTAAACAGGGACACATTGCAAGCGCTTTGCCCACAATCACAGTACAGTTGAGCAAACGGCGAGAGTCGAACCTGGCTGAGCAGATCCAAAGCCGGTAGTTCTGACTGTTTTGCCTCATCCCCCCCCCCCCCTCCCGTCGCTATATCTCCTTGCATTAGCAACTGCCTGAAGAAAAAAAAAAGTCAAGGATCATCTATCAGCTGCTTTTTCCCTCTGGCTTGGCACGTCATCACGAGTGCCGTGCGTGATGAAACAAAACCGAAACTTAAGGAGCTGCTTAAAAATAGCTGCGGGAATATATTTACTCCGGTCCTGCGCAGACGTGTCAGTAGCTGCAAGGATGTTTTCAAGGTATGGTACTTTATTTCAAATTATTTCTCTTTCCAATTAACAGTTTTCAGAATACGATTTATTTGCTTGTACTTCTCGTCTTTGAGAGCCAGGAATTACATTTACTTCTACTGACATTTTTGGAGTGTGGAGACTAGGTCCACGATGTTTTATGATATTGACGATAATCATGCCACCCATTTGCAGCCAATTGTTTATATAATTGTAAACAATGAAGGAAATAAATAAGCAGAAAGAAGTGTTAAAGAGGAGCGAAGTGACTGAGAAAGGGAGATCGCAAAAACAGCAAACGGCCGCGAACGAAAGTGAAAGCGCCAGGAGAAAAGGTCCCGCGCTGCGTAGGCGAGACCTAACAATCCTGGGAGTGGTGCGTGCGTGCGCATTCTTCACTTTTCAAGCACTGCACTCGTGCTTGTGGCGCGCCCCTGCTCGCTCCCGCAAGGTGGATGCCGCCACAAGCACGAGTGCAGTGCTTGAAAAGTGAAGACCGATGGCTAAAGGCCCTCCTAGAGCACCGCATGCGCGCTGCCTAGGCGAGACCTAAAAAGGGGGATAAGTCCCTGCCTGGGAATTATAGACCCATAAGCTTAATCGACTCATTACAAAAGATTATGGGACGCCTTGTGCTAAATAAAATCCAAGATTGGATTGATGAGCAGGACATATTATCACCATTCCAGGCAGGTTTTCGGTCATGCACAAGTACCATTGACCAAACCTTTCGCTTCACATTGCTCTACTGGAAAACGGTGGTCTTAGACAAAGGCAGCTTGTATGCTGCCTTTGTGGATTTAAAGTCAGCCTTTGACCTCGTTTCCCGTAGTAGATTGTGGAGAGTAATGCAAGATCTGGAGATGCCCCAAGAACTACTAACTCTCATAGCTAGACTCCATGAGGGAAACCACGCAAAATCAGGTGGGGTACCCAGGGCCAGGTTACCTCCCTTTTCGAGTGGAAAATGGGGTGAGACAAGGTTGTGTGATGGCACCAACGCTGTTTTCTATATTCATCAATGGTATTGTAAAATTTTTGGAAGCAAACACAACTGATGCTCCTATATTGGCGGGCGTGAAAATCTCCATCCTCATGTTCGCAGATGATATGCTGTTAATCGCTAAAACACCGAGCGGTTTACAGCGAGCCCTATCACTCTTCGAGGAATTTTGCCATCTGCGGGGTTTGGAGATAAACGTGTCCAAAACAAAGTTTATGACATTTAATCCCCACAGATCTTATAGAGGAGTGATGGTGCTGAATAAGCGACCCCTAGAGCAGGTAAAAGATTTTACATATATTGGGGTCATTATGCAGGGTGACATGAGGTGGGGCAAGTAACTGGATATGGCCACACTGAAACATCGGCAGTTGGCAGGAACTTTACTGGCTGAGTTTAATGCATCGTTTACAAAACCAGTTAGTCCAGTTTTGAACATTTATAATATGAAAGTTGTTAGTGCAGTATTATATGGGGCAGAGCTCTGGGGATTTAAAAATCTTTCAAAACTAACCACAGCTGAAAATAGTTTTCTACGTAAAATCACCAACCTTCCACAAAGCACACCGGTACGGCCATTACTCTATGATTTAGGCAGGAAGGCTTTGGTTGACAGTGCCAGATTACGCCCTTTGTTGTATTGGCGGAGAATCTGGTCAACACCTGAATTGACACCTTATGTTGAGGGCCTAAAAGATCTAATAAGAGCGGATTGCTATAAGAAAATCAAATGGCTACAGGAAGTTAGATCTATCTTAGTAAGTATAGGCATGGCCGCTTTATGGGAGAATCCTGAAAACACTCCGTTTCCCTCTAAAGCACAGCTGAAGGAAAGATATTGGGGATGGGTGTCTGTTAACATCTTTAGGAATAGTGATCCTTCGACACTAACGGGCCAATTCCTAGATGTAAAACCAGTGCAAAAGCTGGAACCATAATGGGACACCATAACGAAGCCTCACGATAGAAAGCTCAATTTCCAACTTAGAGTGGGCACATTACCCATAAAGTCATTTACTGCGAGATGGGATACAGTGGACGACACTTCCTGCCCTATTTGTCATGTAAACTTGGAGTCTTTGGCCCATTTGTTATTTGTGTGTCCCGCCTATAAAGTTCTGCGGCGTATTTCCTTGGCCCCAATTTGTAGAGCTCTGGGTACCTGAAAACATGAGGTAGCTCTCAGATTAATTTGCACTGAAACATGGCTACCCCTTGCCATATCTTTAGCTAAATTTTTAGGTTGGGCATGGGTCATTAGATCAAAAGCGATTGCTGCATTGTAATGAATGTGTACTACAGGGGGGGCGTGGCCTGACGCCGATGTAGACGGTAGCGGACCTCGGAGCTCCTCCGTGGCCTCCCTCCGTTCTAAACTATCCTGCTGTTCTAAGGGGGCCCTTATTTGGACATACTGCATCGGAATACCTGGTGCCCTGGTGGGGGAACTGATGACGAACTGAGAGGCGGTGCGGCGGAGACAGCTCCACTTCTCAGCGCGGCTCGTCTCATGACTGCGGGGACCTAAGATGGTGGCGGCGGTCAGATGCGGGCTTCGCTGATCGGAACCCAGCATATTGCCCACGACTCCCGGAGAGGAGTTTGAGCCCGGTTGCGGTGGAGAGCCCTGCGGTCACCCACGCATGTGGGGGCTGGTGGAGGAGCGGTTACGGCTGACCTGGGTGCCGTGAGTGGAGGCTAAAATGGCGGCCCCGCGCCTGGACTGAGCAGCTTAGAGGAGGTGAGAGGGGCTGGATCTTGTGACGCCGAGCGGGCGGCTCTGGAGTGCTCACAGGCCCCGGCAAGGGGTGAACTTGGCTGGACACCGGCGGTTGAGTGTGGGGATCGGCCCTGGCTGGCTCAGTGCGTAGGATTGAGTGTGGGGCTGGTGGGACCCCGGACGGCGCCTGCGACTTACTGGGCTGCGGGGGTCGTTGGGACTGGCTGAGAGGAGCCGGATCGGCGCAGTCTGTTGGAAATACGGGACTTGCCCCGGGCTGCCGGGGGGTGTGAGTGTGCCTTAGACTGCTTGGAGACGGGCCTGAGAGGAACCGGACCGGCGCTGTCTGCTGGAAATACGACGGCTGCCCTGGGCTGCCAGAGGCTGTGAGTGTGCCTCGGGCTGCTTAGAGGCGGGACGCCTGGTCGGTCTCCCTCCTGGGTGATTGTACCTGGGTGGTCTGTGGAATCGCAGACGGAAGAGCAGAGAAGACGCCTGCGGCGGTGAGACTGGCCATTGCTGGGAGCCTGGGCCTGCGCAGGCAGCCTAGCATCGGCAGGGGCCTCTGAGGGCGGCGGTGCTGGGGGTGCGGCTGATCTCGGCACCTGACGGCCATATCACCGAGGAGAGGGCGTTGGGGCGGCGGGGCGCTGAGACCCCGCGCTGGGACCCCGCACTGAGCAGTGATATTAAAGTGGCGGCACAGAGGGCTGGAGGAGAGCCCTGGTGAGCGACTGTGGTGGTGGGGAACCCGGCGTTGTGCTGGGGACCACTAACAAGGAGCACATTTCATCGCGCGCTCTGGGTCTGGAGTGGACGCAGACACGGCAGAACTGAGGGGGCACTAGAGAGGACGCACTGCAGGTGGGGCCTGTTTAGGGGCCTGTGAGTGGACCTAAGTGCGGGGACAAGGAGGCTAGGCGAGGAGCAAGCAGCACTAGACGGCCGCTTGGGACACTGACGAGCCTTCGGGGATCGGGACGCCAGCCCTCCTCCTACTGGGGAAACGAGTGGTGCAGTGCCCTGCTGAGATGGGGCGGGTGTCCAGGAAGAAGGGATTTGCGGCCCTCCAGATGGATGGGGCAAGTCAACAATCTGAAGAGGAGGAAGAGGTGCCGGGCGCTCGGAAGCTGTCGCGCCGGGGGACCTACGCTGACCGATATCCTGCAGGCTATTACCTCGTCCAGGGAAACCCTTGAGGCAAAAATCGACGCCATTGGTGTGGATCTCTCCCTGCTTAAAGATGACCACAGGAAATTGAAAGACAGAGTATCGGCGGCGGAGAAAACAATGGAGGAGGTGCCGGCCGCTGTGACAACCCTGCAGAGATCCCTGACGCAGGTGGAAGCCAAGGTTCGGATCTTGGAACTCCGGGCAGAGGACAGTGAGGGGAGATCCCGCAGGAATAACCTCCGCTTGGTGGGGGTCCCGGAACGGGCAGAAGGGGATGACGCTGTCCGATTTCTGGAGGAATGGCTCAGATCTGAAGTGGCCCCAGAGGGGCTGTCCCCATTCTTTGCTCTGGAACGAGCTCATAGGGTGCCGGCGCGACCTCCTAAACCGGGTGCTCCTCCGCGGCCGATGGTGGTGAGACTGCTGCACTATCGGGACAGGGATCACCTCTTGCACTGTGCTAGAGAAAAGCAACAGCTCCAGATTGACAATTCCAGGGTAATGATATTTCCGGATTTCACTAGGGAGGTTCGGAGGCAGCGCGCTCCTTCATTGCGTTTAAACGGAAACTCCGCCAGCTTGGTCTACAATATGCCATGCTCTTCCCGGCCCGGCTGCGGGTGGTGGACACCACTGGCACACACTTTTTCACTGCGCCACAGGAGGCCTGGCAATGGCTTGAAACACGACGGACGCGCTCCAGGCGAAGTTCTGCTGCGAGCCCCGTGGAGCGTCGCTCCCCTGCACACTCGAGTCCGGTGGGGGCACCTTGATGCCGACTCTCCGCCTTGAACGGGACAGAGCGGTACAGGCGGTTGCAGTGATCAGTCGGGGTGCGGTGAGCCCGAGTGCTGCTGTCTCTGGCAGTCCCCTGGGGGCTCCGAGACTTCTATCTCCTGTAGCCCGACAGCGAGTTCTGACATCGAATTACCTGTGATCACTCCGCAGACGGCGGACCTGTTTGGCTGAGCGGGCGACGGCTGCTTGCATGGACTGAACTAATGGTCTGGGTTGGGTTTGCTTACTGTGTGTTTTTGGACCTGCGGTGAGAGAGGGACGATGTCTATTGCTTAGTATTGATTGGGGGCCCCTATTGGGGCTGTAACGGGGGAGGGGACCTGGCGGGGCTTTGGGTCCCGAGGATTCGGCGCACGTCTCACTGTTGCTGGGTGCACAGTTAACGGTTGTATTAGTTTGGATGGGAACTAGTTTCAGGGAACCTGTCCTGGGGAAAGGGAGTTGGGGGTTAGAGGGGTATTGGGGGGAGGGAGAATTCGGGCCAAGCATGCCGCTGTAGGAAGTAGGGACAATGGACTACGAATTGCCACCTTATGGGACCCGCCGTAGGTATCCGTTGTTTGTCCTGGAATATAAGGGGGATGCATAATATGACACGTCGCCATAAGGTCCATGCCTATCTTAAGAGGAGAGGGGTACAGATTGCGTTGTTGCAAGAAACACATTTGACCAAGCAGGAGGGTTTAGCTTTACAGCGCAGGTGGCGAGGGCAGGTGTTCTGTACGACATACTCGGCTTACGCACGAGGTGCTCTGATCTGGGTCAGGGCTGGAATCCCGTTTCAAAGTACTGGCCAACTGGTGGACCCTGAGGGCAGATTTGTAGTAGTGTCAGGGCGCTTAGATGGTAGAGACATAGTGTTGGGAAGCATTTATGCACCTAACACCGACCAGGTATCATTTTTTGCCCATCTCTCTGCGAAATTGGCCCCTCTGTTGGTGGGATCTGTGCTCTTGGGGGCGATTTCAATTGCATTACTGATGTCCATTTAGATCGGTCACACCCCCTTGGTGGATGCTCCGGTACACAGACTGGCAGCGGCACGGAGGGTCTGGCAGCAGCGTTGGGGGTTAACGGATACATGGAGGGCCCATCACCCGACTGACAGGGATTACTCTTACTTCTCCTCATTACATGACCTGCATGTTCGCCTGGACTCAGTCCTTTGCTCTCCGGATGTCCATGGGGGAATGATGCATAGCGAGTATTTGGCCAGAACGTCCTCGGACCATAACCCCTGCTGGTGCAGTTGCATTGGACACGGGATCGCCCGGCCATTCCCACATGGCGGCTGCGGCCAGACATGCTGGACGACCCAGTGTTTAAGGACACTATAGGATCGGCCATTGAGGATTACTTTAGGACCAATGCAAACACGGCATCCACTCTGCTTGTGGAATGGGACGCCTTTAAGGCGGTGATCCGAGGGCGCTGTATAGGAGAGATGGTGGGAGTCCGCAAGGTACTGCTGCAAGATGTGGCAGCTGCGGAGCAACACTTGCGTGTGTCAGAGCGAGAGCGCCCAGAGCGCCCAGATACACATGCTACGCTGCTTGTGGCCAAGGAGGAGTTCGCGATTCAGCTCGAGCGCTTGCGTTGTTTTGATTTTAAGGCGTACACAGACAAGATGCATGCGGAGCGGGATAAATCTGGTGCCCTGCTGGCCTGGTTAGCCAATCCGGCGCGCAGAGGGACGGCGATAACGGAACTGCGGGGACAGAGGGGCGAGGTGGTTTACACTCAGAGAGGAATAAACGACCAATTTTTGCAATTCTACTCCGAGTTGTATCGCACCAAACTGGGCCCTGGCCTCCCTGGGGACGAGAGGTTCCTTTCGGATGCGGCTCTCCCTAAGGTTAGCTCTGACGAGGCGATTGCTCTTGGTAGGGACATTGAGGCGGGTGAAATACGCAGCGCCATAAAACACATGGCCAGGAACAAAACCCCGGGAACGGATGGGCTGCCGGTGGAATTTTATGCGACCTACGCAGACACTCTGGTGCCCTGCTTGGTGGAGCTGTATAATAGAGCGTATCATGAGGGTGTTCTCCCTGTGTCCACCCGTGAGGCCATCATAGTTCCTCTTCTCAAACCGGGCAGGCCTGCGTGGGACCGCTCCTCGTATAGGCCTCTCGCGATGCTCAATATGGACTATAAGGTATTGAGTCGGGTGCTGGCAAGCAGGCTAATGCCCCACATGACGACACTGGTGCACGGAGATCAGGCGGGCTTTGTTCCGACACGGAACACCGCCATGAATGTTCGTCGGCTCATCCGCATCCTGGGGGCTGACACGTATGATAAGGAGGAGGCCTGCATTTTCGCGGTCGATATGGAGAAGGCCTTTGATAGCCTCGAATGGCCCTATCTTACTGGTGCACTGCGGGAGTTTGGGCTCGGGGAGCGGTTCGTCCGATGGACAGCGCTGCTGTACAGTGAATCTACCGCCAGGGTCAGGACGGGGGCTTAATTTCTGCTGCCTGTGCGGTGGCCCGAGGTACGAGGCAGGGATGTCCGCTGTCCCCGTTGTTGTTTGCTCTGGCAATGGAACCAATGGCTGCGCATGCCAGGTCGGGCAGTTATTATGCGGGGCTTTTGGTGGCGGAACAGGAACACCATATTGCGCTATATGCGGACGACTTGCTCATGTTCCTGCCTGACCTTCGGGATGCGCTCCAGGGGGCGAAACAGCTCTTGGAGACTTTGGGGAGAGTATCGGGACTTCGCGTGAATTGGGCCAAGTCGTGCTTGTTTCCTACCAAAGCAGGCGGGCGCGATAGGCAGACTGTGGGGGCGATACCGTGGGAGCCTTGTTGCCTCTCCTACCTGGGAACCCGGATTTATCATGACAGTGCTGACCTGATGGAGGGTAATGTGGGGCAAGCGTTGCGTAGTGCCAAAACTAATTTTGAGTTTTGGGGATCCCTCCCGCTCTCTGTTGCGGGTAGGGTTGCCTTGGTGAAGATGGTCACCTTACCACGGTTCCTTTATTATTTTGGAACGCTCCCCATTTGGATACCAACCAGGTTCTTTACGCAGCTGAATTCTTTAATCACGGGGTTCCTGTGGGGCACGGGAGACGGAGGGTCGCGCTGCTCACTCTGAAACGACCCAGGATGGAGGGGGCCTTGCGCTTCCAGATCTGGAGGTCTATTATCACGCTGCGCAATTCCAATGGTTTACGCAGTGGGTGGCGGGCCACATTAGACATCCGGAGGCTATGGGGGGATTGGATCCTAACTGGCGCCTGCTGTCCTGTGTTCTGCTGCGGGTGCATCCGGGAGGGGAGGCGCTGCCGTCGGACTTGGCCGTGGTACGGCGGTGCTGGATGCGTATGGCCAGGAAGCTACGGGTCAGGATTCTGTATGCGCCTGAAATCCCGCTGACAATGTGCGCGGTGTTGCCTCATGGGGGTGACTGGAGCAAACTGCAGTCCTGGGCGGAGCTGGGCATACTCACTTTGGGGGATCTATATGAGGAGGGCAACCTCTTACCGTTTAATGATCTCCTGGAGCGTCATGATCTCCCGCGTGGGGATTTCCTTTTCCATGCGGCCCTGGCTGCGGCAGTGAGGAAGCATTGGCGGGGGGCTATTGGAACCGGCTACGCCCTTGCGTGTCAATACGTGGTGATGGCTGCGGGTGCTTTTAAAGCGGTGACCTGTCTTTATCGCCGGATTACTCAGGACCTGCGTCAGCCCCTGGCAGTGCTGCGGCTCAAATGGGAGACGGACCTGGGGGAGCCCTTCTCGGATGGAGCATGGGGGGCGGTACTTGAGAGGCCATGGAAGAGTTCCCGAAATGCGCGCTTCCAGCTCATTCAATTTTATGTCTTACATAGGGCTTACTTAACGCCCAACAAACTGAACGACTATTTTGGGGGGTCATCTGCCTGCCCTCGTTGTGCTCTAGTGGGGGCAGGGTTCCTGCATATGTTCTGGAGCTGCCCGCAGTTGGAGGACTACTGGCGGGAAATAATGGCTGCCTTAACTACTGTGACGGAGAGAGAGCTGGCATTGACGCCAGGGGTTTGTTTACTGCATGAGTATCCCCACACTGCGAAAACCAAGGTCACCAGTAAGTTCATTGACCTGGGATTAGTGCTCGCGAAAAGGGAGCTTACTAGCCGGTGGAAGACGAGGCAGGGACCTTCCCTTGAGCGATGGAGAAGGGAGCTTGTAAAGTGGGCGGAGAGTGAGGGTAATTGCAGGATGGGTATGGCTAGACGCACGGGGCACGAGCACTCAATGGAACTGGCCAGGGCATGGATGGCGCTTGTGGAATTGACTAAGCATCCACCTGGGGCTGAGGAAAGTGTGCTGACTGAGACGGGGGGCACTCAAGACACCTTATATTGTGAGCTCTAACTGACAGGGAGGGATGGTGCGCCCGCTGGCGGGGCTGTGGGGGATCGCCTCCGGTGATTCTGCCCTATCACGCTTGCGGATTTGTCTGATGGGATACCGAGCGGACCATGGGAACGGCCTGGGAATACCTGGAACCTTTAATTAGTGGCTAGCGGCATGCTTGGGAGGATGGGTGGAGTGGGGGGGGCTAAAGGGGTTTAGAGGGGTAGTTGGGGTGGGGGGGTTGTTGGGGCTGGGTGCTTTATCCCTTTTGGTTTTTTTTCTTCTGCCTATGATGACCCTGCACTCTGAACGGCACTATACATGGGGTTGCTAGGGACTGTATAATTGCATACAGCGGGGGCTGAGGGAGGACGCAGTAGTGGGGCAGGAGGCCCAAGGGGAATCGTTGAGCGGCACTCTGAGGGAGGCTGCAGTTATGGCACTAATAGCACTTGTAATATATTGCTCCCCGAATCCTTAATGTATGCTGTCACTGAAGCTTTTTGTTTGCTTTCTCAGAAAACTAATAAAATTCTGTTTAAAAAAAAAAATGAATGTGTACTACATGCCTAACTTTTTTCTTTTAGTTGCTTAAATGAAATTGGGGTTTGTTTCTCCTTTTATTTTTATTTTAATACTAAAGGTAGTAAGCGTAAGGCAAGAGTCGAGTTGTCCATGGAATTTCGTGTCTCAATGTAAAAAGACTCCTTTGTATATATGTATATAACACTGAGAGGAGTTTAAAAATTTCTATTGCTGTTTTTATAATATTTTATGGACTTCTATCTTCATGGGAAGTTTAAAAAAAAAAAAGTTTTTAATATTTTGGTCATAAATTTTGTATTGTATTTCAGCTTTTATGACTATTTGTCGAATAAAGCTATTATGACGGGCAAACTCAGTGCCCCTATTTTCGGCGGGGCGCCTTCGCTGCACAAACATGTGAGCCGAGGGTTACTACGCCAGGGAAACATACAACACATATGCCGTGATTATAGATACGCTAGTAGAGGTTGCCGCTAGTGGATTTTTTCCATTTAAATACGGAAGAATAGTCAAGAAAACGGGCTCCCGTTTTCATCTATCGGACAAAGCATGGGACGCCATGCGCATCCAGGACAAGATTATACAAGGTTAGAGTATCTTACTTCTGAGTCCTGGGTCAATCCCTCGTTGTCGCGTCCTGTTAGGAATACGGCGTGTTGTTTGGTGGCCATATTTATATTACGGGTCGGCTAGAAACAGCCAGTTAGTTGCAAAAATATGGTCGCCATCTTGGAATGTGTGTAAGTTACACAGATGTAAAGGGAATATACAAATACCGAACTCATTTTAAAAGAACGAACTACCAAGTGGATGGTTTAAGTCTATATTGTCATTGGCCATCCACCAGCACATTGTAATATGTGTTTGGTTGTAAACACTGGTTACTTGGAGGTAGTACTCATTGACTACTATATACCCATATGGTATTTACGGGAACGCTACGCCGTAAGGCTCTGTTGAAATCTCATCACTTCAAATAAAGGTCGCCTAGAGGCATATTCACTAGGATACCATTTTGTACTTAGTTAACAGCGCCCGATGATATTTGTTTTGGAGGGATTGGTTTCTCCAAGGAGTTTTGTCAGTCCGAGGCTCAGTTACGAGTTCACGAATTCTGATTATGAGGATCTTGTTATAATTATCATTCTCCTGGGCAAAGTTGACTATTTGTTGCCAGGGTATAAGAGAGGTCTTCATTCTTATTATAGATGAAGACTCTATTCTGGGTTGAATTAGGTAGAGGAAAGTAAAAGGGAACAGGATGGTAGAAAAGATAGGGTAAGTTTTGTTAGCGTTTTTGTCATATATTGATCATACAATTGTCTGAGACGAAGGGACAGACAGATTTTACAATAAACCTGTTTGCAAAGGTTATCTAAATGTCTTTGACATGAGACTCAGTTTTTATACAGGCAGTGTCATTGCGATTCAATACTTATGTTCAGTTCCAGGTAGATTTTGTTCAGAGCCAGTAGTGCCATTCATTATCTTTGTTCAGACCATTCTCCACAGTACCAAATCGGATGATCAGAGTACTTTCTTGTTGGCGTAGTCTTCGCTCTAGGTTGCCTCCTCTTGCGTGTTTCTTAAGTCTTGTAAGGCCACAGAAAGTAAAGTTACGATTATGTGGATGGTTTCTCTCAAAATGTTCCACAAGGGGTTGTTGGAAATCAGTTTTGTGGATATTCCGGTAATGCTCTTGTATCCGGATTTTAAGGGGCGGGTAGTGCTCCCTATATAATGTTTTCTGCAGGGGCAACTGATTATATAGACCACATTGGTACTCTCGGAGTTTATGAAGTCTCGAATTTGGAATTAATGCCCATTCACATTTATATCCTTAGTCTTGGACTTCCCTAATTTGCAGATTGAACAATTAGAGCAGATGAATAAGCCATTTGGTTTTTGTAGGAAGGTCGAGGGGTCCTGTTTCATCTGTAAGAATAAGGGACATAGGATGTCACACAAGTTTTTGCTCCGTTTAAAGCTGAGTTGAGGTGTATCTTTTATAGCATTTGATATTGTCGGATTTTGTTTGAGGAGATTCCAGTGTTTAGCCAAGGTTTTGCGTATATGGTAATGTCCACTGTTGTATTGAGTCAGAAACCGAATCACTGGTTGGTCATTTTTGGATCTTTTTGTTTTTAAGAGCAGATTACGATCTGAGCTAGAGAAATGATGTCGTGTTTCAGTGAGGTGTCGATGGTCGTAGCCTCATTGTTTAAGTCTTTCAGTGATCTCCATAGATTTTTTATCAAATTCCTCATTTGAGCTGCAGTTGATACGGGCCCTGCGGTATTCTCCTCGTGGAATATTGCCGATAGTATGATGTGGATAGCTGCTTGAGGCATGCAGGATGGAATTTGCAGCTGTGCTTTTTCTATGTATTTTAGTTTGTAATGTGTTCTGTTCTATGTAAATTGTGAGATCCAGAAAGTCTATTTCTTTCTTGGAGATAGTGTAGGTGATGTCTAGTCCCCATTTGTTTGGGGTAAGGGTATGAATGAACTCATGCAGGAGTGTTTCCGATCCTTGCCATATCAGTAATATATCAACGATATATCTGCCCCATGCAATGTTATTCATGAATGTTTCTTTCGAGTCATTCCAGATCCAGTGACGTTCAACCTCCACCATCAGGATACAGGCATATGGAGGAGCAAATTTTGCCCCCATCGCCATCCCCTGTAGTTGTAAATAGAAATCTCCATTGAAGAGGAAGTAATTATTATACAGGCAGAACTCGAGCATTTCCATGATCATACTGTTTCTGGCCGTATAGTGGACTGATCTGGTCTGGAGACACTTCCTGATAGCTGACTGGCCATCCGGGTGTTTGATTGATGTGTAGAGGCTGACTACATCTATGGATGATAAGATGTAGTCAGACTGCCATGTAATGATTTGAAGTTTTTGAAGAACATCTTTGGTGTCTCTAAGAAAGGAAGGGAGGTCTTTCATGAAGGGTTGTAGTTCTGCATCGATGAAAGAGCCAACATTAGAGCAGATAGACTCTATTCCTGCAATAATCGGTCTCCCTTTTGGCGGTGTGCCAGGTTTGTGAACCTTTGGTAGTAGGTACAGGGTTGGGATGACCAGATTTTCAATAAACAGGGATTGTTTCTCCTCCAGGGTTAGCGAACCCTTCTCATGCCAGGTGTTCAGTAGTTGACGGAGTTTATCTTGTATCAACTTAGTAGGGTTGTGATTGAGTTTTTCGTAGCAATCGGCATCTCCTAATTGGCGATAAGCTTCTTGAAGATAGTCAGGTGTATCGAGGATCACTACGTTCCCCCCTTTTTCTGCTTCCTTGACAATCAGATTGGGATCATTCCTTAATTCCGTTAGTGTTGACATTTCCCTTTTGGGGACATTTGTTGGGAGGTACTTTTGTTTTGTTTGATATTTATGATGGTCTAAATCTAGATCTTTGCTCACAGCTGAAAAGAAAATGTCTATTATATTGCCAGGTGGTAAGGCTGGTGTAAAGTTAGATTTTTTTCTTTAATGGTGTAGGTTTTGAGTAGAAGATGTCTATGCCTAGTTCTTCTGCCGTCGTTGTTAATGATTCAAGTCCATCCGAAGCACCATCTGTTGATAGATGAGTTAATAAGTTGAAATTCTCAAGGTCTTGTGCAAAGAGATCACTGGTAGGTAATGAGTTCCCACTTGATGTTAGTCTTGGTGTTTGATCAGATAAAAAAGAGTGAAGTTTTAATTTCCTTATGAACTTGAACAGATCGATTTTGGTCTGAACTAAGTCACACCATGTTGTAGGACAAAAAGACAAGCCTTTGTTCAAGATCTGATGATGGATTTCATTTAGGGTCTTCATTGAGAGATTAATCACTAGTTGGTTAGAGGCTATTTCTGAATGCGAGGTAGTGACTTGGTCAATTCCTTGCTCCTGGCTCTTGTTTGTACTCCCAAGGTATTTTGTTTTGGTGTGTTTGTACTTGGTGGCCTGGTCCGGTTGTCTTGGGCATTGCCCAGACGATGTCTGCATACCTCCTCATGAAAATTCACCTGTGGCCTAGTACTTGTGGAAGTCTCTGGGTCTCCCACAGATTCGGCTTCAGAGGATGGAATGGTTTCCGATGAGTTGTTAAGTTGTGTTGATGGAGCAGCGGTGGATATGTTGTCATACTTCTTTGCGAATGTATAGACTCTGCCCTGTTGATAATCTGTCATGTCCCGTCTGAATTTTCGATTCTTTCTTTGAAACACGTGTCGGCTGGTGTAGCTTTAGCAATGTGCTGTTAGGAATATCTTGAATACAAGGATACTATACCTGTACAAAATCTCACAAAACACGAAGAAAAACAAATGTAAAAAAGATCAACAATAAAAAAAGAACTTTCTGAAAAAAATCGAGATCTCCTTGTGCTTATCTATTCAATAACAACAAGGAGGGGATGACACTCACAACTCTTCCCACAGCAGCAATTTAGAGGCTGGAGTTACAACCTACTGACGTCTATAATGATACAGGGCAATACCATCCGGGACTGGGATCCCTGGACCTTAAAAAACTGGGATTGATCCCTGGGACCACTGCCTGCTTATAAAAAAGGTTTTGTCCACATTCACAAAGGGGAAAGGATGTCTTGGGGGGCCCTTTGCTATTTGCAAAGGAGTTACCACCGCTTTTGAGGAGGGGGTAAAATATTAATGTTTTGCGACCAAATTTCAGTCGCAAAACATTAATACATAACTTAAGGAATCAGAATTTGGTAGCAATGCCCTTTACATGCCCCGATTCTGTATTTACTCGCAAACCCAAATTGTGATTAAACAATGTGTTACCTAATGCCATTTTGCAGTCGCAAAGACTCTGATTTGACCTTTGCATTAGTCAAACTGCTTTGTAAATGGGCCCCTGATGTAGTACAGCCGTAACACATTGTAGGAAGCTGGCTCTTTATATAGTATACCAAAAGGAGGTATGCTGTGTAAAGAGTCCAGGTATCCCTTATCAGTGGACATGGGCTTGCTCTAGCAATCGCCATGGTGCTCTTTCTAGGGTAGCGTGGTCGAGCAGCCTTAAGCTTTTCAGAGAGGAGTGTTAGACATTTGTTACACACACAGAGTTAATAAATGATGCACACACTCAAAAAGGAGATCCACACCAATTTAGAAAAATTTCACTTCTTTTATATATATTTTTAACACCCAAGAACTTCGTAATTGGGTAAGTACTTTTTTTGATATATCACTGTCTTGAGAGTACACAGAAATACACTTGCAGTCGGTATTACGGTTTTGCAGTATACAGAAATACAATAGCACTTGTATCGGTAAAGTGCTAATGTTATCCTATGGAAAAGAAACATATGCTGCAGTGATGATGGGCACTTAGCAGTGACCTACGGAACTGTCCTTCTGGATTTACGGTATGTATGGGGCAAGGTCCAAGGCAGCACCAACAGGTCACCTTGGTCGGCTCTGAGGCATCCGGGTGCAGGTGTGCAATCAGCGTCTGGTTCCCCGTTTAAATCAATGGGGAACTGCCGGTTCAAAAGAGGCTGCAAGTAAGGACTGATGGGTCAGTCCGGGTGAACCCACGGGGGCTCAGTCTTTGAGGGTCTCGGGCATGCAGAGACACCGTTAGCCCACTGGAACTCGAGCTGGGGGACTCGTGTGCAGAGGTGCTTTCTCTGGTGGGATCGTACTATGGGAGGCACTCGCGGTAGTTGGTTGCCTGCAAAAACAGGCTGCAGTCGGGGACTGAGGGACCTGTCAGGCCAAACCCAAAGGGGGGCTCAGCTTTGGAGGGTCTCTGGTACTTGTGGGCACCGTTGATCCACTTCTACTCGGGCACTGGGGCTTGTGTGCAGTGGTGCTTTCTGGTTTTGGGTTGCGGCAGTCTAAGGCTTTCGCGGTTCCTGCTGTCCTGCAGAAAGAGGCTGCAGGTGAGGACTGGGGGGCCAGTCCAGTGGAGTCCAAGGGGGGCTCAACTCTTGAGGGTTCCTGGGCCTCAGGGTCACCGTTGTTTTATGGCAACTCGGGGTGGGGGCTTGGTGCAGTGCAGCTTTGTACGGCGAGGTCGCGCTGGAGAAGGCTCTCGTTGTTGGTCCTTTTGGTGCCTGCAACAGTGCAGGGAAGCAGCTCATCTGCTCCAAGGGAGATGCTGCTGACCAGTTGAAGTCTTGGGTCACTCATCCACAGCTTTTGGAGGTGACACCGCTTTCTGGATGAGCCAGGTCCGTGCAATTGTTGGGGACATCAGGCAGGCTGGCGCCAAGTCAAGTGCCGCTCCTCAGTTTTCACGTTGTGGACTCTTCTTTTTCCTTCTTCTTCAGGCAGACAAATCTAAGTTCCTGGTGCCAGGGAGCACCTAAATACTCAATTTAGGGGCGTTAAGGGGAGTGAAGGGTAGCAGCCAATGGGCTATTTTCCCAGGGGTCACTAAACCCCATTGATGACCACTTCCTGTGGGACGTGGGCATCACCCTGTCCCAGAGTTCCTAATTTCACCACACACACAATGGTGGAATTCTTTCTTTCTTGTTCACTTCAGGTAGCCCCCTCAGGGTGTAACTAGTCTGTGATGGTAACACGCCTCCTGATTATCTAATTTCCCCCCTGTCCTGGTGCCAAATGGGCCTTAGGGCAGGGGTGGCATCCTCCAGGTCTGTGGGAAGCCAGGCTCGCATATCAAAGGCAGTGTGCTCTTTGAAGCTCCCTGCCTTGACATGCTAATTTATTAGCTATCCTGTTTGGAGGAGGTGTAAACATCTCCTACCAGAGCAGGCACTGTTTCTGACCTCTGAGAGCGGAAATCTCACCTCCTAGGGGGTCAGAAACTTGCCTGTGGTGGCAGGCTGGACAGCACCAGTCAGCCAACACACTAGAGGACTAGTAGGTTTCAGGGATTACCTCTAAGGTATCCTCTGGGCGCAGGTATGAATAAATCGGTAACTGGAATCGGTGTGGGTTTATTAATGCAAGGTGTTTGATATCAAACACCATAGGTTTCAGTGAAGCCATTATGTAGCTGGGAAACTCATTTTGACCAGTGCCCAGTACGTACCTTAAGATGGCTTCCCTGCTCACTTGTAATATCCAGCAATGGAACTAGACATTACAGGGGCATATCTGCACATGCACATATGTCTTCACATGTGCTATAATGCACCCTGCCTTCGGGCTCAAAGGCCTGCTGTCGGGGTGACTTACATATAGCCCATGCAGTGTCTTTGGCATGACACACAGGAGTCTGCCATGTCATATTTTCAAACATGGTTTGCACCATGTCACGCAGCTTGCACTGGCAGTCTGGGTGGAATTTGTGTGGGGGTCCTTTAGGGTGCATAAGATATGCTGCAGCCATTAGGGACCCTGTTTAGTAACCATGCCCTAGGTACCAGAGGTACCATTAATTAGGGACTTACAAGGGTACTAAAGCCCATGCCAATTGGGTTACAATTAGGCATCACCTTGTTTTAAGGAAAGAGCACTGGGACTAGGGTCGGGCTGGCAGGCCTCAGTGCACTGTCAGAGTCAAAATCCAGCATCCAGTAGCTAAAAAGGGGGCAAAAAGTGTGTGTGTAGGGGGTGGGGGACAACTGCAACAAAATTCCAGTTTCCTACACACATGCATCTTTAATGAGTTTAAAGAGCGATGCCAGGCATTGATGAGGAGAGTGTGTCCTTGAAGTTTGGCATAAGTGTACCTTGTTAGCATATATCAACTTTTCCTAAGTCAGCCTTTATTTTTAGGGTTTTGTTATGTGCTTTTCCAAAGGTTCCCACAGGTCTACGAGGCCAAGCCCATTTGAAAGCCTGGGGAAACCGGCACCTGACCGACGATGGGTACATCTTCTATAACTACACCACAGTTACGATCGACAGCAAGGGGTCCTCAGTGTTCATCCAGACTGATAAGCCAGTGTATAAACCCAAGCAGAAAGGTAATGTGGCAGCTTTCCCCGCCAAGAGTTGAGCATTGTTGTAGAATACCAAAGGCTTATTACAGTGCACCTAGACACTTTTGCTACGTGACCTCCTCAGTCTTTCTCACAGCATAAAAATATGGATTTTACCATTTTAGTTACTTTGTGAAGCATAAGAAAAAAGTTGCTTACCTTTAACTACTGTTTTCCAGTGCTGATGTCTTTCACCTTTCACATGCTTGACTCTTCCCAGCTTCGAGCTGGGAGTCCACGGAAAGCTCAAAATAGCAGTGTAATGTTAAATATAGTCTAAGAAGGCTTTAAATATTGTCACTTTAGAGGATAACACACCTAATTTAAAAAGAGCAAAACTTCAACCAATATTTGAGAGTTTAGTCTAAAGCACAAATGTGATCAACTGGACTTAGAAAGTGAGGCTTTAACAGGGAGAAGGGGCAGCTGCGTGTGAATCTCTGAAAGATACCAATGCTTGCGAACTCTATTTACAGGCAAGTTCTGTTTTTTTCTGCAACATCGGAGCTTTCATAGATTCCATGCTTGAATCAGAATAACAAGCTTTTTAATATCCTTATATACAAATATGTTGGTAAGCAAACAGTGGCTGTGGGTTAAATAGGAGGGTCTCCTAATGAAGAGAGATGTAGAATCTCTGCCTTCTCCACCACTGCATACCTCTCCACTGTTAGCGGTACCGTCGACAGAGCTGCCATAAATGTAATCGCCGTCGACATGATGATGATCATCGTCATGTCGACGATGATTCCATGTACAACATCATCATAATCACTGATGGAGTTGTTGTCGACTGGGTTGTCATAGACTGTTGATTCATCATCAACAAGGTTACTGTTGTTTTCATCTCCGGAGTTCAGTGAGCCAATTGCTGGCATCTTCATCTATAGTGCTTCAGCCTTTATGGGGTTCTACAGAATTCAGTCTTCCCACAGGATACACAAGGCCTAAACAGGCCTTTTTTGAAGAGTTGGACACGGTCTGTCCACACTGTTGAAGCAGCCAAATGCTGGCTTAATGTTGCCCTAGTTCTAAGGAAATATAGTCAGAATAGCACACTTACCTGAAGCAACTGAGCAGAGCTCAGAGGGATGCCCTTTGAGTAACACATGGGGTGGAAAACTGAGACATACTGACCCCTGAAGGGAATGGTGCAGGCTCAACTCTCACCTCATCCGTTGACGTTTGGAGTTTTTCTTTTTTTTAATGAAGTGACTATGGAATTAAAGTTATAATGTCTAAAGCCTGAGGCTATGTTAAACATTACACTGCTTTTAATTCAAGCAAATGAATCTTTGAAATGGTAACTTGTACTGTGAACTTTATTTAATATTGTTTGAACACTGCACACGTTAGTCCATTCACCAGACTAGGGTTTACAAACACAGCACTTCTATTAGACATAAATCTAGAGTACTCTTTCAGTGTCTGTTTACTTAAAACTGACCACAAAAAGGAAGCATGGTAATTCTGTGAAAGCTGAGATAGAGCAGCTGGATACGCAGAGCCTTCGGTGGCAGGACAATGCCAAGTTAAGCTGGGGCTTGTGATTCTCACCACTGTCAACTTTCTGCATTTAGGTATTCCATATCTGTCATGGCTTAATTCTTTCTAATCCTAATCCCTTGACTGTCCCTATACCACTTGGGCTAAAGGCACACAATCCAGATATAAGCATTAAACTGCTTAGCATGCAGCTCCAGCCTACTGATTGATGACTTTGGCCCTTTTAAATGTTTAAGGATTGTAAGATCAGGCAATTATATGATAATACTTTTATACAATTGTACTTTTAGTTCTGTGAAGACTTTGGTGGTCTCAACACATAGCCTTTAAAAAAAAAAAAAAAAGATAACAGTTATCAGCACCTAAAACTTTTGAAGCTTACATTATGTTGTCTTTTTTGCAGTGCTGATAAACATATTCATGGTCACACCTGATCTTCAGCCCACCAATGAGAAGGTAAATTGTGTTCTAACATAAACATAAATAATTGTGGTAGCATTTTTATCCTGGATACAGACTATACATGTACAGATGTCATTCAGTGTGATGATTTCCAACATTTCATGCTTTGTAAATAACGTATCCTCTCACTTTGTTTTTCTTTGCCAATATTGTATTCGCTGTCTAGAGAGATTGAATGGTCCTGCCTCATAGTCACGTCAAAATTCATCACTGTTTTTCTTTAGTGACAACTACTACCTTTGACAGCACCTCGTCATTTGCATACTCTTCACGTTAAATAGGCCCTCCAACGTGTGCCCCAGTCAGCATGCAATATGCTCCCTTTAGAGTTGAATTGCTTAGATCTGCATGAAAAACAGTTTGGATTTTTTAGACAGTCCAGTGTAAAAGGAATAAAAAGGGACTCATGGGAAGAGCACCATGTCACATGACACAAAACCATCAAGTGTAGCACTTCTTCCTGGCTGCATATGTCTGCCTACATTAATACATGATGTAAATAGTACAATGTTTTCAGTTTGTTTTTGTGAATTTGCCTGCTTAAGCACATAACACAAATTGTGCTTGAATAAGAAAATATCAAGGAAAGCCAACTTCATGACTTTGTCACTCTTTGGTTTCTTAAATGATTTCCCCCGTCATACATGGCAACTATTATCATTCATTTGAGAAGGTATTTCTCATTCTCACTCTTAAAGAGAGAGAGAGAGTATGGTATCTGTTGAATTGCACAAACAGTGTTTTTTGACTAATGTACATTTTCATATGCATTTTTTGTTAGGTTTTTTTCTGAGCAAGATGTTTGGCATGAGTTATAGTTGCTTTTTACAATTTCTACTTTAATGGTTGGTTTATTCAGTCAGTAATCCCAATGAAGCAAAGAAATACTCTTTCCTACAAGCAGAAAGGATGGGAAGGAAGTTGGATTTAATGGTGGCCTGGTATCTCTGAAGGGCTAGTAGGGATAAAGGAGTGTCAATATGGTTTTCTTATAGTTAGCAGAGGGGATTTACAAGTTGCAATTATGCCCTATTTAGGGTTAGCTGCAGGGATGATCACACTTTCTCCACCAAAATCAGAGTATCTGTCATTGGAGGAACCATTTGATGTAGAAGAAACACATTTGTAGAAAATCCACTGATGTTCATTAATGCAGATAGAAATTCAGCCATCTTATGTGTGTGCAGTGTCAAAAAAAGTTCCTCAGACAGCCACCCAGTCCTTTCCTTTTTTCTTGAAAAACCCTTAAAAGCTTGGAATGTAGCTCTTTTATATGAAAGAGACAGCATGTTTGCAAGCACGAAGAATTAAAATAAAACCTCTAGTGCAAATTTAAACACATCAAAAACCTGTTAGATATTTGTTGCAAACAGATATTAGAAACAGTTCATTTCAAGTCAGTTTTTTTTGTAAATATTTAAAAATAAGCTGCAGTAGCTTAGAATATGTAGAAACATGTAGAAATATTCTAACTTTTCTCCAACTATCTAAGGAGTGCAAAAAATAAACATGTTCTCTCTGCTTGTCATTATAAGTTGGGAAAATAGAGCAGAAGAAAGAAAAGCAACATTCTGTGTTGTTGATTTAAACAGCTGCTTCAATTATGCTCCGTGACCTGACTTGGCTTTCACATCTGCTGCTGGCACTGGCAGCAGGCATTGTGACCCAGAATTCAACTATGATAACTTATAATAGTCAAGTTCTGATGTCTTTTCTTTATAATCAGCAACTAGTTGCGTCACATGTCACCAATTATAAAGAAATTAGAGACTGACGTTTATACTGCCGTACATTATAAGGATATACTGGAGTTCCATGACCATAAAGAGGAATATGGCGAAGGCCAATTTCTTTATAGGGTTTTGGAACTCCAAGGTGACTTACAATATCCTTATCATGTACGGCCGGGGGTACTTTATCCCTTATAATACATGGTCAAACCATTACTTTTTCCACACACCACTTAATCCTTGGTACATAGTTCTTGATTTTCCTAAAATATATTAACACTGATATACGGTTTAAATGAACATAATGTATATAATTTATGTGATGGCATGGTATTGTTATCCTTTATCAGCAATGTGATAGACCATGATATTCATTTTGATTAATGAATCAAAAAGAGCAGTTCAAAAATATTTCTTATATTTTTATTAATTTTGGAAGTGAATTATCTTCATTTTTTTATTTGTTTTTTAGCTCTGAAGAACCGACCTTTAGTCAAAAAACACATTTGCTATACAGATATGTGTTATACATGTTTGGATATATCATTGTAGATTAATAAAACAAGAATATTGACCATAAGAGACAAGTTATTGTTTTGAAAAGTGCATTGTTCTCTGATACTGAGAAAAAAAGAACAAATTGAGTGCCTTCCTGCAGATTATTTTTTGAGAGTTTAAGTGGACACAGTAGAAGGTATCAATGCATGGGATGTGCACCACTGAAGGCACTGGTAAATAACAACCTGCAGTATTCCCTCTCTTCTATGTTGGCACTAGTAATGTACCTCTAGAGTACACTACCATTGTCCACACAGTAGTCTTGTTAAAAGGCCACATTGGGTATATCCAAGCATAAAATGTTAGAGACATTATACTTTGGTTTCCTGAAGGTCCTTCAACATTTCCTTGGTGACATTTCATGCAGCTAACTCCTCCCCAGGAGTCTCTGGACATATCCGCCAACGGCTTCTCATGCGATCAAGGAAGAGGTATCCATGCCGGCCTGATCGCCTTTACTTCAAACCAGAATATCCGAGGTTTGATGACTGCGTGCCCTATCCCCGCATCTATTGATTTATCACGACGTATTTAAAACCTGATGTGAGGTACACAGTCCGAATACACGCCAGTTCATATACTCAGTTTAAGGGACCGGTTTCAGAATCGTTGATTCGGCCCTATATCACCCTGTCTCCTGGCATAATCTCAGCACTCATTCAAACTAGTATACCCCTTAGAGGCAGCCTCATGAGGCCATTCTTCTTCTGGTGCCTTATGGTCTAGATAACACTCTTTAATGTGGTCTCCTGATGAAGGTGCCACGCTCTCCAAAACGCGCGTCGACTCCTCCAAAAACCACTGCCACATTTTTTATTTTTTATTGTGTACTTATGACATAATTGTTTTTGTTCCAGTGTGGCTAAACACTTGTATGTATTGTCTTCATGTTTTGTGACACCTATTATATTGTCATGAATGTTTTGCTATACACCAGTTGCTGTCCAGACTTGTAAATTAAATTTGAGAGCTGGAAAATTACCCATAGGCATCCAATCCATGGGAATAACCATTGATACATCTATTTGTCATTGTCACCATGTTCACCGTTTTGCTTTATACAGTTTAGCCACCTTTTTAAATATTTCGTGAAAAGAAGAAAATGAGATATTTTTCTAACTTTGTCTGGTACATTAAGTTGTCCTTTGATTAGTTCTCTGATTTAGGTATGTTTTTTTTAAATTCTTGACCATACTGTTGCCTAGCGATTCTTCACTGTCGATTGCTAACTCCTCCAGTTACATTAATTGATTAGATACCATAGGTTGGACAGTTATTCATCATCGTGCCTGGCGGAGTTCTCGCTGGACCTTTGGCGGTGCCCATGGCAGAGCCAGAAGTGTTGCAGGTATCAACTTGTTCACCTCCTAGGGCACACTGAATTGGGTGCTTCTTTTGGATTTGTCGTTACCACCTCCTCTCATTCAGGCATATACCCTGTTAAAGCCTGGCTGCTTTATTGCAAAAATCTCCTTGTTACCCTTGAAACCAGTTTTGTTTCTGCTTCTATAGGACTTACTTTTTGTAACTCAGAAGATAAAGAAGCAAACATATAAAAGTTTGTTGTGGATTACTGGATACACAGTTAAAGGTTATTTTGTTTGTTATGTCTTTTCTTACAGATTGAAGCTTACATTGTGGTGAGTAAAAATATAATCTGATTGAAAATTATGTTTGTGCTTTAATTGTGAATTTTATTCTCTGAAAAAATGCATAATAGCCAAGTCATAATGCATGCACGCACAAGTAGATGTATGTATGTACATGGTATTTTTATAGCGCAAATCTAGTCAAAAGGAAGTGGAGCACTGCACATGGTCAAAGACAAGCATAAAGGCAACAAGTAAAAGGAGATGGAGCTAGGTTGAGGATCGTTAATGCATTGTGATGTAGTGCTCTTTAAAGAGGTGAGTCTTCAACTCTTTTCTAAATTGGAACAGTGTTGGGATGGTTATTGATTGATACAGGGATGTTGTTCCAGATCCTGGGTGCATAGATGGAAAAGGCCTGCTGTACTGTCCTTTCTTTTCTACACTTCTTAGTCTGCAGTCTGGAGGTGTCCTGGCTGTAGGTGTGACAAGATCCACCTGAGATGGTGAGCTTGTCTGAAAATAAGCGGGGATGCTGGTCCAGACAACTTTGTATATGATGCAGCTGGTTTTGAAGATAGTGTGGGCTGGCGACGGGAGTCAATGGAATTCTTTCATGGTGGGACTGATGTGATCATATTTCTTTAGGCCCTGGATGAGGGGTGCTACAGCATATAGGATGCCCCTAACGGGCACCAGTTTGGCATCTTGGAGACCATGACCAGCATCCAGAAGCGATCATACGAGGGCTTGAACAGCAATTCTGAAATCACTTTCTGGAAGAAATGGTTTGATTTTCTTTAGAAGAGAGAGCTGGGGTCAGGCCGTCTTTATATTTTTTGGCAATGTGTTCCTTGAGGGTAAGGTTGGTGTCCAGTGTGAATCCAAGTGACTTAACATTCGGTGAAAGTTGAGGATCAAAGCTGTCAAGGTTTAGGTTATTAAACCGGGTATGTTCTATATCTTGTTTATTGTTCTTGGCAAATAACAGGAATTCTGCCTTAGTTAGGTTGAGCTTCAGGTTGTGACCCGGCAGTCGTGACCCGGCAGAAGAGGCAAGACACAGCGGGACCCCTGGACAGCAGAGACAGCAGAGAGAGTAGACGCGCGGACACACAGAGGAGCGGCGGATTTAAGATACCCAGGGGGGAAACGGCAACGATGAAGTAGTAAGTGGGAGCCAGTGAAATCTGGAGGAGCGAGTCCGGCCGATGGCGGAACAGTGTGAGTGCCGGCAGAGGTGGTCTGTCTAGAACAAGCGTAGCCGGCAACTCAGCCAGAGCGCCCTGCTAGCTCCTCTAGCCCACTCCAGCCCTCCCCATCACCTTTTACTAATCACCCAAAAAAGACTGCCTGGAAAAAATCACTTTCAATCAAAAATAATAATAACAACAACGGACATCATACCATCAGCACTAGCTCTAACACTGCGTCCAACACATGGGAAGGTCTTGAAGGTCTGGAAGGACAAAAAAAAAAAAAAGAGGATAAGTACAAGGAAAAGACAAGGAAAAACTAGGAAATATTAGACGTTCCGACCGCTCGGGACTCCAGAAAACCGGCCATCCAAGAGTCATCTAAGGGGCATCAGGCATCGGCAGGCAGGCAGGCTGGCAGGCTCTTAACATATAATAAAAAAATAAAACAAAATAATTTCATTAAATCATTAAATCAGCAACCAATAAATCCACCGGAGAGAAAAAATTCGTAAATAATTATTAATATCTGCAATACAATACAATAAAGCTACAGTATAAAACCAAGGGCTCATATTAATCCAATCGATCAATTAATTAATCGCTTAATTAACCTCACTTACTTGTTTTCATCAATCAACTAACCAACCAACCCGGGCCATTACCTTAACCAATCGATAGGAATCACCAGGAACCACCAGGAAGTCGTGCAGCCCTATAAATAAAAAAAAATTATAAAAAAGTTCACGGGATGAGATCAGGACGAGTAAGGAAAGCTCCATCAAAACCCTCCAAAAAAGGTGCAAAGAAAATGGACCTCTGCGAACCTCTGGTAGAACCCTCAATGGCGTCTTCGCCTCGCCAAATATTTGCAAATTCAAGGACAGCTTCCGATCCAGGGCCTGTACATGCCCATCTAACTGCCGAGGAACCAACAATTGGCTCTAAAGAACAATCCAAACCTACAAAAACCAAGGCCTCATTAAGGGACTACTTTAGGACCACAGTACCGGCGAAAGAACGTAAAAAAATAACCAGCTCCTTGGACAAACAGCAGGCACTCTCCCCGCAGGTACCCCCCCTCGTAGCCTCCGAGCTATTGCCACATCAAATTATGATTCTGCCATTGATTCATGTGGCCGCCGGAGGGCCCGATAACTTGACGCAATCCAGTGCTTTATTAACAACAGAATCTCTATGCAAAGGCGCCTTAGAAGCCCTGGACGTCAGTCAATCACAACAGGGTCCCTTTCAACCCCCAGCTCAACACACAACTCAACTAGAACAAGTTTCTCCCAACGTAATCATCCCTAGAGAAGTCCACCTGTCAACTTTTCAACCATTTTTAAACCTAAGCCCGCTTTCTCCATCTGTATTTTACTCTCCAATCGAATCTAAACCTGACAAGCTACAAAAGAGTCCTAAAGTCTTACTACCACAGGTTATGGCCTATCTGCAAGCCATTTTCAGCAATCCAGACCAACCAGAGTCGGAATGTTTTCTAGCCAAGGTGGATCAAGGGGATCAAGTTGACCCAACGGTTATCCGAGAAGGGTCAAACAACATAATCCACAATTCTTTAGACCTATCGTTCTTTACTACTGAACCCAAAGAGTCTGTAAGGCAGGACAGTTCTCTATCGGTCAACCTTAATAACCTATGGTCTCAATTATTACAAACCTTTCAAACAGCTGCACTAACATATCATTCAGACAAGATGGATCTGCAGGTGCATCTACTAAATACACTCGCGGTGTACACCGCCGGGATCGACCAAAAATTGGAGGCGCTTAACGCTCTTATCAAAAAAGCCCAATACCAAACTCAACTGGTGCAATCAGTGTGCTGCTGCTCCCCTATAATTGACTCCCTATCATCTCTGCCTCAATTTCTTTCAGCAGTCCTAACGGAAATAAAGAAACCATCGGTGTCCGAGCCCCCAGATCTCTCTCCTCAGGCTCCAAGCCCGGCACAGGGCCCATCTCACGCGAAAGTCCAAACCAGACCCCCTTCCTTGTACCTCACGGAGACAGCAGACGCTAAATTATTCCCTATTGAACCATCCAAAAATCATAATTCACATCGGCTGTCGAAAAGGGAAAAGAAAAGTCAACGAAAAAGCCAAAATAAACAAAAAATCGACACTACAACTTCAAATATGAGTAATCCCCCTATGAGCGACACAGCGCTTCCAGGAAATGCCCCCTCGACATTATTTTCGAAAGGAGAACGGACGAGCCCGCAATTAACATCGAATCAGTTGCCCCCACAGACAGAACCTCCACACCAGACCAGTCAACAGTCAGGGCCACCTCAAGCTATGGGACACCCCCTGCAACCATCAATACAAGCAAAACCTGGCCCTAAACAACCGCCAACTAAGCACCCAGCATTGGAAGCAGGGCAACAGAGTCCTGCAACTCTCCAGATGTCAGCTCAAGAAGTTAGTTTCTCTCGTCTTCTTACCGTCGAGGACAACAAATCACGTACACAGAGTATAACCACAGAACCTGGTCGTAAGAATCTCACGAATTCAGCAAGCTGTCACAAGTTGGTGGCTACAAATAAAAGTCATCTTTCACCATCCCCAATCATCCAGCATAGGGAATTGCCCCTTCCATCATTCACTATATTTACATCATCAAAAAAGCCCATCGAAGAAAAATCAAAGCGAACAAAGCCAGTATTGTCTAATGAGCCCTGTGAGCTCCCAAGCAGCCCCCAAAACACCAAACTGCTGCTTATTCCAGAATTCATCTCCAGAGGCCCTCATGACATCCTCAATCGAGGGAATATACTTAAACTTTTCAAATCATTACCAGACCTAAGCCATCTACAATCGAGAGACATAATCGCTATCGAATTCATTCCATCTACCGGATCTAATACGGGTGAAGCTACGCAAGTAACACTGGTAACCCCGGCAACCCGGGATTTGGTCCTGACGAAAACTGACCAATTTAAATCCTGGGGTATAACAACAATAATACCAAGTGCTCCTCGGTACCCCTCAATACTGGAAAACAATCAGGCCCGTACTTCCAGCTTCTCCTTAGCCCCCTATTCAGTACTGAGGTCCGCAAGAGGCAGCTCACCAACAGTAATCCCAGAGCCCGCAACCGACCAGCGAAACTTCGACGGAGCAGATTGGTTATGGCTGCCGGGGGTCCTATCCAGAAACCGGACCGATTGAACCATCATTAATCACGGTCTAACAATATGCTCCTGGAACATTAACGGATTTGGGCAGGAAAAACAATCTGCCGCCATCCTGGACTCTTTAAAAGTATACGACATCCTTCTTTTACAGGAAACATGGGCAGGAGAAAGTATCCCAATAGTGGGCTTCCTGGAGTTTGACACCCGCCACCAGGCAGTCCAAGTTCGGTAGACCAAGTGGCGGTCTCTCGATCTACGTATCAACAAAATTATCCAAATGCATTAAACAGATTAACTTTGAGGAGGATTGGCTCTCTGGAATAATTCTGGGAAGTTCACTTACGGATCCTCAGTTGCTCATCCTCAATGTCTATATCTCCCCTGCACCACCAAGAAAAAAGCCAAAATGGATAGCTTGATCAACTCCATCTGTGACTTAATTGGCAAGTATGGCAGCACACCAAGTATCATTTCAGGTGATTTCAATACCAATCTCTACTGCAATCTTGCCGATGACACAGGACCGGACCCCCCAAGAGTCCCTCCACACTTTGCATCCCAGTCAATTCCTGTTGGAAACAAATCTTCGACATTGGGCGAATATGTGGCAATGCAGTTCAGTAGCTTAGGATTTACCTTATTAAATGGGCGCCTCCCCACCGACATCCCGCCCGCATGGACCCGGTCAGATGGCAGATCCTTCTCGTTTTTGGACTTCACTCTAGGGAGTAGAGAAATACTGCCCTGGATCAAGAGTTATCAAATCGCACCACAAGGAGAGAGTGACCACCGGGCACAAATAATAACATTATCCACCAGCACTCCACACCATCAAGAACTTGCTCATACTCACTCAGGCAGCCACACAGAGGATCTAAAGCGGATAAAGTGGTCAGACTCCACGGCCCCTTACCTGATGGAAAAAAGTAGCGCCCTATTACATCAATCCCTAGAGCTAAATACTCCTGTCGTTAGTGGCTGGACCTCTCTTACAATCCTCCTTCTCAACGAATTGCCAATTGGGAGGGGCCCGAGACACCAAATCTCTCAATTCTACATCTCAAAAGCCACAAGGAAATTAAGAACTGAGAGGAACCGAGCACTCCGTCTATCAAGAAAGAACCCCAGCAATAAAATCAACTTCAATAACTATAAGCAAGCCCAAGCAGCTTTTAGAATTTCTATACAAAAGGAAAAAATTGCGGCCTCGGATCAATTCTGGCTGAAGCTCATCTACGAAAGTAAAAATCCTAACCCGAAGCAATTCTGGTCTCTTGTAAATAGGAGCAAACAAAGTACAAGTGGGTACGGCAGTGCAAATATTAGTGAAGCTGTTTGGAGTAAGTTTTTATCTCTTCACTTTGGGGACACCAATATAAACGAAGCCTGCACCAATTCCTCCAGCCCCGTTAACCCTATGATCCCCCCCCCGGGACTGGAGTATCCGAGGCGAGCTCGCCCTGTAAAAATTCCATCTGAAGATCTGCCATACAAGGAATCAACGAAAAAGAACGATACCTCACTAGAGCCCACGGTGACTCCTGATGCCTTAAAAATTAAGATCTCGCGCCTCATAACGAAAGCCAGAGCCGAAGGAGCCCCAGGCCCGAATGGCCTCCCTCAAGCCATGTTCAAATCCGATGTCAGCTTATGGTCAGAATACCTGACCCCTTTGTTTCTCTATTGCAGTCTAAGCAACATGGTCCCAGAGTCCTGGCGAGGTGCAATCATTCACCCAATCTACAAAAGTGGGAAGAGAAACGAGCCAAAAAATTACCGAATGGTTGCACTTCTCGACGTGGAGTCCAAGTATTATGCAAATATTCTATTGGAGGAGCTACAGGCCTGGGCCGAAACAACTGCGCGCCTTCCTTTTAATCAGACGGGCTTTGTGGCTAACACCGGTACTACAACCAATCTGTTAACGCTAACAGTCCTGATGGAGAAAGCAACAGTCCAACAAATCCAGTTGCCCCTTTGCTTTGTAGACATCAAAGCGGCCTTCGACCGTGTGCCCAGGGGTCTGTTATGGCAGAAACTAAAATCGTGGGGCATACCCCAGCCTCTTCTTCAAGCAATAATCCAACTCCACACAGAAACATGGATAAGAATCAAGCTGGGTGAAGGCTCCCACGTCTCCAGGAAGATCCGAACCGAAACAGGCGTCAAACAAGGTTGTGTATTGGCCCCACTCCTTTTTAACTTGTTTATATCTGACCTTTCTCCAGTTCTCGACAGTGTAAACTGCCACCCCCTCAACTAGATGGGACCCGCATCACCAATTTGCTTTACGCCGATGACTGCAAAAGGTTGGAACGGGTGTGGAGACGTGACTATGATTCTTTCTCCAAGGGGCTGTATCAGGCAGCTATTAAGGATTACCACAGGGCCATCCAGTCAGAGCGGGCAGCCTACTACGCAGCTGAGATCAAGGGCAGTAAAAACCCCACTAAATGTATCTTTGGTACACTCAAAGATCTTAAACAGGCAGGGCTACCCCCTACACCCCGTATTACATCTGACGAGCAATGTGAGGCTCTGGCCACCTTTTTCGTGGAAAAGGTGGAAAATATCTACCACTCTTTCTCACCAGCTCCTTTAGCTTTGGGCCCAGCATTCAGTCCCTGTACCTCTTACACTCTTGCGTCCTTTCCATCAATCACTCAGGACGAGCTGCGTGTGCTATGCAGCAAGGTGAAATCAGGCTCCCCTGCCGACCCTCTTAACCCGGAGCATTTTATGAACTCCTTACCCATGCTCCTGTCTCCTCTGTGTCAGTTGATCAACTTGTCCCTGTCCAGAGCAGTTGTCCCTAGAACATGGAAGCAAGCGAGGGTGACTCCCCTGTTAAAAAAGCCTTCCCTGGACACAATCAAATTGGAGAATTTTCGTCCCATTTCTCTCCTGCCATGGATATCTAAGATTGCTGAGTCCCATGTCAATTCCATTCTGACAGGCTACCTGGAAGACAATAACATCTTAGACATCTCTCAGAATGGCTTTCGCCCTGGCCACAGCACGGAGTCAGCCCTCCTAGTAGTGACTGAACATCTGAGGGCCGCATTGGATGAGGGACGTACGTCGGCACTGATTTTATTAGACCTCAGTGCTGCGTTTGATACGGTCTCTCACCAGATTCTGCTGCAACAGCTGGAGGAAGCGGGGATCTCGGGCTTAGCCCTTGACTGGTTCGCCTCCTTCCTCTCTGAGAGGACTTTTCAGGTGTCGGCTCCCCCATTTTCCTCTCGGAGCCATAATATTCACCAAGGGGTGCCACAGGGCTCAGCACTGAGCCCTACGCTGTTCAATCTGTATGTTCAACCTTTGGCAGCGGTGGCTAGGAGCAGAGGCTTGACACTGGTATCGTACGCCGACGATACTCAGTTGGTAGTGGCACTTTCTGGCAACTCAGCGCAGGATGCCTGTATGTTTCGGAGCAATCTTATGGCCATCTCTGAGTGGATGTCTGCCAACTGTCTGCAGCTTAATGCAAGCAAGACTGAAATCCTGTTGGTTGGGCGGGACGGTGAGCTGTGGAGTGAACATTGGTGGCCCACCACCCTGGGCTGTGTCCCCACCCCCAAACAGATAGTAAAGAATCTAGGTGTCTGGGTGGACTCCGCTCTCAGTTTTCAGGCCCAAACCAAGAAAGTGGCGGGGACCTGCATGGGCATTCTGCGTGGGCTCAAACCATTGCTAGGTTATTTTGACCCGTCCACTCTGCAAGTTATCATTCAGGCTGCCATTCTGTCGAGATTGGATTACGCCAATTCGCTTTATTTGGGTTCTAACAAGTCAGAGATCCTAAGATTACAGAGAGTCCAGAATGCGGCGGCCAGAACCCTCCTTGGCCTTCCAAGGACTTGTTCCACCTCTGCTGCCATTCGCCGACTACATTGGTTGCCGGTGGCCAGACGTGTGGAATTCAAATCTCTGTGCATTGCTTTTAAGATCTTGAAATCCTCCCCCCCGGCCATTTTGGCCACCCTGCTCTCGCCTTACATCCCCCCCCCCGCCAACTTCGCTCGATGGGCCAAAATCTGGCGGTGGTTCTGAGGGTGAGGAGAGCACGGGCTGGGGGACGTGCTTTCTGCACACTGGCGGCCAAACTTTGGAACTCTCTCCCACTGTCCATACGTAGCCTAAACAATTATCTGGCATTCCGTAAGGCCACCAAGACTTATCTTTTCCCTCCACTGTAGGTTTCTTGCCTCTTGGTGGTCCTCTCCCCCTGACTGTTTTAGCGCCGGGACGCCCCTTTGCTGGAGCAGCTGTGCGCTCTATAAGCTATATAACATAACATATAACATAACATAACTTGGTGTTGTTAAGCCACACAAAAGCGGGTCTCCAGAGGCTACTGGATGAACTGCTACCTTACACGATAAGAAACCATCTAGAGCTTAACCTGTTAAAAACCAAAACTATATCTTTTGGGAAGCAAAAAAGGTCAATAGAAAGGTGGTTCTTTAACAAAACAAAGCTAGAATCAACCACCAGTTATAAATACCTGGGCATCTTTCTTGACACAAGAGGTACCTTTATCAAACATAAAGAAGCATTGAAAACCAAAGCCCTGTCGTTAGAAGTGGCCGCTGCAAAATTAGCAAAACTGCTACTAGGTCCCAGCCTAACCCCCATGCTGAAAGTAATGAAGGCTAAAGTAATCAACTCCCTGACGTATGGACACAAGATCACTAAGGGCACAACCAGTACATTAATAAATAAGTTAACAACAAAAATTTTTAAAAGAGCCTTTCGGTTGTCAAGATCTGCCTCGCCAGCCCAAGTGAGACTCGAACTGGGACTTCAAGATCATCATGGAGTGGAGGCAGGCGCATTTATTAAACTATGTCAGACTGCGCCGTGCCCGGGAGGGTTCCTTGGAGGCCCGACTATGGCAGGAAATACAGAAAAATCAGACCAGCCATAAGCATCGGCAACTCCTGGATTGCAGTTTACAGCTACTAGGTGTAAAAGTCTTCTGGGAAACAAACCCCTCTCACCTGGTGTTAAAGACCGCCATTAAAAAAAACGTTAGATTGTGGTCCTTTCACTCGGACAGGGCAATACTGTCAAAGAGGAGACACGCTTGGGCTGTAATCGCTAATTTTAAAGTGGGTGTTCAGCCGCTCTACCTATCAAGCACATATGCACTTTATTGGAAACATACGTTTTTAGCCTTGAGGATGGGTGACTGGCCCTTTATGAAGAACCTTCCTGAATGGCGCCGGCCAGGTAGTAGCACTGAATGCAGGTTGTGTGGCTATCATTCTGAAACAATGGAACACATCGTCTGTGCATGCCCTGTATTGCTCACGGCCAGACGGTCACTGCTGCGAGGCCAATGTATTACGTTGGGAGTTCGATCCTGCCGCCAAGCAATAATGGCCGCTCTTAACCCTGACAACACCAAGCTAAACATTGGGCTTACGAAACTCGTCTACAAAGCGTCAAAACTATTAGAAGCCACAATCACACCTAAATCCTCCTCATCACAGCATGGCGGCTGAGTTAATAGACTCAACTATTAAATCAGAGACTATAAGAAATCAAGAGCAATGTCCTTCATCAGAACATTATTAGCCCATAATGGTCCCCCTAATTTTAAGTAATTTTAAATCCACAGTTTTTAACATTTATTACTGTCATTTTTATCGTTAAATTTAGTCATGTTTCAAATTGTAAATGTTTTTTTTTTTTTTAAACCAATCAATAAAGAGTGTTGTTATTAAACCGGGTATGTTCTATATCTTGTTTATTGTTCTTGGCAAATAACAGGAATTCTGCCTTAGTTAGGTTGAGGTTCAGGTTGGAGCTGGACATCCAGGTCTGGATGATGTGCAAGCAGTGTTTGAGGCATTGGATATCTAAAACAGAGGAGACTTTCAAGTAGAGTTGTGTATCATTGGCTTTTGGTTAATCTTTAAGCTACATCTGAGTTGAGCACCAAGAGGCTCCATTTATAGGTTGAAAATCACATAATACAGTATGGAGCCCTGGGGGCTCCACAGGTAGTAGGGATCTTATGTGACCTGGATGGACACATGTGAAAAAACTAGAGTGTTGGTTGGAAAGGTAGGAAGGAAATCAGTGAAAGACATTGCCTGTAAGTCCCATTTGAGACTCTAGGCTGGGTATGAGGGTGAGATAGTCGACTGTGTCGAACGCAGTTGAGAAGTACAGCAATATCAGGAGGCGGGGGTCATCTTTCAACTGCGGTGAAGTGGGGATAATTAATGATGTGTAAGGTAGCAGCTCCCGTACTATGTTTTCAATGATCTTGATGATGAATGGTGGGTGAGTGATGGGCTAGTAGTTGTAGAAGTCATCAGAGTCTAGGTTAGGTTTCTTTAGTAGTGGGAAGGTCTGGCCGTTGGGAAGACTTCCTGAGTGAGAGAAGCTTTGACAATGTTAAGTAGGATTAAAAGAGTATCTCCAGATAGAGTTTTGATGAAGGACATTGGTAAACCTTCATCTTCATAAAAACTAGCTTTCAGAGAGTTGAGTATGTCAGCGAAATTTCAGAGAGACAGAGCTGACCATTGCAGCATTCTACGAGATAGGATGGGCGTAAGAATTGAAGCAGGCTTGGTATTATGAATGTGCTCTCAGATCTTCTGTATTTTTTCACAGAAGATGCGGTTGATAGCATTATACTTTTTTTGGAGTGGGGATTAGGTGGGTCCGGCAGAGCGTTGATGCAGTGCTTGATTGCCTTGAACAGCGTTCTGCTTCTCTTGGTGACTTCATTGATGGTATTGGTATAGTATTTTGCTTCAGCTGATTTGGTGAGCTGTCTGCATGTTGAGTGGAGGCACTTCATTATCAAGAGGTCCTCGGGATGTAATGGCATACTTCATCACACATGCTCGCGCGTACGGAATGACACGGACACTAAGGGTATCATGATGAATACACGTGCATGCACACGTTCATGTCATTGCACCTTTCCATTCTCTCCAGAATAGAGAGAAGCTGGAACCCTCTATCTGTGATGATAACTGCAGGAAGTGTAAGAAGACAAACTATGTCCTTTAGGCAAGCCTGGGTTAACTGTGGGTTGATTTCGCTCTATGCAGGTGATACAAAGATTGATGTACTTCTTTACACCCTAATTCATCTTTTCACACCAAAATTGTTGTTTAAGGAGCTTTGTGGTCTTTCTATGTCCTGCATGCCCTGCTACTGGTGTGTCAAGGCATATTAGAACATTGGAATGTTGGGAGCTCCATTGAAGACAATGGAGTGCTCCCTGCTTCTACGGGCCGGTAAAGGCCCGCAGAGCAACATCCCAATGTTTTACAAAGGCCTCTCGGAGCTCGAGGGGATTTAAATCCCCTCGAGCTTCGAGAAGCCTTTGTTTTATTTGTTAGAACATTCTGCCCTCTAGTGGCAGAATGTTCTAATAGCCTTATAGCCCTTCGTAGCAGGGCTATACTGGCTATTAAAGTCCCGCTCCCTTGTTAAAGTCCCTCGCCTTCGGCTCGGGCCTTTAAGGCGGGAGCGGGCCTTTAATAGCCGGTATAGCCCGCTACGGCGGGCTATAAGGCTATAGTATAAAAGACCAGGCTGAAAGTTGTTTTCAGGTATATACAAACAACTTGAATGCCATGACAAAGTTTTTTCCTATCTAAAAGGTCTTTCCTTATCCATTCTGGCTACTGAAGAGCTAAGATTGTGGGTGGTTCTGAAACCATTGTTTACTCTTCCTTGGGTCAGGGCAAAACATCTATCTGCCTTGTTGTGACAATTTACAGGTCAGTAGGTGGTCTTATATTGGAACTAAAAAAGAAAAGGGACAGCTGTGCACGTCGAGGATTGGAACATAGCACTGCTTTGAGATAACCTAGTTCTTATGGTCTGTCCAGACTGTAACAAGGGATATTCTGCCCCCACCAGACAATATTGCCAGTATTGGAAAGCAGTAACACTGTATCACAAATAGTGTACTTCCTCTCATTTGAAGTATAGGAGTAGAAATCTACAGGAGGCAGGGCTGTGGTGGTTGGATGGCATTATGATAGAATAGCCCTAATAGCATAAAACGAGATGTCAGTTTCCACAATGAAAGTAAATCAGTGTCTGGATGTCTTAATATTGGAGCAGTCGTGAAACATACTTTAATTCCTTTTTCCTCTTCTGAACCAAATGCAAAGAAAACTCCTTTCTTGGTTAATTGAGTAGGTGGGAAGTCCTTGTTTGAAAAATCTTGACTGAACTGTTGCTGCAGGTTAGCAAAACCAAGAAATCTCTGTAGTTCAAGGAATTGTCCATTCTTGTTAGCTGTACTCTTATCGGATTCCATTGGTAGTTTCTGGTCATTGAGATGGAAGTCTAGAAATGTAATAGCAGTGGCCTCAGATAGCATACATGGAATGGTCTCTTAGTCTCTGCAACACTACTCTGACATGTGGTTGGTGTTCTTTTTTTGTCCTGCAGAAGATAAAGATAAATTTAAAATATATTACAACAAAAGAGTTTAGCAGATCTCTGAAGAGGTTGTCGATAAAGTGCTGAAAGGTAGCAAGGGAACTGAAGAGACCAGATAGCATTACTAGAGAATCATAGTGGCCATAACCAGTGCAAATACTGACATTATCGAGATTTGTCAGCAGGAAGGCTCCGAGATACAGACAGCAGATGAAATACTAACCAAATATGCCAACTATTGCAACAATTTGTATAGCTCCCATCATGATGTAGTGCAAGGGGACAGTGTAATTTTCCTAGACACTACCGCAAATTGCATGGCTGGAGCTAGTGCATTGCCTATACCTTGACATAGAAATGTCCACAGAGGGTATAACTAGGGTAATTAGAAGTGTGCCCTCTGGCAAGGTCCTAGGAGCATACAGCTTTTCAGCAACTTCTAAAAATAATACACATACCTTATGACTCCCCACCTCCTGGCAATGTGTGAGGAGGCCAGGAAATTGGGATGCCTTCCCCCATCCGATCAGGAAGCCACGATCATCACCTTATTAAAACCTGGCAAGCACTCGGATAATTGTGATAACAACCCTCCCCTATCGTTACACTAGACTTTAAAATTTTAGCCAAATTCTTGCCCAAACATATCTTCTCTCTTCTGCCCCAGCTGGTCAGGCACTGTATGGTATCTAGAATTGTTAGACTACCGGGATCAAATGCCAATGGAATGTTATGGCTGTCTTGATTCAATGTTTTGTTGTAACTGTCAAAAAGCAAAAACTCAAATAAATAAATAATTGAAAAAAGAAATGACCATGAGGGGGGTAGAAGGACAAGTCTTAAGGAAGTGTTTTTATGGGTGAAGAAACGTGAACGGTCTGCAGCTCACTCATCATTCCAGCTGAAGCAACAGCCACCTAGAATGTAACTTTCCTAGTCAAATGGTGGCTGTTCACCTTGTAGCTAGGTTCGAAGCGTTGAATCATTAAAGATTCAGTCTGCTTTACTAATGGCCAATAGAAAAACAGTGAAGAATAAATTTAGATGAGAGGTAATTAAACAAAGAGAAGTGTCCATGTGAAAGTGATTGACATCACTCTTGTTCTAAAAGGTGTAAGTCCGAACTCCTAAGAGATGGACTCCTGGGATTCAACTGTCCCTCACTAGCAGCCAGTGCTGAAATGCCTGTAACTCCTGCAAGAGGACACTTGAGCTACACCTCATTGCTTGTGATACATGGCAGTGCTGTCTGTTTGAAAGACAATGAAGTTGGATTTGATTGTGAAATGAGAATACCTGCGGACTAAATGGATATCTGTCATTTCAGGCATGTTGAAATGGTATTGCTATTCTATGGATAACCATTTCCCTTGGATCAGCAAGTCATCCACATATGTTCCTTATCCCTCTAGTGATGAGTCTGTTACGCCCGTCTGACTCTGAAGTAGTAGCAAGAATGGAACCCCCTTTAACATGTTTTTCTTTTGACAACCTGACGAGAAGGATTTGATGGTGGTATTGTCTGAGTAGTTAATCCTGTTATGTCAATCCCCAATATTCTAGTTTCACTCATCTTCCAGTCACATGTACAATCTGCCCTTAGGTTGAAGGATTTTCCATTTTTATGCAAAGATCCAGATATTGAACAAGGTCTTTTTTCAATTTTAAGCCTAGATAAACCTTCAGCTAAGATTTGTCTTTTAAGAGTCAGTTGTCAAGGTAAGAGTAGATGAAAATCCCTCTGTGACTAAGAAACGCTGGTATCACTGATGTGACCTCAAGCCAAATGTAAGGGCTCTGTACTGGGAGTGACTAATGCCCATTCTGAATATTAGGAAATGTTACTTTCTGCAGATTGGATTACAATACCATGCATCCTACAAGTCTACAGCACACATCCGGTCTCTTGATGTACATGGGGAAATATGTTAATAAGCACTTTCATTCAGAACGTATCTCTCGTGACCCTTTTGTTAACCGTTGACATGTCCAGAATCAGACAAAACTCTTCTTCGCTGTCTTTCTTATTCCCCAGGAATGAAGGTGGCATATGCCCATGTTTGTCTGCTTTTTGAGAACAGGCTAAAACACATACTCCTTTATTTGGACGCTCTTTTTATAAGCGAGCCAATCCACCCCGTCTAAATTTGATTTTGTTTCCATTCTCCATAATATTGAGCATTCACATGTTTTTTATTGTCCTATTTTTATTATCTAAAAAGACCACCGCTCACTAGTGTACTTTACGGTATTGGCGTCATGACTAAGCAAACTGTCAGAGGTAGGGCTTGCCTTTTTGCTGACGCTACTGTGTTGGTCAGCTCTGAATCTAGATGGCTTCTGCATAAGGCAGAATGGTTTCTCGTGTTTTTGCTATTGGTGTTGCAGTGGTCTTTGCTAGTAAGGTGTATGAACCTGCTGGTGTTAGCTTTATGCTACACTTGGATTCGGGGAATATCCCTTCTCTCTTCCAGGCCCATGGACTTAAGACTTCTGGCTTCTCTGTTCGTCTTCTGAATCTCAGCATCCTGTGCCACCCTAAGTGTGTAGATACAGAGGAGTGTAGGTGTAGGATTTACAGCTGCCCCTATGGTGTTAAAGAGGCCAGTTGTAGCCAGGAGGCATGTCTTATTAGTAGGCCAGTTGAAGGATCAGCACTGTCCTTTAGTGCAAGTATAATATTGTCCAAAGTGTCAATGCTTCATTCATAATCTCATGGAAGACTTTCTTCTTTTTTCTGGAAAGATAGTCAATGAACTGACCAATGGAGTCTCATCGAACGTGATCTTATTGAACTAACTATTCGTTGAACACTGAACTTTCTACAATGGTTTTGAACTTTGACATACTTTGTTTCTCAGACAATCCACTGTTTTGATCTGTTTCTCTGGTGGTGCCATAGTGATGGATCCTAGGGTACTGAATTTCTTTTTGGCATAGTCTCTACTACAGAGCTGGATTTTCTCTTTCAAAACGTGAGATGTATATTAGAAGCCCTGATTTCTTCTCTTGCCTCCTTTTAACATTTTGAAGTGAAATAGGTCAGAGAAAAGTATCCATTATGGGGTACGGAAGGGCAGGAACCAGAGGAACCTTGGGTCTTGCTTGCTGCTATTCTTGGAGTGTTTAAAAACTTGCATGTGTTTATGCATTATTAATAATATCTACATTTAGTTTCCTTACAGCTCACTTGGAGACCTCATGAAAGCCCATGAAATAATCCCCATACGAAATACATGATAGAATAGTCTCTGGAGTTTGAGGAGGCAGAGCTGTCAAGGATTACTTATCAACGGTTGCATGGTGTTTTGTAGGTGTCGTGGCCAGTATTATTTTTGTAGCATGTTCTTGTGAACTGGATCTTTTTCACTGTTCTACAGATTTTCCTACTTCCCTATAACTTTTCTCCGAGTTTGATGTATCCTTGGAGCAAACCTCATCTTTAGTCTTATTAAACACAGGAAATTGACAACCAGTGAGCAAATAGTGCAATTAGAGAAACAAATCGCAGCTCTGCATGATAAACAAGACTAAATAGTAAATCACTCTAGGCTTTTAACCTGAGAATTACAGGAGTTCCAGAGAGAACAGGGGAAAATGTGGGCCTCATTTCCTATGTTGAATCAATAATTTGCACTCATTTGCTTCCAAACATCTGCAAGATTTAACAATAAACTGGAGACTCTTGTGTGTCAAATCTGTATGTTAAAGTTTGGTAATCTGCAGTTCGTGATCGTGAACAATGTATTATTATGTTTCAAAAGACTTGAAATGCTCAGAGGTAATATTGTAACTAATGACTACTGATAATACAGAGTTGCTATTATATGTTAAAATTTATATAGAGTATTTTCAAGTGCTCAAGTTATTTTTTATGGCTGTTGGGATTTATTTTTTTTATAACCAATTTAATTGCATTTGTATAGACAGCTAGTAATTCAACACATCACAGTTCATCAAAGAAAAGGAAAAAAGGGGTGTGATTATGACAGGCTAATGATAACATCTACATCGACCCACGTAGGGGCCAGCCCCCTTATACAGATAAACCATGGTAAGCCCACCATTTCCCCCACACTCTCTCATGTTTTTGAGGACATCGACGAGCCTCATACATAGGCTTTTCCTGTTGCACACCAGTCCTGTACGCTAAACTGATAGGGAAGGTGTTGCAGATTGCTTCCACAAGTGTGCTATATCTTGCTTGGCCACTAGGCAGGCCAAGCCCACGAAGAAAACAAGTTACTTACCTGTAACTGTAGTTCTCCAGTATTGGAAGCTTTCATAGATTCACATGCTTGAATCATTCCTCGTCGTCGAGATGGGAGTCCCCGGTACATCAAAAAAGCAATGCTAAATCCATACAAAGCAGAAAGTAGGCCTAGGCCCATTTCAGTTTTGTAACCCATAACTCTCGTTTTGTAAAAGAGACCAAAAATAATTCTTGAACCAATCAGGAACCTTCACCCTCTAGAACACCCCTGAGAACACCCCTGAGAGAACATTAGCCCATCATTAGACCATCAGATTTTCCGAGCACTTGTGATAATCCTGTTTAAAATCCAAAGGTGAGCTTCTCAGGGGAGGAGGGCAGGTCGCATGTGAATCTATGAAAGCTTCCAATACTGGAGAACTACAGTTACAGGTAAGTAACTTGTTTTCTTACTCCAGTATTGGAACTTTCACATGCTTGAATCAGAGTAGCTAGCAGTCCGTAGCACATTTTATTCCGTGTCTACATGAACAAATGCTAGAATGTGCTTTAAATTGTCAATCTGTAGGGAAGAACAGTTTTACCTGAAAAAACCATAGCCCCCCAACTGATAAATTCTCCATGCTTAACATCTACAATTCTAAACACCATAAAGAATAAACACTACTCTGGGTAACCACCATATTGTAAACCTCTACACAATGAGAAAAGCATATAAAATAAAATGTGCACATTCTTACAGTGTAAAGGAAGGAGGGATGAAGGAGAGAGCTCACCGTCACTGGAAAAGGTTCCTCAGCACCGCCTGTCCTACTGCCACATCATTGTTAGCAGCTGCATCCAAGTAGTAATGCCTGGTGAAGGTGTGAGTACTCTTCCAGGTAGCAGCCCTGCATATATCCTGGATAGGCACTCCAGCAAACAACGCAGTGTATGTAGATATTGCTCTTGTTGAGTGAGCACGCACCCGTGCTCCCAGAGGTTACCCTGTTGCTTGATGGCAATACTGGATTGCACTCGAGATCCATCCAGCAATCCCCCTTTTGGAAAGAGGATAGCTCTTTCTGGGCGCACTGAAGGACACAAACAGCTGTGACAATTTGCGAAAAGCTTTTGTTCTTTGTAGATAACATTTTAGACAACACTGGATATCCAGCGAATGAAGAGCCCTTTCCGCTGCAGTAGTTGGTAGAGGGAAGAACGTCTTGAAGATAAGAGGTTCATTCAAATGAAAGTCTGATGGTACTTTGGGGATAAACTTTGGATTAGTACGAAGGACTATTCGATCCTAAACAAAATGCTACACGATGGCAGGGTGTCTAGCTTGCCGCACTGCTACCTGTGTTCACTAAATATACCACAAATTTGTTATGTCGTTTCTTGTCTCCAAAACAGTGCCCACCTCTCAGAACCAGCCACCGTTAATGGTCCTCAATACAACATTCTAACACACAAATAGAGAGGCACACGAATAGAGACACTTGAGCATAATAATTGGAAAAATCCATAAAGCAACGCAATCACGATGACAGACACCAAGTATTTCTTTGCTTGGTCAGATTTCTTTTTACTTCTTCACTTGTTTTTATACATGTAGGTTACACAAAACAGCCAACAGCCAACGCGTTTCACCCATTCGGGCTTCTTCAGGGCTGTAAACATGACAAAACAATACTGTCACCACATATACAGACAACATATTGTGTGTGATTCGAACACATTCATGTATACATAAATACAAACAATAATCCACATATATATACATATATAAAAAACACATATATAAAGACAATAGTACTTTTCCATTTAAATCTCAAATCATAAAACACAGCACAATTATTCCAATTATAGCACATCATTTTGTTCTTGACAACTACATTTTTATTACAAGGTCGATACTGAGAGGTAAGTATCATTCTACCCATAGGTGAGCCGTCCAGAAAAAACACGTCTATACGTTCAAATAGAAATAGTGTTTGACAAATTCAGACACATATATCCAATAAGGCTCGTATCGGGCATTGTGTACCATGCACACCACTGTTTTACCAAGACCAGAAAAGATAAAACAATGGGAAAACAAATCTTACTAAAGTAAGGGGTCACTGATGGAAAGTTCTCCCACCAACCTGGAAGCAAAGTATTTCATACCCCTATCTAGTCTGATTCAAGTTGTTCATGAGCCAATTAATAAAAACATTTTTATATTAAAACATATTACTCGTTCATTGAGATTAATAGGGACCCCCTCTTTTTAATAAAAACGAAGCCTGGTGGCTTATTACCCGTCCTAGTGGCACTGTCCCAAACATTTTGGAAATACTTTTACTTGAAGATGTCACCGGTGCAAAACACATACGTGCATTTGCACACATTGTGGGCTAGAAATTCACACCATACAGTCCTAAAAGCCAGGTACCCACCGTAGTCCAATCCAGTGATGTATACACAAGACGCTAACCCAGGGTAAGGGTATAGATGCAATCAAAGTATCATCCAAATCTGGAAATGTAAAAGCTCCAAGTAATGGGCATAATCTTATAAAGCAAATTCTTGTTTCCGGTTCAGGGAAGACCTGGTTTGGCAGTTCGGGCTGGACTGTTCCCATGAGGCACAGGGTCAAGACTGATTTGCATATAGCTGGGTCTGAACTGAGGTGGCGAAGTGAGCTAAAGAATGATGATGGATTCAACCCAGATCTGTGACTGGGGGTGAGTGTCTGAAAAGTTTCAGCGCTCGGTCCATCATCTTCTTATGTTTGCTTTGTTCGCCCTAAGTTGGCAGGGTATGCCCAGACGTGGGTCCCTTGCTCACTTTGCCACTGGATTCAAGCTAGTCTGGCTGATGAAGGGTGTTACCCAGAAACCGGTCCCAGGATGCTTGTTTCCGGTTCAGGGAAGACCTGGCTTGGCAGTTCGGGCTGGACTGTTCCCATGAGGCACAAGGTCAAGACTGATTTGCATATAGCTGGGTCTGAACTGAGGTGGCGAAGTGAGCTAAAGAATGATGATGGATTCAACCCAGATCTGTGACTGGGGGTGAGTGTCTGAAAAGTTTCAGCGCTCCGTCCATCATCTCCTTGTGTTTGCCATAATCTTATAAACTCTAGTTATCCTGCAACGCAGTGTGCCGCATCCAAAACACCGAATAAAATGTCATCGTGTTACTATCCGCCACCAAACCAATGCACTGGACTCAAAAAACCAGTGCAATTACAACCAGGAAGAAAAGTCAAGTGCAAAGAAACACACAAAGTCTCACCCACGAAAAACACTGTGTAACGAACAAAAACAGAAGAGAAAAAGGAAAATGTGCAAGAGAAGTTCCTAAAAAAGGTAAAATAATACATGTTCACCACTGACTTTGCGCCCAAAAAACACCCAAGATTTAACATCCAACAAAAAACGATACGTAACATACCTCAGGAAGCAAATGAAAAAGCAAGTCACGAGTATCTAATTATGGCTATAATCAGCCATAATCGTAGCGCATGAATGTCACGCCGTGATCTTCAGGAGCTAGAATACGAATTAGGAATACATATCGGTATAGGCACCCATTGTATGACCCACCAACATTATCTACTACATCACATCATGGGCTCGAGATATATATAACAGGCAAGCACCGACACACTCCATAAATTGGTATAATATAAAATGCGAAAACGCCTCCGCAAAGTCGCTAGCGATTACACTGTGGTGTAGCCCTTGTACATACGCGCTAACCCGTAAAGGGCAACATAAAAAAGCGCAGGAATTCGACCATATGTAAAAGTATTGTATGGCAAGCACAAGGCGAAAGGCATGCTACTTAAAACCACTCAGAATCACTCACCCGTGTTCAGCAGTCCGTTATCGCTCAACGCGTCCACATACAAGCAAACCACCATACTGATAGGGGCGGTCTTAAATACGTTCTCACGGGAGACGCAAGGCCAATTCAACTAGACCGCGTCCCTACAGCGTGCATGCTAACGTACGCCATACCCACTTCCGGTCCCCGCGGTCAAACTAAGACACAGCGTTCTGACGGCATGGTTTTACATGACCTGTGGTGTATAATGCAGCGTGTTTCTCGTATTTGGAATAACATCTAATATTCCAGGTGCAGATACAACAAATATATAACCATATAAGAATGTATAGCAACGGGGTGCCACTTGTCTCCATATGTGTATAGTCTATTTGTGTGTAGTGTAGTCTTTAGGGCGTCCCTAAATCAATCAAAATAGTTAAATTTAAAAATATAGAAAAATATAGAAGAAAGGGGGGGGGAAGGAAAAACAAACGGACTCGATGTCCCTGAATTGATCACCACATTGATAGGAAGCTTATTAAGCAAAACTTATAAATGTCCACACGAATAGGGACCTTATTAGACAAAACATATAACGCATAGATACATATATGTGAAATACCAACGGGACTTTAAAACAAAAGTCATCATGTTCGAGTATATACCAAAATAAGAAGCACATAGGACAGTTAGGTGTGTAGACCCATTTTCCCGCATCATTGCCATACCTGCGATGAATGCAGGAAGTATGTCAAAGGTTCCAAAACTCCTCGCGATTCTATGTGCAAATCCAATCTATCCTGCAAATATAATCTACCACAACAGTATCCATTGTTCAGCAAGGCTACAGTGAGCTATGATACATAGTTTGTCAGGCAAAAAGGTGTTGTGAAAAAAGGAATTCACAGAAAATAATGCAATTCAGAATCTAAATTAAGACCCTCACTTACTGATCTCAATCTGCAAATCCACTTTGCTTCCAATTGGCCTAGAAGAAGTTCTCTGTCACCACCCCTTTGTGCATATGGTAATACGTCAATTGCATGGAGCCTGAAGTTTGCTCTATTTTTGGAAGAAATACATGTGTGGGACACCTGCGCATATGACAAATCTCCATTAAGGCACGCTCTTCTATGTTCTTGAATCCGAATTTTGAGCGGACGAACTGTACTTTCCACATAGATTTTGCCACAAACACAGATGATCACATAAATCACATAACATGTCAAGCAATTTATGTACTGTCTGATGGTGTATCGCTTCTTCACATTGTATTCAAAGGTCTGCACTTTCTGTCCTAGGTGGCAAATGTTACAACCACCACATGGGAAAAAACCTTTAGGACTGACTAGCCAAGTTTCCTGTATGCTTTTTCTGGGGCACGTATAGCTAGGGCACATAAGTTCCCTAATCGTCCTACATCTTCTGTACGCGATACATACACAATATGTTGTCTGTATATGTGGTGACAGTATTGTTTTGTTATGTTTACAGCCCTGAAGAAGCCCGAATGGGTGAAACGCGTTGGCTGTTGGCTGTTTTGTGTAACCTACATGTATAAAAACAAGTGAAGAAGTAAAAAGAAATCTGACCACGCAAAGAAATACTTGGTCTCTGTCATCGTGATTGCGTTGCTTTATGGATTTTTCCAATTATTATGCTCAAGTGTCTCTATTCGTGTGCCTCTCTATTTGTGTGTTAGAAGACTATTTGATCCTCTCTAAACTGCAGAAACGGTTCCTGTATGGTCAGGGCCTGAATCTCCCCAACTCTCCTGGCCGATGTCAGCGCCAGAAGAAGAGCCACCTTCCAGGAAAGGAACTTAAGGTCCGCCCTATGAATTGGTTCAAAGGGATGTTTAATGAGTTGTGATAATACTATATTAAGCTGCCAGAGAGGTGGCGGAGGCTTAACTGGAGGAAAAGTACGAAATAATCCTCTCATGTACTGTTTTATGATTCTCTCCGACCATAACAATGGTCCTGAGGACGTCCTTCTAAAGCGAGATATAGCAGCTAGATGGACTTTAATTGACGCATGTGCTAATCCAGATTTTGCCAATAGCAGAATGTAAGGAAGGATCTCATGAGATGCGGATCTTAAAGGATGAACATTAGAATCCCGGCACCATATACAGAATCTCTTCCATTTCATCCTGTACGTCTTATTCGTACTCTGTGCTCGGGCATTTGAAAGAACATCCCTGCATTCAGATGAGATTTCTAGCTGTTGAAATTCACAGTGTTCAGGAGCCATGCTGCTAAGCGAAGTGATTTGGGATCTGGATGTAGCACTTGTCCCTGCGACATCGTCAGAAGAGATGGAATGGGCTGAAGGAGAATAGATTGTGCCTCCGAAAGAAGGAGAAGCTCTGTGAACCAATGTTGTTTGGGCCACCATGGGGCTATCAGGATCATCCTGCATGGCTCTGTCTTGATCTTCATGAACAGTTGTGGTAGGAGGGGAATCGGCGGAAAGGCGTAGGCAAAGACGCCTGACCATGCCATCAAAAATGCATTCCCCCAGGATCCCGGTTTGTGACTCCAACTTGCAAAGAACCCGCATTTCTTGTTCTGAACTGTCGCAAAGAGGTCCACTGTTGGCTTGCCCCATTTTAGAAAAATGCTGTCTAGGGTTTCCTGATGGATTTCCCACTTGTGGCAGGTTGACTTGAGTCTGCTTAATGTGTCTGCCTTGACATTTTGATCCCCCGGAAGGTGTTCTGCCTTCAGCGAGATTCCGTTCTGCACAGCCCATATCTAGATGCTCTGGGCCTCCTGAGACAGGGGGACGGATCTTGTGCCGCCCTGCTTGTTGAGATAATGCATTGCTGTTGTGTTGTCTGTCCTGATCAGCACAGTCGAGTTCCTTATCCTCGGCAGAAATGCCAGCAATGCTAATCTCACTGCTCTGAGCTCCAGCAAATTGATGTGAAATTGCTGGTCTTGACACTGCCAACGCCCACTGACCTGGAGGTATTAAAGTAAGGCTCCCCAACCTTCCAGGGAAGCATCGGTGGTGATCACCTGTGGAGCCGGCATGGTGAGAAAAGAAAGACCGACGGAAATATTTTGACTTCGGGTCCACCAAGACACGGCCTGGATCATACCTGGCGTGACTGTAATGGCATCCTCGAAGGAACCTACCGCTTGACGCCATTGCCGATCCAGCTTCTCCTGCAATGGACGCATCCTTAACCGACAGAAGGGGATGAGAGGGATGCATGATGACATTGTCCCTAGGAGTGACTTGTAACGGCGTACTGAAAGTGACTTTCTTTTTGCGAATGCTTGGGACAGAGAAATTCGTTTCTTTTGTCTCTTGAGAGAAGGAAACGCCTTGTTTATTGTGGTGTCCAGAATTGCCCCTAAGAAAGTAATGTTCTTGGAGGGGTGCAGAGACGACTTTTCCTCGTTCAGAGTCAGGCCTAACTCGACAAACAGTCTTGTACATGCCACCGTGGACGACTGAACAGTTGCGTGTGAAGGTGCTTTGATTAACCAATCGTCCAGGTACGGAAACACCTGATGTCTTTGTTTCCTCAGAAAAGCTGCTACTGGAGCCAGACATTTGGTGAAAATTCTTGGGGCCGACTTGAGGCCAAATGGCAGTACCTTGAACTGGTAATGGCTTCCAGCTATGACAAATCGAAGGTACTTCCTGTGGGAGGGATGGATGGGGATGTGAAAATATGCATCTTGTAAGTCTAAGGTGGACATATGATCCCCTGGGTTTAGGAGCAACAGAATGTCCTGAAGGGAGACCATGCGGAAGGACTGCTTTTTGAGATAAGTGTTTAGAGTTCTCAAATCCAGGATCGGACGACATTGACTTAAGTTCTTGCGTACCAGAAAGAAACGGGAATAAAATCCCTTCCCTCTCTTGGAGTTTGGCACCGGTTCTATTGCTCTTTTTCGGAGCATTGTAAGAATCTCCAAACGCATGAGATGTAGGTGTTTTACCTCTTGCCGTCCTGGTGGAGTACAAGGAGGGATATGGAGAAACTCCAATGTATGGCCAAATTGTATTAGTTTGAGGACCCATCGGTCTGTGGTTATTTTTTGCCACTGGTGAAGGTGAAAAGAAATTGGCCCCCCTAGGGGAACTTCTGGAAAGGTGGGAATAAAAATAGCCGGAGCCTGGAGCTCGTCATTGACGTCGTGAGGTGTCCTTTCCCTGACGTCCTGCTCTTCCTCTGGGGGCAGATTTAGAATACGCCCCTGACTGTTGCTGTCGATGAACGTACTGTTGACAGTACGGCTGGGAAGATGTAACGTACGAGGGGTATCTATACTGTTGAAATCCTCTCCTGTAGGATGGAAGGTCCCTTCCTCTAGCTCCTCTAAAGGGCACTTTCCGATACTGGAGCGTCCCTAGAGCCTTCGCTGTGTCAGCATCTTTCTTGATATCTTGTAGCGCATCGTCGATGTGCTTCCCAAATAAAGCCTCTCCATCGAATGGAAGGTCTAGGATCTTATTTTGGACCTCCGGTCTAAATGAAGTAGCTCGGAGCCATCCTTGACGGCGTAAAACTGCTGCACCCCCCAGCGATCTGAAAGCTGTAGTTGCGATATCCATCGCACAATCTATCACGTCTGCAGAAGCTCTCTCTCCCTCTTGCAGAATTTTCTTCACTTCTGGTTTGCTCTCTTCCGGAAGCTGATCCATATACGGAGCCAGGTCACACCACATCTGTCTGTCATATCTGCCCAATATGGCAAGGGCATTAGCTGCTCTGACCAACAGAGCTGACATTGTTGAAAAACGCTTACCAAGGTTATCCTTCTCTATCAGGAGGTGTGGTAATGGATGCCGATGGGTTTTTGGATTTTCGATGAGCTGCCTGGAAAATAACTGAATCTGGTTTGGGATGGCCCACCAAACAGGCTGGAGCATCCTCTGGGGCCTTGTATTTCTTCTCCAACCTGGATAGTACTGGTGTCACTGTCGCTGGTGTTTTCATTACCTTGAGTCCTTCCTCCCATACGTGACCTATAATCGGAATAGCCCTCACTGATTTCCTATAGGGCTCTTTAAAATCATATAAGAAACAGTCCGTTTGGGTAGCCGGCATAGGCAGATCAAATCTTTTTGCAGCTCTCTCTAACAAGTTATGAAAACCACCAATATCCTCTGGTGGTGAGTCAACAGGCACCGGAGAAGGAGAAGAAGGCGTGGGAATGAGGATTTCGTCCCATTCTCTATTTGGATCTCTAAGCTCTCCTTCCTCCTGATCATCATCCGTAGTACCCGGATCGTGTTGAGGGATTGATGGAGGTGATCTCTGTAAGGGTTCCGCCAGCACAGCTTGAACCCTCTTTGGAATAGACGGGATAGAGCGTGGACGAGGAACTACAGATGGTATTTCCTGAGGTACAGGAGTTGGTGGGAATCTCTTCCTGTAGTCAGCCAACATGAACTGTAGGTCCGTTAATAAAGTAGACGGCATGCAAACAACCTCCTCCTGAAAATCCTGATAGTATTGTTCCTGAGGAGCATAGCCTTAATATTCACCGTATTCTTCCTCAAAATCATCCTCCTGACACTTAACGTGCAGTTGGGACGTGCTACTTGCATAGCCATATGGCCCATCATATTCTTCCTCAGAATCCTGCTCTTCCAACAGGTGAGATGGTAAAAGAGGTGTAACCTTGCTAGGTGATGTAATCTCAGGTGTAATTCTCCTTGTTCTCGTCTTCTCTGTTCTGTCCGGTGTTTTTTCCCTTGTCGATGGGCCCGTCGACGAGATCGCCAACGAGATCGCCGACGACACCGTCGTCGAAGCTGCAGCCAGCAGCGGTGATTTGGAAACCATCGGCGATGGTCTAACCACCATCGAAGTCGTCGTTACCGTCGTCGTTGACCCTGCAGTCGGCGTTGCCGTCGTCGCTGTAGCCGATGATACCGGCGTCGATACCATAGTCGACGGTGACAAAACCTTAGTCGACGGAGTCCCCAACTCCGCTGTCGATGCTGACGCTTTCTTTGGCAACAGGCGTACTTCAATCTTCATCGACGACGACAGAGGTGGTTTCTTCATCGACGGTACCGTCGACGATGTAGATTTCGTCGACGTCTTTACTTCAGGAGGCACTGAAGAGGGCTTTTTGAAGGAGTGCCTGACTTGAGGGGGTGTCTTAGGAGGCTCAGAACTCGCCTTTCTTGCTTGTTTACCCCCCGAAGCATGTCCCTTCCTCTCCTTTTCATGTTTTTGAGGAGATTTTGAGGGACTGCGCCCATGAGACCCATGAGAGGTCTTTTTAAGGGCTTTTTCTGGACGCTCCCCAGATGAATGGGCGTGAGGTGATCTTCTCCTCTTATGGGACCTCCTGGATGAGGAAGAAAAGGATGCCTCATCACTGTCCTCACTAGAAATCACTTCTTTTCTGGCTTTGAGTTTCTGAGCCATATCAGAAGGCATCCCTCACATTCCCTTAAGGTTTTACTTGAAAAGGTACGACATACCTTGCAATCCTTTGCCTGATTGTCTGGATATAGGCAATAAATACAGTCCTCATGAGGGTCATCAGTATAAAGCCTTTTCTTGGAGCAGGTAGCACAGGCTCTAAACAGACCCTTTTTCTCCTTTCCTGACATAATTGTGCCTGAGTGATGACAAACCAGCACTTAAGATGGATCCTGTAGATGCAAGTGTTGAAATGAAGCCAAGAATTCTGTCTAAATTAACTTATAATAAGAGAAAACTGAGCAGAGCTCAGAAGAGACTCCCTAACACAACGTGCGGTAGAAAATCTGAAGGTCTAAGGTTCTCTCAGGGGTGTTCTAGAGGGTGAAGGGTCCTGATTGGTTCAAGAATTATTTTTGGTCTCTTTTACAGAACAAGAGTTATGGGTTACAAAAATGAAATGGGCCTAGGCCTACTTTCTGCTTTGTATTGATTTAGCATTGCTTTTTTGATGTACCGGGGACTTCCATCTCGACGACGGGGAATGATTCAAGCTTGTGAATCTATGAAAGTTCCAATACTGGAGTAACAATCACTCAGCGCGGGTACCCCCCAGTTCCTCCACCAGCCACAATAGGCCACTTTAGGGGTTAGCCCGATGGGGCGGCCTAGGACCTCAGTAATTTCCCTCTCCACCCCTCTCCAGAATGGCATCATCCCCGAGCAGTTTCATGCAACATGCAGGAGGTCAGAAGAGGGCTGTTTACAGCGTGCACACAGGGAACCAGCAGCAGAGAACATCTGTTGTATGCATGAGGGGGACAGGTAGGCCGCATGTAAGTAATATATCTGGTCATACGCAGCCGCGCTGAGATGGCCAGCCGTCTAGGGGCCATACAAGCCTCTTGCCAATCATCTTCGTCTAAGGCTCCCACCCATCCAACCCATTTCTGGCGAAGGGAGTCGAAGTTATCCGGGGCATGGATAATCAATGTATGATAGATTCGGGTAATCGCTCCCTTCCCCAATCGCCCCATGTGTATCTTCGTTCCCAGCGGGCTGTGTTCCGGGATTTGTGTGCCAGAAAGGAGGTGCGTTGCCAGGGCGTGTCGCATTAGGAGAAAGCGAAAAAACTGTATGTGGGCTAAGACCTACTTCCCGTCCCACTGGTGGAATCCCTTCAGGTCAAAGTGCTGAAGAAGCCACAAGTCACACCGCAGGGGGGTGAGTTTGGTTAGCCTACGGTCCTAGCGAATTAAGCATAGCACTGCCCTCCAGCAGTATATTGCCACCTGGGGGCAAGAGGGAGTCTCCCCAGACACTGCGTCCCCATATAGAGCGCCGAGCACGCCCTCGAATCCCAATGAATAAAGTTCCAGGCGGTATGCTGCGTCATCCCACTCTCCTGTAAACCATTTGTTGATGGGCACTAGTTGCGCAGCCAGGTAATATGCTTAAAGATCAGAGAATCCAGTCCCCCATCAAAAGGAGGAATAGGGGCTCTGTTAGGGGCCCCCAAAGTTGCTTTCCGACAGGCTTTCCATGTCGGAAAGCCCGACATGAAAAGCCTGTTTGAAACCGACATCGTAATCCCGACAGCGGAAACGCCGTCCTCAGGGATTACGATGGGGCCTCCGACTGGCCGATGGGCTCGTTGAGTCCATCGGAATCAAGCCAAAATGACCGTCCGGTTTCACTTTTTACTGCCGGCATTGTAATGCGGCGGTCGAAAGTAAAACCTACAATTTGAGTCGGAAAGCCTCCGACCTGCGTTAGAGTACCTTCTCTGCCAAAGCGAAGTTCCACCCACCTCATTAAAAGTCTGGCGGAACTTAAGTATTCAGACAGAGGAAACTACTCCGTCTCAACTGCCTACCTGCACTTCCGACAGCCTGGCGAAGTAAGGGCCCTCGGAGGTTTGGCCATGTGTCCGCCTGCCCTATTTAGAGTGGGTCAATACACTGCAAACACAAGTAGATGATGGACGGAGCGCTGAAACTTTTCAGACACTCGCCCCCAGTCACAGATCTGGGTTGAATCCATCATCATTCTTTAGCTCACTTTGCCACCTCAGTTCAGACCCAGCTATATGCAGATCAGTCTTGACCCTGTGCCTCATGGGAACAGTCCAGCCCGAACTGCCAAGCCAGGTCTTCCCTGAACCGGAAACAAGCATCCTGGGACCGGTTTCTGGGTAACACCCTTCATCAGCCAGGCTAGCTTGAATCCAGTGGCAAAGTGAGCAAGGGACCCACGTCTGGGCATACCCTGCCAACTTAGGGCGAACAAAGCAAACACAAGGAGATGATGGACGGAGCGCTGAAACTTTTCAGACACTCGCCCCCAGTCACAGATCTGGGTTGAATCCATCATCATTCTTTAGCTCACTTTGCCACCTCAGTTCAGACCCAGCTATATGCAAATCAGTCTTGACCCTGTGCCTCATGGGAACAGTCCAGCCCGAACTGCCAAGCCAGGTCTTCCCTGAACCGGAAACAAGCATCCTGGGACCGGTTTCTGGGTAACACCCTTCATCAGCCAGGCTAGCTTGAATCCAGTGGCAAAGTGAGCAAGGGACCCACGTCTGGGCATACCCTGCCAACTTAGGGCGAACAAAGCAAACACAAGGAGATGATGGACGGAGCGCTGAAACTTTTCAGACACTCGCCCCCAGTCACAGATCTGGGTTGAATCCATCATCATTCTTTAGCTCACTTTGCCACCTAAGTTCAGACCCAGCTATATGCAGATCAGTCTTGACCCTGTGCCTCATGGGAACAGTCCAGCCCGAACTGCCAAGCCAGGTCTTCCCTGAACCGGAAACAAGCATCCTGGGACCGGTTTCTGGGTAACACCCTTCATCAGCCAGGCTAGCTTGAATCCAGTGGCAAAGTGAGCAAGGGACCCATGTCTGGGCATACCCTGCCAACTTAGGGCGAACAAAGCAAACACAAGGAGATGATGGACGGAGCGCTGAAACTTTTCAGACACTCGCCCCCAGTCACAGATCTGGGTTGAATCCATCATCATTCTTTAGCTCACTTTGCCACCTCAGTTCAGACCCAGCTATATGCAGATCAGTCTTGACCCTGTGCCTCATGGGAACAGTCCAGCCCGAACTGCCAAGCCAGGTCTTCCTGAACCGGAAACAAGCATCCTGGGACCGGTTTCTGGGTAACACCCTTCATCAGCCAGGCTAGCTTGAATCCAGTGGCAAAGTGAGCAAGGGACCCACGTCTGGGCATACCCTGCCAACTTAGGGCGAACAAAGCAAACACAAGGAGATGATGGACGGAGCGCTGAAACTTTTCAGACACTCGCCCCCAGTCACAGATCTGGGTTGAATCCATCATCATTCTTCCGGTCCCAGGATGCTTGTTTCCGGTCCAGGGAAGACATGGCTTGGCAGTTCGGGCTGGACTGTTCCCATGAGGCACAGGGTCAGACTGATTTGCATATGGCCATGTCTGAACTGGGGTGGCGGAGTGAGCTAAAGAATAATGATGGATTAAACCCAGATCAGTTGACTGGGGGTGAGTGCTTGCAATGTTCAACGCTCCGTCCATCATCCCCTTTGGTTTTGCTTTGTTCGCCCTAAGTTGGCAGGGTATGCCCAGACGTGGGTCCCTTGCTCACTTTGCCACTGGATTCAAGCTAGCCTGGCTGATGACGGCTGTTAGCCAGAATCCGGTACCAGGAAGCTTGTTTCCGGTCCAGGGAAGACATGGCTTGGCAGTTCGGGCTGGACTGTTCCCATGAGGCACAGGGTCAGACTGATTTGCATATGGCCATGTCTGAACTGGGGTGGCGGAGTGAGCTAAAGAATGATGATGGATTAAAACCCAGATCAGTTGACTGGGGGTGAGTGCTTGCAATGTTCAACACTCCATCCATCATCCCCTTTGGTTTTGCGTGGGTCAATACACTGCCAGGTTTGACTGTCTGTCACCAGCAGGTAAAACCTAGTGGTAAGAGGCAGGGAAAATTGCAAAAGGACAAGCACAAGTATCCGGCTTTCCAGCTCTGCGGCGGGTAGATTACCGGCATATGTCCTCCTTGGACAGGACACCACCACATTGGTGTCTGGAGCTGACAAGACCGAATGGAGTGAGTGTTTCCCTCCAGATAGGTTACAACTAGGACTGGCGGGACTTCGTGCTCGTCTCCACGAAGAGTGGTAGGTAGGAACTCCTCCACCCACCACCAAGTGTAGATAGTTTTACACCTAGGTCCTGATGAAATGCAATGGATCAGTATTGACCGCAATGCATGAAACATGTTGACCACTTTGTAAGAGTTGAGCTCTGCTCCGCTGGACCATTGCGCCAGAGAGCAGCCACTCCATTTCTCTTTTAATAAGGTGGATAGCCACCCTAATAAAAAGTTTATTTGGATTATCCAACCTTTTTTATAATCACTTACTCACATCACATCTACACTGTTCTCTAGGGCCCTCACACCCACAGCACCATACGGCAAGGAACTGAAGATCTCCGCCAAAGAGCCCCTTTATGGGTGCCCGTCGGGTATTGCAGCGCCGACCCGACGAGGAGCAAGTCCATATGATGAAGCATGACACCTAGCTTGCTGGGTGTGTGAGGACTTTAGTTCCGAAAAGGAGTATTTCCCTCATCCTGCACTTTTGTCACATGTTGTCCACACCCTTTTATTGGGGAACAGCTCACCTTTCGTGTTATTTAAAAGGACAAGCACGCCATGGGAGAACACTCAAAGGGCAAGGGGGCTGTTACTTTTTTTATTTAAAAAAAACAAAATCTCGCTTTGGGATTTCATTTTTTAAAATAAAAACAAGTTGAAAGTTTGACATATGGCTCCATCATGTTGAAGGAGTCATCTGTCAAAATTTCAAAGCATTTGCAGGAACCTCTGTGACAGCGGTCCCTGTAAATGCTGGGCTGGCGGACTTCTCTAAATTTGGTGGATGGAGTACCTTCACAATGGCGGAAATAAAGTACTCTGCCATGGCGACGGTGAAAATCGAACAAATAGTAAATATGATACCCAGCCCCAAAATATATGTTAATTAATTAAAAATTAAAATGTATTTAAAGTAATGTTGTTATACTTTTAAAATGTTGAAAATATATGGGAGGATATTTTTTTTAACTTATTTTGTTATTTTAAAAACGAATTTATATTTTTCTTATTCTATTTTATGTAAATTATTTTTTATAATGTAAAATTGAAAAAAATCTAAAATATCTTTCAAATAATTTTATTTTAAAACATATATAGTCAATACATAATTAAAAGATACATTTAAATTAAATATAAAATATTTTTGAAAAGCTGTGCAATTTTTTAGAATTTTAAATTAATTTTAATTGAATACATACATTATTTCTAAATTACATTATCAATATTTTGTAAACTATAATTTGGTTTTTAATATTTTTGTCAATTTTTAGTGTTAATTTCAAAAGGCTATATTGTTGTAACCTATATTTTTGGTTGGAATTATTTTTTTATTGAGATTTTGTTTATTACGATATTTTGGATTCAATATTTTGTTATTTTAGTTATACGAAGAACGGTTTTGTTTGCTAACCTATGCTTTAACATCAACATTATTGTGGGTCGATATTATTGATGTCAATATTCAGTTGTACAATCCAATAGTGTTTACTGGCATTGTAGGTAGCGTATCAAATTTATGTGAAGATCCAAAGATGCACTGGTGACAAAACCCACAAGTACAAGAAATATCTTTGCTTCCATACTGTGGGGAAAATTAACATAGACGAAAACCTCTTTCATACCCTGGAAGCAAAAGAAGTACTTTGGCGATATTTGAAAATAGAGGCACCAGGATCTATGTGAATCCATAATAAATGCGAAATGTATGACAGCTGTTCTCATTGAAGGCAAGATGTGAAACTAAGAGGGGCATTTGTCTGAAAGCTAAAGAGATGCTGATTCTCTCACCACCCTACTTCCTATCCTTTAGGGTTCACTTTGAGACAGTTTTGGCCAATTCAGTGACAAATAACCAGAAAGACTGAGGTAAATATTCTGACTTTTGTTGGATGTGATCATAAAATTAACAGTAAATGCTAAGGTTCAAGGCCTAATTATAAGTGAATTAATGCTAAAGGAGCCAGTCAAATTGCTCAGTGTGTGTGTGTGTGTGTTGCAATGAATTAAGGCAGGCAGGGAAATGACAAGTGAAAACCCACGCGGGTGAAATGGGTGCATTGTATCAACTCAGCCTTCCTGTTAGAAAGGATTTAAGCCATTTTAATGAAATGCCTCAGAGGTCAAGATCGTATAGTCTGTGCAGGAGGATAGCATGGTAAGTGTCAAGGATTGCTCGCACATTGAGTAGTGTCCCGACTCAATTGTAGTTCATTTTAACAGTTAACTGACTCTGCCCTGAGCCTCACAAAAGCCAGCTCGGGCAGCACCTAATAGGCAATTCTGATTAACATGTGGTTGTTGTGGAGGCACTGCCTCATGTTCTGAAGGCTTGGAGGGTAGAATAAGTTTGATGATGTTCATAGGGACCTGGGCACTATTAAAGAATATGCTCGTCATATCATGCCAGAGATTTGCCAATCATGTCAAATCAGAAAACCTGATGGGAATGGTATTTGTTGAACAACTTATAATATTAAACACTGTTGCCAAACTGATTTCTAGGACCCACATGGCTCCAGGATGATCCAGTGGAGTGATCTGAAGCCTTTCTGCTGTGGTGAGTGTTAATTCTTTTGTTTGACTGTTTATCTTGGTATGAGGGAGGCGTGGATGCAATAATTGAACTAATAATTTAAACAACCATTGGCAAAGCCAGTAGGTCTTGTCCGTTAGACCTATTAGCTTTGCTAATCTTTTTTAGCCATGTTGTAGAGCAGTGGTCTTCAAACTTTCCAATGCCGCGCCCCCCCCCCCCCTTCAGTGGGGGAAAAGAATTACCGGGCCCCCCCTCAGAATTTTTCAAAATTATTTTATTCAATTGCCAATGTTTAAATATGTCTATACATATTTAAACATTGCAGTTACGTTCTGTTACCGTTTTAAAAATGCAATCAAATACATGATTGCCAAACATACTATTCTGGCCAGGCAGGCCTTACTAACATGTACAAGTTTCCACAGTGTGACTATCAGAAGTGGGGGTGAGGGGTTTGAAGAATACTTGGAGTCCCTTCTCTTTTGACGCCTTCTCCCAGCTAGGGTGTTAATGACAAAACATGTTAGTAATGGGCCATTACAGAGCAGCTTTGTGCCGCTCATTTTTGTCAGCATAAAACAAAGCACTGTTATCAGCACAATGCTTCTTTTGGGCAGAGCCTGGCGCCCCCCCTGGGATCACTTGTGGCTCCCCTAGGGGGGCCTGCCCCCCAGTTTGAGGACCACCGTTGTAGAGCATAGCGACTGCTGTGCAGCATGACTAATAAAAAAAAGTACAGTGATCAGGCCGCCGTGTTGTTTCAAAGGCGCATGTATGCATTTATCCATGCATGCAGGAGCCTACAAAATGACTGGGTGGTATTTTTATTTTTTTTATTTACCCATCCGAGATTGAAAAAGGAGCACAAAAACGCTGTTTTAAAACACAATTCAAAGCGCTTAAAAAATGTTTTAAAACTTTTTTAAAAGGATAACCGAGTTGAGGGTTGGCGGAGAGTTTGGGGGAGAAGCAATAAGGAGGGCGGTGAGAAAAACAATATATTGGACAGGGGCAACATGAGCAAAAGAAAACAATGTGAACCGTGGAAGGGGAAAATGCAGACAGAGGCGAGAGAGCCCAATATAATTGTGGGTGAGGGCAGAGAAGCACATGGGTGAGAGAGAATAACGTGGAGGGTGGGGAGAAAACCACACGAGGGAGAAAGCTGGAAAATACATGCACTCTCATAAAATGCTTAAACAAAAAGAAGTCCTTCCCTAAAAGCAAGCAGTGAAAGCATAGAAACCAACCAATCAAAGAGACGGTTAAGAGGCTGTGCTTTATCTGAGGGAAAAACACAGGACTGACAAAGTGGGACACGAAAGAGGCAAATGAGTGATAGTAAAGCCAATCAATGGTAGGCAATGGCAGTCCGCAAGTCCCACTGTATGTTCTCGGAAGCTAACAATATGTCTTTCGCAAATGAGTAAAAATGAATGTCCATCTGAATCTCAGAATGGTCTATTTTTCAGTCAGGGAAATTAATTCAATTATTTTTTTTCCTCCAGAAAATGTATGATGTTTGAAGAAAAATTAAAATATTTTTGTCTTCCAGGCATAGTAAATATGAGTTTTCCCTTGTCTGATCAGCCCGTCTTTGGAGAATGGTTTATATTTGCTGAAGCACAGGGACAGACCTACAACAAATCTTTTGAAGTACAGAAATATGGTGAGTAACATTGGGGTCAAGGAGCAGGGGTTGTAAGAGGCAATCAAACCATAGCAGACACAACTTCTATAATTCCATCACAAATGTTTGTCTATAGTTTTGGCTAACAGGACTTCAAGGCATGCGACTAGCTTAGGGCATGGAGACCAATGGTCAGACTACAGCCTTGGACAATTCTGAACCTTGCTGCTAAAACCGCCAGCAAGAGTTCCATCAACCTATATTCTTTGGATTCTGCTAGAAAGAACAAAGACTGAAAGGGCGTGTTATCTGGCATATACTGCTTTCCTCCTAGCCAGCTGGGTCAAATTGTTACTGTGTGTTTTTTAAGGAAAGATTTAATTGGGCCCAAAGTATTCTGCACACCTACCAAACTATGAGTTTTTAGTCCCCTCCCTTAGGCCATTACTCAAAGGCCCAAAGCGAAACTGAAACTTCAAGGATGCACCTGGCCCCAATGTAAGCAAGGAATGATAGTAAAAAAGCCATAATGTATGTTTAGTTGGCTCCTCACACTGCTGGGCCCCAGTGCTACTGCACCTTCAGCACCAATAATACTCACAGACTGTCTCCTGTGCACACAGTCTACTGTGACATCACTCCTAGGCCTTAGGCCCAAATCAGGCTGTCTGCCTCTTTGTGTAAAAAAAAAAAGAAAAGAAAAAAAAAGACCCCTATCTCTCCTCTCTGTTGCTTAGGCCCTGTACCCTTCTCAGAAAAGGGTAACATGGTATTGCTAGTAAGGAAAATCTGCATGTAAACGGGGGTCAACGTGGGCGGGATATATGCAGACTAACGTACCGATGCATTTTTAAGTTTACAAAAACAGTTCCCATACTTTTTGTTAGAAACCTCCATCCCTGAATGTTTAATGTGGACATTAACACGCCTCTGGCTGAAAGTGAAGAGTTGAGGGAACAGGACTGCTGTGAAGCCTAGGAAGGGATAGAGAGGTAGCTAAAGAAACAGGCCTTCTCATCAGGGTGCCTGCTAACTGAAAGAAATGTAAATGTGTGCAGGTGGTTAATTGCCAAATGTAAAGGCTTATCGGGAGCCAGTATGGGTTTTAATTGACAGAGTCGCTTGAAGCTTCATGGCGACAAAGATTTATTCTTTTTGAGAGGTAATGTAAGGGTGTTATCAGCTGTCTTTTGCAATTCTGCCTTTTAATGGACTCTAATAAAAATGTTGGTTCTAGGTACAGTCTAATAAGGTATTACTAAAACATATACTTTGAAAGCACTTGTTTTATCCTAAACACAAAATCATTTTGCTGCAACCTGCCTTACAGATTGTGTAATACAATTTTAAAATAATGACACAGATTTACAGAGCTTTCTGCCATTGGCTGGGACCTAATAGCACTATAAATACACAAGTCACTTTTCTCCACTGCACCAACCAGGATTCAAATATGTGACTGTCTGGTCAAACACACACAGACATCTGCAGTGATCGCATTAACCAACTGAGGTTTCATAACGTAAAAGAGTGCATTTCCCACAGGTTAGTTTAACAAAAGACAAGAGATCAAAATTGCCTATAAAAACCGACAAAGCCAAAGTCTTCTCGCTAGAAAGTACAGCTGCAGAAACATAAGCCCTCCATGCCAAAAAAGATCACAGTCGAAGGAGCTTGAGAAACCTCCCTTCCTACAGGGACAAAACAAAAAGCCACAGGTAAGGGCTCGACTTCAGAGTATGATCAAGCTTGAGGAGGGAAGGATGGACAGGCACATTTGAGGGACAAGTTGCATGAGGACAAGACAGCCTCCCACATTGGTGAAATGGAGAGGAAAAAGACTCAAGGCAGAGATAGAATAGCTAGTAAAAAAGCCTTCGAGGAACCTATGCAGCAACATAAAATTCCCTAATCCTCTAGGCATAAAAAAGCTGAGAGGAGGGAGACATTTTCATCTGCAGAACCAACACTCGAGGTAGAAGCAGGTCCAGAATTGGGAGAGGAGGACTTTATGTATGCACAACATGAGTCAGAGGAAGCAGAGTTTGAGGCATTAGGTGAGGAAAACACACTGTGGGCAGACATGAAGGCTGACTCTCTTCAAGATGAGCTGAGCACCTATCCTACCAGGCCATCTCCCTCAGATGACATTGCCACTTACCATAGGGTGGCAAAGAGAGATGCAGACTCCTTGGGTGAAGATGGAGGTGGAAAGGGAAAACACGTTTTCTTCTGGAAACTCAGAGCCCTGATTATGGGAGACATCAGTTTCTTCCCCTGCTACCTAGCATTCTGGAGCATGGGAGGGAGATTCTGCAAAAAAACCTACATCTGCCAAAGCAGGCACTCCTAGGATAGTAAAGAACTGCAGTACATCCACTGAGGACATACTTGGAATCCAGTAAAAGAGCCATGTCCCTGGCATCCTTGGGCCCTCTAGATAAGGATAGTAAAAGGATAGAGGCAGTGGATAGAAAGATGAAAAGGACATCAGCTACTCAGTAGTATATCACCAACTTTAAGACAAGGAAGAACTAATGCCATCCCTACCTGAGAAATACCACAAAAGGGCTAAAACAGTCATAGAGGAAGGAAAGAAAACCGAAAACTCCTGCTCTAAGTCTTAGATGCAGCTGACAATTCAAGGAGACAATTAGCTATAGGGGCATTAATGAAAAGACATGGCTGGCTATGCATTTCAGGTTTCAAACCAGAAGTCCAAGCCAACATCACTGATATGCTCCTAACATGAACCATCTACCTGGGCCACAGGTAGACAACAGTCTGGAAGGCATGATAAGGTCAATTGAGACTGCTAAGGCCACGGCGGCATTGCACACATACAGATCTTTTGGTAGAAGAGAGTCCATCACAGATAGGAGAGAGCAAGGAAGAGTTTATTTCATTTTCATATCACAAAATTCTCCTTCAGGTACGCACATTAGCCAAATGCAATAGTGACAACAGCAGCATCAAGAGAGCAAGGGCTTTTATTTGTGTCAGAGGCAAGTCCCGAGTCAGAAGCTTAAGGGTAGCTCCCTCTCAATCCAAAAGTGACCTCTTGGGAAACCTCCCCACATATTCAACACCAGTAGGGGGGAAGGTAAAGGAGAACTATAATGCCTTGAAGCCCATTACCACACACAAAAGGATACTATGACCCTGATTTAGACCGCAGAGGATGGGCTTTACTTCGTCAGGACGACAGAGTAAAATAATCTACCGTCGTGAAAAAGTACTGGTCCTTAGAATCTAGAGATGTCTGCCATCCTAGCAGACATCTCTTACATTTTTGTTGTTGTAATTTTATATAGCGCAAATTTGACCCGAAGGTATCAGACCACTTTGCATGAGCACCAGTTCGTGTTACACTAGGACACACTCATTTTTGTAAGGCACGGGGAGATTAAGTGATTTGTCCAGAATCGCAGGATGTTGTGTCATTGCTGAGACTCGAACCCGGTTCCCCACATGTGAGATCGATCGCCCTAGCTGTTAGGCTACATCCTCTTCCAGGAAGGAACTGCTTACGCAATGGTTCTTGTCAATGCATTGAAAGTGTGGGATACAGCTTTGTCAACATGACGGTACTGTCTTGTTAAACTTTTAACCTGTTTATTTTATTTTAAAAAACAAAATCCCGATGCAGGATATTGTTTTTGAAAACTTTAAAAACGAATTACCCCAGCACCAAGGGAGTTGTCTCCCATGGTGTGAGTGTCATTTTGCAGTTTTCAATGCTCCTTACCTCCAGGTTTTACCTGGCGGTGACAGACAGTGAACACTGTCGGGAGAGTGGTCAAATGGCCAAACTTTTGACGGCCCCTATCCGATCGGGCGTCAGAGGAGTCTGTCAGCGATGGAGATGGAGTAATCTCCGTTGCTGACATACTGAAGGTTCGCCTGACTCTAAGTGAGTTTGGTGGAGAGGGTACTCCGTTGCCATTACCATTGTGAAGGAGTGCCTTCTCCACCAAACTCTAAATTAGGGCCTAAATTTAATAAAACATGGGTATTGCGTAGAATTCACACAGACACCTCCAACAATACTCCCAAAACTAAAGACATACAAAAAAGGAACAAGAGGAGGTAATAGAAGAGAGGTGCAAGAACTATTAGAAAAGGAAGCAATAGAAATTGTACCCCAAAAGGAACAAAACACAAAGGTGTATTCAGTTTGTGTTCTTGCTCTATAGACCGAAGCCAGCAGCTGATCCTGGATCTAAAGGTTGTCAACAGGTTTGTTAAGACACAAAGGTTCCCAGGTGACAACTTTGCAGGTGATCCCTCTGTTGGAAGAAAGAGACTATCTGGTATCTGTAGACTTAAAAGATGCATACGTTCACTTCCCATTTATCCCTCACACAGGAAGTAGTTCAGGATTGTGTTAAAAGGGATGCAATATCAGTTTGCAGTGTTACCCTTTGGCATAAAGTCTGCACTAAGGGTGTTTACCAAATGAAATGAAATTTGTACTTGTAAAGCGCACCCATACCCCCAAAGGGGTGTCCAGGCGCTGTACGCATACCGCTGTGGAACCCTTCCTGGCTTTTCCCTGTGAAAATGTCCACTCCTGGGCACCCCCAGGGTGAAGCCAGGCATCCCAGCGCTGTTGGGGCCGTTGTGGAGATTAAGCAAGCTATTGCCCAGAGTTGCAGAGTGGGACCCATGATTAGAATAGGCACCGAGGCGAGAATTATCAGGTCCGAGGAAATTGAGCCCAAGACCCGCCGAGGCGGGAATTGAACCCTGGTCCCGGGCCAGATCTCTGCATCAGGGTCTGCCGCTCTAACCATTGAGCCACACTTCTCCTGCCAAAACGTTGGCAGTGGTGGCAGCACATCTCAGGAAATAGTCCACTCATGTGTATCTCTGCCTAGATGACTGGCTGGTAAGAGCGAGCATATTCAAGCAATGCGAGAACAGCCTGTTAAAGGTTCTTCACCTTCTCCACCAATTCGGGTTTTCAATAAATCGGAAAAAATCACCCCTTCCCCAGAAAAAAAGGAAAACCTTCCTGGGGCAGAGCTAGATACTCTAAAAGTAAAATCCTACCCAAATATGAGAAGAGTACAAGCACTGCAAGGTTAAACTCACCATTACCACAGGGGGTAATGGTGAGTTGAAAACACTAATGCAGGCAAGCTCAGCAGAAGGGCAAATGTTTTCCATGAGTGGGGACCAGTACACGAGCTGATAGACACACCTTTTGAACAATGGGGCACCACAGGTCGACCTGTTCACAACAGCAGGAAACACAAAAGGCCAGTCCTTCACATCCAGGAGGAACCATCTACTGTCACTGGGGAAGGCACTGTTGAAAAGCTGGTATGGGAGGTTGGCCTACACCTTTCTTCCGCTACCTCCGATGCCTCTAGTGATACAAAAGTTCAAGGCATCTAATTCCTCGAACACTGCTTCTGTTATTTATATACTCATATCCGTCAGAGGTTTTCTAGCAGTACACTTCTGCAAGCATATTTGTAGTAGCTCGTGCCTCCCTTTCCATGGAATGCTCATTGTGCAGAACCTCACTGCGTGAGGGTTCTGCACCGAGCGTTGGGGACCGGCGGTTGAGCTGTGGTCGGCTGCGGCTGCTCTGCCTGATGGTCCAGTTCATGAATAAACTTTATTATCCATTTACCTGGTTCCTGCCTGCTGATTACGACATTTGTTTGGCGACGAGTTGCTGGGCCATCGTATCGGACCTGCGTGCCTCAACAGAAACAAGTGCTCGACCGGACTTCCTTTCTTTTCAACTCTAAGAAGAGATTCGGCAGAAATCCGTGAAGGAAGAGCGATATCCGGGAAGGAAGAGCGATTCTTCACTCCACCACACGGCGCAAGGGCAGAGCAGCATTTCATCGGTACGGACATCACCCTGAAACGCATAAAGGGATTTGCGTTTCAACGTCGTCACCGTCACGCATGCCTACGACGGCGTGATGACACAGAGACAGTGAGCGTTATTTGAGATGACGCAAAGACGGTGAGTGCTTGATGTCAATGGAACGCAAGCCTTGCGTTCCAGGCTTACGTTTACAATTTTCAAGTTCTACAAGAGAAACACGTGACCTCCATTGTGACGTCACAGAGCCTGTAATCTTGTTTGCCTCTTTCTTCAAGGAGTGCTTGCGTCACAAAGGAAACATTGATTTTATGACAAGACCGGAGGCTAAGATTATTGCAATCTTCCTTTATTGCGCCACCCACAGCAGCACCTTTAAAGAACTCAAGAACATTAACCAAGGTTCTAAGAATCAACAAAGGGCCAGAATCACCAGCCATCTTCCTTCTTTTTTGCTGCTGCCCAAACAGATAAGTCTTGTCTGCCGTCGCTCTATATCTAATGAATGTCTTAGTCATTTTTTATGTTATTTTATTATGTTTTAAACGTTAAGTATGCTAGTATTGTTCTTAGAATGGCTCATACTATCTGTGAGAGTGAGATTCCTATGAAAGGTTTACCTTATGAGTTGTTTTGTTAATATTTGACGTTAGTTCGTGCTCAAGTTTGTTTAAATTAAAATCTTAACATTACTCGAATGAGTAAGGCACTTTTAACAGTAATGAGGGATTTATATCCTTTTGTAGCAAGTGATCGTAATATTGCATTTCAGTTTGTGAGGCTCGGGCGTTATCGCGGGTTAAAGAGGACCCATAAATTACATTAATAGGGTCGAGCTTCTCCGGGTTAAAGAGGAGCCATAAATTTCAATAGTTTGGTCGCGCTTCAGTTAGAAAACCAGCGTTTGTCGATTAACAAGTAAATGTTTATTTTTAAGTACGCGCAAATGAAACAGACCTGTTTTTAACCGTTTCATGGCACGAGCTGGCTCATGGACGTCAGAATGATGTTTCTGTTCTGGGGAGCTTTGTGCAGAGTTAAGGACGCATGCGCATGAGGGATTTCTTACAGCATGACGCTTACGCACACATAGGAATTGACGTGTGCACGAGCACTAGTGTCAGTTTATCGATCGGGAGTTTTCTGACTGGAAATTGATACGAAGGATATTATTTTTGGTGAAGGGCGTGTAACAGAATTAAGTTATTAAGGTAGTACTTCATTCTTTTGAAGAAGGAAACCTTTATCTCTTTAAGGGTTGTTTATTTGATTTCTGTTTGAGGAGGTTTTTAATGCGTACTTTGAGTTTGTGAATCTGTATAGAGGAAGACTTTAGTTGTTTAGCGAAATTATTAATTTGTATATTAGATAGGTTTATTTTAAGAGATCACTTCACAGGAAAATATATTTTATTTAAAATGTCTGAAACTAATGTTAGTGGTACTACTGAAAAGAGCATTGAAAATAAAATTAGCGAAATTCTAAGTAACTTCGCATCTGATTTGGACAAAAAAATGGACAAGAGATTTGAGGAATTTATTCAAAATAAAGCATTTTCTTCACAGGAAGAGCATTTTTGGTCTGCAGGTGAGGGTCCTACGCAGGTATTAAGAAAGGGAGGAAAAGTGAGTAGGAAAAGGAAGAATTTAGATGACAGTGGTTATAAAGGTAAGAAAACAAAGATGTAGGATTTCGTAAACGTACGAAACATGGTAGTGTTGAGGACACGCATGGGGACCTTGGTAGAGGTCAACTAATCAGAGTCTAAAGATAAAAGTAGTAGGAGACATACTACTATTCTCTGTGATGAGTCATCTGGTAGCGCAGAAATTGAGCTGAGTTGCTCGTCAGATTTTGATTCGGATCTGGAAGTTGTGGAGAAGGATAAGGGTATGGAAACAATGGTAACTGACAAGGCGGATGTATCTTGTGGAGTCATGGATCCTCTTGGAGAGTCTATGTTTGATCCTATGATGTTGAAACATCCCCTATCACCGGAATTGAGCCCGGCTCCGCATGTGGCACAATATGTGGAACTGTGGTTAAGAAAACAGATCCTTAAGGATGTGAGATTAAGATTACGATCTGAATGTCCACGCCCCATTCTTGCCAAAAAAATAGGAATGACTCCAGATTTGGATGCTAAAATTATAGCGTTTATTAGTAAAGGAGGGAAAGATCTAAGGAAAGGATTAGACAAGGGATTGAGAATGTGCCAGGATAGACTGTTGGATCTAACTGGCCATATCACAACATTTTTCGATATAGCTGAAGAGGCCTATATAGGCAAAAAGGATCTGGATGTGGAAGAGCTGAGAGAATGGGTACAAAGGGCAGTTTGCTTACTGGGCAATGCGAACACCGCTCTCTCAGTGGAAAGAAGGAAAAGCATCCTTCTCAAAATTGACCCGAAATTGGCAGAATTAGCCAATAATGAAGGTGGCTTGGAGGCCAATGGTATGTTGTTTGGTGAAACCTTTATCAAGGAAATGTCAAAATATGTTGGGGCTTTTAGCTCTTTACAAAAGTCACAAAGAGAAATCAAGAAGGTCTTTGATCGTCGTGTTTTTGGTGGGGCCGGGCGAAATAGAGGTCGTTTCCCCGGCCGTGGACAAGGTATTACAAGGGCCTCTTTTTCAAGAGGGTTTAGAGGTTACCAGTACCAGTCACAAGGTGGCTATCAACCCGGGAATTTCTACCCTCAAAGGCAGAGGGGCAACGCGAGAGGAAATAGAAGGTCAAGAGGATCAGGTAAGTCAAGACCCTTTTGTTATCCATGTAAAGTTGGGCGGCAGACTTGCTCAATTTTATCAAAATTGGTGTGCGATATCAAAGGACCATTGGGTTCTTCAGACAGTTATGGGCTATCACATAGATTTCATAGAGGAGCCGGTTCAACATCAGTATCCGGTAACGATAAGATTTGATTCAAAGTTAACAGAACTAGTGGATGCAGAAGTAAAAGACTTAGTAAAGAAAGGTGCGATTGTGGAGGAATTAGATCACTCTGTGGGGTTTGTAAGCAATATCTTTCTGGTAGAGAAAAAGGGAAAGGTATGAGACCCGTCATAAATTTGAGAAAATTAAACGATTGGGTGGAATACCATCATTTCAAGATGGAAGGAATGCATATGCTGAGGGATGTTTTGCAGTTAGGGGACTGGATGACTCGTTTGGATTTGAAAGATGCTTATTTAACCATCCCGATTTGCAAAGAACATCAGAGATTTCTAAGGTTCAGATGGGGAGGAAGGTTATGGAAGTTTGTTTGTCTCCCCTTCGGGTTATCGTCAGCCCCGTGGTGTTTCACCAAAATGCTCCGTCCAGTTGTTGCCTTTTTGAGAGAGAGAGGTATTCGTGTGATCATCTATTTAGACGATATTTTAATTATGGATCAGGAGAAATCGAGAGTGGAGGATCATACGAAATTTGCAATAGACCTTTTGGAGAGACTTGGGTTCGTAGTAAACAGGGAAAAATCACGTTTGATCCCAAGTCAAGAGACTCAGTTTTTGGGGTTTTTGATAGACACGGTTCAAGGTCAATTGAGATTACCTATGGAGAAAATAAAGAGAATAAGGAAGGAAATAAGGAATTTTGTTGTTGGATGTGATTTCATTGAGAATGCCAGCAAGGGTTATAGGTTTGTTGTCTTCAACTATTCAGGCTATTTTTCCAGGACCTTTGAATTATCGTGCTCTTCAGAGGTTGAAGAGCAGTCATTTAAGGCGTGGTTTGAAGTATTCAGAGCAAATTACTCTTTCAGAGGAAGCGAAGTTAGAACTGCATTGGTGGCTAAGAAATATGGAGGCATGGAATTGGGAAAGCTATTTTTGGAGTAATTCCGGAATTGATTATAGAATCAGATGCGAGTTTAACTGGCTGGGGAGCTCGCTGTGGTGCAACATCGACAGGGGGATTATGGACTATGGAAGAAAGGAAAATGCACATAAATTGTCTGGAATTGCTTGCAGGGTCTTTTGCGATAAAGAGCTTCACAAAGGACAAGGCAAGGTGTTCAGTCCTCTTGAGAATGGACAATGTATCTGCTGTGAGGTATGTGAACAAATTAGGGGGACCGAGATCAAAGGATCTGGCAGATCTAGCGAGGGTTTTTTGGGATTATTGTTTGAGTCAGGAAATTCTGGTTCAGGCGGAACACATACCAGGTTTGACGAATGTGGAGGCAGATTGGTGCTCGAGGAATTACAAAGATTCCAGCGATTGGAGTCTCCACAGGTCAGTGTTTTTGAGGTTGATGGAAATATGGGGTCCATGTTATGTGGATCTGTTTGCGAACAGGAGGAATACCCAGTTGAAAAAGTTTTTCAGCTGGCGTCCGGACCCGGATTCAGCGGGGATAGATGCTTTCAGGCAAGATTGGAGGGGCCTTCGTCCCTATGCATTCCCTTCTTTTGTAATGATAACGAGAGTTTCCTTGTTGGTTCGGAAATGGAGGGAAACGGTAGTCTTGGTAACTCCACTTTGGAAGTCTCCGGTCTGGTATCCAATTCTTCTAGAAATGTCGATAGATTTTCCAATCTTGCTCCCATCGTTCAAAGACATTTTGAAGGGTCCACTGGGAGAACGTCACGATTTGGTGTTATCAGATCAGTTGAGACTGATGGCATGGAGAATTTCAGGCGAGTATGGGAAGTGCCTGGACTTTCAGAAGAGGCTTCTAATCTTATTAGAGAATCCTGGGCTCCAGGAACAAGGAAGGTGTATAGACTGGCATGGGAGAAATGGTTACGCTGGTGTGTGGAGAGGGATTTTGATCCCGTTTCAGTGGATGTAGTCAATGTAGTCAATTATTTAGCAGGCTTGTTTAATTCTGGTTTGGCCTACCGTACTATCAATCTACATAGATCAGCCATTGCTGCTGTTCATGAACTGGTTAATGGAGTTTCTGTGGGACAGAATGTGTTGGTGAAAAGACTGATGAGAAGTGTAAGAGTTTCTAAGCCTCCTGTGGACAGATATTCTTCAGTTTGGGATGTGTGTACAGTTTTATCGTATTTGGAAAATTTAGGAAGCAACTGTGGGTTGGATTTGAGAATTTTAAGTGGAAAATTGACTATGTTGTTATGTTTGCTCTCTTTTAGAAGGGTCTTTGATGTGAGAGCATTGGATGTCTGTACTAGGATTTTTAACCCAGAAGGTGTATGTTTCTACCTGCGTAGAAGAACAAAGACGAATTCAGAAACCATTTTTTATCCTTATTTTGATGATCATGAATGTTTGTGTTGATCATGAATGTTTGTGTTGTGCGTTGTCTGAAAGAGTATGAAAGGAGAACTTCAAGTATTCGTTCTTCAAATGAGAAGCAGCTTTTAATATCTTATAGAAAACCACACAAGGCTGTGTCTAGTCCTACCCTAGCAAGATGGGTGAAAGAAGTGATGAAGAATGCTGGTGTTGATGTGAGCAGATTTGGTGCACATTCGGTGAGAGGTGCCTCTGCTTCGAAAGCCTTTATGCTTGGTGGTGCTTTGTCTGATATTTTAAGATGTGCAGATTGGTCTAATGACTCGTAAGTTTTATTTTAAGCCTGTGATTAATGCAGCTTCTTGTTTGTTAGAGAAGCTTTGAACTTGCAATAATCTCAGCCTCCGGACTTGTCAAAAAATGTAGATTTTCATCAGCTTTAATGGACAGAAAATCTGGATTTTATTAAAGACACGGAGGCTAATATTATCCCTCCCTTTCTCCCTACCCTTGTTGGTAATTGTTGTTTGTTCTTTCACAGGACGTGGTCAACAATGAGAGAGGAAGAGGATCTCAAGCTGAAGTGGATTACTTTTGGCATGGATTTTTAAAGATAATGTTTTAAAGGATTTATGTTTGAGTTTGTTACAGTATACAAAAAAGAAGGAAGATGGCTGGTGATTCTGGCCCTTTGTTGATTCTTAGAACCTTGGTTAATGTTCTTGAGTTCTTTAAAGGTGCTGCTGTGGGTGGCGCAATAAAGGAAGATTGCAATAATATTAGCCTCCGTGTCTTTAATAAAATCCAGATTTTCTGTCCATCAAAGCTGATGAAAATCTAATTTTTTTTTCTTCAGCTCCTGCAAAGTACTGCGTCATAAAGGAAACATTGATTTTTATCATTTTGACAATATTTTGAGGTGTATTTAACCACACTTTTCTCTAAAATGTTCCCTATTTTGCCCACATTCTTATGTATGGCTGGAGCATGCTAGGCTCCATTTTCAAACACTGCGAATTTGTCACACCGCGTTAATATTGTTTCCTTTTATCTTGATACATTTATGACTTTGCTCATTGTTTCTCCCAATGTTTCTAAATACCTGTTGTCAACATGCAAGCCGTTTCACCTCCTCCACCTTTTCTGGAAACACCTGGAGAACCTCCAATTAAATGGAAACATTGGTACGATGGATTCGAAACTTATCTTGGCGCAATTGGGGCAAATCGCTTCAGGGCTGAAAGAAGAAAATATCTTCTTCTTCACTCATTAGGTTTTGAAGGTAGAGACATTTTAAAGCACCTTCCTCCTCCTGTTACTATGAATGAAGAGGTACTTGATGAGTATCAAGACACTGTCAAAAGACTTCAGAACAGATTCGATGTACAACCTAGTTTAGTTGTGTTGTGACACAAGTTCTTTTTGCGCGTACAAAACGCTGGAGAGGATGTTGACACTTATGTGACTGCTTTAAGGAGATTAGTTTCTGAGTGCCAATTTGAGAACTTTGCAGATCAGTTGGTGCGAGATCAATTTATTTGCCACTGCACAGACAAGATGATAAAACAGAAACTGCTTTCAATGGGCAACCCTACGTTTCAAGAATCTATAAAAATGGCAAAAAGCATTGAGACATCACAGTTGTCGGCAAAGGAACTTGAGCCTAAAACTAATGAGGCAGTTTCTGCTGTCAGAGTCAAGGATTCCAAAGATGTACATCAAGTTGACAAGCCACATCATCAAGTTGACAAGCCACGTTCGAGTTATATTGAAAGACAAAATTCATTTTTTTCACAACAAAATATCTGTTTCAGATGTGGGTACAGAGCTCACACGAAGGGAAACAAATGTCCGGCAAGGTTTGTTACTTGCAGGATCTGCAACAGACAAGGACATTTTGCGAAAGTTTGTCAAGCCACCAAAAGCAGACATTCTTCGACTGTTAAATGTGTTATAGATGAAAACTTACATGGCAATGATGATGACTCTGTTACTAAAGAGTTAAGGGATATGGTTGTAGTTGTACAAGATGAAGCTGTCAGAGTGGGAAATCCTGAACTGTGTGTTGATCCCTATGTTGATGTCCAAGTTGGGGAGAAAGTTATAAGACTTTTAGTTGATTCAGGTGCTCGCATTTCTTTGATCACTCAGGAACTTTCTAACAAAACATGGCCCACTAGACTTCTCCTACCTCCTGATCGAAAAGCTGTTTCGTACGAAGGTAGAGAGATCGATCTCTCTGGATACATCGAGGACATTATGGAATTTAGAGGAAGGAGGATTGCTGGGAAAGTGTATGTTGCTCACAAAGGTTTGAACATTCTTGGATGGTTCCACCAAGGGTTGTTCGGCATGGTACTTAGACCTGGGACCAGTGACCAAGTTCTTGTAGTACGGGACAGTGTAGATCTTGGATCTATGATCAACAAATTTCCTCATGTCTTTTCTGGTGAGCTTGGGAAGATTTGTGATTACCAACACAAGATCATTGTGAAAGATGGTGCTCGACCCATCAAACACAAGCTCAGGAATGTTCCTTTTAGTATTAAACATGATTTGGAGAAGGAGTTAAGTTCTTTGTGTGCAAAGGGGATCATAGAACCAGTAGACTCCTCTCTGTGGCTATCTCCTTTAGTAGTTGCACGTAAACAGAATGGTGAATTGAGGGTCTGTGTCGATCTCCGCTGCCTAAACAAGGAGATTTGGGTGGATTCCTATCCCCTTCCGAACATCAACGAGCTTTTGGCAGGGTTGAAGAATGCTAAAGTGTTTTCTAAACTAGACTTGGCTTCCCCATACCACCAAGTAGAATTAGCTCCTGAATCCAGACACCTCACTGCCTTTGTCTCCCCTTTTGGCACCTACCAGTACGTTTGCATGCCTTTTGGCCTTGCGTCAGCCGCATCTGTATTTCAGCGTCTGATGAGTAATATGCTCAAGGGGATTGACGGCTTGTCTGTCTTTCAAGATGATGGTCTAGTTTCTGCTCCTGATAGGGCTACCCATGATACCATCCTTCAGGAGGTGTTGCACAGATTTCAAGCCAATGGTGTGGTACTGCGCAGGGACAAGTGTGTCTTCCTTACAGAAGAAGTTGAATACTTGGGACACCTCATCACGAAACAGGGTATACTGCCCAAGTCTAGTTTAGTTGAGTCCATTGTAAAATCCAAAGCACCCTCTGATAAGACCACTATCAAGTCCTTCCTGGACTGGATAGTGAATTTTATTCACGCTTTGTACAAAGTTTCGCGACAAAATTGAAGCCCCTTTCTCAGATGCTGACGAAGGGTTTTGTGTTTGAATGGACTAATGAATGCCAGAGTGTGTTTGACTGGGTCAAGGAACAACTTGTCTCTCCGAAAGTATTGAAGCATTATGACCCAGATCTTCCCTGCACTGTAACAGTAGACGCTAGTAATGTTGGTGTGGGTGCTGTATTGAGTCAAGTTAAAGGTGATGAAGTCAGGACCATTGGTTTTGCTTCAAGGGTGCTCTCTCCTGCTGAACAAAAGTATTCAGTTATTGAGAAGGAGTTATTGGCTTGCTGGTGGGCGGTGATGAAATTCAGGAATTTCGTTTGGGGAAGAAGGTTTTGTCTTCAAACTGACCACAAGCCTTTGATCTTCATTTTGAGTGGAAAAAATGTTAGAGGTTTCACCCCTCGCATTGTCCGTCTGTCAACTAAGCTCCTCCAGTTCGATTTTTCACCTGAGTACATTCCCGGAAATAGGAATAGTTGTGCTGATTATCTCTCTCGCTCTTCTGACATAGTGGAGGATGAGTTTGTCGTAGGTGATGAAGGCAAAGAAGACTATATTGTCGCTGCTGTTGATATCCCGCAGTTGTGTGCGATCACAGAGCATGAGTGGCAGCAGGCCCTTAGTAAGGATGTTTCCCTGTTGTCTGTCATGAAGTATGTGGAGACAGGTTGGCCCAGAGAAAGAAACTTGGGTTTCGAACATAAAACCTACGTACAGGTGGCTGATGAGTTGTCCATTGAGGATGGTTTGCTCCTGAGAGCTGATAAGCTGATCCCTCCTGTGTGTTTGAGGTCTGGCATCATTTTTCGTGCCCATGAGGGACACTTGGGAGCCACCATGACTAAAAAAAGATTAAGACTCTCTTTTTGGTGGCCCAATATGGACAGGGAGGTGGAGGAAATGGTCATGTCTTGTGTCGTTTGCTCAAGTTGTGACAAGACCGCCAAGTTGTCCACTCCACCTCTTTCTCCTATTCAATTGCCTTCTGCACCTTGGGTCAAATTGGGTGTCGATATTGTTGGTCCTTTTCATGCGCTTGATGCTTCCTGTAGGTTTGCTTTAGTTATGATGGACTACTACTCTAAGTGGCCTGAGGTCAAGTTTGTGAGAGAAGTAAATTCAAAATCTGTTGTTGAATTCCTAAAAGACATTTTTCTGAAGGAAGGTTTTCCAGAATATTTGGTTACCGATAATGGCCCTCAGTTTGTTGCCACTGAAATGGAAGATTTCCTCGTTACCAGTGGGATCAAACATCTTAAGAGTTCACTCTTCCACCCCCAGACCAATGGTCTTGTAGAACGCATGAATAGGGTTCTGGGGGAATGTATTCAGTGGGCTTTGGCCAACAAGTGTTTGGTTGCTAATTCTGTCAGGAGCATGCTTTGGTTTTATCGCACAATTCCCCATTCCACAACAGGTGTTTCACCTTTCGAGTTGTTGCGTGGACGCAGAGCTAGCACGACCTTTTCACCGAGTTGGATGAACAAGTGGGTCAAAAGTGGTAGGTGGTCAGATGCAGGTGTCAGGAGACGTGTGTGTTTAACCCAAGAAAAGCAAAAACGTTATTTTGACTCAAAGAAGAATGTCAAAGAGTTTGAATTGATTGTTGGCGATTTTGTTCGTGTGAAGAAACCTGTCCATGTGAAGAAGGGCGGACCCAAGTTTGGGCCTCCTATCAAGGTGGTGAAAGTCTGGAGAGATTCAGGAAAGCTTGTGAATGGCCAGTGGTGGAACAAGTGTTTTTTGGTGAAATCCAGTGTCGTTGGTGCACCGTCTGACGGATGTAATTCGAGTGGTCACAGGAGTTCTTCGTGTGATGGTCCTACTGTTTTGAGACGCAGTTCCAGGACTAAAAATATTCCTGCACGTTATAGGATTTGATTTGTTTTTTTTATTGTGTTTCCCTGTTTTTCTCTTACAGGTCTTTTACTCACCTTGCTAATTGTTGTGCAGCACTGCATGTGTTTTTAACTTTTCCCTTCACAGGTATTTTACATGGTTCTTTGTCCAGTTTTATTACTTTCATATTGTTCCTTGAAGAATGCCTTCCTTGTATACATTTTCTTCTTCCTCCCTCTGTTCTTCTTCTTCCTCTTCTTCTTCTTTTATATTTTGGGGAGGACCCATGTAGTAGCTCGTGCCTCCCTTTCCATGGAATGCTCATCGTGCAGAACCTCACTGCGTGAGGGTTCTGCACCGAGCGTTGGGGACTGGCGGTTGAGCTGTGGTCGGCTGCGGCTGCTCTGCCTGATGGTCCAGTTCATGAATAAACTTTATTATCCATTTACCTGGTTCCTGCCTGCTGATTACGACAATATTATCTTCTCTGTCTCTCTATTGCAGTTTTACCCAAGTTTGAATTGATGATCAACCCTCCTCCATACATCCGCGATATTAACACCTGTGAAAAGGCTACGGTGCATGCAAGGTAAAGTAGTACGATGCAGTTAAATGTTTATAAATATGACCTTTAGATGATTTCTGCTAAATAACCCAGACACATCACCGTTGTCTCAAATGATATACACATACAGAAGCTATCCAGACATTTCTGAGCAGTATTTAGGCTTCACAAATTGAATAATCAGAGGGACTGCACAAGGACTGGGGGCACCGAGCTTTCCATCCCCCTTACTTGAACTGTACTGAATATGGAATAATGTTAAGACTACAGAGAACAGAGTGCCCGGGAGGCTTACAGGTGAGCCTGAATACTACGAGACGAGCTCTGGAGTGCTCCCACCATATGTTCTTTGTGATCTTTATAAGCTGCTTACTTAATTTAAAAGCGAATATGTGGGCCTAATACTGTATTAAAGCAAGCTTTGGTAATATCTGCATGCTTAGTGATGGAGTCACGAGTCTCCTGCACCCTACCTGCACTGTCTGAAGCAAGCACTGCAGCTCCATATACTCTGCTTCCCCTGTCAGTTCTGTAGGTGTTCTGCGTTTCTGAAAGAGCCTGAAGGGTTGCTGCCTATGCTATACCCCCTCGGTGTGCTAGAAATGCTTTCTCTTAGCTGCCTTGTGTACACCACACTGTTATCATCAAATGACCTCCGAATTATACCAGTTTACAATTGATGCCCATTCAAATAATGAGCTCTTTGCTGAGACCACCAACAACTATCGGTATAGTACTATGAAAAGTATAGCTACAGAGCTCAAAATGTAAATACGATTGGATTAGAAGACTAACAACCCTGCTGAGACGTTTCGGCATTGTTCCATTCAGGATATTTCATCTCTGCTGAGATGCTCTGAAACTGTCAGTTTAAACGCATATTAGCCTTGCTGAGATGTACTGATGAAGTCTCATTGTACCTATAGCATCCCTTTTGAAAAGTGGAAGCTCATGTTCTATTCAAATTATGGCACGACACTTTGGAATGTTGGTATCAATGCCCTTAAAGTGTCCTAATGCTGTTAACAGGCTCTGAAAATGTGCCATTAAAATATGATATAACTGCTCAGAAGAGCCGGAACTGTCCATTTTGTGTATTCCATTCCTGCGGTGAAAGCAGGGCAGTGCTGCTGAGAAAAGCCCCTGCTGTCTCATTTAGAAAATAAAACACTCCTCCTCTTCCTAAGAAGGGCAGCTGCTGTCCCAATTAAAGTGGGAGATTCCTGCTAAGAACTGCCCCTGAATCCCTGTGACACCTCTACCAGTGCTGCTCAGAAAGTGCTAGTTCTGGTTGCCTCTGAGTAGGGCAGCTCTTCTAGGAAGTGTCGTTACTGTTCAGGTACAAGCACAGGAGCTCTGCTGAGAAGTGTTTGCAGCGCCCAAAGTAAGGCATAGCAGCAGTAATGAGTCCTGTCTGCCTCTCATCAGTGTGACAGCCATGCCCGGGAGTGTCCTAACTGTCCCATTACAAGCACAGCAGCCTCTTAAGAAGGGGGCAGGGGCTGCTTCTTCAAGCTGCTACCAATGTGTGCTAGATCCTCAGGGGATCGACTGGATTTCAGCCCCAGGAGCTCGATCACATGCGCTCACTTTTCAGACTACCGACACGGTAAACTACCATTCTTGGATACACATATTCAAACCTGGTTCACACCTGGCTTCCAACACTTTTTCAAACTCAACCCGCGACTGCTTGTGACTGTTTAAAAAAAACTCTACTGCATATACCAATGCCTGTTAAGAAATGACCCTGAATATCCAAAGCATTAATACATGTATAGGGTCAAATCAAATCAAACTAGTTTTTTAAAGCAGAGGGGGGGATTAGTCGCCACTGTAAAAAGCATGATGGAAAGTGGATTTTAAGTGATTTGTGTTTCTTATGACTATCAGGTGAACATTCGCTGCCTTTGGGTGGCATGAAGAGTTATTTGCCAAACTCAAGGAAAAGATTCTTGGAGGGAAGGCATGTAAGAGGGGAGGGTTTTGGTTCACAGGGGTTCCAAGGTTTGTTCCAGGCGGGGCAGCTTTGGAACACGGACTTGCCTTGTGTTGACAATCTTTATTTTTAATCTGCTCCAGATATACATTTGGGAAGCCGGTGAGAGGAACGCTGACAATCAACATGACAGTGAATGGCGTGGGATATTACAGGCATGAAGCTGGCCACCCGGTGCTGAAAACAATGGAGGTTGGTGCAGCCTTTTAAAGAGTTGGGCTAAGTAGAGTAAGCCGGAAGGGGACAGTTCAGAGTTTGCTGGTCCAGACGAAAATACGGAGATTATGTTGAAAGACAATTTGCCTCTCTAGGTTAGGAGGCCAGAGACCAAAGACCTTGGTTAGAGTTTGCAGAATAAGAGCACACTGTATATCTCCAGTGCCCCTGCCCCCGAACTCAGTTTCTCCATTCTCTGTAGAGTTGGGGGAAGTGATGTGTTTACACCAGGGGAGCCTCTGCTGACTGCACCATTGTAAATCTAGAGCTGGCTTCTGCTTTTCCAAACGGCTGTCGGTCATCCTGCCACACATAGGGTGAGGTGACGGTCGGTTATTTTTCCTTACCGTGCTTCCCATGCTTTGCCTGGTGAGCACAGGTAAGTAAAGTGTAGAATGGCCCCACATGCTGGGAGAAAAATTCCTGTGTTTTTTAAAGTGGGAAAACAAATTCCCACATTTTCTCCAATACAAGATTTTGCCAAAACCGACCCTTTATACATGGAGCCTGCTTGGCAAACCTTCAGTGGTACGAAGGGAGCTGCAGCAGAGGCGGTTCTCCTCACAGCACAGAGTTCCACTGGCTTCTGCCCCCTGGCCAACTTACACCCATCTGGCAGGGTCTAAATGTCTGTCCTCACCCAAAAGTCTGATTTAAAATTCAGTGCATTGAAAAAGCCTCCCAATTTCTGGAGGAAATACTAGATCTGGAGGAGTACGCACCAGCTACATTTTCCCACCACACTATACTTTTGTGGAGGAAATACAACCAGTGAATTCTGTCCCTTTAGTATTTATTCCTGAAATTGGAGAATTTTCAAATACCAATCAAACACTAAATAAGGCAAAAAATATTGTGTTGGGTGTTGCATGCGATACGAGATACAGGCACAGTCCACAGATTTGATAGCCATTTCTTGTGCCATTACTTCTGTATGTTGGAAAAAGTGATTCCATATGCTGCACAGATGAACTCTGAGGAGTTCAAAACTATGCAGCCTGCTTGTTTGGCTTGAAGCGACACAACCACAACACACTAACCATGAAACCCCCACAGGAACTTTCAGTGAAAGATAGAGCGACCTTTAAAAGTCTCTCCCCACACCGAGCTACCTCTTGGAATTGTTCGTCCATACTCAGCAACCTGAAGCCTCAAGTGTGGCAACAGATCTCTTGATTACGCAACCAGCAGGATTCAACAGATTTGGGGGTCAAACCTTGAGTTCTTGTGGAATTCCCTACCACTACATCGGAGATTTGAAAACGACTTCATCAAACTCCTTAAATAATGATGCAATCCTTATAGCAATCCTTATAGCACTCAAGTAATCCTAACCTCTTCAAGATGGTCCTCTTTTGTCCTCAAAGTGGTGTGTGGTCAGGCGCCTAACACCAGAATGTGTTCTTCACCCTCAGCTTTCACGACTTTGTGCCTCGTTTAGGATTTGGCATAACACAGGGGATGCCATAAAGCAAAGGTCCTCTTGCGATGCCAAACTGTAGGAAAGTGCCCCTTTTTGCATGGTTACCCCCCCCCCACACACACTTTTTGCCTGACACATGATGCACTTTGACTTGGTGTGCCCTGGGTCCCTGCCAATCAGGTCCCCAGGGCCTGTGTTCTTTCCCGAAGTTGTACCTTTGTACCCCCAATTGGCACATCTCTGGTCACAGGTAAGCCCCTAGTAAAAGGTACCATGGGTTTCAAGGCCACTGTGACCAGGGAAGACCTCTAAGGGCTGCAGCACCTATTGTGCCACCCTTAGGGGCCCTGTATCTTAACACCCACACACTGCCATTGCAGGCTGTGTGTTTTGGTGCAGAGAAAAGTGAAGAGTCGACATGGCACACATCCCTGTGTGTCATGCCTGCAACCCACAGCCTGAGGCCTAGGTAAGTCACTCCTCTAGCAGGGTGCACCAGCCCTCAGGCGAGGGTACAGTGGCATGAGCCCTGTACCCCTACAGTGTCTAAGTCCATTATTAGACATTGTAAGTCTAGTAAAGCCATAAAGAGTTTATGGTCTGGGAGTTGGTCATTACGAACTCCACAGCTCCATAATGGCTTTACTAAAAACTGGGACGTTTGGTAACAAACGTCTCAGCACATTAAACCCACACTGATGCCAGTGTGTGCCCACCTTTGCCAACCCCAGCCCTCTGGTGGGGGAGGCGCGATGAAGCACACATCTCAGTCCCCTCCACCTTGAAGATGAGGGGACCCAGCCAATTAAGGAGAGGCTCATGCCCCCTCTCACTGGAGGGTGGCATAATAGGGGGTGTACCCACCCCAAGGAAGGGACCCATTGGTCCCGACCTACACACCCCTTTAACGCCCCTAAATGAAGTATTTAGGGGCAACCCTGAACCTTGCTTCCTCAGATTCCAGGAAGAAAGAAGGACCGAAGACCCGTGCTGACCCCGGAAGAAGAGGGCACTGCTTTGGCCCCAGCCCTATCGGCCTGTCCCACCTCCGACCTGCATACAGCGAAGAAACCGGCGTGTCCAGCAGCCAGCAGCACCCCAGAGCCTGGAGGATCTGCCCTGCAACCATCTTACAGACTCTGTCTCTGGGGAGCACCAGACTTGCTCAAGCAAAGACTCACCCACAGAATCCGGATTCCGGCAACTCCACGATTCTGGACCACTCTGCACCCAACGCCCACGGCCCGAGTTCGAGTGGCCCAACACCACGAGGAGGTCTCCCCAGCGATCCTGACCTGGAATCTGGTGATCCCCGACCTCCTTCAAGCTTCAAGACGACGCCTGCAGGCTCAACCTGAAGGGTCCCCCCGACTGCGACCGGAGCTAGTAAAGAAACCTGATGCCAAAGGACACCCCTGCACCCGGCGCCCCACAGCCTTGGGTGGCCCAAAAGACAGCGTCCAGGCATCCCCCAAGAACCCAACTCACCTCTCCAGCCGGTAGTCGCCTTCAGGAAGTCTCCCTGTCTGAGCCTGCATCAGCTTTGCCGAACCGGAGGTCTCCATTGAGCGTCACAGGGTCCCCAACGTCTTCTTGGCACCCTGCAATCGGCTGCCCCAGTGCCACTGTGCTGATTGTTGGCCCCTGCAGTGTTGGCCTTAACCCCAGGAGCTTTGCTCCCACACCCGAGTGGCCTGCTCGTGAGCAGACACTAACCGAAGGCCACCTTATCCCCATTGGCTAACATTGGGCCCCTGCACTCTGAACCCGGCCACCCCAGTGCCGCTGGTGGTGCAACTTGAGTGCCTACCTAGACCTTGGGGAACCTTGGTCCTAACCCCCAAAACTCTCACTTGTAAGACATTTACTTACCTGTGAAACCGATAATCATTTTTTCCAATAGGAACCCATGTTATGAGATTTTGGGCCTAAAATATTCGGTTGAACTGTTGTTTTGTATGGGAAAACAGTAACTATAACTCAAGCCAAGAAAAGTCTTACTTACCTTGTAATGTGGGATCCTTAGGTGTGGTATCTGGGCATACCACCCCCAATAATCAATGTAATCTGAAAGAAATTATAAAGTATCCTAAAAGTAATTACTATGTAATATAACCTGCTTTTTAAAACCATACCAACCTGTAACAATTGCAAATCCATGCCCAATTGCATTTCTGTGTAAAGGTTTACTATTGAAAACATATTTTACCTACCTGTGCCAAGTCCTACTTGGTTCTAGAAATAAAACATACTGCTGTTTTTTTTCCCAAAGCCTTGGAGAAATACGTCAATTCAGTAATCTCTGACTACGCTGAAAAAAATAATCTCCTACACCAGAGCCAGTCAGGTTTTAGAACCAAGTATAGTACAGAGACTGCCCTACTAGAGGTCTCTGAGCATATCAAGGAGAAGCTGGACCAGGGGGGAAAAGCCATGCTGATTTTATTGGACCTTTCTGCGGTTTTGATACCGTTCCGCACACTAGACTCCTAAACAGACTACAGGAATGCGGAATAGGCGGCACCGTTTTGAAATGGTTTACCTCCTTCCTAGAGGACAGAAGCCAGGAAGTGTGGACCCCCCCTTCGGGGCCCCCATCCCCAGCCTGAAAGTGGGAGTTCCGCAGTGCTCTAAACTGAGCCCCACTCTTTTCAACCTATATATGTCCCTCTTGGCGCCACTGGCAGAGGCATGTGGCGCGAATATTATTTCTTACGCGGACGACACGCAGCTCCTTTTTACCTGCGACAAGGGAGCTGACTTTGAGGGTGAGAAGATCAGTACCTGCCTCTTGAAGGTTTTCTCATGGTTGAGGAAGAATCAGTTAAAATGTAATCCAGAGAAATCTGAAGTTATCATTTTTGGCTCCCCACCCGCGGACGAGTGGAAATTCTGGTGGCCCTCGGATATGTCACCTCCTCTCTCTGCTCAAAGCTCTGACAAGAATCTGGGCATCATGATGGACAGCTCCCTCTCGATGAGATCTCAGGTCCAGTCTGTAGTTGGCTCCTGTTTTGGGCTTCTTCAGATGCATACAAAATTTCTCCCCATCTTGCCTCTTGACCATAGGAAGACCGTAGTCCAGGCACTGATCATCTCCAGACTGGACTATGTCAACGTCCTGTACCTAGGCCTCCCTGAATATCTACTTAACCGCTTACAGGTGGTCCAGAATGCAGCCGCCTTAGCGGTCCTTTTGCTTAAGCCCAGGACTCATATCTCCCCTGATTTGCATATGGCTGGGTCCAAACTGGGGTGGTGTGGTGAGCAAAAGAATGATGGATTTAACCCAGATCCTTGTGACTGGGGGTGAATGTTTGCATTGTCCAGCATTCCGTCCATCAATTGTTTCTTTTGCTCATATCTCCCCACACCTCAGGGCTTTACATTGGCTCCCTGTAAAAACGAGGATCAGTTTTAAGGCTCTGGTACTATTCTTCAAGGCCCTGCAATGGAAGCGGTGCGGAATATCTCAGAAGGAGAGTCACACACTATGTGCCGCCAAGAACCCTGAGGTCCTCCACGCTGAGCTTGGCCTCCGTCCCCAGGATACGCCGCGCCCGTTCCTTCCGGTTCCATGGTGGCCACTTCTGGAACCTTCTCCCACTGACTCTTAGGAAAGTGACCGACGTTGCCGTTTTTAGGAAAATGCTTAAGGCCTGGCTTTTCCGTAATTAATTCCCGTTCTCCAGCTCCTAGGAGCAGCAGCGGGTTTGATAGAGTCTTTTTAGCGCCGGGACACTCTTTCTGAGTAGCTGTGCGCTCTATAAATGCTCTTTCATTCATTTCATTCATTCAAGTATACCTTTTTTGTACTCGCCCAATTGGTCTGGATTCTGTCTGGATTCTGTCTCTGAGTGTGTGTAATCAGTCCTTGAGTGAGTGAATACAATACATGTTTAACAGTTTGTTAGTTCTTACCTAATTCAGCCTCTGCTCAGCAGCGGCCCGTGCAGGTAAGAGCAGTGGGGCCGGGTGGAGGGGGATTTCGACAGACGAGGACGAGGGAAAATTAATTATATATTTAATTTTCCCTCGTGGTCGTCTGTCGAATCCCCCCTCCCAACCCGGCTCCACCGCTCTTACCTGCACGGGCCATTCCTGCCTCTGCTATACCTCTGGGGACTCCCTGGACTCTGTGCACACTATACCTTACTTTGGTATAGTATATACAGAGCCAGTTTCCTGCAAACGCCCCTAAATTTAGTATTTAGGGGCAACCCGAACCTTGCCTCCTCAGATCTGAGGAAGAAAGAAGAAGGACCGAAGAGCCGAGCTGACCCAGGAAGAAGAGGACCCCAACTGCTTTGGCCCCAGCCCTACCGGCCTGTCCCAACTCCGACTAGCCTACAGCGAAACCCCAGCATGTCTCGCAGCCCCCCAGAGCCCGGAGGACCTGCTCTGCAACCATCTTAATTATGTTTCCCGTGAGCACCGGATTTGCTCAAATAAACACTTGCCCACAGAATCTGGATACAGGCGGCTCCTCAATTTTGCACCACTCTGCACCTGATACCCACGGCCTAAGTTTGAGTGGCCCAACACCACGAGGAGGTCTCCCAAGTGATCCTGACCTGGGGTCTGGTGATCCCCGGCCTCCCTCAAGCTTCAGGTCGACGGGTCAACCCCGACGGCGACCGGAGCTGGTAAGAAGACCCAACGCCAAAAGACACCCCTGCACCCGACGCCCCACAGCCTTGGGTGGCCCAACCAATGGTGTCCAGGCATTCCCCAAGAACCGAACTTACCTCTCCAGCTGGTGGTCACCTTCAGGAAGCCTCCCTGCCCGAGCCTGCAGCATCTTTACTGAACCGAGATCTCCATTGGAATCCACAGGGTCTCCGACATCACCTTGGCACTCTGCCGCCCCTGTGCTGCAGGTGGTGCAGCTCCTGTTCTGATTGTTGGCCCCTGCAGTGCTGATCTTAACCCAAGGAGCTTTGCTCCCATACCCGAGAGGCCTGCTCGCAAGCAGCCCCTGACCGAAGGCCCCCTTAGCCCCATTGGCGAACACTGGCGCCCTGCACTCTGCCGCCCCAGTGCCGCTGATGGTGCAAATTGAGTGACTTACTGACCCTTGGGGAACCTTGGTTCTAATCCCCAAAACTATACTTGCAGGTTGTTTACTTAGCTGCAAACCAATAACCTTCTTTTTAGGTCGAGCCTAGCATTGCAGCGCATGCGCTGCTCGCTTTGCGAGGCATGCAGTATTGAGTATGGCGTGGAAGCTCCGCCCACTCTCTGCCCATCTTTTTTATTGGCTTAGGTCCTAAATGCTGCCTTCCCATTGGTTTTAGGCTTGTTACTCCCTCCTCCTGATGGCCATGTCTTCATTTGTATCCTTCCATGGCTACCCTTTACTTTCAACACTATTTTGTTCCCCTGCCTCCCCCCCTCCCCTCCCGCAGTCCGTGACTTCTCGGCCTGCCACCACCCCCACCCCCCGCACTCCCGTTCGTGCCTTTTTGCCCGCCTGCACTCCCGTTTCCAATGCAATAGATCTTGCGTAAATGCGAGTCCTATTGCATTGCAAATGCTTGTTTAAAGTAGTTCGTGCTTGTTTCATCGTCCGGCAGCACTGAGGAGGAGTAGAGAGCTGGCACAGGATGGTAGAGTGTCTGTGCAGAAGCATGCGCAGTCAGACGTCGGCTCACGGGTTGAGACTAGCATCGCGTTAATCAACCCTAGACCTTTTTGCGGCCCCACTTATCCGGTCCGAATCTCCGCTTGTGCCCACCAGACCGAGGAAATGGATGGGCTGGGCAAACTCGGGCCACTGCCGGCATTCTTCTTTGTTCCCCGGGGACGCGACCACGCGGCCGGGCAGACAATGGCGGGGTGGGGCATGGCTTGCCTCTGTTCACCACGCTCCCGTAAGCTGCCCTCTGGAAGCAGCAGAGTTCCTTGCTGGCCCGGCCGCTCTCCGGTGATCCCGCGCTGCAGCCCCCGATGGACTCCGATACCAGGTGAGAGTCAGCTGTGCTCCAAGGGACGGCCGGACGGGAAGGCTGGACGTGAGGCTGTCCTTCCGGCAGCTCCGTTCTTCGATGTCCTCTCTTCTTTTTCCGAGGCAATGGTTATTAGTGAGGTCAAAAAATAGGGCCTGTACCCCCTTTTAACCTCCTTGACCGCTCAGCGCCCAATCCCAGCTCGCCCCCCTTTCGTGGGCTTTTCCCCGGGTGCTCCCACCTCCGGGAGGCGTTTCACACGGGCCCCTGCTGGGTCTGGCTTTACCTTCCCGGCCCCTGTCTCATCATACCTTTTTGTTCCTGTTATTCCATCTAACTAGAAAACCAAGTTCCTAGAATTATTTTAACTTACATATGATGTGCAGTTGGGGCTTTTATTGCCCCTACCATGCAGCAGATGAGAACCAGTGGGCAGCCAAATGACTCAGTATCATGCCACATTGTATAGAGTAATTAAGTGCTCGATGACTATTAAGAATTTCTATAAGTGACTAATAAGGTGCAGTTCTGTAACTGGAAAAACTGTTAGGTAGTGGGAATATCCTCCTGAATGAACAAGGGGATTGACCAGTTGGGTAAAACCAAGGGTGTCCATTTCTTCAATGATACTTGACTGCACAAATTGGAAATATCACTGTGCCAGCCCACAGTACTGTGACAAATATGGAACACCAGATTAATGTGCAGTGGCAAAGCTAGGGTGCCCTGGGCCATAGTGTGGAAATCATCACCGTAGGCCTTTGACTCTCCACCACCTTAGAACACCTACCTGTCTGATGCTTTGTCTGATTCCTCATCTTCACCTATGTTGCTTAATCTTTTATGTATTATTTCCCCTCTACCTCATGTTTCTCTCCCATTTTCTTGCTTCGTCTCTAATTTTCTTTTTCTTCTGTCTCTCCTCTCCCTTCTGATACTCACATTTAGGATAGTAGAGTGAAAAGGAAAGGCTAAAATACTACACTACCCACTACCTCCTTCTCGGTAGCCTGAGTAGGGTGTTCATATCATTGGTGCAATAGTCCCACACATATAGAAGGGTGACTGCAGAAGCCACCTAGTAGTACCTAGCTATGGTCCAGGAGGCGAAGGCATATGACAATGATATGGCTGAAGCACTATTTACAATGTTTTTACAGTGCCAGATAGCCATGTAATGCTCTCTCACCGCAGCTACTATTTAACCATTTTCTGGGTGCCGTTGATCACAGAACATGCGGCCCACTCGAGGATGGATGCCAATTTTAAGAAGTGAAGTAGGCCCAGGCCACTCAAAGTGCCCCCAATTACCCTTCACCCCCCTCAGACAATGTCATGTAGTCTCCAGGCCAGGCTGTTTTCCAAACACCTCGACATGAGACTGCATCACCTGCATGCCTTTTTTTTCAAGGGCTGTCACATTTAGAAAACGTTCTATGGAGCGTAAGAATGTATTTCTGAAAGGAAAGGAGCGCACCGCTTTTCTCACGCTGTCTGTCCCTGGAAGCTGCATTTCACGTTGCCCAAAAAATGTCAGCTTTGTTAATACTTAAAAAAAGTCCCAAAGGCGAGACCGATTGCATTGCAAATGCTTGTTTTCATAAGAACTAATGCTTTTTTCCATAGGAACTAATGCTGTGTTGTTTTGTTCCTAAAAATGTTGTGTTGAGCTGAACTTTTGTATGAAAGAAAAGTAACTATATTGCAAACCTAGAAAAGTCTTACTTACCTTGTACTGTAGGATCGACGGTGTGGTATCTAGGCATACCACCCGAGTAGTCTATGTAATCCAAAAGTAATCTAAAAGTATTTTTAAAGTAATTACTGTGTAATCTAAACTGTTTTTGAAGTATATACCAACCTGTAACAACTGCAATTTCAACCACAACTGCGTTTCCTTGTAAAGTCTTGCATTTGAGAGTATATTTCACTTACCTGTGCCAAGTCCTGCTTGGTTCTAGAAATAAAACATGAGTATATATTTTTTATACTTACCTAATTGGTCTGGATTCTGTCTGCGAGTGTGTTCCATCAGTCTTGATTGAGTGAATACAATAAATGCTTAACACACTGTCCTGATAAGCCTAACTGCTCGCCCACACTACCACAAAGAGAGCTGTTAGTACTTGTCTAATTTAGCCTCTGGTATACCTCTGGGGACTCCCTGGACTCTGTGCACACTATACCTTACTTTGATGGAGCCTCAGTAGGATCTGCTGACAGTAACCCCTCACCCGGCTGTCCATCTACCACAAGACTGCCAGATAGTGATGGATGCCCTATCTAATTAAGAGCAGGACGGTCATAACTGATTTTCCTTGCCTGTGTCCACCTTGCAAACATACTGTACATCTGAGTTATATGTTCGTTTTGTTTACAGAAAACAAACTTCATCTTTAGCAGTTTATTTTCTTTAAAACAAAAAAACAGTTTGCTGAGTGGGTGCTTGAAACTCAGTCCCCACTCAGCAAACCAGCAATGCTGTGAAGGGAGCCGCCTCTGCATTGTATGTATGTATATGTGTGTATGTATATGGTATTACATTAGCGCGAATAAAGCTAAAAGGAAGCTGAGCTTAGTACATGGTCCAAAGCACAGTTCCCTGCAGATAGGCGGGGATATCCAAATAATGGCGACTGAGTACCCTCACCAAACGCTCGATCCACCTGCCTGATCTAGAGCTGGACGCACCAACAGTATGTCAAAGATGGAGCAGCTCTGTTGTCAACATACTCCTCTGATGGCCTGACAGAGTATGGCAATTGTAGGTAAGCCATCCGACCGTCCACTTAAAAGTGGATGGTCGGATAGCTTTTTTTGCTGTCCATCACCACCATGTTATGCCAGGCAAAGCCTGGAGTTGAGGTACAGTATAAATGAAAACATTACTCCCATACCAGAGGAGAAAACTCCCATGGTGTGGGGACCATTAGTTTACCATTTTTCAAAAGTTTGGTGTAAGCGTCCATCACCAATGACTGAGGACACCACACTTTTCAATGGCTTTGTATGAAACGGCAAGGTGGCGGTTCTTTCAAAATTATAGAGTTCATCACCGTGTTGGTAGTGAACTCTCAATTGGGCAGGTAAATTAAAGGTAGTGTGGCGGACGTAAAGTCCTCTGCCTCCCTCACTACCTTTACTCCGTTTGCCATATTGTAAACAGTGCACAATTTGTGCATCATTTCTGTTTATTTAAGTTTGTTCCTGTGGGCATTCAGCCTCACAGCCTTCTTTTGCATCTCATACCAAATTCTGATGTCCATGAATGCCACCCACCTTCAGCCGCCTTCTCTCATACGTTTCCTTCCTATGACCTCTTTACAGATTTATGGATCTGCAGTTTTTGAAATTTGTGTTAAGGACATGACGCCTGTGGATGTTCCAGAGCACTTTCGGGGAGCTGTTAACATATGGGCTACTGTGACAAGCATGGATGGCAGCAAGCAAACCACATTCGACGATTCCACGCCCGTTCAGAAACAGCTCATCGACATCAAGTACACCAAGGACACCAGGAAGCAGTTCAAGCCTGGCTTGCCATACAAAGGAAAGGTAACACATTGCCTAAGTCGGGAAACAGCCTTTACAACAAGGTTTTTACCACGTTGTGCTTTTACTACGCATTTTGTACCACATATATGCCTTTACCATGCATTTAAAGTAAGTTGGTGGGTGGGGGGTCTCCCCCAACAAATACATTGTTTTTATATATATATAAACAATGAATTGTAATAGCATGCGTTGTAAAAGCATATGCGTTCTAAGAAAAAAAATGCAGGGTTGAAAATGCATTGTAAAGGCATGCAAAGTATCTCCCTGCATTGTTCCGTCATACAACCCTCAGGTCTTGCTCTTTCAGTGGTCTGATTTGTCACTTGTCTTTTTATGTACATTTTGGAGGCAGTTGTAAAAGTGGCTGAACAACATCTGTTGAACCATGTCAGAACGTTTAGTCGGGATCCAGCAGAACAAATTATGGCCCTAATTCTAAGTGCTGGATATTGGTGTGGGGATACCGGCAGCACGTGGGCGATGGAAGACAATGGAATTCCTGATTGTTGCAGGTGGTACCCCTGCACCAAAAGCCGGCAATTTAGAGTTTTTGTCTCTGGAATGGAGAATAATCACACAGGCCTGGGCATACTGGTGCCTTTTCCAGGTGAGGAGTCAGTGGGAGTAGTGGGGGGAGGGAGGGAGTCATGGGTCAGGGTAGGGTAGTTCAGGGGGAGCGCTGTCTGCTCCCCTCATGTCTTGTTCTCTCAGAGGGGGTGGAGTGAGAAAGAGCATGGCACAAAACCCTAGGCTCTGCTGTTGATCCTGGCCATTCTTTTCTCGGAGGGGGAGAAAAGTTTATATTCAGCCGCAGACTATGCTAGTGCCCGGAGCTGCCTGTCCATGGGGAGGCAGGAGGTCTTGGGAAGGTCTGAGCCTGGGTGGAGTGGAGTGTGCTCCTCCATGCAGGTGTTGGCGTGGGCGAGCACACTCCGCTGCTGCCTAGGGGAGAAGAGTTCATGGCCTTACTCTGGTATGGTTGTATGCTACCGCAGGGTAGGGTGGGTGCCAAGCTTTGCTCATGCCTGCTGCCCCTGACACAGCAGCGGTGTTATCCCATGCATATCTTCACTTGATGAAACCAGGCCTGGAAGTCTCAGGTTTAGAAATGTCATGTTCGGGGTTTGTGGACCTGGTAAATCTGGACCTCGAAACACCAGGCCACTCATAATAGTGAGTTGTGAAATTCTACCCTGAGTTACCACTCTTATTCAGGGTAATCAGCAGAGAGGACCATGTTGTCCGGCTCATTAATGCAGTGGGATTGTTATATTTACACAAATACTGCTTATAGAGTGAGATCTTTGACTTGGAAGACAATCAAAACTTTCAACATGAGGGTATCCACTTAAGTTACACACCAGTACACCTATTTCATATGTAGTGCTTAGATTCATTGCTCCAATTTAGTACAATTTGGCATTTCTCTTTGTGGTTCACCTCTGAACGGTTCATGGCTGATTCTTTTGTTCCTTCTCTGTTTTGAAATGCCTAGGTCGAAGTCCTGTACCCAGATGGCAGTCCTGCCGATGGTGCAACCATTAGGGTCAAAGCCGAGCTGACATCAAAAGACAATGTTTACACCACTGAGCTGGTGTCCGAAAATGGCATGGTTGAGTTTGAAATCCCATCAATTCCCACTGCTGCACAGTATGTCTGGCTGGAGGTATGTTATAAAAGAAGTCTAGCAACGGTGTGGCACTTATGCTCTTTTTAAATTTGCAAGATATTGGTGTGTGGACATTTGTGCGAAGGATTCTTCTCTGTTCATCAGCTTTATTGTCTTTGGGACTATAAGATATATTTTAGTCTCTCATTATGAGTTGCCCAGACCCGGATGTAATAATTATTTCATTTGCTAAAATCAGATATCATGGAGATCTGAATTTAACAGCTGCAATGATCACCACCTATTGAGAGTTTTCCTCTTCAAAATGGGGCCTAATGTGTGGATTTTGGTACTTACTGCACCAAAATCCACATGTCCCGGTATTGCTCGGACCTGTTTCGCTCTGTAAATTTTGGCAGATTTGAACTGCCAAAATGTATCTAGGGAAAATTGCAGGGTGTGGTGTTAGCCACAAAACCCGGGTATGTGCAGATCCCGGAATTTCTGCTCATACTGGAATTTTACGGGCCACTTTTAATGGGGGCCTGAGTGTTTGAAATATAGTACTGGTTGTATTGCTTGATGGTATATTCTGAAATGTAGCATTCTTTTTTGTACATTTAAGTTATAAACACAAATTTACATTTCATAATACCTTATTTCAACTGAACTCAACTGAACTGACTGATGGAAGATCAATTGATCACAATTTCACAGAAGGAAAATGTCACTAATAATACGCAAAAGAAGCAGCTCCTGATGTAGGTTCTTGTCTGAATTAAGAAAACTTTAAAACATAACATTTGACTTTGTGGACTGGGAAATATGGATGTTTCAAATCATATCGACACAAATGTCTTGTCTGGGAGAAAGTTAAATATTTTTCATATGAAGAGAAATGCCAAAGATGAAAGATATGGTGTACTAATTCGCTGTGTCTCACGTGAGAAAGAACAATGCCACAAGTGGTCTATGAGCTGTCTCCATTTCTTCTGGGGGCTGCATTTTTCATCACAACTGAAAAGGAAGGACACTATTGATTTCTGTGACTGATGAAATTAGATAAGTGCCGTAAATTGTACGACAATTGAAAATAAATTTCAATCAGATGGAAGAACTCAAATAAGATATACACTGCAAAGGATTCACAATAGAATGGATGATCGTCTTAGATACATTTCCAGGAGCAGAGATCTGCTGGATATTTGATGTAGCTCTCCAGAGGGAGAAGAGAATCCTATTTTTGTTTTGTTTGTGTTTACAGGTCACATTGTATCATGACGCAGTCGGTTAAATCTCTTTGTATTCTTACATGACAATACTTCTGTTTGACCTGCATATTGATACCAGCTGCAAACCCTGCCGTCGTCCTGATGCTGACTTCATGCATTTGGCCTAGACTTGTCTAAGAATACTGTCTTAATTGTGGGCCGTCTTCTCCGAGATCTCTGGAATGATTAATGTAGGAAGCTGGGTTTCTGTTGCAGTAAACCCCCCCCCCACACACTTTTTGCCTGACTACTGATGCACTTTGACTTGATGTGCCCTGGGTCCCTGCCAATCAGGTTCCCAGTGTGATATCTAGGCATATCACACTGATTATCAAAAGTAATCTGAAAAGCAATCTAAAAAGTAACATACATAATAATCTGTAAAGTAACTGAAAAGTAAGTTCGAACTGTTGACTTACCTGTAATTCAACCAACTGCATTTGAACCTGCATTCAACTGTAAATGCTTGCATAAGAATATACAAAGTATTATTTCACTTACCTGCACCAGGCTTGGCTTGGTTCTAGAATAAAATAACTAAATAATATTTTTCATACAAACAAATTGGTCTGAGTTCAGTCTTTGAGTGTGTGACATCATTTGCTGCCTGAGTGTGTACAAATGCTTAACACTACCCTCTGATAAAGCCTTACAGCTCGCCCACACTACCACAAATAGAGAGTAAGGTGCTTTCTACTTTTACCTCTACCTACCTTTGGGGTTCCACTGGACTCTGTGCACACTATACCTCATTTTGGTATAGTATATACTGAGCCAGCTTCCTACATTGGTGGATCAGTGGTGGGATATACAACTTTGCATTTTTGGACTGACTTGGTCAACACCTGATCACACGACAGAACTCTTAAATTGTCTTTAGAATTCTGATTTTTGAATTTGACAAATTTTTCCAAATCACTAAAAGTCTTGTTAGGGCCTTGGTTGAGTCCCTTTAGAATTTTAGAAAAATAAAAGCTCACTTTAGTTAGGAGTAAGAGGGTTTAGAAGTTTTTCTTTTACAATGTCTCTTAACAGGAACCCAGCTGTTAGTGAAAATATAACTAATGACATAGAGGATAGAGTTAAGGAGCTCGACCTCACTTAGAATTCAGGGAGTTAAGGTCTCTATGCAAACTTAAACATATTACCATGGGGTTCCATCCCTCCAAACAAAAGCTTCAGGAGCTGTTGGCAGGGTACGCTAAGGACCATCGTTCTGAGAATGGTGAAGACCTCTTAGATAGGGAAGAAGATGGAGGGGATGAGGATGCCTGCCAACTCCCCCCACTTCTTAGGGAGAAAAGGGCCCCAGTCGTCCTGACTCCAAGAATATACCTCTCAGCACCTAGAGCCCACACAGGTGGGTCAGGTGCTTCTGAGGACATTAAGGACAGCCTCACTGAAGAGGACAACCTTTTAGTAAGGTTGGCTAAAAGATTAGACCTAGAGACCTGACTCCTGGCTCTAGAAAAAGAGAGAGTGAGATGGGCCTAGTACCCATCAATGGTGGCAACAACTTAATAAATAGGGTCAGAGAGCAATCTTATGGTCCCAAAATCCCCAAAGGGATTGTCCCTAAATTTGAGGATGGTGATGATATCACCAAGTGGTTCACAGCCTTTGAGAGGGCTTGTGAAGCCAGAACAGTGAAGAAAACTCACTGGGGAGCACTCCTTTGGGAACTGTTCTCTGGTAAGTGCAGAGACAGACTTCTGACCCTTAGTGGGGCAGAAGCAGAGTCCTATGAGCTCATGAAGGGCACCCTGATTGAGGGATTTGGACTCACTACTGAGGAGTATAGAATTAGATTCAGGGGGGCTCAGAAAACCCACAGTCAGCCCTGGGTGGAATTTGTAGGCTACTCAATGAAAACACTAGGTGGCTGGTTGACTGGAAGTAAAGTGCAAGATTATGATGGTCTTTATAATTTGTTTATGAAAGAGCACATACTAAGTAATTGCATTGAAGAAAAGTTGCATCAGTATCTGGTAGACCTAGGTCCAATTTCTCCCCAAGAATTGGGAAAGAAGGCGGAACACTGGGTCAAGACAAGGGTGACCAGGACGTCCACTGGGGGTGACCAAAAGAAAGGGGTTACAAAACCTCCTCAGAGGAAAGACAGTGAGCACCCTAAAGATAAAAGTAAGGAGTCCCAGATAGCCCCCCAAAAACCTGTCCAGAAGTGTGGGCCCAAAGACACCTCACAAACTAAAACTGGGTACCAAGGTATGAGTTGGGATCCCAACAAAGTATGGTGTCACAACTGTCAAAAGACAGGACACCACACCAAGGACCCTAGCTGTCCTAAAAACCAAGCCCCTACTGCAGCTCCAGGGGTTGCCAGTGCAGCTTTGGAGGGTGGTTCCTCAGATGAGGAAGTCCTCCTAGCCTTCGACTGGAAAATGGGCCCAGAAGGTGAGTTGGAGATTCACGAGGGAAGTAGACACTTCCACCACCTACTGGTGAGTGGAATCCCAGCCATTGCCCTGAGAGATACCTGTGCCAGTCACACTGTGGTGCATGACGAACAAGTTACTTACCTTCGGTAATGATGTATCTGTAAGAGACATTAGTAGGTATAGATTCCTTACCTTAGAATTACCCTCAGGCGTCAGACTGGATCCGGAGAAATTGTTTTGTAGCAGTACCCCTGCGCGTCGGTAGGTGGTGTCGGTCGACTCCGCGTTCGTCGTAGGCGTTGTGGTCGCCGGGATGACGTCGCAGTGTCTATTTAGACGCCGCCCCTACGTGCAGACGTCAGTTCTGACATGACTTTCCACGTCAGAAGCGCAGAGCCATGCAAGACACTGACCACTGGTGCACATAACTAGGGCCCTGGAAGGGAGTCCCTATCCCTAGAAGTCAGTTCGCAGAACGGGGAGGATGGGTGGGGCGGTAAGGAATCTATAACTACTAATGTCTCTTACAGATACATCGTTACCGAAGGTAAGTAACTTGTACATCTGAAAGAGACTGTAGTTATAGATTCCTTACCTTAGAATAGATACCCCAGCAATGCCAACCCCGGAGGTGGGACTGCGAACTAAGTTCATACCAGGAAGTCCTGGAGAACAGAATGGCCGAAAAAGCCATCTCTCCAGACTTGGCTGTCCAGACCATAATGGTTCGTGAACGTGTGCAGGGATGCCCACGTGGCTGCCTGGCAGATGTCAACCAACGGAACTCCAATCCCAAAGCAGTAGTGGCTGCCACCGCCCGGGTAGAATGGGTGCGCAGCCCTACCGGAGGTTCCTTTTTCGCCAAAGAATAACAGATCTTGATGCATAAGATGACCCAACGAGCGATGGTACGTTTGTGCACTGCCTGACCTTTCTTGGCGCCCACATAACCCACGAAGAGTTGATCGTCCACCCGTAAGTCTTTAGTGCGGTTAAGGTAGAAGGAGAACGCACGTTTTGGGCCCAGACGGTGTAGTCTCTCCTCCTCTTTGGAAGGGTGCGGAGGCGGGAAGAAGGTCTGGCCTATGTGGAAGGAGGTAACCACTTTGGGTAGAAAAGAAGGCCTAGTTCGAAGGACCACTTTGTCCGGATGGACAGCAAGAAAGGGAGGTTTGGAAGAAAGAGCCTGAAGCTCACTAACCCTGCATGCAGATGTGATGGCAAGCAGGAAGGCAGTCTTTAAAGTAAGAAGACGAAGAGGACAATTATGTAATGGCTCAAAGGGAGCACACATAACAAGATTCAAGTCCCACTGAGGCATTACGAAAGGAGAAGGAGGAAGAGATGAGTAATGCCCTTCAGGAATCTGTTAACGATAGTGGACTTGAAAAGAGAAGGCTGATCAGAAAGGCCGAAATGGCCAAAAGATAGCCTTTAAGAGTGCCCACACCAGAACCCTGATGGGCCAAAGAAAGAATGAAGAGGAGAACCTCTGAAAGGGGGGCAGAAAGGGGCCTTTGCTGTGCACCATGCCACAAATGTGTTCCATCTACAGGCGTATACCATTTTAGTGGAGGGACGCCTGACTGCCATGATGACATTACAGACTTCAGGAGGAAGGTCAAAAGCTGTCAACTGCCGCCGCTCAATCTCCATGCAAGGAGGTGGAGATTGGACAGGTTCGGGTGGAGGACCGTCCCCTGCTGCTGCGACAGAAGATCCTCCTGAAGAGGCAGTCTGATCGGAGGATCGATGGCCATGCTCAAGAGCTCGGGGTACCAAACTCTTCGCACCCAGTCCGGAGCCACAAGAATTACTTGGGCCCGGTCGCGCTTGATCTTCTTCAGCACTCTGGGTAGAAGTGGTACAGGCAGAAAGGCGTACAGGAGGCTGCCATTCCACTTGTGACGAAAGGCGTCGCCGAGCGAGTGCCACCTTGGAAACTCCAACGCGCAGAACTGCGGACATTGCGTGTTCTCTTTGGTGGCGAATAGATCTAACCAAGGCTCTCCCCACTGCTGAAAGAGACCTTGCGCCACCTCCGAGTGAAGACGCCACTCGTGATCCATCATGCACCGGCGGCTGAGTTCGTACACCCTGGCGTTCAGTAAACCCGCCAGGTGTTGAACCACCAGGGATATGCCCTGATGTTCCAGCCATGTCCAAAGGCGAGGAGCCTCTTGACATAGGGTCCACGACCCCACCGCGCCCTGTTTGTTGCAATACCACATGGCGGTGGTATTGTCCGGGAACACCTGCACTATGTTATGTTATTGGCATTTATAGCGCGCACAGCTACTCAAGAGTGTCCCGGCGCGAACCTGGTATGGGGTGGCGGTCAACGGATCGTTATATGAAGAGAAAGGTTTTCAACTGTTTCCTGAAAAGCCTCGGGTCCTGGATACCACGAGGGTCCAAAGGAAGACTACTCTTCCTTTGACAGAAGGAAGGAATGCCTTCAGTGCAAGACGGATCGCCCGAAGCCCCAGAAGGTTGATGTGCAGCCCGGACTCCGCCGGAGACCAGAGGCCTCTGATCTCCGCCTCCCCCATGTGGCCGCCCCATCCCAGGAGTGACACATCTGTCACCACTGTGAACTCTGGTTGGGGAAGGGAGAGGGATCTGCCGCTGATTGAATCCTGGTTCGTGAGCCACCACTGCAACTGACTCGCAGTCCACTCCGAGATCTGGACGACATCGGAGAGATTGCCCTGATGCTGCGCACACTGGAACTTCAAGTCCCACTGCAAAGCCCGCATATGCCATCTGGCATGATCTACCAGCAGGAGGCTATTAGGCCCAGCAGCCTCAGAGTCATTCTCACCAAAATCCGGGATAGAGGCTGAAACATCGGAATCATAGCCCGAATATCCCAGACTAGCTGCTCGGGAGGATAGGCCCTAAACTGCGATGTATCCAGAACTGCTCTGATGAAAAGGAGCTTTGAGAGGGAATCAGGTGCGACTTCGGCACGTTGACAGTGAACCGATAGTTGGGGAGAGGATGTAGCCTTACGGCTAGAGCGGTCGACCTCGAAGCCCAGCGGGCTCCGAAGATGGAGCTGGAAAGCGACGACACTCCGGGTCCCGCGTCGCGTCGGCCGACGGACGGGGAGAAGGCGAAGAGCGACGATGCTTCTTCGCCTTCTTTTTGTGTTTTGACTTACTGGAGGAGTGCGAAGAATTCAAAGAGGAATGGTGATGACTCCGCGACCGGTCCCGCGACCTTCCTCTCGACTGGGACCTTGAGTGGCGCGGAGCGGACTGCCGAGCCTCCAAAAGCTTTCGGGACTGCTCCCGCAAAGACTTCGGGTTCATGGCCCGGCAGTCGGAGCACGACTTCAGATCGTGGTCGCGCTCCAGGCACCAAAGGCACACGAGGTGCAGATCGGTGACTGACATCAACTTGTGACTGGAGTCACAGGGCTTGAAGCCGGTCCGACGATGGGACATCCTTCGAGCTACCAAGAGTCAAAGACTCAAAAAAAATGTCGACAAAAGTAAAAAAAGGTTTAGTCAAAAAGTGACTAAGGGGCACGCTCTCTCCGGATCTGCGCTGGCTGGCACGGAAAAAGAAAGTACTGACGTCAGCGCGCAGGGGCAGCGTCTAAATAGACACCGCAACGTCATCCCAGCGACCACGATGCCGACGACGAACGCGGAGTCGACCGACGCCACCTACCGATGCGCAGGGGTACTGCTACGAAAAAATGTCTCTGGATCCAGTCTGACGCCTGGGGGTAATTCTAAGGTAAGGGATCTATAACTACGGTCTCTTTGAGATAGGTTGGTACTCTCAAACCAGTATGTCCCAGGGGAAACAAAAAGAGTAAGGGCTATTCCAGGGGAGGTCACTGTTAGGCCTGTGGCTGTAGTGCCCCTAGAAATAGATGGTTCCCTTAGTTGGAGAAAGGTGGTAGTCAATAAAGACCTCCCTCTTGATTGTCTCCTTGGGAATGACCACCTAGAGGTTGGTCTGAGCCAAAGAGAGGTACTGGTCCAGTGACAGACCTCATCCAAGGAACCTGGGGGCTGAACCTGCAGTTAGTGCAGATAAGCCCCAAAAGAAAAAGAAGAGACAGTGTAGGAAAGGTGGACAACTGTTAGCCACAGTTCCAGTGGGCCAGGGAGATTCTATCCCAGTAAGGGAGAACTCCAAAATTGGCACTGGTGAAGTCCTCCCTAGCCAACAAAAAGATCTGACTAGTCAGAAAACTATCCAGCCTCAGTTGGTGGCTCCTCAGCTGACAGAACAGAGGGTGGAATAAGGGTGTTCACTACAAAGTGTAGTGGGCCCCTACCCTAAAACAGCAGACAGGCCACCAGAACCCAAAGAAGCCTGTACGGTAGCCACTTCACCTACCAGTGAAGAGCTAAAGGTGTGATTCTGGGCACTGACAACTGTCAGTAGCCTATGCTGGGTGTTAGCCTTCATGGCAGCACTGTCCTTGGCATGGTGGCCTAGCCCCCTGATAAATAGCAAGTTAGGCCCCCTGACCCGATTGGTCATGGTGGGGTGACTGAAGCTGTGGGTAACCTCTGTGGGTAAGCTGGGTTTTGCCCTAGCTAAGTTAGAATTTGCAGAGGTAGGCACCTCTGAATCCAAACTAAAAAGATGTGGTAAAGACACTAAAGAGCTAGGAAAGGAGCATTGGGAATTAGGTCCTGAAACTGTTGAGGTAGGCCAGCTCCCCAAAGGGACTGACCTGGACAGAAGGATGTAAGGCAGAGTAGGCCCTGCAACTTTCAAACCACTTCCTCTACTCTTCCTCGCCTGAAAGACTAGTAAGACTCTCCCAGGTTTAGCTGAGTCTCCTGGCCTTTGGGCAGGGGGGCTTGTGTAGGAAGCTGGGTTTCTGTTGCAGTAACCCCCCCACTTTTTGCCAGACTACTGATGTACGTTGACTTGATGTGCCCTGGGTCCCTGCCAATCAGGTTCCCAGGGCCTGTGTCCTTTACCAAAACTGTAACTTGTACCCCCAATTGGCACCTCTCTGCACACGTCAGTCCCTTGTAAAAGGTACCATGGTTACCAAGGGCACTGTGACCAGGTAAGGCCTCTAAGGGCTGCAGCACTTATTGTTAGAGGCCCTGTACCTTTACACACACACACACACTGCCATTGCAGGCTGCATGTTTTGGTGCAGAACAAGGTGAAGAGTCGACATGGCACAAATCCCTGTGTGCCATGCCTACAACCCACTGCCCTGGCATAGGTCAGCCACCCCTCTAGCTGGGTGCACTATACCAGTGGCGAGTGTACAGGTGCATGAGCCCTGTACCCCTACAGTGTCTAGACCAACATTTTTAGACATTGTAAGTGCAGTAATGCCATTAAGAGTATATGATGCTGGGAGTTTGTCATTACGAACTCCATAGCACCATAATGGCTTTACTGAAAACTGGGAAGTTTGGTATCAAACGTTTTGCAACGTGAATCCTTTTCTGGATTCACATGCTGTGCATCATTCCGCCATCTAGTAGTTGGGTCCGGAATTGTCTTTGTTGTTTTTTTTGTTTTGGTCGCTGCCGACCACCATTTGGTGCCAGGTACGGGCCTGTGTGACGTCAGACGGTATCCTGGAGGTCGACGTGCGTGGTGGCCATCTTCAGATTCTTTTTCCCGCCGTTGGGTCTGGAAGCAAGACGGGAAGCTCCGAAGAAAATTTCGTTTTTTCCCGAAAAACTTCAAAAAAGAAGAAGATTAACGAAGAAAATCATCGATCTTCGACATCAACGAAGAAATATCAATCATCAACGTCGTGAGTAAGGCAGAACCAGAGGACCACTCCGGTCCACAAATGGCGAGGTAGGGGCCATGGAGAATACCCCCTTCAAGTTCTGCCCCAAGTGCCACCACAAGTACGCTCAACGCGACCCACACAATGTCTGCAACCTCTGCCTGCCTGAAGACCACAAGGACAAGGACTGTGAGGCCTGCGGAGCGTTCCTACAAAAAACACTAAGGACACGCCGAAGTCAAAGACAGGCCCACTACGCCACAATGTCGCAGACAACGAAGAAGACCTCTCTGAGAGACCTGGGTTTCTCGAGCGACAAGGAGGAAGATGGAGCACCAGCGGAGTCGACGCACGAGGGATCGGACGTCGAGTTCTTAGAAGGGGACTCCGAAAAAATCCACGCCGAGAAAAAGGCTAAGGATCCGAAAAAGAAGGCGGAGAAGGTAAGACACCATAAAGATCCGTCGGAACCAAAGGGCCACGAACATAAGGCGCACAAGGCAGCCCCGACGCCGAGCAAAAAGGCGATCGAAGGTCAGCCACGATTAAAAGAACCCCACGGAACCCGATCGAAGGTTACCGAGGAGGGAAAATTTACGAAGACGCCGAAACAAAGGGTCGACACCGAACTTGCAAAAAAGGGCACTACACCACCGAAGACTAACGTCGACGTCGAGAAGAAAAGAAAATCTCCGGCCACCGACGCCGAGAGGGCCCTCGAGGTCGAAAAGAAAAGGAGAAGACTTGAAGAAGAAATGGCAGCGCTCCTACAAAAGAAGAAGGACTTCGATGCCTCATTGAAGGATTTTCGAATCCCAAAAACACCAGCGGCCGAACCAGAAAACGTCGACGCCGAAGAGGCAGAAGACGCCGAAGGAGAGGAAGAAGGGATCTTCGACTCTCCGCCGACACCGGAACCTCGAGGCGAAGAACCCGAGGAATACGGAGACATACCAGAAGAGGAGGAAAACTCTGAAAATTTCGAGGAAGAGTGGAACGACCTCGACACCGAGAGCCCGGAAGAAGAGATTTGCAGCTACCCTTCGAAAGCTTCACCTCCAGATGACATAGCTTTCTACAATGACATTGTCAAAAGGGCAGCAAATCAATTTGGAGTACCCTTAGAGGAGGAAAAAGGGGACACATGTTTCTTGCTAGAAACACTGGCACCAGCTTCAAGAGGGACACAATACCTGCCTATGCTGCCAAGCATCCTGGACCAAGGCAAAGAAGCATTCAAAGAACCAGCTTCAAACAAGGGGGTAACCCCCAGAGTAGAGAAAAAGTACAAAACCTTCTCAAAAGACCCAAAATATATTCAGGGAAGTACAGTACCTGACTCCATTATTGTCACCACAGCCAGGAGGATAGCCAATGCAGTCTCCAACACAGGGCCACCACCTGAAAAGGAAAGTAAAAGAATGGACATGGTGGGGAGGAGAATGGAAAAAGAAGCAGCAACACAGTGGCGCATTGCCAACTCTAATGCCCTGTTAAACAGATATGGCCACCAACAGTGAGATGAAGTAGAAGAGTTGCTGAACAAACTCCCCGAGGAGGACAAAAAGAGGCCAAAATCTATTGTCCAAGAAGGGAAAAATGTGGCTAAAACCTGCTTAAAGTCAGCCCTAGATGCAGCAGATACTGCAAGCAGGCAAATGTGCACAGGAACCATCCTCAGAAGGCATGCCTGGTTCAGGATTTCTGGATTTAAACAAGACGTTCTGACATCAATCATCAACAGACCTTTTAACGGAGAAGCTCTGTTTGGCAAGGAAGTGGATGAATCCCTTCAGCAAATTAAAATGGACAATGAAACAGCAAGGGCTATGGGGCCCTACAGCAAAGAGGTTCTTTTAAAAGAGGCGGCTTCTCTAACAGAAAAACCACAGGTGGAGGCAGCTTTGGTCAAGGACAGCAGATGCCACACCAATCTCAAGGACAGAACCCAAACCAACAGATGGTTCAACAGTCTAGCTACCAAGGTTGGCAACAACAGCAGAAGCAGCCCTTTCGAGGAAGAGGTAATGGCAGAGGAAGAGGCCAATCCTCTAGAGGAAGAGGAAATGGCTCTAACTGACTTAATCACAGAAGAAGACCCACACAAAACACTAGTGGGGGGAAGAATATCCATTTTCCACAAACAACAACAGACAATTGGATATTAAATTTGGTACAATATGGATGTTGCATAGAGCTCACAAAGACACCACCTGCAAATCCACCCAAAACAAGAAAATCAACCAGATCAGAACAAACACTGCTAAACGCAGAAGTCAAAGAACTATACCTAAAAAAGGCAATAGAAAAGGTACCAACACAAGAATGGTACAAAGGAAACTACTCTTCATACTTCCTAGTACCCAAACAGGACCAGACTCTAAGGCCAATCATGGACTTAAGATTCATAAACAAGTTCATACTAACACAACACTTCAAGATGTGTACCCTTCAAGAAATAATCCCACAGATCAAAAAGGGGGATTATTTGGCAACAATAGACCTCAAGGACGCCTACTTACATATCCCTATGAACAAAGAGCACAGAAAGTACCTAAGATTCCTGCACAACTGAACACACTACCAATTCAAAGTACTCCCAGTTCGGCATAAAATCTGCTCCACGGGTGTTCACAAAGTGTCTAGCCGCAGTGGCGGCACACCTGAGAAGAGAGAAAATCCACGTCTACCCCATCTCAGACGACTGGCTAATAAGGGGACGCACGAAACAAACATGTCACAATCACGTTCAAAAAACGATTCAAAAGCTACAAATCCTGGGTTTCTCAATAAACCACAAGAAATCTTCTACAACACCAGAAAGAAAAAAAACCTTCCTGGGAGCAAGACTGAACACAGCAAACGCCAAGGCTTATCCCACACAAGCCAGGATACAAGCTATCGGTCACGAAACAGCCCTCTACCAGAGGGGACAGTCTCTGACAGTGAGGAAAGTAATTAAACTAATGGGCATGATGGCATCATGTATCCCACTTATCCCTCATGCTCGCCTACACATGCGCCCATTTCAAGAATGGCTCAACAACAGCTGGTCACAAGCCACAGGAAGTTGGGAGGATCTAGTGGTTGTTACACAAAGGGTGCAAGCAGAGATACAATGGTGGGCTTCCAACAACATAGCACAGGGGAGACCTTTCAGGGCCCCAACTCCATCTGTGACAGTCACCACGGATGCATCCCTCAACGGTTGTGGGGCACATCTCAACCAGCTGAAAGTTCATGGTCAGTGGAGTGATCAGGACTCCACGAAACACATCAATTTTTTGGAAATGAAAACAGTCTTTCTGGCACTCAAGGCATTCCAGAAACATATTCAGGGGAAAACCATCTTAATACAAACAGACAATACTACTACAATGTTCTACCTGAACAAACAGGGTGGAACAAGGTCCTTTCCCCTGAGCAAACTTGCACAGGAAATCTGACATTGGGCGATACCCCAAAAAAATCAATCTACAGACAGTACATCTACCAGGGGTAGACAACATCACAGCAGACCAACTGAGCAGACAGAACAACTGCTCCCACGAATGGGAGTTGAAACAGACAACAGTACAGTATCTATTCAACATCTGGGGAACACCAGTGTTGGACCTGTTTGCAACAATGCAGAACAAGAAATGCCAATGCTTTGCCTCGAGGTTTCCACACCACCTGTCAAAGGGAAATTCGCTTTCACTCAATTGGTCACAGACATTTGTTTACGCTTTTCCACCAATACCCCTGATGCAAAGAGTGCTACAAAAAGCAAAGGAACCAGGAACAAATATGATTCTCATTGCCTCTCATTGGCCAAGGCTAACATGGTACTCAACTCTCCTAGAGCTATCCAAAGGAGAAATGGTCAGGATCAATGCGGAAGAATACCTGCTGACAATGCAGCAGGGCCAGATTTTTCACCCGGAACCAGCAACGCTACAACTAGCAGCCTGGCGCCTGAATACATAGAATTTGGGCATGTCAATCTACCGCTGAGAACCATGGAAATTCTAAAAGAAGCAAGAAAACAGTCAACAAGAAAATGCTATACAGCAAAATGGAATCGATATACCACATAGTGCACCGCTAACAACAACACTAGTTCAATCAATACACAAGAAACAGTTATTACATATCTTACTTACCTCTTGGACAACAACATCAACTTTTCCAGCCTTAAAGTGCACCTTGCTGCCATAGTGGCATACACAAGAGGAAAATCATGCAAAAGCTTTTTTACAAGACCAGTCATCAAAAGGTTCTTAGAAGGAGCAAAAAGGATAGCTCCACCAAGAGCTTCTCCCGTACCAACATGGAGCTTAAATACAGTACTTTCTCAACTGATGACAAAACCCTTTGAGCCCATGCATGCAGCGGACCTCAAACTTATTACTCTTAAGACAGCCTTTCTCATTGCTATAACATCACTACGAAGAGTAAGTGAACTGCAAGCATTAACGGTACAAGAACACTACTTACAAATCCACAAGGATAAAGTAATCTTAAAGACTAACCCACAATTTTTGCCAAAAGTGGTATCTAAGTGTCACTTAAATCAAAACATTCTCCTGCCAGTTTTTCTTCCAAAACACAAAAACTAAAGCAGAGAGAAGCCTCCATACCCTGGAAGTAAGGAGGGCTTTACTGTATTATTTGCAGAAAACAGAACAAATCAGAAAAACAAAGCAATTGTTTGTTGCTTACGCACATACCAACACAGGAACAGCTGTCACAAAAGCAACTATTGCAAGATGGATAGTACAAGCTATCCAATTAAGTTACGCCAATGTCAAAAAGGAACTAACAATGCAACCAACAGCTCACTCCACTAGAAAGAAAGGAGCAACGCTGGCATTTATGGCCAATGTACCCATTGATTCCATTTGCACAGCAGCAACATGGGCATCACCACACACCTTTACAAAGCATTATTGTGTGGACATACAAATAAATAAGGAAGCTCAAATTGGACAGAGGGTGCTTCAACACCTGTTTGCAAGGTCTTCCTTTCACCACAGCCTCCCTGTCACGGGAGAAACCGCTACATAATCTGATGCACAGCATGTGAAACCAGAAAAGGATTAACGCTGCAAAACAAAATGGTTACTTACCAGTAGGAGTAGTTTTGCAGCTTGAAGAATTTTCTGGATTCACATGCGACCCACCCGGCCTCCCCTATAAGGAAAACAAACAGGTGGGGAAGCAAAGGACTACATCAGTATTTTTAAAAACCATCTCAAGGATTACAAAACATAAGAAAGACAGAAAAAAGAATCCGAAGATGGCCACCACGCACGTCGACCTCCAGGATACCATCTGACGTCACACAGGGGACGTACCTGGCACCAAATGGTGGTCGACAGCGACCAAAACAAACAACAACAAAAAACAACAAAGACAATTCCGGTCCCAACCACTAGATGGCGGAATGATGCACAGCATGTGAATCCAGAAAATTCTTCAAGCTGCAAAACTACTCCTACTGGTAAGTAACCATTTCATTTCAGCACATTAAACCCACACTGATGCCAGTGTGGGATTTAATAAAAAATGCACTCAGAGGGCATCTTAGAGATACCCCCTGAAAAACGACCAGCCTCTGGTGGGTTCCCTGACTGGTATACACCAGCTGCCTCCATGAGACATGTTTCTGGACCCCTGGGGTGGGAGCCTTCGCTCCCTTAGCCCAGAAACAAAGCCTTTCCTGGGTGGAGGTGGTGACACCTCCCCCAGGCCAGGAAGAGATATCTGTGGCAGGGGAGCTTCAAAGGCCTTGCCGCCTTTGTAATGGAACCCCCAGCCTCTCCTGCTATCAGGAGCAGGCCCCCTTCCTGTCTTCCCTCCTTTTCGGCAGGAAGACCGGCGGGAAAAATTAGCACAGCCCAGAAGGTGAGCCCAACTCTGCCAACCCCACCCCTATGGTGGGGGAGGCGAGGTGAAGCCCACTCTTCAGTGTCCCCCATCTTGCAGATGGCAGGCACTCTCCAATCAGGATTAGGGATTCTGCCCACTCCCCTACGTGGGGTGAGCACACCAAGGGTGTAGTCACCCTAAGGTCAGTAGCCCATTGGCTACTGACCTGGAGACCCCTAAAACGCCCCCTAAATACAGTATTTAGGAGGCAGCCCTGAACCAAGAAGGGAGATTCCCGCAACCTACGAAGAAGGACGAAAGAAGACGCCCAGCAGAGGAGACTGCAGAGAACAACTGACTTGGCCCCAGCCCTACCGGCCTGTCTGCAGTTTACAGAGATCCTGCACCAAAAGTTGCCTTTTCCTGCAGCCAGCGACCTCCAGAACCCCTGGGAGGACTGACTGCCTTCCACAAAGACTGGATCTCCTGTGAACAGCAGCTCTGTTCAAAAGAAACAGCCAAGACAGACTCTGAACCTGCTGAGGCTAGAGAAACCTGACGCTTGGAATCACCACTGCACCCGATGCCTATGGTCCGAGTGGCCCACCTGTCCCAGCGGGGTCCCCCAGCACTCCAGAGTCCGAGTCCACCATGGGTTGACCCTTCCAGGACTTCCCTACGTCGTCTGCAGCCTCTGCACGGAGACCCCCCCAACCGAGAGTGGCCCGGTAAGGTGAAATCTGACCTCAAAAGACACCCCTGCATTCAGCCGCCCTGCGCCACCTTGAGAAGAGAACTCGGGGTGCACCTACGTCCCGGAGCCCTCCAACTTACCTGCCCAGCTGTTGGTTCCTCCCGTAAGTCTTCCTGGACCGAGCCTGCAGCCAAAATCCAAAACCGGCAACTCCCGTTGAAAACAACAGGGCACCCGACGCCAAAACAGCACCCTACACCCGGCCGTCCCTGCCCCGCTGCGGGTGCACCTTTTGTGCTAAACTGAATCCCCCTTTGCCCTGAGCTTAAGTCCAGGAGCTTTGCTCCCACAACCTTGTGGCCTGCTCGTGAGCAGCCACCAACCGGAGGCCCCCTATCCCCCATTGGCTAACATTGGGCCTCAGCACTCTGCACCCGGCCGCCCTAGTGCCGCTGAGGGTGTTCTGAGAGTCCATCTAACCCCCAGAATACCAACTCCCACAAATAAGTACTTACCTGCAAACCGTTAACATCATTTTTCTTCATAGGAATATATTGACTGTTTTTCCTTGAAAATTGTTCCAACTGTGGAGTTGGTTTGTATGAAAATTGAAAAACTGCATATGTACTAAAAGTGAACTACTTACCTTTTGTCTAGGAGATGTCTCAGTGTGATATCTAGGCATATCACACTGATTAGCAAAAGTAATCTGAAAAGTAATCTAAAAAGTAACGTACATAGTAATCTGTAAAGTAACTGAAAAGTAATTTCGAACTGTTGACTTACCTGTAATTCAACCAACTGCATTTGTACCTGGATTCAACTTTAAATCCTTGCATAAGAATGTGCAAAGTATTATTTCACTTACCTGCACCAGGCTTGGCTTGGCTTGGTTCTAGAAATAAAATAACTAAATAATATTTTTATACAAACAAATTGGTCTGAGTTCAGTCTTTGAGTGTGTGACATAATTTCTTGCCTGAGTGTGTACAACAAATGCTTAACACTACCCTCTGATAAAGCCTTACAGCTCGCCCACACTACCACAAATAGAGAGTAAGGTGCTATCTACTTTTACCTCTGCCTACCTTTGGGGTTCCACTGGACTCTGTGCACACTATACCTCATTTTGGTATAGTATATACAGAGCCAGTTTCCTACAATTAACTACTGACTCCTTGCTTTTTGTTGGTTGTCTTGAGTTATGTCTGCAACATTCCTACCTAATTTTAAGAAGTACACAAGCATGGTACTATTATTGGTCCAAAAATAGTGGCCACGTTCTGGAGGAGGGTTTTGACACTATTGTGGACTGGGGTGGAGACATCATTTAGATAGACTCTGGGAGATTAGATAGACCTTTGGAGATGGTCTGCCAGGAGAGCAAAGTGCGATGGCCTCAGGCATCCTGGTGGTGAACCTACCTATTTAAAAATCCCCACTTGCCTGGCGGGGATCACTTTGCTGTGAAGGGAGCAATCACTGTGTTAGCTCCCTCACAGCACTGAAGGTTTTCTGAGCATGCACCATGTTTAAAGAGCCTGCTCAGCAAAATGTTTCTGCTTAGGGGAAACAAACTCCTAAAAAAGAGATTGTTTCACAAAACAGAAAATAAGTCGCCCTGACTTGCAAGGAGAACTCTCCCTGCGATTGGGGGCCATTCTACATTTTTTGGTCTGTGTCTGCTATGCCTCGAATGTCAATCACAGGCAATTACATGCAGGGAAATCAATGGTAGCCCCGGACACATTAGAGCAGATGACTGCCATTATGACTGAGCAGTTCTTTGGCTGTTGGACCACATGGTGATGAGGTTCCGTCAGTAGAGCCAGCTGAGGCTCTTAGAAGATAATCCAACGGTTATCCCACCCTTAAATTGGGCCTGTGAAACCGCGGGTTAAGCTGGGTGGGATGATTGGTGCTGTTTTGCATTTCTCCTGCTCGGTCAAACCCTAAACAAAGCCCTTAGTATATAGTAATGATATAGTTAATATCGATACATTCGTAATGTCTCCCACTTCACGCCCTCGTTCAAGACCTCGTTACTTTTTAGGTCTCGCAGACCTAGCGCTGGAGCGCGCATGCGCTCCTCGCTCTGCGAGGCTTATTGTCATCAGTACGCTTTCGGAAGGGCACTTGAAGCCCCGCCCATCTTTTTCATTGGGTGGCGTCATCCTCCATGCTAAGCGCTGGCCTCCGATAGAAAAGGAGGCTTCTTAGTCCCTCCTTGTTACCGCCCTGTCTCCTTTTCGCCCTGTCCACCCGGACTGGATCGTTTACTTTCGGCTCTACACACTCTCCTTTAATTACTCGGGAGGCACTATGTTTTTAGGTCTCGCTGAGCCAGCGCATGCGCTGCTCTGCGAGACATTTAGTTAGTGGCTTTTCAAAGTGCTACCACAATCTTTTCCTGGCCTCAAGCTTGCGTTCACGAGCGCGTGCACGTGCGCAGCCGCCATGTGGCTTTCATGGCTCATTAAGCCTTGCTCTCCCAAGCGCCTCGCTCTGCCCCTCCCCCACCACAGAGCGCGTCCCTGCCATAACTTTCACTTTCACGGCCGCGTTACTTTCACGGCCGCGCGGCCAATGCTTGTTTTCTTTCACTTACAGCACTCCTTGGGAGTGCATATGTTTACTTGCTACTATCCCATTGAAATCCCCACCCTGCCTCCACTTCGTGTTGCTTTATCTCCCCCACCGCTTGTCTGCTGCTTCCCCCAACCCTCCCTTCCTGCTCGTTTTTTGTCTCATTTAAATTATTACAAAAGCTACTTTATTGCTCTACGACCCCCTTCTCCCCCACCTCCCACGTTGCTCTCGCCACATGTTGGCAATTACTCACCACCAAACCCCATCGCCACTCCACTATTGCTCCCCCTCCTTGTTTTCTTCTTTTGTTTGTTTTTGAAAGTGTCAGGTACTGCTTGGCCACTCTTTTCTTAAATAAAAAAAATGGTTTGGCACAGTTTTATTCCAGCTCCAAGACTGGCATCTGCTACGGTGGAATGGTGAATTTAAACAAAAAACAAACTGCTCACTGTGCATGGCATGTGCGTGCGTGTGTCCGCACACTTTGACCGTCATAGCTCTCATGATGCATATGTCTGCATGTGCTTGTGTATATCATTAAGTTTTTTTTATGCTGTTCCGTGTCAGGAAGCAATTATTTAAAAAAAAAAATTAAACCTTTGCCGATGTGGAAAAGCATCAGCAAAAAGCACTGACAAAGCCAAAAGGCTACATAAGGCCATTGTGTGGGTAACCCCTATTGGCATTGCCAGAGCTTGTATTTTGAGTTGGCAGGTCTGCTCACCCCTTTGTCTCTCCTAATGCTTCCTGGCCCCCCCCCCCAATTCTCCCAGCGTCTACCCATCAGTGCTGCTGAGATAAAAAAACAAGCATTGGCATAGCCAATAGATCTCGCCTTTGGGACCTTATAAGTGTTTAACTATGCAACAGTTAATGTTGTTGCACCAAGGATATTGTGCTGCAAAACTAAATACTTATAAGGTCCCAAAAGCGAGAACTATTGGCTATGCCAATGCTTGTTTAGCCTATGAGGAAGGGATGGGTATTGGCCACGTCACAAGACTTTCATAATTAACCAGAAGTTGGAGCTTGAGGGTGGCGTGGGCTCTCGCAGATAAGTTTGGTTACAATTTATCTGTGCATTGGTGAAAACTGGGCAATCATTTTATTCCATTGTTTTTCAATGATAATAGAAGAAACTTTCGCTATTTCCACTCAGTCAGCTGGTGTGAGTCATAAGGTGAAGCACAGACCAACACTGCTGACAGCAGTCTCCTTCATCCCATGGAAGCGATGCTGGGGCCTGGGGAAGAGCGCTGGAGGGCCTCCATCCACCCCTGAAAGGCAGGGGCACACAAGCTGGGAGCATGAGTTCCACCATCTGCATCCCTGGTCTGTTGGGTGTCCCAGGCGCTGGTTCTTTCCCCAGTCTTTAGTTCGGGCTAGCACTGGGATGAATCGATTGTAGAGGAGCCCTGGCCATGACTTCACAAGTGTCCTCAGATCTGCTGCCTGCTGTTCGGGCTCGCGCTAGGAGGTATTGAATGTAGAGGAGCCCAGGACATGACGTCACAAGTGTCCTCACATCTGCTGCCTGCAGTACGGACTCGCACCAGGAGGACTCGATTGCCCTGGGCATTAGGTCACAAGTGTGCTCACATCTGGTGCTTTCTCAGCAGTGCCGCTGCTTCGCTTCCGCTCTTGTGCACACTGTTGGAAGGACGGCGCACTGATCGTGTTTTATTCACACCGATTCTCTTTGCGGTCCCATTTTTGCAATATTAAGTACCTTTCAGGAGAAGGACGGGTTACGTATATCAATAATTATTCGCCAAGATAAAACAAGACAGCAATAAAAAAAAAGAAGCCCGCCAGCGGTGTGCGCGCAGCAGAGACGTCGGCAGCATCAGAGAGGAGCGGGGGCGAGCGAGCGCGGCAGCCTGCTGAGCTGACCACACGCTCGTGCACAATGGCCATGTGTTTTCAATTATCATGCCCGCGTCTGGGCACGATAATTGCAAACAGATGGGGCTGTGCGGGTAACCGCACAGAAAAGGCCATTGTGCACGAGCGTGTGGTCAGCTTTCAAAAGCCCCTCACTTAAAGTCTCGCAGAGCAGCGCTTGCGCGCTACTCGAGGCTCGACCTAAAAAGGAAGTGAGACTCCCGCACCCTGCTCTAGGGACACATTGGAAAAGGAAGTGAGACCCCCGTACACCGCTATAGGGACACATTGGAAAAGGAAGCGAGACCCCCATCCACTGCTCCAGGGGCACATTGGAAAAGGAAGCGAGACCCTCGTCCACTGCTCCAGGGGCACATTGGAAAAGGAAGCGAGACCCCCATCCACTGCTCCAGGGGCACATTGGAAAAGGAAGTGAGACCCCCATACATTGCTCTAGGGACACATTGGAAAAGGAAGTGAGCCCGCTGTACACCGCTCTAGGGACACATTGGAAAAAGAAGTGAGACCCCCGTACACCGCTCTACGGACACATTGAAAAAGGAAGTGAGCCCGCTGTACACCGCTCTAGGGAAACATTGGAAAAGGAAGTGAGACCCCCGTGCACCGCTCTATGGAACACATTGGAAAAGGAAGTGAGACCCCCATACACCGCTCTAGGGGCACATTGGAAAAAGAAGTGAGACCCCTGTACACCGCTCTACGGACACATTGAAAAAGGAAGTGAGCCCGCTGTACACCGCTCTAGGGAAACATTGGAAAAGGAAGTGAGACCCCCGTACACCGCTCTATGGAACACATTGAAAAAGGAAGTGAGATCCTCCTACATCGCTATTGGGACACATTGGAAAAGGAAACGAGACCCCCGTCCACTGCTCCAGGGGCACATTGGAAAAGAAATCGAGACCCCCGTCCACTGCTCCAGGGGCACATTGGAAAAGGAAGCGAGACCCCCGTCCACTGCTCCGGGGGCACATTGTAAATGGAAGTGAGACCCCCGTACATTGCTCTAGGGACACATTGGAAAAGGAAGTGAGCCCCCTGTACACCGCTCTAGGGACACATTGGAAAAGGAAGTGAGACCCCCGTACACCGCTCTATGGAACACATTGAAAAAGGAAGTCAGACTCCCGCAACCTGCTCTAGGGACACATTGGAAAAGGAAGTGAGACCCCCGTACACCGCTCTAGGGACACATTGGAAAAGGAAGTGAGACCCCGTACACCGCTCTGGGGACACATTGAAAAAGGAAGTGAGACTCCCGCACCCTACTCTAGGGACACATTGGAAAAGGAAGTGAGACCCCGTACACCGCTCTAGGGACACATTGGAAAAGGAAGGGAGACCACCATACACCACTCTAGGGACACATTGGAAAAGGAAGTGAGACCCCCGTACACCGCTTTAGGGACGCATTGGAAAAGGAAGTGAGACCACCATACACCGCTCTAGGGACACATTGAACAAGCATTGGCATAGCCAATAGGTCTCGCTTTTGGGACCTTATAAGTATTTGGTTATGCAGCACAATATCCTTGGTGCAACAACATCAACTGTTGCATGGCTAAACACTTATAAGGTACAGGGTTTAGCCATGCAACAGCTGATGTTGTTGCACCAAGGATATTGTGCTGCATAACTAAATACTTATAAGGTCCCAAAGCGAGACCTATTGGCTATGCCAATGCTTGTTTCATTCGCCTTTGACAAGGGCAGCCGCGTGTTCATTTTTGCATCGCGCTTTCACTTAAAGTGAAAGCGCGATGCAAATTTAAACAAGCGGCTGCCTTTGTACAAACAGCGCCTGCATCATTGCGGGGGTGTAAGTATGTGGGGTGAGTGGGAGGCTGTGGGGTCTATTCTGCACAAAAAAAACCATACGCGAAATTATTCTGCTTTCATAGCCGATTTTTCCTAAATAAGCAACATTTCCAAAAAGAGGGGGGCAAACGTCCCGTCGTAATCAATTTTATTGGCGAGTCTTTAATCGCAAAAAAGTTTCCAACGCATCCCTTTTCGAGCTCCCCCCCGCAGTGCTGTGAAGAGGGGGGTTTCACACGCACAGCCAGCAGGAGCAGCGTTTCGCAGGGCTGCTGTCCTTGTGATACATAGAGCAGCGCGCGCACCGTTTAACAGCGCCACTAGGCTTCAGACCGGACCCTTGCAGCAGGGCAGCTGCGGTGACTCTGCAGCAAGGGGCAACGCTGTCACTTCACAGAGCAGGGCGTCTATGTATAAGACGGTACTCAGCACTTCACTACAATTGTAGTCACCCTGTGAGTTCCTGCATTTACTGTTTCCAGACTTGAACATCGCTGTACTGCGAGGTGCAACAGCGGGGGTTAACATACTTAGAAAGCGTGCATGCTCCAGAGGCGGGAGTTTTACAGCAGCATAGGACTGTTCTTTTTCACATGTTGCGAAATGCACAGAACCGCCTACCCTCAAGAAGTAGTGTGAGGTTAGGTACAGAATTAAGTGTCAACAAAGATAGCGGGTCTGATTGAATTAAATGGAATGGTATTGAGTGTTGAGGCGAAGATGATGTCAGTGAGAGCTGTTTCACATTAGAGATAGCTCTGCTGTCTAAGGCTTTAGTGCTGTGGATAGGTTTGATGTTCCCTCGGTACTGAGAGATTGTTATTCTAACACAGGAGAGCTCTGACATCTGAGGCCAGATCATGTGTCATCTGTGCAGCCTGGACTAACTCCTCCCTCTGAGGTCTGAGCCTACAAAATAACTGCAATCTAAATCCTTACTGGGATATGATTGGCCCGGGCCGCTGGAATTATGCAGCAGGGGAGGGCCAAATTATGCGGCAGGGTTGACTAAATTATGCAGCAAGAAAAGGCAAAATATGCTGCATTTTTATAGCTTTAGCTCATTATTTTGATATTTGTACACACTAACACCACTGTCTGGGCAAAGGTTTCACCTCATTCGTACCAGTGCAACGCTCCATTGCAACTATAACAAACTAAAATGTGACCAGTCAACCTTTGTGAAGGGCCATCCGCGGCGTCGCATCTAGGGTTCCCGCATTTTACATACTTTTCATCCTTTTGAGCTTGAAACATTTTTCATTGTTAAAACCTGCAGATCAATCAATCAATCAATCACAGAATTTGTAGAGCGCACTACTTACCCGCGAGGGTCTCAAGGCGCTGGGGAGAAAAAAAGGGGGGTGCTGCTACTGGTCGAACAACCAGGTCTTGAGTAGCCTCCTGAAGGTCAGCAGGTCTTGGGTCTGTCGTAGGCTTAGTGGAAGGGTGTTCCAGGTCTTGGCGGCGAGGTGGGAGAAGGATCTGCCGCCGGTGGTAGTTCTTCGAATGCGAGGGACGGTGGCGAGGGAGAGGTCGGCGGAGCGGAGCTGGCGGTTGGGGACGTAGAAGAGGAGTCGTCTGTTGAGGTAGGCTGGGCCAGTCTTGTGGAGTGCTTGTGTGCGTGGATGAGGAGTTTGAAGGAGATTCTCCTGTCGACGGGGAGCCAGTGCAGGTTCCTCAAGTGGGGGGTGATGTGGCTGTGGCATGGTACATCGAGGATCAGGCGTGCGGAGGCGTTTTGTATGCGTTGCAGTCGCTTGATGAGCTTGGCCGGGGCTCCCGCGTAGAGGGCGTTCCCATAGTCAAGTCTGCTACTGACGAGGGCCTGGGTGACTGTTCTTCTTGTATCTGTTGGGATCCACCTGTAGATCTTGCGAAGCATGCGGAGGGTGTTGAAGCAGGAGGAGGAGACTGCGTTGACTTGCTTGGCCATGGAGAGCGTTGAGTCGAGGATGACTCCCAGGTTGCGTGCGTGGTCGGTGGGTGTCGGGGCTGCTCCTAGTGTCATTGGCCACCAGGAGTCGTCCCAGGCTGAGGGGTTGGAGCCGAGGATGAGGACCTCTGTCTTGTCCGTGTTCAGTTTTAGTCGGCTGATCTTCATCCAATCGGCGACGGCCTTCATTCCTTCCAGATGATGCAGCAGATGATGGATCATGTGGCAATGACCCTTCAGCTCTGCTGTCTCAAGCATCACTGGCCATTGGGTCCCCTTGTGGATGTTTCTAGAATCGAACCATTGAGCAACCTGAAGGAAAGCGCCGCTGTAGGTGGTTCTGAATCTGAGCGCTTTACAAACGAGGACGTGACATATATAGATGGACAGCTCTGCTATCTCATCCCTTACTCAAAGGTGTGTAGCCCTAGAGTTCCCAGTGGTTTAGCACTGCCTAGCGAGAGCTGTCTACCCTAACGCTTAACTCCACATACCAAGGTTGCCTGCAAGGGACAGCTGTGTCTGGAATCATAAAATACATGTAACATGTGGGTTAGCTGTGCTGTCCCAACTGTTGACGACAGCTTTGGGGCCTCTGATAGAACTCTTCTGTCTCAGACATTAGTGAGAGTGACGTGACCCAGTCTCAATAGCTCTGATGTCTTAATCATTATTACCAAGAGATGTGCAACCAGAGAAGGAACACTCATCTGAGGCCTTGATGAGAGCTGTGTAGCCTGAGGTAGCTCTGTGCTGACGCAGACATTAATGAGAGCCGTGACGCATTTATCGTAGCTCTGCTGACTGTCGTACTACCCACATGCGTGTGTAAATGAAGTATAGCTCTGCTCTCTCAGGTGTTAGGGATGGCTATGGAACCTGAGGGACAGCTCTTCAGTCTTGGCAGTCACAGAGTGCATTGTAACCTCCGGGGTAGCTCCGGTGTTTCAGGCCTTGCAGAGGCGTGTCTCCTGAGGGGCGGCTGTGTTATCACAATTGTGTGTATGCTAAGAGACAGCTCTGCTGCCCACGGCTTCGCCCACATCTGTGTAACCCGAGAGGAAGCTCTGCTGTCCAAAATGTTCATGTGATATAGTATCTGCTGGCTCAGGCATCAATGCGATCTGTATAACCCAATTGATAGCTCTGCTGTCTTAAGAGTTACAGGGAGATGTGCAACAAAGGAGGTAGTTCTTTTGTCTAAGGCCTTGAAGAGAGCAGTGTAACCTGATGTACATCTGTGTTGACTCACACATTAATGAGAGCTGCGAAACCTGTGGGGTAGCTCTGTTGACTCTTGTACTACCAAGATTTATGTTAACTAAGTATAGCTCTGCTGTCCCAGTGGCTACTGACAGTAGTGCAAACGGAGGGATAGCTCTTCATTTTCAACACTTACAGAGTGCAGTGTAACCCTAGGGGTACTTCTGCTGTCCCAGGCCTTAATGAGCGCCATGTCACCTGGGGGGGGGGGGGGCGGGCTTTGTTACATTAATATTAATTGCTACTGAGATATGTGTGTAAGCTATACGACAGCTCTGCTGTCCAGGGCTTCACCCAGTGCTGTGTAACCTGAAAGGTAGCTCTGCTGTCTCAGAGATTACTGACAGCAGAGCAGACTCTTCATTTGTCAACAGACACGGAGGCTCTGCTGTCTCAGAGATTACTGACAGCAGAGCAGACTCTTCATTTGTCAACAGTCACGGAGTATAGTATAATAATGCAAAACACACAAGATGATGGACGGAATGCTGCACATTGGCAAGCATTCACCCCCAGTCACAGATCTGGGTTTAATCCATCGTTATTTTGCTTCACCACGCCACCCCAGTTCAGACATAGCCATATGCAAATCAGTCTTGACCCTGTGCCTCATGGGAACAGTCCAGACCGAACTGCCAAACCATGTCTTCCCTGGACCGGAATCAAGCATCCTAGGACCGGTTTCAGGCTATCAGCCTTCATCAGCCAGGATAGCTTGACTCCAGTGGCGTAGTGAGCACGGGACCCACGTCTGGGCATACCCTTCCCACTTAGGGCGAAATGCAAAACACACAAGATGATGGACGGAATGCTGCACATTGGCAAACATTCACCCCCAGTCACAGATCTGGGTTTAATCCATCGTTATTTTGCTTCACCACGCCACCCCAGTTCAGACATAGCCATATGCAAATCAGTCTTGACCCTGTGCCTCATGGGAACAGTCCAGCCCGAACTGCCAAACCATGTCTTCCCTGGACCGGAATCAAGCATCCTAGGACCGGTTTCAGGCTATCAGCCTTCATCAGCCAGGATAGCTTGACTCCAGTGGCGTAGTGAGCACGGGACCCACGTCTGGGCATAGCCTTCCCACTTAGGGCGAAATGCAAAACACACAAGATGATGGACGGAATGCTGCACATTGGCAAACATTCACCCCCAGTCACAGATCTGGGTTTAATCCATCGTTATTTTGCTTCACCACGCCACCCCAGTTCAGACATAGCCATATGCAAATCAGTCTTGACCCTGTGCCTCATGGGAACAGTCCAGCCCGAACTGCCAAACCATGTCTTCCCTGGACCGGAATCAAGCATCCTAGGACCGGTTTCAGGCTATCAGCCTTCATCAGCCAGGATAGCTTGACTCCAGTGGCGTAGTGAGCACGGGACCCACGTCTGGGCATACCCTTCCCACTTAGGGCGAAATGCAAAACACACAAGATGATGGACGGAATGCTGCACATTGGCAAACATTCACCCCCAGTCACAGATCTGGGTTTAATCCATCGTTATTTTGCTTCACCACGCCACCCCAGTTCAGACATAGCCATATGTAAATCAGTCTTGACCCTGTGCCTCATGGGAACAGTCCAGACCGAACTGCCAAACTATGTCTTCCCTGGACCGGAATCAAGCATCCTAGGACCGGTTTCAGGCTATCAGCCTTCATCAGCCAGGATAGCTTGACTCCAGTGGCGTAGTGAGCACGGGACCCACGTCTGGGCATACCCTTCCCACTTAGGGCGAAATGCAAAACACACAAGATGATGGACGGAATGCTGCACATTGGCAAACATTCACCCCCAGTCACAGATCTGGGTTTAATCCATCGTTATTTTGCTTCACCACGCCACCCCAGTTCAGACATAGCCATATGCAAATCAGTCAGAAACTTCAACCTCTTAGAAAATCCAGCACCTTAAAACTTTTAGCCACTGCACAGATCCAACCCACCTTACTTAACTCTCCTTACTTTCATGCTAGAAACATGTCTGCTCCTCTTCACTAGCTGCCACAGGCCAAGCAGATCTCTGCATTTGCTGTCTATGAACCCACTCGTGCAGAACCCAACTGCCGCCAACCTCCCCCCATACCAGGTAATCCCTAAACAGTCCCCGTAATGACTCCAGCCTGCTTTGAGATGCTTGCAATCTTCAAAACTCATGCACATCCTAACACCACTGATAGCCTCCAGATACACACAAGCATTTGCAATGCAACAGGTCTCGCATTTACGCGAGTTTGAGCTATTGCCATTGTAAATAACAACGCCTTTTATTTATGTTTTGGTTTTTCAAACATAAATAAAACGCATTATCATTTACAATACCAAATGCTTTTTCAATACTAGCTTTCTTTCACACAGACACATGTTGTCTAGCTTCACTCAGGAGAGCTTTTACGCGCTTCATGTGTTTGTTTTAGGATTTCGAGGTTTCTCTATTATAACGCTCCTACACGAAATGCACACCTGTAGAATGCTGCACAAATTGTAAATAAGACACAATTAGGCACAGTTGTTGCAAAGGCTCATAAATCAGTGGGAGTCCGGTCACGTGGTTAAAGACATTGCCATTTACAATCCTAATATCTCAAATTCAAGCAAACGCAAGACCTATAGCATTTCCAATGCTTGTTGTTTTATGATGTAATACATCAAGGTCTTCGACTATTACAATCTGCAGCAGTGGAACAAACAACCTGCACAAACCCTCCACACAAAGTGGTCTGTCAAAACATAGAAAAGGGTCTACACTAGATGACACTTATACTGCAAGAAAGCGTATGCGTGGAAATTGCCAAAAACAATGCACAACAACATAACATTGCAAAATAGTTCAGAGCTCACTAATTCACACAAATCAAAACAGTATAGCAAAAAAAAAATTCCATTTATTACAAAATATATGGCATAAATATGTGTTTCAAAAACTACATGGTCAGACATTTATAATGCCATCATACAGCATGTGTCACTTGACCAGTCTAATAGATATAATACATATGATGTCAATATAGATGGTAAAAAATCAGACAGTATGTGATAAACAGAAAAGTATAATCTATGTCTTCGCATTGCATAACCCGTCCGGTCAAGCACAGCCAACACGTAAGTATCCCGTAAAGAGCCTAAGAGTAAAAGGACCAAAATCCAATGTATATGGCAATAATAACTGTGTATATAAATTCTCAATTATTAGTTATGCCGCCAGAGAAGTTAATGTCGTTGTCCGTATAAGATTTCACCAGAGCACCCAGAATTCCTTTTGTTATAGCGCCACAAAATCAACAGTACGTCATTATGTGTTCGAATCCACACCTGGACACCACCAATGCAAAATCAACAGGTAGTGTTGGATTGTGGTCCTTTTGCTTGAATTCGAGTGCTCCAGACCACTAAGCAATACATCAAGGTCAAGTTGTTCTCAACACAGCTTTGCCTGCTAACTTCAGGAGCTACGACTGCAGGCTTAGTCTGACGGCCCATGCTTAGAGGATGTTTATGCCAAGGCTCTTCTCCATCTCTGACCAGAGTCTCTTGTTGACAGTGCTTGCATGTGGCCCCTCATCTTTACGTTGATACATGTCGTCATTATTATTCTGTCCATTGAAGACTAGAATGGAAGGCCTGCGTTGAGGTTTGATGGGAGCCTCCACCAAAGCAAGGCCTGCTTGAGCCTTCTGGTAACTTCTACTACGGCATTCCATGAGCCACTTGTTTGTTTCCATTGTTGAATCAGCTCCTGTTGTATAGTTCTCATCCAGAGTCTGCAAAAAGGGTACTAATCTGATGCCGGATGACTTCAGCGATAACAGGACTTGTTTGTTCTGACAGAAACTGTTTACTTGGAGTAGAATGTCTTTGCCATTGTCTGCAGTTTTGCCATTCGCTCTGCTGGCTCCTCGGTACTTAGTCTTGTGACTAGGTGCAGGGAAGACTTTTTGATGTTTAAAGTCGGGCCAAGACTGAAAAGGCTGACTCAAGTGGCTCTGGAGACACAAGCCTCTTCCTTTGATGAAACTTTGACGATCCAGACGTCCCAAGTTTGGGTATACTTGGTGACCTACTCTGCATAGGAAAGCAGCCTCTGGTATGTCCTGGGTTGCTTGTGTTACGGTTCAGGGAGGACCTGGCTTGACAGTTCGGGCCGGACTGTTCCCATTGGAGCAGGGTCAAGATTGATTTGCACATGGCTGGGTTCAAACTGAGGTGGCATGGTGGGCAAAATAAAGATGGATTGGGATGCAGCCCGAGTCATTACCAGTGGCTGAGATTCATTACTTTTCAATGCTTTTGTATGCTTTACCAATTTCACAGCCACCACGTGGAAAGAAAGCTGCTCAGAGGAACACTGTTACCCAGTCCTCAACACATAAAATTGAAGCATGCCTCAGACATTGTTGCCGAACATATCTCAGACAAGGAAGCTTCATGTTTCGAAATGCTCTGTGGTGCACGTGGAATTGTGATACCACTTACAGAACAAGCATTTGCAATGCAATAGGTATCGCATTTGCGAGAGTTTAAGCTATTGGCATTGTAAATGACAATGCCTTTTATTTATATGTTTTGATAATTAACATATAAATAAAAGGCATTTTAATGTACAATGCCAATAGCTCATACTCTTGTAAATGCAAGACGTGTGCAAAGAAGCAGCTGCTATTGTCCCGGGCTGCTTAGAAAGTGAAAGCGCACATGGTGCGCTGAATGTTGCAGGAAAGCATGTTGTGCCTGCAGTAGGAGAAACTACTTAAAGAAAAGTGCTTACAGACTAAACTAGACGCAAAGCGAGATTAAATGAGGGCAATAAAAAAAATAGCACCTACTCTTTGTAATGAATGATGTTGGAATGGCAGATACCTGGCTTTACACTTAACAGCCTCGTTGTAACCTGGTTCCAGAAATGTTTATAACACAAACCATTGTGTACATCAAGAGGGGGTGGGGGAGATCAAAGAGATAAACATAGATTAAAGCAAATAAAGAGCCCAGAGATAAAAGCAAAAAAAGAGCCCAGTCGAACAACAGCACTGGTTCATTGGGACAAAATGGAATGTTCACTATTATGCATTCACCTCCACTCCCGATAAATAATACGAAGGCTCCTTAGGTCCTGTGGGTGCCTGACAAGTCTGCTTTATTTTTTACCTGACCCTCTAATATTGTTAATATAGCGTCTGCTCTCATAGTCTTGTACCTTCGCAGCACTGCTGCTGTAACTGTGCCTGTTTTTATCTCCCAAAGAGGATGCGAGGCTGAGTTGTCCATCCCCACATTCAAACGTGTGATCATAAGGTTGCCCGAGATAGCTACAGCAGTTACCTTAACACACCGAGCTGCCTTCCTGCAAGGTGATGTTCCTTTCTTGCTGTGCAGGCGCTCTCTGTGTACATTTCTGCAGCACCTTTCAGCCTCGCCATTTTCCTGATAAAGTGGGGGAGGGAAAGGAACCAGGATGTTTTCACTGCCACCACCGGAGAATTCGACCAACGTCTACCACGGAAGGAGACCGAGCTGGACGCCAGAATGGAGCCTTGGCTTCAAAAAGCAATGAACGGACAGGCAAAGACATGTGAGGCTATCTAGCGAGAACACATCACAATGTTTAAGATAAGAAACCGGAGTCCTTGCAGAGTGTGGCTATTAGGGCGGCCATCTTTAAGTAGGCAAATCACTGTCAATGACAACAAACTTCTTAAGATGCAATAGTTAAAATATGTGTTATTTAAAATAAATTAGTGTGTCTAATTATAGTAAAACCACCAAAGCTGTGCACACTCCTCTGTGCTGTGTCAACTCGCCAGTGATTCGCACATTCAAAACACTCAATAGTGTTCTGCATTCACTAGCGAAGTAGTGCCCAAACAAGCTACAAGCTGTTCATATTATTGTTGTAGTGCACACGGGCGTGCATACACACTGAAGCTATTGTGTGCACATTGCAGAGTTACGTGCTGCACTTACCCCCGGTGATGAGTAGGTAGGTAGGACATGACTACTAGCGTGGTAACACTAACCAAATAAATAAAACAAGCACTTGTATGACAAACAAAGAGCAACAGGCGAGTGGCGCTGGGGGGGTGGGCGACCCAGACGTGCACCGAGCACTGACACAAGCATGAGGCAATTCAATTAACAAAGAAAAGAGTTATCCAAATGACAGCTAAGCTGTGTGAGAGTAACAAAACTGTACTTGGTCGGTGCTGCTCTTGAAACAAAACGGAAGTGACGTTGGCTGCCTAAACCAGTTGCAAGGCAGCAAAGAAGACCGACACTGCGCTAAACAAATGGCGACCAGCAGGCGGGAGCTACCTCCTTTCCTGAATACTACAGGTCTTGCAATCAGCGCATGCGCGCTGCCAAGGCTCAACGTAAAAAGGGGTTGATCCTGTTGTATCAAGCTCTTCACTGCATTCAGTGAGGTTACAGAAGATGTTTTATGTAAGATATTGTCACTAGCAGAAAATACAAAGATCTTTCATAGGGTCACTGTCAAAGAGAAATGGGGAAAAAAGAGCCAAGAGTTGCAATCATTGGAATAATAAGCCAGAAGATGCTTAGCATTAAGTGTAACTAAGTTCAATGCTAGGGGTTCATAAATAGGGGCAGCAGAGGGACATCTTATGGGTTGCCAGACTGGAGAGGGATCTTGGTATTAGTACATCAGATGTGTTTAGACTGACATTGTGACAAAGTTGTAAAGTGTGTCAGAAGGTTCGGAGTGCGACCTGCAGTACTGGAAAAGGCAGTTATGGTTAAAAACAGGATTAGAGCCCCTACCAAGGGCGAATGCACTGCGCTCTTATGAGAGAGAGCGCTCAATAGTCACTCGTCTTTGCATTGTTTCACATTGCAATGTATCTCTCGACATCAAGAGAATTCTCTTGAGTAGATTAAGAAAATACTCTGATTATACACTCGCCAGTAATTCCAGTCTATGTGGGGAAGCATGCTATGCATTGTCCCTTCATTTTACGGTGTTCTAGTAAATCACTGTGGCAAGACCCAACTCAAAAATAATTTCTAAATACTTGTGATTCCTAACACTTTCTAACTTCATATTTTCACAGTACTAAAAGTAGTAAAGGGTACTGCAGTGGTCTGGTAAATCACTGTGGCAAGAAGTAAACAGAAACATATATGAACTGTTTAAAAGAAAAAAAATATACCTACACAAGAAAGCCACTTTAGAAGTGGCTACAAAGGCGTTTGTTCCAATTATAGCCTAGAATGCTATGGTCTCATGGGAGACATGCCTCCTCACGCATGTCATGACTGGGATGCGGAAGACCAGAACTCGGAGTAATATTTCTGGTAATTAATCTGGACATTTCTAGTTCTCTACTTCCCCTAAACTAGCAGATCTCAAAGTTCATAATTGATCTGCGTTGAATCCATCATTCTCTTCAACTAGGGGAAGGAAAGGTGAGGTAAGGAAGTTCGCCCTCCTAAAGAACAAGCCCACAGGAAGTTGGTCAAGGAAAAGTGGAGGATTTTAATTAGTTAACGAGCATGAACTGGAACGAGCATGAACTGGTAATGCAGCGAGAAAGGAACTCGGCCAGAATTGCAAAAAACATGCTTTTTGTTATAAAAAGGAAAACTTCTTGATACACCAATAGCTGAAGTTCAAATGGCAAAAGAAAAGTTGACAAATCAGAAACAATGTAAATGGATTATAAATAAGTTTCCGAATATAAACAGATCTTGTGAGCCACAAGTGAGTGTTGTTATTAAGTGTTGCTTAAGTCACGGTAAGCAGTAAGCTTTTAAGTATATTATCTCCTATTCCCTGGGGAGTGCTCCATTAGAAACGGGTGCTGTCCCAGAGTCAATTAGAAAGGAAGAGAAGGCTCCTTGGCATTTTGTTTAGATAACGGAAACCACCGCAATCCTTGGCCTTTTAATTTTTACAGGTGGTCGTGTTCGAAGAGGTATTTATTTCATTTGTGTAATAGCATGATTATAGCGCTGACCCGCCACGTGGCTGCGGAGCGCTTTACACACTCGCCAAGATGGAAGAATTTATCCTCCAGGACGGCCACGAATAAACAACCGACCGGCAGAAGTCCGCGCCTTTCCTGACAGATGCGGCGGATTAGGCGATGATGACATTCTTCGCCTCTTCTGAAAACACTGAACATTTTTTCCCTTCTGTGTGTTTACAGTTTCGACAATTGTGTTAAATGTGTTTCCATGCTTTTACTGCACCCTGGGGACATGCTTCTATGCACTTCATCTTTGAATTTTCTTACCTTACCGCATAAAGCAGAACTATTATACTCTTGGAAGAGTGTTTGATGAAAAAAGAGACGTTGGTGTGATTATCGCGCTCCCCTCGCTGTTCATGTTTGCTACAGTCCTGGCATGCTAACCTCAGCCGGGAAGAGAACTCTTTAAAGGGACACCCCATCACAACTAGGAAAGTGAAAGCGCGCCATGCGCGCGTTGTGCTCAAACGCCGCGAGCCGTACACGTGCACATCGCCTGTCCGGGCGCGTGCACATCTCCTGTCCCCGCTTCGGAAGCTAAATCGACAACAATAGATCTCGCAAGCGAGCAACGCATGCGCTGCGTCGCTAGGCGAGACCTAAAAAATGGTGTCTGAGGCTGCAGTACCACCCAGACTCGTTGGAGCAGGGTTGAGTGATCTGAAATCTCCAGAACCTGAAGCTTTGGAATGCACCATGAAGCAGTAACTGCAGTCTGGAATGCCATTATGCAAAAAGCTGTATCTGACAGCGACAACCTAATGCTCATTCAAATGCACGCATTCCATATGTTCTGCTATTTCAAGGAGGTAAAACCAGAGGAATCCCTGTACCACAAGGAGCAGCTTTTCCTCAGGAGGTTTCATACACACGTCCTTCCGAGTTCCGCTGCTTGGATGTGGGATCGTGTGCTGGATCGGCTTCACTGTACACATTGTCCCTCATTCTGAGCTGCAAGCCTCAGCAATGAGACTGTTTTTCACGATACAAACTCCTTAAAGAAAAGCCTGGTGGAACTTGTGTGCGCAAAAACTGAGGGCGAGTTCAAAATGGCTGCACTACTCAGAATGAGAACTCAGACAAAAATACTGTTTGCGCCCACCTTTCGGTTGAGTCATGAAGAGGCCCTACAAGGGAAATTATTGAAGTTAAGCTGAACGCAACTGTACATTACCTGTAAATCAGAATCTTCACACTCTAAAGGTGGTGTATTTGCATTGCAAGCGGTTTGTTCCATTCTTCACTGGTGTAGGTGTTTTCATAAAGAAAATAGTTCGTTGCTGGCCATTTTATCAAGGTATAGTTTGCTATAAAGGCATTTTGTTTCCCAGAGTTTAAAATGCATGTTTTAAAAGTGAGTTTAGCAATCAGCACATGCACGGATGATGTTCCTGTTTCCCTAGTGCACTCCTAACCATAACATTCTTCTTGTGAATCTTTTTCAGACTAAGGTGACAGCAATCGATGGAAAGGCGGTTGGTGACCAATATCTGCCAAACTACTTGTCCATCAGCAGCTGGTATTCACCAAGCAAGTGCCATGTGCAGTTGCAAACACCAGAGAAGCCTTTGGTGGTAAGAGCTGCACCTGCCAGCGTTATTCTGAAAGAAGCCTAACCTTGCAAACATATCTGTTGATGCTTATATATGGTATTGTAAACAAGAATATGAAATGTCTGGAAATTATAAATAAATCATTTCATAACTTAACTTTAGAATGGCACCCTTACCCATACTGTAGGGATTGTATATCAGCGTCACAAAGGTCTTGCCGCTGATTGTTTTGGCCAGGATGGGTTGTTTGAGATTTGTCTTTTCAATGTGAATGAGGCATGTGGGCAACAGAGGCACCGAAGGCACATGAGCAGTTAGCACATATGGGCAAGAAAGGCTCAGGCTAGGGCATTAGACGATGATACATGGAGCCAGATGAAGCATCTCAGGCGGGAAGAGGAGGACTAATGAAAGGGAAACAAGTCTGAGGCTGTGGTGACAGGAAGAACCAGGGACCAGTCACCAATGTGACCCAGAGAACTGTTCAGGCGAGGCAATATCACATATGATAGACCTAATCCTACATGTTCCAGCAATCCGAAAACTAGACAACAAGCTTTCTAGCCAGCGGAACCACCGAGTTCCCTTGCCCCTTATTGCTCCTGGTACTGTGATCAGGTCGCCCCTGTGTGGAAGCCCCTGTGACAGACAAGGGCCGGCTCCACTAACACGTTGGTCCCATACCCGTTCTTATTGACCCCACACAGTTTCAGGACACCCAAAGACTGAGAGATATGGAATCCGGATTCACCCATTCAAGATCTACATATACGATTACACAGGTTCAAGGAACCCATGACTGTGAATCTTGAGTGACAGAGAGCCAGGGAGGCTTGTGAACAGGAATCTGAAAGACAAGGAGTGGGGTCAGGAGACATACAGAAGAGGGGCATAAGGACTGATTCCAGGACATGAAAATACTAGAAACAACAACACCGTACAAGGGTGTAGAGAACCATTCTGACCAGTGTCGGGGCAGATCATACACATGCAAACAGACTAGCTAGACAGAGCAATTTTGGCACTTCAGAAACCAAACCTCCAACACAAAATATGACCATTTTACCAACACTGAATCACATGGAGAGTGGGACACATCCAAGACAGTGATAGTTAAGGTCCGTAGAACCAGTGAACATATGTGGGCCCTACTGAGACTCAAACATGACGGGCAGCTTTTCTGTAGCTGCTAGGGGTTGCGTAAAGGGCTGCCCCCATCATTCCAACCACGGAACAGGTCCTCCTGGGAAACTGAATGCATAAATAACACTAGCATACAAAACAAATCACTCACACTTACTCAACCATGGCCATAATATTCAAAGTAACATTTTACTGTGATAGTAATATTACCATAACCTTTAGAGAAAGGTTCTTACTTCTTAAAATGCCCTTAGTCTCAAAAGAAATCCTTTACTTCACGATATACCCATAAAGTTCGAAATAAGCATCTAACTTCATAAACTGACAATTAGCATCGAAAAAAAGCCTCTACCTTTGCAGCGCGGCCTTGCCTTTGCGAAAGGTTCTTATTTCGTAACATGTCTATTATTTTAAAATTCCTTCAAACTTTTTATTATGTTCAGAAAAACCTTTCAATCTCATAATATACCCGTAAACATTTTTAACATGACCTTCAAATCAACAGAAAGTCTCTAACCTTGTAATAAACTTATTTTTTCCAGTAGTTCTTTATTCAGTCTTTTTACCTTAATGCATTTCAATGTTACCGTGTAAATGTAAAGTGCAATATGTTAATAAGAACATCCTTATAATGTTTACGTATTCCCCTGCATTTTGTGACCACTCAGAAGTTCCTATAGCCCCCCTTCCCTAACATGAACAAACAATAAGGAAGCATTTTAACAAAGCCTCACAACAATCAGTCCAAGACATGCTGCTAGACCACGATTTAAAAAAAAGATCGCGTGTGATGGTATATCATGTAGCCAGTGATTGCACCCAACCTTTGAGTGGTGTTACCAATGTGCTGATGGCTATCTTAGTTTGTAATATAAAAAGCTGAGTTTCATAACACAGAGGAGAAAATGGGCGCCGTACCTATGTTGTTGCGCCTGAAAGTTGTATCAGGACTTGCCTTACAGTCTGGATTCTAATCAAACTATTTTGCTGCTCCAGACACATCTCTCGCAAGCAGTGATTGGATCCATGTATCCCTCACAGTGGCCTTTTATCTGCCTTGGCCTCTATTTTCTCAGTAATAACATCCTAAGTGGAATATCTACTTCCTCCTCCTTTCATTCTCTGGGTTTTGGTTAAGGTATCTATTTCTGCATGTGACAATCTGCACAGGCCCTTCAAACAGCCACTCAGTGATGATGCCAATGTGGCTTTCCATGACATGGCAATATGCCTTTTCACCAGTACAAGGGTCAGGTCTATGAATCTGAGTGTATGGTTTAATTTCTTAGGGCGTGGCTACAGGCCTAATAAATATGATGAGGGTGCTTGGCAGTCTGCTAGACAGTTCACTGATATAGCTCAGTGCCTCCCTCCAGAACAGTGCTATTGTGAGACATGGCCACACTAAAAAGTCAAAACAGCCTTTGTCCTTGGGGGATGCTGTAGGCGATCAACAATGTATTAAACTCCGACAGCGGCCACAATGGTAAGGAAGGTGGGCATGGTGGTGGCAGCGACCTTTTCTGTACATAGGTCTTCCAACAGTGCCATGCCTCCTTTATGAGCTTATTTAACGTTATTATCCTTCAATCTCCGATCCAGATTGGAACCTCACACATTTCGCAGGTAAAGTCTTCTTCCAGACGGCGTGTATCGCACAACCATCTCACGAGCCATTGCAATTGAGCCACTGCACAATAAAGCCCATAATTTGGAGCTCCCAAATCTACTTCCACCAAAGAGGCATATAATTTCCAGAGGGCTACCCTATGTCTTCTGTTGCTCCGTATCAAGAGTATACGAATACTCTCCAACTCCTTATAAAATGCCCTGAGTACCACTGGTAATGCTGCAAAGAAACATGACTATCTATGTAATACTAACGCTTTGGCTACTGCCACCCACCCCATCAGCGACAGCTGTAGTGTGACCCAAAACGCAGCTGAAATGCAGATTGCTGATTGCCCTACCGAGATTTCCTTCGACAAGGTCTGTTTCTTCGTGATAAATGTTCACGCCCAGATATCTAATGGTGCCGAACTTCCAAGCCAAAGTAGCATTTGGCAGCAATCTACATTGCTCAACTAGTAGCCATCAGAGTGGGAATAAGCACAATTTTTGCCAATTTATTTTCAAGCAGAGACCCTGTCAAACTCATTTAACAATGCCAGTTGTGCTCTGGTATCTCAGTTGTTGCACATATAAAATATGGGTGTCATCAGCATACAGGGAGACTATTTAGCAGCTGCCACCCACATCCAGCCCACACTCAGGTCCCCTGGCTCCTAGCAAACACACTAAGGGAGCTCGTAATATTGTTATAACCTTAAAAGAAGGCTATAACTTTCTAGCATTCCAATGCAACTTGGAGAAAACCTCTGCCTTCATAACAAGATTAACATTTGAGAAACCTCTCCTACTTTTTAGTATGCTCATATCAGCAGAGAAACCCTCAAACTTCAAAACAAAACATAGAAAAATGGATATTAGCTTTATAACATGGCCATACTGTCTTCATGAACCCCCTTATATCATAGCAGGCAGATCATCTTTAGAGAAGGGCTGCACTTCAAAACATGCCCATAGTTTTCAGACAACCAGTCTGACTTAAAAAGATGCCCATAGCTTTCAGAGATGCTATCATATACCACACAGCTTTCAGAACATTGCTCTAACATAATAATTATCCCATAACATTTAGAGAAGCCATGAAAGTTCATAACTGGCAAATAATTTTAAGGGAATCCCTCTAACTATACAACATTCTTAGAATATTCAAGTAAGCCCTATGGCTTTCCTGTATCCCATAACTTAAGTAGGAACATGACTTTGCAACCGTTTCAAGATCTTGGGAGAATCCTCTTGACTTAGTAACTTGTGTATCATTCAACCAACATTTCTTGGCACACAATATATGGCAACTGTGGGACGGGTTGCAGTGTGAGGTGGGCCAGGCATCCTGCAGAGACCTTAATTCAGCTGACATACTGGAAATAAGAAGCCTGAAACTATATGCACTAGTGATGGTCACCTGTAAATACATAGGTTAATAAAATATTCATTTTCTCCTGATTTCTAAAGGTTGGTGAAGAGGCCGGCATTGCATTGAAGTCCACCTGTCCCTGTGATTTCACCCTACACTTCGAAGTGGCATCCAGGGGAAACATTGTCCAATCTGGATGGCAACCAGGCAACATCACCCAGCAGCGGAGCAAGAGGGACACTGTTACCTTTGACAAGAACATCCATATCACTCATAGTCCTGGAACAGGTGATGAGATATAACTGTAAAGTATACTGACTTTCAAGCTCCACAAAAGGCATTTTCTACCATAAACGACATAAATGTGAGGGACTTTTTCTCAAACAGCTTTGAAGGGGGTTTGATCTGTCAGGAACAAGCAAAAATCCCATTTAGTAGAATTGTCTGTTGAGTGGACTCATTTGTTGTGTAATTCAATAGACGCTTTGTGAGGTCAACATGTTTCACAGATGAGTGATGATTCAGGAACATTACATAAAGTGTGGCGCTTGCAGAAACGATACAATGGCATCACGGGTGTAGGAGCTGCCTGCACATTGGAGTGATGCCTTGTCCGTGGGCTTTTTAAGCAGAGATTAAGACTAAAAGGATTCTCTTCTCATCTGCGCATCTGCCTATCTGCACATGTCACCATTGTGGAACATGCGTACTGGTGAAAGCAAGGCTGACAATGTCCGTCTCCTCACAGAGCCAAGTGCACAGACCACAGCAAGGCAGGGTAAGCACTTGCATACATTAGCCTGCCCCGGCAGAGTGAAAGAGTCTGCACCTGCCCACTGAGGGAGAGACATGGGGTGCCTCATGAGGATGGGTGCAGTCAAGAGCATCCTCCCAGCTGCACACCATAAAAAAGCAGCAGGGGAAGCTGCAGCTGCAGCTCTGCCATGGATATGATGGGACAGACGCACTTCTTCTGACATAGGTGTTAAGGGACTGTGTCAGAAATGCATTGTTCTGAAACTCCATGCAGTGGGTACAAAGGAATCCACTCTGAGGGTTGTGGGCACATAGTGCCGCAAGGGATGCTGAAGTTCAGGTTTCTGTCTTGAGTGCAGCAAAATATATTTTGCATTTCAGTCAGAAGAGTGCTGTTATCAAATGCAAATGGGGCTTAGGAACCTGATGAAATTACAGCTCCACCAATATCACAAAGTAAGAGAATGATTTAAAGTTAGTAGGTTCTATTTTTTTAAATGTTTATATACTCTTATTGAATTGGTGTATTTCAGTAAAATATCTCATCCCTTACGAGGTCACTTTCTTATAATAAATGGTCCACTTAAGTTCTCGAAGGAAGCTCTGGAGGCATGTCTGGGCATCACTGTCTGTAGCCCCAGCTGTAACATTCTAGCAAAAACCTGCCAGCATCAATGGCAAAGAATACCACTGATACCCACTGTTGTAGAAATCAGGTGTGCCCTTTGATGGTGCTGCTGAGGGCTTTTGTTTAATTTATCACAGTTGGAAGGGCATACATTTTGACTCCCATAAAGTAGATCTTTTTGTTGTCTTCATCAGCAGCAATATAGTGACTTTTGGAAGAGGCGTACTTGCACTGCCACTCTTTCAAGTAGGAGGCATAGCGAAATACTAAGGACAAATCATCCATATCTTAAGAACTACATTCTTTGCTCAGTCCAAATCACCCACAAAGCATCCACCATTGCGTTGGGTGACTGAGCCGAACTTGATATTAGGCCTGGGCAGAGTGACCAAAAATCTCTGCTACGCGGAGTTCCGCCAGCGGCGGAGTGCCTTAGGTGCACTGGGTGTTTGTCCCGTTCTGGAAAATCAGCGCAAACGGCACCATGCACAGTGCAAGAAGTCGCTGCTTCTTTCTGCCACTCAAGTAGATTTTCTACTCGAGCAACGGCTTCCTCTACGCGAACAGATGCTTTCTCAATGAGAGCGGTCGCGACCATCCGCAACCGCCCACGCTGAGAAATCTCACTGGGAGGTGGTCTAGCGTTGGATTTTCTCGCCCGCCAACTTAACATTGGTGAGCGCGAGTGAGAAAAATCTCTGCGTGCTCCGCGGAGCACGAAGTGCAGAAAACCCCGCGAACAGAGCGGATTTCGCCGCCCAGGCCTACTTGATATGTAGTCATCTGTTAGGCAGCTGAGGCTACATCTACCTAATTGTGGTCTGAATAAGACTGTCTGCAGCTGAGAGTTCATTTAATTTAGCGTATAACCAGTGCTTAATATGTAAATGAATGAGTGCCGGTGCCCAAATCTCTGCTCAGAGGCCTATGGCTGGTGACATAATAATATGTCCGTGTGATAAATACCAAAGCTGTGTAGTCTTCAGTTCAACTCGGGCCTCTTAATCCACTACCAGACACTTCCTCCCCCTTTATCTCACTCTTGCACGTTCCTGCTTTCTCCTTAGTGACGGTTTTTCCGTCTTTCTCTTCCTCCATCTTTCTACTTTGTGTGCTTTTCCCCCTCTTGCTCTGGGTAAATGTCTAATACGGGAAAATAAGTGCCCCACCGGCAATCACCGGCTCACAGTGTAACACAAAAAGGTTTTTAAAGGAAAGCATTGCTGAATATACGGCTTTTGACTGCACAAGGTAATCTTTTCTCTGAATAGTGCATTTATCACATGCCACACTCCATTTTACAACCATGTTCTTTCCTTTAGCAATAATTTTCAGATCACTAGAATTCTGCAATGTTGTAATGTATGTGTCTTTTGCAATTTTCCTTCCAGCCTCTACCAAATCTCCGGCAGGGGAAGTTGAAATATGCATGACATTTTTGCGTTTCCAGGTGACATACAACATGGCTCCCCTGAGTCGGCTGCTAGTCTACTATGTGAAAGACAATGGAGAAGGGGTCACAGACAGTGTGCAACTACAAGTTAAACCTTCGTTTGAAAACCAGGTACTAATGCGTGCATCATCCTCTGCCATCTATTCTTTGCTCACACTGTGTAATTTCCAGTGTTACAGTAAGTGGAAGATCCTCTCCTTTGTGATACTGTAGGAAGCTGGCTCTGTATATGCTATACCAAAGTAAGGTATAGTGTGCACAGAGTCCAGTGGATTCCCAAAGGCTTACAGAGGTAAAAGTAGACAATACCTTACTCTCTATTTGTGGTAGGGTGGTCGAGCAGTAAGGCTTTATCAGAGGGTAGTGTTAAGCATTTATTGTACACACTCAGGCAAGAAATGATGTCACACACTCTAAGACTGAACTCAGACCAACTGTTTTGTATAAAAATATTTCTTTGTTGTATTTTATTTTTAGAACCAAGCCAGATTTGGTGTAGGTAAGTAAAATAGTACTTTTCTGACATACTACAGTTGAATGCAGTTGGCTTTGTTACAGGTAGGTCAAATGTTCAGAAACAGTTGAAATGATTTTTGAGTTACTTTGCAATTACTTTGTGATTACTTTTTAGCTTAGTTTTTCTACTCAGTGTGATATGCCTAGATATCATACTGGGACATTTCCTAGATAAAAGGCAAGTAAGTCAGTTTTTGTAAACACACAGTTTCTTAGGGTCTCATACAATTTCCAACTCCAAACTTAGACCTTTTTTCACAGAAAAGCAGTTAATGCAATCCTATGGGAGGAAATTAAGTTATCGGTTTAACGGTAAGTACTTGGTTGTGGGAGTTGGGTTTCTGGAGTTAGAACCAGGGTTCCTCCAGGGTCAAGGATGCACTCAAAGAACACCATCAGTGGCACTAGGGCGGCCGGGTGCAGTGTGCTGAGGCCCAATGTTATGCAATGGGGAATAGGGGGCCTCCGGTTGGTGGCTGCTCACGGGCATGCCACTTGGCTGTGGGAGCAAAGCTCCTAGGGTTTAGCTCAGTTCAAAGGGGGATCCAAGTTAGCATACAAGGTGCACCCCCAGCGGCAGAGGGGCGGCCGGGTGCTGGATCGACGTCGGGAGCCCTGTTGGTTTCACTTGGGAAGCTCCGGTCAGAACAAACACTGCAGGCTCGGGCGCGAAGATCTTCTGGAGGCGATCACCGGTTGGTGAGGTAAGTTGGGATGTCGTGGGATGCCAGGACACCGTCGGTTAGGCCACCCAAGGCCGTGGGGCGTCGGGTGCAGGAGTGTCTTTTGATGTCAGATTTTCCTTACCGGCTCCGGTCGCGGTTGGGGGGATCCTCCAGATAGGGGCTGCAGGTGTCGTTGGGAGACTTGAGGTAGGTCAGGGATCACTGGATCCCAGGTCAGGATTGCCGAGGAGACCTCCTCGTGGTGTTGGGCCACTCGAACTCGGGCCGTGGGTTTCGAGTGCAGAGTGGTGCAGACTTGCGGATTTGGCCAGAGTCTGTTGGTGAGCAAATCCGGTGCTCACTGGAGACAAAGTCTTGTTAGGGAAGGCAGGGCAGGTTCTCCGGGTTCTGGGAGCTGCTGGCTGCAGAACACACCGGAATTCCGCGGGAGCAGGTTGAGACCGGGTCAGGCCAGTAGGACTGGGGCAAAGTCAGTTGCTGTCCTCCCCTTCTTCCTTCAGCTCGGCTCTTCGGTCCTTCTTCTTCTTTCTTTTTGTCTAAGGAGGCAAGGTTAGGGGTTGCCCCTACATACTACATTTAGGGCCATTTCACGTAGGTACAGGTTGGGACCAATGAGTCCCTTCCTTGGGGTGGGTACACCCCCTTTTATGCCACCCTCCAGTGGGAGGAGGGCATAAGCCTCACTCTGGTTGGCTGGGTCCTCCCATCTTCAAGATGGCGGGGATGAAAATAAGTTACTTACCTGTAACTGTAGTTCTCCACTATTGGAAGCTTTCATAGATTCACATGCTTGAATCATTCCCCGTCTTTGAGATGGGAGTCCCCAGTACATCAAAAAAGCAATGCTAAACCAATACAAAGCAGAAAGTGGGCCTAGGCCCATTTCAGTTTTGTAACCCATATCTCTCGTTTTGTAAAAGAGACCAAAATTAATCCTTGAACCAATCAGGACCCATCACCCTCTAGAATACCCCTGAGAGAACCTTAGACCTTCAGATTTTCCGAGCACTTGTGCCTAAGATAACCTTTGAAAAATCCAAAGGTGAGTCTCTCAGGGGAGGAGGACGGGTTGCATGTGAATCTATGAAAGCTTCCAATACTGGAGAACTACAGTTACAGGTAAGTAACTTATTTTCTTACTCCAGTATTGGAACTTTCATAGATTCACATGCTTGAATCAGAGTTGCTAGCAGTCAGTAGCACATTTTATTCCGTGCTTAAATAAATGCAAGAGTGTGTCTTAAATTGACAATTTGTAGGGAAGAAAGCTTTACGTGAGAAAACCATAGACCCCAAACAGATAAAAGAAACTTCATGCTTAAATCTACCAATTTAAAACATCATAAAAACAAACCTTTATCAGGGTAAACATCACATTATAAACATCCACCCCAAAAGACATTTATATGAAATAACATGTGCGTAGTTTAACAGTAGAAAGGAAGGAGGGATGAAGGAGAGAGCTCACCATCACTGGAAAAGGTTCCTCAGCACCGCTTGTCCTACTGCCACATCATTGTTAGCAGCTGCGTCCAAGCAGTAATGCCTAGTGAAGGTGTGAGTACTCTTCCAGGTAGCAGCCCTGCATATATCCTGGATAGGTACTCCAGCAAACAAAGCAGTAGATGCAGAGATTGCTCTTGTAGAGTGAGCACGTACCCGTGCTCTTAGAGGTTTTCCTGCTGCTTGATGGCAATACTGGATTGCATTCGAGATCCATCGAGCAATCCCTCTCTTGGATAGAGGATAGCCCTTTCTGGGCGCGTTGAAAGATACAAAAAGCTGTGACGATTTGCGAAAAGTTTTAGTTCTTTGCAGATAAAATTTCAGACAACGCTGAACATCCAGCGAATGAAGAGCTCTTTCCGCTGCAGTAGTTGGTAGAGGGAAGAATGTTTTAAGGATAAGAGGTTCATTCAAATGAAAGTCTGATGGCACCTTGGGGATAAACTTGGGATTAGTACGAAGAACCACTCGATCATCCCTAAACTGTAGAAACGGTTCCTGTATGGTCAGGGCCTGAATTTCTCCAACTCTCCTGGCCGATGTCAGTGCCAAGAGAAGAGCCACCTTCCAAGAAAGGAACTTAAGGTCCGCTTTATGAATGGGTTCAAAGGGATGTTTCATGAGTTGTGATAACACTATATTAAGATGCCAGAGAGGTGGCGGAGGCTTAACCGGAGGAAAGGTACGGAATAGGCCTTTCATGAACTGCTTTATGATTCTTTCGGACCATAACGATGGTCCTGAGGATGTCCTCCTAAAGATATAGCAGCTAGATGGACTTTAATTGACGCATGTGCGAGTCCAGATTTTGCCAACAGCAGAATGTAAGGAACGATCTCATGAGACGAGGATCTTAGAGGATGAACTTTAGAAACCTGGCACCATATACAGAATATCTTCCATTTCATCCTGTACGTCTTATTCGTACTCTGTGCTCAGGCATTTGAAGGAACTTCCCTGCATTCAGATGGAATCTCTAGATGTTGAAATTCACAGTGTTCAGGAGCCATGCTGCTAAGCGAAGTGATTTGGGATCTGGATGTAGCACTTGTCCCTGCGACATCGTCAGAAGAGATGGAATGGGATGGAGGAGAATAGGTTGTGCCTCCGAAAGAAGGAGAAGTTCTGTGAACCAATGTTGTCTGGGCCACGATGGGGCTATTAGGATCATCCTGCACGGCTCTGTCTTGATCTTCATGAGCAGAATTTGTGGTAGGAGGGGAATCGGCGGAAAGGCGTAGGCAAAGATGCCTGACCATGCCATCAAAAATGCATTCCCCCAGGATCCCGGTTCGTGACGCCAACTTGCGAAGTACCGGCATTTCTTGTTTTGAGCTGTCGCAAAGAGGTCCACTGTTGGCTTGCCCCATTTTAGAAAAATGCTGTCTAGGGTTTTCTGATGGATTTCCCACTCGTGGCAGGTAGACTTGAGTCTGCTTAACGTGTCTGCCGTGACATTCTAATCTCCCAGAAGGTGTTCTGCCTTCAGCGAAATTCCGTTCTGCAAGGCCCATCTCCAGATGCACTGGGCTTCCTGAGATAGGGGAAAAGATCTTCTGCCCCCCTGCTTGTTGAGATAATGCATTGCCGTTGTGTTGTCTGTTCTGATCAGCACAGTCGAGTTCTTTATCTTCGGCAGAAATGCCTGCAATGCTAATCTCACTGCTCTGAGTTCCAGCAAATTGATGTGAAGCTGCTGGTCTTGACATTGCCAACGCCCACTGACCTGGAGGTCTTGAAGGAAGGCTCCCCAACCTTCCAGAGAAGCATCGGTGGTGATCACATGTGGAGTCGGCGTGGTGAGAAAGGAAAGACCGACGGAAATGTTTTAACGTCGGGTCCACCAAGACACTGCGTGAATCATCCCCGGCGTGACCGTAATGACATCCTCGAAGGATCCTACTGCTTGACGCCATTGCCAATCCAACTCCTCCTGCAATGGACGCATCCTCAATCGGCAGAAGGGAATGAGAGGGATGCAAGATGACATTGTTCCCAGGAGTGAGTTGTATCGGCGAACTGAAAGTGACTTTCTTTTTGCGAATGATCGGGCCAGTGAAATTAGTTTTATTTGGAGAGAGAGAGAGAGAGAGAGAGAGGGAAACGCCTTGTTTATTGTGGTGTCCAAAATTGCTCCTAAGAAAGTGATGTTCGTGGAGGGGTGCAGAGATGACTTTTCCTCGTTCAGAGTCAGGCCTAACTCTGCAAACAGTCTTGTACATGCCACCGTGGACGACTGAACAGCTGCGTGTGAAGGTGTTTTGATTAGCCAATCGTCCAGGTAAGGAAACACTTGATGTCTCTGCTTCCTCAGAAAAGCTGCTACTGGAGCCAGACATTTGGTGAAAATTCTTGGAGCCGACTTGAGGCCGAATTGCAGTACCTTGAACTGGTAATGGCTTCCAGCTACGGCAAATCGAAGGTACTGCCTGTGGGAGGGATGGATGGGGATGTGAAAATAAGCATCTTGTAAGTCTAAGGTGGTCATATGGTCCCCTGGGTTTATAGCGATAGAATGTCCTGAAGAGAGACCATGCGGAAGGACTGTTTTTTGAGATAAGTGTTTAGAGTTCTCAAATCCAGGATCGGACGCCATTGTCGTAAGTTCTTGCGTACTAGCAAGAAACGGGAATAGAATCCCTTCCCTCTCTGGGAGTTTGGCACCGGTTCTATTGCTCCTTTTCGGAGTATTGTAAGAATTTCTAAACGGATGAGATGGTGTTTTACCTCTTGCCGTCCTGGTGGAGTACAAGGAGGGATATGGAGAACCTCCAACGTATGGCCGAATTGTATAAGATTGAGGACCCATCGGTCGGTGGTTATCTTCTGCCATTGGTGAAGGTGAAAAGAAATTTGCCCCCCTAAGGGAACTTGCGGAATGGTGGGAATGAGAATAGCTGGAGCCTGAAGTTCGTCATTGACGTCGAGAGGTGTCCTTTCCCTGATGTCCTGCTCTTCCTCTAGGGGCAGATTTAGAATACGCCCCTGACTGTGGCTGTCGTTGAACATACTGTTGCCGATACGGCTGGGAAGAAGTAGCGTACGAGGGGTATCTATATGTCGCGCAGCGGGATGTAACAGTGCACAAAACAGGGGAATAACGACAGGTCGACAGGGTTGATGCTTCGTTCAGCTCTTTATTCGATGTCTTTAAACAAAACTGCGGCTGTTGCATAGAAGTCCTCCGTTCCTGTAGGCCTCCCGGTTTTTTGTTCTTTTTCCCTTGGCCGCGTACCGCCTCTGTCTTGGCTTGTCCCGAAAACAAACAAACAAAAAAAGACCAATATCAATATTGGTGAAGACAGCGCTTCCAGTTGCAGGGAAGGGAGTGGAAGGGAACTGTCACCCGAATACCTCCACCACGTGTTACGGAGTGACCTCCCCACTAGAGCGTCCCCGGCCCGTGCCTAGCGAACCCGCGGAGCCTGGCACGTACCTTGTATAGCCACCCCACTCCTGGAGAGTGGCTGGGAGGCGCGTGGTCCCGTTGGCCTCCTGGCGTCTCCTTCTCGTCGGTGTCGGCGTCTCCGCAGTCGTTCCTTTTCTCCTTCCCGGAATCAGCGTTCTGCAGCGGTCCTCCTTTCTCCAGCGTTTCTCCAGCTGACCTCGCGTCGGCTTCCGCGCCTGTCACGGCTTCCGGGGTTCTTCTCCCTCTCTGGATCGGTCGTAATAGGTCCCGTAAAGGCAACGTCACAGGGCACTCCTCTCGGGGCTCCTCCTCCTGGCAGTCGAGGTGTTCCTTAAAGGGCCCGTTCCATGCCTGTATGCGAAGGGACAGTACGTCAGCTGGTGGCTCGTTAGGGGAGTACGGGACGGTAGTCAGTTCGTCGTTGTCGGTCCCCTGACACATACCCCCCCTAGGATTTCCCCGATCGGGGGAAAGAGGGAAGCGCGAGAGGAAGTCCGCATTGCCCTGCTCTTTGACCTTCCGGTGGCTGACTTCGAATTGGAATGGTTGCAGGACCAAGAACCACCGGAGAACCCGATCCTTACAGTCTTTGTTCCTTTGGAGCCAGGTAAGGGGTGCGTGATCAGTGTATAGCAAAAACGGTCGCCCCTCCAGATAGTATTGCAGCTTTTCTATGCTCCACTTCAGGGCTAAACACTCCTTTTCGATTGTAGGATAGGCTTGCTCTCTGAGAAAAAGCTTACTGCTTATCTACATGATTGGCTTTTCCAGTCCGTCGTTATCCAACTGGGAAAGGACGGCACCTATGCCTACCCCAGTGGCGTCAGTCTGTACAATGAAGGGTTTTTGGAAGTTAGGGGGAGTAAGTTGGGGGAGGAGGTCAGACAGTCCTTCAGTCTTTGGAAAGCTAGGAGCTCAAGTTCTGAAGGGGACCGAAGGCGAGAAGGGGTAGAGGTCTTTTTAAGTAGGTCGGTGAGGGGTGCGGCCATGTCAGAGAACTGGGGTATAAAGCGTCGATAGTACCCTACTAACACAAGAAAAGCTCTCAGTTCCCTTTTATTGGTGGGATAGGGGGTGTCTTGGATGGCCCTGACCTTTTCCGTTTGTGGTTCTATTAGCCCCTTTCCTAGTAAATAGCCCAGGTATTTGACCTTGTGGAACGCAAACTTGGATTTCTTTGCATTGATGTGCAAGTTGGCACCCTTCAACTCGGTCAGGATGGCAGCAAGGTGGTTTAGATGTTCATCCCACGTCTTGCTATATACGACAATATCGTCCAAGTAAGCTGACGTGTACCCTAGATGTTGTTTCAAGAGGGCATCCATGAGTCTTTGAAAACTAGCAGGGGCACCATGCAGGCCAAACGGTAGTACGGTGAAGTGGTACAACCCGTCTGGAGTGGCGAACGCCGTTTTTTCCTGATCCCGAGGGTCTAGTGGGATTTGCCAATAGCCCTTGGTGAGGTCAATAGCACTGATGTAACGAGCTTCCCCAAGTCTCTCGATGAGCTCGTCCACTCGGGGAAGGGGGTACCCGTCTTGTTTGGAAATGCGGTTCACAGCTCTAAAGTCTATGCAAAAACGGGTACTCCCGTCTGGTTTAGGGACGAGCACTATAGGGGAGCACCAATTGCTTTTGGAGGGAACCACCACCCCTAGGTTTAGCATGTCTGCCACTTCTGTTTTTTAAGGCTACCCTACGGGCTTCTGGTACCCGATAGGGTTTCTGTTTAATGGTGATCCCAGGGTTAGTGGGTATGGAATGGCTTGCTAAATGGGTCCTGCCAGGGACATCTGAAAACACCTCAGCGAAGGAGTGCATTACGCTCTTTAGCTCCTGAAGTTTCCCCTCAGACAGATCAGGACTAAGGACCGTGGCAGTGACTGTGGTAGAAGAGGCGGTTGCTACAGAAACCACATGCGTCTTGTTAGGAATGGGACCCAACCACTTTTTCAGCAAATTGACGTGGAACATTTGGGTTTTGGCGGGTGAAAGACGCAGTATGTATGTGGTTTTCCCGATTTTTCTTACTATCTTATATGGTCCTTGCCACTCTTTTCTCAACTTATGGGTGGAGGAAGGAAGGAGTAGTAGGACCCAATCACCGATTTGGTATTCTCTCCACCGTTTGCCTTTGTCATAGAACCGTTGCTGTTGGCTCTGTGCCTTGTCAAGGTTTTCGTGTGCCAAAGTCCTTAACTTGTGAAGACGCGCCTTCACTTGATTAGCATAATCTAGTAGGGCCTGGGCTTCTGTCACACCCTGTTCCTCCCAGCTTTGCCTGGTTATTTCCAGTAGGGTGCGAGGCCTCCTCCCAAACAGCAGTTCGAATGGTGAGACCGCCAGGCTACTTTGGACTGTACTCCTGATAACAAACCGGGCTAGAGGGAGGAGCTGATCCCAGTTTTTCCCATCCCCGGTCAAGAGCTTCTTCAGTGTGAGCTTGAGGTTACCATTATACCTTTCCACAAGGCCGTCCATTTGTGGATGGTATACGGAGGTTTTAATGTGTTTGATGTTCAGTTCTTTACACACCTCTTTCATCAGCCGTGAGACGAAGGGAGTCCCTTGATCAGTAAGGATTTCCCGGGGAAATCCCATTCGAGAAAACACTTCGATTAATCTCTGGGCTATTGCTGAGGTGGTGGCCGACCGCATGGGGAACGCCTCGGGATACCTGGTGGCGTAATCTACGATCACTAGGGCGTATTGGTATCCCTTGGTGGACTTAGGAAGAGGACCGATAAGGTCCATTCCTATTCTCTCAAAGGGACGGCCAATGATAGGCAGGGGTTGTAGCGGAACTTTTGGGGGAACATAGGGATTGCGTTTTTGGCAGATAGGGCACTCCTGACAATATTTCTTTACCTGCAGCTGGACCCCTGGCCAATAGAAACTATTCAGGATCGCCTGACTGGTTTTCTCGGCCCCACAATGACCCACCAAGAGGTGGGAATGACCGAAGAACAGGATTTGGTCCCTGAAACTAGCTGGAACCAATAATTGAGGTTCTGTTCCTTCCTTGGCGACCCAGTAAAGGAGACCATTTCGCTCCTCAAAACAAGGATAGGTTTTTCTGAGAGCGTCTCGAGTACCACGGGCGGTTTGCCAGGCATTGGTAAGGGAGGCGTCGTTTATCTGGGCTATTCTGAAGTGGTTGTCTATAGCCCAGGGTTCAGAAGTCAGGAGGGTGTTGTGAGAGGTCTGGGTGGTTGTATATCCCTTCAAGTTATTGGCCAAAAGAGCTGGAAAACAAGGGTTGTCTATACCCAGGATGAGCTGTTCTGGGAGCAAGGGGAGAACCCCTACTTCAGCAGTGGTTTCAAGGCCCGCTTCAGTACGGAGTTTTAACCAGGCCACTGGATACTCCTTAACGTCTCCATGAACACAACGTATATTAACAGTCCTCTTTGGAATGATAAGGGAAAGGGGTACTATGTCTGCCCTGGCTACTGAGTGTCTACACCCCGAGTCAAGGAGGGCGGTCACTGTTTGGTGGTTTACTGTTAGACTTACGTAGTATACTGGCCCCATTTCTTGAGCATAGAGTATGGATCGGGGAGCATAGCTAACATCCATATGTTCGTCCTCAGGTTTGTCCTTTCTTTTCCGACAGAACCTGGCGATATGGCCCCACTCGCCACATTCAAAGCACTGAGGACCTGTGGAGGGGAGTGCTTCGGGTCTTCCTGCTCGGGGTTTGAAGGAGTCACTGAAAGGTTTTGCTGGCTTCCTGTCGTTACGGGGTTGGGGAAGCCCCTTTTGCGCTCTCTCAGGTTCTTTACCCACATTACGTGATTGTGCTCGAGTGAAAGAGGTGGCCATTTCTACAGCATGTTTGATCGTCAGACCGGCGTGTTGCCGGAGCCACCTCTGGGTTCCGTAGGGCAATGCCTCGAGGTACTGTTCTAAATAGATCTTGCTCATTACTTCGTCCATTGTAGAATCCAACGTCTTCAGCCAGCGGTCAGCGGCGTCCTTCATTTTGAAATAGACGGTTTTTGGAGTGTCCCCAGGGGCCCCTCTTTCTTGCCTGAATTTAAGGCGATGTGCCTCATCGTCAACCCCCAACCGGTCCAGTATATACTTTTTTATCAGGCCATATGCAGTAGTACCGTCTTTGTTGATAATCTGATAGGCAGCCTGTGCCTCTCCGGTGAGCAACGGAGCGAGATAAAAGGGCCATCGATCCGTTGGCCAGTTGCTCGGGCTGCTCTCTCAAAATTCAAAAAGAAGGAAAGGGGGTCTTCTCCCGACAGGTATTTTTGGAGAGGTACTACAGTTCCAGGAGGGGCGGGTGTCCTCCCTTGTCCTAAGCCCAGGAGTAACTGTGACTGACCTTCAGCCAGCTTGACCAGATTATCGGCCTGGTTCTGTATGGCCGAAGAAAACACGGCCCGGTCCATTTCCGCCTGGTTTGCATTTTTCTCAATGGCCCACTCCAATTTCGCCTGGCCTTCCTTCAACTGATGCACGAGAGACTCCATCCTGTTTCGGTTGGTTGGTTATGCCCGCATTCTCCACCACTTTGTCCCGCAGCGGGATGTAACAGTGCACAAAACAGGGGAATAACGGCAGGTCGACAGGGTTGATGCTTCGTTCAGCTCTTTATTCGATGTCCTTAAACAAAACTGCGGCTGTTGCATAGAAGTCCTCTGTTCCTGTAGTCCTCCCGGTTTTTTGTTCTTCTTCCCTTGGCCGCGTACCGCCTCTGTCTTGGCTCGTCCCGAAACAAACAAAAAAAAAAGACCAATATCAATATTGGTGAAGACAACGCTTCCAGTTGCAGGGAAGGGAACTGTCACCCGAATACCTCCACCACGTGTTACGGAGTGACCTCCCCACTAGAGCGTTCCTGTCCCTGGCCCGTGCCCAGCGAACCCGCGGAGCCTGGCATGTACCTTGTATAGCCACCCCCCTCCTGGAGAGTGGCTGGGCGGCGCGTGGTCCCGTTGGCCTCCTGGCGTCTCCTTCTCGTCGGTGTCGGCGTCTCCGCAGTCGTTCCTTTTCTCCTTCCCGGAATCAGCGTTCTGCAGCGGTCCTCCTGTCTCCAGCGTTTCTCCAGCTGACCTCGCGTCGGCTTCCGCGCCTGTCACAGCTTCCGGGGTTCTTCTCCCTCTCTGGGTCGGTCGTAATAGGTCCCGTAAAGGCAACGTCACAGGGCACTCCTCTCGGGGCTCCTCTTCCTGGCAGTCGAGGTGTTCCTTAAAGGGCCCGTTCCATGCCTGTATGCGAAGGGACAGTACATCAGCTGGTGGCTCGTTAGGGGAGTACGGGACGGTAGTCAGTTCGTCGTTGTCGGTCCCCTGACACTATACTGCTGAAATACTCCCCTGTAGGAAGGAAGGCCCCTTCCTCTAGCTCCTCTAAAGGGCACCTTCGGATACTGAAGCGTCCCTAGTGCCTTCGCTGTGTCAGTATCTTTCTTAATATCTTGCATCACATCACCAAATAAAGCTTCTCCATCGAATGGAAGGTGTAGGACCTTATTTTGAACTTCCGGTCTAAATGAAGTAGCTCTGAACCATACTAGACGGCATAAAACCGCTTCACCCCCCAGCGATCTAAATGCTGTAGCTGCGATATCCATTGCACAATCAATCACTTCTGCAGATGCTCTTTCACCCTCCTGGAGGATTTTCCTAACTTCCGGTCTGCTCTCTTCGGGAAGCTGATCCATATAAGGAGCCAGGTCACACCACATCTGTCTGTCATATCTGCCCAGAATGGCCAGGGCATTAGCTGCTCTGACCAACAGAGCTGACATTGATGAAAAACGCTTACCGGCGTTATCCAAGCGCCGGCCCTCCCTATCCGGAGGTGTGGTAATGGGTGCCGATGGGTTTTTAGATCTCTGCTGAGCTGCCTGAGAAATAACCGAATCCGGTTTGGGGTGGCCCACCAAACAAGCTGGAGCATTCTCTGGGGCCTTATATTTCTTCTCCAAACTGGATAGCACTGGTGTCACTATCGCTGGTGTCTTCATGACCTTGAGTCCTTCCTCCCATATATGACCTATACTAGGAATAGCCCTCACCAATTTCCTAAAGGGCTCTTTAAAGTCATATAAAAAAACTATCCGTTTGGGTAGCCGGCATAGGTAGATCAAATCTCTTTGCAGCTCTCTCTAACAAGTTATGAAAACCATTAATATCTTCTGGTGGTGAGTCAATCGCTACAGGAGAAGGAGAAGAAGGCGTGGGAATGAGGTAGTCATACCACTCTCTATCTGGATCTCTAAGCTCTCCCTCCTCCTGATCATCATCCGTAGTAACCGGATCCTCTTGAGGGGCCGCAGTAGGTGATTTCTGTAAAGGTTCTGCAAGTATAGTTTGAACCCTCCTTGGAGTAGACGGAATAGAACGTGGACGAGGAACCACTGATGGTAATTCCTGAGGTACAGGAGCTGGGGGAAATCTCTTCCTGTAGTCAGCCAACATGAATTGTAGGTCCGTTAATAAAGAGGACGGCATGCAAACTACCTCCTCCTGATAATCTTGATGGTATTGTTGCTGAGGAGTATATTCCTGATATTCTCCATACTCCTCCTCAAAATCATCCTCCTGACACTTCACGTGCAACTGGGACGGACTGCTCGCATAGCCAAATGGCCCATCATCTTCTTCCTCAGAATCCTGCTCTTCCAACAGGTGAGATGGTAAAAGGGGTGTAATTTTGTTAGGTGAAGTAATTTCCGGTGTAATTTTCCTTGATCTGATTTGTTCTGTTTTATCCGGTGATTTCTCCCTCGTCGACGAACCCATCGACGAGATCGCCGACGAGATCGCAGACGACACCATCGTCGGAGACACAGCCGTAGAAGGTGATTTGGAAACTATTGGCGACGGTATTACCGCCAATGAAGTCGTTGTTACCGTCGTCGTCGTCGACCTTGCTGTCGGTGCTGCCGTCGTCGCTGTCGTCAACGTCTTCGTAGTCGTCGACGATACCGGCGTTGATACCATACTCGGCGGTGACAAAACCCTCGACGACGGAGGCCCCCCCCATCGCCGTAGATGCTGACGCCTTCTTCGTCGACACGCGAACTTCAACCTTCATCGACGACGATAGAGATGGTTTCTTCGTCGACGGTACCGTAAACGATGGAGCCTTTGTCGACGGTTTACACACAGGAGGCACTGAAGAAGGCTTTTTGAAGGAGTGCTTGATTTGAGGGGGTGTTTTATGCGGCTCAGAACTCACCTTTTTTACTTGTTTATCCACCGAAGAATGTCCCTTCCTCTCCTTCTCATGTTTATGAGGAGATTTTGAAGGACTGCGCCCATGAGACCCATGAGAGGTCTTTTTAAGGGCCTTTCCTGGATGCTCAACAGAAGAATGGGCGTGACGTGATCTTCTCTTCTTATGAGACCTCCTGGATGAGGAAGAAGAGGACGCCTCATCACTATCCTCACTAGAAATCACTTCCTTTCTGGATTTGAGTTTCTGAAGCCATATAAGAAGGCGCCCTTCACGATCTCTCAAGGTTTTATTAGAAAAGGTACGACATACCTTGCATTCCTTTGCCTTATGGTTGGGATATAGGCAATAAATACAGTCTTCATGAGGGTCATCTGTATAAAGCCTTTTCTTCGAGCCGGTAGCACAGGCTCTAAAAAGACCCTTCTTTTCCTTTTCTGACATAATTATGCTAGAATGATGACAAATCAGCACTGAAGATGAATCTGTAGATCTTGAATGTTGAAATGAAGCCAAGAACTCTTCTAAATTCACTAAGAATAAGAGAAAAACTGAGCAGAGCTCAGACGAGACTCCTTAGCACAACGTGCGGTAAAAAATCTGAAGGTCTAAGGTTCTCTCAGGGGTGTTCTAGAGGGTGATGGGTCCTGATTGGTTCAAGGATTAATTTTGGTCTCTTTTACAAAACGAGAGATAAGGGTTACAAAACTGAAATGGGCCTAGGCCTAGTTCCTGCTTTGTATTGGTTTAGCATTGCTTTTTTGATGTACCGGGGACTCACATCTCAACGACGGGGAATGATTCAAGCATGTGAATCTATGAAAGTTCCAATACTGGAGTAATGAGAGTTGTGCGTTGCCTCGCCTCCCTCACCTAAGGGGTGGGGTTGGCAAAGGTGGGCACACCTCTCCTCCTATTTTGGTTTACCCGCCGATTCTCCCGGCCAAAGAGGGGGTCAGAACCAGTGTGGGCCAGTTGCTGGGAGCAGCAAATGGCTGGGTCAGCTCACAAAGACGGCAAGCCTTTGAAGCTTTTCCTTTGTGGACTCTGCCCATCCTGGGGGAGGAGGCTTGGCACCTCTGCCCAGGAAGTGCTTTGTTTCAGGGCCCCAAGAGCAGGAGAAACATGTCTGGGGGGGCAGCTGACGAGCAGCCAGTCAGCCAGGACACTAGAGTCAGGTCTTTTTTCAGGGGGCATCTCTAAGATGCCCTCTGAGTGCATTTTGCATTAAATCCCACACTGGCATTAGTGTGGGTTGAATGTGCTGAGAAGTTTGGTATCAAACTTCCCAGTTTTCAGTAAAGCCATTATGGTGCTGTGGAGTTCGTAATGACAAACTCCCAGACCATATACTCTTTATGGCTTTACTGCATTTACAATGTCTAAGAATGGACTTAGACGCTGTAGGGGTACAGGGTTCATGCACCTGTACCCTCACCAGTGGCATAGTGCACCCAGCTAGAGGGGTGACTGACCTGTGCCATTGGCAGTGGGATGTAGGCATGTGTGCCATGTCCACTTTTCACTTTGTTCTGCACCAAAACACGCAGCCTCTAATGGCAGTGTGTGTGTGTGTGTCAGGGTACAGGGCCTCTAAGGGTGGAACAATATGTGCTGCAGCCCTTAGAGGCCTTCCCTGGTCACAGGTTCCTTGGTACCCATGGTACCTTTTACGAGGGACTTGCATGTGGCCAGAGAGTTGCCAAATGAGTGTGCAACAGTACAGTTTTAGTGAAAGAACATAGGCCCTGGGTACCTGGTTAGCAGGAACCTAGGGCACACTTAGTCAAAAGAGCATCAACATCAGGCAAAAAGTGAGGGGCAACCATGCAAAAGGGGCACTTTCCTACAGATACCGATTGGCAACTGTGTATTAACCTACCGCCTTTATGTTATGCTGTTAACACATAGCACAGCGCCTGCCACAGTTTTCAGTGGTACCCTAGCACTGTTTGCGCGTATACAGCTGGTGATGTACTGACTAAACCTTCAGCCAATACGGTCCTATGGTGGACTAGGTCTCATGACTCTAGCCTCAATCCTGGCCCGAGTGTTTGTAGCCATCATTTAATTTAATTCTGCGAACATTAGTCGCCATAGTTAAATTATGTTATGTTTTATGTTATGTTATGCTAGGGAGAATTATAGAGCACAACACTCACTACACTAGTAGATTTTAGAGTTGCAAAACAGACATTACTAAACATACATTAGTATATGCTGAAAATATATTTTTAGGATGCAGTGGAAAGTGTAATTACGGTTTTTGAGCTTCAAGTGCAAAAGCAGTGCGTTTCAAACTTTGCAGCCTGCCTTAAAAAGCTCAACCAATCAAGTTATTGCTCCTCCTTTTGGGAATTCACAAGTGACCCATTGAGGGAGAGCACACAGTTTGGTGAGTTGAGAGGAGAAATCCACTGGTGATGAAGAGACGACCCTGAGATGCATTTCTCATTCAACCAAACAGAAATGTCAACTTGTATTCTACTGGCCGACAACGAAGAGGGCAAAGTGCAGGTGTATCAAGACCTCTATGTATCTCCGTATATGCAGGGCTTGGAAGCAGCATTCTGTGGGAGAAATACCATGGCAGGAACTGTTTAACATCACCCATATACCAGACGACTAAGGCCGTCCCGGTCTGGACTGAAAAAAGAAAACATATCAGGAAAGACCTCAGTTAATCAAATTTTATAAAACACCTGTCTTTACTGTTTGTGAGATTATTGTTAGACTGCCTATGCTCTTGACTTCACCGATGGTAGTACCTGATGGATTGTCCTGCAATGTCCAGATGTCTATTGCCCATACCGAACTTGGTCCTCTGAACACCATTTCAATTTAGAATGGTGGAGCTCACAGAGTCACCTCGAAGATGATCAAGTAAATTACTCTCTTCGATATAAGGCTGTAACTATATGATCAGAACTTGCTTCTACAGTTTGATGGTTGGTAAAATCTGGCTGGTCAAAATAATGATTCAGTATTAGTAGGATCGCATCTGCTTTTGGGGTGGGGAGAAAGCCACAAGTTAGACAGGAAATAATACACTTTGCTTCGAAGCAAAGTTTGTTTACCATGTAAAATAAACTCAGATCTGCAAATACCATCATCTAAGAGTGTAAATTCGTTTAGTATTCATAAAAAGTGACTTGCACTCAGGGGTTTGCGCACATGTAGAGTTACACCAATATGATGTCTCGTGAACTGATGGCTCAGAGGAGCAGGTTGTGGATGCTCTTGGATTTTTTTCTCCAGTACTGAACTTTGAAGAATAGAGGCTTTTTTGGGGTACATAACAATATCGATGTCCTGCTAGCACATATCCTGCACCTCTGTGAGTGACCTACTATTTGTAGCTCAATTATAAGTATAACTGCAGAATGGATTAAAAGAAGTATAGAATACTAGAACCTAAGTATGAAATTAACCCATTTGATGAGCTCAAAACTCTGAGATATGAGAAGAACTCAATTGTGAGTAGTGAAGCTGGACACTGGGTGGACTTCACAGTGCTTGTGGGCATAACACACCAGGCAGAATGCTTGCAACTATCTTAATTCCCAAAAATACAGAATTAGGTATAGATGTAATTGGGACTGAACAATTCCTAATAACTATAGATAATCGAGTCATCTTCAAAACTATTAGGGACTTCCGTGAGAAACAGTACGCTCCTGAATTTTCAAGTGAAACAAAAGAGATATAAACGTGGATCTCCATTAATTGATTAAGCAGCATAGATAGTTCCCTAATGCTGACATAACAGGTGTAGAAATAATAACATCTATAGATGACCCACTTCTGGGCAAATCCCCAGGATTAGATGGCAAACCTTTCTTTATTTATAAAATATGTAAAGTCACGCTTGTGTCGCATTCGCTTAAACTGTTCTCATTTCTATTAGCCAGGCAGAGCATCTGGTTCGTGTAGAAAAACTTCTATAGGTTAAATCCCAAAGGAGGGAAAATATCCCTCAGAACCATAAAGCTACATACCCAGATCCTTACAGAATTTGTAGTGTAAGATTTAAGCTAAGATTTCTGCTAACAAGTTATCCATAGTTCTATCGGCCATAATATCAAAAGAACAAACAGAATTTATGAAAGAAAGGTTTAAAAGTGATAACTCCAGCCTTCTCTTGAAACAAGCTAATAAATGCTTATCCTTAAGAGCAGCAGTTACACTGGATGGTGAAAATGCTTGTTCGAGGCATGTGAGCTGTAGATCACATGCTTTGCATAAGATCGCCATCTAGTGTTGCGTCCGGATGTTTGCACTTTGTTTTTCTGGAAGAAGTTTTCCCTAATCACGAGGTAGAGGACTCCTCCCTTAGGTGATAGTGCGCATGGTCATCGACTCCATCTTCAGATTGTTTTTTTCCACCATCGGGTTCGGATGTAACTAGCTGCGCTCCGGTTCGACGTCGGTCCTTCTCGGCGCGTATCACTTCACATTCGGCAGTATTGTTTCCGATCGCGTTCCCCTTTCTTCGCGGACCGTGATTCCTAAAGAAAAATTTCGATCGGAGAGCTCATGGTAGGCCGTCGGGCCTAGCCCCTGGTTCGACTCGCAGTCGATGGAACGAACTCCTTTCAAGTTCTGTCCTCGGTGCCACGCGAAATACCCGGGCACCGACTCACACGAGGTGTGCAACTTGTGTTTGTCACCCGATCACAGAGAAGAACACTGCGATGCGTGCCGAGCTTTCCGCTCCAAGAAGACTCTTCGCGATCGTCGGGCCCGACGACGCGACATGCAGAGACAACAAACAGACTCCATTCCGGACCTCTTCGGACCTGAATCGGAGGAGGAGGAAGGCGGCGAGCCCATCAGAGCCGATGAGGAACAGGAAGACATCTTCATTTCCGAGCACAGCTCCGACGAGGATAAAGACATCCCGCATGGACAACGTACCGTGAGTACAGTCCCTACCTCGCCCCACCTTCCACTTCTATTGAAGAAAAAGGCTTCGGACCAACCTGCGCCTTCGGGCCCCAGTGGGCGCCGAGAACAAGCTTCCGAAGCCCCGCCTTCGGGCTCGGCACCGAAGCATAGTAAAAAGCCTTCAGGCTCCGAAAAGCCCCATGCCAAATCGGGCACCGAGCCAAAGACTCCAGAGCCGAAGAAAAAGTCTGGCACCGAACACCCTCCGTCGGCACCGAAACAACCTTCGGATCCGAAAATTCCAGCCAAGAAACCATCGCACCGAAACATTTGGAGCCGAAACTGAAAGACACGCCGAAATCACCTAAAAAACATGTTTTCGGTGATCCGCTTGACAAACCGGATCCGAAACAAAAATTCCTGGTTATACACCCAAAGACTGGGCATATCACCACTAAAGTGACTTTAAAGAGAGGTGCTACTACAGAAGAGGAATACCACATACCATTGAAGAAGAGAACTGTCGGGACTCCTCCTCTTCCTCTTCCTTCACCTTCTCTACCACAGACTATACATGTGCCAACTTCACCTGAGCACTCACCACCACACACACCTGACAATCAGGGTGATGGGGATGGGGATAATAATGATGACAATCAGCCTGGAGACGTGTGGGATGACTATAATATTGATTCTCCCACTGACAACGACCCAGACATATATCCTACCAGACCCTCTCCACCAGATGACAGTGTAGGATTTGTTGATTTGTTAAATAGGGCTGCTACTTACCATGGAGTCCCGCTACATAAAGAGTCCCTTGAAGAGGACTTCCTTTTTGAGACACTACACAACACACAAAAGTCTACACACATGTTGCCCATGTTGAAGGGCATGACCAGACATGTTGACGACATTTTTAAGGATCCCGTTAAAGCACGTATCCTTACCCCTAGGGTAGATAAAAAATACAAGCCTGCTTCATCAGATCCAGTCTACATAAAGGGTCAACTACCATTAGATTCATTAGTAGTTTCTAATGCACGTAAAAGGGCAAACTCCCAGACTACTGGAGACGCACCACCCCCAGACAAAGAGACTAAACTCCTTGATGGTTCAGGGAAAATGATGGCCTCCCAGGCTGCTAACTTCTGGCGTATTTCCAACACACAGGCGTTGCTAGCACGCTATGACCGCGCACACTGGGATGAGATGGAACAACTCATTCAATTTCTTCCCCAGGAACATAAATCCAAAGCGCAAGACTTGGTTTGTGAGGGACAGTTAATTTCTAATAACCAAATTAGATGCTCCCTAGATGCTGCTGATACATCTGCCAGAGCGGTGAACACTAGTATTCTTTTAAGAAGACACGCCTGGCTGCTCATATCAGGGTTTAAACCGGAAGTTCAGACTTCCATATTAAACACACCCTTTGACAAGGAACACCTTTTTGGACCAATGGTAGACACTTCACTAGATAAAATGAAGAAGGATACTGAAGTGGCTAAATCCATGGGAGCCCTTCAGTCTCCACAAGGGCGGGGTTCCTTTCATCCCTCCTTCTATCGGGCAGGATCTAAAAATACTTACTCTGACACTGCGTCCACCTATAAGGGCAATGACCAACCCTCAGGTTCCAAGGGATTCTTTCGAGGCAATTACAGAGGTAATAACGGCAAGGGCAGAGGTAGAGGTTCCAATACACGTACCTCGCCCTCCAATACAAAACAGTGACTTACCCACAGTTCCCCCCGACCACTTAACACCTGTAGGGGGACGACTGTCACAATTTCTACCAAAGTGGCATTCAATAACAACCGAAAAATGGGTTCTCCAAATTATCCATTCTGGTTACTGCCTGGAGTTCATCAATAATCCTCCAAACATTCCCCCAAAGTCACACAGACTTTCACAGGATCACCTGGACCTTCTCAAACAAGAAGTACAATCCCTGTTACTCAAACAAGCCATAGAGCCCGTACCACCAAAACATCAAGGGTCGGGCGTGTACTCTTTTTACTTTCAAATTCCTAAAAAGGACGGCTCTCTCAGACCCATATTGGATCTCAGAGAACTCAATCGTTACATACAGTCAGACCACTTCCACATGGTAACACTGCAACAGATACTGCCTCTTTTTCAAAAAGGCGATTTTCTTTCTGCTCTAGATTTAAAAGACGCCTACTTTCATATTCCAATCCATCCGGCTCACCGCAAATTTCTCAGGTTTGTGGTAGCAGGTCAACACTACCAATTCAAGGTGCTCCCATTCGGAGTCACCACGGCCCCCAGAGTCTTCACAAAATGTCTGGCGGTAGTAGCTGCGCATCTCAGAAGACAAAGCATACATGTTTTTCCCTATCTGGACGACTGGCTCATCAAAGCCAGCCCATATCAGCAATGTCGCAAGCACACTTCAGTAACCATTCAGCTGCTTCAACAGCTAGGATTCTCAATCAATGTGTTAAAATCACATCTTCAGCCAAATCAAATTCAGGATTACCTAGGAGCCACTCTAGACACTCAAAAGGCTCTAGCGTATCCCAATGCAGCCAGAATTCGAAACATTCAGGCGCTCATTCTAAAATTTCAACCCACTCAGTCACTTCCAGCTTGAGTATTTATGCAACTGCTGGGAATGATGGCATCTTGCATCATGATCGTTTCCCACGCCAGGTTACACATGCGTCCACTTCAAGAGTGTTTAGCCAGTCAGTGGAATCACTCACAAGGTCTATTAACCGATCTAGTGTTGGTAAGCGGCCGTACTCATCGCTCTCTGCGGTGGTGGAACACACAAAACCTGTCAAAAGGGCGGCCGTTCATAGACACGATTCCACAGACAGTATTAACAGCGGACGCATCCCTTACTGGCTGGGGAGCTCATCTTCTACAACACACAGTGCAAGGACGGTGGAGCATACAACAAAGGTTGCTTCACATCAATCATTTGGAACTCATGGCAATCTTTCTAGCCCTCAAAGCCTTTCAAGATCACCTGTCTGGCAAAGCTGTACTAGTCAGAACCGACAACATGACAGCTATGTATTACATACAGAAGCAGGGGGGAACACACTCTCTCCAACTGTCCCCTTAGCTCAACAAGTCTGGAGGTGGGCGATACACCACAACATTTATCTCCTAGCAGAACATCTCCCAGGAGTCAACAATCAAATTGCGGATCTCCTCAGCAGGCAAAGTTATCAGATACACGAGTGGGAACTTCACCCTCAAGTTCTCCACCCATACTTTCAAGCCTGGGGAGTCCCTCACATAGACCTGTTCGCAACACCCCAAAACGCAAAATGCCAAAGCTTCGCCTCCAGGTATCCACACCCGTTGTCCAAAGGCAATGCTCTATGGATGAACTGGTCAGGGATATTTGCCTATGCTTTTCCGCCTCTCCCACTCATTCCATCAGTGGTTCGGAAACTCAGGCAAACATCACTCACGCTAATACTAATAGCTCCAACATGGGCACGTCAACCCTGGTTCACAACCCTGTTGGAACTCTCTCTGGTACCACACCAAAAATTACATTTAACTCCCAGTCTCCTCACACAGAGCCATGGAGAAATCAAACACCCAGATCCCAAATGGCTAAACCTTGCGATCTGGCTCCTGAAGTCTATAGAGTTTGGTTATCTCAACCTTCCACCAGACTGTATGAACATTATTAGAGAGGCCAGAAAGCCTACCACAAGAGCCTGCTACGCAGCCAAATGGAAGCGTTTTGTTATCTATTGCAATAACAATCATATCAACCCTCTTGATGCTTCCATACAGAACATACTGTGCTACCTATTACATTTACAGCAGTCCGCATTGGCCTATACATCCATCAGACTGCATCTTGCTGCCATAGCAGCTTACCTTCAAAATAGACAACACTTATCGCACTTTCGAGTGCCTGCAGGAAAAAGGAGCGGAAATGGCGAAAATCCTATCTCCCCGATGACAGGAAGGCTTATAAAGATAGCCTAAAAACTTATCATACACTTGTAGAAAAAAGCTAAAATCAACTTCTTTCAGTCTAAGATTGCTACTGCCCAAAACAAGAGTAAAGACATTTTTAAGATAGCCAAATCTTTTATCTCACCGACAGCCTGTTCTAAGATAGGGCCTTGCACAGAGAAATGGTCAAAGCAGATTGCTCAATTCTTCCATGGGAAAATTTCTCTGATCCAACATGCTTTTTCTAACATATCTGAGGATGAGTTAACTTTTTATAATAGTGTCAATAGCAAATTTCATATTTTGGATCCTCCACCTCTTCTTGTTTTCCCTGAGCTTCAGCTGGATGAATCATTGTCCCTCCTTCAAAACATTAAGGGGCTGATTACGATGGCTGGCGGTAGCACATCCGCGGTGCTGGCGGAAAATGCCCTTTTCCGCACTCCATCGGCGGTCCCTGCGTCCGCCGTATTGCGATGGGCAAAGGTAGCCCATTTCCCATCCGCTGCGGTGTTTCGGGAACCGCCAGGAATTCACTTCCGCAGCGGTGGCGGACGGAGCCAAAAGGGAGGGACCGCCGTGCGGAATGCTGTTACGACCGCCGGTTGTATTACGATGCCACAAACAGCCCACCACACCGCTGCGGAGAATCCGGCCAATCGAGGATGGCGGTAGCAATACTGCGGATAGCTCCATGTGCTCGGGACCGCTGGGGAAACGGCGGTCTTTGGCCTTTCCGCAGCAAATCTGACCGCCGCGGACGGATTTTCAGCTTTTCCGCCGCTGAATCCTGGAATCTGACCGCCGCGGTAGGGAGTTTCTGGCGGTGCATCCTAATCTGGCCGGCGGTTTTTCCGCGGTACCTGCGGGTGGCAATTTCCCGCTAGCACGGCAGTCGGAATGCTTTTCCGTCCGCCATTGTAATCGGCCCCTAAGTCGGGTTCCCCTACCGACACCTGTCCAGCCAATATCTTGTCTCTGGTTGCCCCCACAATAAACCTGATTGTACACCAGCTCTTTAATACTTCCCTCTCCATGGGCATTATGCCCAAGTTGTGGAAGCATGCTAAGATTCTCCCTCTGATTAAAAAAACGAACGCTGATCCTATGGATCCGGCTAATTACAGGCCAATTTCTTTGCTTCCGGCTCTCTCTAAAGCCTTAGAGAAGCACGTCAACAAAGTTATTCAAAATCATATTGAAGATGGGAAGCTCCTCCATGATTCCCAGTCCGGCTTTAGGGCTAATTTCAGCACTGAGTCTGCGCTGCTGGAAGTGACAGAATTCATCAAGGGCAAATTAGACGTGGGAGGCAAGGCCGTTTTGATATTACTTGATTTATCAGCGGCCTTTGATACGGTCCCACACGAGAGGCTCTTAAACAGACTTAAAAATATCGGCCTGGATGGGATTGTCCTCTCATGGATGTCCTCCTATCTGGAAAACAGATCCCAGGACATTTGGCTTCCACCTTTTTCCTCCCCGGTCCCTGCCATCAATGTCGGTGTCCCTCAGGGCTCCATTCTCAGCCCTACACTCTTAAATATTTATCTTTCTCCCTTGGCCTCCTTGGTCGAGGAAGCGGGCGCTAAGATCCTCTCTTACGCTGACGACACTCAGCTTATTTTCTCGTGTGACAGAGGCTCCGATTTTGACGGGGTAAAGATCAACTCCTGTCTCGCGAAGGTTTTTAATTGGCTGAGGGTCAATCAACTTAAGTGTAATCCGTATAAGACGGAAGTGGTTTTCTTCGGGAAACTAGAAACACCTGATTGGAGGGCCTGGTGGCCCAAGGATCAGCCGCCCCCGCCCGCTGAGAAAGAGAAAGTAAAAAATTTGGGAATAATCATAGACAAAACATTGTCGATGCGTTCTCAGATCCAACATCTTTCCGGTGCATGCTTCGGCATACTCCGTATGCTAAAAATGTTTTTACCGCTCCTGCCGCTGGAGAGTAGAGGGACTGTTGTGCAGGCTCTTGTGACATCTAAACTCGACTATGTCAATTGCCTGTACCTTGGTCTTTCTAAATCCTTGACCCAGCGCCTGCAGGTGGTTCAAAATGTGGCAGCCAGAGCCATTGTGAGATCAAGACCTAGAGCTAGGATGACCCCGATTCTGAAATCCCTTCACTGGCTTCGTATTAAAGAGCGAATCGACTTTAAAGCCATGATCATCTTCTTTAAAGCCTTTCATAAGGTAGGAGCTGGGTACTTGAACAAACGAGTAAACCACTATCTTACATCTAGACCTTTGCATTCCTCTTACGCTAATCTGGCCATTGTGCCCAAAACTCGCCTTGTTCGCACTGGCGGTAGATCCTTCGGCTTTCTGGGTGCCAAACTATGGAACAGCTTGCCAGAGTTCCTGAGGCTTGACACAAATCTACTTTCTTTTAGAAAGAATCTAAAAACATGGATTTTTAACCAATAATTGGCTTCTTCCATTCCTTTTCTCTCCGCTGTCCATGCGCCAGGACACTCTAGCTTGAGTAGCTGCGCGCTTTATTAAATACTGCATTTCATTTCATTTCATCAAAGTATTCATGGAAGGCCTAAAAAGGATAATACCACCAAGACTTCCACCTGCCCCAGTATGGAACCTTAACATAGTCCTCACAAGGCTAATGGGTCCACCATTTGAACCCATGCACAAATGTGAACTACAGTTCTTTACTTGGAAAACAGCTTTCCTCATTGCAATCACTTCATTGAGGAGAGTGGGTGAACTACAGGCACTAACCATGGAAGAACCCTTTTTCCAGTTACATAAAGATAAAGTAGTTCTTCGTACCAATCCTAAATTCTTACCTAAGGTTGTATCTGCATTTCACATCAATCAGTCGGTTGAATTACCTGTGTTCTTCCCTCAACCTGACTCTGTTGCAGAACGAGCTTTACATACCTTAGATGTCAGAAGAGCTTTTGTATTACACTGAAAGAACAAAGTCATTTCGTAAAACCAAACAACTATTTGTAGCTTTTGCACCACCTCACAAAGGCAATACTATTTCCAAATCAGGAATTGCTAGGTGGATTGTTAAGTGTATTCAGATTTTTATCAAAAAGCCAAAAGGACTCTCACAGTACCCCTAGAGCACATTCCACTCGCAAGTTAGGGGCTACAATGGCTTTCTTAGGGAATATACCTATTACCGATATATGCAAAAGCTGCAACATGGTCTACACCACACACATTCACCAAGTACTATTGTGTAGAAGTGTTAGCAAGACAACAAGCTAATGTGGGCCAAGCAGTACTAAAAACGTTATTTCAGACAACTCCAACAGTTACAGGATAGCCACCACTTCAGGGAGACTGCTGTATAGTCTATGCAAAGCATGTGATCTACAGCTCACATGCCTCGAACGGAAAATGCTACTTACCCAGTATGCATCTGTTCTTGGCATGTAGAGCTGTAGAATCTCATGCGCCCACCCACCTCCCCGGTACCTGTAGCTGCTGTAGTTTTCTGTTTTACTAAACATACTTACGCATGGACATCTATATTCTTTACTACTACTCCATTCTCTCACCCTTTGCGGAAAACAATCTGAAGATGGAGTCGATGACCATGCGCACTATCACCTCAGGGAGGAGTCCTCTACCTCGTGATTAGGGAAAACGTCTTCCAGAAAAAAAAAGTGCAAACATCTGGACCCAACACTAGATGGCGATCTTATGCAAAGCATGAGATTCTACAGCTCTACATGCCAAGAACAGATGCATACTGGGTAAATAGCATTTTCCTTTATAGGGTGTCACAACGTTTCTTGCAGATATGCTGAGAAATTCCAATTTGGGTGAGAACTTCATTAGGGCAGCCATGGAACTCTATCTATAGCCAAAAGCCAATGCCAAACAGTTCCTTTTCAGACGTTTTACTGTTACGACAAGGTACCAGATAGGACTTCCATCTGTCCCCTCTTCTTTTTCTTATCGCAATTGAACCACTTCTTAAAGCCTTCAGATAAGAAACTAAGGGCCTAATTTAGGGTTTGATGGATGAAGTAGTGTCCGCTGGTATGGGAGATAACATTACCTTCGCCATCCCGACAGTATTGCATCTGCCCTAATTAGAGATGACCGCTAGCCGAGTAGTCATTTGTGTACATTGAAAGGCACTGCTGTCACTGTGGTTCCTTTCAGTGCACTAAAAGATTGGGGACGGCTGCTGTTGGTTTTGACAGCTGGCCACCAAACTGGTTTTACATTTTTTTCTTTTAGAAACAAACTCCCGCTTTGGGAGTTTAGTTGTGAAAAACAAAAAATAAGAATGGCCGCCACACCCTGGAAGGGTGTGCGAGTCATTATTATTTTTTTTTTAACTATCCCACACCCCTTGGTTTTTCCTGGCAGTGACGACAGGAAAAAAGACATTACACCGTTCACCCTAAATAGGGCAGGTGGTGTAATGTTCTTCCGTTGGCCCCTACTCCGTTGGAGGAAATATTCTGTTGACGGAGCAAATGGAGGCTCCTTCACTAGAATACTTCAGAACTATTTTCTCTAAATGAGGCTGGTAGACTGAAAGTTTGGTGGGTAGGACACTCCATCATGTTTGCAATGGAGTACTCTGTCTGCCACACTTTAAATTGGGCCCTATCTTTTTGCATATTAATATATATATGACAAAGTCCAGTCTAACCACGTCACAAATAATACACACAAATTTGTCATTATTTATTAAGCAAAAAAAACAGAAAACGTTCAGCAGCATTGTGTGAAAAAGTAAGTGCATCTTACAGTTCCGTTTCGTGTGGACCCCACTTTGGTTGAAACACATTGAAGTAAGCCTTTTCCTTAAGAGTAAATCAATCTTTCACATCACCTACGAGGAAGTCTGTCCCAGTCCTTCCAAAACTACTTAAGCTTCGTGAAGTTTGAGGGCATTTGTTTATGCACAGCCCTCTTTATCACAGGTGAGATTACATATCACTTTACCATTGACATTATTGAATTGATGGCATCACTATGGATACTATATAATTTCTTTGTTCACAAAAATGTTGCTGTTTAATGATGTTTTGTTTATGCCTTTCTTGTTCTACTTTGTGTTGTTTCTCACACATGACAATGTTCTCCAGGCCGTGACAATATGTTCCTTTCTATATGATAGGTAGTGCTTTCTCTTTCATCCAATGAATCTCGGCCTGGTGATCTTGTTGACATCGAAGTGAAAGCTGCCAAGGGAAGCTGTGTCTGTGTTGCCACAGTGGATAAGAGCGTCTACCTCCTCAGAACTGGTTTCCAGCTCACCCCTGAAAAGGTGAGGCCCCGCCCTGAGCCACAGCGAGGAATAAATGTCATGAGTTGATACTGCTCACTTCAACTACTCCTCAGTGCCTGCACCAACCTCCCGGTTTTTACATTCACACTGGCAAAAAAGCAATCATGATGATTAATATGCACTCGAGTCATCACACATGCAGCATCAAGCATGTGCCCCTATGCGTCATGACAGTACAGTTGCGCCACCGTGATGACCTATATGCTTGCATAGGAGTCATGACATGACAATTTTGCTTTCTTTTTTATTTAATGTTGATACCCATCTTGGAGAGGTACATTTAAAACAAAAACGTTCTTGTGTATGTTATGTCCCACTGAAAATGTTTAAAATTCCCTGTAAGTTTGCCAATTTAAGTAACTCCTGGAAGGCTAAAGGGATGATCAAAAATGAACGGAATGCCAAGGATAATTATTGTTCCTGTTTCCCCTTGGTCAATATGTTTCAGTCGCTAAATGGCCCTGTCCGGGTTCCCTGGCCTTCTTTGGGACCTGGATCCATATTATATTCATATAGTCACTCAAACGTAACTATACTGTGCTCACTCTCACAAAACAATCATGCGTTGCATGCTGTAATACTCGCATATTTTTGTCAAAATAGTAGTCACAATAGTCCCTAGTTGTTGGAAATGATGGCCCCACGGAGGTTGCAACATTGGGCACCATAATAGTCACACATTTGTCAAAGGGAAAGCTTTTCTGTGATCCTATTGTTGGTGCGACCTCTCCCTGCTAGAGAGCTCATGTTTTTAATCACGCCACACATCTTCCCTAACAGGCCACACCTCATCTTTAGTTGGAAATAGTCCTTCACTCCTAAACTGCTCTTCTCTTCAGGTCAACAACTGCATGGTGAAGGCATACATTTTTTCTTGCAGGAACATATTGTTCGAGGCATGTGAGCTGTAGATCACATGCTTTGCATACTCCTGCCATCTAGTGTTGGGTCCGGATGTTTGCAAGTTGTTTTTGTTTGAAGAAGTCTTTCCAGTCACAAGGTAGGTGACTCCTCCTTTTGGTGATAGTGCGCATGAGCATCGACTCCATTGTTAGATTGTTTTTTTCCGCCATCAGGTTCGGACGGGTATTGTTGCGCTCCGCTTCAGAATCGATCCTCGGGTTCCCCCTTGGTGCGCACTTCTCTCTACCTCGACGGTATTGTTCTCGAACGCGCTTCTCTCTCCGCGGTTCGAATAAAAACTCAAGACTTCAACATTTCGGTCCGAAGATCTGCGGGCGGCCTTCCGGCCCACCCGGACCCCATTTAAATTTTGTCCTCTGTGCCACGCGAAATATCCGCGCACAGACTCATCAGGTGTGTAATTTGTGCATGTCCCCCGAGCACAAGGAGCAAGACTGCGACACGTGCCGATCCATCAGATTAAAGAAAACTCTCCGTGATCGTCGGGCTTGACGTCGAGAGATGCAGCGGTAGCGGCTGGATGTTACACCGACACCAGATTTCTTCGGAGAAAACTCCGAACAAGAAGAGGTATGAGAGGCAGAAGAATAGGTGGCTTGGGCTACGTCCGACTCCGGTTCAGAATTGCAGATCGACCTCGAAGATGATGATGTGCCGCAGGGACAAGGGGACGTGAGTACCGAAGACACCTTCTCCCCCTCTCCCACCGTCCCTAAAAAATCTAAGGCTTCAGCACCACCTCCGCCTCAAGGCCAAGGTCAGCACCGAGAAGAGGTTTCTCACGCTCCGGCGTCTGGCTCAGCACCGAAACACTCTAAAAAGCCTTCCGCTTCGGGAAACCTTCGAGCTCCAAATCCAAGATCGGTTCCGAACCGAAAACTTCGGATCCGAAACCTTCGACACCGAAACCCAAGAAACCCTCGGAATCGAAACCTTCAGCACCAAAAGGACTTTCCGGCTCGGCTCCGAAAACTTTGATGCCGAAAAGCAAAGACTTGCCTGCAACACAACCAGATCCAAATAAAGACACTGTACCTATTAAATTGGATCCCAGACAGAAAAAACTGTATATTCATCCAGATACAGGACACATTCATGCTAAATCACCATCTAAGCACAAGCTTCCCGATGATGATGACCCATACAAAATTCATTTGAAGAGGAAAAGTGTAGGCACTAGCCCTTTCCACAGATTTCCATCTCCTCCTCCTCCTCCCTCTTCACCACAGCTTGATCCATTAAATATTACACCTAGTCAGTCTCCTCCACCTCAACTTGACACAAGTGACACTGACGATGATGATGCACAACTACCAGATCCTTGGACAGATTACACTACTGATCCTCCACAAGATACAGAGCCAGATCTTTATCCTGCCAGGCCATCTCCACCGGATGACAACCTGTCAAACCAACTGCTTATTGCCAGGGCAACAGAATACCATGGGGTGGAGCTACATAAAGAGTCTTTAGAGGAAGATTTTCTCTTCGACACTCTAGGAACACATAAATCTAATCAGACACTCCCTATGCTCAAGGGTATGTTAAGGCACACGGATGATATTTTTAAAGACTCTGGGCCCGAATCTGATGCGGGTTGGAAAAGCTTCCCGACCGAGGGCCTGATTCTGATGCGGTTAGGAAGGCCTCCTAATGGCATTTGCTCCTTCCAAATCGGATCGGGAACGTGTCTTCCCGACCAAGGGCCCAATTCTGATGCAGTTAGGAACAAATCTTCCCATTGAAGTCAATGGGAGTTCAACCAAATCGTATCTGGAAGCATCCGGATGCATCCTACTCCGCCGGTCGGACTTTCCCGATCCGAGTGGGTCGGAAACCATTTCCCAACCGATTCGGTCGGGAAGCTTTTCCAACCCGCATCAGAATCGACCCCTTAGTCCATGCTAGAATTCTTACTCCTAGAGTAGACAAAAAATATAAACCTTCCCCCACAGATCCAATTTTTATTTAGGGTCAGTTACCACTTGACTCTTTAGTGGTATCAAATGCCAGAAAGAGAGCTAATTCTCAAGCATCTGGGGATGCCCCTCCCCCAGATAAAGAGTCAAAGCTTATTGATGCTTCGGGCAAACGTGCAGCGGCGCAAGCAGCTAATCAATGGCGTATTGCTAATACGCAGAGCCTACTGGCAAGGTATGATAGACCCCACTGGGACGAAATGGAACAATTACTGCAGTTTCTCCCAGAGGAGCATAGGGCAAAAGCTCAGGACTTAGTCCAAGGAGGGGAATTAATTACCAATGCCTCTGTCAGATGCGCTCTGGATGCAGCTGACACCGCAGCTAGAGAAGTGAATACCAGCATCTTACTGAGACGTCATGCTTGGCTACGGATTCAAGCCTGAAGTCCAACAATCCATACTAAATATACCTTTTGATAAAAAGCACCTTTTTGGCCCTGAAGTCGATTTAGAGCTGGAAAAAATGAAAAAGGACACAGACGTGGCAAAATTGATGGGAGCGCTTCAATCTCCCTCAAATAGAGGTTCCTTTCGGCGCTCTTTTTATTGGGGAGGGTCCAAGTCTACAGGCACTGACCAGAACACTTCCTCATACAAAGGCAGTTCCCAAACCTCCTTTACAAAAGGATTTTTCAGAGGGGGTTATAGGGGAAATAGTCCCAGGGACAGAGGTAAAAACACCACACCTCGCACTTCCCCTTCCTCAAGCAAACAGTGACTTCCCAACACTTCCCGCCGACTATTCCACACCAGTTGGCGGAAGTCTTCAAAACTTTCTCCCCATTTGGAACTCACTAAAAACCGACAAATGGGTGCCTGGAATTATACAACATGGCTATTGCCTGGAGGGTGCACAGACATAATATCGATGTTGGAATATCGATGTGCCAGAATATCGAGTTTTTAATATCGAGGTGGAACAATATCGACATGCAAGAATATCGTTGACCAGAATATCGACATGAAGGTAAGAAATATCGGTTTTTTTAATATCGAAGTTAGTAATATCGTTAGTAAAAATATCGTTGTTAATAATATCAACATTTATTTTAGTGTTTTGTATTTTACTATGTGTGTTTAAAGTATGTGATGTAATTATTTTGTATAAGTATAGTTTATTTTTAGAAGTAATTAATTTTATGTTAATTAATTTTTGTGTATTTTAGTTCCGTAGCGGGTTGTGGGTTTATAGGGGAATAGTGTGGGAAGTAATTTAATTAGAATACATTTATTAATAATTTTTAGAAGTTATTAATTTTTTTTAAATTACAATTTGCGTTTTAGTTCCGTAGCGGGTTGTGGGTTTACAGGGGAATAGGGTGGGAAGTAATTTAATTATAATTTAATATTTTATATTGTTAATTGTGATAATTCAATTGTTATTAATTAGGTATTTATTGGTTATTAATTATTAATAATTAATTGGTTAATATGTTAATTGTGTCATTTTTTTAGGAGCGGGTTGTGGGTTTATAGGGGAATAGGGTGGGAAGTAAATTAATTATAATTAATTAATTAATATTTCTAATTAATTAATATTTATGTATTTAATATTTTATATTGTTAATTGTGATAATTAATTTATTAATTGGTTATTAATTATTAATTAATTGGTAAATATGTAAATTGTGTTCTTTTTTTAGGAGTGGGTTGTGGGTTTATAGGGGAGTAGGGTGGGAAGTAATTCAATTATAATTAATTAATATATTTTTATTAATTAATATTTATGTATTTAATATTTTATATTGTTAAATGTGGTTATTAATTTGTTATTAATTAGTTATAAATTGGTCATTAATAATTATTAATTATGTTAATTGTGTCTTTTTTAAGAGCATGTTGTGGGATGATAGGGGATTAGGGTGGGAAGTAATTACATTTTAATATTTTTATTAATATTTTTAATATATTATTTATTTAATTTTATTTAATAGTGTTAATTCTGTGAATTAATTTATTACTGATTGTTTTTAATTTGCTTGTTAATTGTTATTAGTTAATTAATTGTTAATTTATTATGTTAATTGTGTTATGTTTTACAACATTGGTGGGGTTATTTATAGGGGAATATGGTGGGAGGTAAATTAATTTTAATTAGTTAATTATTTGTTAATTAATGTTCATTATTTTGCTGGAGTGGGAATAGTAAATTATTCCCCTCCACTATCCAACACTTTCATACTGTTGCACTTGCTGGAGTGTGAATAGTAATTTTTACCCCTCCGCTATCCAACACTTTTCCTACTGTTGCACTCGCTGAAGTGGGAATAGTAATTTTATCTCCTCCGCTATCCAGCACTTTCTCTATTGTTGCACTCGCTGGAGTCGGAATTGTAATTTTATTCCCTCCGCTATCCAGCACTTTCCCTACTGTTGCACTATCTGGAGTGGGAATAGTAATTTTATCACCTCCGCTATCCAGCACTTTCCCTACTGTTGCACTCGTTGGAGTGGGAATAGTAATTTTATCCCTACGCTATCCAACACTTTCCCTACTGTTGCACTCTGGAGTGGAATTAGTAAATTATTCCCCTACGCTATCCAACACTTTCCCTACTGTTGCACTTGCTGGAGTGGGACACAGGGTTGAATAGTGAGACTCCCCTCACAGAGAACTCACTTATGAATCTCTTTGAGAGACAGCTAAAATCCTCATTAAAGGAGGCAGTAGAGGCTGCACTTACAAAGAGGAAAAGAGATATTCCTGAGGAAGAAACAGCAATTTCTTCTGGAGGAGGTAAGGTCTTAAAAAAGTCTAAACACCTTGAGCCTCATGGTAGCCTGCGCGCTACAAGTGACCGAGTTTTATCCATTGGTAGCCTGTGTGCTACAGACGGACCAGGTGCCCCGAGCGGCACAAAGAGAATGAGCGACCTTCATGGCGCAAAGAGTACAGGTGTCCTTCGCGGCACACAGAGACCAGGTGTCCTCCGCGACACAAGAGACATCACCCCTACTGATGATGACGACTACTTGTCCCCAATCGACATTGATGATGAGGCTGATGAGTACATTTTCGATCCTCTAGAAAAATGTGATGATGACCTCCTTGACGAGGAATTAGGGCAACCCAACAACTCCGATTCCATTAAGGACCCGTCAGGGATGGAGCTGTTTAACCCCTCCAAGGTCACCCATCCTAGAGGATCCGATTGGTGGCCCTTGGACCACGTAGCTAAATTTATTAAGGCTTGGATTAGGAAGCCCCTTGAGAGGGATTCACGAAATTTGATGAGGTCTGAATGCCCTAGACCTTTCTTGGGCAATAAGGCAGGCATGACTCCCAACCTAGATCCAGAGTTACTGACCTTCCTGTTTAAAACAGGAAGGGATCCTCGGAAGGGTCTGGAACGCTGCCTTAAGCAGTGTCAAGATAAGTTACTGGACACTCTAGGCCCCCTTGAAGAATTCTAGACTTTGCTGAGGAGTCAACGTACTCTATGCCTTCTCGGAAATGCCAATGCAAGCATTACCTCCGAAAGGCGAAGGGCCATTTTAATGAGGATGAACCCCAAGTTAGGGGACCTGGCCAATAAAGACGTACAGGGAGACCCGAATGGGCTACTTTTCGGGGAGACCTTTATGAAATCCCTTGGCAAGTATGTCTCCACCTTCTCCGCATTCAATAAGGCCCAAACCAACATGAGGCGAATGTTCGGCGGTAGAGTTTTTGGAAGGGCTGACAGGGCAGGACCGGCTGCCAGCCGTGGATACAATAGGTCCTCCTTCTATCAACAGAACTAACGCGGGTTTGGAAGATACTTCTGCGTGAACAATACCTTCTTCCCTCAGAGGGGCCGCAACAGTCGCACTCGAGGCGGTGGCAACCGGGGAAGATTCCAAGGACATCAAGGTAAGGATCCTTTCTCCTGGTTCTGCCCTCCCAAAGGTAGGGGGAAGGCTCTCTCTTTTCAGTCAGAATTGGTCAACAATTACCAACGATGCTTGGGTATTAGAAACAGTAAGAGGTTTCAAAATAGATTTTATTACTACCCCTTTCCAGACTTTCCAACCCAGAGAACTTACCCTGGACCAGGAACAATCAGGTCTGGTGGATGCAGAAGTGAGTCAAATGCTAGCCAAAGGGGCGATTTACATCGTCTCAAACATTGGCCCCGGGTTTGTGAGTACAATTTTTCTCGTCAAGAAAAAAGAAAAGGGTTGGCGTCCTGTAATACATTTAAAGAATTTAAACACCTTTCTTGTGTACAGACACTTCAAGAGGGAGGGTATCCATCTTCTGAGAGACATCCTCCAACAGAAGGATTGGCTCATAAAACTAGATCTCAAGGACGCATATTTTATAATCCCTATGGATCCTGAATCTCAAAAATAACTAAGGTTTGTATGGAGAGGTGTTACCTACCAGTTTCGTTGTCTCCCCTTCGGCCTCTCTTCAGCACCTTGGTGCTTCACCAAGATCCTGAGACCAGTGGTTGCCTCTCTAAGGAGAAGAGGAGTTCGTCTAAGTATCTACCTAGACGATATCTTACTGATGTCTCAAAGCCAGGAAGAACTGCTAATTCACATGAAATGGACTGTGGACCTTCTAGAGAGTTTAGGTTTCATCATCAACATAGAGAAATCTGTTATGACGCCTTCGCAAAGAATGGAATTCCTAGGTTTCCAAGTAAATACATGCTTGGCCCAATTACAACTTCCCTCAAAAAAATTATCAAAGATAAAGAAGGAAGTTTCTTATGTTTTATCCAAAGACACAGTGAGTTTGAGGGAACTAGCAAGAGTAGTAAGTCTCTTATCCTCATCCATTCAAGCAATCTCGCCAGGTCCACTTCACTACAGGGCCCTTCAGAGACTAAAATCTTTAGGCCTGAGGAAGGGTCTTTGGTACTCAGACAGCGTTCCCCTGTCTCCAGAGGCGCGAGAGGATCTCTTATGGTGGCGGAACTACCTAGACAGTTGGAACGGGAAAGCAATATTCAGAAATACTCCGGATCACATTCTGGAATCCGATGCGAGCAACTTAGGCTGGGTGCCAGACTAGGAAAGATAGAAACAGGGGGGAAATGGTCCCAAGAGGAACTTCCTTTACACATAAATTGTTTAGAGATGTTGGCGAGCTTGAACGCCTTAATGAGCTTCAAGTCACTTCTAAAAAACAGCGTAGTTCTAATCAAACGGGACAATTTTACGGCCGTCTCCTACATCAACTGCTTGGGAGGAGCAAGGACAAGAATTCTGGCAGACCTAGCCAAGAAGATTTGGTACTTCTGCTGGAGTCAGAGAATAATCCTGAGAGCAGAATTCATCCCAGGCCATCTAAACACTAGGGCAGATTGAAATTCAAGGTTCCTAAGGGACTCGAGCGATTGGAAACTGAATCCTCTAGTCTTCCAGAGAATTCAAGACCTATGGGGTCCCTTCGAGATAGATCTTTTTGCCAGCAGACTGACCTTCCAGATAGATCAGTACCTCAGTTGGAGACCAGATCCCCTAGCATTTGCAGTGGACGCTCTTCTCCAACCTTGGAACATACTGAGTTGCTATGCCTTCCCTCCCTTCGCACTAATCCAGAGAGTTCTCTTGAAAGTTCGAATGGAGCGTTGCCGCATTGTTCTAATTACTGCTTTCTGGAATTCTCAAATATGGTTTCCAGGTGTGATGGAATTGGCAAAAGAAATTCCACCCCTTATCCCAGGGAGTTTGGATCTCCTTCAGGGCCTAGAAGGAGAGGTACACCTTCTTCTCTTAGAAGGAAACATGAACCTTCTTGCCTGGAAGATTTCAGGGGTTCAAGAAGATACTCAGGCCTTTCAGGAGAGGCTAAAAGCCTACTGGATGAGTCATGGGCTCCGGGAACAAGGAGAAGATAAACCAGTGCATGGAAAAAATGGTGTAGTTGGTGCCTGGAACGGGATATGGATCCCGTGGACGCACCTGTAGTAGAGGTAGCAAACTACTTAGTGGACCTTTTCAATTCAGGGCTATGTTATAGAACAGTAAATTGTTACAGATCAGCAATTTCTGCAGGGCATTCCTTGTTAAATGATCTTCCTATTGGTACTGATCCCTTAATTCGTAGAGTGATGAAAGGAATTAGACTTAAACGTCCTCCTAAGCCCAAATATGACTCCTTATGGAACGTAAACCTTATCTTCGACCTTTTTTCTTCATGGCCAGATAACTGTTTCCTTATAAGGAAACAGTTATCCATTAAACTAGCTACACTACTTTGCCTAATATCTTTTAGAAGAGTGTCTGATGTTAAGGCGTTAGAGATATGTAACAGAATTTATTCCCTGGATGGGGTGTTGTTCGAAATATGGAAAAGGACCAAGACCATGTCTGAGAACATTTTCTACCCTTATTTTTTAGATTACCCCAAACTATGTGTGGTAAGTTGTATGAAGGTGTATGAACAGAAAATGATTGTTTTTAGACCTATCAATGAAAGTCAACTACTGATTTCCTTTGTCAAACCCTATAAGGCAGTCTCTTCTGCTACAATTTCGAGATGGGTCAGAACAGTGATGTTAGAACCAGGTATAGATTTAGCCAAATTCGGCGCACACTCTTCCCGTGGCACTATGGCCAGTAAAGTATTCTGGGTGGAGGATCCCTTTCAGATATTCTTAAAGCAGCAGATTGGTCAAATGCTAACACTTTTGTTAAATTTTATCTTAAACCTGTAGAACATGTAAGCAATATAGCATTGAAAAGCTTTAAACTTGCATAATGTAGCCTCCGGTCTTGTAATGAAATGACAATTCTCCAATTATCATACAGAGAGAATCTTGATTTCATTAAAGACAACGGAGGCTGACATTATCCCTCCCACCACTCCCTGGTGGATGGTTTGCTTTAAGAGATGCTTTATTATCAAGAATATTCATGTCTATACTATTATACCTTTTTGATCCCATATTGTCTTTAATCTATTTGTGCTGTATCTGGACAACAAGTATTACTTGCATTCTCTCCTCTCTTTCAGATTCTGCTTCCTTGTAAAGTTCATAGTGCCTTTTGTTTTGGAAGAAGTTCAACCTACAGTTTCTTACCTTTCGCAGCTCTAAGAGGAAGATAGTTGGTTACCATGGCGCTTTGTTATGCTGTTTGGAATGTTTTTATTTATGATGTATTTGTTACACTTTAAAGGGCTGCATGTCTGGGCAGCAATAAAAGTTATTGCATAATGTCAGCCTCCGTTGTCTTTAATGAAATCAAGATTCTCTCTGTATGATAATTGGAGAATCGTCATTTTTACCCCTCCACTATCCAACACTTTCCCTACTGTTGCACTCCCTGGAGTGGGAATAGTAATTTTATTCCCTCCGCTATCCAACACTTTCCCTACTCTTGCTCTTCCTGGAGTGGGAATAGTAATTTTATCCCCTGCGCTATCCAACATTTTCCCTACTGTTTCAGTTAATGTAGTGTAAAATGTTGTTTTAAAATTAAAAAATTATTTTAATTTATTATATATATATTTTCTTTTTATGTTTATGTTACAGGTGTATATATATATATATGTATTTATAATTTGTATTATGTTTCTAACATTTTATAATTTATTATAATCATTATTTATTAATATTATTAAGTAAATATATATATACTAATTTTTATATATGTATGTTTAATTTATTTTTACATTACCTTTATTATTTACAATTTTTTTTAAATAATAATAATTATAACTGTTTTTATTAATTATATGTATTATTTAATTTATTTAAAATTATTTATTAGAGATTTAAAAAAACGATATTTTTAACAACTATATTTTTAACAACGATATTTTTGTTTCGATATTTTTGTACTTACCATTGTAAAGATAGGATGTCGATATTCTTGACATCGATATTTTGAACACAATATTTGTGTAGGTCGATATTCCTGTCATCGATATTCTGTCAGTGATCCTGCCTGGAGCTTACCAACAATCCTCCAAATATTCCTCCTCGATCACACAAAATGTCACCAGACCACCAGCACCTGCTTCAACAAGAAGTGTAATTTTTATTACTCAAAGGGGCTATAGAACCAGTCCCACTTCAGTACCAAGGGTCAGGGGTTTATTCCCTTTACTTTCTGATTCTCAAAAAGGACGGCTCTTTGAGACCTATTCTAGATCTCAGAGAGTTAAACAAATACATATTGTCAGAGCATTTTTACATAGTCACTCTTCAACAAATACTTCCCCTGTTGCAGCAGGGCAACTTAATGTCTACGCTAGATCTAAAGGACGCCTACTTTCATATTCCAATTCATCCGGCTCATCGCAAATACCTCAGATTTGTGATAGAAGGCAAACTCACTTGTGTCCAGCACAGGTGCAGTCTTATCTAGGAGCTTCCCTCAATACTCTCAAAGCTCTAGCCACTCCCAATGTAGCCAGGATTCACAATATTTAGGCCACAATATTACAGTTTCACCCCAATCAATCATTACCAGCCAGAGTCTTCATGCAACTGTTGGGAATGATGGCATCCTGCATTGCAATCGTACCTCATGCAAGGCTTCACATGCGTCCTCTGCAGGAATGTCTAGCACATCAGTGGAATCAATCACAGGGTCTATTACCCGATCTAGTGTTGGTAGACAGCCGCATCCATCGCTCTCTGCAGTGGTGGAACCCTCAAAACTTAGGAAAGGGGCGGCCCTTCATAGACCCGATTCCACAGTTTGTATTGACAGCGAACGCATCTCTAACTGGTTGGGGTGCTCATCTTCAACATCACACGGTGCAAGGGCTGTGGTCACACAGTCACAAACGTCTACACATCAACTACCTAGAACTGCTAGCAGTGTTTCTAGCACTCAAAGCTTTTCTCACCCAACTTCTAGGCAAGACTGTCTTAGTCCGCACAGACAACATGACAGCCATGTATTACCTACAAAAACAGGGAGGAACACACTCTCTCCAGCTGTCGCGACTTGCGCAAAGCATTTGGAAATGGGCGATTCACCACAAAATATATTTCCTAGCAGAACACCTTCCAGGAGTAGACAATCAGATTGCAGACCTGCTCAGCAGACACAGGCAGCAAATCCACGAGTGGGAACTTCATCCCCAAGTTCTTCTTACCTACTTTCAAAAATGGGGCTTTCTACAGATAGATCTGTTTGCCACAGCGCACAACGCAAAATGCCAAACTTCGCATCCAGGTTCCCACACCAAGCTTCCAAAGGCAATGCTCTATGGATGAATTGGTCAGGGATATTTGCTTACGCTTTTCCGCCTCTCCCACTAATTCCGTTACTGGTTCAGAAGCTCAGACAAATGTCCCTCACACTGATCTTAGTAGCCCCCACTTGTGCTCGCCAACCTTGGTACACTACCCTGTTAGAACTCTCAGTGGTTCCACATCAAAAGTTACATCTCACACCCTCTCTCCTCACTCAGAGCCATGGAGAAATCAGACATCCAAATCCCAAAGAACTCAACCTAGCGATTTGGCTCCTGAAGTCACAGAGTTTGGTTATTTACAATTACAACCAGACTGTATGAATATTCTCAAAGAGGCTAGAAACCCTACTACTAGAGCATGTTATGCTGCGAAATGGAAACGGTTTGTTGTCTATTGTAACAACAACCATATCAATCCACTTGATGCTTCAGTACAGAACATCATTTGTTATCTGTTGCATTTACAGCAATGTGGATTAGCCTACACATCCATTTGCTTACATTTAGCAGCAGTAGCTGCATATTTGCAAAACAGACACCACTTATCCCTATCCAGAGCACCAGTGATTAAAGCCTTCATGGAAGGATTAAAAAGGGTAATACCACCAAGAAATCCCACTGCTCCAGAGTGTAACTTAAACATAGTTCTTACAAGGCTAATGGGTCCACCTTTTGAACCAATGCACAAATGTCAGTTGCAATTCCTGTCATGGAAAGTCGCTTTCCTAATAGCGATAACTTCATTAAGGAGAGTTGGTGAGCTTCAGGCATTGACTATACAAGAGCCTTTCTTTCAGCTTCACAAGGATAGAGTGGTTCTTCGTACTAATCCTAAAATTCTCCCTAAAGTAGTTTCTGCTTTTCATATCAATCAATCAGTTGAGTTACCTGTTTTCTTTCCTCAACCTGATTCTGTAGCAGAACGAGCTCTACAAACACTTGATGTTAGGCGGGCTATACTTTACTACATAGAAAGAACCAAAGAGTTGAGGAAAACAAAACAACCATTTGTTGTCACGAGGGCAGTCCTATTTCTAAGTCAGGTATTGCAAGATGGATTGTAAAATGTATCCAGACATGTTATACTAAAGCAAAGAAAACTTTGTTAGTACCCCCTAGGGTGCATTCCACTCGCAAAATAGGGGCTACTATGGCTTTCTTGGGAAATAGCCCCATAGCTGACATTTGTAAGGCAGCAACATGGTCTGCACCACACACATTCACCAAACACTATTGTGTAGATGTGTCCTCAAGACAACAGGCAAATGTAGGTCAAGCAGTCCTTAAAACACTATTTCAAACAACTACAGCCACCCATTCTAGGTTAGCCACCACTTTGAGAGATTACTGCTATATAGTCTATGCACAGCATGTGATCTACAGCTCACATGCCTCGAACGAAAAATGTTACTTACCCAGTAAGCACCTGTTCTTGGCATGTAGAGCTGTAGATTCACATGCGCCCACCCACCTCCCCGGTCTCCTGTAGTGGTTGTAGTTCTTAATTTACATTCATACGCATGGACATCTATATTCTACACTTCCTAACTCCATTTCTCACCCTCTGCGGGAAAACAATCTAACAATGGAGTCGATGCCCATGCGCACTATCACCGAAAGGAGGAGTCACCTACCTCGTGACTGGAAAGACTTCTTCCAATAAAAACAACTTGCAAACATCCGGACCCAACACTGAATGGCAGGAGTATGCAAAGCATGTGAATCTACAGCTCTACATGCCAAGAACAGATGCTTACTGGGTAAGTAACATTTTCCTTCTACTGTACACTTCTGTTCTGGACACACCCTACGGTGGAAGGCCATACCCTGTCTACCATTTCATATCACCTTCGTACTGGATACATCCAGAGACAAATATTTGTTAAAAGATTGGATGCTTGTTTTGATCCAGGGGCGAGCATTAGTAGGGCTGTAAAAAAGCCTGTTCATAAATAAAATAGGTGTGGGGAGGTTAAGCCTATGTAACACGTTCTTTCCAATATTGTGTGTGATTTGTACCATTTTACAATGTTTTTTCAGATTTTCAAAGACCTGTTAAATTATGATGTTTCTGATGCCTTTGGGACACCTAAAGAAGATGGCCATTTTTGGTGGCCTGGTCTCACATCTCGCCGTCGCAGACGCTCCTCTGTGTTTCCCTGGCATTGGGATATCACCAAGGATGCCCGCTTTGCATTTACGGTAAGAAAAAATAACTGAACCTTCTCCTGGTTAGCCATCTTAATCTGCTTTGTCTTACGTTGCAGTGCATGTGATTCTCAATAAAAAAAGTCAAGCTTTCGGGAACGTAGCACAACAGTTGCTCAAAGCCATGTTACAGAATTAGTTTTTCCTGAAGGAATATGGTCGGACAGGGCTATGTTTGATAATGGTTTTACAGAAAGCATTTCAGTTTCAATCATTGAGGTGAAATTATATAGCTACTCCTGAAACGCACTCTACACATATAAGTTGCTGATGGTTTGTGGCTTGTTTGTGACAGATAATGTAAAAGTGCTATTTGAGTACCTGGGTGTTTTGAATCTCAAAAGGCTGCTTTCCATGTTCGTTCGGAGTGTTTAATATTTTAAATAGCAACTTTTTTCACTATCTTCGAATGAATAATATTTTTATTTATTTGTGAATGTTGGCGCTGTTATTGTTTTTATTATTATTATTATCAATTTATTTTTTTGTTTTTTTACTTGACGATGGAGGCACTTTGTTCCCTACTCTCAAAGGTAAATTTACATGTGCAGATTAACTCATGTGTAAACGTACTTTTGCACATCTGGTGTAAATCTTCACTTTTTTTGCTATTCACCATTTAGGAGTGTCGTGTTACACCTAAGTGTACACGTACATGTCTGCACCCTCTGAAACCTGGGGGGTGGAGTATCTAAAACAGAGTTTTCTAGTGTAAAGTTACTACTAGTAGCTTTTCACACATAGGGCTCGATTACGATGTCGTCCGGAAAGGCTCCGAACGGCATTCGATTAGTCCAAATCCGATTCGGAACCCGCCTTTCCGACCAACTCGGACACGTTTCCCAACGACCGATTACGATGGCTGGAAAGCGTTCAAACTGTCCGACTCGGTTCCGAAAGGCATTGGGAGTAACTGAGTCGTTCAGAGCCGAATCTTAGCGGTCGAAGGACCGCGTTTCCAGCCAAGCGATTAGGATGTCAGAATCGGACAGTCTTTCCGATTCGTTTGTGCTGACACGGATCGCCTGTCGGAATCTGACTTTGGGTCCCGTAGCAGGCCCCTCTTCACCCGGGGCCCTCGGAATTGGGCCCGTGGGGGGTACCTATGGGTCCCCTCTTCCCATGCATGCACAGTGTGGAAGGAACCATGGGGTGCCTGCCACAGGGTGCAAGGTTTTCCCCAACCACCCCTTTTGTGAATGGGAGCCTGTGTTCTCGTTCGGAACACAGGCTCCCATTGCAGTCAATGCGAGTCTGACTGAACGATGTCCGGAAGCATCGTAATCTTTCGGTAGGACTCGCAGAACCTGATTCGGTCAGAAACGATTCCAAAACCGATTTGTTGGAAGAGTTTCCAGACGACATCGTAATCGGCCCCAGAGGCGGAACTCTCCCCCACTGGGACAGGGATGGAGATCTCCACCCCGGGTCGGAACCCTCTCTATAGTGATGTATAGGGAAAAGTGATCGAGTATTAATTTTTTTTAAATAACATTTTAAATTAATTAAAATGCTTAATATAAACCTATAACTACTAAAATACAAGTAATTCCAAAATGTTATTTGAATTTGTAAATATATTTAAAGCTTTTGTTAAAAATCTTGTCCTAAATAGCATTTAAGTATGTTATTACTATTTATAACATTTATGTAAGAATTATCTGGTAATTAATTTAAATTAACTTTGAATTTTTATTAAAACTTCAATACTTTCATGCAATTATTTTTTAAGTAAGTTAATTATTAAATTATTTAAGGTCGTTATTTTTTTTAAGTGAGGTATTTTTATAAAATATAAAATATTTAATTGTTGATTTAATATAACATTTAACACTAAACCAAATATATATATATATATATATATATATATACACATACACACATGTATGCATATAAATATAATATATTCGAAATAATTTAATTTAATACATGTTTTCCTGTAGGACAGTGATACTCAAAGTACGGCCTGGGGTACTCACGCGGCCCTCCTGACCTTTACATGCAGCCCCCTGGTCAACAACAGCACTGGGCTAACTAACGTTGAGAAATGTGTTAAATAAAGGGGCAAACATTTATTTACACTTAACTGATGTTAAAGGAAGGAACTAAGGTGTCATCCACCACTTAAATTTAGGAACACCTTCATTTTTAAAAACATGTTGCAACAAACGTGTACAAATTTGATAAAGCCTCTTCCAAATTCAAAAAGTGCGTTTCATTAACATGCAGAAGTGTACATTAGATTATATCAGTACATTGAGAAATATTATTTTTAAAGTGATACCTGGCAAGAGTGCATACAGTGAACAAAGAGGCAAGTCAGTTGTTATGTTTACCACCTGAGAGGCCAGAGCTCCTATTATACATGGATAACATTATAGTTTATCAAATAAAACGCAACAGAAGGTTTCGTACCGTGTGCATCCTGAAGTCATGCATTTCGTGGTCCTCTTATCTGTGATAATGAAGGAATAGAAGGCAAAGTGAAATAAAACAATTACCTAGGATCACACAATTTTGTCAAGTCGGGAAGCCAGGATTGATCACAGGTTTTCTGGTTTTTTATAATGTGGAATTCAGCCTTTATATGTACATGCTTTGCTTCCACTATGCCCATGTTACACCCCCCCCCCCCACCTGCCATCAATGTGGCCCTCGATCACAAGACAGGCCAAACCTTTTGCTCCCCTGGAAAATGCTTGCGAGTACCTGTGCTATAGTGGAAATGTGTGGGGAGGGTGGCACTCTATGCAAATTTTCATTTATTTGCTTGGTAGAATATGGGTTACAGGGTGACTGGGGTGTGAGCCCTGGTCAAGCAGCAACCGCAATCCTAGTCAGGGTAAGGCACAAGCAAACCCCAAAATAACTTCTGCTCACCCCTGGTAGCTTGGCACAGAACAGTCGGGCTTAACTTAGAGGCAATATGTAAAGTATTTGTGCAACACTTCAAACAGTAAAACAGTGAAAGCACCACACAAAAGGATGCCACAACAAGTTAGAAATATAGAGCTTATTTTAGTAAATAAAAAAAGACTAAAACAACAAAAATCCAATCAGTAGAACCGGAGTTAGGAATTTTTAAAGAATAAAGTGAAAAAACCATACTAAATGCATAAAGTACCAACTGTGGTTATCTGCTCACGCTGGACTGGGTCAAAGTCTCACTGACCTTTTACCTTCTCAAGTTTTGTGCCAAGAGAATCATTCGGTTTGAAGAGGGTCGCGAGGAGCAAGGAGAGCACCATGGGCAGTATTCGACACAGTGCGAAGAGCAGACCAGGCGTCACAGACAGGTGGGCTGGAGCTTCGCGTTGGTGTTCTGCCAAAGGCTCTCCATGCTGCTGTGTGAAGAGACAGGCTGGCATCGGCTCATGCTGAATTTCGGAGCGAGCGGTGTAGTCTCAGTGTGAACTGGCCCGTTTGTGGTCCCAAAAGCTTGATTTCAAGAGCTTGTGAGCCATACCAAGGGTCCAGGGCCTGAGAGACACCACTTTTAGGTCCCTGAGGAAGGGTCCCGGAGTGGTTGGGGAGCCTTTTATGTCCTTGTAGCTCAGATCAGGAGGCCAGCAGACTAGCCCTTGGGATCCTCGGTTCAAGATGAAGTTCAGGTCCAGTTCTTCCTCCACAGGCAAAAGGGCAGCGGGTCAGCACAGCAGGGCAGCAGTTACTTCAGAGCAGCAGTCTAGCCAAGTGGCAGTCCTTGTAGCAGCACAGCAGGCCTTCTTCCTGGCAGAGTATCCACAGGTCCAGAAGTGTACTGAAGTGGTGGTGTCTGGGGTCCTTCTTTTATACACAGATGTGCCTTTGAAGTGGGAGAAGCTTCTAGAGGCATGCCTTTGAAGTACACAGATGGCCTGCCTTCCTGGCACTGGCTCCAGACTCACAACAGGGGGGTATGCAGCCCATTGTGTGGGGACAGGACACAGCCTATTCATGAAAAGTGAGGTTGGGTCCAGCTCCTCCCTCCTATCCTACCAGTGATGGACCATCCAGTCAGACCTAAGGTCTCATTGTGTTTGACAGTCTAGGAGTAATACACAAAGCCCACTGCCAACTACACCCAGTCATGTGACCAGAACCAGGCTGCAGGCACCAAACTTCTAAGGCAAGAAATGCCAACTTTTTAAAAGGAGTCAGATGAGTTTGGGCAACCCAGTATACCCTTGTGGGCTTGGGTAGTTAAAGGTAAACAGGACAAGGTGCCTACAAGGGATCTGTTATACACCAAAGAGTTTGTATCAATCTATGTCTTATTCAAGATGTCTAAATATGACATCACAAATTAAGGCGGTATATGCATCAATTTGCATGATGAAATAAATTCTATTAGCCGGGTCCATCTCTTCTCTCTCAGTTTGTATCAAAATATACTAGTCACCCATGTAAAAATACCCATTTCCTTGATGTCATAACTGGAGTCTGTCTTATACATATGATCTAGATCTCCCAGACTGATTTTAACAGTATTTTTACATTGATGACTAGTTGCTTTTCACCAAAAACTGTAAAAACTGTTATTGATATATGTGAGATTTTTTTGTTATGAACCCCATACTATATATTTTGATATAAACTGAAAAAGAAGAGATACACCCAGCTAATTGTATTTATTTCATCATACAAATTGATATGTATACTGCTTTAATTGATTTGTGATGTCATATTTAGACATCTTGAATAAGACATAGATTGATACAAACTCTTTGGTGTATAACAAATCCCTTGTAGGCACCTTTACCTGATTAACTTTCTAAAAATAGCATTTTCATAATTGCAATTTAAAATCCGACATCTCCACTAGTTATGATTTTAAATTGTGATTCCAGAGACACCAAACATGAACTGGTTATCTCTTTCCATTTGGAAATTGCACTTAAAAATGTAATAAAGTAACTCCAATGTTATCCGATGGGAGAGGAAGGCTTTGCTGTAGTGAAAATTGAATTTAAGAGTTTTTCACTACCAGGACATGTAAAACTTAAAAGTACGTGTCCAACTTTTTAAATATACTGCACCCTGCCCTTGGGGCTGTCCAGGTCCTACCTCAGGGGTGACTTATATAAATTCAAGTGAAAGGAGTAGGCCTGGTAAAAAGGTTTATTTTACCAGGTTGAAATGGCAGTTTAAAGTGCACACACAGGCTGTACAGTGGCAGGCCTGAGACATGTTTAAAGTGCTACTTAAGTGGGTGGCACAGTCATTGTGTCAGACAGCTAGTTTCATTTAATTTACATGTCCTGGGCAGATGTAGTACCACTTTACTAGGGACTTATAAGTAAATTAAATATGTCAATTGGGGATACGCCAATATTACCATGTTTTAAGGAGAGAGCACAAGCACTTTAGCACTGGCTAGCAGTGGTAAAGTGCACAGAGTCCTAAGGCCAACAATAAACAAATTCAGCAAAAATAGAGGAGTGAAGGAAAAAGGTCTGGGGAAGACCCTGCAGAAAGGGCCAAGTCTAACAATGTCTAAGCCACACCCTTATTTATATAGGACCTGCCCCTTTCAGGGACCCTCCACTTTTTTCATCCCACTTAACGCTCTGAATATGATTGTTCATTGAGGCTCTCGCTACAGGTGCTCGAATATTTATAACTGATTGTTACAGTTCCTGATAAATTAATAATTGATTCAGTAATAAGTCTCAGAAATTACGTTTAGGTACATTGGGTTAAATGAAGAGAAATAATACTGGTGTTAACATATGCAATAGGAGCGTGCCCAGAGATTGCAATCTGGGTGGCACTTCTAGGAGCAGCCGTGTTTCCAAGGCAATATTACTGTGCTGGCACTGACTGATTTCAGTTGTAAAGATGTGTTAAATCCACAAATACGAGGGCAGTGTAGGCACTGCCAAGCCTCAATGCAATAGGCAGTTGCTCTTTTGTGGCATGAAGAGGTTGAGACTCAGTGTGACCTCTGACATGTGGGAGATCAGCCCTTTGGTACCGACTTAGAGGCCCAATCACAAGTGGCCTGGTACCAAGGGCATGGAAATATTAGGTGCGGTATTACCATCACCGTAAGGCACTGGGTCATTAGGTAATTCCATATAGGGACTGACATGCAGGAATAAGTGTTTCTGTTGTGATTCCTGCATTTGATGCCCCATTTTTGGAAGAATGTTTACCTGGGCATTTGGCTTTTTTCGCGAAATGCCCTGCGTGAAGCACTCCAGATTGTTAGTCTTTTTGCAGAATTTGTAATTATGATTCAGCTGGTAACTCCTGTTACTAGATGAATCCGGATTACTGACCGACTTGTGAAATGGCCAATAGAGCAATTTGGCAGAAGTGATTATGGCGCTGGCATTGTTGCCCCACAGTAGCAATGCTGTCCTGGCAGGGGCAGTATTGCCGCTGTCCTATGCTGCACTGTAAATCCTGGTGTCACAGTCTAGGGCCGTGACAACTACTTTCTTAGTACTACTGAACCTGGCTGCTGCCCACCTTTTAGGGGACAAAAGCAAAAAGAAGGGGGGCACTTATAGCATGGGCCGTTCTTCTAAGGGGAAAATAATCTAAGAGGAACACTGAAAAAGTGTAAACAAAGATCATATTGCGAAGTGCAAATATTTAGTAGAGCAATCTAAAGGAACCACACACACATGGGAACCACTTCCCATTCCCCACTCCCCCTTAACTCTCCCTTTCTGCACTTTCGCCTTAATTTTCTCTCTGTCCATTCAGCTCCTATTTCTCTTTCAAAATACTTCAGTCTTAAATCTGAAGAGCCGCGATCGCGACTGCCTACTGGGAACACAAACCAGCCCTGGCAATTCTGCCGGACTGGCCCGAGGGGTGGAGGGTGGGGGGTGTGACGCGGCAGTATTTTAGCGCGGGCAGCGGGGGTGCGCCGCATGCAGCCTAATGAGGCACGCACTCAGGGTTGCTGTAATACTGGAGGACTGCCCCCGAGCGGGCACGCCCCTCCCTTTTATTGGCGCGCCCCGCCCGCCGACGGGAGCGCGTGTGCGTTACATCCGGCGGCGGCCGGCAACCATAGGGTGTTATTTAAAATCCCTGCCTCCATTATTTTCTATGAGAGTGTGTTGCAGTACCTGTGAGTGACCATCTGTGGTACTAGATTTACTTTAAGGATGGGGTGGAATACGTTATGAATATAGTAATTTTAGAAATGTTGTTTGTAAGTAGCAATGGCATTACTCTTTTGTGAGTGGGTGTCTTTATTATCATGTCCCTTCCAAAGGCCCCTCCTAACAACTCCTCAAACTGCTCCTATTTTGCAGTAAGAATTCCGCATTTTCCTTTCATCCCCAGCCCCTTACGCTTTTACCACTAAGGGGTCGATTACGATGCCGTCCGGAAAGGCTCCGAACGGGATTCGGATTCGGCAAATCCGATTCAGAACCTATGTTTCCGACCGAATTGGACACCTTTCCGGACAACCGATTACAATGCAAGGAAACCGTTCGGGCTGTCCGAATCAGTTTCGAACAGCATTCAGACAGCCCGACTCGTTCGGAGCCGAATCGTACAGCTCTATGGACACGGTTTCCGAATGAGCAGTTACGATGACCGATTCGGACAGCCGTTCCGCTCTGGTCTGCCCGACACAAAACGGCTGTCGGAATCTGACTTTGGGGGCCTGTAGCAGGCCCCCCTTCACCCGTAAGCCTCCGGTTGGGGCCCGTGGGGGTACCCAAGGGACACCTCTTACCAACCATGCACAGTGTGGCAGGCACCATGTCACATGGTGCAAGGTTTTCCCCAACCACCCCTTTTTTCAATGGGAGCCTGTGTTCTCGTTTGCAACACAGGCTCCTATTGAAGTCAAGGCGAGTCCGACCGAACGATGTTCGGAAGCATCGTAATCAGTCGGTGAGACTCGCAGAACCCGAGTCGGTCGGAAACGATTCCGAAATCGATTCGGTCAGAATAGTTTCCAAACGGCCCCTAATTAGTAATCTTATATGTGTAGAGCTCTCCCTATAGAAAAGATTAGAATGGTGGTGGTGGGGATTTATTCCTGTAGGTTAGTGAAATGCATCTTGTAATAGGTAGTACTACTGCTGTACTATTTTATGTACTACAAAATGCAGGTTGTGAGTCACTCCTTCTGTGTTTTCTTGTTATTGCTTTGTAACATCCATTTCCATTTTTGTTTAAATTATGAGGGTATTGTCAACATTACAAAGATCCTGGAGTTATCCCCTGCATGTGCCTTTGTTTTTTTTGTTTTTTTTTAAATAGGACCTACTGGGTTGTGAAGCATGGAGTGGGGGAAAGGGAGTCTATGCTGAGCCTAAATGTTTTAAGCTTAAATACAATGTTTTATCTAGTGGCATTGTGAGGGTTGGCAGGAGAGAGAATTAACTAAGTTTACATTTCAATCTCTAAGGAACAAGTCCTTCTGTAACGTTCTTTCTAAGAGATATAGTCCCAGTGAATTCCTTATGTGAGCCTTCTTTCGGGTGCAGAGTGGATCTGGATTGTGTTCTAGAAATAGCTTATCACAGGGGTCATGTTACATTGTATAATGTCGGGAATGTAGCCAGAAGGTCCCAGAAATTATGTTGAGTCCATGGAAGGCATCATTATAGCGAGTGATATTAGTTTGCTCCATTTTTTCTGTGATCCTAAAGAGGCCAAAGTTGCAAAGGAGGAAGCCAATAAAAAGAGGACCAATGTACAATGAAAGTACAATGTCAATCTACAAAAGCTATCATATCCGTAAAGAAGAATGATACAGAAGGTACATAATGTGTTCTTCTAATGGATACTCTGACCAGCTTCTTTATATGAGCCACTCACACAGCAACTTTGAGAAAAACTATGATCAGTGATACCTCACGATTCAACCAGAAAGCTTTAAAGGACTTTTCTTTCAAATCAAGACCACAATCTGTCCTGCTGATCAAGGCATTATTGCAGAGCAAAAAGATTCAATGAGTATCTAATTTCTGTCTGACTAAAGGACTGAACTGGAACTGGAACAGTCCTACATGGAGCTAAGTTTGTTGCCTTCCCTTCCAAGGTCGTGACACAGTACCCAATATGGGGTTTTCCAGTCAACTCATAGCACTGTATAATGCACAATGAAACACACCTGCAGATGTTTAGTTCCCCAAGAGCTTTGCTAGGAAAGAGTCTCTTGAAGATAATGAATAAATTGTTACCACACTTAGGGGTCTATTAGGATGTCGTGCGGATCGCCACCGCCCGGCCAGCGGTGGCGGGCGGTGGCGATCCGCACGCCATCAAAACACAATTTACCCCCGCCATACTACTATGGTGGGGGGGTACCGCGGCGGACGGAAAGTCCGTCCGCCGCTTTTCCGCCAGTCGGATTGCCGGCCGGGCGGAAAAGGCACACAATATGGTGGCGGTGCCTTGCAGGCACCGCCATCCATATTAGTATGCCTGCGGTGGGTATGCCTTTCCATGGTGGAGACTCCGCCATGGAAAGACATGCGGTAAACACTTTGGGGGCCCGTTGCGGGCCCCCGGGAGGTGGGTGGCTGCACTTGGGGGTACCTATGGTACCCCCTTCATTGTCACGCACAAGGTGGCAGGCACCGAGTGGTGCCTGTCACGTCGTGCATGCCAATGCACAACATGCATATTTAACATTGCGGTGGGTGCTGCTTACAGCACCGCCCGCCACAATGTTAAATATGTGGGATGCGACCGCCATGGTGGCGGTCGCATCCTAATGGGCACAGCGGGACAGCCGCACCGCTGGCAGTCGGTCCCGTTTACCGTTACGGTGGCGGGCGGACAAAGTCCGCCCGCCATCGTAATAGACCCCTTAGTTCTGCAGACCTTTTTATGTTTTGGGCAAGAGTCCTCATAGGGTCCAACTTATGCAATCTCTCCTCCTCCTTTACTATGTTAAGCACTGGAAAAAGGGACGGCAGAGATATGACTTGCACCAGATGGAATTGTGAAACTATCTGCTAATAGAGAGAGAAGCTGAAAGCGACGAACTTTACCGCGAAATTATAAAACCAGTTGTTTTGTTGGTAACAAGTATAAGTTTAGGTCATATATAGGGTTCACTGACAGAATATCGACACCTAAAATATCCCCATACCACAATATTGAGTTATAAATATCGATGTCAAAAATATCGACATCCTATATTTATAATGGTAAGTACAAAAATATTGGAAAAATATATCGATGTCATAAATATAGTTGTACAAAATATCAATTTGTATATATATATATATATATAAAATACAAATTAATAAATATATCAAAGAATAAAATAAATTTAAAAAAAATAATTAGATTTAATATACATTTTAACAAATATAACAAATAAACTTAATTTAAAAAAGTTAAACAGACATATATAATAATTAACATATATATATATTTACTTTAAAACAATTATTAAACTAATAATTTTAATGTATTTTATCATTTTAAAATTGTATAAGAATTTAACAAATATATATATATATATATATATATATATATATATATATATATATAAGAGTTTGCCTGCTGAGAGAGGACACCACACAGGTGAGTTCTTTATCCTGACACCATTTATTCAACGAAGGCAGTCACAGTAGGCAGACATCGCGGCAACTTCATATTCCCTCCCGACGCGTTTCGTGCTTTGGAGAGCACTTCTTCATGGGGTGCTGGGATTGTGGTGTTTGAAACCGGCAGTTTTCGCGCACTACATTTAAACAATTACTCCCCGCCCAGGTGGGCGTGGCCACCCCTGTGGCCTGATGGTCAATGTAGTGCTGCTGTGCTACTTCAGTGAGTTGCCAAGTTCCAAACAGCGTATTGTCAATAAGATCCCCAGTGGGTGTGCACACAGCATGCCAGGCTCTGCACTGCCGCTCAAATCGCTGAATCGCACTCGCCTGACCTTCAAGCTGAAATGCCGTGTGGCACCTCAGCAGGACTGCGCTGGGCGCAGCGGGGTCACTCTCGCGGCTCAGGCGGGGCCGCACAAATCACAACAAGAGTTTGCCTGCTGAGAGAGGACACCACACAGGTGAGTTCTTTATCCTGACACCATTTATTCAACGAAGGCAGTCACAGTAGGCAGACATCGCTGCAACTTCATATTCCTCCCGACGCGTTTCGTGCTTTGGAGAGCACTTCTTCATGGGGTGCTGGGATTGTGGTGTTTGAAACCGGCAGTTTTCGCGCACTACATTTAAACAATTACTCCCCGCCCAGGTGGGCGTGGCCACCCCTGTGGCCTGATGGTCAATGTAGTGCTGCTGTGCTACTTCAGTGAGTTGCCAAGTTCCAAACAGCGTATTGTCAATAAGATCCCCAGTGGGTGTGCACACAGCATGCCAGGCTCTGCACTGCCGCTCAAATCGCTGAATCGCACTCGCCTGACCTTCAAGCTGAAATGCCGTGTGGCACCTCAGCAGGACTGCGCTGGGCGCAGCGGGGTCACTCTCGCGGCTCAGGCGGGGCCGCACAAATCACAACAAGAGTTTGCCTGCTGAGAGAGGACACCACACTGAAGTAGCACAGCAGCACTACATTGACCATCAGGCCACAGGGGTGGCCACGCCCACCTGGGCGGGGAGTAATTGTTTAAATGTAGTGCACGAAAACTGCCGGTTTCAAACACCACAATCCCAGCACCCCATGAAGAAGTGCTCTCCAAAGCACGAAACACGTCGGGAGGGAATATGAAGTTGCCGCGATGTCTGCCTACTGTGACTGCCTTCGTTGAATAAATGGTGTCAGGATAAAGAACTCACCTGTGTGGTGTCCTCTCTCAGCAGGCAAACTCTTGTTGTGATATATATATATATATAAAAAATCACCAAAATCCTTCGCTCGCAGCGCCAGTCCACACCACTTCAGCTACAAAGGATTCACGAACCACCGAAACTGCAGGCAAGTCAAAATTTTATTCCTGTTTCCTGATTACGCGTTTCGGGCGTATATATATAAAAAGTCCATTCGAATACTCAATTGCTCCTTCCGCCCCCACACGCCCGTGGGTAGTTGGTGCGCTAAGCCGGCGGAGCCCACCGGTCAACATATAATCCAAGAAAAACCAAGTTTTGACAGTTGAAACGCGTAACTGGTAATAAATCTTTTGGATCAGCAATGTTCCCCTGAGTGTGCGCCTACTTGGTTTTTCTTAGAATATATATATATATACATATACCAATAACATAAAATCTATTAAAAAAACATTCTATTCTAAATTGAAACATTAAACTATTTAAAAATCTTTAAACTTAAATTGCCCACTACAGTCAGTGCAACAGTAGGGAAAATGTTGGATAGTGGAGGGGTACAAATTACTATTCCCACTCCAATGAGTGCAACAGTAGGGAAAGTGTTGGATAGCGGTGGGATAAAATGTACTATGCGAACACCAGTGAGTGCAACAGTAGGGAAAGTGTTGGATAGCGGAGGGATAATATTTACTATTCCTACTCCAGTCAGTTCAAAATTAAAAACAAACAAAATATCAACAAAATAAAAATATATTTTTTAAAGTAAATAAAAAGGAAATATGTTAAAAATTAAAATAACAATATATTTAATATTAAAACTAAACACATATGTTATATACATATCGCAAATACCTACAAATATATTAAATAAAATAAAAATAAAAATTTCAAACAAATAAATATTTTTATTTAGAAATTATTTATTAACAAAAACATTAATTATTACATACATTTAGTCTATTTACTTCCTACCCTATAACACCACTCAACTCACAACCCACATGGAAAATAAAAAAAATGTATTTGCATAATTACCTTAATTAATTTTCAATTAAACAAATATTATTAATTAAAAAACAAATTAAAACACATACAATTTAATTAACTTCCCACCCTTTACACCTATAATCTCCACAATCCACACCTAAAATTAAACTGTAAAGAAATTAATTACACAATTAAAAAAAATTCAATTAAATTACTAATAGTATTTAACAACTAATTATAAAGTAAGTAAAATTAATTTACTCCCCACCCTTACCCCTATAAACCCAAATCCCACAAAAAAGTAACAATTACCCTAATTAATTATCAATTAATTCATTAATTGATTCATCAAATAAAATTCAATCGCCAAACGCGTTTCGGGCTTGACCGCCCTTGTTCACTGGCAGCATGAGGAAACACTGAATTGTTTAGTAGTCACGCTTTTATTCGTTATCAAAGCCCCGCCCAACCGGCTTCCGCATTTTGCGATTGATTTTTATTTGACTTTGATGAGCGGCGCAGCCTGTTGCTGACCTCCGTTGGAGACGATATCCACGAGTGAGGCTCTTCCCGAAGGAGCGATTCTTTGTTGATGGATGTTTAGCGGCCTGCTCGGTCGCGGGAATTGCCCGCCGTTTATTTAACGGATCCAAAGCCACGATGTCGTGGTGTTCGTGACTGGTGGAGTTTCCTCGGAGGTGTGTGGTAATAGCAACGGACTTGTGACAGACATCAATGCCAGCCCACTAGTTTTTTTTTATTGCATCCATAAAATGGGCCAACTCTGATACCCACTGGGGTTTAATAGTAGTAGCACTGCATATACCAGAATGCCTGGAAGCCGGTTGAGCGGGGCTTTGATAACGAATAAAAGCGTGACTACTAAACAATTCAGTGTTTCCTCATGCTGCCAGTGAACAAGGGCGGTCAAGCCCGAAACGCGTTTGGCGATTGAATTTTATTTGACTTTGATGAGCAGCGCAGAGAGAGAGATGGAGCCAGTTGCTACCACTTGTATTATTTTCTTGTGTTGATTCTTCTGTTTGTGTGTGTGGACATGAATGATAATAAATTCATCAACATGATATGCCAACACCTCTTAGGAATTCTGAAAACGTCATCCAATAGTTATGAAGCTAATTTTCGTTTTGGAAAATTACAATTTTTGAGTCATTTTGTTGGTTAGCGTTTATTTGTACATTAGTATTTGTATCAATGTCCTGTTTGCCCCCAAAGAAAATGTGTAATATTTCATTCTGTATTTCTTTTGCTTCATTTTTGTTTACTTTCATTAATGCTATATAAATTGGAGATGGACGTTGAGAAGCTAGGAATGGAAAATCGGCGTCTTAACACTCCAAGATGGCGGAGGTTTACTGTGTAATGACTAGGGTTCTTACCAATTCAAGACCATCCGGGTTCCTCTTCTGGGTCACGGAAGGAAGAGCAGTATAAAAGGCTGCACTCCCACACAGATGTTGTCCAGCAACTGTACGTGTTGTTCGGGCTCTGTTTTACCTTTGTTGTTTTCTTGCCTTCCCGCTGTAGTTTGCATTAGGCACACATTGTTATCTACTGTTGCTACTTACCTCTCGCTTTTCCTTACTCAGTTCCATTCATTCTGGAATCCTTGTTTGCAAAATTGACCCAAATCCTCTAGGCAGTGGTGAACGGGGGTCAGAACATCACATCTTCCAGTGTTTCTCCCTTCCCATTCCATTATCCCATGTTTGCCGGACCTTATTCCAAGCGCTTCTGTTGACAATATAAGTATGAAGAATTCTAGGCTTCATAGTACCTGCCTACTTGGACTTCAATTCTACCTAAGGTTGTGACAGTGTTTACTGGAAATACTGTTTACAGTTTTTACTGGTGTTCAACTGGAAAACGATTAGTTGCAGATATAACATGTGTAATACCGTTTTCTTTTATTGTGTGCTTTTTATAGTTATTTTTCCTGTGCTTTGTTTTTTTGTTTAGTGGGTGCATAATAAGACAATATTTCATTTCCTTTTTGTAAGCTCTGCCATTATCAAGAAAAGGACAGATTACATTTTATGAATATTCATATGTTTCTTTTGCAAACACAAAGGGCCTTATTACGACTTATGCAAAACGAACAGATAATGGACGGAATACTGAATTAATCAAACATTCACCCCCAGTCACAGATCTGGGTTAAATCCATCGTTTTTTTGCACGCCACGCCATTCCAGTTTAGACCCAGCCACATGCAAATTAGTCTTGACCCTGTTCCCCATGGAAACAGTCCAGCCAGAACTGCCAGGCCAGGTCTTCCCTGGACCTAAAACAATCATCCTGGGACCAGTTTCAGGGCAAAACACCCCTCATCAGCCAGGCTAGATTGAATCTGGTGACCTAGCAAGCACGGGACCTATGTATGGGCATACCCTTCCCACTTAGGGCGACAAATACAAAAAGAACAGATGATTGACGAAATGCTGAATTAATCAAACATTCACCCCCAGTCACAGTTCTGAGTTAAATCCATCATTTTTTTGCATGCCACGCCATTCCAGTTTAGACCCAGCCATATGCAAATCAGTCGTGACCCTGTTCCCCATGGGAACAGTTCAGTCCAAAATGCCAGGCCAGGTCTTCACTGGACCAGAAACAAGCATCCTGGAACTGGTTTCAGGGTAACACCCATTATCAGCCAAGCACGCTTGAATCTGGTGAGGTAGCGAGCACGGGACCCACATCTGAGCATACCCTTCCCACTTAGGGTGACCATTGCAAAAAGAACAGATGATGGACGGAATGCTGAATTAATCTAACATTCACCCCGAGTCACAGATCTGGGTTAAATCCATCGTTTTTTTGCACACCACGCCATTCCAGTTTAGACCCAGCCATATGTAAATCAGTCTTGACCCTGTTCCCCATGGGAACAGTCCACCCCAAACTGCAAGGCCAGGTCTTCCCTGGACCAGAAACAAGCATCCTGGGACTGGTTTCAGGGTAACACCCCATATCAGCCAGGCTAGCTTGAATCTGGTGGTGTAGCGAGCACGGGACTCACTTCTGGGCATAACCTTCCCACTTAGGGCGACAAATGCAAAAAGACCAGAACAGAAAGAAACAGATGATGGACGGAATGCTGTGTTTGCTTATTATGACTTAAGTGGCCCGACAGCGGATGGTGCAACGTGCCGTCCACTATAGGATCGCCAGAGCCGTGGTGCTGCCGCCTGCCGGATTTGGACTTCAATCCTGGTCTGGCGGGCAGTTGTGCGGCGGTCTGTTAGGCTCATAGAAGAGCATAACATGCATACCACCGCTCTCAGAACTGGAGGTGCAAATCCAGGGGGAACCTACATGTGCTCCTCTCCCACATGCATCCCCAGACCCAGAGGCGGCAGGGGGCCTTGTTAGGGCCCCTTCGTTGCCTCTCTGCCACCCTTTTCATGGCGGGCTCACCGCCATGAAAAGGGTGGTGGAGAGGCAACTCGAAATACGGTCGGTGGTGTATATTACAGCCTCTAACCTATAGACTGCCGAACTCGTAATCAGACCCTTAGCCTCTATTGCTGGTATGTATCCATTGTCCTTCAATTATTATTGATAAATTACCATTATTATATTTTTAGAGTGATGTAAGAGTTAATGTATATTAAAATTCAATTCTAAGGCCCCGATTACGATGTCGGATGGACCGAAGTCCGTACGACATCGTTTGGGAACTGGGACCTCCTGTCGTCGGTCCCAACCCAGCAATTAGGATGCGACCGAACACTGTTCGGTCGCATTCCTATTCTTTACAATGGGAGCATGCATTCCGGCCAGAATGCATGCTCTCATTGTAAAGAGCTGAGGTGCAGTTCATCCCTGCCACCAGGTACAGGGATCAAGGCCGCCATCTGGCTTCCGTGCACCCATGGGGGCCCTGCTGGGGGCTCCCAAGGTGGGATTCCCACAGCCTTTCTGTGTCGGAAAGGCCGGCACAGAGAGGCTGTGGGAATCTGCCATCGTAATCCCTCGGGCGGAAAGAGCCACCTGAGGGATTACTGGAGGCTTTCCGAATGGCAGACGGGCTCTCCGAGCCCTTCGGAGGCCATTCGGAAATCCGGTTCGGATTCCTTTCTGACGACCCCATCAAAATGGGCCTGTCAGAAAGGAATCTGAACAGCCAATTACGATGCCTTAGGAACAGCTCAGACCGAGGGTCGGAGCCGTTTCCTACGGCTTCGTAATCGAGGCCTTACTCTTTTTTGTAAGGTTGCTCGGTATAACTGTTAAATCTATGCTGAGAGCTTACCAAGGATTGTTAGCATACAGGAGAAGACAGAGCATGTTCTCCGTGAAGTCAGGCAGCATGTTGCTGGCTGCCACAATCAGTACATGGTTATGCGTCCTAGCCACCTAGACTTCACCTGTGTTTCCACACTCATGGTCACTAGGATCGGTGTTCGTGAGCCACACAGAGTGTCGGGTGTGAAGGGCTGTAAAGGCAGGAGGGCGTAGTTCAGCGCTGGACAAAGGATGTCAAACTTGGGCTTCTTTATCGTGTGCCAAACTGACACCATGAGTTTCAGGAAGGGTTCGTGGGCAAGCTTTATGAACTGCCCTTTCCTAGATGGTGGTTTGTCCAAGGAGTCTAGCTGAGGTTCCCATTCAAAGATGAAGAAATCTCTCTTCCGGTGATGTCCGTTCCTATTTGAATCATATATGAAAAAGCATTTAAAAATGATGGCTGTGTTTCCTATTCATTTGTTTACTTATTTTTTGTTGCATTCTTTGCCACCTTGCTACTATTTTTGTCTCTAACTGTTGCTTTTTGCAGTCAGAACCTCTACTGGATCTACTTCTGTATGTTCTTGCTTGGCTCTTTCCTCATCCCTGATGTCGTAGGCCTTTGTTGTTATGCTAATCATTTCTATATTGATCTTCATCTTCAATCAAAAGCTAAAAGATTGCCAAAGTGTTTTTTTTACTCTTTGTGGTTGTCGCTCATAACTGGGACCTTTTTAAGGAGACACTTGGCACCTTTGAAGTGTACTATTTACAGCAGGGTGGCACCTTGACTACCTAAAGGAATCTCCCTTTCTTACGGCAATCACGAAGATTCAAGAGACATTCTCAGTGCCGAGTCCTTTGTCATAACTTTCTCTCTACATGCAGAGTTTTTCCTGTGACTAGTAATGTTCTTCCTATGAGTTACTCTTTTTGTTCCTATGACTAACTTTTTGTTTAATAAAATCTTTTTGATGGATAAATTGAACCTTTTACATTTTCTATTATGTTTGCTAATGTTCAATTTCCTAATGGTTTTGTTTGGTGGATAAATGCTGTTAGCAATAGTTTGTCTGTTATTTATTGTCTGATTTTCATTGAAAGATGATTTTTCCTTGGACGTTTAATTTTTGTGTGTAATCATTATTTTTATTTATTAATTTAGAACTACATGTTTTCACATAGTTCGTTTTTTTTTGGCAGTAGAATCATTTTATACATAATTGTTGAAGTTAAAATGAATTACTGAAAGTTTTTATTTATCTTTTTTATTGACTAATTCTTTTCTATGCACTGATGAAACTTGGTTGCCCTTGGTGAAGGCTTTGTTGAGTAGCTCCTAAAAACATGTTATTGTTCACAATAAATGCACTCAAGGTTTATGTTAAAAGGGGTATTCTCCATGACCCCTACCTCGCCATTTGTGGACCGGAGTGGTCCTCTGGTGTTCAAACGGACGCTCTGCTCCTGCCTTCGGCTACGACGTCGGTTGATCGATTATACTTCGATGATCCTTCGATGATAACCTTCTTTTGAAGTTTTTCCGGGAAAAACGAAAACTTTCTTCGGAGCTTCCCGTCTTGCTTCCAGACCCAACGGCAGAAAAAAGAATCGGAAGATGGCCACCACGCACGTCGACCTCCAGGATACAGTCTGACGTCACACAGGGGACGTACCTGGCACCAAATGGTGGTCGACAGCGACCAAAACAAGAAAAGAAAAAAAAAAGACAATTCCGGACCCAACCACTAGATGGCGGAATGATGCACAGCATTTGAATCCAGAAAATTCTTCAAGCTGCAAAACTACTCCTACTGGTAAGTAACCATTTCGTTATTGTTCACAATAAATGCACTCAAGGTTTATGTTAAACATATAGTATGTTACTGCTGTGCACTCTATTGGTTGTAATTACTAGAAGCATTTCATGTTTTTTTTTAAAGTATGCATGTCTATGCTAGGCTGGCAGTCATAATATTGCACATAAGAATATCGCAGTTAGAATATCAACTACCAAAAAATTGTTAAAGTAACAGAATGTAAGTGAGTAGTCATGACACATATATGTTCAGTTAAGAACAGTAAGTCTACACAGCTATATATATTTATCTCCATAATATTTTAGTGGTCGATAATCTGGCTATATTACTTCAAACTCAGTATTCTGAAAATATATCCCTATGGTAGTGGTTATGTGATTGCCAAATGGTGCATGTGTGTAGTTATCATGTTGAGTGTCAGCAGCTGCTATGCCACACACCCACCCAGTACAAGGACAACATAGTGACCAACTTCACAGCCAAATTGGCAGTGTTGGCTAAGCGTGCATTTACTATGTAATAAGGATACATATCTATGTGATTGACTATTATCAAAAGGGCAAATGCCATGCAAATGGAACGGTATTTGTTTATACTTGTCTCAAAAATTTCAATAAAAAATACTTTAAAAAAATGTTGAGTATCAGTATGCAATATCTGGTGTGTTTTATTTTTGTTTCAAAAGTAGGTATGTCTGTGTGAATGCATATGAATACTGGTGTGTAGGTGAATATGTAATGGTTGGTGTGTGTACATTTTGGTATGCATATGTTATTGTAGATGGTGAATATGCAGTACGTTACTAAAAGTGTTTGCATTTTGTTACAAAGATGGTAAATATTTCTGGTGAATATGGTATGCTGTGTGTGAGCATGTGTTTAGACTTTCAGTATAAAGTGGCTGTTTAAGTGTGTATGTTTACATGCAATAATTAGAGTAGTGTTATTTTTTTAGAAAGGTATGTGAGGCTGCGTGAATGCATGTATAGAATGCTGTGTGTGTAATGACAGACTTATAGGTATGTGTAGTTTTAGTGTTTGGTGTGAGTTAAAATTGTGGGTATGTTAGTTTACAATAATGAGGGTGTTTTGCTTTTCATGCAAAGTAAAGTTTGGCTGTGTGAATGTTTATAAACGGTTTTGTGTAGTTGAGTGTGCACATTTAGCTGTGTGTATATATGATTGTAGATATTCAAAGTGGGTTATGTTATTGCAATTTCTGTGTGTGTTTACTTTATGTTGTTTTTACATTTCAATTCTCAAACGTTTTAACAGCAGCTTTTGAGCCATTTCTTGAATTATGGTTGAGGTATGTCTGTAATTGATTGCAAACCTTTAAATCCTGCCAGAGAACACAATTTAAATTATCCAAACCAATGTTTCTATTAGCAAACAAAGTTTTATATTTTGTAATTTGATAACTTTAGGAAGTAACATGATTTTTTAACCAATCAGAAATTAGTTAGTGTTTCTGCCATTGTGCTCAATCTGTTACGTCAGTTGTGACATGACTCCATACTTTAGCAAGCATCAATTTTGCAGTATTTTTCATTGCACTTGAAGATATGACAATCCAGATCTGTTTTTCAGGAGTGGTGTCCACTTAGTGACATTGATAATTGTGTCTTTGGGTGTAATCTACGAAGTGCTCTGAGACATGCTACTATGTCAACCCCACTTACATCTCTCTGCCAAATCCAAAGTCTCTCCTAAAAATGACCCTTTTATTTATATCTTTATGTTGCTTTGATTTAAAATTATCACCAATGCTCAAAAGCATAACATTGATGTTCACAAACAGATGGCACATAATGATTATATATTGCATATTTAAAAAACTTCACATCTACTTTTAAACATTTGGCAGCTCAAGATAGGACTTCAGAAAGAGGGTAGGTAAAAGAAAGGTTCAGAGTGTAACATACAGAAAAATGGAAAACATTAACGAGAAGGAAAATCTACTTCCATGTAATCCTAGTTATACTCCAAAAGAATCCTCATCAGGCGGCAGGGATCATGGAGCACTCTAAAAATATATCTGCACACATATATGTGTGCAGAGCTTTTCAGTAAAAAAAGTACACTTTAAACCACAAAAATTGTCTTTGCATCCTAATTAAAGGCTAAATATTGTCCAAATAACTAATTTAAGTGACTTGAAACATTTCACAAATCTTTCTTAGTCGGAATAAACGGGCAATTCTAGTAGAAAGTCTGCCTTACATATAGGTTGAAAGGCTGGCACCATGACTTTAATGAATCACCCTTTGCCAGCATCCCATCATGCCCCAAAGTTGTCAGTTAGGTCAATTCATTTTGACTAGGCTATGATGTGTAAGTCAAACACAGTGCGTTCATTCTTCCAAGGAGGTGGTAGGATTGCTTATGAAGTTGAAGAGGATCCCCAGAGGAGAGATAGGATTACAGGTAAGCAACTTTTCCTTTTCCTCCTGAGGATTCTCTCCAATAACAGAAAAACTAAGACACTAAGGGGCCCATTACGATGGCGGGCGGAAGCACAACTGCCGTGCTGGCAGATGCAAAAACCACCAGTTACCGCCGGCACGCAGCAGTCCACACGCCCGCCCAATTACGATGCGAAAAGTAGGCCAAACACCGCCGGCAAGCCAGCAACACCGTCCGCCATCAAAGTGCGCCCGTACACGTAGCGGCGCAGCACAACTGACACACACCGTCCGACGAAACACGTACCGCCCGGCGCATAAATTACGATGCCGCAAACAAACGGCTCCCACGGCCAAGAGATACCGTACGACAAACCGAAGCGGTAACACGGACGCCGAGCACGGACAACGAAGAAGCGGCTCCCCGAGCATGAATCCAGCACTGCAGGCCCTCCCCATGCTCCTGCTGATGCACCACCAAGGACGCAACGTACCGCGGAGACGCAGGTAGGCACACACACAACAAGTGCACGCAAACAGCGCACACAGTGCAAGGGTGGAAAAAGCGGACAACCCCCCACCAGCGCGTGTACACTACACATCCACCATTGCATCCACATATGACACACAGGCCAAATCGTAACATCGCGTAACACATGTGTACACACCACCTGGGACTAGGAACCAACCACCCCGTCACGGCCCCAAAGCGGCGATGACGCCGCCACACATGCGCACAACGCAGAGGCCAACCGCAGCGCCATGCATGCGTCGCACACAGACACAGGGACACAACCAAGCAGCACACACATCAGCCCCACCCCGAACGCACATGACACGTGACAGGCCTGCCACAGACATGTCCCCAACGCCCAATTCACGGACAACACCCAACGCCACACAACCGACGCACACATGTCAGTGAAGACACGCAACTGCAGGACACACCCCAGTGTAACAAACATGGCGTAGCACACAGCGGCGGCAACACCAACTAGGAGAAGCAGGGCCCCTTCGGGAAGAGGAACGCCAGTACCACACTGAAACACCCATACCACCCTGCACATATGAACAAGACATATAAAGCGGAACACCAAAGAGCCCGGGGACCGACAACAGGTGGCCCAAGAATAACATTCACACACAAGGCCCAACGCAGAGCGGAAAGGCAGCCTGCCGCCCACACAAGGGAGAGCAGACAGCACTGAATGACCTTCCATTCCAACTCCGAAACCACAGCCCTACGACAGAAGCCGGTGAATACAGCCATTGTCCAAGAATAGACCAACACAGGCATGCCGAGGAGACCGACCACAGGGCAGATAGCGCATATCACAGAAGCACACAACGGACGGGGAAGAAAGAAGAAAACACTCCCCCATGTCGGCCACATGCAAGTTAATTGGAAGGAGTCACACATCACTGACCTTGAACTGTCTGAGAAGCATGTGGGAAGAGGGCCCGTGTCCTCCAAACAAGCCAACAGAACACAAGTCCTGTCTCCCTACGACTACACAGAGCTCACAGCAACCTCGGAGCGTGCACATTGCAGACTGCACACACAGCCGGAGCACGCCACCACAACGCACCGCTGCGAAATGGCAACCGCAACACACCTACCCAACTACGCCGAACAGCTCAAGCTGTACAAAACCAACCTGTTTCATACATTGGGATGCGATCTCCTGTCCCTGCTGAACGTAAGTTACCGACTGACTTACCGCATCACATTGTTCAGCTGCGTCATGCCCGTCTTCTACTGTCGGAGGTGTCCCTACCAGCATCCCGTGGAGATATGCCTCTCCAACCCGGCATGTCTGAAGGCGGACCTGCTACCACTACTCCTCCCTCTGGACGCACACGACAGGGCCTGCTCTGCCTATGGGGGCATGGCGTATGTGGCCAACATCGCACCCGCACTGAAATGGGACCACTGTGCCTCCACACGACGGATCATCGAGAACAGCTACATCGAATGTCACCCAGCATGCCCCATCATGGTCCTCCAAGGGACAACTTACGAACAACACCTTGACAGCCACCATCCGCTACATTGGCTGGCAAACATGTACACCACCAATGACATGGAAGCCCTGCTGGACGGCATCGCATACCTGACAACCTGTAAATTCGTCGGACCACAACGCAGGTTCCCCGATTGACCTATGATGTCCAACCCCGCACCCATGCGTAGCTTCCGCACGGACTGGCCAGTCACCACCACAACAGCCATACCAAACGACCGGCAACAATTACCACACCATCAACGACATCGCCATGACATCGGATATGACCGGGACATGCACACTGTTCCCCATCACATCCAGGAACACCGCATGCATCGTGGGAGGCAGTGGCATGGGCTCTGTGTATCGCACCCACATGGACGGAACTGCACGAACAACCAGGACACGACATGGATCCAGCGCCCATGGACACACACACCGCTCAGTGGACATGAATAGGTCGCCTGGAGTCTGTGGGTGCTGCACCCCTCCCACCCCCGCCCCGGGAATCCCATACCAGGACCTTTGCATGGACGACAAGTGCATACAACAACAACACGACCCCAGTGACTGTGACATGTCCAGTAACCACCACAGTGCAACAACAAGTGGCACGCCGCTGCATGCACGCAAGCACATGCCCTGATGTCATCTCACATGCACGCGTGCATGAGGAACAACCGCAGCAAACCTGTCACATGGAACTGAGATGGACTGTGCCCATGATGCCAAGCGGTCTGGTAGGCTACATGTATACCGTCTGTGTCAAAGTCCGCAGCTCCGCAGCTATACGTAAATGTACATTAGCACAGCCTTGGCCAAGCAGATGTCACTCTGAAGCCCACATCCCACATGCAACAGCCAATCACATGTAACCCCACACCCTATCCCATTTGCAATCATGCTCAGTATATCCTCAACATGTATTCCGCTGCCAGTAGTGTCCACTATACTGCATCACAGAGGACAGAAGACTCAATATAATGTTTGAAACCAAAACTGTCTCCGCTGACTCATTTCACAAGTACGAATGAGAGAGGATGAGAGTATGTGAAGTACACGGCAGTTGTGACATGACCATGTAGTCCACTGGTATTGGATGTCAACGCAAATGAGTAGCACTACTGTGGAAGACACACATGTGTCGTGTGAAGTCGTATGGACGCAGTGCTCAGGTGGGTGGGTGCGACGGGTAGATGCGCACATGCCAAGTTGGAGCACGCCGTGTTGGGAGGGGTCATGAACAGTACACCACCGCTTCCCTGGGCATTGTGAGAGGACACCTGTCGGGGGGGGAGTGAACACGTGTGTGCACAGCAGCCGGGCACACGTACAAAGCGGTACCAGGCGCACCTCAGCCCACCCTCTGTGGACAAGCTGGATCCTGTTGTGCGCCCGCCATGCCCCTTGACAAGGCACACACAGCCCCAGTCGACCAGGTGTAACCCCAACATAGTCAATCCGCACAGGCGATACAGGGCACGGGATGGCAGTGGAGCATGGTGTGTGAGAGGTCTCCTCGCGCTCCTCCTGGTCATATCACGCAGGCAATAGAACCTCAACGTCTAGCATGGCACAAGTCAAATGGAAGTGTAGGGGGACGCACCACAGCACGAGCAGCACTGACGTCACGGGAGGTGGCTCGCACCATCCCATCCATTGCCCATCATACCAACCACGCCACATGCCATTGCGACTAAGTGCAAGCGCGTGCGCCACCACCCCCGAGCCCTCCCCAGAGAGGCCAAAGAGTGAATGTGTGGGCCATCAGCCACAGACGGACGCGGCCTGGCCGCAAGGGCAGCCACAGCCACTGGGTGTCGCAGGTGGCGGATCCGGAAGGCGAAGACTGTGATGCATAGTCCATGCAGGCCGGGTCTCCATTTGGGGCACCACGCAGGTGGACGGCGTCCCGCCACACATCATACCCTGAGACAGCCCACTCGTGCAACTGGACCCACACATACACTCCTTGCCCTCTCTGGTGCGAGCTTGGGGCTGCCTGTGCAGGCGCTAGCCTCGCAGGTGAGCATGCATATTGGGGGAGCGAGGGGAGGACATGAGGGCTGGGGCGAAGATGACTGTATCACTGTCAGTAAGTACAAGGGATGACCCAGATGTGGAAAGGAAGAGACGTGTCCCGTGTGTACTGCAACTAGTCGCCAATCCAACTACCCCCCATGTCCGGAATGTAAGCCCGCACCTAGGCCCGCCCATCCGCCACATCGAACATACCACCAGCACGACAACCTTCCCATTCGAAACACTGACTGGGGGTGGCGACCAGTGTACAATCATGTGTAGCCTACCCACGCGTACATGTGGGCCCTCCATGATCCATGTCACCTGCGGCAAAGTCATGACATGCGCAATGAGGGAAGTGAGGAGAGCTGTCCGCCCCACGCGCAGAAGGTGCATCAGCTCCACAGACCCAGCAGCGAGTACAGCAGGGGTCACATGTGCAGGGGCAGCTGTGCCTGGTGTGAAGGCACATGCAAATAGACAGCACATCGACCAATGTGTAGTCTGCCCACATCTACAGTCCATCATCATGCGGACATAGGAATTGAACACAGGGCAACACATCTTCAGTTGGTGCACCCACCGTGACCAACAATGCGCAATCATCGACGTACCCGCCCTGTGCATGGCCCCCCACCCAACGGAGGCACATCCAGTGCCACCATCCCACACACACAAGCCTTCCACGGAACACGCTGTGTCCAATGGTCAGTACAGAGTCAGCGCCCATCTGGTGGATCCTGAACAGGAGACACATGCACACACATGCCAGCTCCCACTATGTACGTCTGCCACCTGGCACGTGCAATGTAACCTCTCACCTGTGACGTGTGACTGCAAGCACACAGCCGTCTTGGCATGGGGCTGTCAATGTGGACACCTGTCAATGTTTCGGGAGGTGTGATCCGGACAGTGCTGTACATAGGGTGCAGTGCTGACACCTACTACTGTCTCATGTCCCCTCGTGCCACAGGTCCCACTTGTTTTGGCCGCTCAGCCTGTGCCCACATCGTCGTCGTCGTGTGCCATACTCATCCAGCCGCGGAAGCAGTTCCATGCTCAGCAGACATTCATGTTGCCGTGGCGTTGCCGCTTGACGGATATGCAGTCAGTCCCCATCAGCGCGCCCCGCAAGTCATTGGGGCCTAGATCCCCATGTGCATGCACATGGCAGTGGTTTGTATCACTAGCCATTGCCATTGTTGGGAGACCTGTGTAAGTGTATTGTGGCCGTGCCGTCCCAGCTTGACAGCTGGGCTGTGGCTCATGTGCTTGCTCAGTCATGTCAGTGATGTGTATGCGAAATTGCTATGTGTCGTGTTGCTTTGACATGTGTCCTCTGCCATTGTCCCTAGGCGGAGACCGAACATTGACCGCCCATACCAATTGCTGGCGGACATGGACGATACAGAGGTTATTAGGAAGTTTCGGCTGGACAGGCCAACCCTGCATCGACTGTGTGCCATGTTAGAACCCCATCTCCGTCCCCGCAGGGTGTATCCGACTGCTGTCACCCCCACGGCTAAGGTGATGGCCGCCATGCATTTCTTCGCCACTGGGTCATTCCAGCACACAGTGGGCATTGGAGGAGGGATGTCCCAGCCCATGTTCAGCAAGGTGCTGAGGGATGTACTGGCAGCCATGATGCTGTACCGAAACAGGTACATCCGCTTCCCCAGGGCTCGTGAATTGGCGGCAGTGAAGGGTGCATTCTATGCCCTTGGCAGAATCCCACACGTCGTTGGAGCCATTGACTGCACACATGTCGGCCTTGTTCCACCACAGGCCACTGAGCACCTGTACCGCAACAGGAAGCACACGCACTCCCTGAATGTGCAAGTGGTGTGCCTTGCGGACATGGTGATCACCCACGTGTGTGCAAAGTTCCCAGGCTCGGCCCATGACGCACACATAATGCGCAACAGCATCTTGCCACGACTGATGTCCAATATGCAACAGGATCGTGCCTGTATTGTCGGTGAGTATGTGGAGTGGTGTAGCGTGCTGGTTGTGCGATGCTGTCCCCTGTCCAGTTGGAATTGCAACGGTTCTCTGTGTCCCTCACACCCAGGTGACTCTGCGTACCCGAATGGGGCATGGCTGCTCAGTCCATTGAGGAATCCTCGCACCCCAGCAGACGATCGCTACAATGAGGCACATGGGAGGACCAGACGTGTGGTCGAGCGTACCTTTGGCCTCCTCAAGTCCAGGTTCAGGTGCCTGGACCGCACCGGGGGTGCGCTGGCGTACTCCCCACAGAAGGTGTGCCGGATAGTGGTGGCGTGCTGCATGCTGCACAATCTGGCCATTCGGAAGCAGATCCCCCTCATCGTGGATGACGGAGATCAACCAGGGCCCCAGCCCGCAGACCAGGACAGCTCGAGTGAGGAGGACAGCGGAGAGGAGGAAGCTGGTAATGTGCGGCAGCAGCTCATCGCCCGCTACTTCACTTGACGGTGAGTGTCCATGTACGACGGCTGATGTGGCTGTATCTGTGCAGGTGTGTGTGTGCTGTGTCAGGGTGGCCGTTTGTTCACTGCGTGCTGTGTGTCAACGCTCCATGGCCAGGGTAGTATGCCACTGTTGGTGGCTGTGGCATTGTGCCCTATTGCTCTGTGCGATGTGTGTACATTGCTTGTAGTTGTTGACATGTACTGTGTGATGGGTGTGTGACACACTCATTGAATGTGCTCCTGTTCTGTCTCCCACCCCTAGGTCCCTACAGGCCCTCCGGATTCAATTGCCATGCCACGCATCAGGTGCCTTTCCGCCCAAGGTGGCCGTTGTATTCCGTACAAATAAAACACAGGGCACAAACAGCAGTTAGTGTAAAAGGTGCATTTATTACAAACTGTGACATGTGATTGTGTGTAAGGTGATGACAAAAGTGGTGCGTGCAGTGACAATGAGCTGTCGGTCATGGCTGCGTGATGCTCAGGGTGTACCCACTGGTTCTATGTCCATAGTCCAACACACACATGCCATCCAGATGGCTGTGTGGAGTGGGATCGTAGTCCAAGTCAATGCAGTGGCTGGTCAAGGAAGGCTGGCGGAAGGCTGGCTGGCTGCCTCACTTGCGTTTGGAGCGTGCGAAGTCCTCCCGGGAGATCTGTTTCCACTTCGGACGGCCCCTTCCACGTTAGCGAGGGGGTGCCTGCTTGCGACATGCTGGTGGTTGAGGTGTGCTCACTGGCTGTGGACGCAGGGGAACTGGACACTGCTGCTCCACCCTGCGCCCCGGCAGGTGGTGGCGGAGGGGAGCTGCTGTCCCTGGCTGTGACCTCACCGCCACCACCAGCTGGCCCATGAGGTCCACGATTTGGCCCATACGGGCGTCCATGGACCTCAGCACCCCCAGCACCTCACGCGTGTCTGAAGCAGACCGGACCCATTGTCCTTGGGCCTCTTCATAGGCCCCAAGGACTCTGGCCATTTGAGGCAGGGCATGGCTCCCAGGGGAGGCTGGCGTTTCCCTGACCCTGCTCCTCCTACAAGTCCTGCTGCCACCGGCCTGCCCACTAGCCACATTGCTCACCACGGTCCTCGCTGTGGCTCCCAGGGTGGATCCAGTCGGCCGGGCCACCACCTGCGCTGGGGCTGGTGCCAGCGAAGACGTGGTGGTGGTGGCGGCGGTGGTGGTCGGTGCGGCGATGGTGGCGGTTGCGGCAGTGGTAGTGGCCACAATGACCGTGGGTGTGGCCGCAACGACAGTGGCAGCAGGGGGCTGGGAATGTTCAGCAGCCCTGGATGATGGGTTGGTGGGTAGGAGGGGTCCTGGGGAGCGGCTGGGCCCTGCCACACCAGATGGGCCTGCTTGGTGGTCCGTGTCCGAAGAGGAGGACAGATCCTCCAGATCCGTGTGTCCTCGTTGGGGGCTTGTAGGCTGGCTGTGCTGGCTGCTGGCTCCATCCCCAGCATCCAGCAGTTCGTCACCTGTGGAGAGAATGAGATTTGTTATTGTGTTGCACCTGGCGAAGTATGTATTTGTCGTCTGACATTAACAGTTCGTGCAATCTCGTACATGGGTTTCCCGGAGGCGTGTGTGTGGCTGTAGCATCTGTAGTTGTGTGTGCTTGGCAATGGGACTGTGTGCTGTGCACATGTGGCATGGGACGGATTGGCCATGCCGATGGGTGTGTTGCTGTGCCCCTACTTATTGTGACTCTGGTGTATGCGGGCTCCTGGCCCATCCTGGGTCTGGTTTGTACTTTGCTTTTGGGGTTCAAATGGAACGCTTTGGAACGCATATGGCAACATGGGGGCCATGCCCCAGATTCGCATTTGGGAGGGGATATGCTTTTGGGGTTCACATGGAACGCTTAGGAACGCATATGGCAACATGGGGGCCATGCCCCAGATTCGCATTTGGGATGGAATATGCTTTTGGGGTTCAAATGGAACGCTTAGGAACGCATATGGCAACATGGGGGCCATGCCCCAGATTCGCATTTGGGATGGAATATGCTTTTGGGGTTCAAATGGAACGCTTAGGAACGCATATGGCAACATGGGGGCCATGCCCCAGATTCGCATTTGGGAGGGAATATGCTTTTGGGGTTCAAATGGAACGCTTAGGAACGCATATGGCAACATGGGGGCCATGCCCCAGATTCGCATTTGGGATGGAATATGCTTTTGGGGTTCAAATGGAACGCTTAGGAACGCATATGGCAACATGGGGGCCATGCCCCAGATTCGCATTTGGGAGGGAATATGCTTTTGGGGTTCAAATGGAACGCTTAGGAACGCATATGGCAACATGGGGGCCATGCCCCAGATTCGCATTTGGGAGGGAATATGCTTTTGGGGTTCAAATGGAACGCTTAGGAACGCATATGGCAACATGGGGGCCATGCCCCAGATTCGCATTTGGGAGGGGATATGCTTTTGGGGTACATGCTGTGAGCCATGGGTGCCGAACGTGACATGTGTTGTGGCAGCATGACAGTGCATGGTTTGAGGTGTGTGCATGCTTGACATGGCCTGCATATTTGCTGTCTGTTGTGATTACTGGACATGGCATTGGACGCATCGTTATGAGTGAGTGATGGTTGTGTGCCAGCCAACGTATTGCAGTTGTCCCATCTCCTTGGTGTGCGTGCTGCCCTGTGCCATGTGCATCACTGCAGTGCTCGGGGGGGGTGTGGCCCATGTTGTGTGTTGTTGCTCACAGTGTGTCGTGCGCTTCATTGACTTCTGGCACATGGTTGGTCATGGGCATGTATCTTAGCGTGACTGCTGTATGTGTGGCAGCTGTGCGGATGACATGCCTTTCATGAGACTGGGGCTGACGGATGGGATGGATGGTATGTTGTATGTGCATGGTGTGTCTGTGTGTTTGATGGGTTCAGTGGTGTTCGTGTGCATTTATGTTGTTCCGCTAAGTTGCGTCTAGTGTTGTTTGTCTTACATAGGCGTAGTCGTGGGGTGTGTGGTTGACAGGCAGTAGGGGCTACATGGACAGGACTTCAATGGTGTTTCGGTTGTGTGTGATGAGTTGCACAGTGGCTGCCGTGTGGTACTATATTCAGTGTGGCTTGTGCATGCAGACGTGGCTCCTTGGGTGTTGCTATGTCTGTGATGGGTCATGTGGGGTGTGAGTCTGTTGTTCATGTCCGTGTGCACATTGTTCACTTGTTCGTGACGGTGGGCGGTGCTGCGTGTTCGTCTGCTACGTGACATGTCCCATGTGTTGGTCGTGTTATGGTCCTCATGCCTCCAGTAATCCAGCCCTGTCCAGTTTCCCACCTGCAAGTTGTTCGTGCGTGCACTGTACTGGATGCCACATGTCTCTAAGCGGGGGTGCTCCATGTTGCAGGTCTGTGGGGGTGGGGGGTGTTGTGGGTCGTGGGGGTGGCTGGACACCCACTGACACCGATTGCTGTGGACCGTGATGTCTGCCTTTCGGCTGTCGTTGTGCACTGCGGTGGCTGACACGTGGCTGTGGGGTGTGGGGATGCTCCTCCTTGCTGTGCTGTGGGACTAGGGGCCTGGTGTGTGTTGTACTTGGGCTGTCCACCGTCCCACCCACTGCACTTTGTGTTCCTGCCACTTACCTGTTACTTGTCGGTTAGTGCAGCTGTGGCGGACACATGGGTGTGGTGGGTGCTCGTTGTGGCGCTTCTGGCATATTTGGGGACCTGTTGGTGGTTACGTGGCTGGCTGAGTGTACACATGTCCCCACGTATGTTACAGTTGTTCGGTTTGGGCTGTGTGTGGTGGTGTCTGTTGCATGTGTGTGTGATGTGTTGTGTATTGTGTGCTGGACATGGGGGTGTTTGTCCCTGGGAGCTGTGGCATGGTGGTAGTGCATGTGAGTACATAGCGGTGTGCTGGTATACATTAGTTTGTACTTACCAGCCTCCACTCCCCCTGCTAATCCGGCGAGGATCTCCGGATGTATTATGACTCGCACCTTCTCCTCCCACGCTTTGAAGGTCTTGAAGAGCGCGGGATTCCCTCCGCCAGTGACGGCAGCCAGCTCTCTGTTTTTCCCTCCTTCTTCTTGACCAGGCTCTTTACGTCATTCCAACGTTTGTTAATTTCTCCTCTGTTCCTGGGCAGGGTCCCGACTGCATTGACCTGGTCTACGATCCGGTTCCACATTCTGTTTCTGGTGGCTAGTGGTGTGTGCTGGACCATGTTCCCATAGATTTGTGGGTACACCTTGATGATCTCGTCGACCATGACCGTCAGCTCAATGGGCGTGTACTTGGGCATCCTTTGTGGTGCCATGGTGTTTGTGGTGCTGGTGCGGTGTGTGTTGTGTAATGTGCAGGGGGTTTGTGGTGCAGGTGTTTGGTGGTGGTGGTGGTGGTGGTTGTGATGTGTGCGTTTCTGTGGTGTGCTGCTGTCCTTGCTGTGTCACTGTGTCCTCTCCTCTCCTCTCCTCTCTGGTTTGCAATGTAGCAAGGGGTTGTGGTCTGTGGGAGTGCTGCTTTTGTACTCACCTATGTGGGTGTGTCCTCATGGTCTGTTGTTTCCAGGTGTGTTGTGTCTGGGGTTCTGGCCTTTGTATTTTTTGTTTGTCCGGGGGGGTGTTTTCGGGATGTGTACTCTGCTTGTGTATTTGTGCGTGCCTTGCTGTGTGGACTTGTTGGCCATGTTGTGTGCTATTGGTTTTGTGAGCGGATGGTTTCTGTGCAGGTACGTGGGCGCCATGGCTTCTGCCGTGTCGATTCTCATCGGCGTTGTTTGCGCTAGCGAGCGGTATATTTGTGGTTTTTCCGCGCTCATGGCGGTGCGATCGTAATTTCCCGTGCGGTGTGTCGGCCGTGAGGGCGGGCGGTTTTGTGTTGTCGTGCGTGTTTCCGTCCGTGGCGGGCGGTTTGACTCCGACTCGGACGTTGGCGGGCGGTATTTTGTGTGATTTTTCCGCCGATGGCGGTTTTCGGTTTGTGTAATCGTAATGGCGTGGTCGGTGTTCAGACGGTGTGTGCGGGCGGATTTTTGCCGCTTCCATGCCTGGCGGATTTTTTTACGCCGGGTATCGTAATGGGCCCCTAAGAGAAGAGAACTCCTCATGTGTCGTAAGGGCAGAGAGGAAACCTCTGGTGGGAGTACACCCTCCCGTAGTAAGCACTAAATCACGAAAAGTACCCCACAGCTATAGAGATAACGTTGACTAACCCTGGTTGGGTATGGGAAGGTTATGAAGCATCGTAGTTATTACCCACCGGGTTGTGGGAAAGGAAATAATTCCTTTTATTTATATACCCTCACACACCCTAGTGGTGTCATGCTTCATCATCGGGTCTGAGGGGCCAAGTAGGTTAACACGTGGGGCAGGACCCTTGATGGAAGTTTGACTAGAGGGCCACCCCTGCTACTGCTATTCCCCGTGATGATTTACCTCTCCCGTAACGGGATGGAGAAGGAGTAAATCCTCAAAGCACAAAGATAAGTCTATCTTTTGTTTTAATAAAGGAGCAGCTATCTGCCCTTTTTCACCAAATAGGAGTAGCGTGATATTCATCCTCTGCTCTCACCAGGGAGGGAACTTCGTTTTCTATTGCCCTGAAGAAAGCCCAGGACCATTTTTTGGCCAACTGGTGGGCTGAAACATGTCGGCACTAGGGTCATAGGACCACAAATATCCAAGTGACCCTTAATATGCTTGTAAATTTTTAATATCACAGACAGTTCCAAGAATAAAGGGATACCGGGAACTGTCTGAGGATTTTTAATCTTTAAGACCCCCTGGCCACATCTTCTAAGAGCTCCCTGAAAGACGGTCGAGCCCACCCTGACCTTTAGGAGTCAGGGTGACCCGATGATGAAGCATGACACCACTAGGGTGTGTGAGGGTATATAAATAAAAGGAATTATTTCCTTTCCCACAACCCGGTGGGTAATAACTAGGATGCTTCATAACCTTCCCATACCCAACCAGGGTTAGTCAACGTTATCTCTATAGCTGTGGGGTACACTTCGTGATTTAGTGATTCTCTCCAATAGCCATAACAACTGAATAGACAATCAATCCCATCCCACCAAAACGAGGTAGAGGAATTAACAAAACAACACTATGTTATTACCCAAAATGTTTGTCAAGGAAGATTGTGCTACCTGGGCATCTGCCCTGGAGTTGGAATCAAGAAAATATTGACTTGTAAACGTGTGAAGTAACCTCCAAGTAGTACCTGTACAAATTTCCAATATAGGTACAATTCAAAACACAGTCACTGTAGCAGCTTTACCACTATCAGATACCGGCAGCATTCGTTGAACCACTTGAGGGTGACCATACAAAAATAGGCATTTCCTTACATACATATATGCACGGGTAGAAAATGTATGGAACATCAGATATGGCCACAAAGTATATATACATTCGTGGCATGTGTTGCATGTCCAAACCCGATGGTGGGAAAAAAACAATCTAAAATGGAGTTGGTACCCATATTCAATGCAGACATAGACATAAGACGGAGTCACCATATACTTTGTGACTCGAGAAAAACAAGTTGCTAACGTCTTAACCCAACACTACATGGCAGGGTATGCAGGGCCCCATCCCCCAGAGCCAAATACAATAAAAGTGTGGGGGGAAGGGGTGCTGGTAGCCCCCCTTCCCGAGCCTATTTTGGCCCCAGTGACCTAATTCCCTGGGGCCTCCATTAATTATAGGTGGGTTCATAATTATAAGTGGAGGCTGCAGGGGGAGCATAGTGCAGGAGTCGGCATTGCTCCCGACCGGAGGGAGCAGATAATTATGCATGCTGCCTCTGGGCGGGAGCAATATGTATTCTGTTTCCCTGTCCGCAGGAGTTCGGGCAGGGAAACAGAACAGAAGTCTGCTCCCACCCAGCGAGAGCATGTTTAAAGCTCCCACCGGCTGGAAGCAGACTTCCATATTTTCTCCTGTCTGGCAGCAGATTTAAAAATGCTCCTGTCAGACTGGAGCAAACATATATTTCCCTGTCCACGCTGGTGCGACAGGGAAACTAGTGTCTAGGGCACAGGTCTTCAAACTGTGGGCCGCGCCCCCCTGGGGGTCCGTGATTGCATTCCCAGGGGGGCGCAACTGCTTCGGCAAGGAAGGACCAGCAAATGAAGATGGCCTGGAAGCGGCGACATTCATCTGGCGCGTTGTCAGGCTGTCTTGTTTTATATGCAGAGGTTAAACTGCATAAAAAGTGTGCAACTGTAATCCTGAGTTTCGCTGGGCACAATCAGTGAGTAGTTTAATGGGACTCATGGCTAAACACAATTTACTGAGTAACTATGTAATTTTTTCACCTTCAGATAACTGCATAAAAAAAAACACGCACACACAATAAATGAAAAAAACAAAGCAAATTAAACTAATTTTTGGGAAATATGCTCTCTTACATTATAAACCTAAGTTAGCTAAAGCAATCACTGCAGATTTGGATGTATGACCAGAGAGTCACGAATTGAATCCTGGTTTGTACAGTGGGGAATAGCAACTTGTGTATTTGTAGAGCAACAAGTTCCAAGCCTGTGGTAAAAAGCACTCTGACTCCATCAGTTAAAGCATATATTGATACTCAGCAGCTTTTATGTTTTTGCTTAACCAGTTGCACACAGTCCAGCATCATGATGGGCCAACTAGAGCCAGCGTCACTGAAATTATGCGGTGGGGGAGGACTAAATCATGTGCCAGGGTTGACTAAATTATGTGGCAAGAAAAGGAGAATTATGTGGCATTATACAACAAATTTTGTGATACCTTTACATTGTTATTTTTACATTTGGTAACACCATCTGGGCATATGTTTCACCTCATTAATACCGTTTTAATACCCAAATATAGCAACAAGCAACTGAAAGGTGACCAGTCAAGCTTTGCGAAGGGCCTTTCACTGTGCGGCAGCACACAGTATGACTGACTGTCTTTAAAAAAAGAGCATGGGGTTAATTTTCCTTAGTAGCATAGAGATGAGAGCACCTTTGCTGCAAAAAGGTGGGGCCCCGGAGTGTGAGGGGCTCACAATAACCAAATTATGGAGAGAACAGTTTTTTTACTCAATTTCTGTTATTGTTTGATGATTTTGCCCTATTATATGTTTAACATTTATTGTGGATTGTGAGCTACAAAAAAAGTATCCATGATATGATCTCAAAAGCTCCGTGTCTGCGCTCAGACCTGCCTCTCCAGCTTCCCGATCCTTGCCATAAAGTTTTGCAGGGGGGCCCTGACTTCAAAACATTTTGCTTTGGGGGGGGCTTCGAGCAAAAAAGTTTGAAGACATCTGGTCTAGGGGGTGGGCTTCCTGGTACACCGTGAGCCGGCCCTGAGGGATGGGGTCTCTGGGTTCTATATAAGCTCTGGGAGGGGAGCCGTGCTGCCCTCTTCCTTTTAATTAATGCAACGGCTCCAGGGGATGAGGTCCCCGGGGCCTTATTAAGGCTGAGGGAGGGGAGCTGTGTGACCACTTCCCTTTTTTAAAAAAGATTGAAATCGGCCATGGGGGATGTGGCCTTTCAAGGCTCAGGATGGAGAGGCCTTGCGGACCTGCTCCCCTTTTTTACGATTTTGGCCCTGAGGGATGGGGTTCCCAGGGCCTAACAAGGCACAAGGGGGCACACCCCTCCCCTTAATTAATATACCCGGTTCTGGGGGATGGGGTCCCCAGGGCCCAAAATGGGTTCGAGCATGGGGGGCCTACTCACACCCCACCACCATGTATTTAATAAAGAGAATGGCATGAGACATTGTATGTATTTGCAAGAGTTACAAACGCTCCACTTGTCAATGCCCACAATTAAAACTTTTTTTTTAAATGTAACAAGACCCATTTTTCCAATCTAAGCTATATTTCTGAATGCTACAAAACTACAGTAACTGATATGTAACTGCTTTCTTATGAACAGAGTGCAGTGATATACAATAATACAATGGACATATCATTCAATGGTATGGTCCTGTTTGGCATACAGCCAGCTCTGCCCCTGTATTCAATTGGAAAAAACAACTTCTCCATGTTAAAGTCTCCCCTAATCTTCTTCTAGACAAGACTCCATGACCCCCTTTCTTAGTTCGTTATTCCTTTTCACCATCACTGGATAGCAGCAGTCACAACCTTCGTCACAATGACTCTTGCCTACTCTGATGCCACCTCCATTCTCTGAAGGCTGTCTCCAACTCTCCATTGCATGAGAAACATCACCTAGGCCTCCATTTCTTGACATTTATTTTCTAAATAACAATACATTTTTGCAATATTTTGTCCTACAAAATTGTATATTTTGTTGTTCAATATTTTTTATGACAGCCAATATTTATAGGTGTATGAGGAACATGTATTCTTTTTATTATCTAGGAAACAGGCCTTGTCGTAATGACTGATTTGGTAAGTTTGAACCACAAGCAAAATGGCGGTATGTACACCGATGAGGCAGTGCCTGCATTCCAACCACATACAGGAACACTGATTGCCACCATGAACTCAAAGATTTTGCCCAGGTAGAGTGTGAACTGTGTCATTTGTCCTTGCTAAAGTGTGCCTTTCAAAAACCTTTTTATACTTATATTTCAACTGATTCTCAGTGCTTGCTCATGTACTGTTGTTCTTGGGGATGTCTCTAATGTATACTGTACATATTAAACAGTTCATGGAAATGATTAAAAGGTTTCGCAAATGCAACTAGCAATGGTGGGGATGGTACTCACACACGTGAGGGGGCGGAGTCCTTATTTAGTGACTGTAGAGTACTCCGACTGTGGCAAACATGTACACAAATTTAAATGTACCGTTAGGCACCATAGGACCCAGTTGGCCTCCAGAACAAAGGGAAAAATGTGTCTCCTCCCCTAGCAGAAGCCGTTCAGAGACCACACCCGTGGAGCATTTAGTGCAGGCACCTTCACGTTACAGAAGCTGTCTCTACCAGTCATTTAAAAAAAAATATATTTTTATTATTTTTAAATAAAACAACGAAACAACCTAGCAGGTGCATTTCAGTCAGATTCCATTGACTATAACCAACACGATTTACAAGAAGCAATGATAGACAGCTAACGGCAGTATAAGTATTCTTCTTACCCCCCCTTGTTGTCGTCTACCCCCCATAGTGTGTAGCTCCTAAGCCCCTCTGCTAAGTAGGTGTCCAGAGTGACGTATCCCGTTCCCCCATACCAATTCATATGGCTTGCAATACTACAGTACCTTCCTCTTCCATCTCTAAATGGTAGTAACTCGGCCATGGCTGCCAAATTTTCCTAAACTTTCGTGGACATCCCCGTGCTTTGTATACCGTCTTTTCAGCTCCTATGTACATATCCATGCCAGTGCGCCACTCTTTCAGGGTGGGAATTTCTTGTCTCCCCCAATATTTAGCTATGTCTCGTTTTGCTACGACAAGGCCTAGGTTACAGAGCAGGAGTTGATATCTCGTAATATCCACATCCGTGTGTATGCCCAACAGAATATATTTAGGGTCTACCGGGATGTGTATATGGAGTATATTATTTAGCTCCCACAGGATCTGTGTCCAGTAGTCACGGATTTGTTGGCAGTCCCATAAAGTGTGGATAAAAGTACAGCGCTCTGTTTTGCAGCGCAGACACTCCGGCGTCTCCGCCCTGCCCATCGCGTGCAGTTTCGCCCTGTCATAGTATACCCTATGAATAATTTTATATTGGACCAATCGTAGCCTAAGCTTAATTGCCACCTCTCTCTGGTACATTAGTGCCGTCTCCCAGTCAATGTCATCTAACGTGCCCACGCGGTCCTCCCGCTTAACCCGAAGTGGTAGTAAGTTATCGGGCTCGTTGTTTATTAAGGTTTTATATGTCCAGGAGACTGCTTTCTCCGGTCTCTCTTCCTGGAGCAGTCGCCCTTCCAACAGGGCATATTCCGGTAGGTCAGTGATGTTGTGTCTGCGCGCCTGCCAGGCATGTCAGAGTTGGATATATTTATAGTGCTGCGTGTCCGTCAGGCTATATTCCCTTTGCAGATCGGCAAACGTCATCAGGGCGCCCTGTCTCGTTATGTCTCCTAAAGTGCTAATCCCAATGGCATCCCATCCTTTAAATCCCTTTAACTTTGCAAGTTCGGGTAGTCGTGTGCCTTCCCATAGGGGTGTGGCCTTGGTCAATCTTTGTCCCCATTTCATTATGTGTTCAGCTTCCCTCCAAGCCTCAATCGCCCTGAGTTGCTGGCAACAAACTTCGGACCCCGTGGCCCCCATATATGTAGTGAAGGTGTGAGCTTTTGGAAAATTGGAGCCTTTCTAGGGCGTAGGTGGGGTGATCTTGAGGAGCATGTCCCCATTCGTTGATAACTATGAGGTGTGTCGCTCTATAGTATGCTCGGACATCTGGCAGAGAAATTCCCCCATTATACTGGCTGCGTTGCAACGTTTGCAGCGCCACTCGAGGGTGGCCTCCATCCCAAAGCAAGGTTCGCAGTTCAGTATTTATCGCTCTAAATATAGCTTCTGGAATTTTGCAGTATGTGTTCTGGAAAGTGTACAATAACTTGGGTAGTGTAATCATTTTAAACATAGCCGCCCTCCCAAGCAATGTCAGGGGGAGATGCCTCCATCTAGTCACGTCGTCTCGGAAGTCCGCCAGGACGCGCTGAATGTTGCGGGCTAGACAGGTTGTCACATTCTCGGAGATATAAAGTCCTAGGTATTTAAAGCCTTCCTCTGCAATAGGGAGATGCACGGGGATGGACCGCGTGTCTATGTGGCCCCCTAGTGGGTATATGGTCGATTTCCCCCAATTAATCTTGTACCCCGCCTGCGCACCGTAATCTTCAACCACTCGAAAAATAATGGTGAGTGTCTTGTCTGGGTTAGTTATGTATAGGAGGATATCGTCGGCATAGAGCGAGATACGCTCATCCAGCCGCTGGCCTCCAAGGTCCTGGAACCCTGTTAAGTCTGGGTGTGTTCTAATCAGGCACGCCAGTGGTTCCAAGACGAGTGCAAAAAGTAGGGGGGAAAGTGGGCAGCCCTGCCGAGTCCCTCGCTGAATGGGGAATTCAGCTGATTTGACTCCGTTGACTCGTACTCTGGCTCTGGGATTCATGTATAAGAGATTGATCCATGTCCGAAAGTTATGTCCAAAACCAAATTTTACGAGGACCCTCTGTAGAAAAGGCCAGTGTACCGTGTCAAATGCCTTTTCGGCATCAAGTGATAAGAGCATATGGGGGACCCCACTCCCTTTGATCGTGTCCAGCCAGTTTGCCAGCCTACGGAGGTTGAAGCGTGTGGCGCGCCTAGGCATGAAGCCCGACTGATCCTTGTGAACTAGGGACGTGATGATCGCCAGTAGCCGTGTGGCCAGTATAGAAGCCAATATTTTGGTCTCTACATTAAGGAGGGAAATTGGGCGATAGGAGCCGCACTTTTCTGGGGATGACACAACCGTGGCCTGGCGGAGATCCGGGGGAAGCATTCCCTCATCTCTCGCCGCCACAAACATGTTCAATAAGCGTGGAGCTAGTGTAGTATCATTTTGCTTAAAGAACTCCCCCGGAAGTCCGTTCGGCCCCGGAGTTTTCCCTGACTTCTGCTTGGCAATAGCAGCCTGCACTTCTTGTAGAGTAATCTCCTCGTCTAAGGCCGCCATCTCTTCTGCTTGGAGGATGGGCATATCTATGGCTGAAAGATAGCCGTCTATATCATCCTCCGGTACCGTCGGATGGGCCGCGTATAGGGTAGTGTAATAACTTGCAAATGCTGTCGCGATTGTGGGTGCCGTCTTATGCCATGTCCCCTCCTCTTCTATTTGATTTACCCAATTTGCTTCCCTTTCCTTCCGGCTCAACCACGCAAGCAGCTTCCCCGCCCTATCACCTGATTCGTATAATCTGTGGTGAGGGGTCAGTATTTGGGTACCGGCCTCCCCCTCTGCCAAGGCTCTGAGTTCTCTCCGCGTAATCTCCAATTGCCTAAGCATCACAGCCTCGTTGTCTGGGGATATATCGTGTTACAGTTCTAGCAATTTACTTTCGAGATCTCTTATTTGCAATGTCTCTTCCCTATGTTTTCGGGCAATTACGTCTTGTAGCCTCCCCCTAAGGACTGTTTTGTATGCCTCCCAAAGGGTGGCTTCTGAGGAAACTGAGCCTTCGTTCTCTTGGAAAAATAATTTAGTCTCGATGTCAACGGTACGCACTACTCTTGCGTCACGTAACTCCCAGGGGTTCAGTCTCCAATCTAATTTAGGCCTATGTACCCCACCCCCTACCTTTAACTGTGGTGGTGAGTGATCAGCGATACCTCTGGCTAGATAGTCTGTGTCATCAATGAATGGAATCTCCCCTGTCGGGGCAAAAAGGTAGTCAATTCGGGAGAAGGTCTTATGCGCACCTGAGAAGTAGGAGTAGCTACGGTCGGATGGGTGGTGCCGGTGCCAAAGGTCTGTCAGTCCCAAGGAGCGTACAAAGTCTGCCAATGGGGTAGGCGTCTGAGCACCAATCACTGTACGGGATCTATCGAGGCGGGGATCCAACACATCATTGAAGTCGCCCCCTATGATGTGTACCGATGAGTTTGAATCTAGTAGTATCTTAGTCACTGCCTGCAACGTCTGGGGTTGTAATCGCGGCGGGGCATACACACTAGCCAGGGTAAACTCTCTCCTGCCCCACATCCCTCTAACTGCTGCATACGTACCCCCAGGGTCCAACCAGGTCTTGGCTACTTGGAAGGGTAGAGTTTTCCTGAGAAGAACAGCCACCCCCGTGCTCCCGGTGAAAATCCAGCATGCGCCAGTGTGGTGTACGCCCCTCTCCCAATAAAAGCGCACCGGGTACCTCGGAGATGGGTTTCTTGTAGGAGAACTATATCTGGCTTAATCCGCTTGATATATCTATTCACCAGGCCCCTCTTAATCTTACTTCCCAATCCTTTAACGTTCCACGTCAACACGGTATATGGCAGGTCATGCATGACATTTATGGCTCATGTGGGCCGTACAGGAGATGGCCTCTAGCCGCCTGTCCCTGTCCAACTGCTTCTGGCACTGTGATTTAAAACGACCTGCTTCTACTAAAGAAAACAAAAGAACTTTAGATCGGAAACCCCCAAACTCCCTTCCCTTCCCCTCCTTGATCCCCCCACCCCACATCCTCATGCGCCCCATGCTTGACCCTGTAACTGCCAACATAACAACAAGCATAAGTGTCCACTGAGGTGTCTGTCGCTCCCTCCCTTCCCCTTCCCCACCCCTTTAACCCCAAGCAACAGCCAAAACCACAAAGGCTATGTCACTAGTCCAGGAAGTTGGTTCACACAGTCTCTTCCTTGACACAAACAGGTCTAGGAGGGGTGGCCTCCTCGCCGTCCCTGTACCGCCGGTAGATTCCTCCGTCACGCCCATGGTTCACATTTCTTCGCCACTTTGGTGTTGATGCCGTTGATGGTCTGTCGCCATTTCCAGGCCCGTCGCCTCAGACCTCTCTGCCTGGTGGATAGCCTTGAGGAGGAGGTGGTCACCATCGGTATCCTCTGGGGAGTCCTGGTCTGATTGGTCAGCCTGAGTGCTATCCCCATGGGTCGAGTCTCCGGTGGCGGCCCGTGCCCCCCCTGGTTCCTCCTCCGGGAGGCCCCCTCTCCGTCGACAGGGCGTCACTGGCTGCGCCGTCCCTGAACACATCGAGTTTCTTGCAGTGAGGCGCCGTCTCGGTTTCGTCCTCTGTGGTCTAGGCTCCCATTTTGGTTGTAGGGTTCCTGGGCGCGATGTGGTACCACTAGCCTCCGGTCCAAGTCTTGGGCGTTCCTCAATCCATGCCCAGGCATCTTCAGGTGTTTGAAAGAACTGAGTCGAATCTTGAAAGATCACCTTGAGCTTGGCTGGAAAGAGAAGCATATATTGGATGCGTAGGGCCTGGAGTTTGACTTTCACGGAGTCGAAGGACCTCCGCATCTTCTGCACCTCCCTAGAATAGTCAGGGAAGATCATGACTCTTGCGTTGGCCAGTTTAAGTTCTCCCATTTTCCGCGCTTCCCGCAGAATTGCTTCTCGATCTTGATAATTTAAGAATCGGGCAATTAAGGGACGCGGCGGGGCTCCCGGTGGGGGTCTCACAGCCGGCATCCTATGCGCCCGTTCAATGAGAAAGCAAGCGGAGAACTTAGCTCCGGGGAGGACATCTCGCAACCACGTCGTCAAGAAGGTGATGGGATCAGTGTTCTCCTGCCCTTCAGGCATCCCGATAAAGCGGAGGTTGTTTCTCCACGCCCTGTTCTCCGCGTCATCGACCTTCCACATGAGCTCCCGTATGGTAGCCTGTAGTTCCTTGATGTCGCCCCTGGAGGTATGCGTCGCGTCTTCCACCTCAGATATGCGGGCCTCCGTTTGCGTGACGCGATCTGCGATATTGCGTCTATCCTGTCGGAGAAGGGTCACCTCCGTTCTTATCTCTGCCACTTTGCCTTCAATGGCTTCTCTCGAGGCCTGGATCGCCTGAAGGATAGCTGTGTTATCTGGCGCACTTGCGGTGTCTCCCTCCGGGTCTGGGTGTGCAGGGAGCACCTTAGTGTACTTGTCCATTTTTCCCTGGCGGTGCGTCTTAGGTTCTTTGTCTTTAGCCATTGTCTACTCTGGGGGGTGGTGTTTCTGCCGTCTACAGTGCCAAGGGGCGAAGGCGCCAATGGGGGAAGTCGCAAGCTCGTGCCCTGGCAATTATCGCAGAAAGTGACGCTTGAAGCACGGCGCGTCCCCCTGGTGCAGGAAACACACGAAGCGCCCACCGACCGACGCCCTCTCTCCGCACCACACTATCGAAGGGCCACCCCAGCGGGTGCACGAACGTTCAGAGGGACTTCCTCGTGTACACCATATAGCTGTGGCCGCAGGGATCGCAATCCTGTGTACAACAGTGTCGTTGTCTTCAGACGGGTTGCCACCAGGCCACCCCTGTAGTGGCGTTCAAGGGGCTTTGATCCTGCACTGCCGTGCCGACTCGCTCAGCATCGAAGGCCCAGCCTCCTCCGCGGGTTAGCAGCGTGTCCGCTTCGCGGTCGTGCAGCGCAGTGTGGCCCCACAGCAGTCTGCCTGGGGTACGGAAAGCGCAGCCTGACAGGTGCAAGTATACCTGGCTCGGTAGCCCCAGGGAGGTCGCTCTCGGTCAACTTGGGGGGGATGGCAGGACCGGCCTGATAGGACTCTGACAGGCTGTTGATGGACCTTTTGCAGTCCCTTAAAGTGAAATTAGGGCGCGTCCCCTGGGGCCACTAATCCCAGCCCCTATTGAGCGGTTGCTCAGCAGTCTCTGCGCACCCCTCGCTCGTGGCAGTTCACACCCCCGTGTCTCGGGCCTCCGTCGCCGCAGTGCGGTCACTCACTTCTGGCTCTACTGCGGAGGGCAGTAGTAGTTACCGCCGTGATGCGGGTCCCCGCCCCTGGGTCCTCAGGGCTGCAACCGGGCGCCCGGTATCTCTGTGGGTCGCAAGGGGGAGGCAGTGGAGGTCTTCTAGTTAGAGAGCCACGTGTGGGCACTCTCGCTCCCCCTCTACTCCAGGGGGGGAAAACTACGGCAGCTCCAGTGGCGGCCCTCGACCTCCACACAGCCCAAGCGGATCCGCCGGTCACTCCTCCTCCGGAGCCCCGGTGATCCGGCTCGGGGGGCAGAGTGTGCGCAGATCCGGTGCACAGCGGCTGGCCGAGCAACGGCTCCCGCCTCCGCAGGATCGCGACACAGCCTTTCTCCCCGCAGCTGGGCAAGCGAGAGGGAAAGCCTCACCTCGCGACAGTCAGCGATGTCCCGCTAGCGACGCAGGCATGGAGGGAGGCCGCACGGGATCAGCGCGCGTTCTTTGCGCCGTCACTCGCCTCCCAGTCGGTGGGTGTCTCCGGATCTGCCCAGAAGGTAGGGACGGCAGCGGCCGCCGTTCGGCGCGGGGGGGGGCTCTCCTACCCCTACAATGCAGCCATCTTCAGCAGTGTTTTGTCACCCTCAGGTCCGGGCGGCCATCTTGACGGTAGGGCCCCGTCCTCATAGAGGTCGCGTAATCTTCGTATTTTACCGCCGTAGCGGCTCCGCAAAGTGCTTCCTCTGTGGGCTAAGGGTTAAATTATATGCGGCCAGCGAATTTGGTTCTCGTGCTTGGCTAGAAGACAGGATAGTGAACAGGATCTGCTTCGGGCGGCCGGAGCCCCGGCAAGCGCGGCTAGTCAGCCATGATGTTGGCCACGCCCTGACCTCTACCAGTCATTTTGCCTCACAGTAACACAACGCACAATGCACACAAGGCCTTACATTTTGTGAATCCAATACTGGGAATTTTCTTGGCTCTACTGCTCTAGTCCAGCATATCCAGTAGGACCCTTATCTTGATGATAACCCCGGAGCCCATCACCTAGGGTCGAAATGAGTCTACATAAGTAAAAGAGGACCCCATATCATCTTTTCATTCTATGGATCCAGCAAAAAACATTATTTAAGACTTAAAGTCTGGTGCTGTATTGTTTTTTTGTGGTTACCTTTTACGACTGAGTTGAAGTCTTCACAGGCAACCAGGCCCACTGCTACAACAAAAGTACCAGAAAGGATCCCGTCTGTGAACATTTTTCAATAGGGTCCTTATCGGTTTTAAGATCAAACAAGAAAAATAATTTGCATATCATTTCTGATAGAGAATTCTAGCTGTAGATTCCTCACAGATTAAATATTCCCCAGACGTGAGACTGGATCCAGAAACGTTTCCTTAATTCTTCTGCGTGCAGTAACACGCCGCTTTGAAGCTCAGCACTGATGCCGTTTCGCTCCAGAAGTGATGTGCGGGGCCTATATAGGTGCCACGCCCAGTTGCTGATGTCAGTTCCTTTCTTTACACTCTCTAGATATGGATCCGGAGCTTCTCTCGTCATTCATCGCTTTTTAGAGATTGTTTTTCAAATCCTTCAACAGTGTGCAAGGGATGTCACCCCCTATGATCATAGTGCCATTCTCTTCGAGCTGAAGGGGTCAAAGGGCCATAAACCTAGATCAGAACCCACAAGGAAGATTGGAAAAAGAGCTTGAAAAAATGTAGACTGCGAAGAGTTAGAGGAGGCATTAAAGAATACCAAGCGCCCTCTTCCTGTAGAGGTAGACGAAGTTACCTCTGCATACACGGAATGGATAGAAGCAGCATGTAATAAACTTGCCCCGGTTAAAAAGTGGACCCCTAAACGGGCTCAACCGTCAGCCCCTTGGTTTTCGGATGAATTAAAAAACCAAAAACAGGCCTGCAAGCGTTTAGAAAGGGTATGGAGGAGAGGCTATAAAAGCGTGGATAAAGAAAGCTATAAGCAAAGTCTTAGACAGTATAAGGAAATACTGTTGGAAACCAAAATAAAGTTCTTTGTAGAACAAATCTCTCAGGCCAAATCTAATCCCAAAGAACTCTTCAAAACCATCACTAAACTAGTGGCCCCAACGGCCCCCAAGAGCCAAAGTAGCCCAGAACTCTGTGAAAAATTGGCCAATTTCTTCCAACAAAAAGTGGAATCTATCTTTTCCTCATTTAGTCTAACTCATAGGGGGCTAAGGGTGATGCCACAAACAATGGAACCAAACACACCGGTTTTAGACAAATTCTCTCTGCTAGAGACACCAGATGCAATTAAATTTCTGAGTTCTATTCGATCCGGATCCCCGATGGATCCATGTCCGACATCGGTATTGAAACAAATCCCAGAAGTAACCATTGTTTAACGCCATACTTACAACAGGCAAATTCCCCAGCAACTGGAAGAAGGCCTCTATTCTTCCCCTATTAAAAAAACCAACCCTTGACCCCAAAGATCCAAACAATTATAGGCCAATTTCAAGACTTCCGCTTCCTGCTAAGATTATTGAAAAGGTCATGAATGCCCAGTTCAGCACATTTCTTCGAACTAATAATCTACTCGACCCGTCGCAATATGGGTTTAGAGCAGAACACAGCACCGGGCTGGCTCTAATCAAATCAACAGAGGAGGTGAGGGAGGCCTTGGATAGGGGAGGAAAGGTAATTCTGATTGTTAGACTTGTCAGCAGCCTTTGACACGGTCCATCATGAAGTTCTGATGGACCGGTTGTCTGAAGCAGGGGTACAAGGAGTTGCCTGGAATCTTCTGCAGTCTTTCCTCTCTGAAAGAACGCAAACAGTGGAACTGGACAACCACAGGTCAAAGCCGTTTTCTCTGCCGTGTGGGGTGCCACAGGGCTCATCGTTAAGCCCGACGCTCTTCAACGTGTATGTGATTTCTTTGGCAGGCTTGATCAGATCCTATGGCTTCAAACTTACCTCCTATGCAGACGACACTCACATAGTGTTGTCACTTAGAGACGGGGAAGAGAAGGAAACAGGGGCTCGCTTTCATGATTGCATGAAGGACATCTCAGGGTGGATGTCGTCTAATTGCCTAAAATTAAATTCAGGCAAAACAGAGGTCATCATGTTTGGGAATAACCCTAACCTGTGGACGCCAGACTGGTGGCCAGAAGAGCTGGGTGTCTGCCCCGCACCCACCAGGAAAGCAAAAAACCTGGGGGGATCGTGGACAATAAGCTCACGTTTCGCGATCACATAAGCTCGGTGGTCTCAGCATGTTTCCTAATCCTCAGAATTATAAGGAAAATAAAGTTCTTTCTCCCTGAGGGCAGTCATAGGACAGTGATCACGGCTCTCAATATGGCGCGGCTAGACTACTGTAACAGTCTATATTTGAATGCCCAAAAACAGCATATTAATAGGCTTCAAATCGCACAGAATGCAGCGGCCAAACTGCTTACAGGGATTCCAAAATTTGTCTCTGTAAAGAAGGAGCTAAAACAACTACACTGGCTCCCCGTGAAGCAAAGGGTACGTTTTAAGGCCCTCTGCATGGCTTTTAAAGCCCTCAATGGAATTGGCCCCGACCATTTGAGGCAAAAATGTTAATGGTATGTTCCCGGAAGGACTCTCCGGTTCACATGAGCGAAACAAGTCCTTGTTCCCCCGATTAAAAACGCCAGCTGGGGGGGCAAAAGTTTCATCACCTGGGCCTGGAATGATCTCCCGTTCCACTTGAGGAATCACAGCAGATCTCCTCTCCTTCAGAAAGGGGCTGAAAACTTGGCTTTTCTCACAGTAATACCCCCCACTACTGATAACCAGCAGGTATGCTCAGCGCCAGGACACCCCAGGGTAACCGTGCGCTTTAAAAGTTCAAATAACATAACATAACATGTCTGTGACAGATCTCCACCAAGTTTGTCTGTGTTGTCTGGAGTCGAGCCACGACTACGAGATCTGCGGATACTGCGCGGTGATGAATCCAAAGGTCACCAGGGAACACGAGGCAAACCTTTATGTCGCCAAGTACAAGAAGATGGAGTGTCAGGACTACTCTAAGTTCTGCTCCAAGTACAAGGCTCTACCCAGTCCTGCTCCGATTCCTGGAGTCGACCGAGCTGCTCTAGAAGCCGGTTTTCGTCGAGCTCCAAATCCTCAGGTAAGCACTAAAAACAAAAGAAGTCAAAGTGGAGTTTCACTCCTTCAGGCCATTCCCATGACAAAGCGCATGGGTGGCGCCAACAGTCCTATTCCTGCTCCCGAAGTCAGCCGTCTTCAAGGTTGATTCCACAGCTTGTTCCAGCACAACCTAAGTATCCGGGTCCTTAAGTCATGCTGTGAGTTGCGCGCAGCTATGCTCCGGTTTTTGGATCTCTACCAACCCCCTCTAGCGCGCCGTCAGGCCCCACTTAGCCGAGTGGCCTTCTACCTGGATTACCGCCGGCGGGCTCGCCCTCGGCGCCATTTAGACCCTCTGAGCCACTTCTGCACTCTGCCCCAGTACCCACGGCACTTGCTGGCAACCATGACCACTCCAGGTCTGGATACGCTGACGCCGATGCCAACTTTGTCGCCCAAAGAGGTGGCCCCTATTGTCCTCTCTGACACCAGCTCGATGCTGGTCTGACATCTGCCAATGTCACCACCAAATCTGACCGAGGCTTCTGCACTCCCTTTACCACAAAGCAGGCAAAATTCTTTACACTTTCTTTTTGGAACATACTCTGGTAATGATTATGACCAGGGCAAGGAGTTCTCCCAGCCCTATGCTGATGACAACTGGTACACAAACTTGCAAGAAGCTAATGAGCTACATACTTCCCCAGAGACGGCCCCTTTCTCTCCTCCTGGCCCGGCCATGGAAGAATCTGCATCTTACACCTTGGTTATGAGTATGGGTGGCAGAAGTTCTTGAGCTCCACCTCAGAACCGTGGAGGTGAAGACAAACGTCCTCACAGAAGCGAACCTGGCCAGACTGTCTCTGAGCTTCTCCTCCCTTTCAATGAGGCCTTGACGGATAAGACATATTCCCTCCTAGAGGCTTGGGCCAAGCATTGTACCAGCCCGCCTGCTAATCTGCAAATTGCCTGGCACCACCGTTCTGCTCCAAGCAACCCAGTATTTTTTTCACAGTACCCCTCTCCGGAGAGTTTGGTGGTACAAGCTTCCACTTGCCGGACCAACCCCAACAATTTCCCTACTATGCCCTCTGACAGGGAATCTAAGAGAGTGGATACTTTTGGGAAACACTTATTTCCTTCAGCCAGTTTGGCCCTGCGGTCGAGCAACGCCTCTTGCTTGCTGGACCGCTATTCTCATGCCCTTTGGGACTTGATGGTACAAGTGCTCCCCAGTGTTCCGGGAGACCTTCGCCCTGCTCTTTCACAGGCAATTCAGGTTGGTTGTGATGCGGCTAGGATCACATTTCGTTGTGGCTTGGTGTAAGAAATTGCCCTCTTTTTGCATGGTTGCCCCCACTTTTTGCCAAACTGCTGATGTACTTTGACTGAGTTTGCCCTGGGTTCCTGCCAAACAGGTACCCAGGGTCTATGTTCTTTCCCTAAAACTGCATTAAGACAAAACCCAATTGGCTCTCTTTGGCCACATGTCCCTGTCCTAGACATATGCCAGGCATTTACGTGTGCGTCCCTCCATATGTTCACGAAGCACTAGCGTCTGGACAGCCAAGTCCGCCGGGAAGGGCACTTTGCCCACTTGGTCCTGTAGGACTTTCTGGTTTAGGTCCATTCACAAACATGCCTCCAATATATACTTCTTTGGTATCTATTCAAAAGGTGAGGAATCTCTATTATAAGAAACAGTTATTTACCTTCGGTAACGTTCTTTCTGGTGGAGGCTCTATCTTGCCACAGATTTCTTACTGACCCGCCCATCCTCCCCACTCTGTGATTGGACTCTGCCCATTAATAAGATCCCAAGCCTAGGAATTTGCACACTGGTCTGTCAATTTGCTTTTGAGACTTATTGTCTAGGGGCACAGACAGTCTTGAAAGCAACTGAAAGTGCTGCCTACATAGGCCCCACACATCACTTCCAGAGCGGAATGGCGTCAGTGCGGAGTCGCACTGCGCTACCTTCCGGCGCATAGAGGTACCGTGGAAAATATTTCTGATCCAGTCTGATGCCTGGGGAATATTCAAAAGGTAAGTATTCTGTGGGTAGATAACTACCAAAAAGAGCGTTATCGAAGTTAAGTAACTTGTTCAATAAGTTTATTCATCCTGAAAACTTCATTTCATGTGTAGACTCACTTCTTTTTGGTGGAGGAATGGGAATTCACAAGCGCTTTGCTTATCACACTTACTATATTTATCTTTTGAAACATTTTTAATTATATACAATGCATTATAATTTAATTTATTCCATCTATGTCTATGTAAAAAGTGTTGTTCCGTGAATGCTCTTGATATTCAAGTTAAATACCATATGATTAACTCTTATAAAGCTACAAGCATACTGTTTCCACAAATCACTCAGACAGATTCATGGTCTAGGGGCTATTATTATTAATACTGTGTAATGATGAGGATGGTGAAAGCAGGCCTGGTGTGCAATTATATGAAAATTAGAGGCTGGTATATGGCCCCTTTTAGATCTCGTCGCTGACAAAGCATGCACTGTCTGATGCAACACATTTCGTTACCTTACATTGGGCCTAGAGCCCGCCCATTACTGACCACTGCTTGGCTACATTGTCGCTCTTATTTGCTTGCTTTTAATTTGCCAGCTTCTGTAGGTTTTCATTTTGTTTCTTGTGTTTGTCCCTCTCCTGGAGCATGGACACATTACTGTGTCCTTCCACAGCTCGCTTTTGAAGGCGCTATTTTTTCTTTTTGTTTTAGTACTCTGAGAGCATTGTGTTTTCCAGCAGTCTCCCTTGTGTACTTCTCCCCCGCTCTGTGTTCCTCCCGATTCTGCTCACACCAACGCTGTTGTCCATGTGCTTTCCACAGCTCCTCCCTCCCACCCTCCATTATCTGTGTGCTTCTCCGTGTGCTTGCCCCAGCTGCTCCCACACACGCTCTGGTCTATGTGTGCTTGCCCTTCGTGCGCTCCCGCCCACCTCCAATGTGTGCTTGCCTCAGCCCCTCACACCCACCCTCTGTTGTTGCCACTCCAAGGGAATGGGAATGGCCATGCAACTGTTGTGATTAATGAGCTACGAGCTAGACTTCCACCTCTGCATTTGCAGAAAGTCTACTTTTGGCAAGTCTGGCCAAGAGACTGTGTAAGCTGTGCTGCTAGCCTCGTATTAAAAAAAAATAATAATAATAATTCCATACATGTAGGCATACAGAGAGGGAGTTTGGGTCAGTTCTCTTCATAGATTTTGTAAGTTCAGCAGAAATTCAGATTTTCTTTTGCCTACCACTGTATATACCATGGGGCAATAGGATTAGTCTACTTCTGCCACTGGTTCTCTTTCACTGTGAGTGAAGGCATTTTGTCTGATCACTTGTGCACATTTGCCTGAAAAGAAGTTTACTTCAGTACTTGGATCGATAGGGCAATACTTTACTTTTGTAATGCTTTTTTCTTTCCATTCTTTACCCTTTTATATTTTTTAGTCATGCTTATGTGTTTAACCTATGCCTTTGAGTTACAGTAATTCAAAGCCAATAGTAACTTTTTGTTGAGCCAATAAGAATAATATTTTCCTAAGATGTGCATTAAAAGTGAAAATGTGTTTGTAGCATGAATCCTTTTCTGGATTTACATGCTGTGCATCTATTTTGCCATCTCGCTGTTGGATCTGGAATTGTGTTTTGTTCTTCTTCCCTTTTAAGGAGCTACAAGGGTCCCGACCTATAACACCTTGTGTGTAGAAAAAGTACAAATATTCCATGCAGGACCAACAATACATTATGGTGAATCATTGTGGTGACAGCAAGAAAAAGAAATAACACCCCCACATCAACGGGGACACCACCAGAGAAGAAGAGTATGAGACTGGATCTGTTGGGCAGGAAGATGGAGAGAGAGGCGGCCACACAATGGAGGATAGCTAACTCCAATGACCTCTTCAAATGCTATGGTCACCAACTGTGGGACGAGATGGAGGGCCTGATGCAGCACCTCTCAGAGGAGTTCTGTAAGAGAGCCAAGGCTGTTGTGCAGGAAGGAAGAAGCATCACTAAGTCCTGCCTTACGTCCGCACTGGATGCAGCGGAATCATCCAGCAGACAAATGTGCTTGGGCACTACACTCAGGAGGCACGCCTGGGTGAGGGTCTCAGGCTTCAAACTAGAGGTACATGCATTGGTCATCAATATGCCTTTCACCAGTGAGGAACTCTTCAGACAGGCAGTGGACAAAGCGCTGCAACAAATAAAAAAGGATAATGGCACCGCAAAAGCAATGGGGGCACTGCAGATCAGGGGCTCCTTCAGAAGAAGAGGGACAGTCACCAGGAGGCCAACGGGCAGGGCAAGTTTTCAACAGCCAGCCAGCACTGCCAGTAACAACTGAGCTTCATCCAACAGGTAACACAGCAGCTGACAAACCAGCAACAACACTTAGCAGGGCAGCCCTTACGAGGGAGGACAAAAGGAAGAGGACAGTTCCCAAGAGGAGGGGGACCAGCAAACAAGTGAACATAGTACGGTGCTAGAATACCTCACTCATCTACTGGACAGCGGCCTGACCTATGCGTCACTAAAGGTCCTATTGGCCATCATAGTCGCATATACAAGAGGAAGAACGGGGAACAGCCTCTTCACATTACCGGTAGGGAAAGGATTCTTGGAGGGATCAAAGAGAGTGGCACCACCAAGAATAGCACTGATGCAATTGTGAATCTGAACACAGTACTCACACAGCTAATGACCAAGCCAATTTAGTCAATGCTCAAAACGGAGCTGAAGTTTTTAACCCTGATGACAGCATTTCTAGTAGTGATCGCATTACTTGCAGAGTCAGTGAGCTTCAAGCACTCACAATCCAGGAACCATACCTTCAAATCCGCATGGACAAGGTTGTCCTGTGAACAAACCCACAGTTCCTACCAAAGGTGGTATCGCAATTCCACGTCAACCAAAGCATCCAACTACTGGGCTTTTTACAGGGTCCAAAGTCACAGGGCGAAATGACGCTCCACATATTGGACGTGCAGAGAGCAGTCATGTACTACCTACAAGAGACCAAGAAAATTCAGAAAGAGGACCAGCTCATTGTCTCCTTTGAGAGGGCAAGCAAGGGCACACCAGTAACAAAGGGGACTATCGCAAGATTGATAACTGGAAACTATCCAAACCTGCTACACACGGGCAGGTAAAAATGTACCTGCGTGCCTCAGGGCACACTCAACCATGAAGAAGGGCACAACCCTAGCGTTCCTAGCAAACCTACCCATTGACACCATCTGTATGGCCACAACTCGGTCATCCCCACACACCTTCACATAACACTACTGTGTGGACATCCAGATAAACAAGGAAGCACAGGTAGGACAGAGAGTGCTAAAACACCAGTGTGCCAACTCAAACACATTTCAACCCAGCCTGCCCAAGGAATCTAACACCACTACGTAATCAGATGCATGTGAATCCAGAAAAGGAATCATGCTGCAAAACGAAATGGTTCTTACCAATAGGAATAGTTTTGCACCCTGAAGAGTTTCCTCGATTCACATGTGGCCAACCCTCCTCCCCGGAAATGGGGGTTAAGAGCAAACAGGTGAGTTGAACAATACTTCAAAACAAAGAAAATTCCAAATAAGTCGGACGCCAGAAGAAAAAAGAATCTGAAAATGGCGACCACGCATAGGAACTTCCGTGGGCCATCTGACATCACACAGGACAGGGGATAGACTCAACACGCCCACACAAAAAAAACAAGCATTTGCAATGCAATAGGTCTCGCATTTGCGAGAGTTAGAGCTATTAGCGTTGTAAATGGCAATGTCTTTTACCCATGTGTATTTGTTTTGAGTGTTGTGGCTGGATGTGGTGCACTGTAATTGTAATTGCATTTATATATAGCGCTAACAAGATGAGCCTGCAGTGTGCTTAGAAAAGAAGGAAGCAGGACGTGTTTGTTATTTAAAAGGGTGGAAGTGACACAGGTCAGACGGAAAAAAACACATGCCAAACAACTAAACATTCTGAAAACTAAAATCAATTACAACAGCTTTTAAAATAAATCCACTTACTACCAGATTGGGTAACTTGACAGAACTTGGGTTAGCATACACAGAAACAGCATACATCCAAAAAAGTCCTTCTCAAGAGTGTTTTTAAAACAGCTGGTGGGGGACGACGACACACCACGGTAGTGAAAGCAGGGGCACCGAAGACACTAGAAGAAAAAAAAACAACACGATCTCGGTCTTTAAAGGAGCAGCACCCCCGCCATGTGTTCGTGCATGATGCAGTTTGCTGCTGGCAGTTATAGCATGCAATAAAACGGCATTCTTCAGCCGCAAACAAATTTCACATATAAAGACTTAATTTAAATATCTGGCTTTAATCCTCCACGCTTACATACATGCTCTGAGGAGGTAAAAGCGACGCAATTCTTAACCCCAATAGCAGAGTTTGTGTAATATATATTTGAAAACATCGACGGGCACTCTTCCGAACTGGTCCACGTGACAGCGGTCTAGCGCATCACCGTGAAAAAAAGAAAAAAGAAAATTGACCACTGGACAAAATTTGGTGTATATAAAATCAGCTGCATATAAAAAAAAAAAAAACACCGAGCCTGGCAGATCGTGTGTTGGTTACATTGTGTTCACTACAGCACAGACTTCTGGAGACATCCAGTGAGGCCGAGGGAGCTGGGCTTCTTGAGAACAGAAACAGCTAGACGCTAGCTATGGGCTGTTCATCAGGAAGGCGTCTGTCCGTCTTGTGTGTCTACTCCTAGAGGTAGGGCTGTCTCCGTCATGGGGCACCGTCTGTAATACTGCCTTCACCCCTTATCCGTCCACACATCTAAACCAAAACAGCCCCGTGTTTGCACTTACTTCTTTCTTTGTATTGTATTGTATTGTAATTGCATTTGTATAGCGCTTACTACCCCTGATGAGGCGTTGAAGCGCTTTTTCGGCGAGTAGCACGCTACTCCGGGACCCATAGAGGATTAGTGTTGAATTAGTATAGTGAAACATGCAAGTACATTTTAAGTGGTGGATATGTTAGTCAGTTATTTGGATTCGGAAGGATAGCAGAAGGATAGAAGAGGAAAGAAAGGTTTGTATTTATATAGCGCTTCTAACCCCTGATGGGGTGTTGAATCGCTTCTTTTTTTGGCGAGTAGCACGCTACTCCGGAAACCCATAAAGGATTAGTGGGGAATTAGTATGGTGAAATATGAAAGTAATTTGAGTGGTGGATATTAGTCAGTTATTTGGAGTGAGAAGGATAGCGGAGGGATAGAAGGGAAAGAAAGGTTTGCATTCATATAGCGCCTGTTACCCCTGATGGGGTGTTGAAGCGCTTTTCTGGCGAGTAGCAGGCTACTCCGGAACCCATAAAGGATTAGTGTTGAAAATTAGTATAGTGAAATATGAAGTAATTTGAGTGGTGGATATGTTAGTCAGTTATTTGGATTGAGAAGGGTTAGGGAGGGGTAAAAAAGGAAAAAAGGTTTGAATTTATATAGCGCTTGTAACCTTGATGAGGTGTTGAAACGCTTTGTTGGCGAGTAGCACGCTACTCTGGAACCCATAAAGGATTAGTGGTGAATTAGTATAGTGGAATATGGAATTAGAGAAGTGAACATGCTAGTCTGTTATTTTGATTGAAAAGGATAGTGGAGGGATAGAAGAGTGAAGGATTTCTTTTTTAGGTCATAGCAGTAGGAGGAGGCTTTTGGATGAGTAAAAAGGGTTTTTGGAGGGGAAGAGTCAGAGGGAAGAGTTTAGAAAGGTTTGTTTTGGGGGATCGGTACAGTAAAGGAGGTGTCAGAAGATGCAAGGAGGGGTAGAGTAGGAGAGAGTCAAGAAAGGGTTATTTTGGGGAACATAGTAGTGGTATGGCGTTTGGGATAAATGAGAGAGTGGGTGTAGAGGATATAATGATAGATGTATAGTGTGAGATAGGGTAGTGAATTGGAAAGAGTAGTAGAAAGAAGTTTGAGATGAGTCAGAAAGTTGGGCTAGAAGATATATTGAGGGAAGTATAGGCTGAGAAATAGGGTAGTGCATTGGAAATGCTAAATTAGAAGAAAGTGATAAATATATAGATCCATAAGTACATTGAAAGTATATAGATGCATAAAGGAGGTAAGTATATGCAGATTAAAGATATTGATAGAGGTAGCAGATGAGAAATAGGGTAGTGAATTGGATATGCTTTTTCAGGAGAAAAGTAACAGACACACAGATCCAAGTACATGGAGGTACATAGATGCCCAATGGAAGCAAGAACATGTAGACCAAAGAAGATTTTTTGTTGTTGTTTTTTTTGTTTTTATAACAACATAATTATTGTACATGTTTATACAAAGCAATACACGAAGATAGGCACATATCTATAGTGAAAATCAATGCGTATGTACAGAGGGATAAATACATAGGGTGGGTATTAATGAATGGGAAAATGGGCAGCATTTCTGGCCCTGGTCCCAACCAGTTTCGAACAGGCTCAAACAGGCACTCACCCTTGTCCTCTCCACCCTTAACAGGCTCAAACAGGCACTCACCCTTGTCCTCTCCACCCTTAACAGGCTCAAACAGGCACTCACCCTTGTCCTCTCCACCCTTAGCTGAGACGCCCTAAGCCTTTGCCGTTTATAGCCCTAGTAGTCAGGTGACCCCTTCAGCCAATGGGAACCCTAGCCCTAACAATATCCAATCACAGCACTAGCCCTAAAATCTAGAACCAATAGGAGACGAGGACCTTACAGCCAATCTTAGCCCTAGTCCAAGCACCCAATCAGTTTCAAAAACCCTTGATCTCTGCGTCCAATAGAGGCCCTAGCCCTGCCAGTAGTCTCAACCCTAGTTCAAGCAACCAATGACACAGGAAGCCCTAGTCCCTACTGCCAATAGAAAGCCTAACCCTACTCTTAGTCCCACACCTAGTCCAGCAACCACTAACACCAGAAGCCCTAATCACTACTTCCAATTAAAGGCCTAACCCTAGCCCTAGTTCCACCCTAGTCCCAACAACCAATAACACAGGAAGCCCTAGTCCCTACTCCCAATAAAAATACTAACCCTAGCCCTAGTCCCAACCCTACATTTATTGAATCACAGACCCAGAAACCAATCAGAACCCTCAAATACCCAACCAATGAGGACACTAACTCTAATCCAATAGAAACATCAGATACAACCACCAATCAGTGTACACATGTACCAAACAATATCAGACTATATAAGGTCCCAGCTACCTCAGACAAGGTTTGCTGGCCAGGGAGTTGGAAGCTGCTTCTCTATTCAGAAATCTCCTAGGAGACAGACCGGCTCAATCCACACTTTGGACTTCTGCAGGTAAGGCCCCAACAAACTTGTCCTCTAACAATACTATTTGTATACAACTTTACTCCCTCTCCTGGCCAAAAAACGAAGTGCACAGTCCCTATTAAACACAGTTTAAACAGCTTACAGCACATTACTGCTGTCTCAGGGGGGAAGGGGGGCTGGTTTCGCTGACTTGTTAACACAAGATGGTCGCTGGGGGTGCACTGCTTAACATACAGATCTTAGCACAGAGCAAAGGAGACATTTGGAGGGAAGAAACTGATAGTCACAGGGAATGAGAGGGAAAACTACAGAGTTTGGACTGCAAATCCCACAATTCAACAGGTTAAATGGAAGCAGTCACAGGCAGGAAAAAACACAAGTTTAAACACAAAAACATGGGATAAATTATGCAATCACTGGCAGGTTAAAACTACAATTTTAAACTGTAACAACCACAGGCAAAGACAGTTAAAGAAATTTAAAAAGAAAAAATAAGATGATGCAATCACAGGTAGGGAAAATCGTTTTTTAAACTTTTTTAGGAAAGAGACAGCACTAGTCTGCCTCCTTACCACTTCCTGGACTCTGCTCACTGCATTCTGGGGCACAGGTAGGCTGCAACTCACAAGATGGAGGAGAATAAATAGATAAATAGGCTTTTTTTAACTCACAAATCTATCACCTGCTCCGCTTCCTACCTCGCTAAGTGCATTTCATTGTGTTTTCCCGCCTCCTCCCCTGCGAAACAAAACACCAGGAAGTGAGCCTTGTTGTCAGCCGTGGTCGCCCGGACTCGAACCAGGGCTCCCCCTATATGAATATTCACTTTTAGATAGCACGTGACGTAATACAGGCTTGGTGTTTTTTTTTTTTGCTAAGTATGCGTTCAGGCTTGCACAACCAGATGAGAAGACGTGCGCAGTAACACATCCTTCAGTTGTTTAAAGTCCTGATTCTTAAATTATTTTGCGCAGCTTGGTTTTTAAAAAGCTACAGAAAATGTATATCCCACTTTGTGCCCGGATCTTCCCAGTTGCAATTCAAGTAATTGGGACTGGCGGGCTTGTCCAAATACAGAGCGCATTTCCTAATGCAGAAACTTTGACAGAATGAAGATATTTTTATAATTTTATATTTCATAGTATGAGTCGGTAACTACGGTGTGGGTAGATCTGTAATAGTTTGGAACGGCAGCAAACTTACGAGTTTCTGAGCATCCACTGACGAGTTTCAAGAGATGACGCACTCTGGAAAAGCACAAACATTTACACATCTCAAGGGCTGGAGCACGTACATCCCAGACTGGAATGGGGTGACAACGTCAACAAAATCTAAGGGGGTCTGTGGATTTGATAGCTCTCGCCATTACGCAAAGGCAGCAGCTTCTTTATATTTGCATCGCGCTTTCACTTTAAGTGAAAGCGCGATGCAAAAATAAACACGCGGCCGCCCTTGCCAAAGGCGACTGAAACAAGCCGTCGCCATTACCCAAATAATAGAAAAGTGCTTTACCCAGAGATTAAAGGAGACCGTGTCAGGCCGCAAGGAAACGATCCAGTCCGAATGGGCGAGCCCAAAAGGAGACAGGGCGGTAACAAAGAAGCCTCGTTTTCAATGGGAAGCCAGCGTTTAGCATAAACGCTGACGCCAGCCAATAGGAAGGATGGGCGGGGCTTCAAGTCCCCTTCTGAAATCTACCCGATTACTATAAGCCTCGCAGAGCGAGGAGCGCATGCGCGCACCAGCGCTAGGTCTGCGAGACCTAAAAAGGGAATGGAAGTGAAGTGAAGAAGGACAAACCACGGTTCCGAGCCTAACCACTAGGTGGCAGAATAGATGCACAGCATGTGAATCCAGAAAACTCTTCAGGCTGCAAAACTACTCTACTGGTAAGCAACCATTTCGTTTCTATACATATACTAAGTACACCTCCCTGCTAGGAAGCATCATACTGTTCTATTAAAATTACACGAAATGGCAATTTTTTTTTTATTAAAAAGTTTTATCTCAAGCAGGTGGCTACCATATTTAGTTGGCAGAAGTTTTCTTTTTTTTTCTTTTCTTCTTGATTTTATTTTTGTGGTGTATGTTTGCAATAAAAAACTACAAAAATTGTAATCATTGCACTAGTTTTCCAAATTCCGGCCTATTCAGTTTGCCAATAATTGTTCTTCTTGTCTCTAATGTCCTTCTGTGAATCCAAAACCACCTCTCTGATACATGTCACTGCGATTTGTAGGGAGGGGTACGTCAATTTCAATTCCCGTTCTCCTTCTGAATCTCAGGGTATCACAAAGTTCACACTGAGAAATGGCAAGACGTTTCTGACTCAGAACATCCCTTTAGTACATTGTGATTTGTCGTTTTATGGTCGCAAAACATGAGATTTTGCGAATCGCAGGCTTTAGAATAAAATGTAGTACATCAGGCCCTTAGTCTGTTTCACCGTCTCTCTTCTGGGAGGAGGCATAAACTTGTAGGGGGAGAAGGGGCGGAAAGTGAAGCAGGAACGTAGGCCTGGGTGTAAACCACAAAACTACCATGACATTTATTCCCAGAAACGGCAATACATCTGCATTGCAGCTTCTCTGCACCTGTTCCTTTTCCAAACACTTTGCTATTCAGTAGTTAAGACCAGCCACACAGCTAGCTAGCAGCACTGTCTCTGATAAATAAATGTGACAATAAACATCTGTTATTCAGCGCCAAGATACCCTTCTGGGTGAACGTGCACTTTATAAATACATGTTACGTTATGATGGGGTTGAGGTTTGTATCTGGCTGTGTATGGTAGTTTTATCTGGATGTGTAAATCACTGCTCATCTGTGTTGTGTTGTTGTGGAGAGCCAGAAAACTCTGCATTGGACACTTTCCTATTAGAGCCTATAGTCAATACTGCTTATTTATTCTTTTGACAGAGCAGAGAAGAGGAAAAGAACGTTCTTCCCTGAAACGTGGATCTGGCACTGCTTCAAAGTCAGGTATGTGTTATGAAGACACACTGGTACTGTCATTCTTGGATGTGACGGTGTTTATCGACTTTTAAATAAAGGTATTTATATAGCACAGACCACGCCAATGTGGCCAATGGTTGGTGTCGTATTCACACCCCCTAAATGGATAACAGGATACTATTGTAATTAGCAACATGAACATAACAGTGCTGCCTTTTAAAGGCAAATGTGGTACCTACGGCTCGTGGACATACCAGTGTCAGGCAACATTGCATCTAGAAAGGGTTCTAAACCCCAGTGGCTGTCGAAGAAGTGATATTCCCCACTGACTCACTCTTCGCTCGGTAATGCCAGGTGCTTATGCTACAACCCTTGTTCTGCCGCTCTCTTCTGAGAGTGTGGATTGCCAGTTTCGGTGTGGTGTTGGAGTGGCTGAATTATTCATGGTGAGCCAACTGATACCATATCCACTGTTGTCCCTTGTGTGTGAGACTAACCTGGAACCACAGCAACCTTACAAAGGACACTAAAAATGTCCTTAACGCAATGGCAGCACTTTTGGTCAATCTTATTGGGTCATTGAAATGTATCTCAATGTAGGTCCTGGCATTTCTGGGCAGAAGCAATCTGGTGTTTGGTACTCTCTGTCGGGAGGCAGAGGAAGCATTAACCAGCCATTCTTGGTTGGTCCTTTTTCGCACACGGAGCATGTGTGGAGCGTTCGTGCGAGCGGACGGTGGAGGCGGGCGACAGGAAAGCGGCCCACAGAGAATACCCAGCAAAAGGCCCGGACCTCCAGTACTCGATCCAGCACAGGCATCTTCTGCTGGCTGTAAGGGGGGGGCAGTATCAGCGCTGCTCTGCCTCGCACCCCGCTACCTCCTGCAGCACGGCGCACGCGCATTCCTGCAGCACTCCACACCAGAGATCGGTTTAGGCGGGAGGGGGGCAAGGCTTGTGAGGCAACGGACCACGGTCTGGAAACTGTGTGGCACTGGTCTGCACTCTTGGTGAAACCAAGCCCAAGAGGACCCTGCAGGGAGCTACCATTCTCTATAATGATGCCGCAGTAGGAACAAAAGGAGTGTGCCCTTGAGGTCTTCTGAGCCCCTGGCGGAACTCGACTCCTTACAGAGGCTGCCTGGGCTAAAGTCCAAAGGAACCATCAGGGAACATTAATAAGGCTGAAAGGCTGAAGAAGCAACGGTGAGGAGTGTGTGGGGTACATGTGCGCTATCTATAAGTGGCCTGGCGGCAGTTTTTAGGGACTGCTGCTGGAGGGCGGGGGGGGGCAGAGACGGTCTGGCTTGGTTCAGGTGCAGTCTGCAAGCCCTGTGAGCCCCCCCACACTTGGCACAAATTCAAGAACAGTTGTCCTTAACATTGACTTAAACACCATCCCCGGCCCTTTCACACCACCTTCATACCTCCTTTGCACATTGTACTACCTCAGCCAAAACGTCAAGCCGATTATAATCTTCTTACAGCGCTCAGAATCTTTCTGCTTTCAATCGGGTTTGCCGGTACCATGAGGTCCGGACGCTCCCGAGGGGCACCACAGCCATTGAAAAGGCGTAAGGAATCCCCCAAAGCCTGAGTTTTCACAGTCTCCACATGTTCCCCAACAAATCATTAAACTTCAACTGGGTACTCGTGCTCACGCCCCGTAATATCACTCCCGGAGACAGCGCTCCCGGCAGCTATACCTGAAAGCACGAGTATCCGGTCCTCCATCAAGGATTATTTCAAACTCAGTTTAGGAGTGCCCTTACAGGACACACACACATGGTCCCAGAAGGAGGCAGCAAGAAGAGGAGTGGCTGTCATTGGGCATCGAACAGGTGGGAGAAATGGAAATGGGTCTGGAATATTGTTGGAGGAGGAGTAGAAATAAGGAGGAGAGACTAAGGGTGAGGGGAATGTCTTCTAGGCGAGGATGAAGCTGCCAGGAAGTGTTTTCTTCTCTGGTACCCGCAATGCAACAGAAGCTGCTTAATAACAGCTAATGAGGTAACTAATCCTATATTTAATGGTTTTCAAGCAGTCCCTGATATGTCACATCATGCAATTGGACTATTTTCACCCAATTCACTCACATAAAGAACCTGGAGTTTGAAAAATGTTTGTTGTTTTTTTTTTAACGTTTTTCATTTTTATTTGCTATCCTGTAGCCCCCATACTATTCCTTGGAAGAATGAAAAATTTCCTAGCTTTCCTAACGGAAAGTTTCAATTCTATTAAGGACTCGGAAGCGAGGATTAAGCATATTCTTTCTTATTTATTTCATACAGCAGCCATTTTAGAACATAAACTTTAACACAAAAAACTTCATTTCCCAAGAACCACAGGGAAACAGTGAAGTGCAACAATCAACAGGATCCACCAATCAGGACCCAACAGTCCCATTAACTATTCTTGTCCCTCGTCGGAATCCCTCTTTCTTCCTGTGACCGCGCTGTGAGAAAGTGCCCTCTTTCTGCATGGTAGCCCCTACTTTTTGCCGAACTGCTGATGTGCTTTGACTGAGTGCGCCCTGGGCTCCTGCCAATCAGGTACCCAGGGCCTATGTTCTTTCCCTAAAACTGCATTGAAAACAAAACCCAATTGGCATCTCTGGCCACAGGTCAGCCCCTGGTAAATGGTACCACAGGTACCCAGGGCACTGTGACCAGGGAAGGCCTCTAAGGGCTGCAGCACTTATTGTGCCACCCTTAGAGGCCCTGTACCTTTACACTGACACACTGCCTTTGCAGGCTGCGTGCCTTGGTGCAGAACAAAGTGAAGAGTCGACATGGCACACATCCCTGTGTGCCATGCCTACAACCCACTGCCCTGGCATAGATCAGCCACCCCTCTAGCTGGGTGCCCTATACCAGTGGTGAGGGTATAGGTGCATGAGCCCTGTACCCATACAGTGTCTAAGTCCATTCTTAGACATTGTAAGTGCAGTGCTGCCATTAAGAGTATATGGTGCTGGGAGCTTGTCATTACGAACTCCACAGCACCATAATGGCTACACTGAAAACTGAGAAGTTTGGTATCAAACTTCTCAGCACATTAAACCCACACTGATGACAGTGTGGGATTTAATGAAAAATGCACACAGAGGGCATATTAGAGATGCCCCCTGAAAAACGATCTACCACTAGTGTCCAGGCTGAGTGGCTGCTTTCAGCTGCCACCACCAGACATGTTTCTGGACCCCTGGGTCGAGAGCCTGCTGCTCTCAGGGGCCAGAAACAATGCACATCCTGGGACGAGGTGCCAAGCCTCCTCCCCCAGGATGGGCAGGGTCCACAAAGGGGAAGCTTCAAAGGCTTGCCGCCTTTGTGAGCTTCCCCAGGCCACTTGCTGCTTTCAGGAACTGGTCCCCACTGGTTCTGACACCCACATTGGGCGGGAGAACCGGCGGGAAAAACAAGTGAGGAAGAGAGGTGTGCCCACCTCTGCCAACTCCAGCCCTCAGGTGGGGGAGGCGAGGTGAAGCACAACACTCAGTCCCGGCCATCTTGCAGATGGGGGGACCCAGCCAACCAGGGAAAGGCTTATGCCCCCCTCCCACTGGGGGGTGGCATATTAGGGGGTGTACCCACCCCAGGGAAGGGACCCATTGGTCCAAACCTTTTACCTACCTGTAACACCCCTAAATCTAGTATTTAGAGGCACCCCTGAACCTTGCTTCCTCAGTCAAGAAACCAGAAGAAGAAAAGAAGATGAAGGACCGAACAGCCGTGCCGAAGCTAACAAGAGGAGGACGCCCACTGACTTGGCCCCAGCCCTACCAGCCTGTCCCCACCTCAAACCTGCTCCAGCGAAATCCCGGTGTGTCTTGCAGCCAGCAACCTCGAGAAACCCGGAGGACCTGCCTGCCTTCAATCCCAAAGACTCTGTCTCCCGTGAACACCGGATTTGTTCAAACAACAGACTCCGGCTCCGCAAGGATCCGCGGGTCTGCCCCACTCTGCACCCGACGCCCACGGCCGGAGTTCGAGTGGCCCAACACCAAGAGGAGGTCTCCCCGGCGACCCTGACCCGAGATCTGGTGATCCCTGACCTGCATCAAGCCTCCAGCCGACGCCTGCAGCCTCAAACCGGAAGGTCCTTCCAACCGCGACCAGGAGCTGGTAAGAAGATCTGACCCTAAAAGGCACCCCTGCACCCGACGCCCCACGGCCATGGGTGGCCCAACCGACGGTGCCTAACCAACCCCCAACATCCCAACTTACCTCTCTAAGTGGTGGTCGCACCCAGAAGACCTTCGTCCCCGAGCCTGCAGTGTGTTTGCAAACCGGAGACTCCCCATTGAAAGCTACAGGGCACCCGACGCCAAAACAGCACTGTGCACCCGGCCGCCCCAGTTCCGCTGAGGGTGCATCTTTTGTGCTGGCCTAAACCCCCATCTGCTCTGAGCTTAAGTCTAGGAGCTTTGCTCCCACAAACCCAGTGGCCTGCTCGTCAGCAGCCACCAACCGGAGGCCCCCTATCCCCCATTGGATAACATTGGTCCTCAGCACTCTCACCCGGCCACCATAGTGCCGCTGAGGGTGTAACAAGAGTGCATCCTTGACCCTGGGGGACCCCTGAGTTTAACTCCAGAACACCAACTCCCACAACAAAGTACTTACCTTTAAACCGATAACACGATTTTCCTCCATAGGATAACATTGACTGTTTTTCTTTGAAAGTGTGGAGTTGGAAAATCTATGAAAACCTTTTACACAGTAGCGGCCCGTGGTGGGAGTGCTGCCGGGCGGTGACGTGGGGCGGGGGAGGGGCTGGGTGGGGGGTAGTAAACTACGGAATACGGCGGAGTAGAGGTAAGTAAACATATAAATAAATAAAACGAATTCCGTTGCGCGTGCTGCATCGCCAAATGCGATGTAGCGCGCGCAGCGAAATTCGTTTTATTTATTTATATGTTTACTTACCTCTATTCCGCAGTATTCCGTAGTTTACTACCCCCACCCAGCCCCTCCCCGCCCCACGTCACCGCCCGGCAGCACTCCCACCACGGGCCGCTAATGCTTTTACAACTGTACTAAATAACAAAAACGGTTTTACTTACCTGTTTACAGGAAATGTCCCAGTGTAGTATCCAGGTATACTACACTGTGTAAGAAAAGTAATCTGAAAGTAATGTACTGGTCATTTTACTAAAAAGCCCATTCAAAGTATATCTACTGTATTTCCAAAGCATTGCATTTCTCAGTAACAGTACTGTAAATCAAAACAAAGTGCATATTCAATTACAATCCAAAATGTATTACAACTGTATATTTACTGCAAAGTATTTACCACTTACCTGTGCCAAGCTTGCTTGGTTCTAGGAAATAAAATAACTAAAAGAATATTTTTATAGAAAAACAAGTGGTCTGAAGTTCAGTCTTTGAGTGTGTGAATTTATTTGCTGACTGAGTGTGTACAACAAATGCTTAACACTGTCCTCTGATAAAGCCTTACTGCTCGACCGCACTACCACAAATAGAGAGTGAGGTGCTATCTACTTTACCTCTGCCTACCTTTTGGGTTCCACTGGACTCTGTGCACACTATACCTCACTTTGGTATAGTATACACAGAGCCAGTTTCCTACATTGGTGGATCAGCGGTGAGATATACAACTTTGCATTTGTTGGACTAACTTGGTTACCACCTGATCACACGACAGAACTCTTAAATTGTCTTTAGAATTCTGATTTTTTCAAATTGGCATTTTTGCAAAATTACTAAAAGTCTTGTTAGGGCCTTGGTTAAGTCCCTTTAGAATTTTAGAAAAATACAAAAGTCACTTTAGTTAGGGATAATAGGGGTTAGAACTTTTTTAACTATGTCTCTCAACAAGAACCCAGCTGTTAGTGAAAATACCCACAATGACATAAAGGACCAGGTTGAGGAGCTTGACCTCACCCCTTACCTTCACTTGTCTTTAAAGGAGGTAAGGTCCCTATGTAAAATTAAAAACATAACCATGGGGTCCCATCCCACCAAACAAAAGCTCCAGGAGCTGTTGGCTGGGTATGCTAAGGACCACCCATCTGAAAATGGTGAAGACCAATCAGATGAGGAAGAAGATGGAAGGGATGAGGAGGTAGACCACCCCCCCCCCCCCCACCCCCCTTCATAGGGAAAAAAGGGCCCAAGTGCCCCTGACTCCAAGAGTAGACCTCTTAGTACCTAGAAGCCAAACAGGTGGATCAGGCACTACTGAGGACATTGAGGACAGCCTCAATGAGGAGGACAGCCTTTTAGCAAGGTTGACCAAAAGACTGGATCTAGAGACCAGGTTGCTGTCTCTAGAGAGAGAGAGAGAGAGAGAGCAGAGATGGGCCTAGCACCCATCAATGGTGGCAGCAATTTACTTAATAAGGATAAAGAGCAATCTTATGATCCTAAAATCCCCAAAGGGATTGTCCCCAAATATGAAGAGAGTGATGATATCACAAAATGGTTCACAGCCTTTGAGAGGGCCTGTAAAATGAGAAAAGTGAAGAAGTCACACTGGGGGGCACTCCTTTGGGAACTGTTCTCTGGTAACTGCAGAGACAGACTCCTGACCCTTTCTGGGGCAGATGCTGGGTCTTATGACCTCATGAAGAGAACTCTGATTGAGGGATTTGGACTCACAACTGAGGAATATAGAATTAGATTCAGGGGGGCTCACAAAACACAAAACCAATTCTGGATTGACGTTGTAGACTACTCAGTTAAAACACTAGATGGTTGGTTAACTGGACACAATGTGCATGATTTCAATGGACTTTACAATTTGTTTATGAAAGAATTTTTTTTAAATAATTGGACTAATGAAAAGTTACATCAGCATTTGGTAGACCTAGGTCTAATTTCTCGCCAAGAATTGGGAAAGAAGGCAGACTACTGGGTCAAGACAAGGGTGACAAAAACAACCACTGGGGGTGACCAAAAGAAAGGGGTTACAAAACCTCCCCTGGGGAAAGGTGGTGAGAATCCCCAAAATAAAAAGCCTGAGTCTTCAAAAGGGCCCCAAAAACCTGCACAGGGGGGTGGGTCCCAAACACTCTTCCAAATCTACTAACAAGTACAGGGGAAAGAACTTTGATCCTGCAAAGGCCTGGTGTAACAACTGTAGAAAGTTGGGACACTTAACTGGAGATGCTACTTGTCCTACCAAGAAGCCCCCTAGTCCTAGTACAGCTACTCCTGGTGTAGCCAGTCTCCAGATGGGATCAACAGTGTGCCAAGAGCAAATCGGGTTGCACACTGAAGCAGTTCTAGTTTCGGAAGGGGAAGTTGAGTTTGCCACTGTAGCTGTGTGGCCACCCAACTTAAAGAACTATTTGCAATACCCTTGGATTAATGGAACTAGGATAGAAGTTCTGAGGGATATGGGGGCCAGTGTCACTATGGTGAGAGATACACTGGTTTCCCCTGAGCAATATGATTGGGAGAACTTACCCAGTCACCAATGCTGACAGTGTTACCACTAACCATGCAATGGCTATGGTGACATTAGAAGGGGGGGGGGGTTACTGGCCTGAAACAGGTAGTGGTCTCTCCAAAGCTTCCAGCTGCATGTCTGCTTGGCAATGAAATGGAAGCCTCAGCATGGGCTGAGGTAGAATTAAAAACCCATGCAGCAATGCTGGACATCCCTGAGATGGTGTGTGTGAAAACAAGAGCACAGAGCAGAAAACAGGGTGAAAAAGAAGTGTTGGAGCCTGAAAGTATGGCCCAACCTTCCAAGAGAAAAGGTAAGAAGACTGGAAAACCAGCTTCTGTACAGCAAAAGGATCAGGACCCCTCTCCTCAGGGAGAGGACTTGGACACCCAGAGGGAACTGAGCCCATGGAGCTTGACCCTTACCAGGTTGAACTCTTAGGCCCAGGGGGACCCTCTAGGGAAGAGCTGTGCCTTGGACAGCAGGACTGTCCAACTCTTGAAAGCATGGGGCAGCAAGCTGCTGCACAGGAAAAGGGAGATGTCAGTGGTACCCACAGAGTTTATTGGGGAGAGGGACTACTGTACACTGAGGCCAGAGACCCCAACCCTGGAGCCACTAGGAGAGTGGTAGTGCCTCAGAAGTACAGGGAGTTCCTCCTAACTTTAGCTCATGACATCCCTCTAGCTGGGCATCTGGGCCAAACCAAAACCTGGGAAAGGTTAGTTAGCCACTTTTACTGGCCCCAGATGTCTCAGAAAGTAAAGGAGTTTGTCAGCTCCTGTGTCACCTGTCAAGCCAGTGTCAAAACAGGTGGACACCCAAAGGCCCCCTTGATACCACTACCAGTGGTTGGGGTTCCCTTTGAAAGGGTAGGTGTGGACATAGTGGGTCCACTTGAACCTCCCACAGCATCAGGAAACAAATTCATTCTAGTGGTAGTGGATCATGCCACTAGGTATCCTGAGAGGCAATTCCCCTTAGGACTACTACAGCTCCTGCAGTAGCCAAGGCCCTCATTGGTGTCTTCACCAGGGTAGGGTTTCCTAAGGCGGTGGTTTCAGACAGAGGTTCCAACTTCATGTCTGCTTACCTCAAACACGTGGAAAGAGTGTGGAGTGCAGTACAAGTTTACTGCACCCTATCACCCACAAACCAATGGCCTTGTTGAGAGATTCAACAAGACATTGAAAGGCATGATTATGGGGCTCCCTGAAAAACTCAAAAGGAGATGGGATGTCCTCTTACCATGCTTGCTTTTCGCTTACAGAGAGGTGCCTCAGAAGGGAGTAGGGTTTTCCCCCTTTGAACTTCTGTTTGGCCATCCTGTGAAGGGACCACTCTGTCTTGTAAAAGAGTGTTGGGAGAAGCCTCTCCAAGAACCCAACCAAGACATTGTTGACTATGTGCTTGGCCTAAGGTCCAGAATGGCTGAGTACATGGAAAAAGCATCCAAGAATCTTGAGGCCAACCAGGAGCTTTGAAGCACTGGTATGACCTAAAAGCTCCACTGGTAGAATTTCAACCAGGGCAAAAGGTGTGGGTTTTGGAGCCAGTGGCACCAAGGGCACTCCAGGACAGATGGAGTGGCCCTTACCCCATCTTAGAAAAGAAAAGTGAGGTCACCTACTTGGTTGACCTGGGCACAAGCAAGACACCCAAAAGGGTGATCCATGTGAACCGCATTAAGCGAATATAGCATGTCACAACGCATGCTATTACATCGCGTGCTTTTACAACGCGGTCGTTACAACGACCGCGTTGTTAGTATGCGATACCTTTACATCGCAAGTCATTAGAACGACTTGCTGTAGGGGGCGCGCTGGACTTAGGAATAGTATTATTTACTATTCCTACTCCAGTTTGCGCAACAGTAGGGAAGGTGTTGGAATTAATTTCCAATACCTTAGCGCCCCCTACAGCAAGTCGTTCTAATGACTTGCGATGTAAAGGTATCGCGTACTAACAACGCGGTCGTTGTAACGACCGCGTTGTAATAGCACTCCGATGTAATGACAGCGTTGTAAACGCTGTTTCCCGCCTTAAGCTTTTCCATGATAGGGCTGACATCACCATGCTGATGGTGACTGATGAGGATCAGGAGACAGAGAGTGAACCTCTCCCTGACCTCCTCTCATACAGCCCCAAAGATGGGTCAGTGGATGGAGTTGTCTTTTCAGACTCCCTCACTGTCCAACAGCAGACTGATTGCAAGCATGTCTTGCATCAGTATGCACAGCTCTTTTCCTTGACCCCTGGTCAGACAAACTGGTGTACCCATGATGTGAACACTAAGGACAATTCACCAGTCAAAAACAAAATCTATCGCCAGTCTGATCAAGTCAAGGAAAGCATCAGAGCTGAAGTCAGCAAGATGCTGGAGTTAGGGGTTATTGAACCCTCTGAGAGCCCCAGGGCCAGCCTAGTGGTTCTAGTCCCCAAACCTCATCCACAGGGTGGAAAGAGAGAAATGAGGTTCTGTGTGGACTATACAGGGCTCAACTCTGTCACCAAGACAGATGCTCTCCCTATCCCAAGAGCAGATGAATTGATAGACAAACTAGGTGCAGCCAAATTTCTAAGTACCTTTGACTTAACTGCAGGGTACTGGCAGATTGGCATGGCACCAGGAGCAAAACAAAAGACAGCATTCTCCACACCTGATGGGCATTATCAGTTTACTGTTATGCTCTTTGGTTTAAAGAATGCCCCTGCCACCTTCCAGAGGTTCCAGAGGTTGGTGAATCAAGTCCTTGCTGGATTGGAATCCTTTAGTGCAGCTTATCTAGATGATATTGCTGTCTTTAGTTCCACCTGGCAGGCTCACCTGACCTTGGGAAGGTTTTAAATGACCTGCAAACTGCAGGCCTAACTATCAAGGCATCCAAATGCCAGATAGGGCAGGGAACTGTGGTGTACTTGGGCCACCTTGTTGGTGGAGGCCAAGTACAACCCTTACAGCCCAAGATCCAGGCTATCCTGGACTGGGCAGCTCCAACAACCCAGACCCAAGTCAGGGCATTCCTTGGCTTGACTGGATACTACAGGAGGTTTGTAAAGGGATATGGGTCCATTGTGGCTCCCCTCACAGAACTTACCTCCAAGAAGATGCCCAAAACGGTAAACTGGACAGTTAGCTGTCAAAAGGCTTTTGACACCCCGAAAGAGGCAATGTGCTCAGCACCAATTCTCAAAGCGCCAGACTATGCCAAGCAGTTCATTGTGCAGACTGATGCCTCTGAGCTAGGGATAGGAGGGTCCTATCCCAGACCAATGATGAAGGCCAAGACCCAAACTGTTGCTTTTATAGGCCGAAGGCTTCTCCCCAGGGAGCAGCGTTGGAGTGCCATTGAGAGGGAGGTCTTTGCTGTGGTTTGGTCCCTGAAGAAGCTGAGACCATACTTGTTTGGTACTCATTTCCTAGTTCAAACTGATCACAGACCTCTCAGATGGCTAAGGCAGATGAAAGGAGAAAATCCTAAACTGTTGAGGTGGTCCATCTCCCTACAGGGAATGGACTTTGTAGTGGAACACAGACCTGGGACTGCTCATGCCAATGCAGATGGACTTTCTAGGTTCTTCCACTTAGAAAATGAAGACTCTCTAGGGAACGGTTAGTCTCATCCTCTTTCGTTTGGGGGGGGGAGAGGTTCTGTGAGAAAGTGCCCTCTTTCTGCATGGTAGCCCCCACTTTTTGCTGAACTGCTGATGTGCTTTGACTGAGTGTGCCCTGGGCTCCTGCCAATCAGGTACCCAGGGCCTATGTTCTTTCCCTAAAACTGCATTGAAAACAAAACCCAATTGGCATCTCTGGCCACAGGTCAGCCCCTGGTAAATGGATCCACAGGTACCCAGGGCACTGTGACCAGGGAAGGCCTCTAAGGGCTGCAGCACTTATTGTGCCACCCTTAGAGGTCCTGTACCTTTACACTCTCACACTGCCTTTGCAGGCTGCATGCCTTGGTGCAGAACAAAGTGAAGAGTCGACATGGCACACATCCCTGTGTGCCCTCCCTACAACCCACTGCCGTGGCATAGATCAGTCACCCCTCTAGCTGGGTGCCCTATACCAGTGGTGAGGGTACAGGTGCATGAGCCCTCTACCCCTACAGTGTCTAAGTCCATTCTTAGACATTGTAAGTGCAGTGCTGCCATTAAGAGTATATGGTGCTGGGAGCTTGTCATTACGAACTCCACAGCACCATAATGGCTACAGTGAAAACTGAGAAGTTTGGTATCAAACTTCTCAGCACATTAAACCCACACTGATGCCAGTGTGGGATTTAATGAAAAATGCACACACAGGGCATCTTAGAGATGCCCCCTGAAAAACGACCTACCACTAGTGTCCAGGCTGAGTGGCTGCTTTCAGCTGCCACCACCAGACATGTTTCTGGACCCCTGGGTCGAGAGCCTGCTGCTCTCAGGGGGCCTTAAACAATGCACATCCTGGGATGAGGTGCCAAGCCTCCTCCCCCAGGATGGGCAGGGTCCACAAAGGGGAAGCTTCAAAGGCTTGCCGCCTTTGTGAGCTTCCCCAGGCCACTTGCTGCTTTCAGCAACTGTTCCCCATTGGTTCTGACCCCCACTTTGGGCGGGCGAACCGGCGGGAAAAACAAGTGAGGAAGAGAGGTGTGCCCACCTCTGCCAACTCCACCCCTCAGGTGGGGGAGGCGAGGTGAAGCACAACACTCAGTCCCCGCCATCTTGCAGATGGGGCGACCCAGCCAACCACAGAAAGGCTTATGCCCTCCTCCCACTGGAGGGTGGCATAATAGGGGGTGTACCCACCCCAGGGAAGGGACCCATTGGTCCTAACCTTTTACCTACCTGTAACGCCCCTATATCTAGTAAATCTGAACCTTGCTGCCTCAGACAAGAAACCAGAAGAAGAAGGACCGAACAGCCGTGCGGAAGCTAACAAGAGAAGGACGCCCACTGACTTGGCCCCAGCCCTACCGGCCTGTCCCCACCTCGAACCTGCTCCAGCGAAATCCCGGTGTGTCCTGAAGCCTGCAACCTCAAGAAACCCGGATGACCTGCCTGCCTTCAATCCCAAAGACTCTGTCTCCCGTGAACACCAGATTTGTTCAAACAACAGACTCCAGCTCCGCAAGGATCCGCGGGTCTGCCCCACTCTGCACCCAACACCCAGGGCCCGAGTTCGAGTGGCCCAACACCAAGAGAAGGTCTCCCCGGTGACCCTGACCCGAGATCCGGTGATCCCTGACCTGCCTCAAGCCTCCAGCCGACGCCTGCAGCCTCAAACCGGAAGGTCCCCCCAACCGCGACCAGGAGCTGGTAAGAAGATCCGACCCTAAAAGACACCCCTGCACCCGATGCCCCACGGCCTTGGGTGGCCCAAGAGACGGTGCCTAACCAACCCCCAACATCCCAACTTCCGTCTCCAAGTGGTGGTCGCACCTAGAAGACCTTCATCCCCGAGCCTGCAGTGTGTTTGCAAACCAGAGACTCCCCATTGAAAGCTACAGGGCACCCGACGCCAAAACAGCACTCTGCACCCGGCCGCCCCAGTGCCGCTGAGGGTGCATCTTTTGTGCTGGCCTAAACCCCCATTTGCCCTGAGCTTAAGTCCAGGAGCTTTGCTCCCACAACCCAGTGGCCTGCTCGTCAGCAGCCACCAACCAGAGGCCCCCTATCCCCCATTGGATAACATTAGGCCTCAGCACTCTCACCCGGCCACCCTAGTGCCGCTGAGGGAGTAACAAGAGTGCATCCTTGACCCTGGGGGACCCCTGAGTTTAACTCCAGAACACCAACTCCCACAACAAAGTACTTATCTTTAAACCGATAACACTATTTTCCTCCATAGGATAACATTGACTGTTTTTCTATGAAAGTGTGGAGTTGGAAAATCTATGAAAACCTTTAACAACTGTACTAAATAACAAAAACGCTTTTACTTACCTGTTTACAGGAAATGTCCCAGTGTAGTATCCAGGTATACTATACTGTGTAAGAAAATTAATCCGAAAGTAATGTACTGGTCATTTTACTAAAAAGCCCATTCAAAGTATTTGTACTGTATTTCCAAAGCATTGCATTTCTCAGTAACAGTACTGTAAATCAAAACAAAGTGCATATACAATTACAATCCAAACTGTATTACAACTGTATATTTACTGCAAAGTATTTACCACTTACCTGTGCCAAGCTTGCTTGGTTCTAGGAAATAAAATAACTAAAAGAATATTTTTATACAAAAACAAGTGGTCTGAAGTTCAGTCTTTGAGTGTGTGAATTCATTTGCTGACTGAGTGTGTACAACGAATGCTTAACACTGTCATCTGATAAAGCCTTACTGTTCGACCACACTACCACAAATAGAGAGTGAGGTGCTATCTACTTTATCTCTGCCTACCTTTTGGGTTCCATTGGACTCTGTACACACTATACCTCACTTTGGTATAGTATATACAGAGCCAGCTTCCTACACACGCCGACAGTAGAAGACCCGTAGTCTGGTTTTGCGGACTCCGATCCTGAAAAGAGAGAGACTTGTGACTGCCGGGGAAGGATTTGGAAAACTTCCAAGCAACAAGGTCAGCACTATCAACCATTACAGTAAAATCAACTTGAAAATCAGTTACTTACATTCAGATGTTGATCCAATAACCCGGGTGGGTCATTCTTCATCTCAGGGCGGGCTAATCCTCGCCTCCGAGTCCTTAATAGAATTGAAACTTTCCGTTACGAAAGCTAGGAAATTTTTCATTCTATGTCAGGACCCGGAGGCGAGGATTAGGCAAGTTCAAAGCTTACCCACTACTAGAGCCGCAATGGAGGAGGCTGGTTTAAAATAAAACCTTTTGAAGGTTGAATCTGACGACCAGTCTGCCACATTCAGAATGTCCTCCATGCGAGCTCCCAAAACAAACGCTTTTGAAGCCATCGCACCGCTTGGCGAGTGTGCATCAAAGACTTTGGTGTCGATGCCAGCCTCCGACATCAACCACCGAACCCACCTGGCAATGGTCGGAGATGACACTGCTCTGAAAGGCTTTCTCAAAGTAATCAGCAACTGTCGTTCCCCGTGGGGTCGTAATTCTTCCGTCATGGATTCATAAGCCTTAATGCATCGCACCACACACAATTTAGGCACCTTCGGAAAGGCCAGGTAGTAAATCACCCAGGATTGACACTTAGTCCTGCGTGAAACATGGAAAGTGACCCCCTCAGGGGTAAAGGAGCGACCCGTGATATCCAAAGCCCGGACATCAGAAACTCGCCTATAGGATATCAAGCAGAGCAGCATCACTAGTTTCCCTGACAATTGCTTACGTGAAAGATACTTGTTGCTCGGCCACCCCGACAGCAAATTCAGAACCTTGTTTACGTCCCAGAGGACCAAATACCGTGGTTCCGGTGGAAGAGATAGCCGAATCCCTCGTAGGAGTTTCTTGACCAGCGGGTGCTCACCTACCGGGAGATTCGCCACATTGTCATGACTTGCCAAAATAGCTGAGCGAAAGGTATTGATAAACCGATAAGCCATACCCTCAGAGGCCAGAGACGCCAAAAAGTTCAAGATATGGACAACCTCTGCCCCCACGGGATCCAGGTCTCGCTGCAGACACCAACCCATCCAGCGAGCCCAGGCTGAATGATATCTCTTGATGGTTCCGTCTGACCACGCTCGAGCAAGGAGGTCTGCAGCATTTCTCGAAAGGCCAGGGACTTGCCATCGAGTCCAGTATCCTCCATGCCATGAGAGGGAGGGAACCGGATGCCACGAGTGGTTGAGGGTTGCCTGCTGGATCGCTCAGGAGATGAGGCAACTGGGGTAGAAGGATTGGAGAAGCCCAGGAAAGTTCCATCAGAACTGGAAACCACACTTGCGACTTCCACATTGGTGTGACCACTACCAAGTCTGCTTTCTGCCTGCAAACCTGAGTCGTCAACCTCATGATCATGGCGAAGGGGGTAAAGGCATACCCCTGCTCCAACGCCCACTCTTGGAGAAAGGCATCCGTGGCAGACACACCCGGATCTGGTCTCCAACTGAAGTACCTGGGGAGTTGATGGTCTAGTCGAGATGCGAAGAGGTTGATTGAGAAGGGACCCCATAGAGCCGACAGGGCCTGAAAAACCGGTGGAAAAAGTTTCCACAGACTGGAGTTCCACAGATAACAGGAGTGCCAATCCGCCACCTGGTTGTCCGTCCCCGGGAGATGCTCCGCCGTCACTGAGACCTAGTGCTCGAGACAGGACAGTACTCCCAGAAATTCTTGGCCAGATCCGCCAAGGCCTTGGAGCGCGTGCCTCCCAGATGGTTGATGTAGCGGACCGCCGCCACGTTGTCCATCTTGAGGAGGACGCAGGACTGAGCTCGATGTTTGGTCCAACAGCGGACTGCGAAAGAACCTGCCATTAGTTCCAAGCAGTTGATGTGCAGAGACTGTTCCGTGGCGGACCATCCGCTTCCTGTGGTGAATTCTCCACAGCGTGCCCCGCAACGGAGGCCGCTGGCATCGGACTCTATCACTAGATCCGGTTGGGAACCGAAGATGGCACGGCCATTCCATGCCTCCATGTGGGACAGCCACCAATTGAGTTCCTCCTTGGCCTCCTCCTACAACAGCACCTGCTGAGCATACGAGAGACCCCTCCGTAAGTGGGATGCTTTGAGTCTCTGCAGGGTCCGAAAATGCAGAGGGCCCGGGAATATGGCCAGAATCGAAGCAGACAAGAGGCCGACCACTCTGGCAATACTGCGCAAGGAAGTCTAAGGTTTCCTTAGCAACTGTCGTACCTCGTGTCGAATCTTTGCTATCTTCCTGGAAGGAAGACTCAGCGTGGCCTTTATCGAGTTGATGACAAATCCTAGGAATGTGATCGAGCGAGAAGGCGAGAGGCTGGACTTGGCCTGGTTGATTACGAACTCCAGAGATTGGAGAAGTAGCACCGTGGATCACAACTGCCGGCAGAGGCCCTGTGGACACTGATTCATGAACAGCATATCGTCCAGGTAAATGATCATTCGAATCCCCTGCGCCCTGAGGTGTTCTACCACTGGGTGCAGGACCTTGGTGAAGCAGCAAGGTGCAGAAGAGAGACTGAAGGGAAGAGAAGTGAACTCAAAAGTTTCCTCCCCCCATTGGAGTGAAGGAACTGACGGTGAGGGGGAAAAAATCGGAATCATCCTTGAGATCCAACATGACCATCCAATCGTTGGGGGGAAGGAGGTCTTGTAGTAGATGGATTCCCTCCATCTTGAAGTGGCGATACACCAGCCACTCGTTGAATTCCCGAAGATTTATCACTGGTCGATGGCCCCCATCCTGCTTCTGGACCAGAAACAGGTTGCTCAAAAACCCTGCTGGGTGTGGGCCAGACCGGCAAATCTTCCCTTTTTTCAACAACTCCTCTACCTCCCGCTGAATAAGGCGGGTTTCCTGGCCTGAGAACCGTAGCTGCCTGGGAGGCGCTGGTTGGACGGGCGACCCATAAAACTCTATATGGAAGCCTTGTACCGTCTGAAGGATCTATGCATCGGTCGTAAGGACCCGCCAATGTCGAGAAAGTGGGACAACCGACCCCCCCCCAAGCAAAAACATGAGAGAATTAAAGAACTCACCGTGAGATGTGTTGGTGCTTCCCCCTCGGGGGCGGTTACGCTGTCCCCTCTGGCGGCCTCGACCTCTGGTCGGGTAGAAACCTCCGAAGCGTGTGGAGCCCTGCCATTGTCCCCTCTGCGATTGCTGGCCTCTGCCTGAGGCGCCTTGAGAGGAGCACCAGCCGAGCACCCCCTACCGCAGCCGGCCCCAGAGGAAAAACGCGCGTTGAAAATGCACTGTTCGAGGCATGTGAGCTGCAGAGCTCACACTTTGCATTAGATCGCCATCTGGTGTTGGGCTCGGATGCTTGCACTTTGTTGTTGTCTTCGAAGAAGTCTTTTGTAGTCATGTGATAGGTGACTCCTCCTTTGGACAATAGTGCGCATGGACATCGACTCCATTCTCAGATTGTTTTTTCCCGCCATTGGGTTCGGATGCAACTTTCGACGCTCCGGTTCGAAACTTACTTTCAACCGTTTTTTCATCATCAAAACTTCTATCGACATGGGGTACATATACATACCAACCCACCAGAGGAAGATTTCCTCTTAGATACCTTCGAACAGTCTCAAACAACTGTACAGACCTTGCCCATGATTAAAGGAGTCATCAAGCATGCTCCTGAAATATTTAAAGATCCTGTACGGGCCAGAATTCTTAACCCTAGGATCGACAAAAAATATAGACCTGCCCCTGATGACCCTGCCTACATCAAAGGCCAGCTCCCTCTTGACTCCTTAGTCGTATCCAATGCTCGTAAACGGGCTAATTCTCAAACTTCAGGGGACGCTCCGCCCCCTGATAAGGAGTCAAAATTGCTGGATGCATCTGGCAAACGAGTGGCTGCGCAGGCCACCAATCACTGGCGCATAGCCAACACCCAGGCACTGCTGGCCAGATACGATAGGGCCCACTATGACCAACTAGAAACCCTATTGCAACATCTACCTGACCAGTATAAGACACAGGCAAATGATCTCATTCAGGAGGGCAAACTCATCTCCAATGCGTCCATTAAGTGTGCCCTTGATGCAGCTGACACCGCCGCTAGGTCTGTTAACACCAGCGTACTCATTAGAAGGCACGCATGGTTACGCATTTCAGGCTTCAAACCAGAGGTTCAAACCACTATTTTAAACCAACCATTTAATCAGAACCAACTCTTTGGTCCCGCTGTAGACACAGCACTTGAGAAAATGAAGAAGGACACTGACACTGCCAAATCAATGGGAGCATTGCAGTCTCCACAACAACGTGGCTCCTTTCGTCGCTCCTTCTACAGAGGAGCCGCTAGAAACACTAACACAGACAATTCCTCTTCTTACAGAAATACCACCCAAACATCCCCCAATAGAGGATACTTTAGAGGTAGTTACCGAGGCAACAACAGTAAGGGTAGAGGCCGAGGTAATACCAACACCCGTACCTCCCCCACTCCTAAACAGTGACTTCCCTCCACTTCCCCCCGACCATTCCACTCCTGTTGGGGACGACTAGCACAGTTCCTACCTGCCTGGAACTCCATTACAACAGACAGGTGGGTGAGACAAATTATCCAACATGGTTACTGCCTAGAACTTACAGCTGCCCCCCAAACATACCACCCAAGCAGCGTCCAATGTCCGCAGACCATCTCATACTTTTAAAGCAAGAAGTTCTTTCCCTGCTTCAAAAGCACGCCATAGAGCCAGTCCCTCTACTACATCAAGGCACAGGGGTTTACTCCCTGTATTTCCTAATCTCCAAAAGGATGGGACTCTAAGGCCTATTCTAGACCTCAGACCCCTCAATCAGTATATACATTCGGATCATTTTCACATGATCACTCTCCAACAAGTGCTTCCCTTACTACAACAACAAGACTTCCTTGCCACACTAGACCTCAAGGACGCCTACTTCCACATTCCCATACATCCTGCTCACAGAAAGTATCTAAGGTTCGTACTCGATGGACAACACTACCAGTTCAAAGTCCCTCCATTCGGAGTCACCACTGCTCCAAGAGTGTTTACCAAATGCCTTGCAGTAGTAGCAGCACACCTACGAAGACAGCAAATACATGTCTTCCCATACCTGGACGACTGGCTCATCAAAGCCAGATCATTCAACCAGTGTGTCCAACACACTCATCAAACTATACAAACACTACACAACTTGGGGTTCACAATCAACTACACCAAGTCTCACCTCTAACCCTCCCATATACATCAATATCTGGGAGCCACAATAAACACTTCCACCGCTCTAGCTTATCCCAGCCCAGCCAGGATAGCCAGTGTACAAACCCTCATCACCAGGTTTCAAATACAACACTCTCTCCCAGCCAGAGTGTTCATGCAACTAATCGGCATGATGGCATCTTGCATTTTCATCGTCCCTCATGCAAAACTTCAAATGCGTCCCCTACAAGAGTGTCTAGCACACCAATGGAACCAGGCTCACAGACAACTTACAGATCTGGTGTTGGTGGACAGCCGCACACATCGCTCTCTGCAGTGGTGGAACACAAAAAATGTGTCCAAAGGGTGGCCGTTCCTACAGCCTGTTCCACAAATAATACTGACAACGGACGCATCACTCACAGGATGGGGGGCACACCTGTTAGATCATACAACACAAGGCAAGTGGACCACTCAACAAAAGCTGCTCCACATCAATCATCTAGAGTTACTAGCCATATTCCTAGCTCTAAAATCCTTTCAGCTCCACGTACAAAACAAGGCTGTCCTGATCCGAACAGACAACATCACAGCCATGTACTACATACAAAAACAGGGGGACACACTCTCCACAACTGTCCCAACTGGCACAGAACATTTGGAGGTGGGCCATTCCACAAAACATATACCTTCTAGCCGAACACCTACCAGGAGTTCACAATCAGATTGCCGATCTGTTAAGTCAACAGACACAACAGATTCACGAATGGGAACTACATCCACAAGTTCTTCTACCCTTTTTCCAGATGTGGGGCCAGCCAGACATAGATCTGTTCGCCACACACCAAAACGCAAAATGCCCATCCTTCGCCGCCAGGTTTCCACACCCGCAGTCCAAGGGCAATGCAATATGGATGAATTGGTCCGGCAGATTTGCGTACGCTTTTCCACCACTACCACTTATTCCACTCATGGTACGCAAGCTACGACAACAGTCTCTAAAAATGATCCTAGTAGCTCCCACATGGGCACGCCAACCCTGGTTCACCACACTACTGGAACTATCAGTAGTCCCATATCAAAAACTACACCTCTCCCCATCAATGCTAACGCAGAACCATGGAGAGATAAGGCACCCAGATCCGTCTCAACTGAACCTTGCGATCTGGCTCCTGAAATCCTAGAATTCGGTTATCTTAACCTACCGCCAGACTGTATGAACATTATTAAAGAGGCTAGACGCCCTACTACCAGAGCTTGCTATGCAGCAAAATGGAAAAGATTCGCTATTTACTGCACTAACAATAATATCCAGCCATTACAGGCCTCCACGCAAAACATCATTTGCTACTTACTACATCTGCAAAGATGTAATCTTGCATACTCATCCATACGTCTCCATCTAGCAGCCCTTGCTGCTTACTTACAAAACAGGCAACACTTATCACTCTTTAGAATCCCCGCCATTAAAGCCTTTATGGAAGGCCTTAAACGGATCATACCTCCCAGATTACCACCTTCCCCAGTGTGGAATCTTAACATAGTACTTACCAGGCTCATGGGACCACCATTTGAACCCCTGCATAAATGTGAACTTCAATTCCTTACATGGAAAGTCGCGTTCCTAATTGCAATCACCTCTCTCAGAAGAGTCAGTGAGATCCAGGCTTTAACTATACAAGAGCCCTTCTTACAAATACATCATAACAAAATAGTTCTCAGGACAAACCCAAAATTCCTTCCTAAAGTCATTTCGCCTTTCCACCTTAACCAATCTGTAGAACTACCAGTGTTTTTCCAAAACCCAGACTCTGTAGCACAAAGAGCTCTCCACACCCTCAATGTCAAAAGAGCACTAATGTATTACATTGACAGAACCAAGTCATTTCGCAAAACCAAACAATTGTTTGTAGCTTTCTCTCCACCACATAAGGGTAATCCCACCTCAAAAGCTGGGATTGCAAGGTGGATCGTTAAATGTATCCAAATATGCTACCAAAAAGCCAAACGCACATTAACAATTCCCCCTAGAGCGCACTCAACACGCAAACTAGGGGCTTCCATGGCATTCTTAGGGAACATTCCCCTAGAAGACATATGTAAGGCAGCCACATGGTCTACAACACACACCTTCACTAAACACTATTGTGTTGATGTGCAAGCCAAGCAACAAGCTGCTGTGGGCCAAGCTGTCCTTCGAACACTTTTTCAAACTACTGCAACACGTACAGGTGACCACCGCTAGGGGAGATACTGCTGTACAGTCTATGCAAAGTGTGAGCTCTGCAGTTCACATGCCTCGAACGGAAAATGCTACTTACCAGTATGCATCTGTTCTTGGCATGTAGAGCTGCAGATCCTCACACGCCCACCCACCTCCCCGGGACCTGTACGTGTTCCAGTCCTATCTTATTTAGATATACACACATGGACATCCTTTTCTACTAACTCCATCACTCCCCATTATGGCGAAAAACAATCTGAGGATGGAGTCGATGTCCATGCGCACTATTGTCCAAAGGAGGAGTCACCTATCACATGACTACAAAAGACTTCTTCGAAGACAACAACAAAGTGCAAGCATCCGAGCCCAACACCAGATGGCGATCTAATGCAAAGTGTGAGGATCTGCAGCTCTACATGCCAAGAACAGATGCATACTGGTAAGTAGCATTTTCCTTACTGTAGACTGGGCCTTGTCCAAGGAATTAAAAGTGGAAACAAACTTACTAAGTTCCTTGACGAAAGGATTGCCGAAGAGCCCTCCCTGAGCTACTTGACCTGCCTCCGAGGTGGCTAGTTCGCCCAATTTAGGGTCCAACTTAATGAGCAGGGACCTGCTTCTTTCCGTCGAAATGGCTCAATTGGCATTGCCCAGAAATATGATTGCTCTCTGGGCCCAACTGGAGAGAAAATCTGGTTGAATAAGGGCTCCAGAGGCTTTGGCATCCTCAGCCATGTCGAATATCTTGACTAAAGGGCCTGTGATATCTAGGAGTTTGTCTTGGCAAACCCGCCAAGACCGGTCGACGCCCTTCTTGGGATCTTTAATATACTTGGTCAAGAAGGTCGCCATCTGGGCATCATGCCTGGCGTGACTGCCACCTTGCCCTCCAAAGAGGGTCGAGGACACTCCGCCCTCAGCTGGGACCGGACCTCTTGGTCCAACGTTTGCGAAGCCTACTGGCCACGTACTTTGCCACCTTGTCGCAAGGCACCCACTCCGAGGAACGGGGGTGCAGGAGCTCATCCGGATCGAGCAGGTCTGACTGGCCCTCTCAAGGGGTCTCTGAAGGGTGGGTGGGGGAAGGGCGCCATGACCGTTGGTGGTCAGACTCTCCATCCGATCCCGGTGGGGAATCGTCTGAAGGCTGGGGGGAGGCTCCCTGGTCCAAACCGTCCGTTGAAGGAGGTTCCGCCTGCAGAGGGGGGTGGGGGGGCGGTCTAGTGTCCAGGAACGCTTGCTTAAGGCTGTCAAAGGCATCCAAATCTACTCCTTCCGGGTGGGCATGCTTGTGGGGGTTCTCGGGGGGAGTAGCAGTGGCCCTCTCCTGAGGTTTGGGGGCTGAAGGCCCGGGTAGATCTTCCCTCTGGGGGAGGAGTGGCAGGCATCGTTGTGCCAGCTCTATGAGCCGCTTCTCAAGGGGGGCCACTGCTTTAGAGACTGCCCAGACTATAGAGGCGTCCACCGCGTCAAAGAAATCATCTGTGATGGGGAAGTATTGGACGTCCTCTTCCTCATAGTAATCCTCCTCTTCCATGAGGGCAGATTTAGTTAATAGGAGGGAGGTTAAACGGGTAGTGGCCACCCACCAGGTGAGAGGGAGAAGAAAACAGTGGACAGAGCCCAGCAAGTATGGACTCCCCCAAGGGATGAAAATTGGCCTGCTGCCTAATACTAACAGGCAGGAAAAGGCTTCTACTTCAGGGAAAAACCCTAGGCCTACCGTGACAACGCTTGCACAAGTGGCAGACTGTCACCCTTCTGTTTAATACGGTCCGGACTACAGCCTGGGCGTGTCTGCCTACGAAGCAGCAAGATTGCTGCAGTCCTACCCGGCGGGGTGTAATTGCTCCAGGCCGGCCGGGGAAATTGACAGGAGAACGCAGGTGGAGGCGCTCAGCTGCAGGCCGTAACTGACGCGCTCTCCGCCCACGTCTCTGAGGAAATTGTCAGCGAGGGAGGCGCGCCCTCTATCGGTCGGCGGACTGCCGCGCACTCCAGCCCCAGGCACAACAAACAATGCGGTGATGGCCGCGAAGGGACAAAAAAACGTTCCCGCGGCCGTTAGAGCAAAGCGGATGCTTCGTTCAAGTGGCAAACCAACATTAGCATAGAAAAAAAACGTTACTGTAAGCGCATATGGCACCAGTAAACACAAAAAAAAAAAGGAGGAGCGAACTCCAGACTTATCTTTGATGACTGCAGCAGCGAAAAAAGAGGAATTCCGACGAGGGACAAGAATAGTTCATGGGACTGTTGGCTCCTAATTGGTGGATCCTGTTGATTGTTGCACTTCATGTTTCCCTGTGGTTCTTGGGAAATGAAGTTTTTTGTGTTAAAGTTTATGTTCTAAAATGGCTGCTGTGTGAAATAAAGAAGAAAGAATATGCCTAATCCTCGCCTCCGGGTCCTGACATAGAATTTGATTTGCATTTATTGTTTCACTTTCTCCTAGAATAACATTTGGCCTGATGGGATATATCTTTTTCGAGAGCAGCTTCTGTGTGGTGTGACATTGAAGCATATACTGAATTTAGGGAATGTGACATCACGCTGGCTGGTACAAATACTGTTATAGCATCTCATGGATTGTTACTGATAGTCTATCTGAATTAAAAAACCTTCCGTTTGTAGTCATGCTTTGCAACTAGCTAACCAACAGAGGCAAGGTCCCCATGTGGCATCACGCTTCTAGCAGCAGGTAAAGCAAATAAGATGGGCAATGTAGTTTCAACTTTGCTGATTCATGTACTTTAAATCCCAAATTAAGATACATGAAATAAAAAAATACAGAAATGACACAAAACTTCTATCATGATTTATAGCTTCTCAGTGAGGAGGGCAGGACTGGAAAGGAGCTGCCTGGTTTAGTATGTGTATCTTGTAACAGTGTAGTTCTGTAACTTAGATTTATCATTCATTCAAAATTCAATTTCTTTACAAGACTATTGTTTGAGAGGTCAAGGTCAAAAGTATGTTGCAAAAGAATAAAACAAGGGTTGGGATACTACTGAAGCAGACGCCGAAAATCTTTCATGCTTACATCTAAAATGCAGTCTGTTTAGATTGCACTGTATAGATCAAGAAGTTCCAGTGCAAATTCTTACAGAATAGGAATCAGAGCTATTAGTTTGCTAGGCAATAGATACTGGTAGTTATCTTGTGTATGCAGAAACCAGATAAATGTAACACATACTTGTAAGAAGCTGGCTCTGTATATACAATACCAAAATGAGGTATATTGTGTACAGAGTCCAGTGGAACCCCAAAGGTAGGCAGAGGTAAAAGTAGATAGCACCTTACTCTCTATTTGTGGTAGTGTGGGCAAGCAGTAAGGCTTTATCAGAGGGTAGGGTTAAGCATTTGTTGTACACACTCAGGCAGCAAATTATGTCACACACTGAAAGACTGAACTCAGACCAATTTGTTTGTATAAAAAATATTATTTAATTACATTTATTTTCTAGAACCAAGCCACACTGGTACAGGTAAGTGTAAATGGTACTTTTCAAGGCAGGGTGAACAATCCAAGCAAGCTGAATGAAAATGTCTTTGTTACAGGTTTGTAAATCCTTTCAATACAGTGGAAATTACTGTTAGATTACTTTTGATTACTTTTCAGATTACTTTTTTCTACTCAGTGTGATATGCCTAGATATCACACTGGGACATTTCCTAGAGAAAAGGTAAGTAAAGCAGTTTTTAGATATTTGCAGTTTTTCAAGTTCTCATACAAAACCAACTCCACACAAAACAATTTTCACAAGAAAGCAGTCAATGCAGTCCTATGGGAAGAAATGTGGTTAGCGGTTTCAAGGTAAGTACTTGGGTTTGGGAGTTGGTTTTCCGGGGTTAGAACCAGGGTTCCCCCAGGGTCAAGGATGCACTCTCAAAGCACCCTCCGCGGCACTAGGGCGGCCGGGTGCATAGTGCTGAGGCCCAATGTTATCCAGTGGGGGGATAGGGGGCCTCTGGTTGGTGGCTGCTCACGAGCAGGCCTCAAGGTTGTGGGAGCAAAGCTCCTGGAGTTAGGCTCAGGGCAAAGGAGGATCTGAGTTAGCACACAAGGTGCACCCGCAGCGGCGCAGGGGGCAGCTGGGTGCATGGTGCTGTTTTGGCGTGGGGTGCCCTGTTGTTTTGAATGGGGATTCTCGGTTTTGTTTTTTAGCTGGAGGCTCGGTCCAGGAAGACTTCCGGGAGGAACCAACAGCTGGGCAGGTAAGTTGGAGGGCTGGAGGACGTAGGTGCACCTCAGGTTCTTTTCTCCAGGGCGCAGGGTGGCTGGATGCAGGGGTGTCTTTTGAGGTCGGATTTCACCTTACAGGGCCACTCGCGGTTGGGGGGTGTCTCCGTGCAGAGGCTGCAGGCGACTTTGGGGAGTCGTCGAGGGGTCAATCCCCGGTGGACTCGGACTCTGGAGCGCTGGGGGGCCTCGCTGGGACCGGTGGGCCTCTCGAACTTGGGCCGTAGGCGACGGTGCAGTGGTGGTTCCAAGCATCGGGTTTCTTTGTCCTCAGCAGGCTCCGAGTCTTGCTTTGGAGATTCTTTTGAACAGAGCTGCTGTTCACAGGAGATCCGGTCTTTGTTGAAGGCAGTCAGTCCTCCCAGGGGTTCTAGAGGTCACTGGCTGCAGGACAAGGCGACTTTTGGTGCAGGATCTCTGGAAACTGCAGACAGGCCAGTAGGGCTGGGGACAAGTCAGTGCTTCTCTGCAGTCTCCTCTGCTGGGCGTCTTCTTTCGTCCTTCTTCTTCTTAGGTTGCGGGAATCTGTCTTCTTGGTTCAGGGCTGCCCCCTAAATACTGTGTTCGAGGCATATGAGCTGCAGATTGTACACTTTTGCATAGATCGCCATCTGGTGTTGGGCTCAGATGTTTGCATGTTTTTGTCGAAGAAGTCTTTGTAGTCACGAGGTTGGTGACTCCTCCTTCGGTCGACAGTGCGCATGGGCATCGACTCCATCCTTAGATTGTTTTTTTCCGCCATCGGGTTCGGATGTGACTTGCTGCGCTCCGGGTCGGTGTCGTTATCGAACCATCTTTCGACGCGCAATCACAGCTAACCGACGGTATTGTCTCGATCGCGTACCCTTCGACGCACCCTCGACGAAAACCTTCGACATCTTGCAAACTTCGACGCAAGCCACTGGGCCTACCCGCGCCGGTAACGACGGACGTCGATGGAACGGACTCCCTTTAAAAAATGTCCACAATGTGGTGCTAAATTCCCCCCCCTCGACCTCCATTCCGTTTGTAATCTGTGCCTCTCTCCAGAACATCGAGAGGACAACTGTGAGGCTTGTCTTTCATTCAAGTCCAAGAAGACCATCCGGGATCGTCGAGCTCGACGCCACGAGATGTCCCGAGGCACAGGTTCCATTCCGGACATCTTCCATCCAGGTCCCGACAGCCTGCCGGAACCAGAACAGGAAGAACAGGTCTCGGTCTCCGAAGCAGACGACTCCGAAGATGACATCACCCCGGCTCAACGGGACGTGAGCACCGAGACCCCTGCCCCACCCAAGCCCATAACAAAGGCTCTGGTGTCACCTTCGCCCCTGGGCTCACGCACACACCGAACAAAGACTTCGAGCGCCCCGCCTCCGGGCCCAGCTCCGAAGGACAAAGAAAAGCCTTCCGGCTCGAACCAGCCACCCGGTCCCGAAAAACCATCTTCGGCACCGAAAGCTAAGTCGCCCGAGATGCTGCGCCCCACTCCGTCGGCACCGGAAAAACATTCGGCACCGAAACCGGCAAAAGACCCCTCGGCACTGAAGCGGCCGGATAAGACCTCGGCACCGAAGCACACGGATAAGCCTTCGGCACCCAAGACCTCGGAGCCGAAAACTTCAAAGGAGAAGCCTTCCATAACTAAGCCTCCCAAACAAACACCTCTGGAGCCGAAACAACCCGCACCGAAGGTCTCGGAGCCAGGAAAAGCTTCTATACCAGACCCTGTCACTAAACAGCCAAGACCAGTTTCCAAGGAGAAATCTTCCACACCGAAGAAAACTATCGATTCCGAAGAACTTTTTCTCCCCGATCCGAAGCAAACCACCATCTTAATTCATCCAAAGACTGGTCATATGATTACTAAGCTACCTACAAAGAGGAAACCAGAACATTTACCACATGCACCAGTTCCTCTAAAGAAAATACACATAGCTACTAATACTTCACCACCACCTTCACCCCCTCCACCAATTAACCCTAATTTACTCATTTCTCCAGCACATTCTCCACAACCAGAGGATAGTGACGATGCACATGGGGATGGGCAAGAAGATTAAGATGTAGTACCATTAGGCACTGAGGATCCTGATGAGCCACACCAGGATCCAGACCCATGGCATGACTATAATACCGATCCTGATCTACATAATGATCCGGACTTCTACCCCTCAAAACCGTCTCCGCCAGATGACAATGTGGGTTTTGCCCAACTAATAAATAGGGCCGCAACATACCATGGAGTCAAACTACACTCAGACCCTGTAGAAGAGGATTTTCTTCTAGAAATCTTTGACCAGCCACAAAAATCTGCTCATGTCTTGCCAATGCTAAAAGGTCTTCTTAGACACGCTCCTGAGGTGTTCAAAGACCCAGTTAGAGCTAGGGTTCTTAACCCCAGAATAGATAAGAAATACAAGGCAGCTCCCACTTACCCCATATACATCAAGGGTCAACTTCCTTTAGATTCCCTGGTTGTAGCCAATGCACGCAAGAGAGAAAACTCTCAGGGGTCAGGTGACACACCACCTCCTGACAAAGTATCTAAATTATTAGACGCATCAGGCAAACGTATGGCGTCTCTGTAAGAAAGTGGCTCTGTATATACTGCACCAAAGTAAGGTTCAGTGTGCACAGAGTCCACAGTCCCCAGAGGTTTGGCAGAGGCTAAAGTTAGATATAACCTTACTCTCTAAAGTGGTAGCTTGGTCGAGCAGTAAGGCAGTATCAGAGGACAGTGTAAAGCATTTGTTGTACACACTCAGTCAGCAAATGAAGCCACACACTCAAGAACTGAACTCTAGGCCAATGGTTTGTATATAAAAATATAGTTGTTTTATTTTAGAACCAACAATGGGTGTCAAAATATACTTTCTCAGAATGAGATGCTTTAGTTAACTACTGTTCAATTGGCAATAGACTTTTGAATGCAATAGTTACAGTTGTTGCAATATGCAACACAATTTTAAACACAATTATACATTGAGCTCAATGGAAATTTCTGGTTAAATGCAATAGATTACTTTTTGGATTACTTTTCTAACCACGGGACTGGATCTTGGATTCAGTCCCGGGACACTTCCTGTAAACAGGTGAGAAAAAGCGTTTTGGTTATGGTAGTGATTTTTGAGGAATATTACTGTATTTCAAAAGTTGACACTTAGAAACTTTTCTGGGTAAAATTACCAATGTTATCCTAGGGAAGGAAATACAGTTTGCAAGCAAAGTATGTTTACGTTACTTTTGTAATCCAGTGCTGGACTCCTAGGTTCAGCACTGGGACATTTACTTAAAACAGGTAAGTAATTACGTTTTTGTAGTTTGTACGATTTTTAAAGAATATTTGTATGATTCAGAAATCGACACTTAGAAACTTTTTCAACAAAAAGCAGGCAATGATATCCTATGAGAGGAATTTCCAGTTACTGGTAAGTACGGTAAAAATTACTTTTCATGGTCGGTACTGGACTAAAAGATGCAGTACTGAGGTCTCTCCTGATAGTAGGTGAGTAATTTGGAATTCGTTACTGTTGTGATTTTTAAGCAATATTTTGGTATTTCAAAAGTGGACACTTAGAAGAAATTTCACAGAAAACCAGTCAATGGATCCCTATGTAAGAAAATTCAATTCGCCGGTAAGTTACTTTTAACGTTACTTTTGTAATCCAGTGCTGGACTCCTAGGTTCAGCCCTGGGACATTTACTTAAAACAGGTAAGTAATTACGTTTTGGTAGTCTGTACGATTTTTAAAGAATATTCTTGTTTTCAAAAGTCGACACTTAGAAACTTTTTGGAAGAAAAAGTGTCCATGTTATCCTATGAGGAAAAATGAGTTATCGGTCTCGAGGTAAGTAATCGGTCTTTTGAGTTAGGGTTCTGGGGTTAGACTCAGGGGTCTCCCAGGGTCAGTGATGCACTGTTGTTGCACCCTCAGCGGCACTAGGGCGGCCGGGTGCAGAGTGTTGAGGCCCAATGTTATCCTATGGAGGATAGGGGGACTCCGGTTGGTGGCGGCTGGCAAGCAGGCCACGGGGTTGTGGGAGCAAAGCTCCTAGGGTTAAGCTCAGGGCACGTTGGGGACCAAGTTAGCACCAAAGAGGCACCCTCAGCGGCACTAGGGCGGCCGGGTGCAGAGTGCTGTTTTGAGGTCGGGTGCCCTGTTGATTTCAATGGAAATTTTCGGTTTTGGTTTTCAGCTGCAGGCTCGGTCCAGGAAGACTTCCAGGAGGAACCAACAGCTGGGCAGGTAAGTTGGAGGGCTCGGGGACGTAGGTGCACCTCGGGTTCCTTTCTCCAGGGCGCAGGGCGTCTGGATGCAGGGGTGTCTTTTGAGGTCGGATTTCACCTTACCGGGCCACTCGCGGTTGGGGGTTCTCCGTGCAGAGGCTGCAGGCGACGTCGGGGAGTCCTGGAGGGGCAACCCACGGTGGACTCGGACTCTGGAGAGCTGGGGGACCTCGCTGGGACCGGTGGGCCACTTGAACTCGGGCTGTAGGCGACGGGTGCAGTGGTGGTTCCAGGCGTCGGGTTTCTTTCTCCTCAGCAGGCTCGGAGTCTTTGTTTGGTGTTTCTTTTGAACAGAGCTGCTGTTCACAGGAGATCCGGTCTTTGTTGAAGGCAGTCAGTCCTCCCTGGGGTTCTGGAGGTCGCTGGCTGCAGGACAAGACTATTTTTGGCGCAGGATCTCTGGAAACTGCAGACGGGCCGGTAGGGCTGGGGCCAAGTCAGTTGTTCTCTGCAGTCTCCTCTGCTGGGCGTCTTCTTTCGTCCTTTTTCTTCTTAGGTTGCGGGAATCTAAGGAAGGAAGGTTCAGGGTGCCCCTAAATACTAGATTTAGGGGCGTTACAGGTAGGTAAAGGGCAGGGACCAATGGGTCCCTGCCCTGGGGTGGGTACACCCCTATCCTGCCACTCTCCTGTGGGAGGGGGCAGGAGCCTAGTCCTGATTGGGCAGGGCTCCCCATCTTCAAGATGGCGAGAGCCCGGAGATGTGCTTCACCTCGCCTCCCCCACCTGAGGGGTGGGGTTGGCAGAGGGTGGCACACCCCTTTCCTCCCTTGGTGTTTCCCTCCAGTCTTCCCACCAGGATGGGGGGAGGAACCGGTGGGGACCAGTTGCTGAGTACAGCAAGTGGTCTGGGGAAGCTCACAAAGGCGGAATGCCTTTGAAGCTTCCCCCTGCCCATCCAGGGGGAGGGGGCCTAGCACCTCACCCAGGACGTGCATTGTTGCAGGCCCGGGAGAGCGGATGGCTCTCTACCCAGGGGTCCAGCAACATGTCTGCTGTGTGGCAGCCTAGGCAGCCCCTCAGACAAGACGTGGATTGTAGGTTAGGTTCAGGGGGTAACTCTAAGTTGCCCTCTGACGTGCATTTTACAGTAAATCCCACACTGGCATCAGTGTGGGTTTACTGTGCTGAGGAGTTTGATACCAAACTTCTCAGTCTTCAGTGCAGCCATCATGGTGCTGTGGAGTACGTGCTGACGACCTCCCAGCACCATATACTCGGAATGGCAGCCCTGCACTTACAGTGCCCAGGAATGGGCCTGGGTACTGTAGGGGCACAGGGCTCATGCACCTGTGCCCTCACCACTGGCATAGGGCACCCAGCTAGAGGGGTGACTGAGGTATGCCAGGGCAGTGTGTTTGTGGGCATGGCACACAGGGATGTGTGCCATGTCGACTCTCTGTTTTGTTCTGCACCAAGACACTCAGCCTGCAAGGGCAGTGTGTGTGTGTCAGGGTACAGGGCCTCTAAGGGTGGCACAATAAGTGCTGCAGCCCTTAGGGGTCTTCTCTGGTCACAGTGCCCTGGGTACCTAGGGTACCATTTACCAGGGGCTTACCTGTGGCCAGAGATGCCAATTGGGTTTAGGCTGAGTACAGTTTTTAGGGAAGGAACACAGGCCCTGGGTACCTGATTGGCAGGGATCCAGGGCACACCAAGGAAAAGTGCATCAGTTATCAGGCAAAAAGTGGGGGTTACTGCAACAGAAACCCACTTTCCTACACAAGCCCCCCCAGCCCAAAGGCCAGGAGACTCAGCCAACGCTGGGAGAGCCTGTCTAGTCTTTCAGGCGAGGAAGAGTTGGGGAAGTGGTTTGAAAGTTGCAGGGCCTACTCCGCCTTATATCCTTCTGTCCAGGTCAGTCCCTTTGGGGAGCTGGCCTACCTCATCAGTTTCAGGACCTAATTCCCAAAGCTCCTCTCCTTGCTCTTTAGTGTCTTCACCCCATCTTTTAAGTTTGGGTTCAGAGGTGCCCACCTCTGCAAAGTCTAACTTAGCCAGGGCAAAGCCCAGCTTACCCACAGAGGTCACCCACAGTTTGAGCAACCCCACCATGACCAATAGGGTCAGGGGGCCTAGCTTGTTATTTGGCAGGGGGTTAGGCCACCATGCCAAGGATAGGGCTGCCATGAAGGCTAACACCCAGCAGAGGCTGCTGACAGCTGTCAGTGCCCAGAACCACACCTTTAGCTCCTGTCTGGCAAGTGAAGGGGCTATCTTACAGGTCTCTTTGGGTCCTGGCTGTCTGCCTGTTGCTTTAGGGTGGGGGGTCACTAAACTTTGTAGTGAGCACCCTTCCTCCACCCTTTGTTCTGCCAGCTGAGGAGCCACCAACTCAGGCTGGACAGTTGCCTGACTAGTCAGGTCTTCTTGTTGGCTAGGGGGCTTTACCAGGGCCACTTCTGGAGTTTTCCCTCACTGGGATAGAATCTCCCTGGCCCTCTGGGACTGTGGCTAACAGTTGCCCACCTTTCCTACCCTGTTCCTTTTTACTCTTTTGGGGCTCAGCTGCACTGACTGCAGGTTGAGCCCCCCAGGTTTCTTGGGTGAGGCCTGGCATTGGGCCAGTGCCTCTCTTTGGCTCAGGTCCACCTCTAAGTGGTCATTCCCCAGGAGACAATCAAGGGGAGGTCTTTACTGACTACCACCTTTCTCCATCTAAGGGACCCAGCTATGACTAGGGGCACTACAGCCACAGGCCTAACAGTGACTCCCCCTGGGACAGCCCTTACTCTCCTTGATTCCCCTGGGACATACTGGTGTGGGAGTACCAACCTGTCATGCACCACAGTGTGACTGGCACAGGTATCTCTCAGGGCAGTGGCTGGGATTCCATTCACCAGTAGGCGGTGGAAGTGTCTACTCCCCTCTGGGATCTCCAGCTTACCTCTTGGGCCCATTTTCCAGTTGAAAGCTAGGAGGACTTCCTCATCTGAGGACCCTTCCTCCAGAGCTACACTGGCAACTCCTGGGGCTACACTAGTCACCCCTGGGGCTGTACTAGGGATCTTGTTTTTAGGACAGCTAGGGTCCTTGGTGTGGTGTCCTGACTTCTGACAGTTGTGACACCATATTCTGTTGGGATCCCAATTCTTACCTTGGTACCCTGGTTTAGTTTGTGAGGTGTCTTTGGGCCCACCCTCCTGGGCAGGTTTTGGGGGGCTGCCTGGGACTCCTTACTTTTATCCTTAAGGGGTTCACTATCTTTCTTCTGGGGAGGCTTTGTGACCCCTTTCTTTTGGTCACCCCCAGTGGATGTCCTAGTTACCCTTGTTCTGACCCAGTGGTCTGCCTTCTTTCCCAATTCTTGGGGAGAAATTAGACCTAGGTCTACCAAATGCTGATGCAACTTTTCGTTTGTGCAATTACTTAGTATGTGTTCCTTCATAAACAAATTGTAAAGTCCAGGAAAATCCTGCACATTATGTCCAGCTAACCAACCATCCAGTGTCTTTACTGAGTAGTCTACGAAGTCAATCCAGGACTGGGTCTGGGTTTTGTGAGCCCCCCTGAATCTAATTCTATACTCCTCAGTAGTGAGCCCAAATCCCTCAATCAGAGTATTCTTCATGAGGTCATAGGACCCTGCATCTGGCCCAGAGAGGGTCAGAAGCCTGTCTCTGCAGTTACCAGAGAACAGTTCCCACAGGAGTGCCCCCAGAGAGGTTTCTTTACTTTTCTTATTTCACAAGCCCTCTCAAAGGCTGTGAACCATTTGGTGATGTCATCACCTTCCTCAAATTTAGGGACAATCCCTTTGGGGATTTTAGGATCAGAAGTTTCCTCCCTATCCTTAGTTTTAGTATTGCTGCCACCATTGATGGGTGCTAAACCCATCTCCTGTCTTTCCTTCTCTAGAGCCAGGAGTCTGGTCTCTAGGTCCAGTCTTTTGGCCAACCTTGCTAAAAGGTGGTCCTCCTCACTAAGGCTATCCTCAGTGTCCTCTCTGGGACCTGAACCACCTAGGTGGCCCCTAGGTCCCCAGAGGTTTACTCTTGGAAATAAGGGTGCAGTGACCCTGTCTTCCCTAGGAAGTGGTGGAGGTGGGTTACCATCCCCATCCTCCTCACTCCTTTCCTCCTCTGCGTGGTCATCACCATGCTCAGAGGGGTGGGCCTTAGCATACTCAGCCAGGAGCTCCTGGAGCCCTTGTTTGGTTGGATGCTGGCCCATTGGTATATTTTTAAGTTTACATAAGGACCTTATCTCTTTGAAAGACAAATGAAGATAAGGGGTGAGGTCGAGCTCCTCAACCATGTCCTGTATGTCATTATTATTTTCACTAATAGCTGGGTTGTTTTCTTGAGACATTCTAACAAAAAGTTCTAACCCCTCTACCCTTGACTATAGTGACTTTTTATTTTCTACAATTTTAAAGGGACTTAAGCAAGGCCCTAACAAGACTTTTAGTAATTTGGTAAAAAATGCCAATTTGAAAAAATCAGAATTCTAAAGGCAATTTAAGAGTTCTGTCGTGTGATCAGATGGTAACCAAGTAGTCCAACAATGCAAGTTTGTATCCCACCGCTGATCCACCAATGTAAGAAAGTGGCTCTGTATATACTGCACCAAAGTAAGGTTCAGTGTGCACAGAGTCCACAGTCCCCAGAGGTTTGGCAGAGGCTAAAGTTAGATATAACCTTACTCTCTAAAGTGGTAGCTTGGTCGAGCAGTAAGGCAGTATCAGAGGACAGTGTAAAGCATTTGTTGTACACACTCAGTCAGCAAATGAAGCCACACACTCAAGAACTGAACTCTAGGCCAATGGTTTGTATATAAAAATATAGTTGTTTTATTTTAGAACCAACAATGGGTGTCAAAATATACTTTCTCAGAATGAGATGCTTTAGTTAACTACTGTTCAATTGGCAATAGACTTTTGAATGCAATAGTTACAGTTGTTGCAATATGCAACACAATTTTAAACACAATTATACATTGAGCTCAATGGAAATTTCTGGTTAAATGCAATAGATTACTTTTTGGATTACTTTTCTAACCACGGGACTGGATCTTGGATTCAGTCCCGGGACACTTCCTGTAAACAGGTGAGAAAAAGCGTTTTGGTTATGGTAGTGATTTTTGAGGAATATTACTGTATTTCAAAAGTTGACACTTAGAAACTTTTCTGGGTAAAATTACCAATGTTATCCTAGGGAAGGAAATACAGTTTGCAAGCAAAGTATGTTTACGTTACTTTTGTAATCCAGTGCTGGACTCCTAGGTTCAGCACTGGGACATTTACTTAAAACAGGTAAGTAATTACGTTTTTGTAGTTTGTACGATTTTTAAAGAATATTTGTATGATTCAGAAATCGACACTTAGAAACTTTTTCAACAAAAAGCAGGCAATGATATCCTATGAGAGGAATTTCCAGTTACTGGTAAGTACGGTAAAAATTACTTTTCATGGTCGGTACTGGACTAAAAGATGCAGTACTGAGGTCTCTCCTGATAGTAGGTGAGTAATTTGGAATTCGTTACTGTTGTGATTTTTAAGCAATATTTTGGTATTTCAAAAGTGGACACTTAGAAGAAATTTCACAGAAAACCAGTCAATGGATCCCTATGTAAGAAAATTCAATTCGCCGGTAAGTTACTTTTAACGTTACTTTTGTAATCCAGTGCTGGACTCCTAGGTTCAGCCCTGGGACATTTACTTAAAACAGGTAAGTAATTACGTTTTGGTAGTCTGTACGATTTTTAAAGAATATTCTTGTTTTCAAAAGTCGACACTTAGAAACTTTTTGGAAGAAAAAGTGTCCATGTTATCCTATGAGGAAAAATGAGTTATCGGTCTCGAGGTAAGTAATCGGTCTTTTGAGTTAGGGTTCTGGGGTTAGACTCAGGGGTCTCCCAGGGTCAGTGATGCACTGTTGTTGCACCCTCAGCGGCACTAGGGCGGCCGGGTGCAGAGTGTTGAGGCCCAATGTTATCCTATGGAGGATAGGGGGACTCCGGTTGGTGGCGGCTGGCAAGCAGGCCACGGGGTTGTGGGAGCAAAGCTCCTAGGGTTAAGCTCAGGGCACGTTGGGGACCAAGTTAGCACCAAAGAGGCACCCTCAGCGGCACTAGGGCGGCCGGGTGCAGAGTGCTGTTTTGAGGTCGGGTGCCCTGTTGATTTCAATGGAAATTTTCGGTTTTGGTTTTCAGCTGCAGGCTCGGTCCAGGAAGACTTCCAGGAGGAACCAACAGCTGGGCAGGTAAGTTGGAGGGCTCGGGGACGTAGGTGCACCTCGGGTTCCTTTCTCCAGGGCGCAGGGCGTCTGGATGCAGGGGTGTCTTTTGAGGTCGGATTTCACCTTACCGGGCCACTCGCGGTTGGGGGTTCTCCGTGCAGAGGCTGCAGGCGACGTCGGGGAGTCCTGGAGGGGCAACCCACGGTGGACTCGGACTCTGGAGAGCTGGGGGACCTCGCTGGGACCGGTGGGCCACTTGAACTCGGGCTGTAGGCGACGGGTGCAGTGGTGGTTCCAGGCGTCGGGTTTCTTTCTCCTCAGCAGGCTCGGAGTCTTTGTTTGGTGTTTCTTTTGAACAGAGCTGCTGTTCACAGGAGATCCGGTCTTTGTTGAAGGCAGTCAGTCCTCCCTGGGGTTCTGGAGGTCGCTGGCTGCAGGACAAGACTATTTTTGGCGCAGGATCTCTGGAAACTGCAGACGGGCCGGTAGGGCTGGGGCCAAGTCAGTTGTTCTCTGCAGTCTCCTCTGCTGGGCGTCTTCTTTCGTCCTTTTTCTTCTTAGGTTGCGGGAATCTAAGGAAGGAAGGTTCAGGGTGCCCCTAAATACTAGATTTAGGGGCGTTACAGGTAGGTAAAGGGCAGGGACCAATGGGTCCCTGCCCTGGGGTGGGTACACCCCTATCCTGCCACTCTCCTGTGGGAGGGGGCAGGAGCCTAGTCCTGATTGGGCAGGGCTCCCCATCTTCAAGATGGCGAGAGCCCGGAGATGTGCTTCACCTCGCCTCCCCCACCTGAGGGGTGGGGTTGGCAGAGGGTGGCACACCCCTTTCCTCCCTTGGTGTTTCCCTCCAGTCTTCCCACCAGGATGGGGGAGGAACCGGTGGGGACCAGTTGCTGAGTACAGCAAGTGGTCTGGGGAAGCTCACAAAGGCGGAATGCCTTTGAAGCTTCCCCTGCCCATCCAGGGGAGGGGGCCTAGCACCTCACCCAGGACGTGCATTGTTGCAGGCCCGGGAGAGCGGATGGCTCTCTACCCAGGGGTCCAGCAACATGTCTGCTGTGTGGCAGCCTAGGCAGCCCCTCAGACAAGACGTGGATTGTAGGTTAGGTTCAGGGGGTAACTCTAAGTTGCCCTCTGACGTGCATTTTACAGTAAATCCCACACTGGCATCAGTGTGGGTTTACTGTGCTGAGGAGTTTGATACCAAACTTCTCAGTCTTCAGTGCAGCCATCATGGTGCTGTGGAGTACGTGCTGACGACCTCCCAGCACCATATACTCGGAATGGCAGCCCTGCACTTACAGTGCCCAGGAATGGGCCTGGGTACTGTAGGGGCACAGGGCTCATGCACCTGTGCCCTCACCACTGGCATAGGGCACCCAGCTAGAGGGGTGACTGAGGTATGCCAGGGCAGTGTGTTTGTGGGCATGGCACACAGGGATGTGTGCCATGTCGACTCTCTGTTTTGTTCTGCACCAAGACACTCAGCCTGCAAGGGCAGTGTGTGTGTGTCAGGGTACAGGGCCTCTAAGGGTGGCACAATAAGTGCTGCAGCCCTTAGGGGTCTTCTCTGGTCACAGTGCCCTGGGTACCTAGGGTACCATTTACCAGGGGCTTACCTGTGGCCAGAGATGCCAATTGGGTTTAGGCTGAGTACAGTTTTTAGGGAAGGAACACAGGCCCTGGGTACCTGATTGGCAGGGATCCAGGGCACACCAAGGAAAAGTGCATCAGTTATCAGGCAAAAAGTGGGGGGGTTACTGCAACAGAAACCCACTTTCCTACAGTCTCAAGCTGCAAACTACTGGAAAATAGCCAACACACAAGCCCTCCTGGCGAGGTATGACAGGGCTCACTATGATGAGCTGGAAAAGCTCATTCAACACCTACCTCAACAATATAAAGAGAAAGCCAATGACCTTATACAGGAAGGCAAACTCATCACTAACACATCCATCAAATGCGCGCTCGACGCAGCAGACACCGCGTCCCGTGCAGTAAATGCCAGTGTTTTGCTACGCAGACATACCTGGCTCAGGGTATCTGGTTTTAAACAAGAGGTACAAAATAGCATCCTTAATCAGCCTTTTGACCATGAGCACCTCTTTGGCCCTGCAGTGGACACATCTTTGGAAAAGATAAAAAAGGACACAGAGACTGCCAAGTCTATGGGAGCCCTATAGTCACCCTCTACCAGAGGCTCCTTTCGGCGTTCCTTCTATAGAGCAGGCTCCAAAACAAATACACCAGAACACCCGTCCTCATCCTACAAAAGTCCCAACCAGGGCTCCTTTTTCAGAGGATACTCTAGAGGAGGTTACAGGGGGAACAACAACAAGGGCAGAGGCAGGGGTAATAACACCCGCAGCTCCCCTAATACCAAACAGTGACTTCCCTGCGCTTCCCCCCGATCATCCCACTCCTGTCGGGGGACGTCTGTCACAGTTCCTGCCTGTCTGGAATTCCATCACAACAGACAAGTGGGTAAGACAAATTATCCAGTATGGTTATTGCCTGGAACTCACTTCTACCCCTCCCAACATTCCTCCCAAACAGCGTCCAATGTCATCACAACACCTCACGCTTCTCAAACAAGAGGTTCTTGCACTATTACAAAAACATGCAATAGAGCCGGTTCCCTTGCCTCATCAAGGCACAGGGGTCTATTCCCTCTATTTTCTAATTCCAAAAAAGGACGGCTCTCTCAGGCCAATACTGGACCTCAGACAGCTCAACTTCTACATCCAATCAGACCACTTCCACATGGTCACTTTACAACAAGTGCTTCCACTACTTCAGCAAGGCGACTTTCTCTCCACTCTAGATCTAAAGGACGCCTACTTCCACATTCCCATTCATCCCGCTCACAGGAAATATCTCAGGTTTGTGGTAGATGGTCAACACTACCAATTCAAAGTTTTACCATTCGGGGTCACCACGGCACCCAGAGTTTTCACCAAGTGCCTCACAGTGGTTGCAGCCCATTTGAGAAGACAGCAGATTCATGTCTTCCCTTATCTGGACGACTGGCTCATAAAGGCAAAATCCCACAACAGCTGTGTCCAACACACACTCCACACAATACAACTGCTTCACAGGCTGGGATTCACAGTAAATCTGGGCAAATCCCACCTCCAACCGTCCAGAATACAACAATATCTAGGAGCTATAGTAAATACTTCCACAGCCCTAGCATATCCCAACCCAGTCAGGATAAGTGCTATACAGGCGCTAGTTCAAAGATTTCAGCCACAACACTCACTACCAGCACGAGTGTTCATGCAACTAATAGGGATGATGGCCTCTTGCATTTTTCTCGTTCCTCATGCAAGACTACAGATGCGTCCATTACAAGAGTGCTTAGCACGTCAGTGGAACCAAGCTCAAGGTCAGCTAACAGATCTGGTGTTGGTGGACGACCGCACCCATCGCTCTCTGCAATGGTGGAACACACAGAACCTTTCCAAAGGGCGGTCGTTCCTCGAGCCAGTCCCACAGATAATGCTAACAACAGACGCATCGCTCACCGGCTGGGGAGCTCATCTTCAAACCCATACCATTCAAGGTATCTGGACCCCCCAACAAAAACAATTTCACATCAACTACCTGGAATTGTTAGCAATCTTCCTAGCGTTGAAATCTTTTCAACTGCACCTTCTAGGCAAAGCTGTCCTGATCCGTACAGACAACATGACAGCAATGTATTACATACAAAAGCAAGGGGGGACACAATCCCTACATCTATCACACCTAGCTCAAAGCATCTGGAGATGGGCCATTCCGCAAAACATATACCTCCTGGCAGAACATCTACCAGGGGTACACAATCAGATTGCGGATCTGCTCAGCCGTCAAGCACAACAGATCCACGAATGGGAACTTCATCCTCAAGTTCTTCTTCCATTCTTTCGCCTGTGAGGACACCCAGAAATCTGTTTGCCACACACCAAAACGCAAAATGCCCAAACTTCGCATCCAGGTATCCACACCCATTGTCCAAAGGCAATGCACTATGGATGAATTGGTCAGGGATATTTGCTTACGCTTTTCCGCCTCTCCCACTCATTCCGTTAGTGGTGCGGAAACTCAAACAACATTCCCTCACAATGATCCTAGTTGCTCCAACATGGGCAAGGCAACCATGGTTAACAACTCTATTGGAACTATCAGTAGTACCACATCACAAGCTACACCTCTTACCCAAACTTCTTACTCAGAACCATGGAGAGATAAGACACCCAGATCCCAATCAACTCAACCTTGCGATCTGGCTCCTGAAATCTTAGAGTTTGGCTATCTCAATCTCCCGCCAGACTGTATGAACATTATCAAAGAGGCCAGATGCCCTACAACAAGGGCATGCTATGCGGCAAAATGGAAGCGATTCGTCATTTATTGCACGCATAACAAGATCAACCCATTAGATGCTTCCATTCAGAACATCATCTGTTACCTCTTGCATTTACAACAATGTAACCTAGCGTATACATCTATTAGGTTACATCTAGCCGCCATAGCGGCCTACCTACAAAACAGACAACATTTGTCTTTGTTTCGAGTTCCTGCTATCAAAGCTTTCATGGAAGGACTTAAAAGAATAATTCCACCAAGAGCTCCACCCTCTCCGGTGTGGAACCTTAACGTAGTCCTTACCGACTAATGGGTCCTCCTTTTGAACCTCTCCACAAATGTGAACTACAGTTCCTCACTTGGAAAGTAGCCTTTTTGGTTGCTATCACATATCTCATAAGAGTTAGTGAACTCCAGGCATTAACTATACAGGAACCATTTTTGCAAATCCATCATAACAAAGTGGTTCTTAGGACTAACCCAAAATTTTTACCCAAAGTAGTATCTGCCTTCCATCTCAACCAGTCTGTTGAACTCCCAGTATTTTTTCCTCAACCAGACTCAGCGGCAGAAAGAGCTCTACACACCTTAGATGTTAAAAGAGCGATACTCTACTACACTGAAAGAACAAAATCCTTTAGGAAAACCAAACAACTTTTTGTGGCTTTCTCCCCACCTCATAAAGGTAATCCTATATCCAAAACAGGAATTGCAAGGTGGATTGTAAAATGCATACAAATATGCTACATCAAAGCCAAACGCACATTAACCATTCCCCCTAGAGCTCACTCTACACGCAAACTAGGGGCTTCTATGGTATTCTTAGGGAACATTCCCCTAGATGACATATGTAAAGCAGCAACTTGGGCTACACCACACACCTTCACAAAACACTATTGTGTAGATGTGCAAGCAAAACAACAAGCTAGTGTGGGCCAGGCTGTATTAAAAACACTATTTCAAACTACTGCAACAGATACAGGTAGCCACCGCTAACAAGGTAACTGCTGTATAGTCTATGCAAAAGTGTACAATCTGCAGCTCATATGCCTCGAACGGAAAATGCTACTTACCAGTATGCATCTGTTCTTGGCATGTAGAGCTGCAGAGTTGTACACGCCCACCCGCCTCCCCTGGTACCTCTATCTGTTCCAGTATTATCTTACTTAGATACATTACACATAGACATCTTTCTACTTCTCACTACTCCATCTAACCCTACGTGGCAAAAACAATCTAAGGATGGAGTCGATGCCCATGCGCACTGTCGACCGAAGGAGGAGTCACCAACCTCGTGACTACAAAGACTTCTTCGACAAAAACAACATGCAAACATCCGAGCCCAACACCAGATGGTCGATCTATGCAAAAGTGTACAACTCTGCAGCTCTACATGCCAAGAACAGATGCATACTGGTAAGTAGCATTTTCCATTTAGGGGGAGTTTTAGGGGTCTCGAGGGGCTACTGACCTTAAGGTGGCTACACCCTTTGTGTGCTCACCCCACGTGGGGGAGTGGGCACAATCCCTAATTCTGATTGGAGAGTGCCTGTCATCTGCAAGATGGCGGGAACTGAAGAGTGGGCATCACCTCGCCTCCCCTCCTGAGGGGTGAGGTTGGCAGAGGTGGGCACACCTTCTGGGCTGTGCTAATTTTTCCCGCCTGTCTTGCTGCCGAAAAGGAGGGGCGACAGGAAGGGGGCCTGCTCCTGATAGCAGAAGAGGCTGGGGGTCGCATTACAAAGGCGGCAAGGCCTTTGAAGCTCCACCTGCCACAGATGGCTCTTCCTGGCCTGGGGGAGGTGTGACCACCTCCGCCCAGGAAAGGCTTTGTTTCTGGGCTCAGAGAGCGAAGGCTCACACCCCAGGGGTCCAGAAACATGTCTTGTGGTGGCAGGCTGGTGTGTACCATTCAGGGAACCCACCAGAGGCTGGTCGTTTTTCAGGGGGCATCTCTAAGATGCAATCTGAGTGTATTTTTCATTAAATCCCACACTGGCATCAGTGGGGTTTAATGTGCTGAGAAGTTTGATACCAAACTTCCCAGTTTTCAGTAAAGCTATTATGGTGCTGTGGAGTTCGTAATGACAAACTCCCAGCACCATATACTGTTAATGGCATTACTGCACTTACAATGTCTAAGAATTGGTCTAGACACTGTAGGAGTACAGGGCTCATGCACCTGTACCCTCGCCACTGGTATAGTGCACTCAGCTAGAGGGGTGACTGATCTATGCCAGGGCAGTGGGTTGTAGGCATGGCACACAGGGATGTGTGCCACGTTGACTCTTCACTTTGTTCTGCACCAATACACGCAGCCTGCAATGGCAGTGTGTGTGTGTAAAGGTGCAGGGCCTCTAAGAGTGGCACAATAAGTGCTGCAGCCCTTAGAGGCCTTCCCTGGCTACAGTGCCCTTGGTACCCATGGTATCTTTTACAAGGTACTGACATGTGGCCCGAGAGGTGCCAATTGGGGGTACAAGGTACAGTTTTGGGAAAGAACGCAGGCCCTGGGAACCTGATTGGCAGGGACCCAAGGCACATCAAGTCAAAGTGCATCAGTAGTCTGGCAAAAAGTGGGGGGTTACTGCAACAAAAACCCAGCTTCCTACAATACTTCACATACTTTTCTCACCCACTTACAATCTACACTCGTTGTGACAATGTCCATATCTCCAGCTTGAATACTGCGTAATGTTGTGGTCAGTTTCTTCCAGACATGGTGACGGACCATGCAGTCATTACCCTACAGAGTTTGAATGAGGAATTAAGCCTCAGATCTCACCGGTGGACACTGAATTGTTTTTATTGCTAGATGAAGACATCTGTACCTTCATTCATATGGAAATTGGGAACTAGGTGGCTAGCAAGTTTGGGGCTGCCAACGCATGTATGCTAAAGGGCACACTATAAGCTACCACCAGCGGCATATGAACAAGCAATGTAATTCAAGATTTTTTTTATTTTTTTTTAAAGATCCAACTGAAGATCAAAAACCAATAGGTTCACATTTAAACTTCTACAAAATCAACATATGTCTGCCATTTTACATCAGAATACCCCTGGGACACACTGGACTTTGGATAAAATGAAGGGTAAAATAGGTATGATCTTGGCTGTAGTATAGGAGAGGGGCTGGCATCCATGGTTCACATCTGACACTCCAGCACACAAGTGCTATCCCTACTCAGGTGAAATTGTAGCACCCATGACAAGGGATAGTCACTACCTAGAATAATTTAGGATTATTAAAGATGAAATGGAAATGGACAAGAGACTACCCTCTGCTATTCAACCGGTGATTCTCTGGTTCCCTAAGAAGCTTTATCAAGAAGAAACATGAATAGTGTCTGTCAGTCTCAGTTTTTCAGAAATGGCTGGGGTTGTTAGCACTGGATGAGCAGGATGACCCCTGGCTCAAATACTGCAGTCGCTCCTGTGTATTACACACTGACTGGATATGGCAGCTGTTTTGGCCCTTTCCTTAGCGTACAATGGGCCTACTTGCACCTGGAAGATACCGTTCTATCAGTAAAAGTGTGGGAATGCTGAATGGTAGGAACTGGAAGTGAAATCTGGGGTTCACCCCTGTGTAAATGTAAGGAATTTGTGATTTTCATCAGGATTTTAAGAAATGCGATTGTGGATAGAAGCCTGCAAGTGGCACACCATGTGGATGGAATGCCTGCTCTCCAATGTTTCTATTTTTTTGATTGACCAAAAATGCTCCCTGGGCGTGAGGGGACATTTTGGATCCCAGAAGTTGACAGATGGATGCTTCTACATCGGCTTCCTAATGAAACTCCTCGCAAAAGGAGATCTACTCTAGGACTATAACAACCGTAATCCATACCACTGGTCCTCCCAAAGTCCACGCGCAGGAATCATTTTGGAATCTTTAATGTTGCAGAAAGTATTACCCCCTTCTCCATCTGTCAACCTCAGGAAACCTGAAATGCCATCAGACAAAAGGAATAATGTTTGGTCAAGCAACAAAAAAAATACAAAGTGACGGGACGGGCTTTTTAAGACACAGTTAATGGACGGAATGCGGAAGAAATCAAAACATTCACCCCCAGGCATGAGATCTGGGTTAAATCCATCATTCTTTTGCTCACCATGCCACCCCAGTTATACCTGGCCACATGCAAATCAGTCTTGGTCCTGTGCATCATGGGAACAGTCCAGCCCGAACTGCCAAGTCAGGTCCTCCCTGGACCGGAAACAAGCATCCTAAGACCAGTTTCGTGGTTTCACCCCTCATCAGCCAGGATAGCTTGAATCCAGTGGCACAGTGAGCCCGGGACCCACGTCTGGGCATACCCAACGCACTTAGGGCGAGAAAGCAAAAGACACACAGTTAATGGACGGAATGCAGAACAAAGCAAAATAATGACCCCCAGTCAAGGGATCTGGGTTAAATCCATCATTCTTTTGCTCACCATGCAACCCCAGTTTAGGCGCAAGGCATTACTTGATCTTTTTTCTACCCACCATCTGCATTTCGTTGCCCTTGGAGACATTCGGGGGGCTTGCCTCAGGTTAGCAGCAGCCTCCTGGGGCTGGAATTCCCCTAGACATTAGTGTTCGTTTTTGGTAAAACTGCTAAAAAGAGAGCCTTGAGGAGCTGGGCTTCCTGGCACAAGATGTGCCACTCTGGCCTCGACACACCATTTCCCTTGGGGAGCAATTTACCAATATTTCTCCCTAGCTGATGGAAAAACTGCCATGGTGGGGCTTGTGTCTTGTGGTGCTTTCGAACACCCAGTCCCCGCCCAACAAGCAAATATGGGTAAAACCACTAGATCTGCCCAGGAAGTGTGTCAGGAAGTGAGTCTGTGCCTCAAAGATCGCTGAGTGGTGGCCAGATGTGAGGAAGGGCTGGCTAGTCCCCCGCTCCATTTATTTTTTATATATAAAAAAAATAGTGCCTCGTGTCCAATGGTACATTCTGCCCTCCCCCATCAGCCACTCACTGGGGCCGAAAAACTGCTGTGCCCAGTGCCAGGAGGTTCCAGCCCATTTCTTTGATTCCCCCTCAAAAAAATTCTAACGTCTAGCTCGGCTCTCCGTCCAAATGGGTTAGACAAATTTAGTGTAAACTCCCCAAATGGCCCACAAGAGGGATCAGAATGACTGTCAGGGACATGGGTGAAGGGTTTGCTTACCAATACCAGCCCCCAGCCCATTCTTCAAACATGCAATCTATACGGTGATTTCTGCCGCTCCGGGGCGACCCAATCACACACCGAGGAGGGCATAAAGACTTAGGGCCTCATTTATGAAGTTTTGACGTAGGGCAGGAATCATCTTGCTACGCTGCCCTACGTCAAAACAAAAGGGCAGGAATGTGCTGTATTTATGTGATACCGTGCATTCCTGTCCTTTTCCCCAGCGCCGGCGCACAACGGGCTGCCATGTGCCAACGCAGGCATGCTTGCACCATGGTGCAAGGGTGCCTGCGTTGCAGGGCTGATTGATTTTGTGCAGTATAACCACAATGGGGTAACCCTGTGTTCCTCGGAACCTGGGTACTGATAAGAAAAAGCTACAATGGTTCCGTGGGAATGCGAGAAATTACTTTATAATATAGACTACTGAGCAGCACGCAGGCACAGGATTTGAACTGTGACTGACCTCTTCCCATAACTGTGTTACTTCGCCCACATGGATTCATCGTGGTTGGGCTACTCCATCATTTTAGGATTTCGTACCTTCTGGAAATATATTGATTATCTTGAGCCTTCCTGACGTTTGCAGATCTTCTGGCCGCCCCCATTCTGCGAGGGACGCCCAAGGGAGCCCACCCCCATGCTGGGCTGTCACTGTCCCTTGTCCTGAAGAAGACCCTATATGACAATTTCACTGAGCTCTGTCTGGGTCGAAACGTCGACGCTATCATTTGGTTCAGCTTTAGCAAATCTCCTGGTCTAAATCACTAAGCAAATGCGCTAGCCATTGGAGATATTGTGTTGCCCTTGTTTTCTGACCTTTTTTATCCCTCATTTTTGCACTTTGTATATATGCACCTCACCACCATCACTGAGCACTGAATGTCACCATACCTCTCGTCACTACAACTCTATGTATTCCGCTCTGACAGCCCTGTAAATAATTATCGATACCTATGAAGCTTCAATTTGTTTAATACAATACTTTTTGAAAGCAACTACTCATGAGTGCTGTTTAATTCAATCTAGTGTTCCAACCTTATTGAAATGTTGTGCTAATTTTCTTTTGATATAGTTGTGAATCATTTGTTATGTATTAAGCAACATATTTCCCTGATGAATATTGATATAAAGTAATTTCTCGCATTCCCACGGAACCATTGTAGCTTTTTCTTTGATTGATTTTGTGCAGCAATTCCGGCAATTTCCTGTTTCTATGTGAGCTGCACAATGCAGCACACATAGAAAACGGAAAAAACGAGGAGAAATGAAAACATTTCTCCTCGTTGCGCCTCCCTAATGCCACACCTGGTGTGGCGTTAGATTCTGACGCATTCCCAGGTTTACAATTTCTCATAAATCTGGGAATGCTTCAGATTCCATGGGTGTTGTGTGGGAACACCCATAGCAACACCCATGGAACGCCCCTTTCACGTAGTGTTCTGCGTGAAAAGCCATGAAAAGCCCTGTAAAGTGGCTTTACGTGGCCTTGTAAATATGCTGGGGCACATTGTGCCACCGGAACGCAAGGGGCCCCATAAATGAGGCCCTAATTGTGTATTCCCGTCAGCAACTGAAGCTGAAAGACTTTGGTGCCTTTCAAGGTCTACACTGATGCTTGCATGCCCCATGTGAGTGGACGCTGTCAGTTCTGCAAGGTGAAGCATGGGGTGACGCAAAAAGCTTTCGCATCTGTCCCCGATGGGGGGAAAGAAATAACAAAGTCTTTTTGTAAGCACTAGGGTCCCCCCGCCCTGGTCAGAGGACATTGAGGTCACATCTTCTACACTGAAAGGGTTAAACTCTTAGTCTGTTAAATATGATGATGACTTCTATATCAACTTCCTTCCCTAAGAGATCTTTCAATGCCTTGCTTGTCAGATGCCAGTTTTATTACATTAGAGGATGTTTCATTAATTAGTCCAACAACCTTGCACAGGCATAATAGACGGTATCTTGGAAGTCTCTGAAGTTATCTTGACTTGTCCCGGGTCAGAGAGCCACAGATTGAGGATGGAGCCTCCCAGGAGAAAGCAAACGCTTCAATGAAAACCAAGCACATTCCAAGAGTTGTGCGATCCAGACCTCCTGCTGCATTTAAATCCACTTAGGAAGCAATCTGTTGAGATGGCTTATTCATTAGCAGAAATGAACTTGCACCTCTTAGGATACCGAGGCATTCTCTATGTATACTTCTTTGGCGTGGGGTGTCAATTTTGCACAGTGATGCAGTAGTCTTAGATATTTCTCTTTAGGGGAAAGAGTGGAGTTGTAACAAGTAGAAAAGTATACTTCCTTGTAACTAATTACAAGTTTGCAGCATGTATTTTTGTAGATCCCATGTTGTGCATTATCTTACCACATACCCTTGGTTTGGAACTCAGAAACCTTTTCTCCAAAATCTTTGTTTCCGTTTTGTGTGTGCATGGGGTCTTGCTAGCCAAAACTCACAATCCCTCAAGACAGACTGCACTTTAGATTATTTTTTCCCCACCATCTGGTTCTAGGCCAGTGGTCTTCAAACTTTTTAATGCTGCGCTCCCCCCAAGTGGAATTTCTTTGTATCAGGGCCCCCCTTAAAATAGTTCACATTTATGCCATAAAATTGACAATGTTTAAATATGTCTAGACTTATTTAAAAAAGGGAGTTAAGTTTTGTTACCATTTTAAAAAGACAATCAAATACATGATTGCCAAACATACTATTCTGGTCAGGCAGGCCTTACTAGTGTATCCACAGTGTGGTTATTAGAAATGGAGGAGGGGAGGTTTGAAAAATATTTGGAGTCCCTTCCCCTTTGACACCCACTCCCAGCCAGTAATGTTACTGAAGGTAAGTAATTTATTCAACTGATAGAGACTTCCAGCCGCAGATTTCTTACCTTTGAATAGATATCAAAGCAATCTCTGGTGCTTACCGGAGGTGGGTCTGCGTGCTTAACGGGTCTGGTGCTTAACGGAAGTGGGTCTGCAAATCTGTTAGACCAAAAAGTCCTTATGGACTGAAGGGGCAAAATGCCCATCATGTCGAACCTGACTGTCCAGGAAGTAATGCTTGGCTAATGTGTGCAGTGATGTCCACATAGCTGCCTGACAGATGTCAAGGACTAGGACTTCTTGAGCTAGTGAAGTGGTCGCAGCTTTGAGTCTGGTGGAATAAGCGCGTAAGCCCTCAGGAGGTTGCTTCTTGGACATTGGTAGCAGATTTGTATACAGAGGACAATCCACCTGGAGATGGCTCTCTTGTGGACTGCCTTTCCTATCTTCGCGCCCGCAAATCCAATAAACATTTGATCGTCAACCCGTAAGTCTTTGATACAATCAATGCTATTTTTGGATCCAGGTGGTGGAGTCTCTCCTCTTTCATGGTAGGATGGGGGAGCGAAGGAAGTAGGAACGGTGATGCTTTCCCTACGTGAAAAGGTGGAACCACCTTGGTTAAGAAGGAGGCACAAGCTCCAAGGACAAGCTTATCCGGAAAAAAAGGTGGTGTACGGGGGGGTTTACAGCCTGTAATTCACTAACCCTCCCGGCATATGTTATAGCCACAAGGAAAACTGTTGTGATGGTAAGCAGCCTCTGAGGACAGCTAGCCTCCGAGGACAGCTGTGCATGGGCTTAAATGGTGAACATATTAAGAAAGTGACAACTAAATCAAGATCCCATTGGGGCATCATCAGAAGTGTAGGGGCAAATATACATTGCAAACCTTTCAAGAAACAGGTCACAACAGCTGACTTGAGCATGGAGGGTTGATCGGGCAAACACAAGAAAGCCGAGATGGGGAAATATACCCTTTAACTGTGCCCAAGGCAAGGACGGGCAAGAGATAAGGCAAACAAAAGGACTTCAGACAAGGGTTCAGACAGTGGATAAATGGATTTGGCAGCACACAAAGCCACAAATTTGTCCAATCGGTAGGCATATACCATTTCCGTTGCGGGACGTCTGGCTGACAAAATGACATCACACACTTCCTGAGGGAGATCAAAAACTCTACACAATCACCGCTCAATCTCCACGCAAGTAGGTGAAGTGCGTAGGTTAGGGTGCAGGAAAATGACCTTTAGCTGTGACAAGACATCCTCCCAAAGGGGCAGCCTGATGGGTGGCCAGATGCTGATGCTCAGGAGTTCAGGATACCAGACTCTACTTGCCCAATCCGGAGCCACCAAGATGACTTGGACACGGTCGTTCCTCATCTTCTTGAGAATTCTGGACAGGAGTGGTATCGGCAGAAAGGCGTACAGGAGGTCTGAAGACCACTCAAGATGAAATGTGTCTCCAAGTAAGAGCTGCCTTGGAAACTCCAGCTCACAGAAGTGCTGACATTGCACGTTCTTGGCAGTGGCAAATAGATCTAACCATAACTCTCCTCAATCTCTGAAAAGACCTCATACCACCTCCGGATGGATGCACCATTCATGATCTTCAAGGCATCGACAGCTGAGTTAATTCACTCTGGTGTTTGGAGAACCCACTGGATATTGAATCTCCAGAAAAATGCCCTGGCTTTTCAGCCATGTCCAGAGGCACAGGACCTTTTGACACAGGGTCTACAACCCCACACGGTCCAATTTGTTGCAGTACCACATGGTGGTGGTGTTGTCCTTAAATAGCTGAATCAGCCTTCCCTTGATGGAAGGAAGGAAGGTTTACAATGCCAAGCAAATCACTCTCAGTTCCAACAGGTTGATATGAAGCTAATACTCCACCGGAGACCAGAGTCCTCTGTTTTCCACCTGCCTGGACTTGCTGTTCTGGAGGACGGACCCAAAACTAGACTGTATCCAGAACAGCTCCGATGAAAGGGAGCATCTGAGGGGGAGTCAAGTGTGACATCGGCATGTTGATATTGAACCTCAGGCAATGCAGGAGGTCCGCCATAGCCTGGAGGTGGGAGACAACTGCCTGTGGCATCCTGCCTTCAACGGACAGTCGTTGAGGTAGCGGATGACTGAAACCTCTGACCTCAGCAGATGTGCTGCAACCACATTCCGAGAGGTGCTGGTAAGGCCAAAGGAGAGCACAGCGAACTGGTAATGCTCTTGGCCTTCCGTGAATCGCAGGGTGGGTGGACAAAATATCGAAAGCACAAATATCGTCGGACACAATATCGTGTCAAAAATATTGAGGACAAGAATATCGTGAAGGTCATTGCTTATGGGTAAGTAAAGTTTTACTATATATAACTCCACATATATGTACTTTGACGATATATATATCTTCAAGGTACGTAGATCTGGAGTTAAGAATAGTAAATTTATACCTATCTATTTGCCCTTACCTACTCGATATTCTTGTCCTCGATATTTTGGACACGATATTCTGTCCACACGATATTTTTTGTTCGATATTCTGTCAGTGAACCGAATCGCAGGTAACGCCTGTGGGCAGGCAGGACAGGAATATGAAAGTAGGTGTCCAGCAAGTCCAGCGCTGCTATCCAGTCTCCAGGTTCGAGGGCTGACAGGACCTGAGCCAAAGTGAGCATCATAGATGTTTCCTTTTTAGGTCGTTGCCTACCAGACAGCGCAGCTGTCTGGTTTGCTAAAGACATCTTGGGGACTTTCAGAAAGTTGACCTAGGAATGCATTCCGCTCATTGATTATCACTGGATTTGTGGTTTGTAACTCACATTTTCTGGCTTTCTATTTGCTGGCTTTATTTACTTTAGGCTCTACAGGTTCAGTTTGTCCCACCCGTTGCCTAAACCGTGTTTACTGCATTCTTCTGAATAACTCTTTCTGTAAGTAGGCCTTTAAATCTTGTTCTTATCTTGCCACATTTGCTGTGCATTCAAAGACAGAGGTCAAATGGCAAGCTGTGTCTTCGAAGGAGCCTCGTGTTTATTTTGCTTCCAGCTGACTTCAAAGTGGCATTGGAGCGCTTTACACGAGCACCAGTTTCACTTCACAAGGTCATTTTCTGGCACGGGGTGATTAAGTGATTTGTCCAGAACCACACGATGTTGAAGTTGACGCTGAGACTCAAATTATACTCTCATTTCTCCCATTACTTCACGTTCATCTGGAATGGTTACCCTTTGCTTGACAAGGGTTTTTGTTTTTTTTAAAGAAAAGAACATTGATGTTTGCCATGTCGCACCGCCTATATGTCACCAGAACATAATATCATTATGGTTTTGCATTGGAAAGGTGACCTCCAAAAAACATGAATTCACCTTCAGGCATGTACAGAAGAAAACGTGGAAGCACAGTATTGACACGCGACTCCCTCTGAAGTGAAGTACTGTGGATTCCCAGCACTTACACAACACCAACCGGACTCCAAGGCAAAGATCATTGCTCATGAAAAACCTACATTGTATTATGTGCCGTAGCAAAAATCAGGAGATTAAACTGTCTGCAGAAAAGTTTGGCCTGGCCTCCTGCACAAATTTCTACCTACTCTATAAATAAAATGCACATTGGCCTTTGCCAAACTACGTTTCAGAAATACCCAGTGTCTGCAAAAAATATACATTTAATCCGTTCAACTTGTAAAAAATAATTTGGCTTGTTCTAGAGTTTTGATATGAGACACCAACAGCTAGTGGTGGCTGTTGAGCCAAGAGCTCTTTGCACTCTGGGACTTGTATTTTGAATTTAGAAATACGAGTATAGACATGTAATTCACAGCATGTTAAATGCTGTGGATAACAAAGCCAGGGCTAGTGAGTGTATCTCACTTTACACAGAGCTGTTTGGCAGCTATGGTAGCACACACATCAACTTAATGGGTTGGCGTGTTAGAGGGGGCATCCAACACTGCGGTAGCTGTCCTGTGTTGCTTGTCCCTCACGTCAAATAGCTCTTGCATACAGAAGAGCTATTTGGCTTTCTCAGTGTTTTTTAGCTGTTCTCTACATCACCACAGCTGCTGTGCAGCATGGATGAAAGAAAAAAAAAGTTCTATGAAGCGGTTTACTTTCAGCCACGCTGCACAGCAGACATGCTGCTATGCAACATGGCTAAATTAAAATACATTAACAAAGCCAATAGATCTCACATAGGCATGATCTTTTGGCTTTGCCAGTGCTTGTTTAGAAAGTAGTTGAGAGAGTGGAGGTCTAGGATAGAACGGAGGCCTCTATCTTTTTTCAGCACCAGAAAGTAGCGGGAATAGCAACCACAACCTACTTCTGATGGCGGCACCCTTATAATGGCTCCGTTGGCCAGAAGAGCCCGTAGTTCATTTGCAAAAGCGAAAAGTGGATCACCGTCCGTCAATCGGGGGATGGTGGCAAAATGGTGGGGTCTGCTGGAAATGTAGGGTGTAGCCCCACTGGACAATCTGAAGCACCAGTTTGTTTGATGTGACCTCCGGCCAATGGGTTCCCCAACCAGGTGCTCATGATGGTGCGAAGGCATATTAAAGAAACGTTGAGGCTGCGCTTGCCGTGGGGGAGCGGATTGGGCAGACAGCTGGCCTTGGTTACCACAAGGCTTGTAGGAGCCATGTTCACGAAAGGACTGAAGTGCCTGCTCTCCGTGGTGGCTAGGGGAAAAAAATGTGGCTGATAGCCAATACCGAAGCCACTGAAGGGGCTGAAGGTGGAATGTGGCTGTTGCATCGACATAGTGAGCTCCAATGACCTAGAGGTGGCCCTACTATCCTTGAAGGGTTCAAGCGCTGAATCTGCCTTGTCGCCAAAAAGGCGAGTGCCTTAGATCCCCTCCATTTGTGTTCCTCAGAGAGCCCTTCACGAAATAGTGCTCCATTTCTTATTTTGGCCTGGTTGGCACCAGAACTAACGTCAGGCAATGCCGGTCTGGCTCTGAATCGGAGTTAGGAATCACAATGGGTTTGGTAGTGCCGATGGGCATCAGCGGCACCGAGAATGGAGCCATTGGAATGGTCCCCAGAGGAGGTCGCAAAATCACAGCAGGGGCTGATTAGGCTCCACCATCGGATCCTGATAGCCCGACTGGCGCAGAGGATGGACCAGCCGGCAGAGTCCCAGTTGGAGCCCCTTCTGAGCCCTTGGGGCCCAGAGGTGCTCCAGAAGGGTCCGATCGCCCAAAAGTAAGGCTCATGGTCTCCTAATACTCTCTAAGTTGCGCAGCGGTCATTCCGGCTCTGGGAAACTCAGGAAAGCGGGGAGCAGAGAGGACCCAGGGTGCAGCGTGTGCTCCACAGGGACGACCTGGGAGTGAGGCCTAGACTTGTGGCGTTGTTCTTGCGCCTTGTCCGATGAATGGGACTGGCACAGAGAAGTCAAAAAACACTTTGACTTCTTGGACTTCTTTGTGGGACTTACCTGAATAAGTTTGGGATCGCGCCACAGACACACCAAGTTACATACATTTACCTGTGACTGGCACCACAAGGTTTCAAAACAGTATGTTTCTTCTGAGACATACTCCAAAAAAGGGATGAGAAAGGCACATTGGTCGAAGTCAACAAAATGGTTGAATAAGTCGGTCAAAAAACGACTGAGGGGAGCTTGTCCAGATCTGCACTGACGGTGCTGAAAATAAAGAACTGATGTCGCGGCGCTGGGGTGGTGCCTATATAGGCACCACACACGTCACTTCTGGCGTCGACGCCACCAGTGAAACCACGCGGAGCAAATGAGGCCACTTACAGCACGCAAGGGACTGCTCATAAAATTTCCAGATCCAATCTGATGCCTGGGGAATATTCTATGGTAAGGAATCTGCAGCTAGAAGTCTTTATCAGGTAGCCTTTTTATCACTCCTATCAGAGACATGAACAAAACCTCCACTTACAAGACTGGTAGGTGTTGATGATTTTCGTTCTTTGGCAGTGACTGAGATGGGTTTCTGGTGAATACTAAAGAATGGGCTACAATTTGAATATGTTCAGAATCCACTTATCAAACACTCGTCTAAGGTGTACCACAATCGATTTTGCTGCTTCTGGAGGTTTGGGTTTCTTGATGAAATCTTTAATAACCGTGCAGGGGCTTTGCTGGAAAAAAGGTTGCCTGTCAGGGCAAAACATATATTAGTTGACTACTACTGCATGATTGCCTCAGCCTGAATGAGGGTGATAAGGGTTTCTTCTCTAGAGAGCAGCCACCAACTGCATAGTCACTCTGTCATCCATGAGGTCCGCAAAACCTCATCAACGTGTTTGCTGAACAAGGATTGTCAGTCATATGGCATGTCTAGAACCTAAAATGCACTTTAGGAATTACACTTTAGAACCTGTTCTTCCTTGTGCTTCCAATTGCTGAATTTTAGTTTGTGTGCATTGTGGGGGATTTTCTACAAATATCCCACACCATGCCCTTTAGAAAGTAGAAACAATGCATCAAAACCTTGACTAATTTTGGTCTGAAAGGGCACTACAAAACATTGATATGGTGGAAATGTAAGTACCTCCTCTGTTTCATGCTAGTTTGAAGTAGGTTAATGTAGAAATCCTCTGGTCAGTCCTGATGGTAATCTTCCTGAGTACGTCATGTACTCCATCTTCTCCTCTTTTTCCTCTTCAGAATAAATCTGGCTTGGAGGTTGAGACAGAGGGCCTGATTTAGAGTTTGGCAGACAGGTTACTCTGTCACAAACGTAATGGATATTCTTGCTGCCATATTACAAGTGCCACTGAATATAATGCACTTGTAATGCTGCAGACGGGATATCCATCATGTTTTTGGCAGAATAACCCATTTGACGAACTCTAAATCAGGCCCAGACTTGTAATGGGTGACACTTGAGGTGCAAGAACATTAGCCCTTTTTGCTGCACTGAAACAGTAGATGGCATATGAAGATTTTGTAACGCTTGAGGAACTACAGTTCATGCACCATGTGTTTTCATTTTCTCTGTGCTTCTGTTTGATCGAAGTGAAGGTTCACTGTGTGCTGATTTTTCACCTGAGGAATGAGCCTCTCAATCTTTCATGGTTTACCTAGAGACAGAATTATTCATGTTTTAGTCCTGTGGAGCATGAACTGGGTACAAACAGTAACAGTAAAAGTGGTGGGAATGCAGATCATCAGCAAATATTTTCATAGTTCTTCAGGTATGGTAGGGTTGAATAGGGATTAATTACTTCTCGCCATGTGTGTCAGCCATGTTGTTAAGCATACATTTCAGCTGGCTCTACAACACACAAACATGGCCGGGACCTTTGAACCAGTGGCGGCTCGCAGAGGGAGTGCTGCGGGGCGGTGGGGTGGGGGAGGGGCAGGGTGGGGGTGTAGTGGAGTCCGACATATGACGGACAGGAGTAAGGTAAGTAATTAAATGAATAAAACTATTTACCTTGCGCGCTCTGCATCGCCAAATCGGCAAACCCACAAGGGTATAATTTGGACTTCCAATCCCGAAATGCAATCCACTGGGAGGCCCATGTGAGGGCTATTTATAAAATGGGAATGATTTGGAAGGAACTTTTGCCTGACTGTGCATGCTGCCTTTGAGGAAGGACGAAATGTCTGAAACGCGTCAGGCAAGGCATGGCTGTGTTTTTAACTGTTACTTACCGAAGTCGTCCTTTTGCTTCAATAAATGAGAACTTGTTGCGAGTGCACTCCACCTAGAAGCATCCTTTTTTTTTTTTTACATATTATATATATATATATATATATATATATATATATATATATATATATATATATATATATATATATATATATTCCAAAAACAAGGTTACCCCTGGGGTGGAGGCACACTCAGGATCGCACAGGTCCAGCAAACATAACCCCTCAAATCTGCTGCCGACGCGTTTGGGCAAACCGCCCTTCTTCATGGGCAGCCTCCGATTCAAAATTGATGACGTGCAGACGACCAGCATTTTCCCTCTTTTATTGCCATGACTCTAAAATAGATAATTACAAAGCATTATGGGGCTGGTAGTTCTATATTAGATCAACCCCAAATAGGGTGCCGTCATCAATCACCATTCGTAGAATTTAAAAACAATTTAATGGGGAAAAAATGTCATGCGGGAATGCAAATGCAGTTCAAGGCATCTCCTGCTCAACGCCGCCGCTTGAATTCCTGGCGGCAGCGGACCCGCAATGTTATTGCAGTGGTGCCATCCGTGACTGGGGCAGGTCACTTAGATTCCAAAAACAAGGTTACCCCTGGGGTGGAGGCACACTCAGGATCGCACAGGTCCAGCAAACATAACCCCTCAAATCTGCTGCCGACGCGTTTCGGGCAAACCGCCCTTCTTCATGGGCAGCCTCCGATTCAAAATTGATGACGTGCAGACGACCAGCATTTTCCCTCTTTTATTGCCATGACTCTAAAATAGATAATTACAAAGCATTATGGGGCTGGTAGTTCTATATTAAATCAACCCCAAATGGGGTGCCGTCATCAATCACCATTCGTAGAATTTAAAAACAATTTAATGGGGAAAAAATGTCATGCGGGAATGCAAATGCAGTTCAAGGCATCTCCTGCTCAACGCCGCCGCTTGAATTCCTGGCGGCAGCGGACCCGCAATGTTATTGCAGTGGTGCCATTCGTGACTGGGGCAGGTCACTTAGATTCCAAAAACAAGGTTACCCCTGGGGTGGAGGCACACTCAGGATCGCACAGGTCCAGCAAACATAACCCCTCAAATCTGCTGCCGACGCGTTTCGGGCAAACCGCCCTTCTTCATGGGCAGCCTCCGATTCAAAATTGATGACGTGCAGACGACCAGCATTTTCCCTCTTTTATTGCCATGACTCTAAAATAGATAATTACAAAGCATTATGGGGCTGGTAGTTCTATATTAAATATATATATTTATATAAATAAGAATTATCAGGAAGAACCATCTAAAGGATTATACACTAAAGCACAAACAGGAAAAAAGAATCCAGAGATGGCTACTATGTACAATGAACAACAGGGCGCCGTCTGACATCACACAGGGGACATACCTGGCACCAAATGGTGGTCGACGACGCCCAAAACAGAGGAAAAAAAAAAAAGAAGAAAACAAAGACTATTTCGGACCCAACCACCAGATGGCGGAATGAAGCACAGCATGTGAATCCAGAAAACTCTTCAAGCTGCAAAACTACTCCTACTGGTAAGTAACCATTTCGTTTCGGTGAAGCCATCAATTAGCTGGAGAACTTGTAATTACCAGTGTCCAGCACATGTACTTAAAATGGCTTCCCTGCTCACTTGAATATCTAAGAATCGACATAGACATCACAGTGGCATACCTGCTCATGCAGATATGCCCACACATGTAGTATAGTCTACCCTGCCTTAGGGCTGTACGGTAAGTAAGTCCGTTTTTATATAGCGCAGCTACTCACCCTTACGGGTCTCAAGGCGCTGGGGGCCGTAGTGGAAATTAAGTGAGCTATTGCCCAGAGTCACATGGTGCTGAGCTAAGCTGCCGCCGGGGATCGAACCGTGAACCCTGTGCTCCGAAGTCAGCTGCCCTGGCCGCTGCACCACTCCTCTCCTGTAATGGTGACTCACCTATACAGCATACAGTGTCTGCAGGAATGGCACACAGGAAGTGTGCCATCTTGTGTCTTCACTTTTGTCTGCACCATGTCACGCATCCTGCAATAGCAGTTTGCATGAGTGTGGTGAGGGGTCCCTTAGGGTGGCACAATACATGCTGCAGCTCTTAGGGACCCTCTTTAGTACCCTGGGTACCTGGGGTACCATTTACTTGGGACTTACAGGGAATGCTAAAGGTATTGGCAATTGGGGGAACAATTGGACAGTTTTAGGGAAAGAGAACTGGCAGTGGGGACCTGGATAGCAGGAACCCAGTGCACTTCAGTCAAAATTGCATCAAATAACAGGCAGAAGGTGGGGGGACCATGTCAAAAAGGAGCACTTTCCTACAATGTGGTGGACAGATCTTCTGGGGTGGACTTTGGTAATATCATTCCCTAACTGATTGTCAATGTGAGATGTCAAGAAGCGGTCGTAGTATGTAGCTTGTTGGGACCTGCAGTGGTGGACTACATTAAAGTCCTCCATTCTTTAAGCAGCATGTGGCAGATCTCCTCCGTTATTCCATGCCTGTTACATTGGTGATCGCCAGTTTATTGCTGTGGACAGGTACAGTACTGGATGAAGGACATGACCCACAGCAGTTTGTCTTAAGTGAATGTGAGTGTCATGCAATATAAGAAAATTATTACGCAGTCTGTATGAACTACAATCAACTGCTCCAACGCTCAATGCTATGGTATTAGTGTGGGCCAACAGAGTTATATGTTCTACTGTATTGCAATTACATTTATATAATCCTTACTGCTTCTGATGAGGGGTTCAAGCGATTTACGCCAAGCAGGACGCTGCTCCAGAGCCCAAGGTTAGTGTTATTTTCAGTATTTATTGTTGGTTATTCGGATTAGTCATGTGCTCTTAAGGAAACCATTCTGTGCATCTACTCTCATTTTGTATGTGGTAGATTAAATTAATAGGGATTAGGTGTGATGTTTAGTGGGAGGGATATGTAAATTCATGCAAATGTTTGACGGTATTAACAGATGAAGGATAGGAAATTGTGTATTTTTGGGTTGCAAAGGAGATTTTGTGAGCTCAGATGATGTGTGAGCAGTTTGCAGAAATACAATAATAGGGAATATTTTGGACATAGTTATGGCAGCGCTTAGAACAAACATTTGCAATGCAATAGGTCTCGCATTTACACGAGTTTGAGCTATTGACATTGCAAATAACAATGCCTTTTATTTTTGCTTTCGTTTTAAAAACATAAATAAAAGGCATTGTCATTTACAATGCCAATAGCTTAAACTCGCGTAAATGCGAGACCTATTGCATTGCAAATGCTTGTTTATTTTCTGTGTTTTTTGTAGCTTTAAAAACAAGATGGAAGAGACGCCGTGCACAACAGACGCCGTGCGCGTGCACATCATCGCGCGTGTCTGCCGCTTGTTTATATATGCATCGCGCTTTCACCTTAAGTGAAAGCGCGATGCAAAAATAAACACGCGTGTCTGGAAGAGATGCCGTGCACGAGCGTGCGCGAGCTAAATCTCTAGTCCGGGTGGGCGGGGCCTAAGGGCGACAGGGCGGACACAAACCCCGCTTCCAAAGAAGCGGGACACAAAACCAACGACTATAGATCTCGCCAAGGCGAAGCAGCGCATGCGCGCTGCAACGCAGGCAAGACCAAAAAGGAGGCATGTAGAGAATGGAAAGTATGGGAACGTTCATTAGAACGAAAAAAGGAGAGGCAACAACTAGCAGTTTTAAGTCGAGGTCAATTTTCATGGAAATACAAAGGATGCATTTTTTAAAGATGGCATGCAGAAACATTATTTGCCTACGAGATAGAGCTATATTAGAAAATTAGCAGAATCAGGCAAACAGTCTATCGCGTGAAAGGCTACCGCTAGTCCACCACTTTAGTTAGAACAGCTGATCAGCTCAAGGGCTGGAAGCATAAACAAATAGCTGGATGCATATATACTGAAATATTGAGAGGTTTATGCTGCACTCAAAGGCAACAATAACCTCATCATTGTAGCAACATGAGAGAGTATCCTGTGTAAATAATGCAAACATTAAAAGAGAGATTCTGCAAATGCTAGAGAATATGTCTTCTGATGTACACCCTTACAGTTTAGCTCATATTATTCATTATTAAAGCAAAATGGGATCCATTTTGGATGCCCCTGGTTGGGGCATGGCACAAGATGGGGTGGGGATAACTTTCCAGGCAGTGAAAGTGTACACTTTCCACTTTTAGCCTAGAATGTGTGCAGTTCACCCAAGAGGGGTGCCGAGCATAACTTTGAGAAGGTACAGCTTTGCTTCCTCTTAAAAAACATTGGCTCAGAAAGTAGGAAAAACACCCAGACGTGGCGCAGGTGAAACAAAAGATGGTGCAAGTTTCTTAGAGAAAACTTGCAATTGTTCACTGCAGGGGCTATCAAGACTATGATGTCATCCAAGGAGTGGAATAGGTGACAACAAGTGAAGGCACAGTTGCACTTTTTTGTTCAATTTTGCCCTCTTCATTTACAATGTGGTCTTATGGGGGAATTGTTTAACCCAAGCCCTCCTACTCCCTCCCCTCCCCACCTTCACTGTTTGATCCTTTTATTCTGGCCATTAGGAGGTAGGAATACTTCTCTATTCACAATCCTTCACAGGTAGTGCTTCCAGGTTTTGGAACTCAGTACCTCCATACCTTTGAACTACCACCTCGCTGGTGACCTTTGAAACGGCACTGAAAGCCCTCCTCCTTCAACACTGCTTTAGCTAATAAAACTGCAGCCAATTCCCCTCCATTGAGAAAAGGTTCACTCACCTCTGGACACAGAACTACACTACCTCCACTTCATCAGATGCTTACAAATGTTTCACTGCTGTGTATCCCTACTGAATAACTTGCTTCCTTTTTCGATAATGATTTACCATTTTGTAATTCTAGAGCTTATGCAACTATATTTGGTAATTCTTCGAACCTCTGTAACTATCCATGTAACAATATATGTCTACTGTAAAGCGCTCCGGCACCTTTTGGTATTGTTTACTCTATATAAAACTGCAAAATAAATAACCAATGAAAGGAAGAAAGTTTGTGCTTTGACTAAAGTAAATAAGAATGTTTGCGGGAAAAGAGAATTACATTTTCACTACAAATATTAATAATTTCATATTTAAATAGCACGTTAACCACAACACTTTAAATGGTGCATATTTATAAGCAATTTGTATTATCCATTCTAACTTAGTAGTGCTTTAATTGACCATAAATCTGACCATGCCGGCATCTGAACCTATGAGCCATAAGTCGCACACAGATCTCACTAGTGACTGCTTAAACCAGGGAGCTTTGCTATCACCTTTTCTCACTGCGCCACTATTAATATTTATGATAATGGACTCAGGAATACACAGTCTATGAGATGTATGAATATATCCTATCTAGACGACTAGTCAGAATTCCATCCAGGTGAATGCATAGAATATTAGTCTGTGACCCGGAAATACACCCACTGCCATAGAGGCAGCTGTATCCTACTTCCTATGATAACACCTTCCCCGGCGACACTCAACATTACAAAAGGTATTTATGCCCTTATTAAAACACTTTCCTTCAGAATGAGTTGAAGATCTTGATACATCAGACCATCAGCCCCCAAGCAATCTTTTTAGGATATGTCCCCTTGCTGGGGGGTGTGGGCAGGAGTGTGATAGGTAATACAACTGTGTGGGCTTGAGGCAAACACTGCAAGAATGTAGAATATCAATGAAATGTGCACATAGTACTGGTCTACTTGCCAGTCAGTGCGAATTACGTCTTTAATTGGATTTGTTACAGTAATCTCTGGACATAATCCTTTTAAACCTTCATACACATATCATGCAACGTTTCCTCACATATTTCCCCACAAATTCCTAACTCATGGTTTTAAGTGTTTAATCACTGGAAGGAGTTGTATATTTTGGACTTTGGCCCAGAAGAGTAAGCGCCCTCATGTGTGAAAATAATATGTTAGTGCTTGTTGCGGGTTGAAATCCAAGCGGAAGGGACCTCAGATGCAACACACTGTGCGGTTAAACAGGCTGGAATGTGGCCAGAAGAGAAGGTCCTTCCGCTCATTTCTTTCAGCTGCTCTCATTTGTGTTTTTGTTTTTGTAAGCCTTGGGGAACGAAAGCAAACTTATGTTTGTAAATTTTCAATGTAAGATATCTTTCTTTATTTTTAGGGTGTTCATGTAACTTTGACAAACGCAGAGACAATCCTGATGTGCTTGTGGTCAGGGTGAAAGGAAAATGCTACTTACTTGGCATGTAGAGCTGCAGATCCTCACACTGTGCATTAGATCGCCATCTGGTGTTGGGCTCGGATGCTTGCACTTTGTTGTTGTCTTCGAAGAAGTCTTTTGTGGTCAGGTGATAGGTGACTCCTCCTTTGGACGATAGTGCGCCTGGGCATCGACTCCATCCTCAGATTGTTTTTCGCCATAATGGGGAGTGATGGAGTTAGTAGAAAGAAAAAGGATGTCCATGTGTGTATATCTAAATAAGATAGGACTGGAAACACATACAGGTCCCGGGGAGGTGGGTGGGCGTGTGAGGATCTGCAGTTCTACATGCCAAGAACAGATGCATACTGGTAAGTAGCATTTTCCGTTCGAGGCATGTGAGCTGCAGAGCTCACACTGTGCATAGACTGTACAGCAGTATCTCCCTAGCGGTGGTCGCCTGTATGTGTTGCAGTAGTTTGAAAAAGTGTTCTAAGAACAGCTTGGCCCACAGAAGCTTGTTGCTTGGCTTGCACATCAACACAATAGTGTTTAGTGAAGGTGTGTGTTGTAGACCATGTGGCTGCTTTACAGATGTCTTCTAGGGGAATGTTCCCTAAGAATGCCATGGAAGCCCCTAGTTTGCGTGTTGAGTGTGCTCTAGGGGAATTGATAATGTGCGTTTGGCTTTCTGGTAGCATATTTGGATACATTTAACGATCCACCTTGCAATCCCAGCTTTTGAGATGGGGTTACCTTTATGTGGTGGAAAAAAAGCTACAAACAATTGTTTTGTTTTGCGAAATGACTTGATTCTGTCAATGTAATACATTAGAGCTCTTTTGACATCTAGGGTGTGGAGAGCTCTTTCTGCTACAGAATCTGGGTTTTGAAAAACACGGGTAGTTCCACAGATTGGTTAAGGTGGAAAGGAGAAATTACTTTAGGAAGGAATTTTGGGTTAGTCCTGAGAACTATTTTGTTATGATGTATTTGTAAGAAGGGCTCTTGTATGGTTAAAGCCTGGATCTCACTCACCCTCCTGAGAGAGGTGATTGCAATTAGGAACGCTACTTTCCATGTAAGGAATTGAAGTTCACATTTATAAAGGGGTTCAAATGGGGGTCCCATGAGCCTAGTAAGCACGATGTTAAGATTCCACACTGGGGAAGGTGGTAATCTGGGAGGTATGACCCGTTTAAGGCCTTCCATAAAGGCTTTAATTGCGGGGACCCTGAAGAGTGATAAGCGTTGCCTGTTCTGTAAGTAAGTAGCAAGTGCTGCTAGATGCAGACGTATAGATGAGTATGCCAAATTACATCTTTGCAAATGTAGTAAATAGCAAATGATGTTTTGCGTGGAGGCCTGTAGTGGCTGGATATGATTGTTAGTGCAGTAAATAGCGAATCTTTTCCACTTTGCTGCATAGCAAGCTCTGGTGGTAGGGCATCTGGCCTCTTTAATAATGTTCATACAGTCCGGTGGTAGGTTAAGGTAACCGAACTCTAGGACTTCAGGAGCCAGATCGCAAGGTTCAGTTGAGATGGATTGGGGTGCCTTATCTCTCCATGGCTCTGCGTTAGTAGTGATGGGGAGAGGTGTAGTTTTTGGTGTGGGACTACTGATAGTTCCAGCAGTGTGGTGAACCAGGGTTGGCGTGCCCATGTGGGAGCTACTAGGATCATTTTTAGAGACTGTTGTCGGAGCTTGCGTACGACAAGCGGAATGAGTGGGAGTGGCGGAAAAGCGTACGCAAATCTGCCGGACCAATTCATCCATATCGCATTGCCCTTGGACTGCGGGTGTGGAAACCTGGCAGCGAAGGTTGGGCATTTTGCGTTTTGGTGTGTGGCGAACAGATCTATGTCTGGCTGGCCCCACATCTGGAAAAAAGGTAGAAGAACTTGTGGATGTAGTTCCCATTCGTGAATCTGTTGTGTCTGTCGACTTAACAGATCGGCAATCTGATTGTGAACTCCTGGTAGGTGTTCGGCGAGAAGGTATATGTTTTGTGGAATGGCCCACCTCCAAATGTTCTGTGCCAGTTAAGACAGTTGTGTAGAGTGTGTCCCCCCCTGTTTTTGTATGTAATACATGGCCGTGATGTTGTCTGTTCGGATCAGGACGGCTTTGTTTTGTACCTGGAGTTGAAAGGATTTGAGGGCTAGGAATATAGCTAGTAGCTCTAGATGGTTGATGTGGAGCAGCTTTTGTTGAGTGGTCCACTTGCCCTGTGTTGTATGATCTAACAGGTGTGCTCCCCATCCTGTGAGTGATGCGTCTGTTGTTAGTACTATTTGTGGAACAGGCTCGAGGAACGGCCGCCCTTTGGACAAGTTTTTTGTGTTCCACCACTGCAGAGAGCGATGTGTGCGGCTGTCCACCAACACCAGATCTGTAAGTTGTCCGTGAGCCTGATTCCATTGGTGTGCTAGACACTATTGTAGGGGACGCATTTGAAGTTTTGCATGAGGTACGATGAAAATGCAAGATGCCATCATGCCGATTAGTTGCATGAACACTCTGGCTGGGAGAGAGTGGTGAATTTGAAACTTTGTGATGAGGGCTTGTGTACTGGCTATCCTGGCTGGGCTGGGATAAGCTAGAGCTGCGGAGGTGTTTATTGTGGCTCCCAGATATTGATGTAGATGGGAGGGCTGGAGGTGCGACTTGGTGTAGTTGATAGTGAACCCCAAGTTGTGTAGCGTTTGAATGGTCTGAGTGTGTTGGACACACTGATTGAATGATCTGGCTTTTATGAGCCAGTCGTCCAGGTATGGGAAGACATGTATGTGCTGTCTTCGTAGGTGTGCTACTACTACTGCAAGGCATTTGGTAAACACCCTTGGAGCAGTGGTGACTCCGAATGGAAGGACTGTGAACTGGTAGTGTTGTCCATGGAGTACGAACCTTAGATACTTCCTGTGAGCAGGATGTATGGGAATGTGGAAGTAGGCGTCCTTGAGGTCTACTGTGGCAAGGAAGTCTTCTTGTTGTAGTAAGGGAAGCACTTGTTGGAGAGTGATCATGTGAAAATGATCCGAATGTATATACTGATTGAGGGGTCTGAGGTCTAGAATTGGCCTTAGGGTCCCATCCTTCTTGGGGATTAGGAAATACAGGGAGTAAACCCCTGTTCCCTGGTGTAGTAAAGGGACCGGCTCTATGGCGTGCTTTTGAAGCAGTGAGAGAACTTCTTGCTTTAAAAGTGTAAGATGGTCTGCGGACATTGGACGCTGCTTGGGTGGTATGTTTGGGGGGGCAGCTGTAAGTTCTAGGCAGTAATCATATTGGATAATTTGTCTTACCCACCTGTCTGTTGTAATGGAGTTCCAGACAGGTAGGAACTGTGCGAGTCGTCCCCCGACAGGAGTGGAATGGTCGGGGGGACGTGGAGGGAAGTCACTGTTTAGCAGCTGGGGAGGTACGGGTGTTGTTGCTACCTCGGCCTCTCCCTTTACTGTTGTTCCCTCTGTAACCTCCTCTAAAATATCCTCTATTGGGGGATGTTTGGGTGGTATTTTTGAAAGAAGATGAACTGTCTGTGTTGATGTTTCTGGAGGCTCCTCTGTAGAAGGAGCGACAAAAGGAGCTACGCGGTTGCGGAGACTGCAACGCTCCCATTGATTTGGCAGTTTCAGTGTCCTTTTTCATTTTCTCAAGAGCAGTGTCTACAGCCGGACCAAAGAGTTGGTTGTGATTGAACGGCTGATTTAAAATGGTGGTTTGAACCTCCTGCTTGAAGCCTGAAATGCGCAGCCATGCATGTCTTCTGAGCAGTACGCTAGTGTTGACAGACCTAGCGGCAGTGTCAGCTGCATCAAGGGCACACTTAATGGACGCATTGGTGATTAGCTTGCCCTCTTGAATTAGATCATTTGCCTGCGTTTTGTACTGGTCAGGCAAGTGTTGTAACAGGGTTTCTAATTGGTCATAGTGGGCCCTATCATATCTGGCCAGCAGTGCCTGAGTGTTGGCTATGCGCCAGTGATTGGCGGCCTGCGCAGCTACTCTTTTGCCAGATGCGTCTAGCAATTTTGACTCTTTATCAGGGGGCGGCGCGTCTCATGAGGTTTGAGAATTAGCTCGTTTATGAGCATTGGAGACTACTAAGAAGTCTAGAGGGAGTTGGCCTTTAATGTAGGCAGGATCGTCAGGGGCAGGTCTATATTCTTTATCGATCCTAGGGTTAAGAATTCTGGCACGTACAGGATCTTTAAATATGTCAGGAGCATGCTTGATGACTCCTTTAATCATGGGTAAAGTTTGTACAGTTCTCTGGGACTGTTCAAAAGTGTCTAGTAGGAAATCTTCCTCTGGTGCATTTGTGTGCATGTGTACCCCATGAAAAACAGCAGCCCTGTTAATGAGTTGCCCAAACCCAATATTGTCATCTGGAGGAGATGGTTTTGTTGGGTATGGTGGAGGGCTTGGGAGGTCTGGGGATCTATTGGATCGTTGTATTCCCAATCATCCTGTGGTGGGTCAGTGAATGGGTCATCAGGGTCACCACCGTCCCCCATATCATCTTGATAATCATGTGGTGGAGATGTTACAGGCTGAGGCGGTGTAACAGGTATGTGGAGAGGAGGGGTGTTAGATGGAAGTACAGGGGAAGAAGGAGGCATAGGTGAAGTGGCACAGTCCTTCTTTTCCACAGGTACGGGCTTGTGGCGTGGTACAGCTGTGAGATGTCCAGTTTTGGGGTTAATATGGATTTTTGTTTGGTGAGGATCAACAGGATCCGGGTGAAAAAGCTCCTCTTCCTGGGGAAGTGGCTTCGGCGCCGACTTTTTCGGTTCCGAGCGGGGTGGTGGCTGATTTTTGTGCTCTTTGGCCTTAGGAGGCGTGGAAGAATCCTTAGGCTTGGAAATCGGCTCCGAAGGCTTTGGCTTAGGGGCTGTGGCGTGGTGTTTTAGTTTCGACGCCGACTTATCCTTATGCTTCGATGTGTTCGAGGCGGGTTTTATTTTAGAGGTGGACGGAATCGTTGTGGATTTCGGAGCCGAGTGTTCTTTTGGCTTCGGCGCCGAAGGTACCGGTGGAACTGGTACGTGCGGCTTGGTCGGTGCCGAGGTACCAGAAGGCTTGAGTTTTTTCTTCGGCGCCGGGCTCGAAGGCGGGGCGTCTGAAGCGTGTTTTCGGTCGCGACTGGGGCCAACAGGCGAAGTCTTGACCGGTGCCTTCTTTGGTGGGGGGGGGTTGGGGCAGGGGCAGTAGTACTCACTCGTTGCCCAGGAGTGATGGGATCGTCTGAGTCCTCTGCCTCCGACACGATTTGGAGATCTTCGGAATCTTCCTCAGGGACATCGGGGCCTTCGTCGAAGATGTCCACCGGTTCTGGAGCTGATCTCTGCGCCATGACGTGCCTTCGAGCTCGACGATCTCGAATCGTTTTCTTCGAACGGAAGGAGGCGCAAGCTGGACAGCTGGACTCGTGCGAGAGGCACAGGTTACAGACCTCGTGATGGTCACTGTGGGGGAACTTTGCTCCACACTGGGGGCATTTCCGGAAGGGCGTCCTTTCCATGAGCCGTAGGCCTCACGGCGTCGATGGGCCCCGCGGCCCGCGTCGACGGCTGGAAAAGGAATCGATGAAAGGCGCGTCGAGATTTCGATGTCGATAGAAAGTTGTTGCTAGTTTTGCACGATGAAACGGTTGAAAAGTAGAGTTTCGAACTGGTGCGCAAAAATTGCATCCGAACCCAATGGCGGAAAAAAACAATCTGAGGATGGAGTCGATCCCCATGCGCACTATCGTCCAAAGGAGGAGTCACCTATCACCTGACCACAAAAGACTTCTTCGAAGACAACAACAAAGTGCAAGCATCCGAGCCCAACACCAGATGGCGATCTAATGCACAGTGTGAGCTCTGCAGCTCACATGCCTCTAACAAGTGATTCACATGAAAGCTTTTGTACATCAGTGAGTGTGGTTAGGAGTCAGTAACAAACAACTATGCACGTGTACAGCACACTGGCAAAGCCTAACGCGGGCCTTTAGTTAGACCTCGGTGGCAGGGCTCAAACTTCAACAAATAGTATTTGTGCCAGTTTGAACACCAACTTTCAATAGGAGACGCAGAGTGCAAATTCCGCTCACTGCCTTTTTAGCAAATGCGCACATCACCAGCTTTTTGGCTGATCACAAGTGTCCCGCAAACAGTGGTTGATGACAGAGGCGTAGACAGAAACAGATAATACCACCCACTTTAAACCACATCATGGATGGTTGTGACTAAGTGAGTCCACACTTGCATAGGACAGTTTAAGGGGTTCAGAATTCCCCTTCCACCAGAGAGGTTTATTTTTTAGGAGACTTCTCAGTCAGCATTTAGGTGCTTCCGCAAGGTTTTGTTAGACTCCAGTCATACAGTATCTTGGGTGCTCAGATTGATAACATTGGAGGTGTATTAATGGAGCTTTGCTGCCTCCCAAAAGCGGACGAATATAAGATGTGTGTCTGGGAGGTGGGGTCCTCAGAGTCTAGTAAGTACCACCACTATCATACAGGCCAGAAGTCAGCTGACAGGGGCCTTTGTTATACCAATACTAAGTGACAGAGCCCAGGTTTGAGGTATGGTGCTGCTCTGCGTAGACGTACTATCTCATCAATAACAAATAAGTGTAGTGAGTGATTGCTTCGTTTCAAATGACATCCAGGAGCTGGAGTTTATTTTTTCATCTCTATCCGACAACGTTTCAATCGTCTTTGTCAGAGGTTTGTAAAACGCGGGGCTTCTGCAAGGAGCCCAGAGGATCCATAAATGTCTCCTTTTGACAATCTGATTTAATGAGGGCAGAGGTATGGCATATCCGGTAGTTAGTTGTGCCATGATTTAAATGGTTTTGTATTGTTTGTATTTCTCTTCACTGAGACACCAGCAGAACGTGTCTGCAGAGACACAGAAGACTTCCAAACTATGAGGCAGCAGTCCGATTCACTGTTGGGTAGTGAGGATGCCACAGTGAGAGCGATCTCCAGGGGGACGTTCTAGTGCCCCAGACGCTCCGTCACCCCTAGAAGTCTGGCTTAATCCCCCACACTCTTTGTCCTCGGTCCTTGCAAGGAGCACCATCAGCACATGCTGCTGTGACGTAACATCAAACTACACTGAGTGGCGACACGCTAAAAGCAGCATGGGGTGGGTCTATGGGGGTTTTAGTCCTGAACAGACCGGCCACCAGGAAGAGAAACAGGCCTGCAGACGACAGCTCCCAAGACCCTGCTGCGTGTGACAACTGTAGTATCTGAACAACTGTGTCTTCTGTCTAGACAAGCCCATGAGAAACCCGCCACTGGTGGCCCCCCTTCCAGCTGATGAAGCGAGAGGGAGTTCACAAAGCCACTGTGAAATGTAAATTCGGTGGGGAGTAAATGCCTGTCCCGAATTGCATAGAGCCAAGGAGTTTTCACTGGTAAAATTTCACGTAACAAAGTTGCATTTAATTCTAAAATATTTAAATGAAGAAGCAAAGTCTACCTGTGCAAGCTGATTGAATCACAATTTTTGCAAAATCAAAATGTACGGGGCAGTAAGGCCACAACTGCCGGCTTGGGTGGGGTGTCCTCAATGTTCCCTTGAAGGCTGGAAAACGGGCTAGATAGTTCACAGGTAGGTTAAGAGCTTGCCTTTTGAAGGTTTTCTTATCACACATTATAAGGCTGAAAGTCCATGGAGCAACTTGCACTAGATTCAGTAGAACAGATCTCTTGTCTGTTCATTCAGTTGCTTTGTGTGAAAAAAAGCTGCAGGGCCCTTTTCATTAATTGGAAATTTCTGCTTTTTGGGATGGTTGTGTCTTATGTCTGTTTCTCCAAAGAAAGATCGACAGAAAGGTCATCAAGCAACAGACTACAATACTTTTCCACTCTCTGTGCAGTTTCTGAGAGCGTAGGTAAGGAATGAATTCACTTGGAAGAAGCCCACCCTGGGATCATGAACCTGGTGGGGCCCCATTAAGACGAAGGAAATTATTCTTTCCATACTAGATATATTCCAGGCAGTTTATCAGTTTGTTGGGGTTTCCCTTCATGGTCCCCAACCAGATGTAGCTTTCATGCCATCTGCAAACATTTGGATTATTAGAAATGGAACCGAAATCTGGCCCAGGTCCCAAGAAGACACTGAAGAGGTGTGGAGAAAGTGAAGATTGCTATGAAACACTGCAGGGAATGGATATCATTGCTAAAAAGAAAAGGCGTACTCTGCTCTGTTGGCTAAGGTTTTGAGGCAAAGGAGTGAAACCTATGAAACAGCTTTGCCAGAGATACTGGCTCATTTATTTAGGCCTCGTCTACAGGCACCTCCTAGCAGTATGACACCAATACCTGAAGTGGGCTTTGGATTGGACCAATGCTTGCCATTGATTGGCTTGCTCGTCAGTCTCATTTAATTGCTTCTAATTTGATGGCATTCCTTGCTATGTATCCCTCCTCTGGATCATAACTTCTTTACCCTTCTTTGGATTTGATGACTTGAATCTTTACACAGCTCCACCTCAGAAACCTACTTCTTTTCTCAGCACCCCAATAGGAGTGCACTTGTCTTCTTCCCCTCTCTCCATATGCTGCTTTCCCCTTACATCCTGCCCCCACACTCTGTATTGCTCCCCTCTACTCGTCTGTTGCTTCCAGCATTTCTCCCCGTCCCACTCAGCTGTTTTTAGGTCGAGCCTAGCGCAGCGCGCATGCGCTGCTCTATGGGGAGGCCTCTTGGAATCACTCCAGACTTACTCGAAACTTTTCAGTGTGGTTTTTCAACTTCCACACATTCTATTGGCCTTTGCGTGTGGCTTTCAAAAATGAAAGCACGCAATTGGCCAAAGGCGGGTGCATGTCCCACCTTTTCTCTAAATGTTCACTCCCACGGCATCCAGCTGTCAGTAGCGAGCAGCGGCGCGCAGGGTGCCAGCTGCATTCCTTATCTTATCTAGCAGATGGCAAGTCAACAATCGACATTAACATCAGTTGGCTGCCCCCGCCCCTACTCCCCACACCCAACCTCTTCTAAACAGACACAATAATAACTTTTTTGCGCGTTTATACAATGCAGCTGCTTAAACCAGTTCGCTGCAAGGCTGCTGTGCCTTAATAATAATAATACAAAAAAATCTCTTCTGTTCTGTTAAGTCTGAAGCGGCATAATGTTAAGCAAAGCTAAAGCCAGCCCGCGCACAGCTGCAAACGGGCAGACACCCTGTGCTCCCCCCTCGCAGGGCCTTTGAAGTGAGGGGGCTCCGGCCCAGCCTCGCGCAGTAATTAGCAGGGAAAGGCTATGCCGCTGGCTCCCTTTGTGCTGTTGAAGGAAAAGGCCACCAATTCACAGGGCTGTGGCTGCCGGGCGCAGAAATCACGTCAGGTTATTTCCGTAATTTTATTTTGTATGTTTTAAAAGACAGCAGTAAGAAGGTGTGAACATGGCTTAATTCGAGAAGTTAGAGACAGACATGCTAAATGCACCACGTTTACTTTAGGTATTTACCACACAGTTGGTCGATTTATTTGCGCAGCAGATTTTCCACAGTACTATTTTATTTACTACTTCGAAGCAAAGGTAAGCCATACACATTTAGACATGAAAATGCATACGTACAATGCTTATATCAGCTTTGTGATAATATAGCCTCATCTCCTCATCATAAAAACCAGGAACGGAACTGTCTGTTATATTTACTTACAGTACATGATTTTTTGCCTACGTTACAAAGACACTGGTGATCCCGTGTATCTGGGGATAATGCGATGTTAACAGTGCAGATTATCACCGACATTAAAGCGGGGGCTGCTCTCTGCACACACGGTGTGCAGAAGCTCTCTCTCCTGGCCCCTCTAGCCGCTGTGCCTGTCGGTGTGACCGTCAGCACTCTCTGTCAAGGCCTCTCTCTCCTGTGGCCTCTGCTTGTCCCTGTGTCTTTATGTGTCCGCCCCTCGGTCTCATGGTTTCTATGACTTTGTCTGTTTATCTGTCTCGTGCCATGTTCCTCCTCAGCATCTGTCTGTCTTTCACCGTGTCTCTGTTTCTTTGTCTCTGTCTATATGTCCGCCTTTCACTGTCTCTGTTCACTTATCTGTATAGCCTGTCTCACTGCCCTTGTCTCGCTCCGTCTCTGTCTATCCCTGTCTATGCTTGCGTATCTATCTATGCCTGTCCCTGTCTCACTGTCCGTGTCTCGCTCTCTCTGTCTCTATACACAATTTTCTATGTTGCTTATCTGTGTTTGCTTGTCCGTACGTTTTTCCCTCTCCATGTCTTTCTGTCTCTCTGCCAGCGGTTATGCAAGATTCTGTAAACAGAAAGAGCGAAGTGTATTTTTGAAGCGGTTTATGCACAAAGCATGTATACAGTGATTCCCAGGCGTTTGGGCACTTTTCAGGGCTTGTGGGAGAGTGTCAGCTAGTGAACAAAACACAGTAGGGATCATGAGGGCGGTGGCTAGGACAATAGAGCGGTATATATATATGTGTATATATATATATATATATATATATATATATTAGACGGATGCATGCGAATAGGTTCTCCCTCAGGTACAACGAGCACCAGGTGTATGCATACATTTATAAACAGTAGACACATCACTACATCAACAGCCTGATATATTGAAATGTATAGGCAGGCATACAGAGCCGTAGGGGGCTAGACCTGTTGATCTATATAAACATTGGTACAATCTATTTTATTTACTACTTCGAAGCAAAGGTAAGCCATACACATTTAGACATGAAAATGCATACGTACAATGCTTATATCAGCTTTGTAATAATATAGCCTCATCTCCTCATCATAAAAACCAGGAACGGAACTGTCTGTTATATTTACTTACAGTACATGATTTTTTGCCTACGTTACAAAGACACTGGTGATCCCGTGTATCTGGGGATAATGCGATGTTAACAGTGCAGATTATCACCGAGATTAAAGCGGGTGCTGCTCTCTGCACACATGGTGTGGAGAAGCACTCTCTCCTGGCGCCTGCCGCCTCTAGCCGCTGTGCCTGTCGGTGTGACCGTCAGCACCCTCTGTCAAAGCCTCTCTCTCCTGTGGCCTCTGCTTGTCCCTATGTCTTTCTGTGTCCGCCCCTCGGTCTCATGGTTTCTATGACGCAGGTACAACGAGCACCAGGTGTATGCATACATGTGTTCGACCTCATGGTCACAGGTCCAAATCCCGGCAAATTCACTCAGCCTTTCATCCTTTCTGAGGTCGAGAAAATGAGTACTATTGAGTTGGGTAACCAATAGACGTCTGTTATTCAGCGCCAAGATGCCCCTTTGCGGGTGAAAGTGCGCTTTACAAATACACGTTATGTTATGTTATGTTACTATGATGAACTGCCCCCACCTAACAATAAAAACTATAACAAAAAAGCATTAGAACAGGCAGGGAAAAATTGACAGCATTGCATAAACAAGAAAACTAGAACACATTTTTGGTGTTAATTCTGGATTTTATTAGGGTACTTCAGTTGTATATAATGTTTTCTAGGTTATATATAAGGTGACAAAAATGGTTATAACACTTTTTTTTATTATAACATAACTTTTAAACATGCTGCACAACATTCACAATGCTCTATAACACATATTAAAAACGTTAACAAAGCCAATAGCTCTGTCTAAACACTTATAAGGCCCCAAAGGCGAGACCTATTGGCTATGCCAATGCTTGTTTAATATGCTCCTACAAACGCCCCTTTCCACTTCACCGTTGGTCCTGCACTACTCCAAAGCAGGTTCAATTTATTTTAAAAGTTTTGAAGGGCTCGGGACTAAGGGGGGGAGGAGATGTGGGAATTAGGAGGGTTACTTTCTAAATAATGCGCTATCGCAATCTTTTTTATTTTTCTAATTTACTTCTCCAATTTTGACATCTGACTCCTTAGAGTGGTAAATAAAAAAAAAAAGTAAAAATTGTCTGCTGCAGAGTCATGACACATATGTGCCTATATATGGTGACACATGCACATATATACCTGTGTTATCAAAGTGAGGCCGCCATAGAGTCATGACGCATATGTGCACATGCCTGATATTGCATGCACACATATTTACCATTGTGAAGGGGCTTTCTTTTTCACAGTGCTGTTCAGTACAAGCAATAACCATTATTTTTTTGCCGATGCCATAGAACATCAGCAAAACGCATTGAGGAAAGCCAAAAGGTCAGACCAATTGACTTTGACAATGTTTGTTTTAAATGCAAGCCAGAATTTTGTGATCCACCATTTCATAGTGGCAAACAGGTCAAGCAGGATGAAGATTTCTGAGGATGCAGTAGTAGCAGTTCAGTAACGCTGTGGTGTAGGACACTGAATCACCACTGCCCCTCTTATTCCAATCCATTCTCTTATTGCACTTTTATAGCACTGTTTGTAAGCTTACCAGATCCAACAAAGCAGTGGTGCTCCTCCCAAGATATTCTGTCTGCAACTTGTGGTATTTGGTGCAATTTATAGTATGCTGAGATAAGTGCATGTATTAAACGGGATAGGGTTTAGAGAGAGCACCAGAAGCCATTTAACAGTACAGGGTAGAAATACCAAACACACTGTTTGCATGAAGTCCTTCACAGACAAACACACATTGACATGCCTGAACCAAAAATAACGTGGTGGCCTGGACCTAGACCCATAAGGATGAAAAAATGTCTGGGACTTTGTGTGAGCACAGTAATTTATATTGCCTATTGCAATTACTGAGCTTTCTCCTGCACATAAATACATTTATCTATGTGGTGACTTCATTACAGCTTGTATCTGTATGTTGTCTACTTCTTCCAACTTTTCACTTCGCTCCCACCTGACAGCAGAGCTGTTAATGCAGAGTGTTACACGATTAGTATTGCTAAAGAGTGAGGAAGTACAAGCAGCTCGACCTCCTTCACACGTGTGGGTCACACACTCACCAGTTCCATGATTAAAAGCAGGGTACTGGTGTGGTGGGATCAAATAACGGTAGATGGGGAGGCGGGTTTGGCAAAAGGAAGGAGCCTATCAGCTATGAGTGGTGGAGTCGCCATGTGCATAACATTAGCCTAGTCTTGCTGGCTGGATCGCTTACATTTCCACCTGTGAGTACGTTCCACCGCAAGAGAAATGAAGGAGATAGCCAGATTTGCCCAGCCAAAATTTTATCAAAGCAAGTTTTTAAGCTTGCTTTGCTAAACATCACATTTCGTTATGAAGACGCGTCAGAAGTATAGTGGTTGCAGAATGCATGTTAGATATTTCAAGTAGCAATCTGCCTCTCCAACATGATGATGTTATCTTGAACCTCTTGTTTTACGTCAGAAGACTTCAGATATGCTTGACATGGAACAGGGAGACCAGTGTTTGTGGACCACTGAACTGTGTGTAAGAGCACCCTAGAGATCAGCAGTTTTTGCTCAGCCACCTCTTTCCACAGGTTGAGCATGCATTTTTAGACTTCAGGCTTGACATATTTGGAAAACACAAAAGCATAGTTGTCACATTTGTGTCAGGTGTAAACTAGCATGCCATGATAACAAATGCATTAGCGTATCTCAGTAAGGCGTCCCTGTATTGGTAGATTTTCTCCAAAAGCCATCAGGACATTTGTCCTGCTTGACAATGTTGGACGATGATGCCTCTCCCAGTAGGTAAGCCAACATCATCACTACAGAAGGAGCTGAGGAATTCCCACTGACTTAGACACTGCCATTCATGTGAGACATGTATTTATTTTCCTGACACTCTAAACTACAATACCTTTGTATGTCAACCAGGCATGTTGCTTAAAGTTACTATCAAGCAAAGTGACAATTGATTTGAAAGTCATTTGATAGTCTTTTATCTCTGTTCTGATTACATGGAAACCGTCTATGAGCAGCCTGTATTGTTACTGAATCCTAATGCAAAGTACTTATTTAGGTTGTTGCCTCACCACAATTACCACATTTCTTGGCTGCTTTGAATTACCGTTCCAGCCAGAACACAACTACTGTGTTTAAAAAAGGCTTTATTTGGTACAGATTTAGCTTGAGGCGGCGATACAGCAATGTAAACTTTATTAATAACAATCATTACCCCCAAGGCAATCACTATGGGAGAAATTTAAAAAAAGACCTAAACCCACAGATAACCCAGTATACAAAAACACAGAGTAAGTGAGAGAAAAGAAAATATGAAGATATTGGAAAAATAATGTTTCAACTATTTAGGAGAAGTGAGCAAGTTGGAGGAAGGCACTGCTGAGAAGGGATCTGTAAGCACTGGCATGTTAACGCTTAAACCTTGTTCTGGTGTTCTAGCATTTTTTTACAAGCATCTTAAGATGCCTGGTCACCTGTATTTGTGAAATGTGTTTCCCACTTGAAACCATCAGATTTATAAACCGTCAGGGACCTTATATGAGACATTGTTGCGTCCCAATAAACCTATATTTACCAGTTGTGGAGAGTTTATCCAACCACCCCCAGCTGGCTGGAGCCTTGATAACTTTATGGTTTATTGCTCTCTCAATAAGCACAGCACGTCGATGGCTCTGGGTGTATTCCCACCCCACCTCAGATGCTCGTTTGCATTTCTGTTTATTAACTCTTCAGTTTGGTGTAGCACTGGTTAGCTCCGGAGCTTTATCCCCTTCCCCTTCTCCTGGCACTTATGGGTCACTGTACTGCTCAATAAAAACAAACTGACCAGTAACTCTTGCGCAGCTTGTGCTTCTAACGCAATGTGACACACTCGTGACAATAATCCTTTAATCCCATTTGAGGCATTTCCCGATTTATGCCTGATCCGATCCACTCACACCATTTGCCCACAAGCACATGGCTTGGTATTGCTTTCTCAAGGGCAGCCCTTGATATTGCCTGACTTTCCCGGCCAAATCATCTTTTCTTTCAATTTGGTGATTCCACTGGTGTGAAATGGTTACACGTAAACGCATCAATGGCAGGAAGATGGGAACATTATATACCCTGGCACATAAATGACCACATGTCAGACGGGATAAGGTAGGTAAAGCCTGGCTTAGTCATCTGGCACACACATTGATTGAATGATGAAGGATATGTTGCATAATTTGCAATTTATTTGGCTGTTCACCTGAGAGTTGTGTCTGCTTACACTCTGTTAAAAGGAGAAATGTCCACTCTGTTACTATGATCCTTCTTTATGGGATCTTTTTACAGTTCTCTATACTTTAGTTCTGTTTGGTTAATTATTTATAATATACAAAAATTCCAGATCGGAGAATAACCTCACAACACATATAAATAAAAGTACAAAACTAATAATAAACAATAGTAGAAGGATCATGAAAAAAATGAATAAAAATAGAACAAGACGTCCTCAGTGATAGCAATCAATCTAAATGTACAAAATGCAAATTTTCAAACTATCAATAATGTATAGGCAGATTAGAAATAGAGATACTATTTCATGAAGCTATTGAATGTAAGCTATTAAAGGTAAGAAAATTGTGCGGAGTTGTACCTGTATTTTTAAAAGGAGGTCTACAGTCGTGCTCCTACCGCCGTGTATGACTTAGCGAAGAGTAAGACTCTTTGCAAACTTTAGGTCCCAAACCTAGGCTGAGCAGCTCAGAGGAAAATGTGAGCTGGCTGGTTGACCTAACAAAATCTCTGACAATAAGGCTAGTGACAAACTACATGCAACTTTCCAAATGAGTTCCAGGATCCCAAATTAATCTACTGCTCAGTAGTCATGCATCACAGTTATTGCGAAGCAGATGACAAATTATATCACCATAGTCTACGATCCCATTGAGATACTATATGTTGCACTAGGCTTCCCAATTTGAAGCTGAATTTAGGACACCAAGGGCCCGATTCTGATGTCAGACGGACCGGAGTCCGTCCAACATTGGTTTGGAACTGGAACCGAACGACCTCCTGTCGTCAGTTCCAGCCCAGGAAGTAGGATGTGACCGAACCCTGTTCGGTCACAATCCTATACTTTACAATGGGAAAAAGAGCAGAGGTGCAGTTCATCCCTGCACCCCGTGGCAGGCACCTCAAGGTGCATGCCACTTGGTGCAGGGATCAACAGGGGGGCACCATATGTGCCCCTTAAGCCGCCATTCGGCAGCGGCCTAGGGGGCACCAGGGGGCCTTGTTGGGGGGCCCCCAAAGACAGATTCCCAATGCCTTTCTGTGTCGGAAAGGCCAGCACAGAAAGGCAGTGGGAATCTGCCATCGTAGTCCCTCAGCCAGGAAAGAGCCTGCCGAGGGATTACTGCAGAGTTTCCGAATGGCGGACGGGCTCTCCGAGCCCATCGGAGGCCATTAGGGAAAACTGATTCAGATTCCCTTCCGACCAACCCCATTGAAATGGGTCGGTTGGAAAGGAATACGACCAGCCGATTACGATGCGGGCTGGAGGGCTCCAACCAACAGTCGGAGCCGTTCCAGCCTGCATCGTAATCGGGCCCCAAGTGTTGAAATCCCTGCTGCTTGGTGTAGTAATCCATTAATCAGAATCAACATTCATCTAGGTAGGAGACTAAAATCCTTCCCTCTCAACACACAAATTGTCCATCAGGCAGAACAAAATCCCATCTCATTAAAGCGACACTTCCTACCACTCCTCAACTAAATGAAAATGCCTGTTCCAAAATTAAGTTAGAGAACACTCCATCTTCATAGCCAGAACAGAAACATATATTGTCAGGAGAATATTCTCTTAGCCTAGACCAAAAGTTCACTCCCTGTCAAAATGCTCAAGTCAGGAAAATACTAAACTGACTCCTATCTAGAACAGAATCTGCCCAAGTTAACCAAATTATACGAATTTCCTGAAATATACTACATGACATGAGCAAAATCCATTACGAACAACGTTCACACTCACATTCTACACAGTTAACTGCATCCGATTCAAAACCCTTATGTACCACAGCAATGGTGTAAATCACAGTAAACATCACTTTCCAAGTTTGTCTTATACAAATGATAGACATTATCAACATTCTTTAATTTGAAGTAACAACAATCCATTTCCTATTAACATTCGCCAGATGTCACGTGCCAAAAGAATTCATCCCGTTTTCAAGCACAGTGACATTTAGGGCTTGATTTAGAGTCAGTTGATGATGGAAACTACTCTGATTTCTCAAAGACATGCTAAATCTGGAGGATATTCCACCAGTGGAGTGTCCTTTACTAAAGGAATACCGTGGCAGAGAGAATAGTCCTCTGGATGTAGCATATTCTCCACAAATCTGAAGATATCTGATTAAAACTAAACTCTAAATCAAGCGCATACTTTCCAATTGTTCTATCTGAAAGATAACATATTCAAATGTTGTATTCGTCTCATTGTTTATTCGTTTTTGGCAGTGACACAACAGGTGAAGCCCAACTCCATGTGGAGGTTCCAGACTCCATTACCACATGGATTACAGAAGCTGTGGCTCTGTCAGAGGGGAAGGGCCTGGGGCTTGCAAAGCCCAAGGCCTTGAGAACCTTCAAATCTTTCTTCATTGATTTCACCTTGCCATACCATGTCATCCGTGGAGAACAAACCAAAATCCCGCTTACAGTCTACAACTACTTGACCACGTGTGCAGAGGTAAGAGAGAATGGCCAAGCATCTGACTTCATCTAGAACTGGCTATGTTTGTCCTTCTTTTGTTGTCTTCTCACATACTATTTGCCGCAAGGTCCACACATAAAATAACACTGAAATAACAACATTTCATCAGTCATTAAGTGTTACTTAAGAGCAACCACTTGGCTGTAAATTCGTTTGTCAGTATTGTGGAAAATCTCACCATCATTTGCAAAAAGGACTTGAAGCCAAATTAAACTTGTGGCATTTGCTATTTCCTTGAGTAATGTCTGTACCTGCTGTAGTTACATTGTTAATAATGGTCATATGTCTCCTACTGACAGGAAGAAAACAAGTTACTTACCTGTAACTTTGGTTCTCCAGTATTGGAAGCTTTCATAGATTCCCATGCTTGGAATCATTCCCCGTCGTCGAGATGGGAGCCTCGGTAAATATATATATATATATATATCTAACAGTAGTAAATAACCATTACAAAAGAGAAACAGGCCTAGGCCTAATCCCATTTTGTAGTCAGACCATGTCTTTTTGTAAAAGAGACCAAAAAGACTCATTAGCCAATCAGAGCCGCCTCACCCCTTAGAACCCTGGTGAAAGAACCTCAGCTCCTCAGATTTTCGTATACGTTGTGACAACATACACAGAGATAGGCTGAGCTTTCCCAGGGGAGGAGGGTGGGTCGCATGGGAATCTATGAAAGCTTCCAATACTGGAGAACCAAAGTTACAGGTAAGTAACTTGTTTTCTTACTCCAGTATTGGAGCTTTCATAGATTCCCATGCTTGGAATCAGAGTAGCTAGCAGTAAGGATACACATTTTCCATAAGACATTACCTGTCTGAAAAAACATTCTCCAAATACATCTTTTAAAACCAGCCAAAGGCATGGATAAGTTAGTGCATTTATAAACAAGAGAAAATGTGCATAAAGCAGACAAAAGAAGGAAGGGGGGAAGCAAGGGAAAGCTCACCACTCATTGGAAGAGGTTCCTCAGGACTGCCTGTCCAACCGCCGCGTCTTCTTGAAGTGATGACTCCAGGCAGTAATGCTTTGTAAAGGTGTGAGTGCTGCTCCAAGTTGCAGCCCTACAAATGTCCTTGATCTGGACCCCAGCAAACAAGGCCACTGAAGATGCCATAGATCTTGTCGAATGTGCTCGGACAACACCCTCCAGGGGTTTGCCCGCTGCTGTGTGACAGTATCGAATTGCGCTCACAACCCAGCGAGATATCCCCTGTTTGGAAATGGGAAATCCCTTGCGGGGAGCGCTATATGATACAAAAAGCTGTGAAGATTTGCGGAAGGACTTAGTTCGATCCAAGTAAAATTTTAAACATCTTTGTAGATCCAGAGAGTGAAGAGCTCTCTCGGCCGGTGAAGTAGGCTGAGGAAAAAAGCTTTAAGGATCACTGGTTCGTTGAGATGAAAAGAAGAAGGTACTTTAGGAATAAATTTTGGATTAGTTCTCAAGATGACAGTATTTCCCTTGAACTGAAGGAAGGGTTCCTGAATTGTAAGAGCTTGTAATTCTCCTATCCTCCTGGCTGAAGTGAGGGCCAACAACAGAGCGACCTTCCAGGAGAGAAACTTGAGATCTGACCGATGAATCGGTTCGAACGGATGCCTCATAAGTTGAGAAAGAACCAAATTTAGTTGCCACGAAGGCGGTGGAGGCTTCACTGGCGGAAACACCCTGAAGAGGCCCTTAAGAAACTGTTTGACAATTCTGCTTGACCAAAGAGAAGGCCCAGAGGACGTGCGTCGAAAACGAGAAATTGCTGCTAAGTGCACCTTAATGGAGGAATGAGCCAAACCTGCCCTAGCCAAGGCCAGGAAATACGGAAGGACCTGGTGTGGTTGTGATAAGAAAGGATCCAAATTATTGCTTAGACACCATATGTTAAAACGCTTCCATTTTAAGCGGTAGGTCCTGTTCGTGGAAGGAGCTCTTGCCTGTGAAAGAACATCTTTAACCTCCTCTGGAAGATTTAAGTGAAGAAATTCCCGCTCTTCAGGAGCCATGCTGTGAGCTGTAACGAGCGAGGATCTGGGTGTAGTATCTGACCCTGAGACATTGTAAGAAGGTGAGGAATTGGTCGCAGTGGAAGAGGATGGTCCATGGAGAGAAGGTGAAGTTCGGTGAACCAAAACTGCCGCGGCCAGGCAGGAGCTATTAGGATCATCTTGCATCCTTCCACTTTCATCTTCTTGAGTACTCTGGGAATTAGCGGAATGGGGGGAAAGGCGTAGACAAATGCGCCTGACCAGGCTATCGAAAGCGCATTCCCCAGTGACCCTCGATGGTGCAGCTTGCTGGCGTAGCACTGGCATTTCCTGTTTTCTGGTGTGGCAAACAGGTCTATGGAAGGTCTGCCCCACTGGCGAAAAACCCTCTCCAGCGTTGTCTGATCCAATTCCCATTCGTGTGTGACAGACTTCAGCCTGCTGAGTCTGTCCGCCTTGTCGTTCAGTACTCCTGGCAAATGTTCTGCTTTCAGAGAAATTCCCTGACAGATCGCCCACTCCCAGATTATTTGGGCTTCTTGTGACAATGGCAGAGACCTGGTGCCGCCCTCCTTGTTGATGTAGTGCATGGCTGTGGTGTTGTCCGTCCGGACAAGTACCGACAGACCCTGCAACCTTGGAAGAAAAGCTTGAAGAGCTAAACGAATCGCTGTCAACTCTAAGAGGTTGATGTGAAGGAGGCGATGTTCTGGAAGCCAGTGACCACTGACCTGCAGATCCTGCAAAACTGCGCCCCAGCCCTCCAGTGACGCATCCGTAGTTACCACTTGAGGTGTTGGAGCGGTTACGAAGGATAGACCTTGGGACAAATGCTCTTGTTTTGTCCACCATCGAATGGCCTGGCGCATATCCTGAGTGATCCGAATCTTGTCGTTGAAGGATCCGCTCACTTGTTTCCACTGTAAATCCAGAAGCTCCTGCAGGGGACGCATTCGCAATCTGCAGTGAGGTATCAATGGAATGCAGGAGGACATCATACCCAGCAGGGACTTGTAGAGGCGAACAGAAAGATACTTTTTCTTCGCACTAGGTGGCCCATTGAGATTAGATTTCTTTGTCGCTCTAGAGAGGGAAAACCTTGCTGAGAGATGTGTTTAAAATCGCTCCCAGAAACTGAACCTTCCTGGAAGGGCGAAGATAAGATTTGGTGGTGTTTAGAGTCAAGCCCAGATTGGAGAAGAGGCAGGTGCAAGAGGCGACCGCCTCTGCTGCTGCCCCCTGGAAGGGGCCTTTAGCAACCAGTCGTCCAGGTAGGGAAAGACTTGGAAATGATGTTTCCTGAGAAATGCCGCTACCGGTGCAAGCACCTTGGAGAAGACTCTCGGAGCTGAGCGAAGGCCAAATGGAAGCACCTTGAATTGAAAATGGCTCTTGGCGACTGTAAATCGAAGAAACCTTCTGTGTGCCCGATGAATGGGTATATGGAAATACGCATCCTCGAGATCGAGAGTGGCCATAAAATCCCCAGTGTTGAGAAGACGCAGAATGTCCTGGAGAGATACCATCCGAAAGGATTGTTTTGTGAGATAAGTGTTGAGCTCCCTGAGGTCGAGAATCGGCCGCCATTTTTCCAATGTCTTCCTTACCAGGAAAAACCTGGAATAGAAACCCTTGCTCCTCTGAGAGAAAGGAACTGGCTCTACTGCCCCTTTGATCAGCAGTTGATGAACTTCGAGCCGGAGAAGACGCAGATGTTTCATGGAGGAGGCGGGAGGAGCTCTGGATGGTGGTAGGTGAATGAACTCCAGGGTGTGGCCACTCTGAATGATGTTTAGGACCCAACGGTCTGATGTAATCCGTTGCCAGTTTTGAAGGTAAAGAGAAACCCTGCCTCCTACAGATGTCTTCGAGGAGGAGGAGGGCACAGCGCAAAGAGCCAGGTCGCCGCTACTGCCTCTTAGAGGCGCCTCGTCCCTGACGATTCTGTCTTCCCCTATAATTGGATCTGGAGAAAGATGACGTCTGGCCTTGTTGTCTCTGGTTGTAAGAAGGCCGGTAAGATTGGGATGCGGGAGCATACGAGGAATATCGCTGTTGCTGATAGGATCCTCTATATGAGGGAGAACCCCTGCCTCTTGCTCCCCGAAAAGGGACATTCCGATACTGAAGGGTCCCCAATGACCTAGCCGTCTCAGTGTCTTTTTAATGTCTTGGAGAGCATCATCTATGTGCTTCCCAAACAAAGCTTCCCCGTCAAATGGGAGGTCCAGGATCTTATTCTGAACCTCTGGCCGGAACCAAGTTGCTTTGAGCCAACCTTGTCGACGAAGCACAGCTGCCCCTGCCAAAGAGCGGAAAGATGTCGTAGCTATGTCCATCGCACAGTCTATAATCTCTGCTGATGTTAGCTCCTTCATGCAGGATCTTTTCGCTTCAGACTTAGCTGTATCAGGCAATTGATCAAGGTAAGGCGAAAGGTCGCACCACAATTGGCGGTCGTATCGGCCAAGTATCGCTAATGCATTAGCAGCCCTAATAACCAGACTCGCCATAGAGGAAAATCGTTTCCCTGCATTGTCTAGGCGTCTGCCTTCCTTGTCCGGTGGTGTGGTCAGAGGTACTGAAGGATTCTTAGATTTCCTCTGCGCTGCCTGGGAAATCACTGAATCTGGCTTTGGTTGACCAGTCAACGAGGCTGGGCTGTCCTCAGAAGCTTTATATTTTTTGTCTAGCCGTGGTAGGACTGGGACCACTGTAGCTGGATTCTTCATGGTCCTTATCCCCTCTTCCCATACATGATTTACAATTGGAATGGAACGTATCATCCTCCTACCCGGCTCCTTAAAATCATATAGGAAACACTCCGTTTGAACAGATGGCATAGGAAGTTCAAAACGTAACGAAGCCCTTTCCATTAGCTTGTGAAAACCCCCTATATCAGCCGGAGGGGAATCCACAGGAGCAGGAATTGGAGAAGCGGGATCAGGGATCACGTAATCGTCCCACTCCTCTCCCTGATCCGTTTGCACAAGCTCACCTTCTTCCTCTTCAGAAGAAACATCCTGAAGTTGAGGGACTGCCTCCGTTTGAATTTGTGGATGAGTCATTGGAGGTGGTGAAACTATCACCATGGGTTGAGGAGTATGCACAGTTTGTGGTAGGAGAATAGGTTGCGGAGGAAGCGAAGACAACCTCTGACGATAGTCAAGGAGCATCCCCTGTAAGTCCGATAACAGAGAGGTGGGAACAGAAACCATCTGTTGCTGAACATCCTCCTGTTGTGGATATTGATGATGTATAGAAACTTGTTCCTGGCAGTATTCACCCTCAGAATCAGTTTCTTGACATTTCACTAGAAGCTGAGATGGGCTGTTAGCATAGCCAAATTGACTGTCCTCACCATAAGAGTCCTCTTCCTCCTCCAATAATAATGCAGGTGGTAAGGGATCCACTCTCCTGGGTGAAAGCCTCTCCGGCGCAACCCCTTTTCTTTTTATGGAAATTGAAATTTTCCCCGTCGACGACGTCGTCGACGGTCTCGTCGACGTGGAGGTGAAAACCGCCGTAGACGGTCTCGTCGACGTGGAGGTCAAAACCGTCGTCGATGACATCATCGTCGACGGGGGCACCGTCGACGAGAAAGTTACTGGAACCAGCGTCGACATCCTCGATGACGAGCTGATCGTCGACGAGACGATGGGCGTCGTCGAACCTGTCGTCGACGAGATAAGGCACACCCCTGCTGATGTCGTCATCACTGTTGCAGTCGTCATCGTCCGACACTCTCGTCGTCGACGCCACAGTGGTAGACGGAACTGTAGACGCCGTCTTCGTCGACACCGCCGTCGACGGTGCTGTATATGTGCTCGTCGACGAGCCCGTCGACACTGGGAAAAGAGACGGAGTCGACACAGGAACATTTTTAACCTGTGATTTTTGCGTTTTCGTCGACGAGGGTTTATGCTTCGTCGACGAATGGTCCGAAGAATGTGAAGAAGACTTCTTCAAAGGTTTCTCCTTGCCAGGGAGAGTCGCAGATGCAGATAATGGTTCTTCCCTCTCCTTTACACCGCAGTGAGGAGATTTTATGGAACCTTGGCCCTCAGACTCCTTTGGGATCTTCTTTGAGGCCTTAGAGGGGTGACCCAGAGATGATGAAGGGGAACCCTACCCCTCTTGACTGACCTTCTTGAAGAAACTGCGGAAGAAGCGTCCTCACTGTCACTGGACACCGACTCTTTCCTTGACTTTAACTTGTGAAGCCAGGTAAGTAGACGACCCTCACGATCCCGGAGAGTCTTAGTCGAAAAAGTGCGGCAAATCTTGCACTCCGCAGCCTTGTGGTCCGGGTATAGGCAGTATATACAGTCCTTGTGCCTATCCTCCACATAGAGCCTCTTTTTCCACAAGTGGAACAGGCCTTAAATAACCCTTTCTTTCCTTTCTCAGACATTTCACCAAGAAAACCTGAATAAAACAGCTGAAAATAGTCGAAATAGAGCAGAGCTCCAGGAGACTCCCTTCTGCACAACGTGCGGTAGAAAATCTGAGGAGCTGAGGTTCTTTCACCAGGGTTCTAAGGGGTGAGGCGGCTCTGATTGGCTAATGAGTCTTTTGGTCTCTTTTACAAAAAGACATGGTCTGACTACAAAATGGGATTAGGCCTAGGCCTGTTTCTCTTTTGTAATGGTTATTTACTACTGTTAGATATATATATATATATATTTACCGAGGCTCCCATCTCGACGACGGGGAATGATTCCAAGCATGGGAATCTATGAAAGCTCCAATACTGGAGTAATCTTCATAATGCCTCCTGATCATATTATGGGATGTATTGTACCCCCAGCTGCCGCAGACTGTAGGCAGTCTCGGACTGCTCTCTGACTGAATGAACCTCTTCAGCCTCATCTCATATATGAGTAGGTGGATGGCTTGTCGCCTTTAGAGGAGACAGTGCTGAACAAAGTTTATTGGTATGTCCAGCAATGGCAGAATGGAAACATCCTGATAATCTAAGCTTCACGCTGAGGATACTGCCGCAGATGCTGCCTCTAGAGTCTCCTTTGATAATGAGAGGGTATCCTACAGTTGGAAGACAACCGTAGACAACAAGGCAACTGCTTACACTGAGGTGACCATTGATTAAGAGAAAAAACTGGGGGGGTGAGCGTGACGTGCCGAGGCAGCATGGTGGCCGCGTAACCCAGGAGCTCCTGGCATCGGTCCCACCAGCCTTCATGATTTCTTGGAGACAGCCGGCCCCAACTGCCAAAGATTGTGGGGGCGTAGCTGGAGTGCTGCAGGGTGGCCAGCCTGTTGGAGGCAAGCAGGGGAGCAGCAAATCCCGCCTTTGGGCGAAAGGCCTGGGCGAGGCCTTGAAAACTCTGAGCCTCCTGACCCGGAGCACCGCACTATAATTGGAGGTTCGTGGGGATCCGGTGGCATGGCTGGGGTGGGGGTGAAGGAGAGAGAGACTTCTGTGTGGCCGTGCAGCTGAGGTGCCCATGAGAGGTGGTGGGAGACCCAGAGTTGCGCGGCAGACATTAAAGGTGCCATTTCCCCCCCCGAGCGCACAGGACGGAGTGTGTCTGAAGGGCCCCCGATTCCCGCAGCACGATTACACCAATGGGAGCCCTACCGTCAATAACTTGATTGCAGCTTCTTTGGGGCCTGCCAGGTATTGCAGGTGTCTCTCGGTATGGCGGGGCAGCTCAGTGGAGCGGCTCTGGGTAGGCGGTGGCATGTAAGGGGAGTGAGAGACTGTGACCTCCCCCTTCTGGGGTCCCGCGGACAGGGCCCCTCAAAGCGACTGGCCTGAAGGGGAGTCCTGTTCTAGGGCAGGCAGATGCCAACAGCTGAGACCACACGGGCTGCTTGTGATTTTTCACCCACTAATCTCCGGCCTCAGGCGGGGTAAGCAGGCCCCACAGTAACATGCATCTACGCCTACGGGGGTACCATGGGGGGTCTTCCCCTCAACCCCTTCCTTTTCTTATTCTTCGGGGACTCACTACAGCCTCGGTAGTTGCCACATGCTGAACCCCCAATACCCCCCTTTCAAGCAGACTGACAACCCCCCCTTAAAGAGAGGACAGGCGAGCCTGCTCTCTGCAGTCCTAGACCCAGAAACGGGGTGATGAGGCATACCAAGCCAGTCAGGATGATGGCCCAGTCTTTGGGCTCCCCGGAGACCCGCTTGGAGGGGGCAGCTGACACATCTGGACAGGACAAAATAGATGTCATTCTGCCATCTATCGAGACTTCCAAGGTCCGCCTAGAAATGAAGGTGGATGCTGTGGCAGTGGAAATTAATCTGCTCTGGCATGATCATAAGCTCTCGGCACAGGTCACTCTCACTGAGAAGGCACTCGCTGATCTTCAGCCTCAAGCCTCTCACTTTCAACAGCAACTATGGGACCTCATGGAGAAGGTGAACTTCCTGGAAATGAGAGCTGAAGACGCAGAGGGGAGAGCTAGGTGCAGCAATAGCCACATTATAGGCCTCCCAAAGGGCTGCTAGGGATCCAACACGGTGGACCATCTGGAACAATGGTTTAAAGAGCTGGTCCCGACCGAAGAACTCACCCCCTTCATCTCCATCGAGAGAGCCCATCGGGTCCCAACGCGGCGCCCTCCCCCTTGGCCCACACTGCGCCCCATCATGGCCAAGCTCTTGCACTTCAAAGACTGCAATACAATCCTTAAGGCGACCAGCCGGCCAAGCCCCATTCTTCAAGACAATCATCAGATTCTCCTGTTTCCAGATTATACCCTGGCAGTCCAGCACCAAGGAGCCTCTTTTTTTGGGCGTGAAACGCAAACTAAAAACCTAGGGCTGCAGTATGTGCTTCTTTTCCCTTCCAAGGTGAAAGTGTTCCATGACAATGAGTCTTTGTACTATGCAGAACCATCTGAGACCTGGAATTGTCTGGAAGCCATGATGCCAGGCGAGACTGCACCAGAGGACAGACAGGGGTTCTCAGACGTGGCTGCCACCGCCGGGAGCGGAGCCGCCAACTCGGGAGAACATCAGCCCGGAGTATGCCTTTACCAACACAGGAATATGCCCTGGAGATGGCAGCGTCCCTCAGCGCAGCACAGGTGGACCATTCTTACTCCTCCTCAGCAGCCTCATAGGGTGGGAGCTCTTGTGGCTCTGCCCAATAAGCGGCGGGAGGGATCCCGCATGTGACCCCCTGTAAGAGAGTGCCCTCTTTTTGCATGGTTGCCCCAACTTTTTGCTAAACTGCATTGAAAACAAAACCCAATTGGCATTCTCTGGCCACAGGTCAGCCCCTTGTAAATGGTACCACAGGTACCAAGGGCACTGTGACCAGGGAAGGCCTCTAAGGGCTGCAGCACTTATTGTGCCACCCTTAGAGGCCCTGTACCTTTACACACAAACACACACACACACACACTGCCTTTGAGGGCTTTGTGTTTTGGTGCAGAACAAAGTGAAGAGTCGACATGGCACACATCCTTGAGTGCCATGCCTACAACCCACTGCCCTGGCATAGATCAGCCACCCCTCTAGCTGGGTGCACTATACCAGTGGTGAGGGTACAGGTGCATGAGCCCTGTACCCCTACAGTGTCTAAGCCAATTCTTAGACATTGTAAGTGCAGTAATACCATTAAGAGTATATGGTGCTGGGAGTTTGTCATTATGAACTCCACAGTACCGTAATGGCTTTACTGAAAACTAGGAAGTTAAGTATCAAATTTCTTAGCACATTAAACCCACACTGATGCCAGTGTGGGATTTAATGAAAAATGCACACAGAGGGCATCTTAGAGATGCCCTCTGAAAAACGACCTAACACTAGTGTCCAGGCTGAGTGGCTGCTCAACAGCTGCCACCCCCAGACCTGTTTCTGGACTCCTGGATTGAGAGCCTGCTGCTCTCGGGGGTCTGAAACAATGCACATGCTGGGACGAGGTGCCAAGCCTCCTCCCCCAGGATGGGCAGGGTCCACGAAGGGGAAGCTTCAAAGGCTTGCCGCCTTGTGATTCCAGCAACAGGCCCCCACCGGTTCCGACCCCCACTTTGGGCGGGAGAATCGGCGGGAAAACCAAGTGAGGAAGGGAGGTGTGCCCACCTTTGCTAACCCCACCCCTCAGGTGGGGGAGGCGAGGTGAAGCACAACTCTCAGTCCCCGCCATTTGCAGATGGGGGGACCCAGCCAACCAGAGTGAGGCATATGCCCCCCTCCCACTGGAGGGGGGCATAATAAGGGCTGTACCCACCCCAAGGAAGGGACCCATTGGTCCCAACCTTTACTTACCTGTAACACCCTTAAATCTAGTATTTAGGGGCACCCCTGAACCTTGCCTCCTCAGACAAGATTCCCGCAACCTAAGAAGAAGAAGGACGAAAGAAGACGCCTGCTGAGGACAAAGAAACCCGACATCTGGAACCACCACTGCACCCGATGCCTACGGCCGGAATCCGTGTGGCCCACTGGTGCCATTGAGGTCCTCCAGCACTCCAGAGTCCGAGTCCACCGTGGGTTGACCCCTCCAGGACTCCCCGACGCTGCCTGCAGCCTCTGCACGGAGACCCGCCCCCCCAACCGCGAGTGGCCCGGTATGGTGAAATCCGACCTCAAAAGCCACCTCTGCATCAAGCCGCCCTGCGCCCTGGAGAAGAGAACCCAAGGTGCACCTACGTCCCTGAGCCCTCCAATTTACCTGCCCAGCTGTTGGTTCCTCCCGGAAGTCTTCCTGGACCGAGCCTGCAGCTAAAAACCAAAACCGGCAATTCCCATTGAAAACAACAGGGCACCCGACGCCAAAACAGCTCCCTGCAACCAGCCGCCCCTACGCAGCTGCCGTCTTGGATGAGCTATTGAAAATGTTTCTGGACCCAGTCTAGTGCCTGGGGTATTCAGAACGCGAGGAATCAGGAGGTAGAAGTATCCATCAAAATATCCTGTTTAAATTCCAAGCCAAACAGATCTTGAAGAGTGATTTCTTCTCCTTCTGAGCGGTAAGAATTATGGCTGAACGTTTTCTCACTCTGAAGAACAAATACCCAGAAATCACTCACTTTGATCGATGGGATGAAGCTGAATATGGCGTTACCCAGTAGTAATCCTGAAGTTCTGAATTAATTGGAGTACATAGATCAGAGCTCTGTCTTGGGACTCCCTCACACTCAACATGCATTTCCCTGTAGGGAAATGAGAGTGCTTGGTACATTAACTTGATTATTTAAAGCTTGGGTGGTTTTCAACAAGGTGAATGCACTACTAAATAAAGAGTTCCTCCACCTGTGGCCGTTTTAACAATGTTCAATGACAATTTAAACTACTGAGGATTCCCCGCTGACTATAGGGAATAAATCAAGCATGGGATCAATGGACGATCCAGTGTTGGAGAGTAGTCAGCACCCAAAGGAAGAGGTGAAGGTAGCAAAACGAGGATGCATGAACAGTACACAAGAGCAACTAAATTCACATAGGAACGAGTTTATTGATGGGGGTGTGGGTGGGAGAGTCCCTTCAGAACTTCTTCACTATGTAGGGGAGGCAAATCAATGGATGACGAGATGGGGGCTACAGGACCTGGATTGAGGTGGGGGTCGACATTTTCTAAGTGCAGCAGAAGAAGGCCAGTCTCCTGGTCTTCTCCTTCCTACACTTTCTGGCTTCCTGCATGGTGATACTGCTGCTGCAAGGTTTGCACTGCCATAGGAGAGCTTCATCCTGATTGCCCAGCATGGCCGGATGCTTGAGTGTATTACAAGAGAATGATGTGACATAACTTAATGCTGATGCTGACAGGTAGAGGAAGAGGAAGATTCACTTACAAAGTAGCCCATAATATGTTTTAGTTAGGTCTGTTGTGTTCCTAAGTGCTATTAGTGTATTTGGAGGAAAAAGCAAACCTTGTTTCTAAGGAAGAGATATTTTTTTCTTGCGGCAGGTTCATGTCAAGATTTCAGTCTCCAAAGGCATTAAATTTGTGGGGTATCCTGGAAAGCACCACTTGATAAGAAAGATGTGTGTGGCACCAAGTGAGACGAAGCCCACCTCCCTGGTTTTATCCTTCAGTGAACTAGGACAAACTAGCATTACAGGTAACATTGGCACACTATACTTCCTAAACGTAATCATTTTTTTGTATCCACATTAATTTGACAAAGTATTATGGGTTAGTGCCAGCTTATTCAACATTGTAGAGCAACAATTACGTGCCTAAAAGCGCCAACTAAGCACACATTGTATATGGTGACTGAATTTACCCCTCCTGTGATTTTTACCTCAGACCCATTTCCTGTTTCAGCCTCATTGAAGGTTGTCCTTTTCTTCCTATTAAGTAATTTGGGGTGGATTTGGACATAGTGGGGAGGTGCTGGGCTTGGGATAGGAGTCTTAAAAATAAAAATGCAGCAGGGACACTGGTGTGGAAGTGAATGGCACAGCTTCCCATGTTACGCTATGTCCTTCCACTGTGGTGATTCTGTTCTGTCCCTTTATCTAACAAAGAGAAGAGCAAGGACAGATTGTGGGTGAACTCTTAACGCTCTTAATCCTTTGAAAGTCAGTGTTCACAGTAAGCAGGAGACTAGGAGGATCTACTAGTGTCACGAGATATTGACGGCCTAAAAATGATAGACACAGCAGAATATGATGAAGGGAAGGCTTTTCAGAGACACTGTTACACACAGGTGGGTTACTCACCTAAAAATGTGACATTTAGCAATTAAAGTAAAGCACATCTTTTTAGGATTCGAATGCTGTGCATTATTCCGCCAAGTAGTGGCTGAGACCGAAATTTTCTCTTTTAGCCCCTTCTCTCTTTTTTGTGTGGGCATTGTCAAGTTGTTGACCATTTAGTGCTATGCCCCCCCCTTGTATGTGAAAAGTGTGTCCTGGAAGTGCATAGAGTGGTCACCATCGCCAGATTCTTTTTTCTGCTGTTGGGACTGGAAGCACAGCTGAGAGTTCTGGAGCTGAAAAGAAGAAAGGAAAGCTTTTCGCCAAGAAATCCAAGGAGTCACTGAAAAGTTGGAGGATTTCAACTGAACCCTTGATTGGCATTGAGAAAGATCAACAAGCCACCAAAGAAAGCCAAATTTTTCGGCAGGTTTTCAGAAGAATGCACATTCACCACATGGGTCAGAGGATGAGCATGGGCTATCGGCAACACCCCCTTTAGATTTTGCCCCAACTCACCATAAATTCACCCAGAAGGACAGCCACAATGTCTGCATATATTGTCCAGGGGCGGCTGGTGACATTTGATAGTGGTAGGGCGTAAAAGTTTTCTATGAGTGCCCGGAGGCGAGCGAGTGTAGCTAGCGAGTCCAGCCACCATATTGTGGGGTTCGGGGAGATTTGGGGGGGGAAAAGAGCAGGCAAATGGTGCATTTAAGTAAATTTGAGGAAGCAAGAGAGTTGATAAAGCAATTGTGAAAGTGTAGTTATGAAATAAATAAAGAGATTTCATATGATAATGATGTAGGTAGCTTAAAAAAGCATTTACCTTTAATTCCAGCCACATGCACATCATCTTTTTCCACTTAAACAAGCCTGTTTTGCTTTCAAGATGCCCGCACGTTCCCTTGTGTGCAAGGAATGGGTGCTTCTTTCTCGCTCATAGAATATAGATATCATCAGTCTAGTAGAGAGTGGTGGGTGAGAGGAGAGAGAATGTAGAGCCAGGAAAGGGGAGCTGGGTGGACAGAGACCTAGAAAGGTAGAGGGATGTGGGTGAGAGGAGAGAGTGTGCAGAGAAAGGAATGGGGAGCTGGGTGGACAGAGAGAAAAGACCACGATACTCAGAAGGGATTCATGAATCCAGAAATTCAAATTTGGTTCACCCGGACTAGCTGTGCAGCATTCACAAAGCCCAATACATTGGGGTCCTTGGACGCTTTGGGCTTCTAATTGTGTGGTTCAGAAACCAGCCCAACCGTAGCCCTGGCAGCCGTACCTCCCTCTGCTCGTTGATCCTGTGACCTCCCGGAGCTCAGGCTTCATGTGTTGTGAGCGGGGACGGTAGACTCAGACTCCTGGACTGATCCCCATGGTCCCAGTCATTCACCCCCCATGAGGGCCAGGCATCTTCCTCTCCACGCTACGTGGGGTTCGCCAGCCAGCCCCCTGTGTGATAGTAGACTGCAAAGCCCCAGGTAAGAGGTCTTCGATAATCGCTAGGCGACCATTCCGCCTCCTTCCACAAACTGCAGCATGCGAGCGGGGTCGGTGCAATGTATTGATCCCGCAGAGGAAGGGTCTCTCGTATATAGCTGACGGCTGTGGACAATGGCAGCAGACAAAAAAACACCAGACTAGAATATATGTAAACGAAATGCGTAATTTAAAAGGTCCACATTTAGGATGGTTATGGTATACCTGTTTGTTTTTGTGATTACTAAGTTCTACAACTATTGTGCACGTCTCTGTGCTAATATTTGTTATTTATTAAAAGTTCTGTAAAACTCTAAATTACTTTGTCCAGTTACCGCTGAGTACTAATGAGAAGGTAAAATGGTGAGACAGATAGGGTGATGTTATGTGGTACACAGCGGCCAAGGCCTAAAATGAATGGTTGCAAGACCCATCCTAGTAACGTCTGAAGGACAGTAGCAGTTCAAGATACTAAGGTCTTGGACAGGAAGGAAGAAATAACTATACTACTTAGATCACGACTGGGCTGTGTGCAGATGAAAATGAGAGCTGGTTTTTAGGCCTCTAATTAGAAGCTGGTCTCCTGGTGCAGATAGTTCTGTCTGGTGCAGTTCCGAGCCGCCATTTCAGAAGCTCGCTACACTGATAATATCCACGGTCACGGGGGGCATGGTTTTGTTTTTATAACTTCCAAGAAGGCTGTTTAATACCGAGTAGGCACGCGCTGCCCTTTTGATTCTAGCCACTTTCATCAGATGTGTGATACCATCCCCGGGACTGAACTGGACAAAAAGCTTCTGAAAGGCAGACAAGTGTTTAAATAAAATCCTCCTCGCTGAGATAAGGCCTGCTGTCTGTGCCATTCAACCTTGCCCTGATAGTCCTTTATGGGTCTGTCATTTTCAATCAGCAGAGAGTACATGTGATCAGTATATCAGATACACTTCTCAATGGCTTTTCCTTACCGCAGGATTCCCAAACCTGTCCCTCCCTCCCGTCCCTCCCTTCTCATCATTCCACGTATAATCTTGATAAGACAGAGATATATCATAGGCAGCTGTGTACGGCCGGCCTCGCGCTACAACTAATTCGTTCAGGAAAAAATTAAATCAGGAGGTAAATTATTTCATGATTGTTCATTCCCAACAGAGTTGGGCAGCATTCTGTAGAAAATATCTAATAATTGGTTTCAGCCCGTGTCAGACACATGCAATTCCCCTCACTAATGGCAGTGTGAGGTAGCAGCAGGCCTCGGGGGTCAGCGCGAGCCTGGAAATAGCTTAGTGGTCGGCGCAGCCCTGGAGAGGCCGCACACATAGGAAATGAAGTGGCAGTAAGTGCAATCCATAGGGGAAATGCGCTTCACTTGGAGTTTAATATATCAGCGCGGGGCCTGGCAGCACGCCATGAAACAATTGTTTACCTTTTTTGTCAACATCTGCATCTGCTCTGTTTCGTAAACGGCACTTACCTCTCAGTCGGTAAACGCTGGAATCAATAACAACTGTTCAGGGATTTTCTCCCCACCCCGTATTCTGTCACAAATGCACGCTGCCAACAATGTTTGCCTTAGATTAGCGACAAATCGAGCGGGTCAAAGGATTTTTTTTTGGGAGGGATAGGGTGGAAAGGGTCGTTTTGGGGGTTCTCGAGTGTACTGTAATTGTAAGTGTATGACTCAAATGGGTTTTGTAACCCTTCCAAATTAAACTGTTATAAAAATGTCCAGCGAGCAGTAATGAAGTTGAGCCTGTACAATTATTGTTAGCGCCTCGTCTAGAAACTGCTGGCACTAGGCATAATCATTTCATTTGGAGTAACAGCGAGCCTCGCAGCTGGTGGGGAAGAATATTGTTGCCTTTTCCCGTGTCCCATGACTATACCGCGAAAACATTTTCAACATATTCTTGCATAAGAAATGCATAGCGTAACCTAACAAATAGTACACATGTAAACTGTAATACATTCCTGTCAGAAAGGACTATTGTAGTTCACTTATCCCTTAAAATTTAATATCAGTCGGAATTTATAAACACAAGGCTGTTAATCAGTGGCGGCTCGCGGGGGGGCAAGGGGGGGTGTCGCGCGGGGGTGGGGGGAGTTAAGTTTTAAAATAATTAAAAGAAATCCTTAATCCTACCTGAGCAGCAGGTCTGCCGTCCGCGCTGCCTCGGGTCCGTTGGCGCTACAGCCCCTCTCAGCCAATCCTGGCGCTGCCAGCAGCGCCAGGATTGGGTTAGGGCACGGTTAGTACTCGCCCGCCTGCCCATTAGGAGACCGAGGTTTGAGCCTTTGCTCAACCCTCGCTCTCCTAATGGGCATGCGCAAGCCAGTGCAAACACAAGTGCGCATGACTGGGCACGGCGCGAAAATTCGCTGCCCTTCCCCACTCATGCGCACTTGTGCTGCTGCCTGTTGCCCCTGGTCCGTCTGACAATCATGTCAGTCAACATGACGCCGGACCGCCCACCCCCTTCAGACTCTGAAGGGGGTGGGCGGTCTGACGTCATGCTGACTGACATGATTGTCAGTTCTCCCTCGGCGTCTTTGAACTTAAGTAAACTGATTCAGTTTACTTAAGTTCAAAGACGGCGAGGGAGCTGCGGGCGGGGGGGCTACGCCCGAATGGACGCACCGCGCCTGATATTGTCACCTGAAGGACCACAAGGCGGAGGGGTGCGATACATGTTCCGTATTAAAGGCTAAATCCTTGACGGCAAAAGAAAAACAGAGGTAGGCACACTACGCTATGGTGCAAATGCAACACAAATAAGATCTGTAGTTGTCAAGCAACGAAGAAAAACTTGAAGAAATCCAACATGCACAAGGGGAAGGTTCCAAAGCTGATGAAGTCTTCGAGGTTGAGCGATAAAAGACTCTCATCGAAAGAGACCAATACCAAGAAATGCTTTGTAACTCTGCATGGGCACAGGTTGCAGAGCTGAAATCGGGCTCAAAGCTTAAAAAGACACCCTGGACACTGGGGAGAGGAGTTGGCCTAACGGCTAGGGCAGTCGACCTCGAATCTGGGGACTTGGGTTCGAGTCTCGGCAATGACGCTGAACATCCTGTGATTCTGGGCAAATCACTTAATCTCCCCCTGCCTAACAAAAATGAATGTGTCCTCATGTAATGCAACTGGTGCTATGTAAAGCGCTCTGATACCCGATACCTTCGGGTCAAGTCCGCGCTATATAAAACACCGTAAAAAAAAAAAACAGTGCCAACTGAAGGAAAGCAAAGGCATAAAGAGCTCCACAGGTCTATAAACAAAAACACATCCTCAGAAGCAAAACCTTGGAACTGGCCTCAACTCTGAAAGGTAACCAAGAGAGCGGGAGGGATAAGGAGTCCAACAAAAAGGAGACTTCGATGCTAAAAGGAAAATCTCTGACGCCAAACAAAAGGCAGTCTACAATGAAAGGAAGAAATAGCACCAAGTCTGAAATAGAGGCCATACTGAGAAGGAAGAAGGCATTTGATGACTCCTAGAAAACCTTTCAAATCTCTCACAAACCAACGAGGGAAAAGGCCAATGAAGAAGAACCCACAGAACTGGAGCACTCAACCACACCAGAGCCCTAGCAAAAAGCAGAGTAGAGTTCTTCAAATACGAAGAGGATTTAGAGGAGGGGCAGTTCGATTAGAAATATTTCCTGGGAGTGTAGGCTACAAAAGAGTGGCATGACCTCTACATGGATTCTTATGACAAAGGTGTTGACTCCTCACCTTCCAAAAGCATCGCCACCAGATGACATTGCTGTTTAAAATGCCCTAAAAAAAGGGCAGTAGACACTTATTGGGTACAGCTGGAAGAGGAACAGGCACAACCCTACTACCTTCATAAAATATGAATAGGCAATTGCGTATGCTGCTCAGCAATGCTGGGAACCTTCAGAGAGCCAGTTCCAGCAGCATTTTACCTGGGACCCCCCAGGAGACTCCCTCGTGGTCACTACCAAACGTAAGAAACAAGTATAGTTCTCCAGTATTGGAATCTTTCATAGATTCACATGCTTGAATCATTCCCCTTCGTCGAGATGGGAGTCCCCGGTATTATTAAAATAATTGTCCTATTAGACATAGAACATATGGCTCTAGGCCTTAAAATCTTTTATAACATATCCCTGTCCTTTAGTAAAAAAGGACCAAACTTAAAACTTAACCAATCAGAAGAGACCACCCTGTAGAACCTTCCTGAGAGAAACTCCAGTCCCTCAGATTTTCTAAGCACAAGTGCGCATAAATAGAAAAAACTGAGATAATTAAGTGAGCCTTCTCCAGGGGAGGCGGGCGGGTCGCCTGTGAATCTATGAAAGATTCCAATACTGGAGAACTATAGTTACAGGTAAGTAACTTGTTTCTTACTCCAGTATTGGAACTTTCATAGATTCACATGCTTGAATCAGAATAGATAGCAGTGAGTAACACATTTTCATGCCATATAACAACTACGGAAAGGCATGCATGAAAGCATTGTCCGTATACCTTAATATACTCATATAAATGCATAAGCAAAACTATCCAAAGTATACCTGTTTACCATAAACCATTGAAAATGTGAGACAGTACAGGATGGTGGGAAAGAACCAAAGAAGAAGGCTCACCTTATTGAAAGAGATGTCTGAGAACCGCTTGTCCTACTGCCGCATCTCCCTTATTCCGAGCATCCAAGCAGTAATGCCTGGTGAATGTGTGCGGCGTCCTCCAAGTTGCTGCTCTACAAATGTCAGGCAGGGATACACCTGCAAATAGTGCTGTAGATGTGGATATCGCTCTTGTAGAGTGGGCACGAACTCTTGACGTCAGAGGATGGTCCGCTTGTTGTTGACAGAATACAATTGCAGTTGAAATCCATCTGGAAATGCTCTGTTTAGTGATAGGGAAACCTTTTGTAGGTGCACTGTACGCAATAAGGAGTTGATTTGACTTGCGAAATGACTTCGTCCTGTTCAAGTAAAATTTTAGGCACCTTTTAACATCTAGAGAGTGCAGAGCACGCTCCGCTGCAGTCTGCGGATTTGGGAAGAATGATTTCAAAACAATTGGTTCGTTAAGGTGGAATTCTGAAGGAACCTTAGGGATGAATTTAGGGTTCGTTCGTAGAATAACTTTGTTGTGCTGACGTTTTTCAATTGAATTTGCTGCGATAGAAATGCCGGAAAAGGACACGGGTCCATTCTGAGATGTGGTTAACGGTTCCACATCACTAGCGTTGTTTGGGCTTTACTCTTGCCTGACAGCTTGTCGCAGAAAAATACTACTCCATAAAAAAATAATTTCTGTCTACAAGGGACTACACATAAGATATTTGATATATACAGCTTGTGGTTCTTCCCCCTCCTTTATCTTCAACTATCTACACAGAATTTGAATAACTCTTCTCCAGAGGCGCTCTACTCCTTTTTGGATGCCCTGAAGAAGCCCGCCACGGGTGAAACGCGTTGGCTGTATTTGGCTTTCAATTACAAAATCAGAAATAAAGGATTGAATACTCTAAGATTTCCTCTCGTTCTATGTGTATATGCCCAGCATTTGTGCTTTCAATTTTTGAAAGTTTGTCCATGTTGCCTCTCAGAGCTTTTCTTTCATGTTTAAATATTTGTGGTTGTATGGTGGCAATCCATAATTTGAGGTGGGCAATGGCAAACTAGTTTCTGTGCTTCTCAACCTATTTTTGCACTACACGAGATAGTAAGTTTCCCTGGCCATCATTGTTTGCTCAAATTGTAAGAAAGGTTCTTGAGTAGTGAAAGCCTGAAGTTCTCCAACCCTTCTCCCTGATGTGAGAGCTAGGAGGAGAGCCACTTTCCAGGATAGGAACTTCATGTCCGTCTTGTGAATAGGTTCAAATGGGTGTTTCATTAGTTGACTGAGCACCGTATTTAGTTGCCATGCAGGAGGAGGTGCCCTTTTTGGAGGGAACATTCTAAACAACCCCTTGAGAAACTGTTTTACTAGCCTGCAGGACCATAGAGATGGAGCCTTAGCTAATCTGCGGAATCTGGAAATGGCAGTTAAATGAACTTTAATTGGCGCATGGGCCAAACCTGAGCGAGCCAAGAGAAGTAGATAGGGTAAAACTTCCTCAGGAGATGAATGGAGAGGATTGACTTTAGACGATGTACATCACGTGCAAATCTCTTCCATTTAAGCGAGTAAGTCCTGTTAGTGCTGTCTGCTCTTGCTTTAGCCAGCACCTGTCTGCACTCCTGTGGGATCTTTAGGTGTTGAAATTCTCGGAACTCAGGAGCCAGGCTGACAATTTCAGAGAACTGGGGTTCGGATGGCATACTTGTCCCTGGTTCATTGTCAAAAGAGACGGAAATGGTCTGAGGTGGATCGGAGACTTGACTGAAAGTAGGTGAAGTTCTGTGTACCAGTGCTGGCGAGGCCAGGCTGGAGCTATCAGAATGATCTTGCAGGGTTCTGTCTTTATCTTCTTTAACACTCGCGGAAGGATAGGAAAGGGGGGAAAAGCTTAAGCAAATATGCCGGACCAAGCTATTGAAAAGGCATTCCCCCATGAACCCTGATGGTGATGCCAACTTGCGAAGTACCCGCATTTCGCGTTCTATGGAGATGCGAACAGATTTATGTTTGGCTTGCCCCATTGGGAGAAAATGTTGTCTAGAGTATGCTGGTCCAGTTCCCACTCATGGCAAGTAGTCTTTAGTCTGCTCAACGTGTCCGCTATGACATTTTGTTTTCCTGGGACGTACTCCGCTGATACATGCACTTTGTGACGAATCGCCCAGCGCCATATGAGTTGGGCTTCCTGAGAGAGCAGGAGAGATCTTGTTCCTCCCTGTTTGTTGAGGTAGTGCATTGTCGTGGTGTTGTCCGTCCTGACAAGCACCGATGCGTTTTGTATTTTTGGTAGAAAAGCTTGGAACGCTAGGTAAACTGCTCTTAACTCGAGAAGATTGATATGAAGATCCCTGTGGGAAGGCGGCCATCTTCCGCTGACCTGCAAGTCTTGCAGGAAAGCTCCCCAGCCCTCTCGAGATGCATCCGTAGTAATCACGAGAGGAACAGCCTGCGATAGGAACAGCAGACCCTGCGATAATTGGTGAGGTTGCGTCCACCAGTCCAAGGCCGCTATCATGGGAGGAGTGATTCGGATCAGGTCGTCGAATGAGCCCTCTATCTGCACCCATTGTTCATTTAAAGCTTCCTGAAGAGGACGCATTTGGAGACGACAATGAGGTATGAGGGGGATACAAGAAGACATCATTCCTAGGAGAGATTTGAAAAGGCGTACGGAAATGGACTTTCTTTTTTGGACCCTCTTTGCCAAGGATATTAACCTTTGTTGTCTCTCCAGAGTAGGATAAGCCTTGTTCTCAATGGTGTCCAGGATAGCTCCTAGAAACACCAGTCGACAGGATGGTTGAAGAACCGATTTTTTTACATTTAAAGTGAGGCCCAAGTTCTTGAAGAGTTGCAGACAGGCTTTGGTGGACGCTTTTGCTGCTTCGTACGTGGGGGCTTTGAGAAGTCAGTCGTCCAGGTATGGGAAAATTTGATGATGTTGTTGTCTTAGAAATGCTGCGACTGGTGCTAAACATTTCGTGAAAATGCGGGGAGCGGATTTTAGTCCGGAAGGTAAGACGCAGAATAGGAAGTGACTGTCGGCCACCGTGAATCTTAGAAACTTCTTGTGCTTTCGGCGTATGGGTATATAAAAATATGCGTATAAATCACAAGGGGGGCTGGAGGAGTTTTAGGGACCTGCAGGGACTGACTCCCCACCAGAACTATATCACACACAAAAGAAGCCCTGGGTCCGAAAACTAGCAATTGGAGGTCAAAATGTGACTGTAAGAGTGAGAATCTAAAGAAGGGATATCCCTTTTAAAGGACAGTTCCCCTCACACACCAGAGGTGTCATGCTTCATCATAGGGGTACCTCCTCGCGTGAGGAACCTAGTCCTCACGCGGGCTACAACCCCCTCTCTGCGAGGGAGGAGCTCAGGGATGTTTTATAATTTGAGGAGTGGGGTCTTCTATGACCCTATGAGAGCTAGGTGTGGATGAACTAGAGTGCAGTGCTATAATATAAGTGAGTATAAAACTAACTACGGGGTCAGCTATGTAGAAACTTTAATACAGCTGCCTGGTGTTAGGATTAAAAAAGCAAGAAAAACGCTTGTGAACACAGAGGTCAAAATTCAAGACCTGTGTGTTAGTACATGACCAACATGTATGCGAGATCCAGCGACGCCATGTAATCGTTTCTGTTAAGGAGGTGAAGCACATCTTGAATAGAGATCATACGGAACGATTGTTTTTTGAGGAATTTGTTTAAGTTCCGCAAATCCAACATCGGTCTCCAGTTTTTTAGCTTCTTTCGTATCAAGAAGAAACGGGAGTAGAAACCCTTCCCTCTCTGATTGAGGGGAACTCGCTCTATTGCTCCTTTCTGCAACATGTTGGTAACTTCCATCTTTAAGAGATGTAGATGCTTTTGGAAGCGAGGCAGAGGAGGAGTTGTTGGAGGGATCTCTACAAATTCCAAGGAATGGCCGAATTGGATTATGTTTAGGACCCATTGGTCCGAAGTTATGTCCCGCCACTGCTGTAAATAACGGGATATTTTGCCGCCCACCGGGGATGTAATTGGTGGGATAGAGGCCGAAAGCTGGGAAAGGTCATTGGCGGCGACCGGTCTCCTTACCCTGGCGTCCCGATTTTCCTCAAAAAGAAGCTTTGTTGGAGGCTGCCGCAGGTGGCTGGCGGCTAGTATACTGGTGCCTGTATTGTTGAGCGGTAGCAGGATATGCTGAATAGCGAGATTGTTGTTATCCTGATCTGTAAGATTGGTAACCTCTTCCTCGTGAGCTACGAAAAGGAGTCTTAGCCGTATCTGTGTCTTTGTCGATAGCTTGTAAGGCTTGTAAGGCTTGGTCAACGTGGCTGCCAAATAATTCTTCACCATTATAAGGAAGGTCAAGAATCTTTGTACCTCAGGCCTGAATGTGGTAGCTTTGAGCCAGCCTTGACGCCTCAAGACGGCCGCTCCCGCTAGCTGCCTGAAACCAGTGGATGCTCCATCCATAGAGCAGTCTATCACTTCAGAGGCAATCCGTTCGCTCTCAAGAAGGATTCTCTTAGCTTCCTTCTTGTCATCTGGTGGAAGTTTATCCAAGAATGGTGACAAGTCCAACCACATCTGCCTATTATAACGGCCCAGTAGAGCCAGAGAATTCGCTGCCCGTACTGTCAGAGCTGACATTGTTGAAAAACGCTTCCCGATGTTGTCAAGCTTTCTTCCTTCTTTATCAGGAGGAGCAGTCAGGGGAGCTGAAGGATTTTTAGAGCGTCGCTGTGCTGCTTGCGAGATCACAGAATCTGCTTTTGGATGACCTATTAAGCAAGCTGGAGCATCATCCGGAGCTTTATATTTTTTGTCCAGTCTTGGCAACACGGGTGGAACAGTTGCTGGATTCTCCATTATTCTCAGCCCCTCCTTCCATATGTAATCAATAATGGGTGTAGATCTCACTGATTTCTTATAAGGCTCTTTAAAGTCATACAGAAAACAGTCCTGCTGATGCATAGGCATCGGTAAATCAGAGCGCTTAGCCGCTCTCTCCAGAAGGTTGTGGAAGCCCCCAATATCTTCCGGAGGTGAATCCACTTGTGGGGGAGATGGAGATGCTGGAGTGGGAATGATGTAGGAATCCCATTTATCCTGTCGAATCTCTCCTTGTTCTCTCTCTACTTCCTCATCAGAGGATGTCAACTGATGGACAGGAGCAACTTGAGTAGGAGGCTGAAACCTAGGAGACTGTTGGAGAAGAGGGGAGCAAACCTGTATTTGTGGACAAACAGGCAGAGAAGGGGGAGGAGGCGGAGCCTGTTGGATGTTCTGCTCTGGCGGAAATCTCCTCTTATAGTCCGCCAGCATAAATTGCAGGTCTGTCATAAGACTTGAAGGGAGGTACATCATCTCCTGTTGGTGATATTGCTGCTGCGGATGGTAATATTGACGTCCATAACCATCATCTTCATCAATATCCTCCTGATATTTGACATGAAGGTCCAATGGGCTCAAAGCTGCCCCAAAGACACTATTATCGTCAGACCCCTCGTCTTCATCTTCTTCTAAGAACTGAGGTGACAAAAGAGCCTGCACCTGACTAGGTGAGGTTACAGCTGGTGTTAACTGTATTTTTGAAATTTTATGTTTTTCCCTCCTCGTCGACGGTGTCGTCGACGAGCTCGTCGACGGTGTCGTCGACGAGCCCGTCGACGTATTCGTCACCGCTGAAATCACCTTCATCGACGAAGGCTGCTTTTCTAGCTCCGTCGACGGAATTGTCGTCAACAGCACACAGCCGGAGACAGGGATTTTCATCGACGGTAACGCCAATGACACTTCCGCCGTCGACGCGGGTTCTCTCGTGGACGCCGTCGTCGACGAGGTCTCTTCGACGGGAGCTGTCGTTGACGGATGGGTCATCGTCGGAAGTTGACCCCTCGACGACGATGAAGACTTCGAAGACACGATTTGCTTCGTCGACGATAAAGGTACATTACCCATCGACAATGTTGTCGTCGACGAGGACATCGACGCCGCAGATACAGTCACGGTGTTGACTGAAGACACCATCGTAGTGACCAGAATCACCTCAGGTGAGGATTTTCTCGTCAACGGTGGTGTCGTCGACGAGCTGCTCAACGCCGGAGCTGAAGTAGGTTTTTTTAAGGTATGCTTCAGTTTCAAAGGTGGTGTTGAAGGTTCTGAAGCTGTTTTTTTATATTTAAAGCCTTCCTTTCTTCATGGGAAGCTTTGCTGGCAGATCCAGTCTCTTTCTGAGTGGACTCAACAGACTTTTTTGACGCTTTTTTAGGTGGCTGTGACGATGAGCCAGCAGGGTCATCCAAAGGTCGTTTCTGAGGCGTTCTTGAGGAAGATTTAGAAGATGTATCACTCTCCTCATCAGAGACCACAGTGTCCCTGTTTTTAAGCCTCTGAAGCCACAAGAGAAGCCTTCCTTCTCTGTCTTTAAGAGTCTTTGTAGAAAAGGTGCGACATACCTTGCACTCCTTTGGTTTGTGGTCAGGGTACAAACAGTATAAGCAGTCCTTGTGCTTATCATCAATATGCAGCCTTTTCTTCCTGCATGTTCCACAGGCTCTGAATAGACCTTTTTTAGGTGTCTCTGACAAGGTGGACGTCAGTTTGACTCACCTTAAAAATCCACTGAATTGGTAGTTAAGCTGAAAGGGTGAAAAAACACTCCAAATCTTGAAAAATAGAAGAAAACTGAGCAGAGCTCAGTGGAGACTACCTTAGCACGACGTGCGGTAGAAAATCTGAGGGACTGGAGCTTCTCTCAGGAAGGTTCTACAGGGTGGTCTCTTCTGATTGGTTAAGTTTTAAGTTTGGTCCTTTTTTACTAAAGGACAGGGATAAGTTATAAAAGATTTTAAGGCCTAGAGCCTTATGTTCTATGTCTAATAGGACAATTATTTTAATAATACCGGGGACTCCCATCTCGACGACGGGGAATGATTCAAGCATGTGTATCTAAGAAAGTTCCAATCCTGGAGTAAAAGGGCAAATGCACCATGTGGCCCTGTCCTCGTAAAGGGAACAAACGAGTGGACATCGTAGGTCGCAAGATGGAAAGATCAGTAGCAAAACAGTGGTGCATTGCCAGCTCTGTAACAGGAGTGGCCATCCACAAATGGACAAAATTGAGGATCTAATGCAGCAACTCCTTGAGCAGTACAGATAGAGGGCAAATGGTGTCATTCATTAAGGCAAAACCATTGCCAATACTTGCCTAAAGCCAACACTTGATGCAGTGGACATAGCTAGCAGACAGCTGTGTGCGGCCGCCATTCTAGTAATACATGCCTGACTAAGGGTATCAGGTTTTAAACAAGAGGTGCAAGCCCCTGTCATAAACATGTCCTTTACAGGGAAGAGTCTTCTGTATGTAGTGAGGATGATTCACTACAACATATAAAGAAGGACAACAAGACCACTAAGGCAAAGGGGGTCTTACAGTTCAGAGGTCTTTTTCGAGAAGGGCTTGCACCCAGGAAAAGAGCACCCACAAGTAGAGGTTCACAACCCTCCACATTGCAAAGCAGCACATTATGTGCATCATCACAGGAGCATTACCCCTCAACATCAAGACAAATCATTTGAGGGAGAACCAGGGGAAGAAGAACTCTCCCACGGGATCGGAAGCTCTAACAAATGACTTACCAACAGGGGTCCTCCTACACAATACACCTGTAGGAGGCAAAATTGTGGATTTACCCAGGAGTGGAAGAAAATCACTTTCGACAAATGGATATTAAACATTATCCAACTTGGTTATTGCAAAGCACTCTTAAGAAAACCCCCATCATGAAACCAAAAATAAAGATTTGCAGCAAAGAAGAACTGCTGCATCTATCCCATGAGCTCATAGAGCTCTTAAAAGGAAGGCAACAGAAAGGATGCCCATAAAGAAAAGAACTAAGAAGTCTAGTACATTTACTTTCTCATGCCAAAACTGGACAAAACATTCAGACCCATACTAGACCTACGGGTGCCAAATATATTTATAAAGACACAAAGATAAATGACAGTAAAGGAAGCCATCCTATGCCTGAAAAGAGAGGCTTCTATGGGAACTATAGACATCAAGGTCGCGTACTAGAATAAAGCAATGAACAGGGGGCACAGGAAGATCCTCCGGTTCATCATAGAGAAGGTGCATTACGAGATCAAGTTTCCACCTTTTGGAATACAGTCTCCTCCAAGTGTTTTCACAAAGTGTCTTGCTGTAGTAGCAGCACACCTGTGGATGCAGGGAATACATGTATACCTTTACTTAAATAATTGGCTGGTTGAAGGCGAAATCGTTCAGTGCCAGGAGAACATATAGGTAGTGATAAAGACACTCCACAAACTAGGCTTCTCCCTCAACTTTAGAGAAATCATCGCCAATTACACAAAGGGAAAAGACGTTTCAAGGAGGAGCAAGACTAAATTTGTTGGAGGCCAAAGCTTTCCATTGAAAAATAGACCAGCCACTGACCGAGTAAACTTGCCTCTACCAGAAGGGTTAATGTCTGACAAGAAGAACAGTTACGAAACTAATTAGCTTGGTGGCATCCCTGTAGGAAAGTGGATTATTATGTTATGAGGCTGTGAGACATGTAATAATGTGACAAAATCTCTATCTATATTTATAAATGTATGAGTGTGTGTAAAAGCTAGTCTAGAAAAGAGAGAATGGACTGAAAGGGAAAATTCTGGACCTAACCACTAGATAGCGGAATAATGTGAATCCAGAAAATTCTTCAAGATGCAAAACTACTCATGAAGGTGAGTATTCATTTAGGTTTCTAGCATTATAGGATTTCAGAGTCAAATTAAGGGTACAGTGGTGCAGATTCTGACAGACATCACATCCATGTTTTACCTAAACAAACAAGGGGGTGTGAAATTACGTCCTCGGTACAAAGCCAATTTACAACAACCTCAATTAAAAGTATATGACTTGCCAGAAAAACAAAATGTTTTGGCAGAGAGGTTAAGTAAATGTGAGGACCCCTGCTGAGACTGGGACTAGACCAACAAGGAGAGCTTGTTCTTTGCAAGGGTTTTCAGGAGGGCGATGTAGCATACACAAGGTAGAAGCTGAAAGATTGGAAGGAGAAAGACAAGACAGAAGCTGAAGATCGGAGCAGGTTCAAATGAACTGGGATCAGGAGACTGGATATGATCTGGGTAATGCCTGTAAAGACGAAACTAGAAAGACAAGCATATTCTGTAAAACAAATAATAGGAAGGCAATAAGAAAGCACAAAGCAACAGATCAGTAGACATATTATCATAGATGATAGCTTGTATACTCCATGGAAAGTGAACTGTCTGTAACAGGAAAAAATCCAGCAATAAGGCAGGGAGCAGTTAATCTCATAGAATCGTGGAAGACACTCCATAGCTCTTATGGAAGAAGAGCTCTGATTGAGTCTCCGTGCAAGAGGCACTAAGCCTCAGAGCGCACTACGACCCTCTGGAACAACAACTAACATTTCAACATAAACACAAAACAGGACACCCTGCCCAGTCGGGATTTAGAGCCACATATAGCACTGAGACGGCCCTTGTTGAGATATCAGAGGCCATAAGAGAATGTTTGGATGCAGGTGGCAGAGTAGCTCTGATTTTATTGGATCTCTCCGCCGCCTTCAATACGGTGCCCCACTGTCAACTTCTTGCCCATCTCGCAAGCATTGGCGTATCAGGCTTGGCATGGGATTGGCTCAAATCCTTCTTAGAGGATAGATCACAGCAGGTATGGCTGCCTCCTTTTTCCTCGGCCCCAAGAAAGGTGACCACGGGAGTTCCGCAGGGCTCCACTCTGAGTCCGCTTCTCTTCAATATATATGTTACTCCCTTGATCTATTTAGCGGAGAAGCTAGGAGCCAAGATCATAGCTTACGCAGATGATACGCAGCTCCTCTTTACTTGGGAGGAAAAGGACCTGTCTCCGGACCAAGCTAAGATCTGCCTTTCAGCTGTTTTTACATGGCTTGCGCAGGCCCAGCTCAAGTGCAACGAGGATAAGTCAGAGGTACTGTTGTATGGGTCGTCCCCCCCACATTTTAGGGAGGATCTTTGGCCCTCTGAGTATCCTCTGCCTCACTCTCTGGGCAACCCGGTTAAGAATCTGGGGGTCTGGTTTAGTGAGGACCTCCGGTTTCTCACGCAGATAAAAAAGCTGACCGGAGCGTGTTTCGGCATCCTGAAATCGCTCAGGAAGTTCTTTCCCCTTCTGCCTAGGCCTGCTAAGGAAATGGTGACACGTGCCCTTATTTTGTCACGCATAGACTATGCTAACGCATTGTACATTGGCCTGCCTGGATACCAGCTGAAAAAGCTGCAGACTATTCAAAACGCAGCTGCAAGAGTTCTGCTCGGCGTTTCTGGCAGATCGAGCTCCAAACAACATTTACGGGACCTTCATTGGCTCCCTGTTGCGCAGCGTGTCCAGTTTAAAGCTCTTATGCTTGCACATGGAGCCCTTCACAAATTTGGCCCGCACTATCTCAGGAGACGCTTTGATTTCTATGTCCCCCGCAGACAACTGCGTTCAGCTGCACAGCGACTGGCAGTGATTCCCCGCTTCCGTCTTACTCGAATGGGGGGTTGCTCTCTGTCTTTTAGGGCAGCCAAAGCCTGGAACTCTCTCCCATTCGAGCTACGGAATATTCAAGATTCCAGGCTATTTAAGAAGCAGCTAAAGACTCTGCTTTTTAATTAACTCGTAGCTTCTGTCCGCTCCGTTGTTCTCTTAGTTGGCTTCCGCGCCGGGACGCTCTTGAGTATCCGTGCGCGTTATAAACTTTCAATAACATAACATAACAAAGGGAACAGAACAAGTGAAACTGAATACAGAAACAGGGCTCAGGGAAAAGTAGGACCCGAGTGTATGAAACAAGGTCAGGACTGGGTTGGAGTATGCACATCAAGGAACACTGGAATACAAGACCAGGAATCTGCACATAAACAAGGACAAGAAGTATTCAGATTTAACTAGGGAAATTGGAATACACCTGGAGAAGGAACAGAGAAGCTAAATAAGCATTACAGGTAATGAGAAAAATAAGTAATAAAGAATGCCCGAAGCACACGTCAAATAGGAGCAAGCTTAAAAGCAAAGGAGTAAGACAGCACCAGTTTGCGCAGGGTCTCAGCAGTAAAGATGGTTGTGAAGACGCTAAGCACTGAGCTCACAGGACAGAAATTGCTTGAAGCACAGGGAAGGAGGAAAGACGCATTGAGAGAGCCAGGTATTAGCTTCACCTCTAGGATATGAACTAGGCAAATTTAGATGACAGAAGGAACTACATGGACCATAATGCATCAGGAGAGTGGTATGGAAACCAAGACTGGAGTGTAGTGTGGAGCAAAGTGAGCAATCTGACAGAGGGTGTTCTGACATTAACTCATCTAAAGACAGGGCCCTAAAGGATCTTCGTGAGCGCCACCTGGTGACAGGACAGCAGATTCCATGCAGCATTCTACTGGGAGTGTCACACAAATGGAAGATACACCAGCCTTTCACAGAAGACTTAGTTACACAATAGGTGATGCCCTACATAGATTTGACTGCAGCAGACATAAATGCAAATGCCAAGAATTTGTTTCCAGATTTGCAAATTAAATATCCATAGAGAATGCACTGTCATTGAGCTGATTTGGGACCTGTGATTTTGCTTTTCTCCTAATTGCATTCACACCTCTGGTGACCAACAAATGGAGCTCATGAATATGTCAGAGGTGAAACATTGGAAAATTAAGACAGTGCCACAATTACCTGGCAGAAAGGGATCCCATTTCATCTAGATTAGCGTCCCTGAACTTAGCAGCATGGCTCCTTAGGTCTTATAATGTTTCGATAAACACGTCAAAAACATTGAAAAATTCCAACAGTACCACTGTTACAAGGCAGAAAGGGGTGCTATGGTATCCACATCAGGGTCACCTGAACTTAGCAGCATGCCTGCTAAGGTCTTAGAATTTGGATTTGACAACTTGGTGTATGGAAATATTAATGGAAGTGTCCTGGTGTCAGAAAAAATAAATGTGAAGTTGAATAGATAGGTTGAACTATACTTCTGTTAAGGTTAACTTGGTAGGTATGTCCACTACCATGAAGGGACTACAGAACAAATCATTATTCACTATTATAGTTATAAATTCATTTCTAGAAGGAGTGAAACAGTTTTATCCACTAGAGAGAAAATCATTCACCAATATGGAAAGTTCATACAGTTCTCAGCGGGTTATTGTTACGCCCCAGCCTTTTGGACCAATGCCTAAACTTCACTAAAGACATCCTTTTTTAAGTGATAACCTCTTTGCATTTCACATGTGTAGGAAGCTGGCTTTTAATGCAGTGTACCAAAATGAGGTACACTATGCAGAAAATACAGGTGACCCTTATTGGCTTACAGGGCTTAAATTATTTATAACCCCAAATGCTCTTTTGTGGTATTGTGGTCGAGAAGTTTAGGCATATCAGAGTGTAGTTTTAAGCATTTGTTAAACACACAGAGTTAATAAATGAGACACACACTCAAGAAGAAACTTGAGATCAATTTAGAAAAATAACAGGTATTTTTATATATTTTTTCACACCAAGAACTTCATAATTTAGTTAGTACTTTTCAAGTTATCAATTTTTACAGTTAAGCAAAAATGTCACACACATATGCGTTTTTAGGCGGTGATGTTTTTCTATGGAGAAAGAAACATATGCTGCATACAGGTATTTACAATCGTATTTCGGGAGTCCCCTTTAGTACTTAAGGTGCTAGGGGATCAAGGGCACAAGATCCATCAGCAGTTCGGGTTTTACCTGCCCTGGAGTGTCCGGGTGCAGAGTTGCTGGACAGGTTGGTTGTCTTGCGCACTACAACGTAGGCAAAGAGGGGGCCACTTAGAAACAGGCTACAGAAGGGGACTTCGGGACAAGTCCGGGAGCTCCCAACAGGGGGCTCAGTTCGCGAGTGTCTTGAGAGCAGGGAGGCACAGCCGGTGTTTATGGACCCGGGCTGGGGAGCTCGGGTGCAGACTGTTTTGGTCGGCTGTCCCCATGCATCGTAGGCGCTTGCGGTTTTCGGTCAGACCTGCAGAGGGGGACAAAACAGGACAGCAGGGCCACTCTCAGTGCTGGCCTCTGCGATGCTGACGTCACTCATCGGCTGGTCTGTCTTTGTGGTGCTGGAGTCCATATTGGACTTCAAACAAGCTTTGGTTGATGCAAGGTGTCTAGTACCCCAGGTATTGGTGGGGGTCCTGGCATCTCCAAATTTGGTAGGGAAATGGATCTGACCCTCTGGAGCACGGTGACCTCATCCTGGGTAGCTGCAGCGTCAGTGAACCCGGTGGTCAGCAGAACGGTAAACCGGACATTGCGGTCGGTGCCTGCAGGTTGCAGGGAAGTGGCTCTCCCACTTCAAGGTAGATGCTGATGGTTTGGTGAAGTGCTGGTGGCCCTCCGAGGCTTTTGGAGCATGCACAGTTGCAGGACAAGTCGGGCTGTCACGACTGTCGGGGCAGGAGCAGTCAGGCAGGGTTTTGTGCCAAATTCCACCAGTAGTCCACATTTCTCTTTTCTTCAGCTCATCCTTGTCCTCCTTCTTTTGTTAGATGAATCTCCATTCCTGGTGTCAGGTGGCCACCTAAATACTGAATTTAGAGGTGTTAAGAGCAGATAAGGGCAGTAGGTAGCCAAAGGCTACTTACCCTTGGGGTCACTACACTTCCTGTGGGGAGTGTGCATAACCCTGTTCCAGAGTTCCCAATTCCACCAAAATCAAGATGGTGGAATACTTCCTTTGTGGAGCACATCAGGCTTCCCATCTGAGAGGTGTGACTAACCTGGTGGTGCAACACTCCTACCTGCATATCTAATTTCCCGCCTGTCCTGGTGCCAAATGGGCCTCAGGGCAGGGGGTGGCATCTCTCAGCTCTGGGGTAAGCCTGGGTGGCATATCAAAGGCGGCAGAGGCTTTGAAGTCTCTAGCTTGGTATGTAGATTGACTAGCCATCCTCCTGGAGGAGGTGTAAACACCTCCTGCCAGAGCAGACATTGTTTCTGACCTCTGAGAGAGCAGGCTCTCACCTCCAGGGGGGGTCAGAAACTTGTATGTGGTGGCAGGTTGGAAGATACCAGTCAGCCAGCACACTAAGAGGCTGGTAGATTTTCAGGGGACATCTTTAAGGTGCCCTCTGGGTGCATATCTTAATAGATCTACTACTAGCATCAGTATGGATTTATTAAAACAAGGTGTTTGATACTAAACACCATAGGTTTCAGTGAAGCCATCATGTAGCTGGGGAACTTGTAATGACCAGTGCCCAGTACATATACTTAAAATGGCTTCCCTGTTCACCTGTAGTATCTATCAATTGAACTAGACAGCACATGGGCATATCTGCTCATGCAGATATATCCTCACATGTAATATAATGCACCCTGATTTAGGGCTACAAGGCCTGCCGTAGGGGTGACTTACATATATTGCATGCAGTGTCTGTGGGCATGGAACACAGCCTGTGTGCCATGTTGTGTTTTCACATTTGTCTGCACCATTTCACGTAGGCTGCAATGGCAGTCTGCATGAGTTTGGTTGTGGGTCCCTTAGGGTGGCACAATACATTCTGCAGCCCTTAGGGGCCCCTTTAGTACCCATTCCCTAGGTACCAGAGGTACCATTCACTAGGGACTCACAGAGGTGCGAAAGGTCTTGCCAATTGAGGAACAATTGAGCAGTTACCTTGTTTTAGGGAAACAGCACTGGCACTGGGGACCTGGAGAGCAGGAACCCAGTGCACTCAGTCAAAATTGCATCAAATACCAGACAAAAAGTGGGGGTAACTATGTCAAAAAGGGGCACTTTCCTACAGACACACTCCTCGACGTTGAACTTCTTCTGCACCTCGACAGTGTAGTTTCTTTCTACGTTGACTTTCTATACCTCGAAGTCGACCCTCGTCTCCTCTTCAACATCGACCCAGCCCTCGACTGTGAACATGTACGTATGGTACCTTGTCTCGACAACGATGCTCTTGACGTCGACCAGGAACAACATAGTTTTGAGGTGTGCTTCTCTTCTTGGATCTCCCATGCCTAGAGTCCTCAGAGGAAGGTGGAAGAGCCCTGGTAGAAGACTGACCCTCTCCTCGCTCTCTAGAAGTCCCTCACTCTGATTGGCCTGCTGCTTGCGTCGCTCCTCTGTACCATGGAGGCAAATCTTCTCCCTTTACCTCAGGGTATGTCTGGAAAACTTCCTGCTGTGTGGACATCTATCAGGGACAATGTTCTCAGGAAGGCAGATGATGCAGACATCATGATGGTCTGACTTGGCATTCTTCCTTCCACAGGCAGGACACTTGTCCAATAAATATGGCTTTATTTGACCAATGACAAAATATTTCTGTCAGAAAAAGACAGAAAAACACCAGGACAGATGAAATCCGTCGAGTGAATCAGTTGTCAAAACTTTCCTAATGAGATTTTTAATGAAAAAAAGCCAAAAAGGCCGAGCTCAGCGCTCCAAGATCCTGTCACCAGGAGCCTGAAAAAAGTACTGAAGCAACTGCCACCTGCTGGGCATGATGGGATACTGGTGGTCTCTGGGCCCTTAAAGGCAAAGACGCTATTTTCGCATTCACATAATGGCAGCCTATAGGGCTACACTGTCCTCTTTTTCTTCATCTTTCTCCTTTTAAAAAGGGTTTGTGAAAGAGATTTAAGTAAAGTATTTGGCCTTATATATATATATATATATATATATATATATACTGGTATTCATTACCCTTTTTTAAATGCAATCTGAAGAAATTGGCCATTATAGCCTTCCTTATAGGCTGCACAATATTCTTGTCTTAAGTTTCCCAACAGGCCTTCCTGAAAAAAGGCGAACATCTACACTTAAGAAGACATATTATGGAAAAGTGCTCCGGGATCCTCGCATGTGGCGGGACTATTGAGTGCTAATGATATCAATGCAGATCCCCTGAGAGAGAATCAAAAGTTACAGTGTGAAGAAATTCATAAACAACAATAGACATTATTTTCTTTGTGGGTTGGGTAGTGAGTATGTGGTACAACCTCCCAACACAGGTGAGTAGTTTAGGCAAATGTGAAACAGACACACAAGAGTGTAGTAAAAAAGGGTGCTTTGAAGGCACAGGCACATATGGGCTGTCTGGGGAAAAGTAAAAAAACATGGTCAGTTGAACGGGGTTGAGATCCCTGTGGTGTCATTTACAGGTTGGTGGCATGGAAGGATTGCTGTAAATAAGCAATTCTCACCTGCCCCAAACTCTCGGCTTCCCATCACATTTAGAAAGGGAGGAACCACCTGGAGCCTCAGGCAGCTCAGCCAGCTCGCAACAGGAACCCCTCTCTGCCTTAGGAGCAGCAGTTCAGTTTCAGAGCATCACACGTCTTGCTTTATTTAGGACAGGCCTTCCAACAATCTTTTTTCTTGTCCAAGAATGCTGTGCTAGGCATGGTGTACGCGAAGAGAAAAACAAAACATTTACTCCCATGTGTGGGGGGAAATTCACTGCATGTCATGGCAATTGCTTTTTGTTTTGGAGAAACAAACCCTTACTTTGGGGGTTTGGTATGGCATAAAAAAGAAAAGCGTTGGCAGGATGTACTAACATGATGGATGACCAGTATTTCAGTTTTACCAAATGTCCTTTCATGGCATTGTCAGAAGAACTTTCAAGAAATGGTCCAAGCCTTGTCAGCTGTGATCTCTGAGGATTGCTAGGATGTCTCTCATGGTTAGAGCTGAGGCCCTCCACCAGCCCACCGACTAGTGGCCGGCCAGTAAACTCTTATTTGCTGATCCCGTCTCTTCGATATGTGTCTTCGTTATCACGTCTAGCTTAAACACCCACTCTGAAAACACTCATCTAGGTGACAAGTTATATCTTTGAATAGTCCCACAGTTTAGAAAATATAAAAAGATTAATCTGATGTACTTGAATTGTTATGTTGGAAAAGTAACCAAGTAATACTCTCAATGGATGTAGACGGGTGGGTGAAGGGGGAGAGGGGAGGTTATGCTTTAGTCCGTTGGAGTATGAGCTTTGTTTCGGTGCTTTTCGGGTTGGGCTTTTTTAAATCAAACATTTGGCTCAAACTTAAGGGAGTTGCCTCCAATTCTTGCTTGTCATTCTTCAGCTAGAGCCTTTGCTTATGGAAGTGCAAACTGTTGCCAGGATGGAACGCAAACTATAAAATCTGGCAAGTATTTTGAGGACAGTTACATGGACAAAAGGACTCCAGCTGCAACCGATTTCATCAAAAGAAGTGTCATTATTGAGGTAAGTGGAAGTGAGATTTATCATCCCGCTGTATTCGTTCTTACTTCTGCTGAGCAAGTTCACAAATTGTTTGTTAGATAGTGTGTTTTCCTGGGGCTGTTTAGGTGGCCAATTACTAGAAGCATACCTGCTGGATGTTTTTTTTGGGTGATACGGCTCCGCCATTTTTGTCCCACTAAAATGCATTGTATTGAGTGCCTGGATTTGGGGTTCATACAAAGGAGCATATAGAAAGGGCGGTCGCAGATTTTAATCAGAATATAAATCATCTGCTGTGGTATCATTCTTCTTTTGGTGAGTTCTAAAATAAATTTTACGTGTGAAAAATGCTGAGCCTCTGCTGGGATTTGATTAACCATATTTGAGAGAAAACTCATTTTCCTCATGAAAGGTGCTCCACAAGCTAAAATGAGGGCACATGTTCTATAAATTCACTAATATCTTTCTCTTCCTCGTGAGATAAATGTTTGACATGCTGACTATTACATACACTGGTTCGTAAGTTTTTAGTGTGGGAGAGGGTACCATTTTTTAAAAACGATTTTATTTAAACTGGGAAATACTGGTTTTAGCACTATTGCTTGTCTTTGAGTTAAGGAAGGCATAATTACCTGTTCTCTTGCCTCATCTCTTTTTCACTGCACTTTGCACTTTCCTGGGCTGTGTCCCCGGTCCGCCGCGGCAGTTTCCTGCCGATTGAGCGGAGGAACGCAGCGCCACACACTCGGGCTACTCCTACTTCCGGCAGATTGCCGCGCTAGTGGTTTTTCAGCTGCTTCCTCGTCATTATTTAGATTGCATGCTGCGCCGGACGCGCCGCCGGCACGCCAAAGGCAAGCCCGTCTGCGCCCAGAACACGGCATGGGCCAGAAATGCTGCCGGTTCTAGCCCAGGTCAGGCCTACTCTATACAAGAGAGGAACTACTGGCGCTAAAGACCAAAGCTAGTAAGTGTGAAGTCTCTATCCAGAAACACAAAATGCACAAGTTACTAACTTGTGTAACGATATATCTGTAAGAGACAGTAGTTAGTGATAGATTCCTTACCTTAGAATATCCCCAGGCGTCAGGCTGGATCCGGAAAGTTTTGCGTAGCAGTACCCTTGCGCGTCGGTAGGCGGCGTCGTGCGGCTCCGCGTCCGTCGTCGGCGTCGTGATCGCCGGGATGACGTCGCGGGCAGTACTTAGGCGCCGCCCCTGCGCGCTGACGTCAGTTCTGTACACGACTTTCCGCGCCAGGAACGCAGAGCCATGCAAGAAGCTGACACAGGTGTCTGAAAAATACTAGGGCCCTGAAAGGGATGTCCTTAACCCTAGAAATCAGTTCGCAGAACGGGGAGGATGGGTGGGGCGGTAGGAATCTATCACTAACTACTGTCTCTTACAGATATATCGTTACACAAGTTAGTAACTTGTGCATCTGAAAGAGACACGTTAGTGATAGATTCCTTACCTTAGAATAGATACCCCAGCAATACCAACCCCGGTGGTGGGTCTGCGAACAAAGATCAGACAAGGAAGTCCTGGAGGACAGAACGGCCAAAGAAGCCGTCCCCCGGACCTGACTGTCAAGGCAGTAATGCTTAGTAAACGTGTGCAGCGAGGCCCACGTAGCTGCCTGACAGATAACCGGCAGCGGAACACCGCGGCCCAAGGCCGTGGTAGCAGCCGTTGCCCTGGTGGAATGGGCACGCAGCCCAACAGGAGGCTCCTTCTTGGCCAAAGAATAGCAGGTCTTGATGCACAAGGTAACCCAGCGGGAGACGGTCCTCTTGTGCACCGCCCGACCTTTTTGGCGCCCACGTAGCCAACAAAGAGCTGGTCATCCACCCGGAAGTGTTTTGTGCGGTCGATATAGAAGGAGAGCGCACGTTTTGGGTCCAGACGGTGGAGCCTCTCTTCCTCTCTGGAAGGATGCGGAGGCGGAAAGAAGGTGGGCAAAGTGATGGTCTGCCCAATGTGGAAAGCAGTAACCACCTTTGGCAAGAAGGACGGACGCGTCCGAAGAACAACCTTGTCTGGATGAACAGACAGAAAGGGAGGTTTGCAAGATAGAGCCTGGAGCTCACTCACCCGCCGAGCGGAGGTGATGGCCACCAGAAAGGCAGTCTTCAGAGTCAGAAGACGAAGAGGACAGTTATGCAGAGGCTCAAAGGGAGCGCACATTAAAAGGTAAGAACCAAGTTCAAGTCCCACTGAGGCATTACAAACGGAACAGGAGGGAAGAGGTGAGTAATGCCTTTTAAGAACCTGTTAACAACAGGGGACTTGAAAAGGGAGGGCTGATCAGGGAGCCTGAGGAAGGCCGAGACAGCACAAAGATAACCCTTGATGGTACCCAGGGCAGAACCCTGTTGGGCCAGAGAGAGAAGGAACAGAAGGACCTCAGAAAGAGGGGCAGAAAGGGGATCCACAGCCTTTGCTGTGCACCATGCCACAAATTTGTTCCACCTGCAGGCGTATACCACCTTAGTGGAGGGACGCCTGGCTGCCAGAATCACATCACAAACTTTGGGAGGCAAGTCGAAAGGAATCAACTGCCGCCGCTCAATCTCCACGCAAGCAGGTGTAGACTGGACAGGTTCGGGTGGAGGACCGTCCCCTGCTGCTGCGACAGAAGATCCTCCCGAAGAGGCAGACGGATCGGGGGATCTATGCTCATATTGAGTAGCTCGGGATACCAAACTCTTCGAGCCCAGTCCGGAGCCACAAGAATGACTTGGGCCCGGTCGTGCCGAATCTTCTTCAACACTCTGGGTAGAAGTGGTATAGGCGGAAAGGCGTACAACAGACCGCAACTCCACTCGCGACAAAAAGCGTCGCCGAGCGAGTGCCGCCTTGGAAATTCCAACGCGCAGAACTGATGACATTGCGCGTTCTCTTCGGTGGCGAATAGATCTAACCAAGGCTCTCCCCACTGTAGAAAGAGTCCTTGCGCCACTTCCGAGTGAAGACGCCATTCGTGATCCATCATGCACCTGCGGCTGAGTTCGTCCGCCCTGGCGTTCAGAGAACCTGCCAGGTGTTGAACCATCAGGAACATGCCCTGATGTTCCAGCCATGTCCAGAGGCGCAGAGCCTCCTGACAAAGGGTCCAAGACCCCACCCCGCCCTGTTTGTTGCAGTACCACATGGCGGTGGTGTTGTCTGTGAACACCTGCACTACCTTCCCTTTGACAGAGGGAAGGAATGCCTTGAGTGCAAGCCGGATCGCCCGGAGCTCCAGAAGGTTGATATGGAGCCGGGACTCCGCCGGAGACCAGAGGCCTCTGATCTCCGCCTCTCTCCCATGTGACCGCCCCATCCCAGAAGGGACGCGTCCGTCACAACTGTATGCTCTGGCTGGGGAAGGGAGAGGGATCTGCCCATGACCCATTGCCGGTTCGAGAGCCACCACTGCAACTGTTGTGCAGTCCCCTCCGAGATCTGGACGTGATCGGACAGGTTGCCCTGGTGCTGCGCCCACTGGAACTTCAGGTCCCACTGCAGAGCCCGCATATGCCATCTGGCATGATTGACCAGCAGGATGCAGGAGGCCATGAGGCCCAGCAGCCTCAGGGTCATCCGTACCGAAACCCAGGATAAAGGCCGAAAGATCGGAATCATAGCCTGAATATCCCGGACTCGCCGTTCGGGAGGATAGGCCCGAAACTGCGTCGTGTCCAGAACTGCTCCGATGAAAAGGAGCTGTGGAGAAGGAATTAGATGCGACTTCGGCACATTGATGGAGAACCCCAGCGAGTGCAGGAGTTCGGCCGTAGTCTGGAGGTGGGAGACGACTGCCTGGGACGAGCCCGCCTTCAGCAGCCAGTCGTCGAGGTAGGGGAAGACTGAAACCCCTGCCCGGCGCAGATGAGCTGCGACCACCGCCATCACTTTCGTGAACACCCGAGGGGCACTGGTAAGGCCAAAGGGGAGCACGGTGAACTGAAAATGCTCGGGGCCTACCGTGAACCGAAGGTAACGCCGGTGGGCCGGCAGGACGGGGATGTGGAAATACGCGTCCTGCAAGTCCAACGCTACCAACCAGTCTCCAGGGTCGAGGGCAGTCAAGACCTGAGCTAGGGTGAGCATCTTGAACTTCTCCTTCCGGAGGAAGCGATTGACGTTCCGGAGGTCCAAGATAGGACGCATGTCCTCCTTGTCCTTTTGGGCACCAGAAAGTAGTGGGAGTAGCAACCACGCCCTACTTCTGGGGTCGGAACATGCTCGATGGCCCTCTTGGTCAAGAGGGCCGTGACTTCCTTCTGTAGAAGCACCAAGTGATCCCCTGACATGCGGTGGAATTGAGGTGGCATGGCTGGGGGGTGGTCTCGAAGGGGAGGAGTAGCCCCTTCGGACAATGTCCAAGACCCACCTGTCCGAGGTGATGGTGCGCCAGTGGGGAAGGTGATGGCGGACCCTGCCCCCTACTGGCGTGCCGTGCACCTGAAAGGAGGGACTAGGAGGGCTTGGAGGCCGCGGACGGGTTGGAGGTGGTGGCCTGACCCGCACGCTGGTTGCCCGATCCGCCACGGCGGAATCCACGTCCTCGGCCACGCGAAGACGCCTGCTGCGCGGGCCGGTGGCTGGGCTGCTGACGTGAAGGGCGCCCCTACCATGGCCACGATAGGGGCGAAAAGCAGAAGGCAGCGGAGGGCGTGTAGCAGAAAGGCCCAGGGACTTGGCAGTAGCCCGTGAGTCCTTAAAGCGCTCCAACGCATGGTCTGCTTTGGACCCAAAAGACCGACTCCATCAAAGGGCATGTCCATGAGAGTATTCTGGACATCCCCTGAAAAGCCAGTGGTTCTCAGCCAGGCGTGGCGTCGGAGCGCCACCGTCGTTGCAATCGACCTGCCCAGCGAGTCGGCGGTGTCAAGGCCACAACGGATAGTGTATTTGGCCGCATCCCTTCCTTCCGCAATGGCGCGGGAAAGCAGTGCCTGGACCTCCTCAGGGCACTGGGGCAAAACATCCGCCACCGAATCCCACAGGGAGTGGGTATATCGGCCCAAAAGACAAGCGGTGTTAACGGACCGCAAGCCAGCACTGGAGGAAGAAAAACCTTTCTTCCCAAACTGATCCAGGCGTTTGGATTCCCTATCCGGAGGAGCGGTAGGGAAGGCGGTTTGGGAAGCGGAGGCTTGGACAACCAAGCTCTCAGGAGTGGGGTGGACAGAAAGAAACAGGGGGTCGCCCGGAGCGGGGCGATGGCGTCGTGACACGTTCCGATCCACAGGAGCCCCTGTGTTGGGCTTGGACCAGGCGCCCAAAAGAACGTCAGTGAGGGCGTCGTTAAACGGCAGCACAGTCTCCGCAGAGGAGGCTGCCGGCTGAAGCACCTCTGTCAAGATGTTAGGCTTGACCGTCAAAGTAGGGAGCTGGAGACGTAAGGCCCCAGGAGCCCTACGCAACACCGTACCAAAATTGGCCCCCTCCTCCGTAGCCACGGGAGGAGACAGCATGCCAGTGTCAGGGAAGTATCCAGACCACTGGCCTCCCCTAGACTCTCTGTCCAGTCCTCATCATACTGACAGTTGCGCGTCAGAGGGTCATCAGACCCCTCCCAGTCCTCCTGGTCCTCCTCTGGTTCAAAATAAGGAGGAGGAGGGACATTTGGGACCCAAGGTCCCATCGGCGCCGGAGCCGGCGTCGAGCGGCGTCGCTCCGGGTCCATGTCCGGAGCCGGAAGGAACTGGGGACGACGCCGCCCGGAGCCCAGGGCGGCGTCGAGAACGGCACCGGAGACATCGGCGCCGGCGGAGGTGTCGTGAGGTCGACCGGCGTCGATGGGGGGTGTGGAGCCGGGATCGAGGCCGGGGCCGAAGCCGGAGCCGGGATCGAGGCTGGAGGCACGGGCGACGCCGGGGCCGGAGCCGCCGGCGGCCGCCGGAGCAACCCATCAGGGCCCGCGGGGCCCGAAGGCGCACCGGAGGGGCCTGAAGGCCCGAAGAGGCGGGCCATGGCCGACAGGAACTCCTGTACCTTGGCCGGATCCGCCCCCGAACCCGGGAAGGGCGGGTATTGCGGGGGCGACTCCACAGGCAAGTCCGGGGCCGCGGGGGCGGGGACGGTGCCGGGAGGGGCCTCAGCCGAGTCGCGAGACCGGCGAGGCGAAGTCCGAGAGCGACGATGCTTCTTGGACTTCTTGTGCTTAGACTTACCGGACGAAGAAGACTTCGACGCCGACGACCGGTGTGCACTCCGCGAGCGACCCCTGGACCTCTCACGCGACCGGGGCCTCCGTGGAGCCGAATGCCGGGCCTCGAGGAGCTTTCGAGACCGCTCTCGCAAGCTTTCGGGTTGAGGGCCTGGCATTCGGGACAAGACTCGGTGTCGTGGCCTCGGCCGAGGCAGAAGAGACACTCCCAATGCGGGTCGGTGACGGACATCATCCGCGCACAGGCGCCGCATCGCTTGAAGCCGGGCATCCCTACGACACCTTGAAGTTGGAAAAAACAGTGAAAAAATCACCAAAAAGTATGGTCAAAAATTGACCAGGGCACTGCTCTTCCCGGATCTGCGCTTGCTGGCGCGGAAAAGAAGAACTGACGTCAGCGCGCAGGGGCGGCGCCTAAGTACTGCCCGCGACGTCATCCCGGCGATCACGACGCCGACGACGGACGCGGAGCCGCACGACGCCGCCTACCGACGCGCAAGGGTACTGCTACGCAAAACTTTCCGGATCCAGCCTGACGCCTGGGGATATTCTAAGGTAAGGAATCTATCACTAACGTGTCTCTTTCAGATAAAAGGCCCATTAACTTTTCTTAAATGTAGACACACGTTTAATTATGATCGGTGCCCCGCATCTGGTCATGTCCCCAGTGCTGACTGTAAAAATTATCCTAAGCAGCTGCACTGCGACCTTGTCAATGCCAGATCCTTAGCCAAAAATGCGCTTCACATTCACAACATGCTAGTAAAGCTGAATCTAGATTGTCTTTTTATAATGGAAACATGGCTAAGAGAATGCTCAAACCCTAACGTGGTGCAAGCCCTCCCACTAGGCTACACCATTTCCAAACAAGATAGAACTGGGCAAAGAGGGGGGGGTTTGGCAATAATATATAGGAGCTCCCTGAAATGCGCCATATTTAATATTACAGAAGTAAAGGAAGCTGAAAGCCTTGGCTTCTGTTTACAACCAGACAGTTCAATATCGTTTACGGGGGCTTTGATCTATAGACCCCCTGGGTCCTGTCTTAAATTCTTAGACAGCCTGGGCGAAAGCATGAGTTCCTTAGTGGCCAGATATTCCAACTTCACCATTCTGGGAGATTTTATTATACATCTAGAATCAAATGACACCCCTAGCACTAACAATTTCAAAGAAATTATAAACACTCTGGGTCTAAAACAACAGATAGGGGGCCCCACACATTGTGCGGGACACACCCTGGACGGTATATGTACCAATGTAGTCGGTCTCAAAACAAATCTACCAGTTACGATAACCTGGTCAGACCATAAGTTTATTCCTTTTAGGATTAGCTATACTACTTCACATCTGGTGAAAAACCCCATGCCATCTGGTCCCACATTGAGACGCAAATGGAATAAAATGCTCTCAAACCCCGACTTACACACTACGGCAGAAGCGGGAAAACCCACACTCACTGGGGACCCCTCGATGGACACTGACATTTTTAATGATTGGATGACTTCTCTAGCCAACACCTTGGCCCCATTTGTTCCTCCAAGAAAAAGCACTCTGAATAAAAACTCCGCTCCATGGTTCAACCCTCGCCTTAAAGAACTACAAGGCCAATGCAAAAAACTAGAAAGAATATGGAGGAAGAACTACAAATCAGAAGAACTTTCATCCTTCAAAACAGCTCTCAGGATTTACCATCAGCAAATCAAAATAGAAAAGAAAGCACACTATCTTAATCTCATTAATAAGGCAGCGTCTAATCAGAAAACCATTTTTAACATTGTTAAATCTTTCACGGATCCGAAAATTTTAGAACAAGAAATTCCTCTGTCACAAGGGCTTTGTGACCAGATCGCTGAATTCTTTGAAAATAAAATCAAAGACTTTACGGAAAGAATCCCCTCGCCCACTGAAGCGGAAACTCCAGGGAATAGAGAAGGGGTCAGTTGTTTCAAGGAGATTAGTCTGGAACAATCCCGGCAAGATATCCTCTCTTGCAAGCCAGGATCACCGTTCGATCCCTGTCCCCCTAAAATCTTACACGCACTGGTGGATATTATAAACCCCGCCATTAACCAAATAATCAATTCCTCTTTTAAACAAGCAAAAGTACCCGACAACTGGAAAGTTGCCGCTGTTAAACCCCTTCAAAAAAGAAGCTCCCAGACCCTATCACTCTCTCTAATCTCAGACCTATCTCGCTGTTACCATGTCTGAGTAAGATAGCAGAGAAAGCGGTCAATGTACAGCTTAATGACTTTCTGCAGAAAGCAAATATCTTACACCCCAAACAATCGGGTTTTAGACCTCGTCATTCAACAGAATCGGTGCTGCTCCACACTACTGAAACCTTAAAATTCGCCCTAGATCAAGGCAAGGATGCAGTACTGATTCTGTTGGATTTATCAGCTGCATTCGACACTGTCTCCCATGACATTCTGGGAGACAGGCTTGCGAATAGTGGCATCACTCACAAGGCGTTGGCCTGGCTGACATCCTTTTTGAAAGATAGGCGACAAATAATAACATTAGGAAGCTACAATTCTACAGATAAACATCTGACATCAGGGGTCCCACAGGGCTCATCCCTGAGCCCAACCCTTTTTAATCTCTACATGTTACCGCTACTCACTCTGATCTCCTCATTCAACATTGAAACCATTTCATACGCGGACGACACTCAGCTGGTGCTCACCATCGACAAAAATTCCACAGCAGCGGAAGAAAAATTCCTCCAGTGTCTGTCGGCTGTTATGGACTGGATGAAACTTAACCATCTCAAATGTAACAGCCAAAAAACTGAAATCATGCTGTTCGGAAAATCAAACCTTTTTGTGCCCACACAATGGTGGCCACCGAATATGGCTCCACCTCCCAACACAGTAGATACTGTGAGGAATCTAGGAATCAGGTTTGATCCCACGCTATCCTTCCATAAGCAAGCCCTTGTGGTGGCAGGTACGTGTTTTCACACAATAAAAACCCTCAGTAAATTTTTTGATTTACTTCCGGTCTCTGCTAGGAAAACAGTTGCAGCAGCATTAATCCTATCACGTTTGGACTACTGCAACAGTTTGTATGCAGGCGCCAAAAAAGCTGCTCTGAAAAGATAACAAATAGTCCAGAACGCAGCAGCTAGGCTGGTACTTAAACTGCCTAAGGGGTCCTCTTCAGCGGCGACACTCAAGACCCTGCACTGGCTACCTATACACAAAGGGATCCTTTTTCAAAATCTTACTCATTATCTTTAAGGCCATTAGGGAAACAGGGCCTAAATACCTAAGGTCCAGGATCAGACCTTATGTTACCAAACAACTTTTGCGGTCTTCCTCGAAAAACCTCTTATCATCTCCCCCCTTTCATCTGATATCTAGAGGTGGAAAGTCAATGGCTATCCTGGGAACTAAAGCCTGGAATAGCCTGCCCACTCAGATGAGACTGGTGCAGTCCGAACAAATGTTTAAAAAACGTCTAAAAACCTGGATCTTTGCCGCCCCAGATCACACTGTTTTATCTCTCATCTGACCCCGTCTCTCGACGTTCTTGCTAAGCTTTATCCACCTCAGGGTTCCAAGCTTCTCCGCTAGCGCCAAGATGCTCCTTGGAGTGAACGCAGCACTTTACAAATGTACTCATTTATTCATTCATTCATTCACTTCCAACAGCAGCCGCAGCAGTGTCAGCTGATTTCCCAGTGTTCTACTGCAGTTTCACAACAGAGCAGTGGCGTCTGCAGCAGTCCTTTTGGGTGGGAGTGAAGGGGCCACAGATAAAACTGGTGGAGCCAACTACAATGACCAATTGTGACAACGGTGTCCACACACCGGTGTGTGTGCTGCGCCACCAGGGAGGGAGTGCGACCTCACAGAGCATACCCTTTGATGCACAAGGTTTTGTTTTGGTAGCTCTGCCTGCCAGCAGCATCTGACAGCCGACATGTGAATCGTCCATAAAATACCTTCAGAAATGAACACAGACACCATAGCATGAGCTCTCCCAGGGCAGGCCACTAAATGGGTCACGCTCTCAGCTTCTTACTACCCTTCAATTACCTACCGCCTAGGGTTTAATACAAAGCTGCGAAAGCCACGCCCCCTCTTGACCTAGGCATCAAGCATCGAAAGGCCAGTGGAAGGGAATCTGATGGCAGCGTGCCACCTCGACAACCCTTGGTGACTTAAAGTTTGGTGCATCCAACTCTGGCTAGACCTTTCGTATTTCCTACAAAATGATGAAGGTTAATAATGAGTGTTGCACTGTTCGCCTGGGCGATGGCACCTAATGGCCAATGGGGGTTTACAAACGTTTGAGGCTTTACATGCTGTGTACTCGAAATCACAGCATAAGATTTACGGTTACTGGCAGATATAAAAACAACTTAGACTTGACCAAAACACTAGAAAACAAAAGAAGATCCACTAATAGTTGTGCGAGAAGGGTTTGTAATCTGCCTTATTCAGCAAAATAAATGAGCTTGTAGATGCTGGGCTACTTTTGGTGCTCTTTAGGAACACGTGCGTGCCATTCTGGGCAAAGCACCTGAAATCCTGCACTGCCCACGACCCTGAGAGATGAGTGGCACTTAGAGCCCTCTGTGCTTTCGGTTATTTCTGCAGCCCTTGACTCCCGAGACTAGCACTAGCAAGAGCAGTGATAGGGCTACCGAAGAGCATATGTTACCCACTGCTACCCTTAACTGATGTTCGTGGCATTGCCGAGGCCCTCATCCGTTGGGGCATGGCTGGGGTGGCCATTTCAGTCCATGCATCATGACCACTATTTCCAGTTACGGGCTTTTAATCTATAAATTATTGATATCATTTAGTCTATTTAATTCAATGGAAGATAAAAAACAAAGACTACAACACCCAGATCGCATCAGGTAGTCACCTGAAACTTCAAAACTGTAAAGAATGCCCATGATAACGAAGTGAAGTAGCTCCTCAAGTAATGGCTACATGCTCACTGGTGCCATCTGACACTCCATTGAGTTTCCCTGCGCTACGCCACTTAAAAAATTCCTGTAGTGGTCCCTTAACATTAAGTCCAGTCCTTCCCATTGGAATGGTAAACACACACTTTTGATGGAAACTCGCCACTATGCTTAGCACAATGCAGTAAGAGATGGGACTTTCGAAGCGGACTCCTTCAAAGTTGTGAAGCCACCTTTCCTTGCTCAGCAGTACTCAGTGAGATAACTTGGTAGGTTAATGATTGTTTGTATACATGAGAGGTAAGGAGAGCTGATTTCTACATAAAATATCCAGAGATTAAAGTGAGTCATGCGGCCACTTGTGGGTATATGTGGGGGACACATTTGTCAGGGCCTGGAACTTGCCTGCATTTTTCCCGTTAACAGCAAGCTGACCAAACGAACATTTATGAGTGTCCATTTCACCTGTTCCATTTTAGAGTTCAGAAAACACCACACCCCTGAAAGTAAGCAGGACCCCCAAACCTGTTATAGATACTGACTGCACATAATAGCAGTAATGCTGTCACGTACCATACTTGGTTAGACGATCATCGTTTTTAGGTAAATGCACTAGCAAAGCAGCCACAATCTTTACATTGACGGCTTCCTCGGATGGCGGGCATCCGAGCTGTCGTCAGGGCACACAGCTCTGTTATCTCCCTGAAGCTGGTTCCCAGCAGATTCGCAGCGCCTGTCATAGTCCCAGGGCTTTAAGTGGGCCGGATCCTACCGGTGCCCAGCAGATTCGTAGCGCCTGTCATAGTCCTGTGACCAGGGCCGGTCCTAGAACTTCTGGGGCCCCGGGCGAGAGGAAAGATGTGAGGCCCCTCTAATTTGCATGTAACATCACAAGAAGTGACATCACAGAAAGTGACATCGCAGGACTATTGATCTTATTTGGCATCACTGAAGAGACCTAATGTGGATATCAGTAACATGGACAAAAGATAAATATGCAAGTGAAATAAGTCCATATATTTGAAGACTGTATTAAATGGATTACATTTGTCACATTGGATGGAACAGCTAGGTGCAGGTCTCAAAAAGATGGATATTTTTTACTCCATGTTTCCAGATTCCATGATTGTTTCCAGATGAGTGCATGATAAAAATTCCAGTTCTGTCTCATAAAGGGGAGAGATTCTGTTGAGGTAATGAGGGGTGGGATCATTCAAAATATAAAATTAAACAAGACAAAAACCCTCACACCATGGATATAATCGCAAATTTCAAAAGGCTCCGTTATCTTTCCGTGCCATTATTGTGCCACCTTAGTATGACATTAATACTTAGTAAGTTGTTTTAACGTAAATCCTCTCACCAGTATCCCATACGCACATGCGAAGACTCGTAGGACAGTCTTTTTTGTGTGTGGGCTCTTTACTCGCCAGAATTATGTTAAGTGCAAAAACACAACACATATATTACAAAAATACAAGACACCATTGCAAACAAATAAAGATTGTACATAAATTAAAAAAAATACTTAGAATGCAAATTTCAAAAGGCTCCGTTATCTTTCCGTGCCATTATTGTGCCACCTTAGTATGACATTAATACTTAGTAAGTTGTTTTAACGTAAATCCTCTCACCAGTATCCCATACGCACATGCTAAGACTAGTAGGACAGTCTTTTTTGTGTGTGGGCTCTTTACTCGCCAGAATTATGTTAAGTGCAAAAACACAACACATATATTACAAAAATACAAGACACCATTGCAAACAAATAAAGATTGTACATAAATTTAAAAAAATACTTAGAACCACCTCCTTCCTCGCCGGCAGAACCCAGAGAGTCCGCCTCCCACCATTCCGATCCGAAGCCTCCGAGATCATCTGCGGCGTACCCCAGGGATCATCCCTCAGCCCAACACTGTTCAACATCTACATGGCCCCGCTTGCACGCATCGCCAGACAGCACGACCTCAACATAATCTCCTACGCCGACGACACTCAACTGATCCTCTCCCTCACCAAGGACCCCCTCGCCGCCAAATCCAACCTCCATGAAGGAATGAAGGCCGTCGCCGATTGGATGAAGATCAGCCGACTAAAACTGAACACGGACAAGACAGAGGTCCTCATCCTCGGCTCCAACCCCTCAGCCTGGGACGACTCCTGGTGGCCAACGACACTAGGAGCAGCCCCGACACCCACCGACCACGCACGCAACCTGGGAGTCATCCTCGACTCAACGCTCTCCATGGCCAAGCAAGTCAACGCAGTCTCCTCCTCCTGCTTCAACACCCTCCGCATGCTTCGCAAGATCTACAGGTGGATCCCGACAGATACAAGAAGAACAGTCACCCAGGCCCTCGTCAGTAGCAGACTTGACTATGGGAACGCCCTCTACGCGGGAGCCCCGGCCAAGCTCATCAAGCGACTGCAACGCATACAAAACGCCTCCGCACGCCTGATCCTCGATGTACCACGCCACAGCCACATCACCCCCCACCTGAGGAACCTGCACTGGCTCCCCGTCGACAGGAGAATCTCCTTCAAACTCCTCATCCACGCACACAAGGCACTCCACAAGACTGGCCCAGCCTATCTCAACAGACGACTCCTCTTCTACGTCCCCAACCGCCAGCTCCGCTCCGCCGACCTCTCCCTCGCCACCGTCCCTCGCATTCGAAGAACTACCACCGGCGGCAGATCCTTCTCCCACCTCGCTGCCAAGACCTGGAACACCCTTCCACTAAGCCTACGACAGACCCAAGACCTGCTGACCTTCAGGAGGCTACTCAAGCCATGGTTGTTCGACCAGTAGCAGCACCCCCCCCCCCTTTTTTTTCTCCCCAGCGCCTTGAGACCCTCACGGGTAAGTAGTGCACTCAACAAATTCTGTGATTGATTGATTGATTGACTGAGACCACTACTAAATATACATGGACTTGAAGGTATGCTGCAGATTCAAGGGGTTTTCAAATCAATGTTTTTGATTTAGTGTTGGAACTGTAGGAAGTGGTAGAGGCCAGTTTTAGTGCTGGTGGAGCCCTGTGCGACAATGTTTGTTGGTGCCCCCCAATGACTCCTTCTGCCACAGATTCCCTCAACAGTGCCCATCAAGCCTCCGCAACCACATTCTCGCTCAGATGCATTTAATTTGATCTACAGCGCCAGTGTAGGGTGTCAGACCACTTTACATCACACACATTACACAGAGACAATCAATCATAAGTATGTAAAACACTGTATAGGAAATGTTAGATAAGACAAAGGACTACAAGGTGTAGGAGTCACATGACAATCATACTAGTAGGCAGAATAATTTAATAGTGATTGGTCTGGAGAAACACAAACTATGAATTTAGAACGTAATATCATGGTTGGGGGTTCTCTTTAATAACCAGAATTGATTTCTATCCAAATGAACCCTTTTTGCAACATTAGGATAATCAAAGACTGGGGAAATAACCATAATGCTCTAATTTATACATTTCAGTTTGCATGCAGCTCTAAGATGACAGTTAATAGCTCACTGTTTTATGTTAAGATTTTTGACTTATAAACTGCAAGTAACAAAAGGATCTCACTGACAAAAGCAGTAACCCACTGACCTATTTACATTATGTGCACTTTGTGATCTGCGTGGTACATGTTCTATGCAGCAAGCACATCAACCCTCTGCGCTTACTTTTCAGGAGTCAAAACTTCCACTTGACAAAACTCCATCTCTCTCTAAGAAGAACATTAATCAATGGAGTTATTATGACATTTTTATTGTTGCCGAAAATTGCTGGAGGCCAGGAAGGAGGCAGCAAGTGCTTTTAAAAACATAATATACTTGCAAACATGACGCCCCCACCCGAAGTCAGCGGCCGGTGCGATCGCACCGGTCGCACTGCCCTGGAGCCAGCCCTTCTCAAGGGTCCTGCGACCTCAGTGGCAGGGTCACTGCTGCTCTAAGGTGTGCTGTTTCATAGGCCTGCCCGCAAGACTGGAGGTGAACTTCAGTATGGATTGTGGTGGACAGGCCTTCAAGGTTAACCCTCACTTGCCACCACTATGGTCCACCTGCTGGTGCTAAGACACCAGGGCTTCTATAGTCTAGCAGGACCTTCTAAGGTCTAGCGCAGGAATGTGCTCCCTCAAGAAAGTGGTCTGGGAGACTGGTCATGACGGCTGAACCTGGTTCCCCAGTCCCATATTCGTCAGCTCTGACGATAGTGCCACATCCTTTCCCCCCCTGAACACCATACTGCCCCACTGAGAGAAACTCGCACTGCCTTCAACTACAACCCAATTGTGCCTCGCTATAAACACCTGGATGTGACACAATTCAAAATTACGATTAAGAGTAATATGCTGCCTAAAAAAAAAAAGTAACAACATCCTGGAAAAAGCAAACACTCATAGGGAATGCAAGATTAAGTAACACATGTGAAATGTAGGAAGGAACAACATGGTTACCTTAACGCTTTTGCACTTATTCAGAAATCAGTGAGTGCTTTTGCCTGAAAAGTTAAGGACATGACTACAGGGCCCAGAAGGGACCCATTTCAATGTTCCTTACTTATATCCTTACAAATCATAAGCAGTATGGTTTAAAAAGACCACATCCGTGAACACAGAGGCGCGGTACGCATTTTATTTTCCAATCAACCAGGTATTGCAGTACCTCCAGGAATGGTGAACAATGTTGTTCAAAGAAAGAAGAGAAAATAAAAGTAGCGCTTCACTGGCAAACTCTGTAAAGTAACGCTAATGTGTTTTGGGTGTGAATAAAATCAATCTGGCCACTTTGCGACCCACTCTGTCTTGCTTTATTTAGTTATTTTTCACATTTTGAAACTTTTATTTCTCTCCATCCCGAGGCTGCACTTTGCAATAGAAAAATTTCCCAAAAAGACATTTCCAGCAAAGTGTTTTTTCTTTTTGGGTCAATTTCACGGAGGACCAAATAAATGAAAGGAGAGGAAAGAGGGAGTAATGGCTACAAGGCCCAGGGAAGGGGGCCCCCAAACCCAGGCCTTACAGCTGGCTCCAGCGCTTCGAGGCCCAGGAAAGGGGGGCCCCCCTCTCCTGGGCCTTGAAGCAGTAGGAGACATTTTGCACAACACTGCCCTAGCACCGGCAGTTCTACATACATTTTAAATGCGCATTCACATCAAAGCAATCTTTGCTATGTGTGATGCAAAGATTACAAAAGCCAGTTGATCTGGCTGTTCCCTCCTCCCCTCACCCACTTCTCCTTACCTGTGTCCGGCTGGTCCTGGAAACAAAGGGGCCTTCTGTCACCTAGCAACAAAATGCCGAAAGGGCGCCTAGAATGGCCGGTACTTAACAGAGGCGCTGCCTCGCCCCTGACACTGAGCCAACATAATTGCTGGCCCAGCTGCTGTACCAGCCCCATTCTGTTTGCTCCTTCCCCCCAGGAATGCCACCACGCTTGGGCTTACTGTGAAAGTGTGGCCTTTCACAGTGAAGCGGGCCCCCTGTTTCTCAGCTGAGGGCGAGGCCCTGGGCAGCTGCCCAAACTGCCCATGCCTAGCGCCGGTCCTGCCTGTGACTGTACTGTACAGTAAGGAGTCACCAAGTATGAGAATGCACTTCAGGCCGCATATCCCTCTCCCCATCGCTGCATCCGGCACAGTGATGCGTGTCCACGCCGCAGCAGGCTGCAAGATGCTAAGAATTCTGGGGTTTGTGCGGGTGCTATGCTGTTGATGATCATCCTTCCCAGAATTAACCTACCAAAAGCCCCTCACCATAGTTCTGTGACTCTGCAGAATCCCTGCAACACCATCTGCTGCTAGCAGCAGAGGCTGGGGTCGCATTACAAAGGCGGCAGGTCTTTGAAGCTCCCCTCTGGAGCACCTTGCCCATCCTGAGGGAGGAGGTGTGACACCTCCGCCCAGGATGTGTTTTTTTTCTGGTCCCAGACAGCGGGGATCTTGACCTAGGGGTCCAGAAACATGAATGGTGGTGGCAGGCTGCCTAAAGCTAGTCTGTGACCTCACCAGGGTCGGTAGTTTTTCAGTGAGTGCCTCTGAGTACATATTTCAATAAATCCCACACTGGCATCAGCGTGGGTTTATTGAGAGGAGTAGTTTGGTACCAAACACTCCTGTGTTCAGAGAAGTCATCTTGGTGCTGTGGAACTCGAGTTGTCAAGTTTTCAGTCCATGTACTCTCTGCGGCTTCCCTGGCACGTACAATATTAGGGAATAGACCTAAATATTGTAGGGGCATATCTGCTCATGCAGATATGCAAACACCTGAGATATAGAGAACCCTATAGGGCCATAGGGCTTGTAAGGCCTGTTAGAGGGGTGAATTACCTATACCTTAGGCAGTGGTGGTTGGCATGGCACACAGGCAGTGTGCCATGTTGACTTTCTCGTTTTTGTCTGCACCAGGGCATGCATGCTGCAGTGGCGGTCTGCATGGCCTAGGTGAGGGGTCCCGAGGGGACACTCTTCAGTCCCAATGCCCTAGGTACCCAGGTACAATTTACTAGGGACTTACAGGGGGCCAGAAGTGCCAATTGTGGAACAGTTTTAGGGAAGAAGCACTGGCACAGGGTGTAAGAAAGTGCCCTCTTTTTGCATGGTTGCCCCCATTTTTTGCCAAACTGCTGATGTGCTTTGACTGAGTGTGCCCTGGGTTCCTGCCAAACAGGTACCCATGGCCTATGTTCTTTCACTAAACTGCATTGAAAACAAAACCCAATTGGCACTCTTTGGCCACAGGTCAGTCCCTTGTAAATGGTACCACAGGTACCAAAGGTACTGTGGCCAGGGAAGGCCTCTAAGGGCTGCAGCACTTATTGTGCCACCCTTAGAGGCCCTGTACCTTTACACACACACACACACTTTTGTGTTTTGGTGCAGAACAAAGTGAAGAGTCAACATGGCACACATCCCTGTGTGCCATGCCTACAACCCACTGCCCTGGCATAGGTCAGCCACCCCTCTAGCTGGGTGCACTATACCAGTGGTGAGGGTACAGGTGCATGAGCCCTGTACCCCTACAGTGTCTAAGCCAATTCTTAGACATTGTAAGTGCAGTAATGCCATTAACAGTATATGGTACTGGGAGTTTGTCATTACGAACTCCACAGCACCATAATGGCTTTACTGAAAACTGGGAAGTTTGGTATCAAACTTCTCAGCACATTAAATCCACACTGATGCCAGTTTGGGATTTAATGAAAAATGCACACAGAGGGCATCTTAGAGATGCCCCCTGAAAAACGACCTAACACAAGTGTCCAGGCTGAGTGGCTGCTCGCCAGCTGCCACCACCAGACATGTTTTTGGACCCCTGGGTCGAGAGCCTGCTGCCCTCGGGGGTCTGAAACAATGCACATCCTGGGACGAGGTGCCAAGTCCCCTCCCCCAGGATGTGCAGGGTCCACGAAGGGGAAGCTTCAAAGGCTTGCTGCCATTGTGAGCTTCCCCAGGCCTTTTGACTGCTTCCAGCAACAGGTGCCCACGGGTTCTGACCCCCACTTTGGGCGGGAGAATCGGCGGGAAAACCAAGTGAGGAAGGGAGGTGTGCCCACCTTTGCCAACCCCACCCCTCAGGTGGGGGAGGCGAGGTGAAGCACAACTCTCAGTCCCCGCCATCTTGCAGATGGGGGGACCCAGCCAACCAGAGTGAGGCATGTGCCCCCCTCCCACTGGAGGGTGGCATAATAGGGGGTGTACCCACCCCAAGGAAGGGACCCATTGGTCCCAACCTTTACCTACCTGTAACGCCCCATAATCTAGTATTTAGGGGCACCCCTGAACCTTGCCTCCTCGGACAAGAACCGACTAAGAAGAAAAGAGGAAGAAGGACAGAGGAAGCCGTGCCAAAGCTAAGAAGAGGAGGACGCCCACTGACTTGGCCCAACCCTACCGGCCTGTCCCCATCTCGAACCTGCAGAAGCAAAATCCCGGTGTGTCCTGCAGCCAGCAAACTCAAGAACCCCGAGGACCTGCCCTGCCTTCCACTGAAAAGACTCTGTCTCCCGTGAGCACCGGATTTGCTCACTCACAGACTCTGGCTCCGGCCAAATCCGGGAGTCTGCACCACTCGGCACCTGACGCCCACGGCCCGAGTTCGAGTGGCCCAACACCACGAGGAGGTCTCTCCGGCGATCCTGACCTGAGATCTGGTGATTCCTGACCTGCCTCGAATCTCCAAGCAAAGCCTGCAGCCTCTTTCTGGATGATCCCCCCGACCGCGACCGGAGCTGGTAAGGAAAACCCAACGCCTAAAGACACCCCTGTACCCGAAGTCCCTTGGCCTTGGGTGGCCCAACCGACGGTGTCCCAGCATCCCCAGGCATCCCAACTTACCTCTCCAACCGTTGGTCACCTCCAGAAGATCGAGCCTTCAGTCTTTGTTGAAACCGGAGAATCCCCATTGAAATCAACAGGGCACCGGACACCAAACCAGCACCCTGCACCCAGCCGCCCCTGCGCCGCTGCAGGTGTACTTTAAGTGCTATAATGGATCCCCCTTTGCCCTCAGCTAAACCCCAGGAGCTTTGCTCCCACAACCTTGTGGCCTGCTTTTGAGCAGCCACCAACCGGATACCCCCTATACCCCATAGGATAACATTGGGCCTCAGCACTCTGCACCCGGCCGCCCTAGTGCCGCTGAGGGTGTTTTGAGAGTGCATCCTTGACCCTGGGGGAACCCTGGTTCTAACCCTAGAATACCAACTCCCACAACAAAGTACTTACCCATTAGCCAATAACTTCATGTTCGAGGCATGTGAGCTGTAGATCACATGCTGTGCATAGCCTGCCATCTAGTGTTGGGTCCGGATGTTTGCACTTTGTTTTTGTTCGAAGAAGTCTTTTCCAGTCACGAGGTAGATGACTCCTCCTTTCGGTGATAGTGCGCATGGGCATCGACTCCATTGTTAGATTGTTTTTTTCCGCCATCGGGTTCGGATGTGAATTGCTGCGTTCCGGATCGGCACCGTTTCTCGGGTTCCCTACGACGCGCAATCCACTACCCTCGATGGTATTGTTTCTCGATCACGTTTCCCATTCTCTGCGTATCGTTTCCACTTAAAGATCTTCGATCGGAAAATTCGTGGAGGGCCGTTGGGTCTACCCGCGCCGGGCTCACTAACAGTCGATGGAACTGACTCCATTCAAGCTCTGTCCCGGGTGTCGCGCCAAGTTTCCGCACACCGACCTGCACGAAGTGTGCAATCTCTGTTTGTCCCCGGAACACGACGGAAAAGACTGCGACGCATGCCGATCGTTTCGATCAAAGAAGACGCTTTGTGACCGTCGGGCTCGACGTCATGAGGTGCAACACCAAGGCGGCTCCGTACCGGACCTCTTCGGCGAAGATTCCGACCGAGAAGAAACACACCCTCAAGGAGCCGAGGAAGAGGAACATGTCTCCGTGTCCGAGGCCGACTCCGACATGGAAGAAGAGCAAGTTACACCGGGTCAGCGTACTTGTTGCATCTTTCTCTCTCTCCTCTTTGTCCTTTCTTAGTGTCTTGTTCTCTACTGCTCAGCCAGTCTCTGTGATGTCATGTAATGTTCCATCTGTGTGAGTTGATGTGGATTTGTCAGTTATCTTGGAGCCTGAGCAGCAGGGCATCTGCTCCCGGTGGGGCCTTTACCGGAGTCTTTTACTGGATTACTACCTTATCTACATGCTGTACCTGATTACTTGATTACTAAGAATAAACATACATCTGGACACAGCAACCGAAGTGCCATTCTTATTTTATGAAATGTTATAGTACTGTGAGTACAGAAACCCCCTTGCCCCAACAACCAAAGACAAAAAAAGGCTCCGGTCCTTCCGACGCCGAAACACAAAGAAAAGCCTTCCGGCTCGAGCTGGCCCCATGCCGGCGCCGAGCCGAAATCCTCGGCGCCGAAATCCAAGCACGTCCTGGTCCACGTTCCTTCTTTGTCAAAGCCTAAATCTTCGGTACCGAAGAGTTCGGGGCCGAAACTTTCGACGCCGAATACTGCAAGTAAAGGTAAAAAGACTCCGACAAAAGAGCCTCGGTCCGATGTTACACCTTCGGATCCGAAACAAAAGGAACTGGTTATTTACCCAGATACTGGACATATTCATGCCAAATTGCCTGAAAAAAAGAAATTGGCCCAACAGGATGAGCACCACATGCCCCTGAAGAAAAGGAATGTGGGTACAAACCCTTCACCACCTTATGTGCCACCTCCTTCACCTACTAATCCTCAATTACTCATCACACCCACTAATTCACCACCACCACTATCACCTGACCCACAGGATGAAGGGGATGGGAATGGAGATGATAGGCCACAAGATGTTGACCCATGGGAGGATTATGATACTGATCCACACACAGATACTGACCCTGACTTATACCCGTCCAGGCCATCACCACCTGACGACAATATAGGCTACATTGAGCTTCTTAATAGGGCTGCTCATTACCATGGGGTGGAGCTACATAAGGAGGCTTTAGACGAGGACTTCTTGTTTGAGACCTTAAGCTCCACTCAGAAAACTACACATACACTACCAATGCTTAAGGGGATGCTTAAGCACGCAGATGAGGTTTTTAAAGATCCTGTAAGGGCAAGAATCATCACACCCAGGGTTGAGAAGAAATATAAGCCAGCACCTACTGACCCTGCCTACATCAAGGGTCAGCTGCCCTTAGACTCTCTTGTGGTTTCTAATGCTTGCAAGAGAGCTAACTCACAGACCACAGGTGAGTCCCCTCCTCCTGATAACGAGTCCAAGTTAATTGATGCGTCTGGCAAAAGGGTAGCCTCACAAGCAGCTAATCACTGGCGCATTGCTAATGCTCAGGCTTTGCTAGCCAGATATGATAGAGCTCATTACGATGAGCTGGAAAAACTTATGCAATTTCTGCCTGATTAGCACAAATCTAAAGCAAATGATCTTATCCAGAAGGGCAAACTTATCACCAATACCTCCATCAAGTGCGCATTAGATGCAGCAGACACAGCAGCGTGCGCAGTAAACACCAGCGTACTGCTACGTAGACACGCATGGTTGAGAATTTCAGGTTTCAAACCTGAGGTACAGGCCTCCATTCTCAATCAGTCTTTTCATAAGGAACACCTCTTTGGTCCAGCAGTGGACACCTCACTGGAAAAAATGAAGAAGGACACTGAGGTCGCAAAGTCCATGGGGGCTTTACAGTTACCTGCGAGCAGGGGTTCCTTTTGGCGCTCCTTTTACAGGTGTGGCTCCAAAAATATTACCACCGAAAATCCCTCCTCCTCGTATAAGGGAAACAACCAATCGCCCTCATCAAGAGGCTATTTTAGATGAGGTTTTAGAGGAAACAATGGTAAGGGAAGAGGCAGAGGCAACTCCACACGTACTTCCCCCACAAATAACAAATAGTCACTTCCTTCCGCTACCTCCGATCATTCCACTCCTGTAGGGTGACATCTCTCTCAATTTCTCCCGGTCTGGAACACCATCACCTCAGACAAGGAAAATGCTACTTACCCAGTATGCATCTGTTCTTGGCATATAGAACTGTAGAGTCATATGCTTGTGCGTAGATCGCCTGTTGGGTCCGGCTGTTTGCACTTTGTTTTTCTTCGAAGAAGTCTTTCCAGTCACAAGGTAGGTGACTCCTCCTTTCGGTGATAGTGCGCATGGGCATCGACTCCATTGTTAGATTGTTTTCCCGCAGAGGGTGATAATGGAGTTAGTAAGAGTAGTAAAAGGAGATGTCCATGAATGCATGTATCTAAGCAAGATATTACTGCAACAGGTATAGGTACCCGGGTAGGCGGGTGGGCGCATATGACTCTACAGCTCTATATGCCAAGAACAGAAGCATACTGGGTAAGTAGCATTTTCCGTTCGAGGCATATGAGCTGTAGATCATATGCTTGTGCATAAACTATATAGCAGTAACTCCCAAAGCGGTGGTTAACCTGTAGCTGTTGCAGTGGTCTGAAATAGTGTACGTAAAACTGCCTGGCCCACACTAGCTTACTGTCTTGCTAACACGTCTACACAATAGTGTTTTGTGAATGTGTATGGTGTAGACCATGTTGCAGCTCTGCAGATGTCATCTTTGGTTATATTTCCTAAGAATCATAGAAGCCCCTAGTTTGCATGTAGAATGCGCCCTAGGGGGAATTGTTAATGTGCGTTTAGCTTTAATGTAGCAAATTTGAATGCACTTAACTATTCACCGTGCAATACTTGATTTTGATATTGGCTTTATGTGGTGGAGCAAAAGCAACAAAAAGTTGCTTGGTTTTCCTGAAAGGTTTTGTTCTTTCTATATAGTATAGTACAGGGGCGTAACACAGGCCCCGCATCCCCCGCGGTGCAGAAGGGCCCCCGAGCTGCAGGGGGCCCCCTCAGCACAGTACGCAGGCCTGAGCTCTCCGGATTAAATCCGGAGCGGGGGCCCCTTTGTGTACATTGCAGGGGGGGCCCTTAAACTTTTGTTACGCCACTGGTATAGTAATGCTCTTTTGACATCTAAGGTGTGAGGAGCATGTTCTGCCACTGAATCTGGTTGAGGGAAGAACACAGGCAATTCAACAGATTGGTTGATATGAAAGGCAGAAATGACTTTAGGTAAAAATTTGGGGTTAGTCCTTAGAACCACTTTGTTTTGATGTTTTTGAAAAATGGCTCGTCTATGGTTAGTGCCTGAAGCTCACCCACTCTCCTCAGAGATGTAATGGCTATGAGGAAGGCTACCTTCCAAGTGAGGAATTGTAGTTCACATTTGTGCAATGGTTCAAAAGGTGGACCCATGAGTCTGGTAAGAACTATGTTGAGATTCCACACTGGAGCAGGTGGAAGTCTGGGTGGAATGACTCTTTTAAGTCCTTCCATAAATGCTTTAATAGGAGGCACTCTAAAAAGAGACAAGTGCTGTCTATTTTGAAGATATGCAGCTATTGCAGCAAGATGTAAGCGTATAGATGTGTACGCTAAATTGGAACGCTGTAGATGTAGTAGATAGCAAATGATGTTTTGAATTGAAGCATCTAGCGGATTGATTTTATTGTTGTTACAGTAAATGACAAACCGCTTCCACTTTGCTGCATAGCATGCTCTTGTGGTAGGGCGTCTAGCCTCTTTGATAATGTTCATGCAGTCTGGCGGAAGATTGAGATAACCAAACTCTAGGATTTCAGGTGCCAGATCGCAAGGTTGAGATGACTGGGATCTGGATGCCTTATCTCTCCACGGTTCTGAGTGAGAAGACTAGGAGTAAGGCGTAGTTTTTGGTAAGGAACTACTGATAGCTCCAATAGGGTTGTGAACCAGGGTTGACGGGCCCATGTGGGAGCAACTAGGATTAGTGTCAGGGACTGCTGTCTGAGCTTCCGAACCACTAATGGAATGAGTGGGAGAGGTGGAAAAGCGTAAGCAAATATCCCTGACCAATTCATCCATAGCGCATTGCCTTTGGACAATGGGTGTGGATACCTGGATGCAAAGTTTGGGCATTTTGCGTTTAGGTGGGTGGCGAACAGATCTATCTCTGGGAAGCCCCACATTTGAAAGAATGGGAGGAGAACTTGAGGGTGGAGATCCCATTCGTGTATCTGCTGTCGTTGAGGACTGAGCAGATCTGCAGTCTGGTTGTTTACTCCTGGGAGGTGTTCTGCAAGGAGATATATTTTTTGAGGTATGGCCCATCTCCAGATGCTCTGGGCTAGCTGTGAGAGCTGGAGAGAGTGTGTCCACCCTGTTTTGTATGTAGTACATTGCTGTCATGTTGTCTGTGTGAATTAGGACAGCTTTGCCTACTAGATGAAGTTGAAATGCTTTCAACGCTAGAAAAATTGCTAGCAGTTCTAGATGGTTTATGTGGAGTTGCCTTTGATGAGGAGTCCACATGCCCTGAATGGTATGTTTTTGAAGATGAGCTCCCCAACCAGTGAACCATGCGTCTGCTGTTAGCACTATCTGTGGAACCGGGTCGACGAATGGCCGCCCCTTGGAAAGGTTTTGTATGTTCCACCACTGCAGAGAGCGATGGGTGCAGCCATCCACCAACACTAGATCTGATAACTGACCTTGAGCCTGGTTCAACTGACGTGCTAAGCATTCTTGTAGGGGACGCATTTGGAGTCTTGCGTAAGGAACAATTAAAATGCAAGATGCCATCATTCCTAGTAATTGCATGAAAACTCGAGCTGGTAGTGAGTGTTGAGGTTGAAACTGCGATATTAGATTCTGCATGTTGCAGATCCTGACTGGGTTGGGACACGCTAGAGCTTTTTGAGTGTCTATTGTGGCTCCTAGATACACTTGTGTGTTGGATGGTTGGAGATGAGACTTGGTGAGGTTTACAGTGAACCCCAGGTCGTGAAGCAGTTGGACTGTTCTTCGAGTGTGGCGTAGGCAGCTCTGTTGCGAGCTGGCTTTTATTAGCCAGTCGTCTAGGTAGGGGAAGACATGATTTTGCTGTCTTCTTAGATGAGCCGCAACTACTACTAGACACTTTGTAAAAACCCTGGGTGCAGTAGTTACTCTGAATGGGAGAACTTTGAATTGATAATGTTGGCCGTCTACCATAAACCTGAGATATTTGCGGTGAGCGGGGTGAATGGGAATATGGAAATAGGCATCCTTTAGATCCAGAGTGGACAGGAAGTCGCCTTGTTGAAGGAGCAGGAGAACCTGCTGAAGTGTGACCATGTGAAAGTGGTCTGATTGGATGTAGAGATTTAGTTGTCTGAGGTCTAACATGGGTGTTAACAAGCCATCCTTTTTGGGAATTAAGAAGTACAGGGAGTATACCCCGGTCCCTTAGTATTGTAATGGGACTGGTTCTATAGCTTGTTTTCCTAGGAGACAGAGAACCTCTTGCTGTAAGAGTGAGAGATGTTCCGGTGACATTGCATGTGGTCGTGGAAGGATATTTGGGGGATTGGCTGTAAGTTCCAGGCAGTAACCATATTGGATAATTTGTAGTACCCATTTGTCTGAAGTGATGGAGTTCCAGACAGGGAGAAATTGGGAGAGACGTCCCCTGACAGGACTGGAATGATCGGGGGGTGCAGGAAGGAAGTCACTGTTTGTTGTTGGAGGGGGAAGAGCGTGTGGAGTTGCCTCTTCCCTTGCCATTGTTACCTCTAAAACCTCCTCTGAAATAACCCTTTGGTGAGGGGGATTGAGTATTACCCTTGTAAGAGGAGGAGGTAGTGTCGGTGGAAATGTTTTTAGAGCCACCACTGTAAAAGGAGCGGCGAAAGGAACCCCTATTGGAGGGTGACTGCAAAGCCCCCATGGACTTTGCGACTTCTGTATCTTTTTTCATTTTTTCCAGCGAGGTGTCAACTGCTGGTCCAAAGAGATGTTCCTTATCAAAGGGTTGGTTGAGGATGGAGGTTTGCACCTCAGGTTTGAAACCTGAAATTCTCAACCAAGCATGCCTTCGTAAAAGTACACTGGTGTTAATTGTACGGGCTGCTGTGTCTGCCGCATGTAGGGCACACCTGATAGAGGTATTTGTAATGAGCTTACCCTCTTGAATAAGGTCATTAGCTTTGGTCTTGTGTTCGTCTGGTAAGTACTGCATGAGTTTCTCTAACTCATCATAGTGAGCCCTGTCATAACGAGCTAACAAAGCTTGAGCATTGGCAATATGTCAATGGTTAGCTGCTTGTGAAGCTACTCTTTTGCCTGAGGCGTCAATGAGCTTGGACTCCTTATCTGGAGGAGGAGCTTCACCTGATGTGTGGAAATTGGCTCTCTTGCGAGCATTAGAAACTACAAGAGAGTCTAAAGGTAATTGAACTTTGATGTATGTAGGGTCGGTGGGCGCAGGCTTTTATTTTTTCTCCACCCTAGGAGTAATAATTCTTGCCCTGACAGGGTCTTTGAAAATGTCCTCAGTGTGCTTTAACATGCCTTTGAGCATAGGTAATGTATGAGTGACTCTGTGAGAGGAACTAAGAGTCTCAAAGAGGAAATCCTGCTCTAATGGTTCTGAATGTAACTCCACCCCATGATATTGAGCAGCTCTATTAAGGAGCTCAACGTATCCAATGTTATCATCTGGTGGGGAGGGCCTGGAGGGATACAAATCTGGATCATTATCTGGATCTGGATCAGTGTGATAATCCTGCCAAGGATCAGTGTCTTGTGGGGGATCTTGGTTGTCATCCCCATCCCCATCATCTTGTGGGTTAGGTGAAGTTGGTGGTGGTGGTGAATTTTCAGGTGAAATAAGTAAATTGGGATTAGTAGGAGAAGTAGGTGGGATGTAAGGAGGGGAAGGGTTAGTACCCACACTTTTCTTCTTTAGAGGAATGTGGTAGTCCTCTGGTAAGTACAATTTCCTCTTTTTTGGTAAAGTAGCCCGAATATGGCCTGTATCAGGGTGAATCACCAACTTTTTCTGTTTCAGATCCGAAATGGAGTGATCGGACCGAGGCTCTTTCGACGGAGTCTCTTTTTCCTTGTTTGTCTGTTTCGGCGTCAAAGGTTTCGGCTCCGAGCCTTTCGGTGCCGGTGGTGTCGGCTTGGACTTGTGTTTCGGTGCCGAAGGTGTTGGGTCGGCACCGAGATGAGGCCTGTTCGAGCCCGAACCGGAAGGCTTTTCTTTGTTTCGGAGCCGGGCCCGAGGGCGGGGTGTTGGAAACTTTTTGTCGGTGCCGACCTTGGCCCGAAGGCAGAGGAGGGACCGGAGCCTTTGTCTTAGGTTGTTGGGGGGGCAAGGGGTTGTCTTTACTCACGGTACGCTGACCCGGAGTAACTTGCTCCTCTTCTTCGACGTCTGAGTCGGCCTCGGACACAGAGAAGGGTTCTTCTTCTTCGGCTCCTTGGGCATGATGTTCGGAGTCGGAATCTTCGCCGAAGATGTCCGGTGCGGAGCCGCTTTGCTGTTGCAACTCGTGACGTCGAGCCCGACGATCACAAAGAGTCTTTTTCGGTCGGAAGGATCGGCACGCGTTGCAGTCTTTCTCGTCGTATTCCGGGGACAGACAGAGGTTGCACACTTCGTGCAAGTCGGTGCGTGGAAATTTAGCACGACACCCGGGACATAACTTGAAGGGAGTCCGTTCCATCGACTGCTAGAGCGGTCGGCACGGGTAGACCCGACGGCCTTCCACGAGTTTTCCGATCGAAGATTTAAAATTTGAAGCGATACGCGACGAATGGGGAACCGCGATCGATAACAATACCGTTGAGGGTATGGATTGCGCGTCAAAGGGATCTGAGAAACGGTGCCGAAGCGCAGCAATACACATCCAAACCCGATGGCGGAAAAAAACAATCTAACAATGGAGTCGATGCCCATGCGCACTGTCACCGAAAGGAGGAGTCACCTACCTCGTGACTGGAAAGACTTATTCGAAGAAAAACAAAGTGCAAACATCCGGACCCAACAGGCGATCTATGCACAAGCATATGATCTACAGCTCATATGCCTCGAACATGGGTTTTACAAATTATCCAATATGGTTACTGCCTGGAACTTACAAACACTCCCCCAAACATTCTTCCAAGATCACACGCAATGTCACAGGAACATCCTACCCTTCTAAAAAAAGAAGAAGTTCTCTCTCTGTTGGAGACAGGAGCCATACAACCAGTCCCATTAAAACATCAAGGGACCGGAGTATACTCCCTGTACTTCTTGATCCCCAAAAAGGACGGCTCTCTCAGGCCTATACTAGACCTCAGAGAACTAAGGGCCAGATGTAGGTAACTTCAATTTAGCGAGTCCTTAATAGCGATTTTTACCGAATCGCTATTAAGGACTCGCTAAATGGAATGTAGGTAGGAATCGCTAAAATATTAGCGATTCCTTAACATTCCTTAATAACGAATCGGTAATTGAGATTCATTATTAAGGAATACCTAGCCATTCATTCCTATGGGCTAGGAGGCCCATAGGAATGAATGGGAAGATATTCACTATTAGCGATTCGGTATTACCGAATCGCTAATAGCGGAGGTATTTCAAGGGTGCCAGGGTGTCCAAAGGACACCCTGTTGCACCCCTGAAATGTGCATGTGTGCACATGTGGCGCACATACATGCCCTAAGGGCATGGATGTGTGCCACATGGCACATTTAAAAAGCAAAAAGTGCTTTTTTAGAGGAAATCGCTACTTACCACCAACTTGAAGTTGGTGGTAATTAGCGATTCCTTAACGCTCAAGTGCACTATTTTTAGTGCTACGTACATTGCATTTAAGGAATTGGTATTTCCGATTCCTTAAATGCAAGAGCAAAATAAGGAATCGCTATTTTGCGATTCCTTATTTTGCATGTAGGTATGAACTCACCTACATTGCACTCAGCCAAATACCGGTCGGTAACGCTGAAATTCTCCGAATTTCGGCGTTACCGACCGGTATTTAGCCACCTACATCTGGCCCTAAATCTATACATTCAGTCGGACCACTTTCACATGGTCACACTCCAGCAAGTGCTACTGCTCCTTCAACAAGGAGACTTTCTGTCCACTCTGGACTTAAAGGACGCCTATTTCCATATCCCAATACACCCGGCTCACCGCAAATACCTCAGGCTCATAGTAGCAGGCCAGCACTATCAGTTCAAGGTGCTCCCATTCGGAGTAACTACCGCACCCAGGGTTTTCACCAAGTGCCTGGCAGTAGTCGCAGCTCATCTTCGAAGACAACACATTCATGTCTTCCCATATTTGGACGACTGGCTCATAAAAGCCAGCTCGCAAAAAAGCTGCCTACGTCACACTCACAAAACAGTGCAATTGCTCCACGATCTTGGATTCACAGTAAATCTGTCCAAATCCCAGCTACATCCATCCAACACACAGGCGTATCTGGGAGCCACAATAGATACACAAAAGGCTTTGGCCTACCCCAATCCGGCCAGAATCTGCAACATGCAAACTTTACTCTGTCAGTTTCAGCCTCAACACTCATTGCCAGCTCGAGTGTTCATGCAGTTACTAGGGATGATGGCATCTTGCATTCTAATAGTCCCTTACGCAAGACTCCAGATGCGTCCCCTTCAGGAGTGCTTAGCACGTCAGTGGAACCAGGCTCAGGGTCTCTTATCAGATCTAGTGTTGGTGGACGGCCGCACCCATCGCACCCTGCAGTGGTGTAATACACAAAAACTTTCAAATGGGCGGCCCTTCATAGACCCGGTTCCACAGATAGTGCTAACAGTAGACGCATCGCTCACTGGTTGGGGAGCTCATCTCCAGACGCATACAATTCAGAGCATGTGGAGCCTGCAGCAAAAGTGGCTTCACATAAATCATCTAGAGCTGCTAGCCATTTTTCTAGCGCTCAAAGCGTTTCAAGTTCATCTAGTAGGCAAAACTGTCCTGATCCGTACAGACAACATGACAGCAATGTACTTCATACAAAAACAGGGGGGCACACACTCTCTCCAGCTGTCACAACTAGCACAGGCCATCAGGAGATGGGCCATACGTCACAAAATGTTTCTCCTTGCAGAACACCTTCCAGGAGTAAACAATCAGATTGCAGATCTGCTCAGTCGGTAAAGACAACAGATCTACGAATGGGAACTCCACCCTCAAGTTCTCCTCCCATTCTTCCAAATGTGGGGTTTTCCAGACATAGATCTGTTCGCCACAAACCTAAACGCAAAATGCCCAAGCTTCGCATCCAGACATCCACATCCATTGTCCGAGGGCAATGCACTATGGATGAATTGGTCAGGGATATTTGGCTACGCTTTTCCGCCTCTCCCACTCATTCCGTTAGTGGTTCGGAAGCTCAGACAGGCGTCCCTGACATTAATCCTAGTTGCTCCCACATGGGCCCGACAACCCTGGTTCACAACCCTGTTGGAGCTCTAAGTAGTTCCTCACCAAAAACTACACCTAACTCCCAATCTTCTCACTCAGAGCCATGGAGAGATAAGACATCCAGATCCCAGCCATCTCAACCTTGCGATCTGGCACCTGAAATCTTAGAGTTTGGCTACCTTAATCTTCCGCCAGACTGCATGAGTATTATCAAAGAGGCTAGACGTCCTACCACAAGGGCATGCTATGCAGCAAAGTGGAAGCGATTTGTAATATACTGCAATACAATCACATAGATCCACTGGACGCTTCAGTTCAAAACATCATTTGCTATTTACTACATCTGCAGCATTCCAATTTAGCGTACTCTACCATACGCTTGCACCTTGCTGCGATAGCTGCATATCTACAGAACAGACATCTGTCTCTTTTTAGAATGCCTGTCATTAAAGCATTTATGGAGGGACTTAAAAGAATCATTCCTCCAAGAATTCCACCTGCTCCAGTGTGGAGTCTCAACATTGTCCTCACCAGGCTAATGGGTCCACCCTTTGAGCCATTGCATAAATGTGAAATACAATTTCTCACTTGGAAGGTAGCTTTCCTCATAGCTATCACATCTCTGAGGAGAGTGGGTGAGCTTCAGGCACTAACCATAGAAGAACCATTCTTACAAATACACCAAAACAAAGTGGTTCTTAGGACCAATCCTAAATTTCTACCAAAGGTCATTTCTGCCTTTCATATCAACCAATCTGTTGAGTTGCCTGTGTTCTTCCCTCAACCAGATTCTGTGGCAGAACGTGCGTTACACACTTTAGATGTGAAAAGAGCAATTCTTTACTATATAGAAAGGACGAAACCTTTCCGTAAAACAAAACAACTGTTTGTCGCTTTTGCTCCACCACATAAAGGCAATCCTATATCAAAAACAGGCATTGAAAGGTGGATAGTCAAGTGCATTCAAATATGCTATGCAAAAGCGAAAAGAACACTAAGAATTCCCCCTAGAGCACACTCCACACGCAAACTAGGGGCTTCTATGGCTTTCTTAGGAAATATACCCATCGATGATATCTGCAAAGCTGCAACATGGTCTACACCTCACACATTCACAAAACACTATTGTGTAGATGTGTTAGCAAGACAGCAAGCTAGTGTGGGCCAAGCAGTTTTATGTACACTATTTCAGACAACTGCAACAGCTACAGGTTAGCCACCGCTTTGGGAGACGTTATAGTCTATGCACAGCATGTGATCTACAGCTCACATGCCTCGAACGGAAAATGCTACTTACCCAGTATGCATCTGTTCTTGGCATGTAGAGCTGTAGAGTCACATGAGCCCACCCGCCTCCCCGGGTACCTATACCTGTTGCAGTTACATCTTACTTAGATACATATATACATGGACATCTCTTCCTACTCTTACTAACTCCATTATCACCCTCTACGGCAAACAATGTAACAATGGAGTCGATGCCCATGCGCACTATCACCGAAAGGAGGAGTCACCTGCCTTGTGACTGGAAAAGACTTCTTCGAACAAAAACAAAGTGCAAACATCCGGACCCAACACTAGATGGCAGGCTATGCACAGCATGTGACTCTACAGCTCTACATGCCAAGAACAGATGCATACTGGGTATGTAGCATTTTCCTTCTCTCCATAGGAATACATTGACTGTTTTTCCTTGAAAAATGTTCTAAGTGTGGAGTTGGTTTTAGTATGGAACTTTGAAAAACTGCAAAGAACAAAAATATGCTTACTTACCTTTTCTCTAGGAAATGTCCCAGTGTGATATCTAGGTGTATCACACTGAGTAGAGAAAGTAATCCAGAAAGTAATTCAAAGTAATCTAACAGTAATTTCCACTCTGTTGAAAGCATTTACAAACCTGTAACAAAGTCATTTTCATTCAGCTTGCTTGTATTGTTCAACCTGCCTTGAAAATTATCAAATACACTTACCTGTGCCAGGCTTGCTTGGCTTTAAGAAATAAATACAACTAATATTTGTATACAAATCACATTGGTTCAGTCTTTAAGTGTGTGACATCATTTGCTGATTGAGTGTGTACAACAAATGCTTAACACTACCATCTGATAAAGCCTTACTGCTCGCACACACTACCACAAATAGTGAGTAAGGTGCTATCAACTTTTACCTCTGCCTACCTTTGGGGTTCCACTGGACTCTGCGCACACTATACCTCATATTGGTATAGTATATACAGAGCCAGCTTCCTACATTGGTGTATCAGCGGTGGGATATACAGCTTTGCATTTGTTGGACTAACTTGGTTACCACCTGATCACACGACAGAACTCTTAAATTGTCTTTAGAATTCTGATTTTTGAATTGATAAATTTGTTTTCCAAATTACTAAAAGTCTTGTTAGGGCCTTGGTTAAGTCACTTTAGAATTTTAGAAAAATAAAAACTCACTTTAGTTAGAGGTAAGAGGGATTAGAACTTTTTGTTAGAATGCCTCTTAACAAGTACCCAGCTGTTAGTGAAGAAATCCACAATGGCATAGAGAACCAGGTTGAGGAGCTCGACCTCCCCCCTTATCTCCACTTAGAATTTAGGGAGCTAGGGTCTCTATGCAAACTTAAAAATATAGTCAAGGGGTCCCATCCCTCCAAACAAAAGCTCCAGGAGCTGTTGGCAGGGTATGCTAAGGACCATCCTTCTGAGAATGGTGAAGACCTCTCAGATGAAGAAGTAGAGGGCGGGGATGAGGATAACTACCAACCCCCCCCCCCATCACACTTCATAGGGAGAGAAGGGCCCCAGTGGCACTGACTCCAAGAGTGAACCTCTCAGCAACTAGAGCCCACACAGGTGGATCGGGTGCTGCTGAGGACACTAAGGACAGCCTCAATGAGGAGGACAACCTTTTAGTAAGGTTGACCAAAAGATTGGACCTAGCGACCAGACTCCTCGCTCTAGAGAAATAGAGAGCAAAGATGGTGGCAGCAATTTACTAAATAAGTATGAAGAGCAATCTTATGATCCTAAAATCCCCACTGGGATTGTCCCTAAATATGAAGAGGGTGATGATATCACAAAATGGTTCACAGCCTTTGAGAGGGCCTGTGAAATGAAAAAAGTGAAGAAGTCACACTGGGGGGCACTCCTTTGGGAACTGTTCCCTGGTAACTGCAGGGACGGACTCCTGACCTTTACAGGGGCAGATGCTGGGTCTTATGACCTCATGAAGAGTACTCTGATTAAGGGCTTTGGACTCACAACTGAGGAATATAGAATTAGATTCAGGGGGGCTCACAAAACCAAAACCAATCCTGGATTGACTTCGTTGACTACTCAATTAAGACACTAGATAGATGGTTAACTGGAAATAATGTGTATGATTTCAATGGAATTTACAATCTGTTTATGAAGGAGCATATTTTGAGTAGTTGCACTAATGAAAAGTTACATCAGCATTTGGTAGACCCAGGTCAAATTTCTCCCCAAGAATTGGGAAAGAAGGCAGACCATTGGGTCAAGACAAGGGTGACAAAAACAGCCACTGGGGATGACCAAAAGAAAGGGGTTATAAAACCTCCCCTGGGGAAAGGGGGTGAGAATCCCAAAGATAAAAAGCCTGAGTATTCTCAAGGGCCCCAAAAACCTGCACAGGGGGGTGGGTCCCAAAACTCTTCCCAGTCCAATAATAGGTACAAGGGAAAGAACTTTGATCCCCTAAAGGCCTGGTGTCACAACTCTAAGAAGTTGGGACACTTAACTGGAGATGCTACTTGTCCTAACAAAAAAGCCCCCTAGTCCGCGGCCGCCATCACACCCGAACTACAACGCACCATCAACACCATCTTCAAAACAGGCACCGTCCCAGACGACTGGAAGCGCGCAGAAGTCAGACCCCTGCTCAAGAAGCCCACAGCTGACCCCACCGACCTCAAGAACTATCGGCCCATCTCGCTCCTCCCCATCGCAGTCAAAGTTGCAGAGAAAACAGTCAACAGGAAACTGACTCGATTCATTGAAGAGAACGCTGTCCTCGACCCGTCCCAATCCGGATTCCGAAGCAACCACAGCACAGAGACCGCCCTACTCGCCGCCACCGACGACATCCGCACCCTCCTGGACCAAGGCCACTCCGCAGCCCTCATCCTACTCGACCTATCAGCGGCCTTCGACACCGTCTCCCACCGCACACTAGTCGCCAGACTACACGACGCAGGCATACAAGGAACAGCCCTGGACTGGATCTGATCATTCCTCACCGGAAGAAGCCAAAGGATCAGACTTCCACCCTTCCTCTCCGACCCCATGAAAATCACCTGCGGAGTCCCACAGGGTTCATCACTGAGCCCCACCCTCTTCAACATCTACATGGCCCCCCTCGCAGCCATCGTCCGTCAACACGACCTCAACATCGTATCCTACGCCGACGACACCCAGCTCATCCTCTCCCTCACCAAAGACCCCACCACTGCCAAACTCAACTTCCAGAAAGGAATGCAAGACGTCGCAGTCTGGATGACCAACAGCTGCCTGAAGCTCAACGCCGAGAAGACAGAAGTCCTCGTGCTTGGTACGACCCCTTCTGCATGGGACAGCACGTGGTGGCTGACCGCCCTTGGAAGCCCACCTACCCCCTCAGACCACGCCAAGAACCTCGGCATCGTACTCGACTCATCACTCACCATGATCCGACAGGTCAACGCCGTCACCTCCAGCTGCTTCAACACCCTCCGCATCCTCCGCAAGACCGTTAAGTGGATCCCCCCTGAGTCAAGGAAGACAGTCACCCACGCACTCATCACCAGCAGACTGGACTATGGAAACGCACTCTACGCCGGCATCAACAAGTCCATACTCCGCAAACTCCAAACAATACAGAACACCGCCGCCAGACTCGTCCTAGGCATCCCCCGACACGAACACATGAGCCAACACCTACGAAGTCTCAACTGGCTCCCCGTGGAGAAAAGAGTCTCTTTCAAAATCCTCACTCACGCCTACAAATGCCTACACAACAACGGACTCAAATACCTCAACGACAGAATCAACTTCCACGTACCCAAAAGAAACCTCCGATCTTCCAACCTCGCACTGGCCGAAACCCCGCGCATCCACAGAGCCAGAGCAGGCGGAAGATCCTTCTCTCACATTGCAGCCAAGACCTGGAACGAGCTAGCGGCAGACATCAGACGCGCCCCCTCCCTGAACACCTTCAGGAAGACCCTCAAGACCTGGCTCTTCGGCTAAACAGATCTGCGGACCCCCCCCCCCAGCGCCTTGAGACCCTCACGGGTGAGTAGCGTGCTTACAATTCCCTGATTGATTGATTGATTGAGTCCTCCTACAGCTACTCCTGGTGTAGTCAGTCTCCTGATGGGATCAGCAGTGTGCCCAGAGCAAATCAGGAGTCACACTGAAGCAGTTCTAGTCACAGAGGGTGAAGTTGAGTTTGTCACTTTAGCTGTCTGGCCACCCAGCTTAAAGAATAATTTACAATACCCCTGGATCAATGGGACTATTGAGGGATCAGGTGCCAGTGTCACTATGGTGAGAGATACACTGGTTTCCCCAGAGCAATACCTGTTGGGAAAACTTACCCAGTCACCAACACTGACAGTGTTACCACTGACCATGCCATGGCTTTGGTGACATTAGACTGTGGGGCGGGGGGGTTTACTGGCCTGAAACAGGTAGTGGTCTCTCCAAAGCTTCCAGCTGCATGTCTGCTTGGTAATGACCTGGAAACCTCAGCATGGGCTGAGGTAGCATTAAAAACCCATGCAGCAATGCTGGACATCCCTGAGATTGGGTGTGTCAAGACTAGAGCACAGAGCCGAAAGCAGGGTGAAAAAGGAGGTGTTGGAGCCTGAAAGAATGGCCCAACCTTCCAAGAGTAATGGTAAGAAGACTGGGAAACCAGCTTCTGAACAGCTCAAAACTCAGGACCCCTCTCATCAGGGAGAGGACTTGAAAACCCCAGAGGGAACTGAGCCTATGGAGCTTACCCACACCAGGAAGAACTCTTAGGCCCAGGGGGACCCTCTAGGGAAGAGCTGTGCTTTGGACAGCAGGACTGTCCAACTCTTGAAAGCCTGAGGCAGCAAGCTGCTGCACAGGAAAAGGGAGTTGTCAGTTGTACCCGCAGAGTCTATTGGGAAGAGGGACTATTGTACAATGAGGCCAGAGACTCCAACCCTGGAGTCACTAGGAGAGTGGTAGTGCCTCAGAAGTACAGGGAGTTCTTACTAACTTTAGCTCGTGACATCCCCCTACCTGGAAATCTGGGCCAAACCAAAACCTGGGAAAGGCTAGTTAGCCACTTTTATTGGCCCCCAGATGTCTCAGAAAGTAAAGGAGTTTGTCAGCTCCTGTGTCACCTGGCAAAACAGGTGGACACCCAAAGGCCCCTTAATTCCACTACCAGTGGTTGGGGTCCCCTTTGAAAGGGTATGTGTGGACATTGTGGGTCCACTTGAACCTCCCACAGCATCAGGAAACAAATTTATACTAGTGGTAGTGGATCATGCCACTAGGTATCCTGAAGCAATTCCCCTTAGGACTACTACAGCTCCTGCAGTAGCCAAGGCCCTCATTGGTGTCTTCACCCGGGTAGGGTTTCCTAAGGAGGTGGTTTCAGACAGGGGGTCAAACTTCATGTCTGCTTACCTAAAACACATGTGGAAAGAGTGTGGAGTGCAGTACAAGTTTACTACACCCTATCACCCACAAACCAATGGTCTTGTTGAGAGGCTTAACAAGAGATTGAAAGGCATGATTATGGAGCTCCCTGAAAAGCTCAAAAGGAGATGGGATGTCCTATTACCATGCTTGCTTTTCGTCTACAGAGAGGTGCCTCAGAAGGGAGTAGGGTTTCCCCCTTTGAGCTTCTGTTTGGCCATCCTGTCAGCGGACCACTCTGCCTTGTAAAAGAGGGTTGGGAGAAGCCTCTCCAAGAACCCAAACAAGACATTGTGGACTATGTACTAGGCCTAAGGTACAGAATGGCAGAGTACATGGAAAAAGCTTCAGATGGCAGGCATCCCCAATCAGGATTAGGGATTGTGCTCACTCCCCCACGTGGGGTGAGCACACCAAGGGTGTAGTCACCCTAAGGTCAGTAGCCTATTGGCTACTGACCCCGAGACCCCTAAAACGCCCCTGAATACAGTATTTAGGGGGCAGCCCTGAACCAAGAAAGGAGATAAGAAACCAGAAGAACAAAAGGAGAAGAAGAACCGAACAGCCGTGCCGAAGCTAACAAGAGGAGGACGCCCACTGACTTGGCCCCAGCCCTACCGGCCTGTCCCCACCTCGAACCTGCAGAAGCGAAACTCCGGTGTGTCCTGCAGCCAGCAGCCTCAAGAAACCCGAGGACCTACCCTGCCTTCAAAAGAAAAGACTCTGTCTCCCGTGAACACCGGATTTGTTCACCCACAGACTCCAGGTCCGGCAAAGTCTGCGAGTCTGCACCACTCTGCACCCGTAGCCCACGGCCCGAGTTTGAGTGGCCAACCACCAAGAGGAGGTCTCCCCGGCGATCCTGACCAGAGATCCGGTGACACCTGACCTGCCTCAAGCCTCCAGCCGACGCCTGCAGCCTCAAACCGGAAGGTCCCCCCATCCGCGACCAGGAGCTGGTAAGAAGATCTGACCCTAAAAGGCACCCTGGCACCCGACGCCTCACGGCCTTGGGTGGTCCACCCAGTGGTGCCTAACCAACCCCCAACATCCCAACTTACCTCTCCAAGTGGTGGTCGCACCCAAAAGACTTTCGTCCCCGAGCCTGTCGTGTGTTTGCAAATGGAGACTCCCCATTGAAAGCTACAGGGCGCCTGACGCCAAAACAGCACTCTGCACCCAGCCCCCCCAGTGCCGCTGAGGGTGCACCTTTTGTGCTGGCTTGAACCCCCATTTGCCCTGAGCTTAAGTCCAGGAGCTTTGCTCCCACAACCCAGTGGCCTGCTCGTAAGCAGCCACCAACCGGAGGCCCCTACCCCCATTGGATAACATTGGGCCTCAGCACTCTGCACCCGGCCGCCCTAGTGCCGCTGAGGGTGTAACAAGAGTGCATCCTTGACCCTGGGGGACCCCTAAGTCTACCCCCAGAATACCAACTCCCACAACCGAATACTTACCTTTAAACCGAGAACCCTATTTTCTTTTATAGGATAACATTGACTGTTTTTCTGTGAAAAGTTTCTAAGTGTGGAGTTGGAAAATCTAAGAAAGCCTTTGAAACTGTAACTAAATGACAAAAACGCTTTTACTTACCTGTTTACAGGAAATGTCCCAGTGCAGTATTCTGGTATACTGCACTGTGTAAGAAAAGTAATCTGTAAAGTAATCTACTTGACATTCTACTAAAAAGTCAATACAAAGTATATGTACAGTATATCAAAAGCATTGCATTACTAGTAGCTCTATTGTAATCAAATCAAAGTGCATATACAATTGCAATTCAAACTGTTTACAAACTGCATTACTACTGTAAAGTATTTATTGCTTATCTGTGCCAGGCTTGCTTGGTTCTAGAAAATAAAATAACTAAAAGAATATTTTTATACAAAAGCAATTGGTCTGAAGTTCAGTCTTTGAGTGTGTGATATCATTTGCTGATTGAGTGTGTACAACAAATGCTTAACACTACCCTCTGATACAGCCTTACTGCTCGACCACACTATCACAAATAGAGAGTAAGGTGCTATCTACTTTTACCTCTGCCTACCTTTGTGGTTCCACTAGACTCTGTGCACACTATACCTCACTTTGGTATAGTATGTACAGAGCCAGCTTCCTACACACTGGTAGAATTTCAACCAGGGCAAAAGGTGTGGATTTTGGAGCCAGTGGCACTAAAGGCTCTCCAGGACAAATGGAGCGGCCCTTACCCCATCTTAGAAAAGAAAAGTGAGGTCACCTACTTGGTTGACCTGGGCACAAGCAGGACACCCAAAAGGGTGATCCATGTGAACCGCCTTAAGCTTTTCCATGACAGGACTGACATCACCATGCTGATGGTGACTGATGAGGGTCAGGAGACAGAGATTGAACCTCTCCCTGACCTCCTTTCTTACAGCCCCAAAGATGGGTCAGTGGCATGGAGTTGTCTACTCAGACACCCTTGCAACAGTATGCTAAGCTCTTTTCCTTGACCCCTGGTCAGACAAACTGGTACACCCATGATGTGGACACTGGTGACCGTGTACCTGTCAAGAACAAAATCTATCGACAGTCTGATCAAGTCAAAGAAAGCATCAGAGCTGAAGTCCGCAAGATGCTGGAGTTAGGGGTTATTGAACCCTCTGAGAGCCCAGGGCCCAGCCCAGTGGTTTCAGTCCCCAAACCTCATCCACAGGGTGGAAAGAGAGAAATGAGGTTCTGTGTGGTCTATAGAGGGCTCAACTCTGTCACCAAGACAGATGCTCACCCTATCCCAAGAGCTGATGAATTGATAGATAAGTTAGGTGCAGCAACATTTCTAAGAACCTTTGACTTAACTGCTGGGTACTGGCAGATTGGCATGGCACCAGGAGCAAAAGAAAAGGCAGCATTCTCCACACCTGATGGGCATAATCAGTTTACTTTTATGCCTTTTGGTTTAAAGAATGCCCCTGCCACCTTCCAATGGTTGGTGAATCAAGTCCTTGCTGGATTGGAAGCCTTTAGTGCAGCATATCTAGATGATATTGCTGTCTTTAGCTCCACCTGGCAGGATCACCTGATCCACTTGGGGAAGGTTTTAAAAGTCCTGCAAACTGCAGGCCTAACTATCAAGGCATCCAAATGCCAGATAGGGCAGGGAACAGTTGTATACTTGGGCCACCTTGTTGGTGGAGGCCAAGTGCAACCCTTACAGCCCAAGATCCAGGCCATCCTGGACTGGGCAGCTCCAACAACCCAGAACCAAGCCAGGGCATTCCTTGGCTTGACTGGGTACTACAGGAGGTTTGTGAAGGGATATGGGTCCATTGTGACTCCCCTCACAGAACTTACCTCCAAGAAGATGCACAAAAAGGGTAAACTGGACAGTTAGCTGTCAAAAGGCTTTTGACACCCTGAAAGAGGCAATGTGTTCAGCACCAATTCTCAAAGCTCCAGACTATACCGGGCAGTTCATAGTGCAGACTGATGCCTCTGAGCTAGGGATAGGAGCAGTCCTATTTCAGACCAATGATGAAGGCCAAGACCAACCTGTTGCTTTTATAAGCAGAAGGCTTCTCCCCAGGGAGCAGCGTTGGAGTACCATTTGCTGGGGTTTGGTCCCTGAAGAAGCTGAGACCATACTTGTTTGGTACCCACTTCCTAGTTCAAATTGACCACAGACCTCTCAAATGGCTAATGCAGATGAAAGGTGAAAATCCTAAACTTTTGAGGTGGTCCATCTCCCTACAGGGAATGGACTTTGTAGTGGAACACAGACCTGGGACTCCCCATGCCAATGCAGAGATGGACTTTCCAGGTTCTTCCACTTAGACAATAAAGACTCCCTAGGGAAAGGTTAGTCTCATCCTCTTTCGTTTGGGGAGGGGGGGGAGAGGTGGTGTTGTGTAAGAAAGTGCCCTCTTTTTGCATGGTTGCCCCCACTTTTTTCTAAACTGCCGATGTGCTTTGACTGAGTGTGCCCTGGGTTCCTGCCAAACAGGTAGCCAGGGCCTATGTTCTTTCCCTAAACTGCATTGAAAACAAAACCCAAATGGCACTTTGGCCACAGGTCAGTCCCTTGTAAATGGTACCACAAGTACCAAGGGCACTGTGGCCAGGGAAGGCCTCTAAGGGCTGCAGCACTTATTGTGCCACCCTTAGAGGCCCTGTACCTTTGCACACGCACACACTGCCTTTGCAGACTGCGTGTTTTGGTGCAGAACAAAGTGAAGAGTCGACATGGCACACATCCCTCTGTGCCATGCCTACAACCCAGTGCCCTGGCATAAGTCAGCTACCCCTCTAGCTGGGTGCACTATACCAGCGGTGAGGGTACAGGTGCATGAGCCCTGTACCCCTACAGTGTCTAAGCCAATTCTTAGACATTGTAAGTGCAGTAATGCCATTAAGAGTATATGGTACTGGGAGTTTCTCATTACGAACTCCACAGGACCATAATGACTTTACTGAAAACTGGGAAGTTTGGTATCAAACTTTTCAGCACATTAAACCCACACTGATGCCAGTTTGGGATTTAATGAAAAAAGCACACAGAGGGCATCTTAGAGATACCCCCTGAAAAACGACCTAACACTAGTGTCCAGGCTGAGTGGCTGCTCGCCAGCTGCCACCACCAGACATGTTTTTGGACCCCTGGGTCGAGAGCCTGCTGCTCTCGGGGGTCTGAAACAATGCACATCCTGGGACGAGGTGCCAAGCCTCCTCCCCCAGGATGGGCAGGGTCCACGAAGGGGAAGCTTCAAAGGCTTGCTGCCTTCGTGAGCTTCCCCAGGCCGTTTGCTGTTTCCAGCAACTGGCCCCCACCGGTTCTGACCCCGACTTTAGGCGGGAGAATCGGCGAGAAGACCAAGTGAGGAAGGGAGGTGTGCCCACCTTTGCCAACCCCACCCCTCAGGTGGGGGGGGCGAGGTGAAGCACAACTCTGTCCCCGCTATCTTGCAGGTGGGGGACCAAGCCAACCAGAGTGAGGCATATGCCCCCCTCCCACTGGAGGGTGGCATAATAGGGGGTGCACCCAGCCCAAGGAAGGGACCCATTGGTCCCAACCTTTATGTACCTGTAACGTCTCTAAATCTAGCATTTAGGGGCACCCCTGAACCTTGCCTCCTCAGACAAGAACCGACTAAGAAGAAAAGGAGAAGAAGGACCGAAGAAGCCGTGCCAAAGCTAAGAAGAGGAGGACGCCCACTAACTTGGCCCCAGCCCTACCGGCCTGTCCCCACCTTGAACCTGCAGAAGTGAAATCCCGGTGTGTCCTGCAGCCAGCAACCTTCAGAACCCCGAGGACCTGCCCTGCCTTCCACAGAAAAGACTCTGTCTCCCCTGAGTACCAGATTTGCTCACTCACAGACTCTGGCTCCGGCCAAATCCGCGAGTCTGCACCACTCGGCACCCGACGCCCACGGCCCAAGTTCGAGTGGCCCAATACCACGAGGAGGTCTCCCCGGCGATCCTGACCTCAGATCTGGTGATCTCTGACCTGCCTCGAATCTCCAAGCGAAGCCTGCAGCCTCTTTCTGGAGGATCTCCCTGACCGCGACCGGAGCTGGTAAGGAAAACCCGACGCCTAAAAGACACCCCTGCACCAAAGGTGCCTCACGGCCTTGGGTGGCCCAACCGACGGTGTTCCAGCGTCCCCAGGCATCCCAACTTACCTCTCCAACCGCTGGTCACCTCCAGAAGATCTCCGTCCCGAGCCTGCAGTCTTTGTTGAAACCGGAGAATCCCCATTGTAATCAACAGGGCACCCGACACCAAACCAGCACCCTGCACCCAGCCGCCCCTGCGCCACTGCAGGTGAACTTTGGGTGCTAAAACGGAACCCCCTTTGCCCTGAGCTGAACCCCAGGAGCTTTGCTCCCACAACCTTGTGGCCTGCTCGTGAGCAGCCACCAACCAGAGGCCCCTATCCCCCATTGGATAACATTGGGCCTCAGCACTCTTCACCCGGCCGCCCTGGTGCCGCTGAGAGTGTTTTGAGAGTGCATCCTTGACCCTGGGAGAACCCTGGTTCTAACTCCAGAATACCAACTCCCACAACAAAGTACTTACCTGTTAACCGATAACTTCATTTCTCTCCATAGGAGTACATTGACTGTTTTTCCTTGAAAAATGTTCTGTGTGGAGTTGGTTTTTGTATGGAACTTTGAAAAACTGCAAAGAACTAAAAATTGCTTACTTACCTTTTCTCTAGGAAATGTTCCAGTGTGATATCTAGGTGTATCACACTGAGTAGAAAAAGTAATCCAGAAAGTAATCTGCAAAGTAATCTAACAGTAATTTCCACTGTATTGAAAGCATTTACAAACCTGTAACACAGTAATTTTCATTCAGCTTACTTGTATTGTTCAACCTGCCTTGAAAATGATCAAATACACTCACCTGTGACAGGCTTGCTTGGTTCTAGGAAATAAATACAACTAAATATTTTTATACAAATCAAATTGGTCTGAGTTCAGTCTTTGAGTGTGTGACATCATTTGCTGATTGAGTGTATACAACAAATGCTTAATACTACCCTCTGATAAAGCCTTACTGCTCGCCCATACTACTACAAATAGAGAGTAAGGTGCTATCTACTTTTACCTCTGCCTACCTTTGGTGTTCCACTGGACTATGTGCACACTATACCTCATTTTGGTATAGTATATACAGAGCCAGCTTCCTACACGGGGCACCTGGTTGACAGGGACCCTGTGCACTTCAATCGAAACCACATCCTTTTCCAGGCAAAACGTGGGGGCTAACCATGTCAAAAGAGGCACTTTTTCACACTTCCCGACTCGCACACCCCATTTCTCTAGGTCATGCTGCAGGCACACAGCCAGGGGCTCCATTACCAGGGCAAAGAGAAGTGGTGACGGGGGGCATCCCTGGTGTGTGCCTCTCCCCACACAAAAGGCCTCGAATATCACCCCACCCGTCCACACCCGAGCCGTGGGTGCGGCATATAGAAGACGCACCCAGGACAAAAACTACGGCCCACTCCCAAATGCAACAACACCTCCCACAAATACTCTCAACCCAGGGTGTTGAAGGCCTTCTCAATGTCTAGTGGCACCAGCGCCGCCTCCAAGTCCAGCCCCCGAGTTGTGTGCATCATGTGGGTCAGTCGTCTAAGATTCATGTGGGTACCCCTCCTCGGCATGAACCCACACTGATCTTCCTCCACCAGGCTTGACACTGAGAAATTCAATATATAATAACAAATGTTATAATATTGTGTGTTCCCATACTTCTCCTGATAAAAAAGATACCCCACTTGTTTATTGATGAGACTATCATCTGCGAAAAGAATGGCCCCAAATGCAGCTTTGAAACATCAAGATTTTTCCATAGAATTTCAATCTTTCTGGGGATGTGGGTAGCTGTGGCATTTGAGCTCAGGGCTGCTCAGCACCCAGGAAAGCCACCCAACCCCAGACATTTCTGAAAACAAGACACCTGGGGCAGTTTAAGGTGGTGTGACTAAGGTCGATCCCACCACTTTTTCTTAACCAGAAAGCAAACATCAAACTTAGGCTAAAATAGCAGATTTCCCTCATATTTCTCAGAGGGAAAGTACCAGAATCTGGAGGGATCGACAAGTCCTACCACTCAGCATTCCAACACTTCTCCCAATAACAACGGGACTCCATTTGTGTTGATGGGTATATGGCTTATAAGAGGAAAGTCCCCAAAATACAATGGGCTAACATCAACTTTTTTCTATGGAATTGCAATCTTCCTGGGGATGTGGGTAACTGTCCAGAGTCAGCCTGCGCTTAGGGAAATCTACCACATCCAGACAGTTCTGAAATCTAGGCACCTCAGAGAGTCCAGAGTGGTATGGCTTGAGTGAATCCCACTCATTATTATCCAGAATGCCTTGCAAACGTCAAACTTTGGCTAAAATCAGAGAGTTTTCTCACTAAGAAATCAACACAGGCGCTACCAGCCAGAGCTCTCACACTTCTCTTGATAAAAACAGTACCCTGCTTGTGTGAGAGGGCCTGTTGCACACAGAGTGGACCCTAAAGATGAATTGTCCTACTTACCCATACTTCTCCGTAAGGCATGCTGCTTCCCTGTCCCAATGAGTTCTATAGGGCATTGCCAGACAATTTCTTTTACTCTTTTTTTGAATGATAATTGGGAATACAGATGCTGCAAAAGATATACTCTTTTTCACAGGACTTCTGCCCCCACAAGATGGCCATTTATCAATTAGAGCCATCATGATGACTCAGTAAGAAGGCTGAGGAGCAATAACATTTTGATAACAGAGGAAAAATGGAACATGCTTCAGGAAACCTGTGTGGCTTATTTATTAAAACTGTCGCATCGCTACGTGAAAACAGCGATGCAAGAGTTTTCACTGCGCCCTCCTTGCGACATGATGGATGCGTAATATTTACTGTATGACGCATCATGTCGCAAGGAGTTACAGATACGTCAGTATTTCTGACGTATCTGTAGGCCCAAAAGTGACGCATTGCTGGGGTGTGTCTGAAAACAGACGCAACTCCAGCAATGTGTCCTTTCACATGGGGCAAGCCCCATGTGAAAGGACCTGCGTCAGTCTTACGCCTGCCTCTCAGTCTTACGCCTGCTGTGAGGCAGGCGTAAGATATTGACGCAATGGCGTCCTAGAAGTGGCACACTGAAATCTCATAAATTTCAATGCGCCACTTCTACGAGGCTTTTGGCGGTGGAACGCCCACCCTACATACATTATACCTGACGCAGGTATAATGTAGTGCAGGGCTTTACAAAGTGACGCATCTGCTTAGATGCGTCACTTTGTAAATAGGGCGCAACGTGGCACATTTTTTACGCCGCCGATGCATCACAAAAAGTGACACAACAGCGGCGTAAAAGTGTTGCAAGGCCTCATAAATAAGGCCCTGTATATTTACCAAGCAGGTGTGAAGATATCAAGCAAAAACAGAAATATAGAGTTTTCAGTCAAACTTAGCTTTTGTGATAGGATGCTGTGCTTGGGGATCTTTGTCCGTGAGCTAGAAAAATCTAACTGCTTGAGTGACTCTGAATGGCATGATAAGAAGGTGCAGAGTTGGAAATTTGGAAGCTCCAATGAAAGATTTGCACATTATGTACAACCAATCTCTTTTGTTTAAAAATGGTTAAAACTAAGATGTGTACGTAAAAATGACTTTCTGATAGATTTGGCTTATTGGCTGAATTTCTAAAATGAGAAAAGTATATAAATCATGCCTCTTACAGGCAGGCTTTTAATTTTGAATCCATTTTTAAAGTAAAGAATGTATTGTAAAAGTTCCAGGAATCCTGCATGTGCACCGGGATACTCTAGTATTTATTGTCATCAGAGGTGAAGATGTATTCCAAATTTTCTTTTTTGCAAAAAAGATTTTAAACATAGCATATATATTAAAAGTGCTCTTGGATATCACACACTTGTTGGACTATTTAGTGTTGATGATTATCAATAAAGTTCCCATGATGGAGATCATGGGTGTAATTTTAAGCTTCAGCACATTTTAGGTACGTCCTTCTAAAGGGGTGTATTATGATGCATAAATTGTGTTTATGTTCCGAGCTTTCACCGAGTGCAGAAATGCTAGGGCACACATGTACAAAGAGATAGAAGTATCAGAGTAGAAGCAGATCTAGGCATGGATACTTGCATTATTTAGTAGAAGTATGCTGTGAGGCATGTGAGTTTCAGTTAGCAGAACCAAAGTACTCTGTACAATACCAGGAAGCCTTGTTCAACATGAGAAATGCTTCATGTGGCCCATTGGCAGTTTAATGGCAGGTGAACTGACTCATTACAACATAGTATCTTTAACATTTTAGACACCTTTGTAGGTGGACGGCACTTCCCTGTCATAAGTGTCTCTAACAAGTGTCCTGATGGCCCCGATTCTACAGAACAGAACTTAGACATGCAGCCTAATTTATATGTTGACGGAGAGGAACTCTGTCGCAACGGGAACGGTGTTCTCTCCCCGCAAATATAATGGTCCGCCCTGTCGATTTAAATGTGGGTGGACCATAGTTTGGCCACAGCAGTGACTACTCCATCGGGCTGTCTGAGAATTTGTTATATGTCCGTCTGCCCAATTAGGATGGCCGAACATATAGCCGTTTTTAGGTCTCGCCTAGCGTTGCAACGCGAATGCGCTGCCATCGCTTTGCGAGGCATGCAGTATACACTATAGTGTGGAAGCTTCGTGGAAGCTCCGCCCACTCTCCGGCCCATCTTCTTCATTGGCTTAGGTTACAAATGCTGCCTTCCGATTCGCTTTAAGCTTGTTAGTCCCTCCCCATGACAGCCATGTCAGTCATTTGTATCCTTCCATGGCTACTGGCCCCTTCACTGCACAAACTACTTTCTTCCCATCCCTCCCTAACCCTCCTCCCGCAGTCCGATGCCTTCTCGCCGCCCCCCCTCGTGCCTCCGTGCTCCGCTGTTGCTGCTGTCTCTGGGAGTAATTGTGTGCCCCCCAGGACGTCGCTGGTGCCGTCGTGCAGCCTGCCTGACTTACACGCCTATCAACTCTCCAGGAGCACGGAGAGCGCTGCGTGCATCACCGCCGCCGGCCCGTGACCGAAGTGAAGTACTGAGGGCCGGTATTTTATTACCACCGGCCCCCGATCTCCAGGACTGCTGCATGTTCACTTTTTAATCACCGCCGCTACTCGAGCTGCCTGCCCGAGGCCAGGTCGGAGAGGAGCCGCGTTGCAGTGAGAACAAAGCCAGAGGGTTGCCTAGCAACTGGTACTCCCGTAACCACGTCATCGAGACGCAGAGCGGAGGAAGGAAGTCCCATCTCCGCCGAAGCCGCACCGCAGGAGGAGGAGAGCTCCCGTCGGAGTTCCGCCAGGAGGGAGGCGTCAACCGCGAGAGCAGCCCCAGGTAAACGCTCCCAGCAGCGCTGTGTTGATACGAGGCCGGGAGCGGGTTGGGAATGCTTGTTTAGTAAGACTTCACACCGCAACAAACTCTGTAGGCGCCGCACGGTCAGGAATGATTGTTATCAAGCCGAGTGTACCACGTGATCAACCAATTCCGAACCTGGCAGACAGTGTGGAACTGCCTGGGGGCGGTGCCTTTAATTGGCTGTCCTCGGGTTACCATCCTGATGCATGCACAGTGTTCGGCCATTTCTTCTCCTGTTTCATATTTAGCGTGTACTTGGCCTGAAGCAACTGGAGCGCTCGTATAAAAACAGGTAAGCGTGTAAAACGCTCTCACTGAAATCTGTATTCCATCTTGTACATTGTGGGGCTGCTTAGTCGGCCCCCGGATTGATTAAAAAGAAGCTGTTCACAGATCGGATGCAGTAGTACTTTGAGCTCCTTTCCTGAAAAGCTTTCTTCGTGCTCAGAATGCCCATCTCCGAGAGAAGGGTTGGTCGGTTTTAGGCTTTGTCCCCTACCCCTGCTCTCCATTCCGTGCTAACAAATCCTGTAAAAAGTTTGGCAAAAATTATGGCCGTGACCAAGTGGTGCGTATTCTGCTTGGTCGCCGCTTTCCAAAATAGGACATGCTAGATGCCGACAACAGGTCTTTGACTAAACAATAAGCACAGCTGCACTTCAATACAAGCCCAAAGGGCGATTGATGGTGGTGATATTCAAATTAACAATTAAAATAATGGAAGTATTAGCAAACACCATATAAGCCTGCCGTTTAAATCAAAGTTGTTTTTTTCATTGATTCGCAAGGTTTACATGTGAGCATCTTTGGGGGGGCGTGCGAATGTTTGTGTGAATGTATTAATGGGTGCGCATAGATGAATAGAGGAGAGAGTTCATGGTGTAATGGATAGTTGAGTGACTGCCAAAGTAGATGAGGTATGCATATGTGCGAGTGCATGGATGCATGAAAGGATGGGTGAGTGCATGGATGAATGGATAAGTGAGAGAGTGTGAATGAGTTCTAGTTAGATAGACTAGTGGATGAAGAATGAATGTGTGAATGAATGTGGATGACTGACTGCACAATGGTGTCTTGAGTTGTCATAGTGTGTGGCAGACGAAGCTGAAAGATTTGTTGGACATGTAAGAGGGGGCAAGCCAGACCAAACATATAACTAAAAGAACAGAGTAAGCTATTCAGAGAATGTAGATCTGACCCCCAACTCACTTTGGACCCATCTTCATCCCTCTGTCACATGAACTATTGCCCTACCAAGCATCAGGGGTTCGAGTAATGAATGCATTTTAATGCTGCTGTCTGCATAACTACACCGAAATGCTAATGTCGGACATAATAATAGCTCCTCTATGTGCAACTTGATGCTGTATCTCTGTGGGGTTATGCAAACTCAGTAGCCAGCACTTGATGTGTTGCCCCAGGCAGTTGTTACAAGCTTGACCTATGGTCTTTGGTAAGGAGCGGTGTCTCATTGCCAAGGAAATCGTGCTGGGGCCCAGCTAAGTAGTTTACTTTACTTTCACTGAAGTCAGTAAGAGTTTCGCACATTGCCTATCGCTGGGTCATAAAATTATTTGACCACATGTTCATTCAAACTGTAGCCTCTCGGCAATGTGCATAGATCAGTTGTCACACATGTGCAGTTGTAATTACAGTATACAAGTTGTCGAAATACTAACAGCACATCATTCAGGGAAAGGAATTGCATATTTAGAGGGCTGGAGGAGAAAGAGAGAGAGAACAGTGACGTGGGTGATGCAAGCAATGTGATGCATGCAAAAGGGGAGAGTAAAAAGACAGTGTTAAAGAGGAATAACATGATGTGTAAGATCTGCATACAGAGGATTTCAGAGAGATGTTGGGAGACAAGTGTCAGAGTGATAGATTACAGGTTAATGGGTGCTTTAAGCAGATTTTTTGAGGCACTCTGAAGACCAACATGTCTTCCAAACTTAACAATATTTAATTCAAATTCTAATATTCTCAGAACTGGAACATTTTCAATTCTGTTTATTCACAACAAGATCATTTTTTTATTTATAGATCTGGTATCACTGCTAACAAGCATTTGCAACACCAATTTGTCTGGCTTATTTTAGCCATATTTTTATTGTGTGATATGTCTGGATGAAGTAACCGATAATTCACAGAGAGGCACTCAAATATTTGTCGCTCCCCTACAATAATTCACAGGAGCACTGATTTCTGCTGTGGCTCCTCCCTGTCTCCTGAGGTCCTTTTTTTCACCCTACGGTGTCTGTGCAGCTCCACTTTCCATACCTAGTCAGCCTCGGAGCCCATGGGGCTCCTTTCCCCGATGGCTCCTCTTTCAACACCATTTTGGTTGCCCCATCTTCCTGGGGGGGCTCCCCTTATCCTGACAATGCTTTCCCATCCCTTATCATCACCCCGTGCCAACCGGGACGCCAACTACTACTGTGTTGCTCCCCTCTGTGCCTCCTCAGCTGGCTCCTCTCTAGCCTGCTTTGAAGTTGAAACATCGGGGTTTTATTTGGGTTAGCTTTTTCCAATGACAATACCTTTTATTTATGTGTTTTGAAAACCTGCAAGCGGTCCCTAAACACGCAGTTTGTACTTGTAGTCGTTGCTTACGAGAAGTAAAAGAGGCGCAGTTACTGCCAGCCTTGGTACTCGTAAGCAACGACTATAAGTACAAAGTGCGTGTTGACGCACTGCTTGCAGGTTTTCAAAACACATTAATAAAAGGCATTGCCATTTACAATGCCAACAGCTCAAACTCGCAAATGCGAGACCGATTGCATTGCAAATGCTTGTTTTACTGTCCGTCACAGCCAAGCAAACCCTGGCGGTAAGGGACAGTAGAAAAACTCGAAATGCCCCTGTCACTATGGGAGATGACTCCCATGGCAAGGGGAACATTATCTTACTTATTTAAAAAAAACTCGGACCATACCACCTTCGAATACCTGGGAGCGGAACTTAAAGCCCAGGGCTCTCCCCCAATTCGTCTGCATAACATCTATCATCCCCCTGGTGATCCACTTCCCTTCGCAGAGGAACTCTCAGACCTCCTCACCCAATCCTATCTCTCCAACACAAATAATCTCTTCTTTGGTGACTTCAACCTCCATTGGAATGATACCAAGGACCCCGCAGTTAACCTACTCTCCAACTTTCTTGAGATCAGTGACCTTAAACAACTTTGCCATTCCCCAACCCACACCAAAGGGGCCACTCTTGACGCCATCATCGCTAACAACTATCTGGCCACCTTATCCAACATCATCCCTATCGATTGGTCCGACCACCACCTCATTCTCTTCACGATCTCTACCACGGCTTCTCCCCCCTCCCCAAGACCTCTTAAGCACAAGAAATTGACCAGAAACTTTAATCATATCCCCCCTGGCGAACTGGAGTCTAAGCTGCAAGCTCAACTTCTACTCAATCCTCCCTCTCTTAACGCTAATGACCTCACAGACCATTTCAATAATTCGGTTAAAGAGGTGCTTGACCAACTTGCCCCTCCCAAGCTTAAAACTATACGAAATATCCCTTCCAAATCTTGGTTCAACCCAGATCTCAACAATGAAAAATGCTCTCTTAGATTGACGGAAAGAACGTGGAGGCAACACCCTTTCCCCCCGCCAATCTTGCCCTACTCAGATCCGCTGGGTCCAACTACAAGAAGCACATCCTGAATGAAAAGGCCTCCTTCTTCCGCGCACAACTTGATCGGGCCAAAAATAGACCCAGAGAACTGTTCAACATTGTCAAAAACCAAACGTCTTCTGCCCCCCCCTAATCTTAAGGCCTCCATTGAAAATTGTGAAGATATTGCAAACTTCTTCTCCGAAAAAATAGCCAAAATTGATCAATCCTTCCTCTTAACTCCCCCCTCAACTTTCCCTCTATCTTCCTTTGACATGACTTCGGACTCTCCTGCCATTGTCAACCCACCCACTGACCCCTCTCTTCTCCCTCTTGACACCCTCCCTCCAGAAACCATCCCCAACAAACCCCAGCAAAAAAACAACGCCTCCTGGAATACTTTCCGCCCTGTTTCTGAACTCGAAGTATATGACAGCATCACTAACCTTAAACCTTCCTCCCACACCAAAGACCTCCTCCCTTCTAACCTAATCAAAGATCTTAAACATATCATTGCTCCTTTCTGGACCACTATCATCAATTCCTCTTTAGGCTCGGGGTGTGTCCCTGCCTCCCTCCAGCTCGGACAAATCACTCCAATTCTCAAAATCCCAATGCCGACCCTAACGACCCAAATAATCTCCGCCCTATCTCTAACCTCCCTCTTCTCTCCAAAGCCCTTGAAAAATGCGCCCTCCTCCAATTGGATAATCACATCAACTCATTCAATCTCCTGGACTCTCTGCAATCTGGCTTCAGAAAAGGCTGCAGTACGGAAACTGCTATGCTTAACATAGTCAATGACATCCATCACTCCCTCGACAAGGGCGACTCTTGCCTTCTCATCCTCCTCGACCTCTCTGTGGCTTTTGATACTGTTAACCACTCTACCCTACTTAACACTCTCAAAGTTCGCTTTAGCCTCAATGGGATTGTCCTCCAATGGTTCACCTCCTTTTTCAAGCAGAGAACCCAGCAAATTAAAATCTTGGACTGCCTTTCTAACCCCACTCCTATCTCCCTTGGCGTTCCCCAGGACTCTATTCTCTCTCCCTCCCTCTTCAACCTCTTCATGGAACCGCTCACCCTCATTCTTAAAAATGCAGGTATCAAATACCACCTCTATGCCGACGACACGCAACTTTATTTTAAGATTAAGTCCAGCTCTGATGTTCTACACCTTAACAACACTCTAACTAAGATCCAATCTTGGTTCCACCATAACCATCTCAAACTCAACCCGAATAAAACCGAAATCATTCTCTTCTCTCCGAAAAACAATCCGCTTCCCATCCGAGACTGGATCCAAGACCTGAATGTGCTCAACTGCTCTCTTACCATACCCAACTCAGTCAAATCTTTAGGCTTTACCATTGACAACTCCCTGACACTTATTCCCCATATAAAAAACGCGGCCAAGGGGGCACTCTTCTCCCTCCGCCATCTCAGGAAAATCAAACCCTTCATTCCTGCTGATGGCTTCAAATCTGTAGTCCAAGCACTGGTCCTGTCGAAAATTGACTATGGTAACGCTATCCTCTCCGGAACGCCTAAAATCCACTTAGCCCCACTCAAAACTGTGCTTAACCTAGCTGCCAGGCTTATCTCCGACTGCAAACGCTTTGACCACATCTCCCCTACCCTCAAAGCCCTCAACTGGCTGCCTGTTGAAGGCAGATCCTCCTACAAGATTGCATGCATTACTCATAAAGCCCTACATCATAACTCCCCTTCGTACCTCGCTGATAAACTCCACAAAGCGGGCTGTTCCAGACCGACGAGAAGTACCAATGCTCTCGTTCTAGTCCCTCCCCGGTTAAATAAGAAACGCACACAAGCTCGCTCCTTCTCTGGTAACGCTCCTAGCATCTGGAACAACCTCCCCAAAGACCTGCGCTGCAACCCCTCCTATCTCAGCTTCAAAAAGGACCTTAAACGTCATCTCCTCAACAAATTTTGGGGTCCTTAATCCCTCGGCTTGTCCTCTGACACTCTCTCAATTGCCCCCTGTCAGATTCTACCTGTCTGTCCCCTTGTCTTTCTCCACTCTCCCTCTCTCCCCTTCTCTCCCTCTCACCACATCCTCCCCGCCCCCTTTCTCCCCTCTCCTCCCTCCTAGACCTTCCCCTCCCACTTTCTCCCACCTCCTCCACCTTCTAGCCTTCCCTTTTTTTCTCTTCCCCCCTCCCACCCTATTCAGTCTGTTCTCGATATTTATGTTAAGTCTTAGGTTTAATCATTATGTTGGCCCTTATGGTTTTTGTTTTGACATTGCTGAACTCGTTTTATTCTCCGTACCTCTTCTAGCTGCTGTAAAGCGCTCTGATACCTCTGGGTCTAGCCAGCGCTATATAAAACCCGTTAAATAAATAAATTAAATTAAATAAATAAATAAATAAAAAATCCCAATCAGGATTTTCTTTTTGAGGGAAAAAAATAAGAAAACAGTTAGGTGCAAGGCTCTGTCATGTTGACGGAGCTCTGCACCAAGCTGTAAAAAGCACTGACAGGAACTGCCGTGACGGCGGTTCCTGGCAATGCTTTATGAAATTACAGTTTGCTTGGCTGTTATTTCTAGATCTGGCGGACGGTACCTACATTAGGGTGGCAGAGTAATTTTCTCCGTCACCTTGGCAGAGAAACGGGCCGTCCCCCAGGATCTAAATTAAGCCCATACTCTCCTTCTGAACCATTTGGCGTTATGTTAAAATGTTTGGCGGGGAGGGACAATAGAATAGAGGTTTTGTTTCCTTTGAAGCTGCAGTAGAAAACATATAAAGGCCCAGGGGAGAGAGATCTCAAAAGTTGTACATTAATACTGCCTACTTCACGCCCTGGCATAATATGAACTTCTATTTTAAATACAGAAACAGAGGAATGAATACTGTCAAGCAAGCTACCCTGTGCGTTTTGCTTGGTGATGTCTATGTTGCTGCTGTAAGTCATAAAGTCATCATAAGAGACAAAGCTAATCGGAAATAAAAATGCAAATATGCATTACATTGTTTGTTTTTGAGAACTTCCCCCATTCTGATAGTAAAAACACATCTTCCTGATTGGTTTAGAAAATAGAGCAATCTTTAAGAGAAATCCAGCCGGTCGTATGACTGTCCCTTCAGATTCCTAATGCCCTTTCAGCCTGGACCCCAAAATCTCATGGATCTAGTATACTTCAGTCCGCCTCTCTGCGGTACAGTAACCAAGCTCAAACAGAACCCAGTTGGATGGAATCAAAATAAAAAGTTGTTTGGACAATTTCTTTAATTAACACTGATTAGATGAGTTGATTATTTCAGCCCTCATTATTAGAGAGGCAAGCCAGCCCCTAACTCTGCTAAATCTACCGCCACAGTTGGATGCACTCACCATCTAGATTGGAGTCTCAGCTGAAAAGACACATAATGCTTATGATGGAATGTAAATGCCATTTCATGGGAAGTGATTCAGGCAAAGCTAGGGCACTTTGACACAATAAGTAAAATAAGCACTTTTAGCAAACAAAGCACTTACACACGTGCAAAAATGTAACAAATGGAAACCAGTAGCATGCAAAAAACAAATATTCAAAAATCCACTAGTGGCAGTTAACACCAAAAACATATTGCAAAAATCATACCTAAGCTTTCAACAACTCCAAAAGGATAAACAGTAATGTTATAGTGCATTTAGTTGTCCAAAGAGGGCATTAACATTGCAGTCTCCATTTTTCTAAGTTAATAATGCTTAGGATGTTTCTGAGTCAGTTATTCAGAAATGAATATAAAATATGGCATTCCTCAAAACGTTTCCAGCTTAAAAATTTTAAAACAAGATTGCAACCTATTTTTTTTTTTAGGGATGACAGTACACATAAAATGAGTTGATTATGTCATTCACATACTGATAATGCTTTTTATCTTATTTTCATAGCCCGAGGGATTAACTCGGGAATATACCTACAGCGTATTCTTCTGTCCAAATGGTAAGTTCATAGCAATATTTTTATATATTTGTTAGCAATTCACTTTTTGGTGATGTAGCAAATTGTGCACTACAAGAAGTGCAAAAATGTTGTCTATTAAGAAATACATGGAACCACAACTGGTAAAGGACTGGAAGGAAAGATTTGCAAAACAAGACAGGGAAGGTAGGCGGGGAAAACAAAAACCCAATCTTAGGAAGAAACCAGGCCTTAACTAGCATTGGAATGGCACTTTCCCTGACATTTGTCACATATATATGTGTATGTTTATATATATATGTTTTTATATATATGTGTATGTGTGTATATATATATATATATATCAAGCTCCAAGGTACCCATAGGGCAGGAACGCACTCAGACCATTGACAGGAGTAAATCCATTTATTGGTAAAAATGCTCCCCCTGGACAGATTGCTTCCTCAGCTTAATGGTTGGTTTCACCGCTTTCCGCAGCTTAAGTCGATTACGCCGACGCGTTTCGAAGCTTCCATGCTTCTTTTTCAAAGGCTCGACTCCCATGTGCTGTTTAAGACACACCTTCCTTTATGGCAATATCACGCCCTCTCATGGGCAGGGAATTCTGGTTCACGTAGTGTGCCTCGTGATTCAAACCCTGTATGGGTGCACTTCATTCACCGCTGTATCTAGCAAAAATAAAAGCCCTCAGATGGGCCTCCGTCCACGGGTGCATTTACAATCCAGTTAATCAATGTCCCACATAAAAGGCAAGGAAATCCGAAGCCTCGTGGCACCCAGTCATCTTGGGTTGGTGCGTGCCCTCGCGGCAAGGGCGGCCACGTTAAACCTCAAGCTCCAAGGTACCCATAGGGCAGGAACGCACTCAGACCATTGACAGGAGTAAATCCATTTATTGGTAAAAATGCTCCCCCTGGACAGATTGTTTCCTCAGCTTAATGGTTGGTTTCACCGCTTTCCGCAGCTTAAGTCGATTACGCCGTCGCGTTTCGAAGCTTACATGCTTCTTTTTCAAAGGCTCGACTCCCATGTGCTGTTTGTGATCAAGACCGCAGCAACGCGGTCAAAACGCGACAGGCTGAGCACTCGCTATGTTATTTTTTAATATGCACTAATTTGGCAATAAAAGCACAGCATCTTTAATCCACATTGTGGTCTGTACCTGTTCTTGTTGCTGAGGAGGACGGCGACGTATGGATTTTGATTATCCTATATATATATATATATATATACATATATATATATATATATGTTATATATGTGTGTTCATATTTATATATATGCATATATATTTATATTACATAATATAATACTGAATATGCACTGTTTTCCAGTGGCATGAAACAATAAGGAATGTATAGTGATGCGCTCTTAGTATTTGTGTTCCTGTGTAAACACTGTCAAAGATGTTTACACAAATACTCCACAAAATCTGCATGTAATGGACACAAGTAAACAACTGGGATATTCTAAATGTGGAGCCAAAATGGTGGTGTTTACTCTTCTTTTCTGAGCATATATGCTCGTGGAGCAATACTGGAAGGCAATAGAGAGTACACTTAAAACACACAATTCTACCACTGAAATTGTCCCCGAAGGTATATTTACTTGAAGTGTTATCTTTCAAGGATAGAAATAAGGCACATTAAAAGCCAGCGGATTTTCCCTGCTTTTAGCTAAAAATGGTTAGCTATTCACTGGATGTCAGCTGAAGCACCAGATCTGAGAAACTGGATTAGAGTTGTGAGCGAATGGTTGACTGTAGAGAACATGCATATGAAATTAACACTCACCAGTACTAAGCTGGCTGAGTATCTAAAACATTGGCAGATGCTAATAAAGATCTGACCCACCCGGAGGACGTGTTGCCTCCATGATCCAATCAGATAAACGTCCACCTATTTGTGAAACATAAATACACGCTGTGAAAGCAATATGAATATTCCATTTCGTTATTGTCATCTCTTATTAGAAATGTGCAACATTTATTTGTCTCCATCTGTGAAATACATGAATATCGATACTTTGCTGCATGTATAGGTATTGTGTTATGATGTGACTACCTTCATTTTATTTTTTGCCACCTATCCAGACTGTAGTATTTGTTTTCATTCTTTTAACACTAAGACTTTTTTTAATAAGAAAATGTTACACATAAGTTCCCTGTGCAGAAGATTTAAGAACAGTAGCAGTAACAATCTAAATTGTCTGAAGTGTACTTATTTGTTTTATGAGAAAGTCAATTGAAGATGTCTTGATTGAATAAGGTGAAAAAGGGAGGCAGTCAATATTTTCAAGCTTGTTTAGATTTTGCATCAACATCAGCTGTATCATAAGACTTCCAGGTAATGATATATTTTTTTGTTTTACTGACTAGAAAAAATTCACATCTCCACGCCAAACAAGTATGAGTACCAGTATGTCCAGAAGCCTTCAAAGATGACCCATTTTGACGTGGCTGTTAAGGCACACAACGATGCTCATTTTGCATTAACATCCGGCCCGCATGACATGGCTGAGTTGATTGAGGTTGTCATTGGTGGGAACCAGAATGCCAAGACCTGGATCACCACAAGTAAAATGGGGGAACCAGTTGCCAGTGCTAACACTGCCGGGATTTTGTCCTGGGACGAGTTCCGGAGCTTCTGGATCAGCTGGAAAAACGGAATTATTCAGGTTTTGCGTATTACTGTTCATTCCCAGCTAAACTGATTTTGTTTGTTTTTCGTTGAAAGTGTGAGAACTGATTGTCTCTTTAATAGTCCCTAGCTCCAAGGCCGGGATTATCTTGTTTATGATGAGTTCATCTTCTATCATATGTGTCATGTTGGCCTGCTTATAGTTTTCTCATTAGGGAATGAATTACATCATGCTGATATTTTAGATCTGTAGCTCTGGGAGGGGCTCATTTCTATTCATTGCAGACTTATTCTTCATATGTAATTGAAAGATGGAAGGAAGGGCCAACCAGTCTATCTTTCCTTCTGATTACTAGAATCAGAACAGATCCCAGTAGGAATTCTAATAAGACAATATAAATCATTTGGACCCATTGCCAGTCGTGTTTCAAAGAAATAAATAAAACTGCATCTTAATCCTGAATATGGGGAGTAGCTCTATCTCATCCACATGCTTTAATAATGAGGCAACTTCGAGATGCAAACGTTGGAAAGTACTTAAAGCAACTTGCGTGTCCAATGACCAAAATGCACATGCTTATGTCAAAAAGATTACTATTAGTCGAATGTGTTTGTGCTTGGCCTAAGACAAGCCACTTTTGACCATATGATGAAATCTAAATGGTAACTGGTATTCCCGTGAACAGCAGCAGTGAAACTAGTAACAGAGTTCACCTGGAAGAAATCGAATCCACCATCAATAACGTAGTGGCACCCCAGACTCTTGTCCATACTGATAATGGAAAAATTGATATGCAACTTGGAGGGCATGCACCTTGCCTTTAACGGTCACTGGGGCCTTGCACAATATCTTATAATTGAGATTCCCACTTTCGCATTACCTCCTTGCTGGAATGTATTGGGTTTGTCCATGTGATACAAAGGGGAAACACAACATAGGATATGAAATGGAGTTGGAAGACTTTGACACATGCTAGAAGTGGTATGGTTATGGATACTTCTATCTGTTGTTGGGGGTTACTCTATTACGGAAGGAAAATGTTAAAGGCTAATGAAAAATCAATTAGCAGACACAGTTATTGTTAAAACAGACAGTAGAGGATGGGAGACGGGAGGCAGCACCTTTCCAGATTACAGACAATTAAACAGTTGAAAACAGACAAAATTAATAGCAAATTTAAGTAATATCTCTTCACATACTCCTCTGCGACTGAATGTTTGAGTGTGCCTTGCAGGCAATTGGAGATGGTTTGATTAACACTGGATGATTTCCTTTCATTGCCCATTTTTAGGTAGGCCATGGTACCCAGCCTGCGAATGAATCCCTGATAGTGGAGTGGGCTGTCTCGAAGAAGCCGGAGGTGAAGTACATCGGATTCTCTACTGGGTGGGGCTCGATGGGAGAGTTTAAGATCTGGAGGAAAGAGGAGACTGATGAGAACCACAATGAAGCCTTTACACTGGGTGTACCGCATAATGTGATTCCTGGATCTGAAAGAGCCATTGCCTCCATCATAGGTAAATCACCCATGCCAACAAATTTGCATAATATTGACCATGGCTGGTCGACCAGTGCGTAAAGCACTTACTTGCATATTTTTTAATCCCCCAAAAATGTCCTTTCATTATTATTTTTTTTTTACTAAATGTTATTGCCATCAAACTGATTACTCTTTCAAGATGGTTTCCACATTCTTAATTATGTAGTTTTAATTGCGCAGTACCTAATTTACATGGGTGAGGGTATTTTGAGGTACCATCCATATTTCTATTACCACTGGAAAGGTAGGTGGTGACTTCCCTTACCCTCACTAACCTTATTCATTCTATCTGATAGAGACATCTAGCCGCAGATTCCTTAACTTAGAATATCCCCAGGCGTCAGTCTGGATCTGGAGAATCTTCAGCAGTACCTCTGAGCGCCAGGGGACGGCGTCGCATGGCTCTGTCCTGACGTCGTCCACGGATATGACGTCAATGGAGCCATATAAGTCCCTCCCGGCGCGCTCACGTCAGTTTCCTCCTTTTCCGCATCCCAACGCGGGTCCAGGAGAAGCGGTTCCTCTGGCCTGTTTTTGTTTTCTGGCCTTATCGACGCCTTTTAGCGTCCGGGAACAGTGTGCGATGCCTAAGGGCTTCAAGTCGTGTGAGACCCGTACGCGGCAGATCTCGGCGACGGATCCACACAAGATCTGCATGTGGTGCTTGGGAGAGCACCACGACTCAGAGGAGTGCGATGGCTGCCGGCAGCTGAAGCCGAAGTCCCTGCGGGAACGTCGGATGAAGTTGCTGTCCGCCCGGATGTCCCGTTCGGAGTCCTCGCGTCGCCGGTCTCCATCTCGAGCCGGGGCTTCTGTTCGGGACAGGTCTTGGAGTCGTTCCCGCGGACGTCGTTCGCCTGATGCAGGTAAGCACAGGAAGAAGTCACGGGGGTAGTCACGGGGGTAGTCGACCTCCCATAAACGTGACGGCGGGGCCCGCTGCTCCCGGTGTTCACAGGACACGGGCCCCCAGGAGTCGACCACCACCTACCCACCATTTCCTGGTGTTGGGGCGACTTGATCCCAGATGGAAGCCCATTCTCTGGCTTTACAGGCCATCTTTGGGTCATCTCCTCTCCCTGGCGCGCCTTCGGGCCCCACAGAGGGGGTAGGGGCTCAGATCAGGAATTTGCCGGCGGGTTCGCCCTTGGCACCGATCGAGTACCCTGACTCCGGTTCCGGAGTCTCTGCGACGTCGCAACACGGCCCGGAGGGGCATCCCATTCAGATGTCAGGCCCTCCTGTGGCGTCACCGCACAACCCTGTGGGGCTCCCTGCGCTGGTGCTGGATGCGGCTGCAGCGCAGAGCTCGACTCCGAGTCGACGCTGTTCCTCACTGCAGTTTTCCATCTCGGTGGAGGTCGAGTCGACGCCGGCCCGACGCCGGGCGGACGAGTCCTCTTCGGTGGTCGTCGACGTCGATGCGATGCTGTCTCAACGTCGGTGCTATCCCCTGCTGTTCCTCTGTTGGTGGAGGAGGATGAGGCCCCTGAGGGTTCACCACCCCCAGCGTTGTTTCGATGCTCCTGGGAGCAGGTGCCCATGGGGCACTGGCAGGCTTTTTGTCGTCATCGGGCTGCAGAGCCTCTGCCTTTTGGTGGACGGGTTCACCTACAACTGTCCCCTACAGATGGCTTATTGTCGCCACCTAGAATGGCCACAGAGGCTAGTGCAGCGTTTGCGAGAGCGGTTCGCAACGCTGCGGATATCTTACAGATGCAGCCTCCCTCAGTCTCTCTGCCTTCTGATCCCTTGTTGGATCTACTCCACCACGGTGCCGTGGAGGGGGAGCCCTTGCTGCCTTTTAGTGGCTCATTATATGACATTCTTCTTGGGACTTGGGCGAGACCCTCATCAGGAGACCCTGTGGGTCGTGCTATTGCACAACGTCATCGCCCGGCTCCAGATGGCCCTTCTGTTTCGCCCTCCGTCCTAGGGCTCAAGGGCTGGTTGTCCAGACAGCCTCTGTCTCGCTACCTTCCTCTCCTCCTCCGTTACTTCCTCCCACTAGGGAGTCTCGTTGGTTGGAGTCATGTGGCCACCATGTCTTTGCGCCCACCAGCTCGGCTCTTCGGTCCTTGAACACGTTGTGCGTGTTTGCACGGGCTACTTTTACCCTTTGGGACTCGGTCGAACGTCTCCTTCCATCTCTTCCGGAGGGCCCTCGGGCTGACCTGGATCGGCTGCTTCATGATGGCCGGGACCTGGCACAGTTTTCCATTCGGTCGACCATGGACACCACTGACTGTGAGTCGGGCTATGGCCAGGTCACTTGCTCTGCGCCACCATGCCTGGCTGCGCGATGGCAGTTTTCCTGCAAATGTTCAGGAGCGTCTTCGGGATTTGCTCTTTGATGGGGTTTCCCTTTTGACAGTCATGCTGACTCAGCAGTCCAATGTCTCATGTCTGGATTTTCATAAATCCCGTGGTTTTTAGTCCTTGTTGCGGACTTTTACTTTGGTTGCAGTTTTGTCACTGTTTTTTCTGGTATCCGTCTATGGGTTCAAGACGTTATTTCCCGGACGTTCTGTACGGCTAATCAGCCGTTTTTGCCCTTATTTGGTACAGCTAGCCAGTTGTTTCTGTGGTTTTTTTGAGTCCTCTGTCTACGAGCTAGTCTCAAGAGGTGTCCCTGGCTTTTTATGGGGATGAGACATACCCTATGTGGGGTATTCGTTGGCTATTGTATAGCCGCTCTTCCTTGCACAGGATGCTTCGAAGGCTCCTGTATAGTCTTCTTAGGATGGTTATCTTCTGTCCCTCTGGGGGATTGTCCTATGGTTCATACTGTAGGCTTCTCCCTTCATCGCTCTTCCTACTGTTGTAGGACGTCCCCTCTGGTGAGACCCACAAGATTTGCGTGGCTCTCTCCTAGAGCTTATGAGTTGTGGTCTACGGTTGGTCCGTAGCACTCTTCTGCCTCTATGGAGGCAGACTGCTCCAGAGTATTGTTGGGTTTCTGCCACACCTGGCTCACCCCGGTGTGTTCTTTCACCTTTTCGCTGTGCTCTTTTTGCCTACGTTGGCTGTCTTAGACGTAAGCAAGTGTTCATTGTGGGCATGTTGTCCTGTTCCGCTCCGGAGCGGTTTCTTTCCGTGTTCTGTGCAGACACGATATCTGAGTACACACTGGGTATGTTCGCAGTCACAGGGTGCCTGCGGTACACCTTGCGCCACTGTCTTGGCTGCGTTCTATTCTTGTGGTATTATCTACTCTTCATTCTCTGGTGTTGGGACGTGCTTAGGTCTTCTCTCGGGGCTCAGACCCTGTCTGTTTTTTGCCTATGGGCAGTAGAGTCTACGCCAGACACGTCACTGCTGCACATTGCCTTGTGCCCTTTTTCCCTATGCGCTTCCCAGGCAGGGGCTCTAGTCCCTCTGCTCCTTGCCGCGCAGGGGCTCAGGTATTCCTGTTCCTGGCCCCTGCTGATGTTATCAGTGAAAGTATTCTTCTTTAGGATACTCATTGCCATTTCTGCAGTATCTTTATATGGATATATATAGATTTTTCTGACTTCTATGTATGTGTATTACTAACTCATTTCATCGTTAGTGTGGTGATCAATATCTCCGCCTGTCACGCGGGGGTCCAGGGTTCCTTCCCCGACGGGGCTGATGATGTTGCTTTTGGAGTGTCTTGATATGTGTTATATCGTGTTATGGTTCACATCGGTGCCGTTGGTACCAATTGTGCGGCCTCCTATATTATGTAGGGCATGCTCTTCGAGTTCCCCTTGTCTTTCAATACATATATTTTCATATATATGTATATGTCTATATGTATATATGTCATGGGATATCCATGCAGCGAGAGGGCAAGCATACTAGGTTTTTCCTTGCTGTGGTATCTGGGTTTTTTGTTCAAGATCCCGTTTCTCTCTCTCTCTGCCCCTCCGGGGAGCGAGCCTTATGTGTGTGCCCGACATGGCCAGTATCCATTGACCATTGTACCTCTGGGTACGGTTGGCCGGTTGACTACCTGGTGAAGCACCCGTCTCTTTCTGCCGACGCATACGTGCTGTTGATGCTACATTTCTTTGGGATTTTGCATATGTGTGGTGTAGTTCTCACGGTCCACACTGTCGGCTTATGTGTATCCCTGTCATCCACATACATGTATCTCCTGGTAGTCATGGTTCTGCATATCTCTGCATAGTGACATCTGTCCCTCCACATGTCATTTTTGACATCCACTGTTGTGCATGCTCCGTTTGTATGCTCTGACTCTGTCATACTGTTCTGTTCCTTCTCTGGGACTTTGTCTCTTGCAGATCCATGGGACCCGTGCTCGGTTTACCTTCTTCTTGCAGAAGTTGAGGAATTTCCTCCATTATGCACTGGCCGTTCTGGTTATGATCTTTCCTTTCGTCCCTGTCTGGACGAGAGAGGTCTCGTACCGTCCTCTGACGGATTGTGGTGCCTTTGCCTCCCCTTGTTAATGCTCCCTTACAGAGCTTAATGGGTCTGGTGTCAGCCACGCTGGCATTGCTGTCCCCACCGTGTTTTGGTCAATGTTCTTGATGGATGAGTTTTCTTTGGAACTTGGTGGTTTTCAGTCGCAGACCCTCCTCCACTGGGGTATAGCTTTGGTATCTATTCTAAGTTAAGGAATCTGCGGCTAGATGTCTCTATCAGATGAACGAGTTACTTACCTTCGGTAACGATGTATCTGGTAGAGACATAGTATAGCCGCAGATTCCTTAACTCCCACCCATCCTCCCCGCGCTGCGAGGGCCTTTTCAGGGTGGGTTCTACCCACTTGCCTCCTTACAGGTGGCCCTTGTCTTCCGGCGGGATGGTCTGCTTCCCCTCCCTCCGGGGTAGGATGTCTCATGCTGTTTTATCTGTTGCTTCTCCACCCATTCTCGTAATTGGGTGGTGGGTTCAATGTCCTTCCACGCTCCTCCACCCTGGTTCTTCCAGTGTGGGGCTTGATCATGTTCTTATACCCTCCCTTCCACCCTCTTCTATTTTTTAACCATTTCTTGGGGTCTACTTGACTATGTTGCGGTCAATTAGTTTAGGGCCTATTTGACTGTGCTACAGTCAATGGGTCATTTCTGGGGTGTATGGTTGCACATTCTCTGTTGTTGCGGAAATGTGGTCAGTTACCATGAGTCATGTTGTTCCAGTTCTGTTGCCCGTTACAGTTACATTCTGTGATTGCAGACTGCCTATCGTTTGCCATGTCATTCATCTCCAGTGCCGCTTTGCCTCATAGGAGGGCATGGCTGTTCGCTTCCGCGACACTGTTTCTAGGGGCGAGTACTCTGTTCTCCCCCTTCAGTCCCTTACAGTATAAAGTACTCTTTCATTGATATACATGGTGATGTTTGATCTTTTTTAGCACACTGTTCCCACACTCTCACGGTTTTGGTAGTGGCTCCGCGTTGTGGCGCGGAAAAGCTTCACAGTAGAAAACTGACGTCAGCGCGCCGGGAGGGACTTATATGGCTCCATTGACGTCATATCCTTGGACGACATCAGGACGGAGCCAATGTGACGACGTCCCCCGGCGAGCAGAGGTACTGCTGAAGATTCTCTGGATCCAGTCTGACACCTGGGGATATTCTAAGTTGAGGAATCTGCGGCTAGACTGTGTCTCTACCAGATAGATCGTTACCGAAGGTAAGTAACTCGTTCGTTAGGAAGCATAACCTGTTGCTCTGGGATTTTGAGTACACCAGTGAATTTTGCATTCTGGCCTAGATACTTGCTGTTATAAATGTGATTAATTATTCCAGCTATGAAACAAGATATCAAAATTGTTGCTGGAGACATATAAAATTATGCACATATAAGTGAATAACGAGAATTTTCATAGATGTGTTATTGACTGACATGAAATAGACAAACAAGCAAAGCTTAAGTTGTTTAGAATGTCACCCAGAAAGCAGAGGTAAAAACGTCACCTTTATTCACAGTTCCCCATCTACAATTTTATGTTGTATATGTATTTCAGACTCATCCACTATTGTGAAAAGACGTTTTGAATTGTGATATTTTAAACATATAAATATAGATGGAGAAATAAGACAAGGTCCAGATCCATGATTGAGCAATGCTATGTGAGATTAGTGAAAAGGAGTATGTTACTTACCCTGCAAGCATCTATTCGTAGCGTGTTGTGCTGCAGATTCACATGCTATGCAGACTCCTGCCATTTAGTGTTGGGCCTGGACTTTGCAATTTGTTTTTCTTGAGGAAGTCTTTTATGGTTGACGTTGTTCATCGTATCTCCTCCTTCTCAAGGCATTGCGATGTTCAACGGCTCCTTTGTTAGATTGTAATGTTTTTTCCCGGCCATATGGGAAATTAGGATATTGTCTTGTAAGTGTTTGATGTTGAACATGCTTCAATTTACTGTGTATGTGTGCCACCATCTAATACCAGCCAGAGAGGAGGGAGGGTGCATGTGAATCTGCAGCACTACATGCTAAAATAGATGCTTATAGGGTAATTAATACACTCCATTCGTAGCACGTGTTGGCTCCAGATACACATGCTATGCACAGACTGTAAAGGAGTACTCCTCCTGCGTTGGCTTTAGGCATCAGATGGTGTATTTGCCTGAAATAATGTGTGTGGAACTGTTTGTCCCTCTAGAGCTTATTGTCTTGTACATCCACACAATAGTGTTTGGTAAAGGTTTGTCCATGTTGCCGATTTGCAAATGTCTGTTAGCGGGATATTTCCTAAGAGGGCCACTGATGTGCCTTTTTTCCTTGTTGAATGCACCCTTGGCGTTATGGGTTGTGTTTGTTTTGTTTTGATTAAGCCGGGTCTGGTGGCTTAGTGGACTAATGCAGCCACTGCAGGGGCCTGGGTTCGATCTCATGGTCACCAGTTCACATCTTGGCGGGCCCACTCAGCCTTTCATCCTTCTGAAGACGATAAAATGACTACAATTGGGTAACAATAAAAATCTGTTATTCAGCACCAAGATACTCTTGGGTGAACGTGCGCTTTACAAATGCACATTATGTAGCAAATTTGTATACATTTAACTATCTATCTAGCGATTCCTGCTTTTGAGATGGGATTACCTTTCCTTGGATTTGAAAAAGCTACAAATAGTTGTTGTCTCTTTGAAATGTTTTTGTTCTTTCCACATAGTAAATAAGGGCTTGTTTAACATCTAGTGTATGTAATGCCCTTTCTGCAACTGTCTCTGGTTTTGGAAAGAAAACCAGTAAATCTAATGTCTGATTTAAGTGGAAAGGTGATATAACGTTTTGGAATCCTTGGAAATAAGGCTCCTCAACAGTTAGTGCATGTATTTCTTAGGGATGTAACTGCAACAAGGAAAGCCACTTTCCATGTTAAAATTTGTCTTTTGCAGTTATGCAAAGGTTCAAATGGTGTTTTCATTAATTGTGTTAACACAATATTTCAGTTCCACGATGGTACAGGAGGTGTACGTGGTGGAATAACTCTTTTGAGTCCCTCCATAAATAAATGCTTTTATGACAGGTATGCAAAAAAAAGATTGATGACTTATGTCTTGTAGGTATGCAGCTATTGCTGCTAAATGCAGTTTTATAGACATGTTTGCTAAATGTGACTTTTGAACTTGGTGATGAAGGGTTTATGTGGCACAATAGTGACCAAAACGTTTGCATTTTGCTGAATAACACACGCTTGTGGTTGGTCTTCTGGCATCCTTTAGAATGTCCATACATTCTGGGGGTAATTGTAGGTACCCAAATTCTACAATATCAGGAGCCAGATTGCAAGATTGAGATGTTGAACATTGGGGTACTTGGCTTTGCTCCCGCTGTGAGTGAGAAGATCTGGAATGTTGGGAAGCTTCTCGTGATGTACTAGGGACAGCTCCAGTAGTGTTGTGCACCAAGGTTGGCGTGCCGTTGTTGGAGCTATGAGTATCATCTTTAGTGATGTTTGTCTAAGTTTCTTGATGACATGAATGAGTGGGAGAGGTGGAAAGGCATTTGCAAATATCCCTCATCAGTTAATCCATAGAGCATTGCCCTACGATTGTGGATGTGGGTGCCTGGATCGGAACTTTTGGTATTTTATCTTATCTACGTTGGCGAAGAGATCTATTGTTGGAGTACCCCACCGTTGGAAGTATGTATGTAGAATTTGAGTGCGGACTTCCCATTTGTGGACTTGTTGTTGCGCCCTGCTTAGTAGGTCTGCCAGTGAGTTGTCCACCCCGGAATGTATTGTGCCAGGAGGTGGATCTTGTGGCTGATGGCCCATTTACACATGACGTAAATTGGGGCGTTTATTTGCCCCATCGGGTCCCTCCGGAGCGCCTTCGGGCCCCGCGGACCCGTTGGGTGGGTCTGCCCCCGTGCCACCGCCTTTGGCCTTGGATACGCCGGCAAAGTACCCTGCGGCGCCGCCGGCTCCGGCCTCGACGCCGGTGCCGGATCCGGCGTCGGCGCTGGATCCGGCCTTGGCGCCACCTCCGGCCTCGACACCGGGCGCGGCGCCGCAACTGATGCCGTACGGCGCCGAACCAGAATTGGTCTCTTACCCCCCGATTCCAATTCTTGGTACAGAGTTTCTCCCATTTCCCCGGGCACCTCGTCCTTACCGGCCTCTTCCAACACCGGTAGCTGAAGGAGAGTACTGGGAGGGGTCTGAGGATCCTCTTGCAGCTCAATGCGAGAACGAGCCTGAATGGGAAGAAGACCTGGAGGGTCCTGTGGATCTGGATTTCTCTCCACACCCTGGCACACTGTCCCCTTCTTCCGTGGCTACGGAGGAGGTGGGGACTTTTTCAGTGGTGCTGCGTAGGGCGGCTCAGGCTCTTAACCTTGAGCTCCCTTCTGTGCGTATCAGAACGAATCTTCTGACTGAGGTGCTGCAGCCAGCGTCCTCCTCTGCGGAGCCGCTGCTGCCCTTCAATGAGGCACTCACTGATGTCCTATTGAGCACCTGGGGCAAGCCTAACACAGGGGTTCCTGTGGATAAGGGGGTGGCACGCCGTCAGTGCCCGCCGCCGGGCGACCCCAGCTTCCTCACGCAACACCCAACACCTGAGAGTCTGGTTGTCCAGGCCTCTGCCTATCCGAGCGCATTCCCTTCTGCTCCCCCGGACAAGGAATCTAAGAAACTGGAGCAGTTTGGAAAAAAGATCTTCACTTCTGCCAGCTCAGGGTTGCGGGCGGTGAATACAGCGTGCCTGTTGGGCCGCTATTCACATTCCGTATGGGACACCGTGGCACAGGTGCTTCCTCAGTGCCCGGTGGAGGCTCGGGCTGTGCTCTCCCAGGCTGTTACAGAGGGGAGAGATGCTGCAAAATTCACCATCCGTTGTGGACTTGACACAGCAGATTCCCTCGGCAGGGCGCTTTCCACAACGGTGGCGCTCCGTCGTTACGCTTGGCTCAGAACCACTGGCTTCTCCGGGGATGTCCAAAACACCCTGTTGGACATGCCTTTTGATGGCACACGCCTGTTTGGTGACGAGGCGGATAGTGCCCTGGAACGCTTTAAGGACTCTCGGGCTACGGCCCAGTCCTTAGGTCTCGCCACCACACGCACTCCCACGGGGTCTGCTTTTCGCTCCTTTCGAGGGCAGGGTCGAGGCGTCCAAACGCGTTCCTTTCAGAGCCGCCGGCCTGCACTGCAGCAGTCTCAGCGTGGCCGAGGTCGGGGGGCGCTCCGAGGTGGGTCACGGGGCCAGCGGGCGGGTCAGTCCACCGCCGCCCCTGCCTCCAAACCTTCCTAGTCCGGTCTTTCAGGCCCACCAGACGCCAGTGGGTGGCAGGATTCGCCATCACCTCCCCCACTGGCGCACCATCACTTCAGACAGGTGGGTTCTGCAGATAGTCCGAAGGGGCTACTCCCTCCCCTTCCAGTCTACCCCTCCAGCCATGCCACCGCATGTCGGGGGATCACTTGGCACTTCTCCAGCAGGAAGTCGCACCCTCTTAGCCAAGGGGGCCATCGAGCGCGTTCCGACGCCAGAAGTAGGTCGTGGTTGTTACTCCCACTACTTCGTGGTTCCGAAGAAGGACAAAGGTCTGCGTCCTAGCTTAGACCTCCGGAACGTCAATCGCTTCCTCCGGAAGGAGAAGTTCAAGATGCTCACGCTTGCTCAGGTCTTGTCTGCCCTAGACCCGCAAGACTGGCTGGTAGCGTTGGACTTGCAGGATGCTTATTTGCATATTCCCATCCTGCCTGCCCAGCGGCGTTACCTACGGTTCACGGTAGGCCACGAGCACTTTCAGTTCACCGTGCTCCCTTTCGGCCTTACCAGCGCCCCTCGGGTGTTCACAAAAGTGATGGCGGTGGTCGCAGCTCATCTGCGCAGATCGGGGGTTTCAGTCTTCCCCTATCTCGACGACTGGCTGTTGAAGGCGGGATCGCCCCAGGCAGTCGTCTCCCACCTCCAGACTACGGCCGACCTCCTGCATTTGCTGGGGTTTTCCATCAACGTGCCGAAGTCACACCTGATTCCCTCTCAAAAGCTCCTCTTCATCGGAGCGGTTTTGGACACGGCGCAGTTCCGGGTTTATCCTCCCGAACAGCGAGTCCAGGACATTCGGGCTATGATTCCGATCAGGAAGACCCTAAGGCTACTGGGCCTCATGGCCTCCTGCATCCTGCTGATCAATCATGCCAGATGGCATATGCGGGCTCTGCAGTGGGACCTGAAGTTCCAGTGGACGCAGCATCAGGGGAATCTGTCCGATTACGTCCACATCTCGGAGGGCACTGCACAGGACTTGCAGTGGTGGCTCACGGACCAGCGTTGGGTCAGCGGCAGATCCCTCTCCCTTCCCCAACCGGAGCACACAGTGGTGACGGACGCGTCCCTCCTGGGATGGGGCGCCCACATGGGAGAGGCGGAGATCAGAGGCCTCTGGTCTCCGGCGGAGTCCAAGCTCCATATCAACCTTTTGGAGCTCAGGGCGATCCTACTTGCACTGAAAGCATTCCTTCCCTCTGTCAAAGGGAGAGTAGTGCAGGTGTTCACGGACAACACCACCGCCATGTGGTACTGCAACAAGAAGGGCGGGGTGGGGTCGTGGACCCTTTGTCAGGAGGCTCTACGTCTCTGGACGTGGCTGGAACGTCAAGGCATTTCCTTGGCGGTTCAACACCTGGCAGGTACCCTAAACGCCAGGGCGGACAAACTCAGCCGCAGGTGCATGTTGGATCACGAATGGCGTCTTCACTCAGAGGTGGCACAAGGTCTCTTTCAACAGTGGGGAGAGCCTTGGTTAGATCTATTCGCCACCGAAGAGAACGCGCAATGTCAGCAGTTCTGCGCGTTGGAGTTTCCAAGGCGGCACTCGCTCGGCGACGCTTTTCGTCGCGAGTGGAGTTCCGGTCTATTGTACGCCTTTCCGCCTATACCACTTCTACCCAGAGTGCTGAAGAAGATCAGACGCGACCGGGCCCAAGTCATTCTTGTGGCGCCGGACTGGGCTCGAAGAGTTTGGTATCCCGAGCTACTCAGTATGAGCGTGGATCCCCCGATCCGGCTGCCTCTTCGGGAGGATCTCCTGTCGCAGCACCAGGGGACGGTCCTTCACCCGAACCTGTCCAGCCTCCACCTCCTTGCGTGGAGATTGAGCGGTGACAGCTGATTCCATTTGACTTGCCTCCTGAAGTCTGTAATGTGATTCTGGCAGCCAGGCGTCCCTCCACTAAAGCGGTATACGCCTGTCGGTGGAACAAATTTGTGGCATGGTGTGCAGCAAAAGCTGTAGATCCTCTTGCTGCCCCTCTTTCTGACGTCCTCTTGTTCCTTCTCTCTTTGGCCCAGCAGGGCTCTGCTCTGGGCACTATCAAGGGCTACCTTTCTGCTCTTTCAGCCTTTCTTAGGCTGCCTGATCAGCCCTCTCTTTTCAAGTCCCCTGTTGTTAACAGATTTCTCAAAGGCATTACTCACCTTTTCCCTCCTGTTCCTTTTGTCATGCCTCAGTGGGACTTGAACCTGGTTCTCACATACTTAATGTGCGCTCCCTTTGAGCCTCTTCATAACTGTCCTTTGCGGTTATTAACTTTGAAAAACTGTGTTCCTGGTGGCCATCACTTCCGCTCGGCGGGTGAGTGAGCTCCAAGCTCTTTCCTGTAAACCTCCTTTCCTGGCGGTTCATCCGGACAAGGTGGTTCTTCGACCACGTCCCTCCTTTCTACCAAAAGTAGTCTCTGCCTTTCATCTCGGGCAAACTGTGACTCTGCCCACTTTCTTTCCGCCTCCGCACCCTTCAAGAGAAGAGGAGAGGCTCCACCGTCTGGACCCAAAACGTGCACTTTCGTTCTATCTCAACCGCACACAGCAGTTCCGGGTGGATGACCAGCTCTTTGTTGGCTACGTGGGCGCCAAGAAAGGCCGGGCTGTGCACAAGAGGACTATCTCACGATGGGTTGTCTTGTGCATTAAAGCCTGTTACTCTCTGGCTAAAAGGAACCTCCGGTTGGGCTGCGCGCCCATTCTACCAGGGCGACAGCAGCTACTACAGCATTGGGACGCGGTGTCCCCCTGCAAGACATCTGTCAGGCGGCCACTTGGGCCTCGTTGCATACTTTCACAAAGCACTATTGCCTTGACAGTCAAGTCCGGAGAGACAGCTTCTTTGGCCGGTCGGTTCTCCGTGACTATCTGGTGTGATTTCACTTCGCAGACCCACCACCGGGGATGGTATTGCTTGGGTATGTATTCTAAGGTAAGGAATCTATCACTAACGTGTCTCTTTCAGATGCACAAGTTACTTACTTGTGTAACGATATATCTGTAAGAGACATTAGTTAGTGATAGATTCCTTACCGCCCGCCCATCCTCCCCGTTCTGCGAACTGTTCTCTAGGGTTCAGGTCATCCCTTTCGGGGCCCTAGTTCTATTGCACCAGTAGTCGGTCTCTGCGCTCCTGGCACGGAAAAGTTGTGTACAGAACTGACGTCAGCGCGCGTGGGCGCGTCTAAATAGCTCTCATGACGTCATCTCGGCGACCACGACGCCAGCGACGTACGCGGAGCAGTACGACGACGCCTACCGACGCGCAGGGGTATTGCTGACGAAAAACTTTCCGGATCCAGTCTGACGCCTGGGGATATTCTAAGGTAAGGAATCTATCACTTACTAATGTCTCTTACAGATATAACGTTACACAAGTAATTAACTTGTGCGTTAGTTCTGGAGATTCAGAACCCTCTGTGGATTGGGGTAAGCTTTTGCTATAAATCAATCAATCAGGGGTTTGTTAAAGCGCGACTACTCACCCGTAAGGGTCTCAAGGCGCTAGGGGTGGGGGGGGGGGTGCAGGTTCCATCCATCAAGGAGGGGGTCTGTCGAAGAGCCAGGTTTTGAGGTTTCTTGCGAAGATGGGGAGCGATGTTGTCTGTCTGAGGTGGAGCGGAAGGGCGTTCCATGCTTTGGCCGCGAGGAAGGAGAAGGAGCGGCCTCCCGATCTGGTCTTTCTGGTGCGGGGGACCACGGCGTAGGAGAGCTGGGCTGATCGTAGGGTTCTGTGGGGTGCGAGGAATTTGAGTCGGCTGTTCAGGTATGCTGGTCCGGTGCCGTGGAGGGCCTTGTGTGCGTGGGTGAGCATCTTGAAGGTGATTCTCGCCTCGACAGGGAGCCAGTGGAGGGTGCGCAGGTGCTGGGAGATGTGGCAGTGTTTTGGCAGGTTGAGGACCAGTCTTGCGGCGGCGTTCTGGATGTTCTGTAGCTTGTGGGTGAGGTTTTTGTTTATTCCGGCGTAGAGTGCGTTGCCGTAGTCGAGTCTGCTGGTGACCATGGCGTGAGTGACGGTCTTTCGGTGTTCGAGGGGGATCCATTTGAAGGTCTTACGAAGGAGGCGGAGGGTGTGGAAGCAGGAAGACGAGACAGAGTTGATCTGGCGGTCCATTTTGAGCTCGGAGTCCAGGATGATTCCCAGGTTGCGTGCGTGGTCCGTGGGGGTTGGTGGGTTTCCGAGGGCGGGGGGCCACCAGGTGTCGCTCCAGGCATCGGGGTTTGGGCCCATGATGAGTACTTCTGTTTTGTTGGTGTTTAGTTGTAGGCAGCTGTTTTTCATCCATTTGGCGACGGCTTCCATGCCTTCTCGAAAGTTGCGTCTGGCGGTGTTGGGCTCGTTGGATAGGGAGAGGATGAGCTGGGTGTCGTCTGCGTATGACACGATGTTGAGTCCGTAGGTTCTGGCGATGGGGGCAAGTGGAGCCATGTAGACGTTGAAGAGCGTCGGGCTGAGGGAGGAGCCCTGGGGGACTCCGCAGGTGGTAGGTGTGGGGTCCGAGAGGAAAGGGGGGAGTCTGACCCGCTGCGTCCTGCCGGAGAGGAAGGAGCGGATCCAGTCGAGGGCCTTGTCCTGGATTCCTGCGTCGTAGAGTCTGCGTATTAGGGTGCGGTGGGAGACTATGATCTAATTGAGTAAGGCTCCAAGATAAGGTTGTATCTGGAGCGGCTGTAGATGGGATTTTGTCGCATTTATCGTAAATCTCAAACCGTGTAAGAGGTTGATAGTGGTTTGTTGATAGTGGTTTGAGTGTCCTGTAGACATTTTTGTTCACTAGAACTCATGATTAGCCAATCATCCATATAAGGGACGACATGTATTTTTTCCCTTCTTAGATTTGCCGCTACTACTGGTAAAACTTTAGTGAACACGCATGGGGCTGTTGTCACACCAAATGGTAGTACTTTTAACTGATGTGCCAGATGGACTGGGATATGAAAGTATGCGTCCTTCAGGTCTAATGCAGCCACGAAGCCGCCTTCTTGTAGTGCCACCACGTGAAAGTGTTTGGATATGATGTATTGACTGAGTGGGCCTAAGTCCAGTTTAGAACGGAGCGTTCCATCCTTTTGGGGTATCAGGAAGTATAGGGAGTATACTCCTTTTCCGTGATGTTTGAATGGAAAGGTTCTATAGCCCCTTTTTGTAATAAAGCTTTTACTTCATCCTTCAGCAGGTGTGGATGCTGTGGATGGAGGGTGTGTTTTCCAGGTGGGATATTTGGTGATTGATGTTTGAGTTCTAGGCAAAATATAACTGACTGATGATGTCTAACACCCATTGGTCTAATGTTACTTCGGGCCACAACTGATGGAGGTATTGTAGCTTACCCCAGACAGGTGATGTGTGATCAGAGCGAATGGTTGGGAAGTGACTGTTTGGTGCTAGAGGCTCCCTTTGTGGGTGTTCCTCTACTTTTGCCTCTCGATTTATAACCACCTCAGTAATAGCTTTTCCCTGATTGCTGGTGGTATCGCTGCTGTTGGCGTTAGTAGCTTGAGGTCTCTGGGATGGTATTCTTTGAGACCCCTCTTCCTTGGTAGCACCGAAAGGGCTGTTGCTTTTGAATATTGAAAAGCAAGGCTCCCATTGACTTGGCTACCTCTGAGTCCTTTTTGATTTTTTCAAGTTGTGTCAACTTCTGGACCAAAGAGATGCTCGCTGTCAAATGGTATGTTGAAAATGTACTGTTGCACCTCTGGTTTGAACCTGGATATGCGAAGCCATGCATGTCCACGTAGCATTACCGAAAAAGTATTGCCTCTTTCCACTGTGTCTGCACTATCTAGAGCATACCTGATTGTTGTGTTTGATATTTGTCTTCCTTCCGCGACTAGATCTTTCCCTTTCTTCTTGTATTGTTCTGGGAAATGTTGTAATAACTCTTCTATCTCATCCCATGTAGCTCTATTATAGCGTGACAGGAGGCCCACTGAATTTGAGATCCGCCTGTGATTGGCGTGTCCTGTAGCCACACTTTTCCCTGCTGTGTCAATGCGCTTACTGTCCTTGTCGGGAGGTGGAGCTTCCCTAGAGCCTTGTGATGCTGTTCTTTTACGAACTGTTGTGACAACTAAGAAGTCTGCAGTAGGGTGTCCTCTGATATATAGAGGGTCTGATGGAGAAGGCCTGTATTTAGGTTCTATCCTTGGTGTAAGCACTCTGGATTTGACAGGATCTTTAAAAATGTATTTTCATACTTTTAACATTGATCCTATCATAGGTAGATATTGTACTGTGCATTCTGTTTTTGAAAGCGTTTCTACCAAGAAATCGGTTTCCTGATCTGTTTTCTGTAGTCTGCATGGGTAATTTATGGTATTCCACAGCCTTCTCTAGTATGACACTATGGTATGATGAGGTGTCATCAGGTGGAGAAGCTTTTGTTGGGATTGGCGGCTCTATGTCGGTGTCTGAAAGGACCACATCATAATTGTCCTTCTGATCTGTTATGTATCTCTCTGAGAGTCTGAGTAGTAATCCTGATGCTCAGGACTATCTCCTCCCTCCTCTTCCTAAGTGGGTGAGGGCAACCTTGTGTGTGAGGGTAGCGGTTGACTTAATGGCATAGGGCCTGTGGCCCTATGTTCAGTTGCCACTCTTTTTAGTAGTGACTGTGACACATCCAACTCCTGACCCTGTCTTTTGGATGTTTCTTTATAGTGCCGTATTTTCAAGCCTTCCTCCTCCTATTGCATTTGTTTTTATGTTGTCTTTGCCTGTTTTTCTGGCACTGTTGTTGTTGCAGAGGAAGGCCTTTTTGTCTTTGGTGTAGTTGGAGCCAAGGTTTTCTTCGGTGTCGAGGAGTTTCCATGGTCTTTTGTTTTTGTTGGAATTTATGTGTTTGGAGTCCTAATGCCTTGACGTCGAGCGTTTTTTCGGTTCCGACTGTTTGTTTGGCACCAAAGCCTGGTGCGGGTGTTTGTCGGCGTTGATGAGTGGGTTGATGGTTCTTTTGGCATCAATGTCAGCCTGGTGTCGGCTTCATCCCTCTCTGTAGCCCTTGTAGCCTGATTGGGTCCTGTCTCGGCTCAGAGGCATGCTCTCAGTATCGACGAGAGCCCAACGGCTGTGGCGCACGGTGGTGTGGGGGGGGTAGGCTTATGTATGATCTTCTTTAATCGAGGAGGGTCAATTGTACTCACGACCCTTGGTGTCATATTCATTCTAGGAGTCTGTTGTGTAGTGTCTTCAGTCTGCGCGTCTGGCTCTCCTACTTCACTGGAGTCATCGGAGGTGACATAGTTTGGGCTGGCACAACGTCGAACATAAAAGACTTCCTCAAGAAAAACTAATTGCAGAGTCCGTGCCCAACACTAGATGGCAGGAATGTGCATAGCATCTGTATCTGCAGCCAACACATGCTGTGAATGAAAAGGTTACTTACTTGTAGTACGAGTTCTGCATCGTAGACATATGATTTCAAGTAATTAACAACAGAATAAATGTGCACTCCTTGCGTAGTCTTATGGATGTTTTGTTCATTTAAAAATCACTCAGGGTGTCAGTGACCATCCGTGCTCGTCATAAGTCACACCCTTTGAAGCCTATCAGAGCTTCAATTTCTTATTTGTGAAAAGTACGATGAATTTGAAATAATACAGTTTTAAGCCTACGTTGTGTGAAGGAAGGTGTGAAAGGCATGAAGGGAAGGAAAAGAAAATGCAGCCTGATATGCTTTCATTGTAGGATGAGAAGAGTACTGTTCTTTTATAGTTCAGAAGGTTCCTCTATCCATAATGGACTCCACTGGCAGTTACCTCAGAGAGTCAGTTCTTTTTTGTGGTAAGTTAGGTAATCGTTTTATATTTCATATTTACTTTCCAATGCCCAACTTTACCTAGCTGGGGAGGCGGGTGGGTTGATTATAACTTCAATGAAGATTCCTATGATGCAGAAGCAGGCCTACAAATAAGTAACATTCTCTTCTGCATGGTAGGATCTTCATTGACAGTCACAAACTCTAGAATAGAATAGTATGCTAAAATCTTCCTTCAGAAAGCACAGCATGAAGAGACTATGCAAAGAGCACACATTTTAAGTGTACATTAAAATTACAGAGTGAGAGAGGTTCTCTATCAAAAAAGATTTCTCAGTATTTTCCAATCTAATAATGCATTTACCTGGGAGTCGGAATCCAAGCAATTCTGTCTTGTAAATATGTGTACTGGTTTCTATGTAGATATTTAACTTATGTAAGCGCTTGACATATGGCAGATCAAAGCTATAGTAGCTGTCTTTCCTCTGGTAGAATGAGCGGTCGGATTTCCAGGTAGAGGTTTGTTTGCTAACTGATAGCATACTGTGATACAGGATACTATCCATCTTGCTGTGGATTGCTTGAATGTGGCCATGCCTTGGCTAATCTGACCGTAGTCAAGAAAAAGTTGATTTGTCTTCCCCTTATCCCCTGTCTTACCTAGATAGCAACAAAGAGCCCTTCTAATAACTAGAGAACGTAGGGAACATTCTGCTGGTATTGAAAGATTTGGAGCAAAAGTTGGCAGAGTAATACTTTGGTTAACATGAATATCCAAACATACCTTCGGAAGGAATGAAGTATTGGTTCTAATTACCACTCTGTAAGAACGGAAGATAGTGTATGGTTCTACCTCAAATGAGGCCTGAAATTCATTTACCCTCCAAGCGAAGGTATTGGCCAAAGAACAATGTTCAACTCCCATGGTGGAGAAGAATGTCTAATTGGAGGCCACACTTTTTAAGGCCTTGAAAGAAGTCTTTGATGACTGGCTGTTTAAAAAAGTATTGTTGATCTGGAGACTTTCTCTAAGCCTATTGGCAGCCAGTGGGACAAGTGATTAGATTGTTTTCTTCATCTTGACACCAAATACAGATTTTCTTCCACTTTAAGGAGTAAAATAACCTTGTGGAGGGACGTTTTAATTCTTTCAATATCTCTATACATGCCAGTGGGAGATTCTTTCAATATCTCTATACAAGTCAGTGGAAGATTTACATGACCACACTCCGTGACTTCAGCCAAATTCAGTGTTACAAAGGTTGGTGTTAGATTTGTCCTTGAAGCTTGGTCAGCAGCCTAGCATGTGCAAAAGCCTCTTGTGTGGTTCCATGGGCATTTAGAGTGAGTCCAGATTTCACCATTGCCTCGGCCAATCTGGTGTTATTAGTTTAATTTTTGATGGCTACCTTTGAATCTTCAGTATCACAGATTAAATTAGTGTAATTGGTAGAAAAGTGTAAAGAAAAGGCCTCAACCAATTGACCAAAAGTGCATTCTCTAGAGACCCCTGTTCAGGTAGTCTGGACACGAAGTAGTTTTTTGTTTTCTGCTGTTGAAAAGAAGTCTACCAAAGGTGTTCCTCACTCTTTGAAAATGCCCTCTAAAATGCTGTTGTCCAAGCCTATTTGTAAGACTCTTTGCAATGATGACTGAGGAAATCCGTATTGGATATGCTTCTCCCTGGAATGTATACTGCTGTTAGGTTTAGTCTCTTGGCTAAGTCCAACGCCAGATCGCTTGAGCTTGCACAGAAAGAGGTCTCAAGCTGGCGGTCCTTAAATTATTCATGGTGGTGGCGTTGTATATTTATATCTGTATAGTCAACGTCACTTTCAAAGATGGGAGAAAGGCTCTGAGAGCTTGATGGACAGCCCTGAATTCGAGATAGTTTATGTGGTACAGTGCTTCCCTGATTGTCCATTGCCTCAGAACTTTCAGGTCTTAGAGATGAGCTCCCCATCCTGCAAGTGAGGTGTAGGAAACTGGGCTTTTGTTGCAGTTGTCCCCCCACTTTTTGCCCCCTTTTAAGCTGCTAGATGCTTATTTTCGACTCTGACAGTGCACTGAGGGCTGCTAAAAGACCTCAGTCCCTGTGCTCCTTCCTTAAAACAGGGTAATGTCTGATTTTTCTACAATTGGCCAAGGACTTTAGCACCCATGTAAGTACCTAGTAAGTGGTACCTCAGGTACCTAGGGCAAGGGTACTAAAAAGGGTCCCAAAGGGCTGCAGCATATCTTATGCCACCCTAAGGGACCCCTTACATAAATTCCACACAGACTGCCACTACATACTGCGTGACATGGTGCAAACCATGTTTGAAAACATGACATGACACACTCCCATGTGTCATACTAAAGACACTGCATGGGCTATATGTAAGTCAACCCTACAGCAAGCCTTAGAGCCCTAAGACAGGGTGCATTAAAGCACATGTAAGGACATATCTGCATGAGCAGATATGCCCATGTAAGGTCTAGCTCCATTGTCTGGATATTATAAGTGAGCAAAGAAGCCATCTTAAGGTACGTACTGGGCACTGGTAAAAACGACTTTCCCAGCTACACAATGGCTCCACTGAAACCTATCGTGTTTGGTATCAAACACCTTGTATTAATAAACCCACACTGATTGCAGTGATGGATTTATTAATACATGCACCCAGAGGGTACCTTAGCGGTACCCTTGAAACCTACTAGTCCTCTAGTGTGCTGGCTAACTGGTCCTGTCCAGCCGGCCACCACAGACGAGTTTCTGACCCCCTAGGAGGTGAGAGTCCCACTCTCAGAGGCCAGAAACAATGCCTTCTCTGGCAGGAGGTACTTACACCTGCTCCAAACAGGATGGCTGGTAGATTAGCAAGTCAAGGCAGGGAGCTTCAAAGAGCCCACTACCTTTGATATGCGAGCCTGGCTTCCCCCAGACCTGGGGTATTCCACCCCCTACCCTGAGGTCCATTTGGCACCGATACAGGTGGGAAAATGGGATATGCAGAAGGCGTATTACACTGCTGGACACACCTCTAGAGTGGGCAGCCTGAAGTGAACACGAAGATAGGAATTCCACCATCTTTTGTGTGATGGAATTAGGAACTCTGGGACAGGGTGATGCCCTCTACCCAAAGGAGTTGGTCATCTAGGGTCAGTAGTGACACCAGGGGTAAGTAGCCCATTGACTACTACCCTTCACTCCCTAAAACGCCCCTAAATTTAGTATTTAGGGGACCCACTGATACCAGGAACTCAGATTCGATGGGCACATAGAAGAAGTGGACAAAGAAGAGTGCTGTCACAAGAACAGAGCAATGACTAATTTGGCGCCAACCTTGCCAGCCTGGCTGCTGCTCTCTACAATCGTGGAGAAGATAATGAGTTACTTACCTGTAACTACGGTTCTCCAGTATTGGTATCTTTCATAGATTCACATGCTTGAATCATCCCCGTCGTCGCAGTGGGAGTCCCACGGTATACATATAAAAGCAGTAGATAGAATTACCATAGGCTACCATGCAATGAAAAGTCAGTGCAATAGCCTATCCACCTTCTTTTGTAAAAAGAACCAAATCCAACCAACAGCCAATCAGGCGACGGCACCCTCTAGAACAATCCCAAGAGAGGCTAGGTTCCTCAGATTTTCCAGCACAAGTGTGCAAGTATAAACCTTAGAGAATAAAGGAAGCCTCTCCGGGGAGGAGGGTGGGTCGCATGTGAATCTATGAAAGATACCAATACTGGAGAACCGTAGTTACAGGTAAGTAACTCATTTTCTTCTCCAGTATTGGATCTTTCATAGATTCACATGCTTGAATCAGAGTAGCTAGCAGTCTCATAAACATGCATGTTTAGTAGTACCGTAATATAAACCTTTGTACCTTAGAGGATGGTGGGTTATAACATACATGCCAATATAAAAACATTAATGAGATAGTACTTAACAACATATCAATCATATAAACATATATAAACATATATATAAATGTATATATCAGATAAGAAAGAATACCTCTAAAAATAGAGGCCTACCTTATTGAAATACATGACGCAGGACTGCCTGTCCCTCTGCTGCCTCGCTATAATTTGCCATGTCCAGGCAATAGTGCCGTGTGAAAGTATGAGCATTCTTCCAGGTAGCGGCACGGCAAATCTTGTCTAGCGAGACACCAGCAAAAAGAGCAGCAGAAGAAGACACTGCTCTTGTGGAGTGCGCCTTGGTTTTGGTTGTAAGCGGTTTACCCGCCTTTGAATGACACAATTGAGTGGTGGCAGCAATCCATCGTGCCACAGTCCTTTTTGTAACAGCAGATCCTAGTTTAACAGGTCCATAGGATACTAGGAGTTGATCCGTTCTGCGCAGGATGCTTTGTCCTTTGCAAATAAAACTTAAGGTATCTTTTTACATCTAAAGAGTGAAGAGATTTCTCTGCTGGAGATGAAGGATGCGGAAAGAAAGTGCGCAGAATTACAGGTTCATTAAGGTGAAACTGGGATGGCACCTTTGGAATAAATTTAGGATTTGTCCGTAACATCACATAATCCTCTGTGAAACGTAAGTAAGGTTCTTTAACCCCTTCGCTGCTAGGCCTTTTCCCCTCCTGTGCTAAGCCTTTTTTTGGCTATTTGGGGTAGTTCGCGCTTAGGCCCCTGTAACTTTTTGACCACATAACGTATCCACGCCAAATTTGCGTCCTTTTTTCCAACATCATGGGGATTCTAAAGGTACCCAGGGTTTGTGGATTCCCCTAGAGGGGACCCAGAAATTAGCCAAAATACAGCTAAATTTTGGTTTTTTGGGGAAAAATTCGAAAAAGGGCTACAGATGAAAGCGTCTGGTTTTTTCCCTGCAAATGGCATCAAAAAGGGGTTGTGGTGCTGAAATCACCATCTTCCCAGCTTTCAGGGACAAGCAGACTTTTGTCAGAAAACCAAAAATTTTTACACAGTTTTGGCATTTTTCTGGGACATAGTCTATTTTTGCTATTTTTTGTGCTTTCAACCTCCTTCCAGTTAATGGTAGAAATGGGTATGAAAGCAATAATGGATCCTAGAAAGCTATACATTTCTGAAAAATAGACAAAATTCTGAATTCAGCAAGGGGTCATTTGTGTAGATCCTTCAAGTTTTCTTTATAGAAACAAACAGTTAAATATAGGAAAAATTGAAAATTAGTTGAAAAAATCAGCCATTTGTGTCAACATTTTCACCTGTAACTTCTTCTAATTATGACAGCTATTTGAAAGCAATATACCGTTACATCCGCTGGACCTTTCTGGTTGTGGCGATATATAGGACTTGTAGGTTCACCAAGAACCCGACGAACCCAGAGCCAATAACTGAGCAGCGTCTTGCAATGGTTTTTTATTATGTACCGGGTATATAGCAATTATTCTGGGAAAATTTATACATGGAAAAATCGGTATGAAAGACACCTATGTATTTCTGAAATTGGAACAAAATATAGAGTTTAGAAATAGTAGATATTTGCACATTTCCGAAATTGGGAGTACCCATACTAGCATGAGAATTATAGGACATTTTTCAAAATGACTTCTTTTTTACACATTGTCTTTCATTTGGAAGGCAGAAATGCATCAAAAGTCAATAGATAATAACAGTTGCTCTACAATTTTGTGTTACCCTAAGTCTCCCGATAAAAATGGTACCTCACTTGTGTGGGTAGGCCTAGTGCCTGCGACAGGAAACGGCCCAAAACGCAACGTGGACACACCACATTTTCACAGTGAAAAATGACCCTTTTTTTGCAAAGTGCCTAGCTGTAGTTTTTTAACCCTAGCTCTGCCGGCACCTAGGAAACCTAGCAAACCTATACATTTTTGAAAACTAGATACCCAGGGGAATCCAGGATGGGGTGACTTGACTGGCTCTCACCTGGTTCTGTTACCCAGAATCCCTTGCAAACCTAAAATATTGTCAAAAAAAACAAATTTTCCTCACTTTTCTGTGGTGGAAAGTTCTGGAATCTGCATGGATCCACAAAATTCCACCCACCCCGCGTTCCCCAAAGTCTTTCGAGAAAAACGGTACCTCACTTGTGTGGGTAGGCCTACTGCCCGCGACAGGAAACGGCCCAAAACGCAACGTGGACACACCACATTTTCACAGTGAAAAATTACCCCTTTTTTGCAAAGTGCCTAGCTGTAGTTTTTGAACCCTAGCTCTGCCGGCACCTAGGAAAACCGAGCAAACTTATACATTTTTGAAAACTAGACACCCAGGGAAATACAGGATGGGGTGACTTGACTGGCTCTCACCAGGTTCTGTTACCCAGAATCCCTTGCAAACCTAAAATGTTTTCAAAAAAACACATTTTCCTCACTTTTCTGTGGTGAAAAGTTCTGGATTCTGCGTGGATCCACAAACTTCCACCCACCCCGCGTTCCCCAAAGTCTTCCGAGAAAAATGGTACCTCACTTGTGTGGGTAGGCCTAGTGCCCGCAACAGGAAACAGCGAAAAACGCAACGTGGACACACCACATTTTCACAGTGAAAAATGACCCTTTTTTTGAAAAGTGCTTAGCTGTAGTTTTTGAACCCTAGCTCTGCCGGCACCTAGGGAAACCTAGCAAACCTATACATTTTTGAAAACTAGACACCCAGGGGAATCCAGGATGGGGTGACTTGACTGGCTCTCACCAGGTTCTGTTACCCAGAATCCCTTGCAAACCTAAAAAAGTGTAAAAAAACACATTTTCCTCGCTTTTCTGTGGTGGAAAGTTCTGGAATCTGCATGGATCCACACAATTCCACCCACCCCACGTTCCCCAAAGTCTTCTGAGAAAAATGGCACCTCACTTGTGTGGGTAGGCCTAGTGCCCGCGACAGGCAATGACGCAAAACGCAACGTGGACACACCCCAATTTCACTGTGAAAAATGACCCTTTTTTGGCAAAGTGCCTAGCTGTAGTTTTTGAACCCTAGCTCTGCCAGCACCTAGGGAAACCTACCGAACCCACACATTTCTGAAAAGTAGACACATGGGAGATTCCAGGGAGGTATGGCTTGCGTGGATCCCCCAATGTTTTCTTACCCAGAATCCCCCAGAAACCTGAAATTTTGCTGAAAAAAATCACTTTTTTCACACATTATTGTGTGAGAAAGTTGTGGCATCACCGGGCTGACACAAATTTCCTACCACCCAGCATTGCCCCAGGTCTCCCGATAAAAATGGTGCCTCACTCGGGTGGGAGGCCCAAGTACGCGCGACAGGCAAGGGCCCAAAACGTATTGAGGCGACATCAAAATTGCCTATCAGAAGACGACCTGGTTTTGCAAGGGGGGTCCCATGACTTTTTGGCCCGGGGCTCGGCGGCCACCTAGGGAAACCTAGCGAACCCACACATTTCTGAAAAGTAGACACCCGGGGGATTCCAGGGAGGTATGGCTTGCGTGGATCCACCAACGTTTTCTTACCCAGAATCCCCTGCAAACCTGAAATTTTGCTGAAAAAATCACTTTTTTCACACATTTTTGTGTGGGAAAGTTGTGGCATCACCGGGCTGACACAAATTTCCTACCACCCAGCGTTCCCCCAGGTCTCCCGAGTCCCGATACAAATGGTGCCTCACTCGGGTGGGAGGCCCAAGTACCCGCAACAGGCATGGGCCCAAAACGTATTGGGCTATCTCAGCCCCCTGAGCACGTAGAAAGACGGGAGAGGTATCATTGGAAAGGGGAGAATCTCCCCTTTCCAACGGTACCCCTCCCCAGTGGATCCCTGCTTGGGGATCGCCCCAGGAGGGCGATCCCCAAGCAGGGATCCACCCACTAAGGCACCAGGGAGGGGGAGCGCCCCTTGGGCAAGGGCTTTGCTCCCCCCAAAATTGCCATTGTTCAGTCTTTCTGCCCCCCTGGGGGGCAGATGGGAGCAGTAGCCCTCAATCTGCCCCCGGGGGCAGAAAGCCCACTAGACACCAGGGATTTTTATTAGGTGCATTTTTTTTAGGGTGGGGGCTGCCCGAAACGGGCACGCTAATGCCCCCACCCCCCCCCACCACCATTACAGCCTTTCTGCCCCCCCTGGGCGGCAGATGGGGGCAGTAGCCCCCAAACTGCCGCCCCGGGGGGGGCAGAAAGCCCACTAAACGCCAGGGATTTATTTTATGTGTAATTTTTTTTTTAGGGTGGGGGCTGTCCAAAATGGGCACGCTAATGCCCCCCCCGTCACCATCACAGCCTTTCTGCCGGGGGGGATGGGGGCTGTATCCCCCAATCTGCCCCCCCGGTGGGGCAGAAAGCCCACTAAACGCCAGGGTTTTTTTTGGCGTGTTTTTTTTTGGGTGGGGGCTGCCCTAAACGGGCACGCCAATGCCCCCACCCCCCTGCCACCATTACAGCCTTTCTGCCCCCCTGGGAGGCAGATGGGGGCAGTAGCCCCCAATCTGCACCCCCGGGGGGGCAGAAAGCCCACTAAACACCAGGGATTTTTTTTGTGCAATTTTTTTTAGGGTGGGGGCTGCCCAAAACGGGCACGCCAATGCCCCCACCCCCCATCACCATTACAGCCTTTCTGCCCCCCCGGTGGGGCAGAAAGCCCACTAAACACCAGGGATTTTTTTTGTGCAATTTTTTTTAGGGTGGGGGCTGCCCAAAACGGGCACGCCAATGCCCCCACCCCGCCGCCACCATTACAGCCTTTCTGCCCCCCCTGGGAGGCAGATGGGGGCAGTAGCCCCCAATCTGCCCCCCTGGGGGGGCAGAAAGCCCACTAAACGCCAGGGATTTTTTTTTTTGCAATTTTGTTTTAGGGTGGGGTCTGCCCAAAATGAGCACGCCAATGCCCCCACGCCCTTGCCACCATAACAGTCTTTCTGCCCCCCCCCCGGGGCGGCAGAAAGCCCACTTGACGCCAGGGATTTTTTTTTCAATTTTTTTTAGGGTGGGGGCTGCCCGAAGTGGGCACGCCAATGCCCAAATCCCCGCCACCATTACAGCCTTTCTGCTCCCCCTGGTCTCCCGATAAAAATGGTACCTCACACATGTGGGTGGGGCAAGTACCCGCGACAGGCAAGGGCCCAAAACCTAGTGAGGCGACATCAAAATTACATATCACAAACCAACCTGGTCCCATGAGTTTTTGGCCCCGGGTTCGGCGGCCAGCTAGGGAAACCTACCAAACCCACACATTTCTGAAAACTAGACACCCGGGGGATTCCAGGGAGGTATGGCTTGCGTGGATCCCCCAAAGTTTTCTTACCCAGAAACCTGAAATTTTGCTGAAAAAATCACTTTTTTCACACATTTTTGTGTGGGAAAGTTGTGGCATCACCGGGCTGAAACAAATTTCTTACCACCCAGTGTTCCCCCAGGTCTCCCGATAAAAACGGTGCATCACTCGGGTGGGAGGCCCAAGTACCCGCGACAGGCAAGGGCCCAAAACGTATTGAGGCGACATCAAAATTGCCTATCAGAAGACGACCTGGTTTTGCAAGGGGGGTCCCATGACTTTTTGGCCCGGGGCTCGGCGGCCACCTAGAGAAACCTACCAAACCCACACATTTCTGAAAACTAGACACCCGGGGGATTCCAGGGAGGTATGGCTTGCGTGGATCCCCCAACGTTTTCTTACCCAGAATCCCCAGAAACCTGAAATTTTGCTGAAAAAATCACTTTTTTCACACATTTTTGTGTGGGAAAGTTGTGGCATCACTGGGCTGACACAAATTTCCTACCACCCAGCATTGCCCCAGGTCTCCCGATAAAAATGGTGCCTCACTCGGGTGGGAGGCCCAAGTACGCGCGACAGGCAAGGGCCCAAAACGTATTGAGGCAACATCAAAATTGCCTATCAGAAGACGACCTGGTTTTGCAAGGGGGTCCCATGACTTTTTGGCCCGGGGCTCGGTGGCCACCTAGGGAAACCTAGCAAACCCACACATTTCTGAAAAGTAGACACCCGGGGGATTCCAGGGAGGTATGGCTTGCGTGGATCCACCAACGTTTTCTTACCCAGAATCCTCTGCAAACCTGAAATTTTGCTGAAAAAATCACTTTTTTCACACATTTTTGTGTGGGAAAGTTGTGGCATCACCAGGCTGACACAAATTTCCTATCACCCAGCGTTCCCCCAGGTCTCCCGATAAAAATGGTGCCTCACTCGGGTGGAAGGCCCAAGTACGCGCGACAGGCAAAGGCCCAAAACGTATTGAGGCAACATCAAAATTGCCTATCAGAAAACGACCTAGTTTTGCAAGGGGTGTCCCATGACTCTTTGGCCCGGGGCTCGGCGGCCACCTAGGGAAACCTACCAAACCCACACATTTCTGAAAAGAAGACACCCGGGGGATTCCAGGGAGGTATGGCTCATTTTAGTTTCGTTTTCAGTGAAATGAAGTCAGCGCGACGTGCGCGCTGATCTTCATTTCACTGAAAGGGAGGGGGGGCCTCGGGAGCTGGGGAAGCTCTTCCCCAGCACCCGAGGCTGTGGGGGAGAAAAGGAAATCCCTCTGCTGTCTGCAGCAGAGGGATTTCGTGCCCCTGGCCTCATGACGGAATTAGCACAGGGGCACCGATGCTCATGACGGAGCCATTCCCTCATGAGCATCGAAGGGGTTAATGGTGAAGGCCTGAATTTCTCTTACTCTTCTGGCCGATGTAAGTGCGAGAAGCAAAGCTACTTTCCATGAGAGAAATTTGAGCTCTATCTTGTGAATCGGCTCAAAAGGTGGTTTCATTAACTGCGAGAGGACCACATTAAGACGCCATTCTGGTGGTGGAGGCCTAACAGGAGGAAAAGTTCTGAAAAGGCCTTTCATGAACTGTTTGATGATGCGAGCAGAACAAAGAGAAGAGGCGTCAGACGTCCTTCTATATCGAGAGATGGCTGCGAGGTGTACCCTTATTGAAGCATACGCCAGAACTGACCTTGCCAGAGATAAGAGATAAGGCAGGATTTTTTCTGGAGAAGAGTGAAGGGGTGAGTATCATTGCGATGGCACCAAGAACAAAAACGTTTCCATTTCAGTCTATATGTTTTAGTAGTAGACTCATCTCTTGTCCTGGACAAAATATCTTTACAATCCTGAGGGATAACTAAATCCTTGTACTCATTGTACTCAGGTTCAGGCATGCAATTGAAGAGAAGCTGGGTGCCGATGCAGGATCTGTTCCTTGTTCATCGTTAGCAGGGTGGTTGAAGAAGGAAGGCGATAAATATTGGATTGCGACAGCAGGAGCAGCTCCGTGAACCAGTGCTGACGAGGCCAACGTGGAGCAATGACGATGAGTTGGCACGGTTCCCGTTTCATTTTCATCAACACCCTGGAGATCAGAGGATATGGGGGAAAAGCATACGCAAAGATTCCTGACCATCTTATCGAAAACGCATTCCCCCATGACCCTGTCTGAGGTTCCCTGCTGGCAAAGAACCAGCATTTCTGGTTCCCCTGAGACGCAAATAGGTCCAAGTTGGGTGTTCCCCATTTTTGGAAGATGTGGTTGAGAACCGATTGATTGAGTTCCCACTCGTGATTTGATTGACTCAACCTGCTCAAGGTGTCTGCTAGGTTGTTTTTTATTCCTGGGAGATGCTCCGCTTTGATAGTTATCTGATGTTGTAAAGTCCCCATATCTTTTGAGCTTCCCCAGATAGGATCGGAGATCTTGTTCCTCCCTGCTTGTTCAGATAATGCATGCAGGTGGTATTGTCTGTGCGTATGAGGACTGAGGATGCTCTTATCCTTGGGAGGAATGACTGGAGGGCTAGAAAAATTGCCCGTAGTTCCAAAAAATTGATATGCATTTTGGAGAGAGAGAGACTCCATTTGCCGCTTATTTGGAGATCTTGCAGATGTGCCCCCTAACCTTCCAAAGATGCATCTGTTGTCAGGACAAACTCTGGAAGAGGAGAAAGGAATGACAGTCCCAGAGAGAGATTGCGAGGAGATTGCCACCAAAGAAGTGCATCCTTCATGATCGGAGTTTTTCGAACCATGTCGTCGAATGACCCTGATATTTGAAGCCATTGGGCGTCCAACTGCTCTTGAAGTGGTCTCATCCTTAGTCGAGCATGAGGTACCATGAGAATGGCAGAAGACATCATCCCGAGAAAGGATTTGAGGAGACGTACAGAAGCGCACTTTCTTCTGTAAAGGTCATGAGCCAGAGATAAGATGATGATCATTCTTTCTGTTGACAAGTATACCTTGTCTTGTAGAGTGTCTATTAGTGCTCCTAGAAACGTTAGCCGATGAGAAGGGGCCAGAATGGATTTTCGGAGATTGACTGCCAGACCTAGAGAGCGGAATAGTTGCAGGCAGAAAGAGATGTCTTCTGAAGCCTGACGAAGAGAAGGTGCTTTCACCAGCCAATCATCAAGGTATGGGAAGATCTGTAGGCCTTTCAGCCGTAGGAATGCTGCCACGGGAGCAAGGCACTTGGTGAAAACCCGTGGAGCTGAGCGAAGGCCGAAGGGAAGGACCTTGAACTGATAATGCGCGCCTGCCACAGAGAAACGTAGAAATTTTCGATGTTTGGGGTGGATAGGGATATGGAAGTATGTGTCTTCCAATTCCAAGCTTGCTAAAAAATCCGAATGGTTCAGAAGTTGTAAAATCTCCTGAAGAGTAACCATGCGAAAGGATTTCTTCAGCAGGTATTTGTTGAGTTTCCTGAGGTCTAAAATGGGACGCCATTCCCCTAACTTCTTCTTTTTTATCAGGAAAAAGCGAGAGTAGAAACCTTTTCCTTTCTGAAAGCGTGGAACACGTTCTATTGCTCCTTTTTGAAGCATTATCAAAGCCTCCTTATTTAACAACTGAAGATGGGGTGGTGTTGATCTTTGAGGCGGGTGATGAGGTGGCGTTGTGGTAAACTCTAAGGTATGGCCATACCTTATTATATCTAGGACCCATTTGTCTGATGTTATTTCTTGCCATTGATGCAGAAAATGTGAGAGAGGGGTTTTCTTCAGAGAATACAGAGGAGCGGCAGGCGGCGAAGTGTCGTCACTGTTTACGGCCCGAATCTCTGGGCTGAGCCTGTTGCTTTCGTCTAGGCTGTCTGGAGTAGGCCGCCTGTGGTGGTGCACGGTATTGCTGTTGCTGCTGGTAGGACTGCCGGTAAGAGGTGTAGGTTTGAGGCTGGTACCTTTGAAAACCTCCTCGAAAAGAATAATTCCCTCTGCCCCGCGCTCCACGAAAGGGGGTCTTTCTATATTGGAGCGTTCCTAGAGCCTTAGCCGTGTCCGTATCTGTTTTGATGGTTTGCAAAGCGCCATCAATATGCTTGCCAAAGAGTGTTTCACCATCAAACGGCATATCCAATATTTTGCTCTGTACCGCAGGGCGAAACATAGTTGCTTTCAGCCAACCCTGGCGTCTCAGGACAGCGGCTCCAGCAAGCTGAAGGAAAGCTAAAGAAGCAATATCCATGGAAGCATCAATAATTTCGGCTGCTGACCTTTCTCCTTCAAGCAGGATTTTTCTTGCTTCCATCCTCTTGTCTTCTGGAAGGAGATCTAAGAATTGGGCAATGTCCGACCACATCTGTCGATCATACCTGGCTAAAATCGCAAGAGCGTTGGCAGCTCGAACAGTTGCTCCTGATGTGGTTGTGAACCTTTTCCCAATATTATCCAAGCGCCTCCCTTCTCTGTCAGGTGGAGCAGTAATGGGCGCCAGAGGGTTCCTTGATCTCCGTTGTGCGGCCTGTGAAATAACGGAGTCAGGCTTAGGATGACTTATTAGACACACTGGAGCATCGTCCGGAGCCTTGTATTTCTTGTCAATTCTGGGCAAGACAGGGATAACTGTTGCTGGTGTCCTCGGTATACAGTCTAAATATCGAGTTTTTAAAATAGATATTGTATTGTATTGTATTGTAATTGCATTTATATAGCGCTTACTACCCCTGACGAGGCGTCGAAGCGCTTTTCGGCGAGTAGCACGCTACTCCGGGACCCATAGAGGATTAGTGTTGAATTAGTATAGTGAAACATGCAAGTACATTTTAAGTGGTGGATAGGTTAGTCAGTTATTTGGATTTGGAATGATAGCAGAAGGATAGAGGAGGAAAAAAGGTTTGTATTTATATAGCGCTTGTTACCCCTGATGGGGTGTTGAAGCACGCTACTCCGGAAGCCCATAAAGGATTAGTGGTGAATTAATATGGTGAAATATGAAAGTAATTTCAGTGGTTGATATTAGTCAGTTATTTGGAGTGAGAAGGATAGCGGAGGGATAAAAAGGGAAGAAAGGTTTGCATTCATATAGCACTTGTTACCCCTGATGGGTGCTGAAGCGCTTTTCTGGCGAGTAGCACGCCACTCCGGAACCCATTAAGGATTAGTGTTGAAAATTAGTATAGTAAAATATGAAGTAATTTGAGTAGTGGATATGTTATTCAGTTATTTGGGTAGAGAAGGGTAGGTGGCGGGATAGAAGAGGGAAAGAGGTTTGTATTTATATAGCGCTTGCTACCCCAGATGGGGTTTTGAAGCGCAAGTAGCACGCTACTCTGGAACCCATAAGTATTAGTGTTGAATTAGTATGGTGAAACATGAAAGTAATTTTAGTGGTGGATATGTTAGTCAGTTATTTGGATTGAGAAGGCTTGGGGAGGGTAGAAAAGGGAAAAGGTTTGCATTTAAATAGCGCTTGTAACCCTGATGGGGTGTTGAGACGCTTTATTGGCGAGTAGCACGCTACTCTGGAACCCATAAAGGATTAGTGGTGAATTAGTATAGTTGAATATGGAATTTGAGAAGTGAACATGTTAGTCTGTTAATTTTGATTGAAAAGGATAGTGGAGGGATAAAAAAGTGAAGGATTTTTTTTTTTATGTCTTAGCGGTAGGAGGAGGCTTTTGAATGAGTAAAAAGGAGTTTTAGAGGGGAGGAGTCAGAGGGAAGAGTTTAGAAAGGTTTGTTTTAGGGGATCGGTATAGTAAAAGAGGTGTCAGATGATGCAAGGAGGGGTAGAGTAGGAGAGAGTCTAGAAACGGTTATTTTGGGGATCATAGTAGTGGTATGGGGTTTGGGATAAATGAGAGTGTGGATGTAGAGGATGAGAGATAGGGTAGTGCATTGGAAAGAGTAGTAGAAAGAAGTTTGAGATGAGTCAGAAGGTTGGGCTAGAAGATATATTGAGAGACGTATAGGCTGAGAAATAGGGAAGTGCCTTGGAAATGCTAAATTAGAAGAAAGTGATAAATATATAGATCCATAAGTACATTGAAAGTATATAGATACATAAAGGAGGTAAGTATATGTAGATGAAAGATATTGATAGAGGCACAGGATGAGAAATAGGGTAGTAGGATATGCTTTTTCTGGAGAAAAGTAACAGAGACACAGATCCAAGTACATGGAAGGTACATAGATGCACAATGGAAGTAAGTACATGTAGACCAAAGATGATTTTTATTTATTTATTATTATTATTATTTTTTTTCTCTCAACAACATAATTATTCTACATGTTTATACAAAGCAATACACAAAGATAGGTACATGTCTATAGTGAAAACAAATGCTTATATACAGAGGGATATGCTGTAAATTTCTGTTTGCGTATGGTTCTTATGTGGGGAAGAGCCAATTCTTGAGTAGTTTTCTGAAGATAAGGTGGATCTTATGTTGGGGGGGGTAAAGAGTTCCATAGTTTGGCTGCTTGAACAGAGAAGGATGTGCCACCCATGGTTTTTTTCTTGTATCTTGGGATTTTGAGGCGAGATGCTCCTTTAGAGCGGAGGTTCCTCTGTTGAATGTGTTTGGTGATTTTATTCCTGATGAAGAGCGGTCCCATTCCATGTATTGCTTTGTGGGTGATACAAAGCAGCTTGAACGTGGATCTTCTGGCAACCGGTAACCAATGCAGGGCTTTCAAGGCAGGGGAGATGTGGTCTCGTGGTTTGATATGCAAGAGTAGTCTGGCAGCCGAGTTCTGAATCAGTTGTAGTCTTTTCATGGTTGCTAAAGGTGATCCGTGGTAGAGGCTATTGGCGTAATCGAGTTTGGACAGAATAAGGGAGATGGTAGCTTGGACCTTGTGCGGAAATCACAAATGATGGAAAATTCATCGCAGCGTTTTTATAGTGACAAAGCTTGATCTTGCTAGTTTGTCCACTTGGCAATTCATCGACAGCTTGGAGTCCATGGTCATTCCGAGGTTTCTTACTTCCTTCGATACTTTAGGTGGTGATCCCAGTTCATTAGGCCATGCGGCAAGCGGGTTGTAATGTTTCCAATCGCCACACGTGAGTATTTCCGTTTTTGAAGTATTCAATTTGAGATGGCTCCAAGTCATCCACTGATCCACGGCTCTGAGACAGCTGAAAATTGGTGATTTTCCAATGTCTTTGGGGCATTCCAGTTGAAGGAGTATTTGCGTGTCATCTGCATAGTTATAGCACGTGAGGTGAAATTGATTGATCAGTACTGGTAATGACTTCATGTAAATGTTGAAAAGCATGGGCGAGATGATAGAACCTTGAGGGACCCCTGCTTTTGTGGAGTACGGTTTGGACGAGAAAGGTGGGGTATGGATGACATTAGTTCTGTTTCGAAGGTAGGACGCGATCCAGTCTAGAGCAGTTCCCTCTATGCCGGCTTCATAGAGTCTTTGTTTCAGAGTGTCATGGTCAACCGTGTCAAAGGCAGCCGAGAGGTCCAAGAGGAATAGCGCAGCAACCCCGTTGCGGTCAAGTGTATTCTTCAGGTCATCCCAGATGGCAAGGAGGGCAGATTCAGTGCCTCTTCCCGGACGGAATCCTGTTTGGAAGTCTGAAAGTATGTCATTCTCTTCAATGAATTGTGACATCTGGGCGAACGCTGCTCTTTCTATCAGTTTGCCCAGGAAAGGTCCATTTGTAATGGGTCTGTAGTTGTCAGGGTTCAGCGGGTCCAAGTTTGTTTTCTTCAGTAAAGGGCTTATGTGTGATTTTTTGAGTTCTTCTGGAAATATTCCGGTAGTGAAGGAATCGTTGATGATTCTTCTTACTGGAGTGGCAGCAGAGGTTGTTAAAAGAATTGTCTTGAAAGTTTGTGGTGGACAGGGTCAGAAGGGCTGCCGGCAGGCCTGCTTGCTTTGACCAGGTCCATAAATTCATCGGGTGAGATGTGTTGGAAGGAACCTAGAGGCTTGGTTAGAGTATTCTTGGATTGTTGTTTTGTACAAGGGTTAGTGCTGGTGCTTTGTTTCTGTTTTAAGTACGAGTCCAACGTGTCTGCTTTGTCCGTGTAATGATTTGCCAGTTTGTCTGTGAAATCTTGAGTAGCAGGATGAGTTCCTTCTAGGCAATTTGGTTTGCGAAATTCATTGAGTATTTTATAGAATTCTTTATTTGCACATTTAGCGTTTTGAATTCTGTCTGAATAGTACCTTTTCTTAGCTTTTTTGATAGCCGACTTGTATAATCTGTTAATTTTTTGTAGGTGAAGTTTGTCTTGTTTGGCGTTTGTTTTGAGCCAGGTACGTTGCAGCTTTCTAATTTGTTGTTTTATGTCTTTTATTTCTATGTTTCTCCAAGGTGCTTTTTTTCTTTTGTTCTGTTGTGTGGTTTTTAGTGGTATCAGGATGTCAAAAGCTTCTTGTAGCCACTCATATAGTTTTTGAACAGAATTTATTGTTTCCAGATTTGTACTTGATGTTAGTTGTGTTTCTAAGTGTTCCAAATTGAGTTTGTTCCACGGCCGATGGGTGGATGGATGTAAGGTAGTTTTAGGTGAGTCGCTTAGTGTTGTTTTATGTTGGAACGCGATACAAAAGGGGATGATGGACGGAACGTTTGAGCCAATCAAACACTCACCCCCAGTCAACTGATCTGGGTTTAATCCATCATCATTCTTTAGCTCACTCCACCACCCCAGTTCAGACATGGCCATATGCAAATCAGTCTGACCCTGTGCCTCATGGGAACAGTACAGCCCGAACTGCCAAGCCATGTCTTCCCTGGACCGGAAACAAGCATCCTAGGACCGGTTTCTGGCATTCCAGCCGTCATCAGCCAGGCTTGCTTGAATCCAGTGGCAAAGTGAGCAAGGGACCCACGTCTGGGCATACCCCCGCCAACTTAGGGCGAAATGCCAGAAACCGGTCCTAGGATGCTTGTTTCCGGTCCAGGGAAGACATGGCTTGGCAGTTCGGGCTGGACTGTTCCCATGAGGCACAGGGTCAGACTGATTTGCATATGGCCATGTCTGAACTGGGGTGGTGGAGTGAGCTAAAGAATGATGATGGATTAAACCCAGATCAGTTGACTGGGGGTGAGTGTTTGATTGGCTCAAACGTTCCGTCCATCATCCCCTTTTGTATCGCTTTGGTCGCCCTAAGTTGGCGGGGGTATGCCCAGACGTGGGTCCCTTGCTCACTTTGCCACTGGATTCAAGCAAGCCTGGCTGATGACGGCTGAAATGCCAGAAACCGGTCCTAGGATGCTTGTTTCCGGTCCAGGGAAGACATGGCTTGGCAGTTCGGGCTGGACTGTTCCCATGAGGCACAGGGTCAGACTGATTTGCATATGGCCATGTCTGAACTGGGGTGGTGGAGTGAGCTAAAGAATGATGATGGATTAAACCCAGATCAGTTGACTGGGGGTGAGTGTTTGATTGGCTCAAACGTTCCGTCCATCATCCCCTTTTGTATCGTTTTATGTTGGAAAGCAAGCAAGTGGTGGTCTGACCATGTGACTGGAGTTATAGTTTGAAAGGTAACTAGTTCAGTATTAGCAAAAATGACATCTAGGATATGACCAGCGGTGTGTGTCGGTTTGTGGACAATCTGATGCAGGTTCAGTGCGTCTAGGCCAGTGATTATTGTTTTTGGATGGGTCATATTGGGTTTGTCAAACCAAATGTTGAGGTCACCCAGAACGCATAGGTTGGAGTGTATTGTTATCAGGTTTGAAACTGTGTCTAGAAGTGCGTCTGGGAATGTCGCCTTGCTAGGTGGAGGTCTGTAAAGGAGCAGGAAGTTACAGGAGGAAGACGGTGTAGGATTGCATCTTGTTAGAAGAGCCTCACAATTCTTTATGGAGATGTCGTCAATTTTAGTGATATGTATTGTTTGCCTGAATACAACAGCTAGACCACCTCCTTTTTTGGCTATACGATTTTGGGTGATTGTTTGATAGCCTAGAGGAATGGCTTCATGCAGGACTGGAGCCATATCCTCTCCCAACCATGATTCGGTTATGAATAGTATGTCTGGTTTGGCATCTGTGAGAAAGGTCGTAGATGTGATGCTTGTTTTTAGAGAGGGATCGAGCATTTATTAGTAGACAGTTTAGAGAGTGGCCTTTGGTGATAGTGAGACTTTGTTTTGTAGAAGAGTGATCAGTATTGTGTGGGTTTGTAGCAGGTGTGTTTTTAGAGCTGGCATTACCTGTATTAGGATAGCAATCGTGTAGCTGTTCTGTATCATGTTCCTCATCCAGCATGCTAAGAAGGCATTTTGATGGGTCTGCGTGTGTATGTGGTGGAGATGGTGTTTGAGAGTGAGTTGGTGTGCTGTGTTGTTTTCGTGGTGTAACATTGTTGTGAAGTAGACATGGGGAAGCGAAGTTGTGAGGTATGGCATGTTGCTTATATTGTTTGTGTGTGTTTAATGCGGAAGGTGTATGAGTCAGGGGTGGTGGTGCAGCATGTGGGTCATGTAGTAAGGTTCTAAATTGTCCAATGGATGAGAGGTGGTTAGAAGAGAGTTGCTGTGTTGCTGTATCTGTGTTAGGTGTGGTGGAAGAGAGAAAGCTTGGTAAGAGTGTTTGTCTTAGACTGGTTTGTTGCAAGAGTTAAAAAGTGTGGTGGTCTGCAGTGTGTGTGTTGTGCGTTAGTGTTATTATGGTAGAAGGGAGAGGAGGGTGTTTGTTGGACAAATGATGGAAGGATGATTATATGTTTGTTAGTGATAAAAGTTGGTATGTTAGGTGTAATTACAGCAGGGAGCATGTGTCTGGATGGGATGTAGTTATGTATGGTGTCGATTGGCGTTGTGTTAGTGATGAGTGTATTGGTTAGTGGTATAGGATAGAGTTGTGTACTATTTGTAGGTGATGGTGGATATGTGTGGTAGTTGGGATAGTAGGGTGTATAGATGTGGTTTGGTTGGGTTAGTAGTGCATGCTGGTACATTAATCTGTGCATAGTGTTGTGCGTGGTGTACATTTGGTGTGGGCTGGGTGTTGCTAAATGGGAAAATGGGCAGCATTTCTGGCCCTGGCCAGGCTCGAACAGGCAACTGCCCTTGTCCTCTCTGCCCTACAGGCTCAAACAGGCAACTGCCCTTGTCCTCTCTGCCCATAGCCTCGACGCCCGGGCTGAGACGCCCTAACCCTGGCCTTTTATAGCCCTAGTAATCAGGTGACCCCGTCAGCCAATGGGAACCCTAGCCCTAACACTATCCAATCACAACACTAGCCCTAAAAATCTAGAACCAATAGGAGACCAGGACCTTACAGCCAATCTTAGCCCTAGTCCAAGCACCCAATCAGTTCAAAAACCCTGATCTCTACGTCCAATAGAGGCCCTAGCCCTACCAGTAGTCCCAACCCTAGTCCAAGTAACCAATGGGACAGGAAGCCCTAGTCCCTACTTCCAATAGAAAGCATAACCCTACTCTTAGTCCCACACCTAGTCCAGCAACCAATCACACCAGAAGCCCTAATCGCTACTTCCAATTAAAGGCCTAACCCTAGCCCTAGTTCCACCCTAGTCCCAACAACAAATAACACAGGAAGCCCTAGCCCCTACTTCCAATAGAAATCATAGCCCTAGCCCCAACCCTACATTGATTGAATCACAGACCCAGAAACCAATCAGAACCCTCAAATACCCAACCAATGAGGACACTAACCCAATCCAATAGAAACATCAGATACAACCACCAATCAGTGTATACATGTACCAACCACTAGCAGACTATATAAGGTCCCAGCAACCTCAGACAAGGTTTGCTGGCCAGGGAGTTGGAAGCTGCTTCTCCTGTTCAGAATCTCCTAGGAGACAGACAGGCTCAATCTACACTTTGGACTTCTGCAGGTAAAGGCCTCACAAACTTGAAATCTAACAATACTGTTTAAATAAAACTTTACTCCCTCTCCTGGCCAAAAAACGAAGTGCACAGTCCCTATTAAACACAGTTTAAACAGCTCACAGAAGCACCCTCTGATGTAGAATATCCCTGTTGCTGGGGGAGGCAGGGGGGCTGGTTTCACTGGCTTGATAACACAAAATGGTGGCTGGGGGTGCACTGTTTAACATACAGGTCTTAGCACAGAGCAAAGGAGAAATTTGGAGGGAAAACTGAATAGTCACCAGGAATGAGAGGGAAAAACTACAGAGTTTGGACTGCAAATCCCACAATTCAACACGTTAAATGGAAGCAATCATGGGCAGGAAAACCACAAGTTTAATACACAAAACAGGTGATAAAATATGCAATCACAGGCAGGTTAAAACTACAATTTTAAACTGTAACAACCACAAGCAAAGACAGCAATCACAGAAAGGGAAAATCGTTTTTTTAAAAACTTTTGGGGGGGAAGAGACAGCACTAGTCTGCCTCCTTACCACTTCCTGGACTCTGCTCACTGCAATCTGGGGCACAGGTAGGCTGCAACTCACAAGATGGAGGAGAATGATTTGGGGTGCACCCAGCAAAGCCTTAAGGGGCCAGGGCAGGTGTGAAGGGAGGGCTCAGAGTTGCCTGGGAGCTGAATAGCCAATCCCCAGTCCTAGGTCTGCTGGCCTGGGGGTGGGGACTGGGGAGCTGCTCTATTCACAGATCTCCTAGGAGACAGACAGGCTCAATCCACACTTTGGTAAGGCCCCAACAAACTTGTCCTCTAACAACACTATTTGTATAAAACTTTACTCCCTCTCCTGGCCAAAAAACGAAGTGCACAGTCCCTATTAAACACAGTTTAAACAGATTACAGCACATTACTGCTGTCTCAGGAGGGAAGGGGGGGCTGGTTTCACTGACTTGTTAACACAAGATGGTCGCTGGGGGTGCACTGCTTAACATACAGATCTTAGCACAGAGCAAAGGAGACATTTGGAGGGAAAAAACTGATAGTCACAGGGAATGAGAGGGAAAAACTACAGAGTTTGGACTGCAAATCCCACAATTCAACAGGTTAAATGGAAGCAGGAAAAAACACAAGTTTAAACACAAAAACATGGGATAAATTATGCAATCACTGGCAGGTTAAAACTACAATTTTAAACTATAACAACCACAGGCAAAGACAGTTAAAGAAATTTAAAAAAGAAAATATATCGAGTTTTAAATATCGAGTGGACAGAATATCGACTGTCAAAAATATAGTGGTACAGAATATCGAAATGCAGGTAAGAAATATCGATTGTCATAATATCGAAGTTAGTAATATTATCAGTCATAATATCGTTGTTAAAAATATCGATTTTTTTTAGTGTTGTAAATGTTAGTATATGTGTTAAAAGTATATATTATTTTTGTAATGCATGTTTGAATTTTTAAAAAGTAATGAATTTTATGTTAAATTATTTTTGCGTATTTTAGTTCTGTAGCGGGTTGTGGGTTTATAGGGGAATAGGGTGGGAAGTAATTTAATTATAATATATTAAGATTTTTTTGAATTAATTAATTATATGTTAATTAATTTTTGCGTAATTTTATTCTGTAGCGGGTTGTGGGTTTATAGGGGAATAGGGTGGGAAGTAATTTAATTTTAATTAATAAATAAATTAATTAATATTTTTGTATTTAATAATTTATATTGTTAATGCAGTTAATTAATTATTAATTAATTATAAATGTATTAATAATAATTAATAATGTATTGGTAAATATGTTAATTGTGTTAAAAAATAATAATAATTAGTTATTAATTTGATATTAATTATTAATAATTAATTTGTTAATATGTTAATTGTGTCCTTTTTAGGTCTCGCCTAGCGTCGCAGCGAATGCGCTGCTGGCTCTGCGAGATCTATTGTCGTCGAGTCGATTTCAGAAGTGGAGTGGAAGCTCCGCCCATGCTTTCGATTGGCGCGCGTCATCCTCTATGGTAAACGCTGGCCTCCGATTGAAAGTGAGGCTTTTTGGTCACCGCCCTGTCTCCTTTAGGCCCCGCCTTCCCGGACTGGATCGTGTGCTGGCGGCGTTAGACTGTCTCCTTTAATTACTGGCTAAGCACTTTTTGTTTCCCCTTCCCCCTGTCTCTCTCCCCGAGCAGATGGAGATCTGCAGAGACACAGCTACACATCTGCCCGCTCGTTCCCGGACGCTTCTGCAATGTTTTACAGGCAGCAATGTAAAGAGGTGTGTGTTTGTGTGCGCCTGGTACGTGACTTTTTACATCTCCTTGGCGCTTTCACTTTACCAAACCGCGGCGCTATGTGTGCGCAATGATGTACATCGCAGCGCTTTATATTCTGGTACGTGATTTTTACATCTCCTTGGCGCTTTCACTTTACCAAACCGCGGCGCTATGTGTGCGCAATGATGTTAGCGCTATAGTATAGCCCTTTGACCCTTATGCAAAACTCCCAGGTTTAGAGACTCCATTACCTGCTTTGCTGATTCAGCATGTGTTGGGCAGGCAGAGACCACTTCCTGCAAGCCGGTCCGCCCTCCCTCCATCCTCACCGAAAAATGGGAAACTGCTAATTAATTAAACATTTGCGCTTATCCACTAAAAAAGCTGAAGGACGGGTCTTGACTAATCGCCTATATAGACAGATGGGAGCTGCAGCGAGATGGAGTGTCCATAGGGGTGACGCGCGGATGGAATGGGTCCCGGCAAAGCACAGAATGGGGGTGACGGGCAGGGAAGGCGGGCGGTCACTTAATGAGGAAGTGCCCCAAGTCACTCAATGCGTCCGTGCAAGTCACTCAATGCGTCCGTGGCGCGCCGAGCTGCAACCCTTCGCACATGACACGCCAAAAAGGCACGGAGCAAGCGAACTGAAATAGGTTCCGTGGCATCCTTTTACCAACAATGAACTCTATTTAAGAGCATTTAATTCAATGTTCCTCTCAGAATACGAATACGATTGTAAATAATATTTTAATAGAGTGCCTGGTAAACCAGTTTTGTAGCGCTATAAAGAACAGCTTTGCCATAGACGATCATAAAAATCCATTACATACGTGGTCACTAGCTTTACCCCGAATCTCATACCACAAATGTGGCACTGAATGCCCCTCCCCCCCACCAATTTACGACCCATTTGAGGACATTCTATTTAAAAGTATTTTCGAATTATTCATCAACTATTTTCTTATAGGCTAGCCAGTAAATATTCTAGCTCTTTACTCAGAGGTGCTACAAAAAGGCAAATGGAATGCAAGTTCTGACAAGCACACGGGGTACAAATGTACGGAATACGAGCAAGCCACTGGTCACTTTATTAAACCGCGGCGCTATGTGTGCACAATTATGTTAGTGCTATAGTTTAGACATATACAATAACTGCCATACCACGCAGGGGGGAACAGCCAGAGGCCACATCTGCCCAATCGTTCTCGGACGCTTCTGCAATGTTTTAAAGGCAGCAATGTAAAGAGGTGTGTGTTTGTGTGTGCCTGGTACGTGACTTTTTACATCTCCTTGGCGCTTTCACTTTACCAAACCGCGGCGCTATGTGTGCGCAATGATGCACATCGTGGCGCTTTATATTCTGGTACGTGACTTTTTACATCTCCTTGGCGCTTTCACTTTACCAAACCGCGGCGCTATGTGTGCGCAATAATGTTAGCGCAATAGTATAGACATACAATAACTGCCATACCACGCAGGGGGGAACAGCCAGAGGGCACATCTGCACGATCGTTCCCGGACGCTTCTGCAATGTTTTAGAGGCAGCAATGTTAAGAGGTGTGTGTTTGTGTGCGCCTGGTACGTGACTTTTTATATTTCCTTGGCGCTTTCACTTTACCAAACCGCGGTGCTATGTGTGCGCAATGATGTACATCGCGGCGCTTTATATTCTGGTACGTGACTTTTTACATCTCCTTGGCGCTTTCACTTTACCAAACCGCGGCGCTATGTGTGCGCAATGATGTTAGCGCTATAGTATAGACATATACAATAACTGCCATACCACGCAGGGGGAACAGCCAGAGGCCACATCTGCCCAATTGTTCCCGGACGCTTCTGCAATGTTTTAAAGGCAGCAATGTAAAGAGGTGTGTGTTTGTGTGCGCCTGGTACGTGACTTTTTACATCTCCTTGGCGCTTTCACTTTACCAAACCGCGGTGCTATATGTGCGCAATGATGTACATCGCGGCGCTTTATATTATGGTACGTGACTTTTTACATTTCCTTGGCACTTTCACTTACCAACCCGCGGCGCTATGTGTGCGCAATGATGTACATCGCGGCGCTTTAGATTATGGGTTTGATAGCTGAGCGAACTAGTGTGCCTACGAACTGCAGGAATATGTGCTACCCCCAATGGTCACAGGCTCAAATTTGTGCTAGTCTGCTTGGTTTATCAGCCTCCCAATGTTGATAACCCTGCACACTCTCCGCCTATATTTGTCATTGGCTTGTGTCATTGTCCTTCGTAAATGCTGGCTTCAGATTCATTAATAGGCTTCTTAGTCCCTCCTTAGTACCGCCTTGTCTTCATTTCTAACCTCCCATAAAGGACCGGCCCTTTTACTTCGATTGTTACACGCTACGTCTTTTTTAGTCTATAGCATTATTTTCTATAAATACTTTCTCCTACTGCATGCACAACATGCTTTCCTGCAACACTCAGCGCGCCATGCACACTTTAACTTTACAAGCAGCCCAGGACAATGGCGGCCGCTTCTTTGAATAGGTCTCGCATTTACTAAAGTTTCAGCTATTGGCATTGTAAATCACAATGCCTCTTATTTATATGTTTTGGTAATTATCAAAACATATAAATAAAAGGCATCGTCATTTACAATGCCAATAGCTTAAACTCTCGCAAATGCGAGACCTATTGCATTGCAAATGCTTGTTTTAGGAGTGGGTTGATTGTTGATAGAGGAGTAGGGTGGGAAGTAATTTAATTTTTATTAAAATTTTTAATATTTTTTATATAATATTTTTTTAAAGTTATTTTATAGTGTTAATTGTATGAATTAATTTATATTTGATGGAAATTAATTTTTTCGTTAATTGTTATTAGTTAATTAATTAATTGATAATTATGTTAATTTATTAATTTTTTACAATATTGGTGGTGACGTTTATAGGGGAATATGGTGGGAGGTAAATTATTTTTTTAAATTAATTAATTGTTAATTAATGTTAATTATACTGCAGGAGTGGGAATACTAAATGAATCCCCTATGCTATCCAACACTTTCCCTACTGTTATACTTGGTGGAGTGGGAATAGTAAATTATTCCCACCCGCTATCCAACACTTTCCCTACTGTTGCACTCGGTGGAGTGGGAATAGTAATTTTTACTTACCCGCTATCCAACACTTTCCCTACTGTTACACTCGTTGGAGTGGGAATAGTAATTTTTACCCTCCCACTATCCAACACTTTCCCTACTGTTGCACTCACTGGAGTGGGAATAGTAAATTATTCCCACACGCTATACAACACTTTTCCTACTGTTGCACTTGCTGCAGTGGGAATAGTCATTTTTACCCACCCACTATCCAACACTTTCCCCACTGTTGCACTCACTGGAGTGGGAATAGTAATTTTTACCCACCCGCTATCCAACACTTTCCCTACTGTTGCACTCAGTGGAGAGGTGTGGTGCAGCGGCCAGGGCAGCTGACTTCGGAGCACAGGGTTCACGGTTCGATCCCCGGCTCCGGCGGCAGCTCAGCACCATGTGACTCTGGGCAATAGCTCACTTAATTTCCACTACGGCCCCCAGCGCCTTGAGACCCGTAAGGGTGAGTAGCTGCGCTATATAAAAACGGACTTACTCACTGGAGTAGGAATAGTAATTTTTACTTTCCCGCTATCCAACGCTTTCCCTACTGTTACACTTGTGGGAGTGGGAATAGTAATTTTATCCCCTACGCTATGTAATGTTTTCCCTACTGTTATAATTAATGTAGTGTGAAATATTATTTTTTTAAAAATAAAAAAATTATTTAATTTATTATATAGAAAATTAATTTTTATTTTTATATTACAGGTTTATTTAGATATATATGTAATTATAATTTAAATGAGGCTTTTAACATTTTATAATTAAATTTAATAATTATTTACTAATATTATTAAGTTAATATATATATATATATATATATATTTTTTAATTATGCATGTTTAATATTTTTTACATTACATTTATTATTTATTAATTTTAACATTTTTTAAATACTTCTAACTGTGTTTTATTTAATTATATTTATAATTTAATAAATTTTATATTATTTTCAAGACATTAAAAAAAAATCGATATTTTTGTATAACTATATTTTTAACAACGATATTTTGGTTTCGATATTTTTGTACTTACCTTTATGGAGATAGGACGTCGATATTTTGACCATCGATATTTTGGCGACGATATTCTGGTACCTCGATATTTTGACTGACGATATTATGTCAGTGATCCGGTGTCCTCATAACTTTTAACCCTTCTTCCCATATGTGGTCAACAATAGGTATAGACCTAACCGATTTTCTAGATATGTCTTTAAAATCATAGAGGAAGCAGTCTGATTGCTTTACTGTTAGGGACACTTAGAAACGTGATGCTGCTCTCTCAATTAAAGCATGAAAACCGCCGATGTCTTCTGGCGGAGACTCTATCATTTGTGGAGATGGAGACGCTGGTGTTGATATGACATAGTCATCCCATTCATCTCCTGTTTGACCTTCCTTCTGGGGTTGATTATCCTCAATTTCTCCCTCAACAGAGGTATCTGGATGTTGTTGCGGCCCACTAGTATCTCCCACCGGGGAGGATGCAGACACAGGTACAGAGGTACGAGGTGGAGAAACCACAGGCGGTGGTGGGTGCGGGGGTGGAGGAACAGGTGCTAAAGGAAAACGTGTACGATAGTCTCGTAATAAATCTTGAAGGTCTTGTACCATTGCGACAGGAAGGTGGACCATAGGTTCAGAAACTGGCTCCATATATTGCATTTTTGCATGAGGAGGGTGATATTCTTGTTGATATTATCCTCCATAATCTTCGTCATCGTCCTCCTGATATTTAACATGCAATTGGGAAGGACTATTAGCAGGTCCAAACATCCCATCATCATCAGATTCCTCCAAGAATGTTGAAGGAGGCAAAGGGGAAACTAATACAGGATTTTGCAAAATTTGCCTCGTCGACGAGAACGTCGTCGACGGATACATTGGCGTTAGCTGCAAGGAAGATGGACGCTTACGACCAGGCGTGGGATACAGCGTCGTCAGCTTAGTCGACGGTAACGGCGTCTGCGTCGTCGACGGGGACATGATAGAATAAGATGAAGCCGTCGTCGGTATCGTCGACGAGATTGTCGTCGAGGTCGTCGACGGAACCACCGTCGTCGACAAGGATGCCGACGAAAAAGTTGTAGTCGTCGTCGTCAGTGTTGCCGTCGACGATGAGGTCGACGGCGGTGCAGCAATCGTCGTCACCGGAAGCGTCGTCGAATCCGTCGTCGGCGATGAAGATTTTTTCGACGATGAGGAACGAGAAACTTGTTTAGAGGATGGTTTTTTCGTCGACGGTGATCCAAAAGATAATGCCGTCGGTGGTACAAGCTTCTTAGAGACAGATATCTTCATGGATTGGATAGAAGAATATTTATCTTTCTTATGGCTTTTCTCCTCAGTAGGAAATGGAAGCTTTCCTTTTTGTGAGGTACCTTCCTCTTCATGACGAGACCATTTTGATGTCTTTTTCTTGGAAACTTCAGGAGATTCAAGAGATCTCTCTCTCCTTTTAGGTGTTTCCTTTGAAGCCAGTGAGGTAGAGCTCTCCTCATCCTCAGAGAGAACATCAGATTTTGACTTAAGTTTTTGTAGCCAAATCAATAATCTACCCTCCCTATCCTTGAGGGTTTTTGTAGAGAAGGTTCTACAGATTTTGCAGTCTTTTACCTTGTGTTGAGGGTAAAGGCAGTAGATGCAGCTCTTATGTGGATCCTCAGCATGCAGCCTCTTTTTCCCACATGATCCACACGACCTGAAGAGACCTTTCTTTGCAGATTCAGACATATTTGAAGAGAATACTGCTGGAAAACCAGAAAAAAACGGAGCAGAGCTCAGTGAGACTCCTTTTCACACGACGTGCGGTAGAAAATCTGAGGAACCTAGCCTCTCTTGGGATTGTTCTAGAGGGTGCCGTCGCCTGATTGGCTGTTGGTTGGATTTGGTTCTTTTTACTAAAGAAGGTGGATAGGCTATTGCACTGACTTTTCATTGCATGGTAGTCTATGGTAATTCTATCTACTGCTTTTATATGTATACCGTGGGACTCCCACTGCGACGACGGGGATGACATGGCTTGGCAGTTCGGTCTGGACTGTTCCCATGAGGCACAGGGTCAAGACTGATTTGCATATAGCTGTGTCTGAACTGGGGTGGCAAAGTGAGCTAAAGAATGATGATGGATTCAAACCAGATCTGTGACTGGGGGTGAGTGTTTGAAAAGTTTCAGCACTCCTTCCATCATCTCCTTGTGTTTGCTTTTTACGGGGATGATTCAAGCATGTGAATCTATGAAAGATCCAATACTGGAGAAACCGAGTTGTCCTGCCGCTGCGCAGACTCCAAGCAACCTGGAGGGCTGCCAGTGCTTCACAAATCACCAGAGAACTCCCTTGGAGTAGAGGAGTTACTCCCCTGCAGCCACAGGCACCAAAGAAGCAAGGTCCGGTTCACCATCCTGCCACTTACCAGGACTACCGATGCTGCAGCAGACCAGAAAGAGGTTGCTGTGCTCCCACAGGTCAGATCCATCCTCCCTCCAAGTGTGAGGATGCCAGGACCGACTGGAGCCGCACAGTATCAATACCAAGGTTACCAACCTCTTGCAGCAACCAAGGCTTGTTGTGTCCATCCCGGACACCAACGCCAAGGAAGGCCGACTTGCACGTCGAGGGACTTCAAGGACAGTGAGACCGACATCGAGATTGGCCCAGCTGTCCCGTTTGCCCCTTTTCTGCAGAACCAAGACAAAGAGTGAGCATCCGACCACCGCCACCCGACACCTCAAATTACCTCTGCGCCCGCATCCCACAGCATGAGTTCGAAGGAGGTGACAGTGCCAACAGAGTCCCGAGACCCTCAAAGGCTGAGCCCACCCTTGGGTTTGCCTAGACTGGAATCCCAGTCACCGCCTGCAGCCTCTGTTTGCATTGACCGAATACAGCAAGTGTCCCCCACATCGCAAACCCGATGGGTGTATCTACACCAAAGAAACAATTCACGGGGATGGAGTGCCTTAAATGGCTATTGAATTTGGAGCAGTTGGAGTTTGTCTTTAATGTTGATAGAGGTGGAGACTTCATATGATGTCTATGTTTTCTTTTCTTTGAATTGACATTGAGCAGGGATCAGTTTTCGAAGTCGTAGATGAAGTTATTGATGCAAATAGTGTTTCAAATGCTATCAATGTTATCAGCGACCTCATTGACCTCGAGTGGTGGACACGTTTCAACGTCGAACGATGGGTACTCTTCAACGGAGATCTAACATGGGTGTTCTGTATGTATATGACATTGTTTAATAGGCTTCAAACCCTCATGTCATAGGGAACAAGTAGGAACTGAAGCTCTTGATGTCAACACCATTGAAATTGATCCGAAAATAGATTGAGAATGATTTTGACAATTTTTCAATGACAAAATCCTTTCTCTAACTATCCCTTTGCAGGAGTCTTTGTCAGGAGTTGGCTGCTTCTTGGAGGGGGCATGAGAAAATGATCTCTCCGGTCTTCTCTTTATCTTCCTTACTTCCTCTGTGTAGGACGCTGGCTTAGTATATGGTGCACACTTATGTAAGTGTAGCACCCTGCACTAATCCAGAAACCCTTGTGGTGATTTTAGTGGTCTTAGACATTCTTAGAAAGATCTCTAAGTGGTAGCTATGGAAATCAGCCTTCAGGCTTAGTCCAGAAGGAGTGTAAAGCAGCTTGTTTTACCAGTACTTAATCTTATGGTATAGGTTAAGTGAAAAAGAACCACACAGTTTAGTTAAAAAAAATATGAATTTATGATTAACACTCACTAACACAATGTATTATCCCCTACCCGCAGATATAAACACAACACACACAATACTTTGTCCATAGAATACGTAAATAGCACAGAATACTCAGTGGTCTCCAGGGGGCGGCCAAATTATGTACTAAAATAGTGGAATACGAACCACGACTCAAGTCAAGAGTGGACCCAGAAGACGTAGAAGAGTCGGGTATCCAAGAAACCACCCAAGGTGAGTATCTAGGAACCCCACGGCGGTCGTGTGCAGAGTGGGAACACGACAGCATACTCAATTCAAGTCAATGGGTAAGTCGCAGGTGCAATTTTAAAGAAGAAGGACCCTTCCCAGCGGACCCTGAAGAAATCCTGCGGAGGACGGAAGGTTGGAGAGCCACCCCACCCATGGATACCCCAGGAACCAGGATACCTACACCAGGGAAGCCGGGTGCATAGGTGCGAAGTGGTGTCGGAAACCGCCGTAGACCACAATGGAGGACTGCAGGAAGATGCCCCTGATGAAGGTGAAAGGGTCCTGTAGAACCTAAAGGTGAATTCAAGATGAGAGGTACCTGCAAGCAGAGGGGACAGAGCCTATGCCACTCAGGAGTGACCAGGAGGCATGGGAGACGAATGCCCACCGATGTCAGGGTTGCATGAGAGTTTGACGGTGCCCTTGAAGTTGTAGCTGTGCGGACCAGGCGATGCTGTAGAAGACCAGGAGCCATTCACGAGCTGTCCCACGTCAGATGTCGAGAGCCAAGGAGTCGGTGTCCGGCAGAGGCACCAACAAGCCTTGGCAGCAGCAAACAACATAGTCGATGAAAAAGGTGCAGTGTCGGCACCAGCAAGGTCCAAGTGACTCACTTTGAGCAGGTGAGTCAGAGTAGGTCCCAAGCAAGCAGGGGAGCCCACTAGAGCCAAAGAAGACCATCAAGAGGACCCACAGGACGAAGGTACAGGAGTCGCAAGAGGACCTCGAGCAGCTCACCAAAGGATGCAGGCCCACGGTGCACAAGATGCGGTGCAGTCGAAGATCTTGGCTGGAGGAGAGGCTTGAGGCTGGAGCTTGTTGAAGCCCGAAGATCTCTGTAGGAGAGTGTCAAGAAGTCTTTGCAATGGTAAGTCGACGGGGTGCACAGGGATTCTGTTCCAGCGGTTCCGACGAAGGATACTGGCCTCAAACTTGGTAAGAAGACAGTGTAGGCCTCGAGGAAGTTGCAGAACCACCACTTGTGTTGCTGAGCCTTTCGGAGTCCGTGGGAGCCCTAGATCAGCAGACCGGTCAGCTTTGTTGCGGTGCCTGCAGATGCAGGGGAGTGACTCCTTCACTCCAAGGGAGATTTCTTCGGTGTCTTGGATGTCCACTGGTCCTGTGAAGAACCTGTATGGAGCACAGGCACAGACGTTGCAGCAGACTTGCAGGATGACGAGACCAGGAGAAGCAGGAGTCTTCCCAGTTGCAGTCTCGGTTCCCAATGCGAAGTACAGAGTGCCCAGACGGTTGAAGAAGTGGTATTGGATTTGAATCTTGTCCCACGGCGAATTTGGGGCCCACCCACAGGTAAGCCCTTAGGTACCCTAAGGAAAGGGTTGGAATGATTCAGGGGTCCCTCCCAGAGGAGGGGCTGGACAGTGGGGAGGATACTCCCATTTCCTTTGTCCAGTTTCGCGCCAGAGTGGGAGCCCACGGCTCCTTGAACTGATTTGAACTGGAGTATGCAAGGAGGGCACCAAATGTGCCCTTCAAGCAGTCTGAGTGGCTCTGGCAAGCGCCCTCACCCTGTCCCAATACACTAAGTCCTGTCTGGGAGGTGGTTAGACCTCCCTGCGACAGGATACCTATTGTCCTACCTTCCTCTGCTCGAGCTTGGTTCAGCAGCAGGAGGGCTTAATCGCGTCTCTGGTCGGCAGCAGCCAGAGTTTGCTGCCCGGTTCTAGAAGACTGGTACCGGGAGTACTGAAGGCCTCCCGGAGGAGCTTTACAGTGCATGGAATGATACCAAACATGACAGGGTTCGTTGCAGTCGGTTTAGAGATGGTCATCGCATAATGACGCGTGGCCACTCTATGTATCGTAATGGCTGATGCACTTACAACCTGGGAGAATGGACTCCGAAGGTTGTAGGGGTCTCCTGCTCATGCAGGGGCACCCTCACACTTAGAACCGAGCACTCTGCCTTCAGGTTTGAAAGGCCTGCCTTAGGGGTGACTTATAGGTTTTAAGTGCAGTGACCTCAAATATAAGGAAACGTATGACTGTCGTACGTGGTGCTAGCACCAGCTTACACAGGCTGCAATGGCAGGCCTGTAGTCACAATTTGAGTGGTCTCTCATGGGTGGCATAATACATACTTCAGCCCATGGGAGACCCCTGGTGTACCTATGCCCAAGGATACCTTAGTACCATATACTGGGAACTTACAAGAGTAAGCCAATCCGGAGTGTACCTAAGTATTCACCATGTCCAATTTAGGGAAGAAGCACAGGGACTGGGGTCCTGGTTAGCAGGATCCCAGTCAGACTAGTCAGAAAAACATAGCAACACCAGGCAAAAAGTGGGGTAACCATGCAGAAGGACCCCACCTTCCTACACTCTGCTCTCATATCTTGGATGAACCCCTCAGCCTGGTCCCTTAGGGTCCTTTTGGGAATCTTTTTTACAGATGTCGCAGTCCTTCACGAAGTGAGAGCTTGACAAACACACCCCAAAGACCTTGTGGGGCCAGAAACAACCTTTTTCCGCATATAATGGGCACTTTTCAAAGAGAAAATGCATTTATGTGGAGAAAGTCTGTTAGGAATCAGCAAAAATGGGCTTCAATCTGTAAAAATCAAATTTTGTTTCAATTTTGGTCATATCAGATATGTGAAACATCCCATGTTCCCTGAAGGTCCGGCTCACATGAGCCGGAAAAAAGAACTGGCTTTCTGAGGTAACTTCCAGTGGAGCACATTATGTGTAGAGGAACCTCCTGGACTCTTAGAGAGAGGGGATGCTTTTCTAATCTTACAATGAAAGCCTATCACGCTGCATTTTCTTTTCCTTTCCTTCATACATTTTCACACCTTCCTGCACTTTAAATTCTGCAATGTAGGTTTGAAACTGTTATTTAGAATTCATCATAATGTCTCCGGAAAAATAAATTGAGCCTCTGATAGACTGTCACAGGGTGCTACTTATCTTGAAGACAGATGGACATCGGCACCCTGTGAGATTTTTAAAACATCAAAAATACATCTATTAGAAGTACTCAGGGGTCCACACAGCCAGCGCAGAATTATTCTAGTGTTGGACTATCAATGAAGATCCTACGACACAGGAAAAATGCTTTATTTCCTACTGCCGTCAATTAATTGCAGTGAATAATAGCATTTTCAAAAGCCTGTTTAGGAGGGTGACTGTTAATGGGTCCCATATATGACAATCAAATTACTGCTATGTTATAGCAGGTCGCTGCAGATTATCAAACTATTCTGTTGGCAATGATTGATTAATCTGGCTGTGCATTATTCACTAAGGCCTCTCCTGCAACAGAGGATCTAGTCAGTGGGGCGCAGAACAAAATGGGAATGAAGGGATGGGACAGATGTGTCAAAAGCCTTCCTCAGTGTATCTAGCAGACTAATTTAGATGGGTGCAGTAACAGGGAATCGCCTAAATAATTGCATACTCCAACTCTACACTTTCTGCAGTATAAGCACCTTATTTACTATACCCTAGTCGTCAGACATGCTGCTGACACACCCAGCTCTGTTATCGGCTCTCCCGACTCCAGAATGGAAAGGACATAATGGCTGAACTGTCCCACATTTTAGGGGGAACTATCCGTCCCTGTTCCTAACTGAAATAACTCCACAAAAGGCCAAGATGTAAATGACAACGTACATTCAAGAAAAGGTTAGTATAGTGCCCCTACCATGCTGGGATACAACCCCTGCCTGTATGGTAGAGAGACTACTAAATGGAGACTGACTTTGGCTATGAATTTGGGGGACATTCCAAGCGTCTGCATTTGTTGATGGACTTTATGACAGGGCTGATGGACATCGGTTAATTTAACACTGAAATGTAATTCCACCAATCTGATTTCTCAGTGGTGGATACAACCCTGGCACTCTTCCTCAGTATGGTGAATTTTGAACCAATACATTGGCTGAGGTTCTAAGGCCTCCACTAAGGCAAATGAAAAATCTGCACAATAAACTCTAGATTAGGCTGTAATTTTTTCACTGTTTTGTGATACTCACGCAATAGCTTCCAACAGATACATTGTTTTGTCACAATTGTTTCATATTTTCCTTTTAGGAGATGTTATGGGACCAACACTCAACAACTTGGATAACCTGCTGCGACTGCCATTTGGGTGTGGAGAACAAAATATGATTCATTTTGCACCCAATGTTTTTGTCTTGAAATATCTTCAAAAAACTAAGCAGCTTTGTCCAGAGGTGGAAGGTGAAGCTATAGACTACCTCTTGCAAGGTGAGATGGGGAAATGGTTCTAGGGTTTCTCTTATAAGAAGGGATGTGGTGTGGGTGGCTCTAAACATCCTCTACAAGATGAGCTGTAGGAGAGGCTCTGAACTACCCTGTCAAAAGTGAAGTTGGAGAGATTAACATAAGACTACTTGTTCTAAAGTAATGTAAGTGGAAGGTAACACAGCAGACAACCTCAACCTCCACCAAAGTGAGTAATTACCTGTTACAAGGTGAACTTGGTGCTGGGCCATAAGCTATGTCCTGAATCATGAGTGGAAGATGATGATGTATTGACTACCAACTACATCCTATGAAGTGAGGTTGCAGGGTGAAGGCAAGTGACTATCGTATTCTCCTTTGGGACTCACCAACATTATGAGCGCCCATAGGTGGCAAAAATACACCTGTTAGCCCAACAAACCAGATACAAAATTAACTGGTTCCATAAGAGGCATGACATAATTTGCTGACGGTCAGACAGTTTAGTCTAGCCTAAACTAGATCTCAGGCCTACTAGTTCTATACATAACATGCATACTCGATCCATATATACTTACTTTATGGGGCACGTCTTTCGGCAATTGCCTGACATTTCTCTCACAGTTAATTCTAATTCTGTTTGGAAAAGAAGACATTAAATTTTATTTCTGAAATATTTAACAATCATAAAAAATACAAGTAGATTGTAAATTATAGTTAACGCTAATAGCTGTAATGTTTTTCATACTTTGTGACCTTCCTCATGCCAATTAGATTCATGTCACAGATCTGTTACACTCCTATACGTACATACTGTGAGCTATTCATATTCACAGACTCTATTTTGCTAAAATCCTTCTCTTTCAGCAACTCCCTGAATCTTACCCACCATTTTCTCTCTCCTATGGAAGCGTTTGGCAACATTGGTGGAGCAGTACTTAGAAATGCTATATGAAAAAATAAACTAAGATCCTTTTGTGTGTGCTCATTAGCCATGATCTCACCTACTGATGGTTGTCAACATTCAGTTGTTACTGTGCTGAATGTACTTTGCAGCGTATGTTTCTCCAGTGTCTGATTTTCCTTGCACCACCCTGGCCGTTTGATTGCATGATGATTGTTTTAGAACTCCGAGACACCACCTTGAACCATTCCTTGTTCTCCCTGAGATATACTGGATTTTCCCATGCCCAAGCATATGTGGAGAAACCATATTCACATAGGCCAATCCACATTTGACTGTTATGTGCTGCTACAAAGGATAATTAGTGTTTCCAGTTCAGTCATGCTCTAAAGTCTGAATTTTCAGAATTTTCACTCATGTTTAGAAGACAACGATTGTATCTAGATTTTCTGTCTTGCAGGTTACCAGCGACAGCTGACATACAAACGACAGGATGGGTCCTACAGTGCTTTTGGTGAAAGAGATTCCTCCGGCAGCATGTGGTGAGTGAAGTTAGCAAGAAAGGGAACAGTGAAGCCCTTAAACCTACAGGGCCTTGCACAAGGAACCTTAGCTCCTTCAATCTAATTGACCATTGCAGGGTTTGTCATCGACTGCTTTGCTTTGCAGGGCCCTGCACCTTCTAGAAAGACTTGGAGTAAACTGCAGCATTCAGGGAGGGATGTGCAAGTTCAGTGAGACTTGATTTGCCATCCTTAGCCAAGAATACTGGTCATCAAACCACTGCCCAAGATAAAGTCAGCTGTAGGGTTGCTTTTGTTATGTTGGGTTTTCAAGGATAATACAGTTTTGAATCCTCACTGGAGCACCAAAGCAGCTTGCAGAAAGACAGAGAGAGAGAGATGAATCCTTTGGTGGGTCTAGTTTATGGTAAGGACAATGTGTACTCTATAGTGTACGATGTCTGCTCTTGTGGTTGGGGCACAATTAGGGGTTACATGGTGATATCCATGATGATAACCGCCATTTACCAATGATGTCCCCTAGCCATCTGTACTGCTATACTCCAAAACTGATAACCATGTTGCTCCTTTTGGGCACTTAATTCACCAAAGGCATCAAAGAGCAGCAGGCAGAATTTACTTCAGGTGGTGGTAGGGGTTTGCGTTTCACATGCAGCAAGGCATAGTAAACAACACTCAATAAGCTGAATGGTAATACACAGAAACATAAATTAAAACAGTTTAAATTACGAGAAGCACAAGTTACTAACTTGTGTAACGATATATCTGTAAGAGACAGTAGTTAGTGACAGATTCCTTACCTTAGAATATCCCCAGGCGTCAGGCTGGATCCGGAAAGTTTTTGCGTAGCAGTACCCTTGCGCGTCGGTAGGCGGCGTCGTGCGGCTCCGCGTCCGTCGTCGGCGTCGGGACCGCCGGGATGACGTCGCGTGCAGTACTTAGACGCCGCCCCTGCGCGCTGACGTCAGTTCTGTACACGACTTTCCGCGCCAGGAACGCAGAGCCATGTAAGAAGCTGACATAGGTGTCTGAAAAATACTAGGGCCCTGAAAGGGATGTCCTTAACCCTAGAAATCAGTTCGCAGAACGGGGAGGATGGGTGGGGCGGTAAGGAATCTGTCACTAACTACTGTCTCTTACAGATATATCGTTAAACAAGTTAGTAACTTGTGCATCTGAAAGAGACACTTTAGTGACAGATTCCTTACCTTAGAATAGATACCCCAGCAATACCAACCCCGGTGGTGGGTCTGCGAACAAAGATCAGACGAGGAAGTCCCGGAGAACAGAACGGCCAAAGAAGCCGTCTCTCCGGACTTGGCTGTCAAGGCAGTAATGTTTGGTAAACGTGTGCAGCGAGTCCCACGTAGCTGCCTGACATATATCCTGTAACGGAACCCCGCGGCCTAAGGCCGTGGTAGCCGCCGTTGCCCTGGTGGAATGGGCACGCAGCCCAACAGGAGGCTCCTTCTTAGCCAAAGAATAGCAGGCTTTGATACACATAGTGACCCAGCGGGAGATGGTCCTTTTGTGTACCGCCCGACCTTTTGGCGCCCACGTAGCCAACAAAGAGCTGGTCATCCACCCGGAACTGTTGTGTGCGGTTGATGTAAAAAGAAAGCGCACGTTTTGGGTCCAGACGGTGGAGCCTCTCTTCCTCTCTGGAAGGATGCGGAGGCGGAAAGAAGGTGCGCAAAGTGATGGTCTGCCCAATATGGAAGGCAGTAACCACCTTTGGCAAGAAGGACGGACGCGTCCGAAGAACAACCTTGTCTGGATGAACAGACAGAAAGGGAGGTTTGCATGAAAGAGCCTGGAGCTCACTCACCCACCGAGCAGAGGTGATGGCCACCAGGAATGCTGTCTTCAGAGTAAGAAGACAAAGAGGACAATTATGTAGAGGCTCAAAGGGAGCGCACATTAAGAAGATAAGAACCAAGTTCAATCAATCAATCAATCAATCATGTCACTTATAAAGCGCACTACATACCCGCGAGGGTCTCAAGGCGCTGGGGGAAGAGGGGGTGGTGCTGCTACTGATCGAAGAGCCAGGTCTTGAGGAGTCTTCTGAAGGCCAGTAGGTCTTGGGTCTGTCGGAGGTTGGTGGGGAGGGTGTTCCAGGTCTTGGCGGCGAGGTGGGAGAAGGATCTGCCGCCGGCGGTCGTTTTCCGGATGCGGGGGACTGTGGCGAGGGCGAGGCTGGTCGAGCGGAGCTGGCGGGTGGGGGTGTAGAAGCTGAGTCGTCTGTTGAGGTAGGCTGGTCCGGAGTTGTGGAGTGCTTTGTGTGCGTGGGTGAGGAGCTTGAAAGTTATCCTCTTGTTGACAGGGAGCCAGTGCAGGTCTCTCAGGTGGGGTGTGATGTGGCTGCGTCGGGGGATGTCGAGGATAAGACGTGCAGAGGCGTTCTGGATGCGTTGCAGCCGTCTCAGGAGCTTAGCCGTCGTTCCTGCGTAGAGGGCGTTTCCGTAGTCCAGCCTGCTGGTGACGAGGGCCTGGGTGACTGTTTTTCTTGTTTCGGTGGGGATCCACTTGAAGATCCTGCGGAGCATTCGGAGGATGTTGAAGCAGGATGAGGAAACGGCGTTGACCTGCTTAGTCATGGAGAGGGTGGGGTCGAGGATGACCCCTAGGTTGCGTACGTGGTCGGTGGGTGGCGGGGCTGTTCCCAGGGATGTTGGCCACCAGGAGTCGTCCCAGGCTGAAGGGTTGGAACCAAGGATGAGGACCTCCGTCTTGTCCGAGTTCAGCTTCAGGCGGCTGGTCCTCATCCATTCGGCGACGGCCTTCATTCCTTCGTGGAGGTGGGCTTTGGCGGTGTGAGGGTCTTTGGTGAGGGAGAGGATCAGCTGGGTGTCGTCGGCGTAGGAGATGATGTTGAGGTTGTGCTGTCGGGCGACATGGGCGAGGGGTGCCATGTAGATGTTGAACAGCGTTGGGCTGAGGGAGGAGCCTTGGGGTACGCCGCAGATGATCTTGGTGGCCTTGGATCGGAAGGGGGCGAGGCGGACGCTTTGTGTTCTGCCGGAAAGAAAGGATGTGGTCCAGTCCAGGGCCTTCTCTTGGATCCCGGCGTCGTGAAGGCGTGTTCGTAGTGTGTGGTGGCAGACCGTGTCGAAGGCGGCTGATAGGTCCAGGAGGATGAGGGCTGCTGTTTCTCCGTTGTCTAGCAGGGTCCTGATGTCATCGGTGGCGGCGATGAGGGCGGTTTCGGTGCTGTGGTTGCTGCGGAAGCCGGACTGGGAAGGGTCCAGGATGTTGTTCTCCTCGAGGTAGCGGGTCAGTTGTTTGTTGACGATTTTCTCGGTGACCTTCGCGGGGAACGGGAGCAGAGATGGGTCGGAAGTTCTTGAGGTCCTTGGGGTCTGCCTTGGGTTTCTTGAGTAAGGCGGTGATCTCGGCGTGCTTCCAGCTTTCCGGGAAGGTTGCTGTCTCGAAGGAGATGTTGATTATTTTCCGGAGATGGGGCGCGATGGCTGTACTGGCTTTGTTGAAGATGTGGTGAGGGCACGGGTCTAGCGGTGAACCGGAGTGGATGGTGTTCATGATCTCGCTGGTGTCCTCGTAGTTGATGTTGGTCCAGGAGAGCAGGCGGTTGGTGGTTGTGGGGGCAGTGGTCTCGGTGGTTGCCGGGGCGGTCGTGGTGTTGAAGCTGTCGTGGATGTCGGCGATTTTGCGGTGGAAGAAGGTGGCCAGTGAGTCGCACAGGTCTCGCGACGGCTGGATGTCGTTGGTGTTGGAGCTGGGGTTGGAGAGTTCCTTCACGATGTTGAAGAGCTCTTTGCTGTTGTGTGCGTTGTTGTCTAGGCGGTCTTTGAGTGAGGCCCTTTTGGCGGATCTGATGAGGTGATGGTGACTGCGGGTGGCGCTCTTGTGGGCGGCGTAGCTGTCCGCTGTCCGTTCTTGGAGCCAGATCTTCTCCAGTTTTCGGCATGTTCGTTTGGAGGCCTGGAGGTCTTCGGTGAACCAGGTGGCTTTCTTGCTGGTGTGGCTGTTGGGCGGATTCTTGAGCGGGGCGAGGGTGTTGGCGCAGTCGTCGATCCACTGTCTGAGGTTGCGGGCGGCGGTGTCGGGGTCGGAGGGTTCGGCGGGTGGGCTCAGGGTGAGGGTTGTGGTTAGCTGGTCTTCCGTGACTCTGCTCCAGCAGCGGCGAGGCATTTGTTCGGTGCGGTGGTGCGTGGTGGGCTTCCTGTAGGTGAAGTGGATGCAGTGGTGGTCAGTCCAGTGGGGTTCGGAGGTGTGGTTGAAGGAGACGTGTGGGCTTGCGGAAAAGATGGAGTCGAGCGTGTGGCCGGCGGCGTGGGTGGGTGTAGTCACGAGCTGTCTGAGTCCGAGGGTGGCGAGGTTGTCGATCAGGGTGGTGGAGTTGGTGTCCTTGTTGTTCTCGAGGTGGCAAGTTCAAGTTCAAGTCCCACTGAGGCATTACAAACGGAACAGGAGGAAAGAGGTGTGTAATGCCTTTAAGAAACCTGTTAACCACAGGGGACTTGAAAAGGGAGGGCTGATCAGGAAGCCTGAGGAAGGCTGATATCGCACAAAGATAGCCCTTAATGGTACCCAGGGCAGAACCCTGTTGGGCCAGAGAAAGAAGGAACAGAAGAACCTCAGAAAGAGGGGCAGAAAGGGGATTCACAGCCTTTGATGTGCACCATGCCATAAACTTGTTCCACCTGCAGGCGTATACCACCTTAGTGGAGGGACGCCTGGCTGCCAGAATCACATCACAAACTTCGGGAGGCAAGTCGAAAGGAATCAACTGCCGCCGCTCAATCTCCACGCAAGCAGGTGTAGACTGGACAGGTTCGGGTGGAGGACCGTCCCCTGCTGCTGCGACAGAAGATCCTCCCGAAGAGGCAAACGGATCGGGGGATCGACGCTCATACTGAGTAGCTCGGGATATCAAACTCTTCGAGCCCAGTCCGGAGCCACAAGAATGACTTGGGCCCGGTCGCGCCGAATCTTCTTCAACACTCTGGGTAGAAGTGGTATAGGCGGAAAGGCGTACAACAGACCGCAACTCCACTCGCGACGAAAAGCCTCGCCGAGCGAGTGCCGCCTTGGAAATTCCAACGCGCAGAACTGCTGACATTGCGCGATCTCTTCGGTGGCGAACAGATCTAACCAAGGCTCTCCCCACTGCTGAAAGAGACCTTGCGCCACCTCCGAGTGAAGACGCCATTCGTGATCCATCATGCACCTGCGGCTGAGTTCGTCCGCCCTGGCGTTCAGGGAACCTGCCAGGTGTTGAACCATCAGGAATATGCCCTGATGTTCCAGCCATGTCCAGAGGCGCAGAGCCTCCTGACATAGGGTCCACGACCCCACCCCGCCCTGTTTGTTGCAATACCACATGGCGGTGGTGTTGTCTGTGAACACCTGCACTACCGTCCCTTTGACAGAGGGAAGGAATGCCTTGAGTGCAAGTCGGATCGCCCGGAGCTCCAGAATGTTGATATGGAGCCGGGACTCCGCCGGAGACCAGAGGCCTCTGATCTCCGCCTCTCCCATGTGACCACCCCATCCCAGAAGGGACGCGTCCGTCACAACTGTGTGCTCTGGCTGGGGAAGGGAGAGCGATCTGCCCATGACCCATTGCCGGTTCGAGAGCCACCACTGCAGCTGTTTTGCAGTCCCCTCCGAGATCTGGACGTGATCGGACAGGTTGCCCTGGTGCTGCGCCCACTGGAACTTCAGTACCACTGCAGAGCCCGCATATGCCATCTGGCATGATTGACCAGCAGGATGCAGGAGGCCATGAGGCCCAGCAGCCTCAGGGTCATCCATACCGAAACCCAGGATCAAGGCCGAAAGATCGGAATCATAGCCTGAATATCCCGGACTCGCCGTTCGGGAGGATAAACCCGAAACTGCGTCGTGTCCAGAACTGCTCCGATGAAAAGGAGCTGTGGAGAAGGAATCAGGTGCGACTTCGGCACGTTGATGGAGAACCCCAGCGAGTGCAGGAGTTCGGCCGTTGTCTGGAGGTGGGAGACGACTGCTTGGGACGAGCCCGCATTCAGCCGCCAGTCGTCGAGGTAGGGGAAGACTGGAACCCGTGCCCGGCGCAGATGGGCTGCGACCACCGCCATCACTTTCGTGAACACCCGAGGGGCGCTTGTAAGGCCAAAAGGGAGCACGGTGAACTGAAAATGCTCGAGGCCTACCGTGAACCGCAGGTAACGCCGGTGGGCCGGCAGGACGGGGATGTGGAAATATGCGTCCTGCAAGTCCAACGCTACCATACAGTCTCCAGGGTCGAGAGCAGTCAAGACCTGAGCTAGGGTGAGCATTTTGAACTTCTCCTTCCGGAGGAAGCGATTGACGTTCCGGAGGTCCAAGATAGGACGCATGTCCTCCTTGTCCTTTTTGGGCACCAGAAAGTAGTGGGAGTAGCAACCACGTCCTACTTCTGGGGTCGGAACGCGCTCGATGGCCCTCTTGGCCAAGAGGGCCGCAACTTCCTTTTGAAGAAGCACCAAGTGATCCCCTGACATGTTGTGGAATTGAGGTGGCATGGCTGGGGGATGGTCACGAAGGGGAGGGAGTAGCCCCTTCGGACAATGTCCAAGACCCACCTGTCCGAGGTGATGGCACGCCAGTGGTGAAGGTGATGGCGGACCCTGCCCCCTACTGGCGTGCTGTGCACCTGAAAGGAAGGACTAGGAGGGCTTGGAGGCCGCGGACGGGGCGGGGTTGGTGGCCTGATCCGCACGCTGGTTGCCTGACCCGCCACGGCGGGAGCCACGTCCTGGGCCACGCGAAGACGCTTGCTGCGCGGGCCGGTGGCTGGGCAGCGGACGTGACTGGGCGCCCCTCCCGTGTCCACGAAAGGGGCGAAAAGCAGACTGTTGCTGAGGGCGCACAGCAGAAAGGCCCAGGGACTTGGCTGTAGCCCGCGAGTCCTTAAAGCGCTCCAGCGCATGGTCTGCCTTTGTCCCAAAAAGACCAACTCCATCAAAGGGCATGTCCATAAGAGAGTTTTGGACATCACCCGAGAAACCAGTGGTCCTCAGCCAGGCGTGACGGCGCAGCGCCACTGTCGTCGCAAGCGATCTGCCTAGCGAGTCGGCGGTATCAAGGCCACATCTGATGGTGTACTTTGCTGCATCTCTTCCCTCCGCAGTGGTGCGGGAAAGCAGTGTCTGGACCTCCTCAGGACACTGGGGCAGAACTTGCGCCACCGAGTCCCACAAGGAGTGGGAATATCGGCCCAAGAGGCAAGTGGTGTTGACTGACCGCAAGCCAGCACTGGCAGAAGAAAAGACCTTCTTCCCAAATTGATCCAGGTGTTTGGATTCCCTATCCGGGGGAGCCGTAGGGAAGGCGCTTTGGGAAGCAGAAGCTTGGACCACCAAGCTCTCAGGGGTGGGGTGTAGAGAGAGAAACGGGGGGTCGCCCGGAGCAGGGCGATGGCGTCGGGCCACGTTCCTATCCACAGGAGCCTCTGTGGTGGGCTTGGACCAGGTGCCCAAAAGAACGTCTGAAAGCGCCTCATTGAACGGCAGCAGTGGCTCCGAGGAGGTAGCCGCCGGCTGAAGCACTTCCGTCAGGATGTTAGTCCTGACAGCCACTGTAGGCAACTGGAGGTTTAAGGCCCCAGCTGCTCTACGCAACACCGTTGCAAAGTTTGCTCCCTCCTGCGTTGCCACGGATGGAGGAGACAGCATGCCAGAGTCAGGGGAGGTGTCCAGACCACTGGCATCCCCAAGTTCCTCAGCCCAGTCCTGATCAAACTCACACTGCTGTGTGAGAGGGTCATCAGACCCCTCCCAGTTATCTACGTCCTCCAATTCAGGTTCAAAATAAGGAGGAGGGACATGTGGGACCCAAGGTCCCAGCGGCGTCGGAGCCGGCGTCGAGCGACGCCGGTCCGGCGCCGTGTCCGGATCCGGAGAGAACCGGGGAACGACGCCGCCCGGAGCCCCGGGCGGCGTCGGGAACGGCACCGGAGACATCGGCGCCGGCGGAGGTGTAGTTAGGTCAACCGGCGTCGATGGGGGTTGCGGCAGCACCGGAGCCGGGATCGAGGCCGAAGCCGGGGCCGGGATCGAGGCTGGTGTTACAGGCGGCGCCGGGACCGGAGTCGCCGGCGGCGCCGGGGAAACCCCATCAGGGCCCGCGGGGCCCGAAGGCGCACCGGGGGGACCTTGAGGCCCGAAGAGGCGGGCCATGGCCGACAGGAATTCCTGTATCTCGGCCGGAGTCGCCCCCGAACCCGGGAAGGACGGGTAATGCGGGGGCGCTCCACAGGCACTCCCGGAGCCGCGGGGGCGGTGCTGATAGGAGCCTCAGCCGTGTCGCGAGACCGGCGAGGCGAAGCCTTCGAGCGATGACGCTTCTTAGACTTTTTATGCTTCGACTTACCGGAGGAGTGCGAAGACTTGGACCCCGACGACCGATGAGGACTCCACGACCGGCCCCTCGACCTCTCACGTGACCGGGGCTTGGTGTGGCACGGAGCCGACTGCCGGACCTCGAGGAGCTTTCGAGACCGCTCTCGCAAAGCCTTCGGGTGCAAGGCCCGGCAGTCGGGGCACGACTTTGTGTCGTGGTCGCGGCCGAGGCAGTAGAGACACTCTTAAGTGCGGGCATCCCTACCGACACCTTTGGAGTCGAGAGACTCGTTTAGAAAACAGTGAAAAATCACCCAAAAATTTAGTCAAAAAATGACTAGGGCACTGCTCTTCCCGGATCTGCGCTTACTGGCGCGGAAAAAGAAGAACTGACGTCAGCGCGCAGGGGCGGCGTCTTAAGTACTGCCCGCGACGTCATCCCGGCGGTCCCGACGCCGACGACGGACGCGGAGCCGCACAACGCCGCCTACCGACGCGCAAGGGTACTGCTACGCAAAAACTTTCCGGATCCAGCCTGACGCCTGGGGATATTCTAAGGTAAGGAATCTGTCACTAACGTGTCTCTTTCAGATACACACAAACAAAGTGAAAGTGCTACCAACCTCTGGGGTTGTTATCCATAGAGTTCAGACACTTACAACTTCCCCAAAGATGCATGGAGATCTTGAGAGATGCTAGAAAACCAACAAGTATTATACTGCCAAGTGGAACAACTATCTTCATTGGTGTAACCGGAAAGGACAGATAGACAGCAGGACAAAAGACACAACAACTGTAAAATATCTAACAGACCTTTAAGAAAAAAACCTTTCCTACACCTTATTAAAAGTACACATGTCCGTCATAGTGGCATACACAAGGGGTACCATAGAAGAAGTTTCTTTAACACTCCAGTGTCCACACCAACATGGAACTTAAACATGGTGCTAGCTCAGCTAATGAAGCCATCGTTCAAGCCGCTGACTAAGGCAGGATTCAAATATTTAACACTCAAGACAGCCTTTCTCATTGCCATCACTTCCCAGCCTAGGGTCAGTGAGTTACATCCACTCACAATAAAAGAACCATCCCTACAGATACACAAGGATTAAGTGGTCACAAGGATGAACCTTCAGTTTCTCTCAAGTCATTTCTCACTTCCACGTCAGCCAGGCTTTCCAACTACGCCTCTTTTCTTCAGCAACCAAAAACTATTGCAGAGGGGCTCTACACACATTAGACGTCAAGAGGGTCATCATGTATTACCTGTAAGAAGCAAGACAAATCAGGAAAGTGAGCCATTTTTTTTATTTCCCTTGCAACAGGAACAAAGGGGACTACGGGGAGGTGGATAGTGCAAAACAATCCACAGATGTTATAAGATAGCAGGGGTGGCCTTGGGGGAAAAAACAAGAAGGCACTTCTCAAGGAAAACGGGAGCCACATTGGCTATTTTATTTACCTGTAACAAGCTGTTTTCGTATATTGATTAAGATATGTTTGGACATTACATTTAGTAAGTGTTATTTGCCTGTGTACACAGTTTCTAATGATACATGACTTTCTTGAATAAACCTAGACTGCTCTATCACAGTGCTTTGACAGAGTCAGGTGCTAAAAGGGAGTACTTGGTTATAGGATTTGAGTGCAACTTGATTGTGGCTCCCAGACAGCAGTGAAATACTACATGAGTTGTTCAAAATAATACATCTGACTGTCCTTGGAATGCAAAGTAAAGGACTCTCAGCAGGCATAACGTGCATGGGCACATAGGAGATTCGTGGGGCAGATAAAGTGCAGGATTGCATGAAAGATATGTGGGCAGGTATTCAGGGCAGGATTACAGCACAGGAGGTTTGGGTACCTTACACGCAGGTTTGTATGATGTGCCTGTAGGTGCTTGGGAATAGTTATTGCAAAGAAATATCTTAAAATGACGTCTCTTTGCACAGCCGGATTCTTCTTGGGAGTTCCCCTTTAAGATACAGAAAAAAATAGTCTGGTTATTTATATGTTCCCATCTGGTCTCTATTTGCCTTCGCATTTAAGATCTAATTTTGCTTCATAGCAATCCTCAAACCCACATAGCATTACTAAATCAAATGGTTTCACACTAAAACCTCCTTTTTATCAAAGACTTGGCGTCTCCAATTCCCCTAGCTTTCCAATATTGGGACGTATAATGACTTAATACTCTTGAAATTCCTAGTCAAGCCTGGGTGTACCTTCGACCCTCCCATTCCCAGTGGAAGCATCAAAACCAAATCCCTGCAGCAGAATGATCTAATCACATCTAAATTGCCCTGAGTTGCACACTGTAAGGGGGAGGGGCAGGATCTAACCTTATGGGCTCTTGCACATCTACTCCACAACAGTGGCACATACAGGGGTATGATATCACATTGGAGAAGCTAGTGTGCTTACATTTCCATTTATGCTCTTAAAAGCAGATCCTGTGTGCTAGTGCAGCTCTGTGTTTAGAAGGAACTTTGTGGTTATTATTCTAAATAAAATGAATCTTTGTGTATGTGTATACATTACAGAGATGCATATGCTCCTCTGTTAAGGTTGATACCTCACTTCATAGGGAAATGCATTTATACATTTTGGTTGCCAATCCGAGGCAAATCTGTGGCATACAGCCTTCTAAAATTAAACCTTTCAGCTTGCCAAATGTTGTGTACATTAATTAAAGGAATCAAAAGGTGTTGCGGGGGGAGCATGTTCACATTTTTCTTTTTTTGAAAAGCTAATATTTAAAACAATAAAAGCAAGGCTTATGACAGCCAGTGCAGGCTATATTGGTTACTGATATATTGGTATAGTGTTTGTTTTATTTCCAATTGAAACTCCCGGTCGAGGTCTATCATGTTGAGGATGTGTAGGGCATGTCACTTGTCACCTGCTCACAGTCATCAGCAGCAAGCTTGATGCTGTGACCACCGCCCCATAGTCGAAGCATTCAAGAAGATCAATATTTAAACACTCATCAACTTCAAAGCATTACCCCCAGGACCCTCCTGTCCTCGTCCCATTCATTACATAGGGGAGATAACCATCTCCCGACAGAAAAAAAGACCTGAGGACTGCTGGGGACCCTAACCCTGCCCCTCCCACTGGGAGCACATAAGCAGTACTTACCCAGCATTCCGCCTGTTCTTTTTTTCTGTCTGTCAACAGATTTGGGACGAGGTGCTGGTGCTGCTCCTGTTGGGCTGGAGAGGCGTTTTCTTCTTCCACTCCCCGTCCGGCTGCCTGGCTGTGTGGGCGGGGAGTCTTCTGGTTCGCCTCCCGGCCTGCCGGGCTTGCTGGGAGGCTGGGATGTTCCTGGCCGGCTCTTCCAAGCCGGCCGGCCCTTTGCGGCTGGTGCGCCGGCCTCCCAGTTCCTTCCGGGTTGCTGAGCGCGTCTTCCTGTGGCCTGGCCGGGTGGTAAACGCGCTGCAATTGCTGATTCTCCGGCCCTGGCGTGGTTGATGGTTGGGCGCTTTGGGCTGGTTGGCGGCGCTGGGGGGGGGGCCTTGTTCCTGTTGCCCGGCCTCCCCAGTGAGTATCGCATAGCGGTGTTTCTTTCTTTCCCTTTTTTGGGGCTCCTTGCTGCTTTTCTGCTGCTCGCCTGTGGCTGCTTTCCTCCTGTCCTGGCGTGGTTCCTGGGGGTGCGCTTGGGCGCCCGGGGGGGGGGGCCTTGTTCCTGTCGCCCAGTCCCCCCCCTCCTGGAATGTGCCATGTTGCGGTCTCTTCAGCTCCCGGCCTGTCGGACTTTGCTGTGGTAGCTGCCAGGGGCTTTGTGCTTTGAGTTTCGTGGCTCGGTGGACTGCTGCAGCTTCCACGGGGATCTGTGCATCTCTGGTTTGCATCCTGGCGGGGTTTCTGAATGTTTCACCCTCACTAGGTCCGTACTTGCGAGCTGCTGTGATGGGTCGCTGTGCTCTTCTGTTCTTAGGAGCCTTGTGACCCTTTGGGTGACGTGCTGTTTACAGGTCCCTCTTCCGTTTGCAGGAGTGCTTTTGTGTTTTACTGCTTGGCATCCCTCCCTCTAAGCTTCCTCCTGCCCTGTCGTGGCTCCCTGTGGTTCGCCTTGGGCTGGCTGGGGTGCCTTCTTCCTGTCTCCCGGTCCCCCCGGTTGTCTGAGGCTTCGCATGGTGGTGTCTGCTTTCCCCCGTGTGCTGTCCTCTGGCTGTGGCTCTGTGCTGGTGCTCCTCCCCTGCGTTTTTGGTCCCTGGTGCGGGTGGTAGTGCTTCCCTGGGCTCCTTTCGCCACGCTTAGCTTCAGTTTGTTGCTGTTGGCCCCCTCTTCCACTGGGTGTCTCTTCGTGGATGCCTGGGTGCTTCGGGCCGGTGTGTTATCCTCCCTTCCTGCCGTGTGTCCTGGTGGTGAGCCCTGGCTGGGGGGGGGGGAACGGGCTTGTTCCTCTTTTCTATCCCGGCGTATTTTTCGCGTGGCGGTGGCTGTTTCCACCTTTGGCTGGTTGGCTCCTTGTGCTGGTGCTGGCAACTGCGATGCCCTGTTCCGCCTTGCCTGTTGTTTTCTACCCCTTCTGCGTACTGTTGGCCTCTTCGTGGGTCTGGGGGGGGGCCTTGTTCTGTGTCTGCGGGCCCGCCTCCTCCGGGTGCGTGCGCGTGGCGGTTAGGGGTTGTCATTTTCTTCCTGGGTGGGGTTGTCCTCCTGTGCTCCGTTGCCAGGGGTTCTTTTCCTGGCTGTGTCGGTCCTGGTTTGGAGTCTTCCTGGGTAGGACGGGTGCTGGGGCGGTTGGCGTCTTCTGTCTTTCCTTTGCTGTCGATTCGGGTTCCTGGCTCGTCCTCCTGTGTGTCCGGGTTCCTCGCCTGGGCGCTTCCCATGCCGCATTCCTCTGGCTGCCTACGGCCATGCCCCCCTGGATGTGCCTGCTCTTGTCTGGTCTCAGTAGTTGAGCAGGGTCTGGCCTGGTTGGTGCGTGGATGGGTAGCCGCCTCCGGCTGCCTAGTGCTGTGTTCGGACACTTTCCTCCTTGGGGGAGTCTGCCCTCCGCTTGTTCTGGCCCGGTGACTCCCTGGGTGGGTGCCTTCCTGGGTTTCCGGGGGCTGTGGGGTTGTGCCTCTGTGGCCTCTTGGTGTCCTGCTCTTGGGGGTTGTGCTGGGTTGGCTCTGGTCCTTCCCTGTTTTCGTATCCGCCTGGGGGTGCCGCGCGCTGTGGTGTTTGTTCCTCCTGCGGTGGCGCCTTTGGGTGTGTTTTTTTTTCCTTTCTCTTCGTTGACCTCCCTGCCTCCGGCTGGGTTCCCTGCTGAGCCCTGGTCTGCTCTGGTCTCGGCCTTTGTTTTTGGTAGGTTGGGACTGGTTGGTGGCCTGCTTGTGCTGGCCTGGGTGGTCCTGGGGCTCTGGGTTTCTGCGGCCGGCTGTTCTCCTATGCCCTCTGCCGTGCTCGGGCCTGGTTGTTTCCTGGTCTCCCGGCCGTGCCGTTCTCTTTGCTGTTTTTGGGGCTTCTGGTTCGCTGTGGTCTCTGTCTGGGGGTGGCTGTTCCCTCAGCGGTTGTCTCCTGGTTCTTGCAGGGGTGGGGTGGTCCTGCCCCTTGTGACCTCGGCTCCCCCTTTTCTGGCTGCGTGCCCCCCTCTTTTTTGGGCCGCTCTCGTTGGCGGTGTCTGTAGTTCTGTGCCCCTCCCCTTTTATTCTCTGTCGGGGGTGCCGTCGCCGGGTCTTTGTCTTGCCCCTTTGGGTGCCTACTTGCCTGGCTGCTGGTTTCTTGGCGCTTGCTGCTGTGGTTGGGGGGGGGGGGAGGTCGGGGGCTTGTGCCTCTGTCTCTTCTAGCCCTTCCTGGCCTTTGGCCTGTGCCCTGCTGGGGCCCTCCCCGGTTTTGGCCTTCCCCGGGTGTGGGTTGGGCCTCCGGGTCCTTCTGTTCGGGCGGAGTGCTTGGCTTCGGTCCTGGCTTCCTTTCTGCTTGGCGCTCTGTTGCCTTGGTTCTACCCTGGGGGTTTCTTCCCTGCTCCTGCCCTCCCTTGGTGCGTGCTGGGCCGTGGTGTTTATGGGCCTGGGCGGTCTGCTTGGCTTCTGCCCTGGCTTCTGTTGCCTCTCCGGCTTGTGTGGTTTTGGGGGTTCTTTCCCTCCCCTCGGGGGTGGGGGTTTCCGAGCTCTGGCGGTTGGCCCTGTCCTGCCCCTTCCGGGCCTCTGTGGGTCTGTGTTGTTGGCCCCCGGTCTTGGCTGGCCTGTCTGTTGTTGGTCGGCTTGATCTTCTTGGGGTTTTCTCCGGCTGGCTCGTCTGCTGCTGGTGTTGGGGCTCGCTTGGGGTTTCCATTGCTGTGGTCTTGGGTCCTCTGGGCCGCTTGGTCAGCTGGCTGTTCCTTTGAGGGGTCCGTTGCGCCTCTTCTCTGGTGGTCTGTGTGCCTTCTCCGGGGCTGTGGCTTTCTGCTCCTGTCACCCCGGGGTTTTTGGTTGGGGTGTTCTGCTGGGACTGTGTTTTTTGGGACGGGGTCTCCCTCTTGTTCCCCTTTGCTTCTTTGGTTTCCCCTGGTCTTGTTGGCCTTGGGGGTTGGTCTCGTTGGCTTTTGCTGCTCGGGCTTTTCCTGTCGGGCTTTGGTTCTGTTTGGGCCTTGCTCTTTGGGCGGGGTTTGACCCTCCTGGGGTTCTGGTCTCTGCCGGGCCTGCTCTCTTCTGGGTCTTGGGGCCCTGTAGGGTGGCTTCGGGGGTTGTGCTCGTGTTTCCCCGGTTTTGTTTGAGGGTGCCTTGTCCTTCCCTCTTGGCCTGGCCCTGGGCTCTGTCTCAGCCTCCCGGGCTCGGTGCTTGTTGGTTGGTGTCTGTCAGCTTTGATTGGTGCTGGCAGTTCTCGTCTGTGGGGTTTCGGGGGCTTGTCCTCTGGGGCCGGGTCGTTCTGGTTTGGTCTGGGTGGTCGTGTCCTTGGTTGATTCCTTGGGTTTGTGCCTTTCCCTGTTGGCTGGCCCTGTCCTCTTTCCTTTTTGGTTTGGTCCTGTGTGCCTGCCTGGTGGTGCTGGGCTTCTCGGCCTTTTGTCTGATGGGCGCCCTTGGCCGTATTCTGTTTGGGCTTCGTCTTCTCTGGCCTGCTGTGGTCCGGGGTATTGGTTGCTTTGGCGCCTTTCCCTTCTGGGGTTTTGCCCTTTGGGGTCTCTTTGTGCTGGTCGCCTTTTTGGGTTTGCTCCTCTCTGCCTGGCGGTGTGGGTTTTTCCCTTTTGTTGGCCTGCGTTCTCTCTTTCTCGTTTTCTGTTTGGATGCCTCCTTGCTGTCGCCTTTTGTTTTCTTTGGTTCCGGTTCTGGTCCTTGGTTGTGTCCCTGCTGGCTAGTTCTGGCTTGTTGGCCCATTTGGGCCGCTGGAGGTCTTCTTCTTTGGGTGGCCTTCTCGCTGCCCTTTGCTGTTGTCGGCCTCGATTGCCTTTTTTTGTTGGGCTTGTTCTCCCCCTTCCTTGTCTGTTAGGGGGGGGGGGTGCTCCTGGTGTTTGCTGGTTGCCCTCTGTGGGTTGTCCGCCTCTTCGTCTGGCCCGTTGTTTTGCTGGGTGCGTCCCTGCTTTGGTGTGGCGCCCTCCTTTCTGGGTGCTCTGCCTGGTGTTCTGGCGGTTCTCCCTTTTTGCTTCCCTTGGGTTGCTGCCTTTGGTGTGGTTTCCTGGGTGTGCTTGCGGATATTGGAAGGCCGGGTTTCTGCTTTGGTATTCTCCACTATGTAATGAATGGGACGAGGACAGGAGGGACCTGGGGGTAATGCTCTATTACTTACCGGTAATCTTCATTACTCCGGGTCCTGTTGTCCTCGTCCCATTCATACGCCTCGCCCTCCCTCCCGGATGGCCGGCCTTCCTGTTGGGGGCTTGATGGTTCAGGCGGAATGCTGGGTAAGTACTGCTTATGTACTCCCAGTGGGGGGGGGGCAGGGTTAGGGTCCCCAGCATTCCTCTGATCTTTTTTTCTGTCAGGAGATGGTTATCTCCACTATGTAATGAATGGGACGAGGACAACGGGACCCGGAGTAATGAAGATTACCGGTAAGTAATAGAGCATTCCTCTTCTCCAAAACAGTACAAACTACTATCTCTGTCATTTTTGAGACTCTTCATCAGCATACTGCCCCAAGTTCACTCCTCAATCAGCAGGAAGAGTGGAAAAATATCACAAGAGACAAATGGGTACTGAATATTGTGAAAAATAGTTATTTTATGGGGTTCGGATCACCTCCATCCATACCGCCAAACAAGTCTTCGCAATTCCAATGAGATTAACTTCAGCAAGAAGTCAACATTCTTCTGAATAAGAAAGCAATAGAGAACATTCTTCTGAATAAGGGTAGTGTAGAGAAGCTTTCCCCTCTCCAAACAAACAGTAATATATTCCTGTTACTTTCTGATTTGAAAGAAAGATCCACTGCAACTGTCAAAATTGAATATGTGGACGCTCAACTACATTTAGGGGGACCGGCTTTGTGCCATAGAGCTACACAATGCCTACTTTCATGTCTTGCTACGCAAACAAATGATGGACAGAATGCTAAATGAATCAAACATTCACCCCAAGAGATTTGGATTAAATCCATCGTTCTTTTGCTCACTACGCCACCCCAGTTTGGACCCAGCCATATGCAAATCAGTCTTGACCCTGTTCCTCATGGGAACAGTCCAGCCTGAACTACCAAACCAGGTCCTCCATGGACAAGAAACAAGCATCCTAGGACCAGTTTCAGCGTATCACCTCATTAGCCAGGCTAGCTTGAATCCAGTGGCACAATGAGCAAGGAACCCACGTCTGGGCATACACATCCCACTTAGGTTAAAAGTGCTACGCAAACAAATGATGGGCGAAATGCTGAATGAATCGAACATTCACCCCAGTCAAGAGATCTGGGTTAAATCCATTGTTCTTTTGCTCACCATGCCACCCCAGTTTAGACCCAGCCATATGCAAATCAGTCTTGACCCTGCTCCACATGGGAACAGTCCAGCCCGAACTGCCAAGCCAGGTCCTCTCTGGACCAGAAATAAGCATTCGAGGACAGGTTTTGGGGTATCACCCCTCATCAGCCAGGCTAGCTTGAATCCAGTGGCACAGTGAGCAAGGGACCCACGTCTGGGCATACCCATCCCACTTAGGGCGAGAAGCGCTACGCAAATAAATGATGGACGGAATGCTGAATGAATCAAACATTCACCTCCAGTCAATAGATCTGGGTTGACAGTCCAGGCTAGACTGTTCCGAGGAGGAACAGGATCAAGACTGATTTGCATATGGCTGGGTCCAAACTGGGGTGGCGAAGTGAACAAAAGAACGATGGATTTAACCCAGATCTCTTGACTGGGGGTGAATGTTTGATTCATGCAGCATTCCGTCCATCATTTGTTGCTGCAGTACTTTTTGCCCTAAGTGAGAGGGATATGCCCAGACGTGGGTCCCTTGATCGCTGTGCCACTGGAGTCAAGCTAGCTTGGCTGATGAGGGTTGTTGTCCTGAAACTGGTCCCAGGATGCTTGTTTCTGGTTCAGGGAGGACTCGAATTGGCAGTTCGGGCTGGACTGTTCATATGAGGAACAGGGTGAAGACTGATTGCATATGACTGGGTCCAAACTGGGGTGGCGTAGTGAACAAAAGAACAATGGATTTAACCCAGATCTCTTGACGGGGTGAATGTTTGACTCATTCAGCATTCCGTCCATCATTTGTTGCTGCAGTACTTTCATATCTTGGTTGCTATGAAACATTGTAAGTTCCTGAGGTTTATTGTGGGAAACAATCATTAGCAATACAAAGTCCTTCCTTTTGGACTCAGTCACTGCCAAGAACGTTTTCAAAATGTATTGTGTTGTGGGCTGCACACCTCAGAAAGTAAAGGGTTTTTAATTTATCCTTACCTAGAAGACTGGCTCCTGAAAGTGTTCATGTCTCAAGAGGTTCAACAGCACTTCCGGATGACCGTCTCCATCCTACAGTGCTTGGGTCTAAGAATAAATCAGGTGACATCAACATCAGTCCCAGTCCAGTCCATCTTTTATGTAGGGGTGCCCTTAGGCAGTATGCACAAGTGTACTCTTCAGAAGAGAGGCTTTCTTGTATCTATATGAACTGTCACAATCTTCTAAAGACTTTTCATCTGAAGGCCCATCACATCCTTTTTTTCTGTGGCATCATGCATCTTCCTGGTTGTAGGAAGCTGGGTTTCTGTTGCAGTAACCCCCCCCACTTTTTGCCAGACTACTGATGCACTTTGACTTGATGTGCCCTGGGTCCATGCCAATCAGGTTTCAAGGGCCTGTGTTCTTTACCAAAACTGTACCTTGTACCCCCATTTGGCACCTCTCTGGCCACATGTCAGTCCCTTGTAAAAGGTACCATGGGTACCAAGGACACTGTGGCCAGGGAAGGCCTCTAAGGGCTGCAGCACTTATTGTGCCACACTTAGAGGCCCTGTACCTTTACACACACACACTGCCATTGCAGGCTGCGTGTTTTGGTGCAGAACAAAGTGAAGAGTCAACATGGCACACATCCCTGTGTGCCAAGCCTACAACCCACTGCCCTGGCATAGGTCAGCCACCCCTATAGCTGGGTGCACTATACCAGTGATGAGGGTACCGGTGCATGAGCCCTGTACCCCTACAGTGTCTAGACCAATTCTTAGACACTGTAAGTGCAGTAATGCCATTAAGAGTATATGGTGCTGGGAGTTTGTCATTATGAACTCCACAGCACCATAATGGCTTTACTGATGCCAGTGTGGGATTTAATGAAGAATGCACTCAGAGGGCGTCTTAGAGATGCCCCCTGAAAAACGACCAGCCTCTGGTGGGTTCCCTGAGTGGTACACACCAGCCTGCCACCACGAGACATATTTGTGGACCCCTGGGGTTGGAGCCTTCGCTCCCTGAGCCCAGAAACAAAGCCTTTCCTGGGCAAAGGTATTCACACCTCCCCAGGTCAGGAAGAACCATCTGTGGCAGGGAGCTTCAAAGGCCTTGCCGCCTTTGTAATGCACCCCCAGCCTCTCCTTCTATCAAGAGCAGGCCCCCTTCCTGTCTCCCCTCCTTTTCAACGGGAAGACAGGCGGGAAAAAGTAGCACAGCCCAAGAGGTGTGCCCACCTCTTTCAACCCCACCCCTCAGGTGGGGGAGGCAAGGTGAAGCCCACTCTTCAGTGCCCGCCATCTTGCAGATGGCAGGCATTCTCCAATCAAGATTAGGGCGTGTGCCCACTCCCCCACGTGGGGTGAGCACACAAAGGGTGTAGTCTCTCTAAGGTCAGTAGCTAATGACCTCAAGACCCCTAAAACGCCCTCTAAATACAGTATTTAGGGGTCAGCCCTGAACCAAGAAGACAGATTCCCGCAACGTAAGAAGAAGAAGGACGAAAGAAGACGCCCAGCAGAGGAGACTGCAGAGAAGAACTGACTTGGCCCCAGCCTTACCGGCCCGTCTGCAGTTTCTAAAGATCCTGCACCAAAAGTCGTCTTGTCCTGCAGCCAGCAAACACCAGAACCCCTGGGAGGACTGACTGCCTTCCACAAAGACCGGATCTCCTGTGAACAGCAGCTCTGTTCAAAAGAAACAGCTAAGAAAGACACCGAGCCTGCGGAGGACAAAGAAACCTAACGCCTGGAACCACCACTGCACCCGACGCCCATGGCCCGAGTCTGAGTGGCCTACCGGTCCCAGCGAGGTCCTCCAGCACTCCAGAGTCCAAGTCCACCGTGGGTTGACCCCTCCTGGACACCCCGACGTCGCCTGCATACCTCTGCAGGGAGACCCCCCAACCGCGAGTGGCCCGGTAAGGTGAAATCCGACCTCAAAAGACATCCCTGCATCCAGCCGCCCTGCGCCCTGGAGAAGAGAACCCGAGGTGCACCTACGTCCCCGAGCCCTCCAACTTACCTGCCCAGCTGTTGGTTCCTCCCGGAAGTCTTCCTGGACTGAGCCTGCAGCTAAAATCCAAAACCGGCAACTCCCATTGAAAACAACAGGGCACCCGACGGCAAAACAGCACCCTGCACCCAGGCACCGCTGCGGGTGCACCTTGGGTGCTAACTCGGATCACCCTTTGCCCTGAGCCTAACACCAGGAGCTTTGCTCCCACAACCTTGTGGCCTGCCCGTGAGCAGCCACCAACCGGAGGCCCCCTAACCCCCACTGGATAACATTGGGCCTCAGCAATCCGCACCCGGCCGCCCTAGTGCCGCTGAGGGTGTTTCAAGAGTGCATCCTCGACCCTGGGGGAACCCTGGTTCTAACCCCAAAATACCCACTCCCACAAACATGTACTTACCTGCAAACTGGTAACTACATTTTCTCCATAGGAATACATTGACTGTTTTTTTCTTGAAAATTGTTTTAAGTATGGAGTTGGTTTGTATGAAACACTGAAAAACTGCAAATGTACAAAAACTGATTTACTTACCTTTTCTCTAGGAAATGTCCCAGTGTGAAATCTAGGCATATCACACAGAGTAGAAAAAGTAACTTAAAAAGTAATCTAAAAGGTAACGTACAAAGTAATCTGTAAAGTAACTGAAAAGTAATTTTGAAACACTGACTTACGTGTAATTCAATCTACTGCATTTGAACCTGCATTCAATTGTAAAACATTGCATAAGATTTTGCAAAGCATTTATTTCACTTACCTGAACCAGGCTTGGCTTGGTTCTAGAAATAAAATAACTTAATAATATTTTTGATACAACCAAATTGGTCTGAGTTCAGTCTTTGAGTGTGTGACATCATTTGCTGTCTGAGTGTGTACAACAAATGCTTAACACTACCCTCTAATAAAGCCTTACTGCTCGCCCACACTACCACAAAGAGAGAGTAAGGTGCTATCTACTTTTACCTCTGCCTACCTTTGGGGTTCCACTGGACTCTGTGCACACTATACCTAATTTTGGTATTGTATATACAGAGCCAGCTTCCTACGCTGGTCCCTCATGCATGTCCAGATGAGATTATTGCAACGTCTGAAGGATCACTTGTGCCAATTCCAAGCCAGCTAAGAGGACAAATTCACGCGCAAAGAGCCTGCAGTCGAATCGCTCACAAGATTGTCTTATTCATCGAATTTTCTGAAAGGTGTTCCATTTCATCAGGATACACAGCCACAACCTACGGTGAGGGACGCATCCCTCTTGGGATGTAAGTCACACATGGATCAGCAGTAGTTCAAAGGGATAAGTTACTTACCTGTAATCCTAGTTTTCTTCCAGGGGTATCCTCATCAGTCATAAGCACTGAATATTCCCGCCCATGTGCGGGGACCCCGGAAATAATAAAAATTATATATGAAAAACATATATATATACAGCTCTATATATATAAAAACATATATCATTTTTTCTAGTATCAATGCAGCTCTCATATAGGAGGCTAAACAATGTAATAAAACACATAAACTGCTTTTGCAAATATACATAATACATGTATAAAAAAACATGAGGGCAAGAAGCACTTGAACTCTGTTTTTAATGAGTAAATCTCATGAGTAAACTGCAAAAGAAAAGCAGGCATTGTTAGCCTACAGGCTGCATTGTAAACCAACATAGAAAATGAATGCAATCTTTCATAAAAACTGGCACCGTGCCTTTAAGGCAGCCATGACCCCTAGCTTCCCATCATGCCGCAGGGGTGACAGTTAGGTCAGTTGTTCTTTGCGTAACCCTGAAGATCAGGGCACCAAGATAATATTTAACAATGAAAATCATCTCATTTGCCTGGGGAGGTGGGTGGGTTGCTTATGACTTTGATGAGGATACCCCTGGAAGAGAACTAGAATTACAGGTAAGTAACTTATCCTTCTCTTCCAGGGGATCCTCATCAATAGTCATAAGCACTGAATAGAATAGCAAGCCCAACATCCACCTGCAGGCAAATGAGAAACGCAGTGACCTTGTTAACAACAACCGAAAAGTCAGCTGTTGAACAGATTCCTCAAGGAGGCTTGACCTACTTGAGTGTCCGCTCTAGTATCTGAGTCAAGACAGTAATGAGTTGTAAATGTATGCACTGATCTCCAAGTGGCTGCTTTGCAGATCTCAGAGAGCGGTACATTATTGAGGAAAGCAGTCGTAGCTGCTTTTCCTCTCGTGGAATGAGCTTTGGGAGCGGACCAAAGAGGCTTCTGTGCCAACTGGTAAGCCAATTTGATGCATGAGACTATCCATCTGGAGATGGACCGCTTTGATGCTGGGAAACCTGTTCTGATCGAACCATAATTAACAAATAGTTGATCAGACTTCCTCAATGGCTTTGACCTGTCCAGATAAAACTTCAAAACCCTTTTAAGGTCTAACGAATGTAGAGCCCTCTCAGCTGGAGTGGAGGGATTGGGAAAAAAGGTCGGAAGAGAAATAGATTGATTTACATGAAAATCAGACACCACCTTCGGAAGGAAGGAAGGATGAGTCCTGAGGACTACCCTATTGAGATGAAAAACCAAGTAGGGCTCTTTAGAACATAGGGCCTGTATCTCACTCACCCTACGAGCTGAGGTGATAGCTACCAAGAAAGCTACCTTCCACGTAAGGTGTTGTAAGGTTGCTTTGTGGATAGGCTCAAAGGGTGGACCCATCAATTTTGACAGTACCAAGTTCAACTCCCAAGGAGGTGAAGGAGGTCGGACCAGAGGGTAGACCTTCTTGAGACCCTGCAGGAAATCCTTCACCACCTGTAGCTGAAAAAACGAGGGCTGAGAAGGAGAACGCCTGTACGCCGTAATCGCATCCAGGTGTACCTTAATGGATGAGAATTTCAAACCTGCTCTGGCTAGGTGAAGCAGATAAGGCAAAACTACCTCCTCCTGCCCCTTGGTAGGATTACAATTATTTTGCATACACCAAATGTAAAAACGTTTCCATTTGCAGGCATAAGAATGTCTTGTACAAGGTCTCCTTGCCTCTTTCAATATGGTCATGCAGTCCTGTGGCAGACCTAAATGCCCATACTGGAGGACCTCAGGAGCCATGCTGTTAAGCTCAGTGACGGAAGGTTGGGGTGATGAATCCTCCCGCTCATCTTGGATAGCAGGTCCGGTCTGCACGGCAGCCTCTTGTGTGGGCAGACTGACAGATGTAGAAGGTCCGGGTACCACCACTGTCTCGGCCAGTCCGGAGCAATCAGTATCATTGTGGTGTCCGAGTGAGATAGCTTGGTCACCACCTTCGGGATGAGAGGCAGGGGTGGAAAGGCGTACACAAATGCCCCTGACCAGCTGATCAAAAGGGCATTCCCTTCGATCCTGGTCGGTAGTACCTGGAGGCGAAGGCTTGGCATTTTGTGTTTTCTTCGTCCGCGAACAGGTCTATGCTCGGACGGCCCCAAGCTCGGAAGATGTCGTCGACCACCTCGTCGTTGAGGACCCAGTCCTGCTGTTCCTCGAAGTGACGGCTGAGGGCATCTGCCTGAGAATTCTGCTCTCCCGGCAGGTGAACCGCTGTGATGGATAGATTCCTCACCAGAAGCCAGTGCCAAAGGGTCTGTGCCTCCAAAGAGAGAGTCCTCGAGCGAGTTCCTCCCTGTTTGTTCAGGTAGTACATGGTGGTGGTATTGTCCGTCTGTACTAGGATGGAACTCGCCTGAATCGAAGGGAGGAAAGCCTTGAGAGCCAGATGAACAGCCCTTAGCTCCAGCATGTTTATGTGGTACAACTGCTCCTTTGAGGACCATAGGCCTTGCGTCTGGAGAGACCCTATGTGGGCTCCCCATCCTAGCAGGGAGGCGTCTGTGATCAGAGTCTGAGAGGGAGGAGCTTGATGGAACGGTACTCCTACCCTCAGGTTGTCTTTCTTCATCCACCACGGGATGGATGCTCTGGCTGCGCGTGATAGACAAATTTTGTCTTCCCAGCGAGAAGACCGTTGATCCCATTTGTCTTCTAGATCTTGTTGTAGAGGACGCATTTTCAATCTGGCATTGGGCACCAGAAAAATGCAGGATGCCATCGATCCTAGCAGGGAGGCGATCTGACGCACTGAAGACAGGCTGTTGTGTAAAATCTGTCTGCCTTTCTGAATGATGGATAATTGTCTCTCCTCCGAAGGAAACACTTTTCCTCGCTCGGAGTCTATCAGCGCCCCCAGGTAGTGGATTGTTTGAGTGGGTTGCTGCGTCGATTTTTCTAAGTTCACATGTAGGCCCAGTTTTTGACAAAACCCTAAGCACTGCTGGAAGTGGTTCATCACACTTTGTGGAGAGGGGCCTTTCAGCAACCAATCGTCCAGATAAGGGTAGACGAAGATGCCTCTGCATCGCAGAGCAGCTGCCACTACTGCCATGCACTTCGTGAACACCCAGGGAGCTGACTTCAGCCCGAAGGGCAGCACTTTGAACTGATAGTGGGATGATCCGACTATGAATCGTAGATATTGCCGGTGATGCTGATTTATCGGTATATGAAAATAGGCATCTTGTAGATCCATCGAACACATCCAATCCCCTTTGCGGAGGTGAGGATATATTTGGTGGAGAGCCAACATGCGAAATTTTTCTCGTTTGATGGACTTGTTGAGTGTTCGCAGATCCAGAATGGGCCTGTATTCCGACTTTTGACCTTTTTTCTTTACCAGGAAGTATCTGGAATAAACTCCTCGACCTCTTTGTGACCGTGGAACCTTCTCTATGGCTGATTTTTGGAGAAGTATTCCCACTTCCCTCTGCAGCATGTTGATCTGGCAGCATGATGATGGTAACGGAGGGATCGAGGAAGGACGACGTCGGAAACGTAGAGAGTACCCATTCTGCAGCGTGGCCAACACCCACTGATCCTTGGTGATGGCTCGCCACTCTTGCAGATGATTCGCAACACTTCCTCCTACTGGAGTGGTGAACGGTACTGGAGGAAGCGGGCACTCATTGCTTGGCTGGAGCTTTCGTCGAAGTAGAGGACTGACAGTTCCCTCCTCTTCCCCTGTTGGATCGCCGGCTTTGAAACTGCGATTTCTGCTGACCCTGTTGGTTTTGGTTCTTTTGCCAATGAGAGGTTTGAACCCTCTGTTGGAAGGAGCGGCGATCAGTATTGCGGTAGCGGCAACAAAACTCTTTTCTCTTCTCCAGCCCCACCGCCTTCAGGGTATCTAGCTCGGTCTTCATCCGTGCCATCTCTTCATCGGTGTGCGAGCCAAACAACGATGACCTGGAAAATGGCAGGTTGAGAATACGGGACTGCGCCTCTGGCTTCAATGCTGTCAGGCGACTCCATGAAGATCTTCTGGCACAAATTCCGTGGGCGTAGGAGTGTGCTGAAAGTGTAGCTCCATCCGCCGCAGCACTAATTACTTGGTTCGCTACCAAGCTGCCCTCCTGTAAAATTTCTTCGAAGTCCTTACGGTTTTCCTTGGGCAGTTTATCTGTAAAACGCTGTAGCGAATCCCATAAAGCTCTATCGTAACGCCCCAATAGAGCTGACGCACTGGAGACTTTAAGCATGGATGCAGAAGTGCCACATACTTTTCTCCCCCATGAGTCTTGTGTCTTGCTCTCCTTGTCCGGTGGTACTGTGGACGAGGAGGCCACTTAGTGGGTCTTTCTGGCAGCAGCCACAATTACAGAGTCCGGTTTAGGATCTGACTTCAAGAAGGAGGGATCTTCCTCCGGAGGACGATACTTCTTCAGAATTCTCGCCGGTGCCGTCTTGAGAGTAGCCGGCGTAAGAAAGATGTCCATAACCGGTTTCAGAAGTCCCGGTACCAATGGGAGTAACGGGCGAGAGGACGTCTTCTGGTTCAAAGTTTCGAAAATAACCGAAGAAGTACTCTGCTGAACAGGCATAGGAATGTTCAGTTTGGTAGCCCCCCTGGAAAGCACCTCCTGGAATGTGCTTACATCGTCCACCGGAGAGATCCTCGACGGTGGACTGTCAGTAAAGGTGGGCGAGTAGTCTCTTTTTGAGGAGTACGTTGAAGAGGTGGAAGGCGTTGGAGACCTGCGTCTTCTCCTCCTGCTGCGTGATCTTGATCTCCTTCTGGATGTTGGTGCAGGAGAGCGAGTACGAGCTCTTCCTCTTGGTGGAGAAAGATCCGCATCTTGTGCTAGGCGAGCCAGAGGGGACCTGTGAGCAGGACTGGGATCCCGTCTAACACCTGCCGCCTGTGTATGATCCGCCCAGTGGTGTAATGGACGCATCCATCTGGGAGAGAGGTGAATGGATGGAGACTTCTCCGCTCTAACAGGAGAACGACGTGGAGACTTCCGTCCTTCCTGATGAGCCTTTTCCACTGGACGTTGATGACCAGAGGAAGAGTCCTGGCTACTTGAGGACGAAATAATCACCTCTGGAGAACCAGACCTGGCGATGGAATGGTGGGAGCCTGCTCTCAACGTCGATGAAGGAGACGGAGAGAAACTTACAGGGACTGACACCGACGGAGACCTCTGCCTCAACGTCGTCCGCGACGGAGATTTCTGTCTCGACGTCGATCTTCTTTGCTTCGACAGAGTATGCTGCTTCGACGCCGAGCGCCTCGCCGACGGAGACCTGCGTCTCGACGTCGATCTTCTTCGCTTCGACGGAGGGCTGTGCCTCGACGCCGAGCGCCGCCTCGACGAAGAGTCGTGCCTCGACGTCGATAGTCCTCGCTTCAACGGAGGATCCATCCTCGACATCGAGCGCCTTTCCTTCGACGGAGGACTGTGTCTCGACGTCGGCTGTGAACCCGACGGAGACTGCTGTCTCGACGTCGAGTGTGTTGCTGATGTCGACGGAGGCCTCGGCCTCGACGTCGACGATTGCACATCCGACGACCTCTGCTTCGACGTTGATCTGCGCTGAGACGGCAACGGAGACATCGGCCTCAACGTCGAAGATGATGACTTACGTTTCGGCGTCGATGATCTGTGTCTTGACTTCGATCGTCGAGTCGACGGCGGAGGATCTTGTCTCGACGCCGGACGCTGTTGCAACGCCAAAGGAGACTTAGCTTTTGAAGTTGAAGAATGGCGCTCTTGCGCCAAAGCCCTCGACGACGACTCCGCCGCCGGTACCTTCGACGTCGAGCCCGACGCCGAAGGGGAACATATCGGGACCTTGCTCCTCGACGTCGAACGCGCCCTCTTCTTTGTTCTTACAGGAGACCTACCGCTTTCTGAGAGGCCATAAAGACGGATTCTCTCTCTGTCCTTGATGGTTCTATTGGATAGCTTCCTGCAGTGTTGACAGGAGGCTGGAGAGTGAGACTCCGGTAGTCAGAGGATGCACACATCATGTGTGTCTGACTTGGCCTTCTTTTTGCCACAGGCAGGGCAAGGATCGAACAAAGAAGGCATTTTTGACAGAAAAAATCACTTTCTGCCACAAAAAAATGGTTTAATCCTCACTCTATTATCAAAAGACGTCGAGTGAAGTAGAAAAAACCACAAAAAACTAGGTATTTTTGATAGAAAAGTCAAAAAAGGAGAGAGCTGAGATTCCAGGGTCCTGACAGAAGGAGCCGGAAAGAACAACTGACCTAACTGTCACCCCTGAGTTATGAAGGGAAGCTAGGGGTCATGGCTGCCTTAAAGGCACGGTGCCAGTTTTTATGAAAGATTGCTTTCATTTTCTATGTTGGTTTAGAATGCAGCCTGTAGGCTAACAATGCCTGCTTTTCTTTTGCAGTTTACTCATGAGATTTACTCATTAAAATCAGAGTTCAAGTGCTTCTTGCCCTCATGTGTTTTTATACATGTATTATGTATATTTGCAAAAGCAGTTTATGTGTTTTATTACATTGTTTAGCCTCCTATATGAGAGCTGCATTGATACTAGAAAAAATGATATATGTTTTGATATATATAGAGCTGTATATATATATATATGTTTTTCATATATAATTTTTATTATTTCCGGGGTCCCCGCACATGGGCGGGAATATTCAGTGCTTATGACTATTGATGAGGATCCCCTGGAAGAGAACACATGGTTATAAAAGGGGAGGTCTTACCACACCAATCGCCTAGAGCCAAAAACAGTCCATCTCGCTCTCAAGTCTTTTCTTCTATATATGAAGAATTATCTTTTGATTCAGACAGACAACACAATGACAATGCTTTATCTGAACTAACACGGAGAAACTTGATCCAGGATTCCATGTCTTGAAGGTCAGACTATCTGGAAATGGCTGATCACAAAGGGCATAGACATCATGGCAGTCCTTCGCCTAGAAGTTCAAAAATGTTATGCAGACCTCTTCAGTATGGTTTTGCAAGAAAGTCAATAGTGGGTAATAAATGATTATGTGCTGCATGGTGCTTGCTGCAAATGTCAAGATAGATCTGTTCACAGTAGCTTAAATCCAAAAACCGATAAAACAATGCCTCCAGATAGGGAATATCCTTTTGATAAGCTGGTCAAAAAAGTTTGCACATTTCCTCAACAGGTCTTTTTACAACCATTCTTGTCTTCACTGAAGCCTTCGGTGTGTGGAGTGCCGCAGGGCTCAGCTTTGAGCCCGCTGCTTTTCAATCTCTACCTAGCCACCATTATCTTATCTTGGGGCGTGAAGGTAGTCTCTTATGCAGACGACACGCAGTTGGTTTTTTCCTTTAAAGAGCACTCCCCAGCGACATTCAATAAATTCAAAGAATGTCTGAAGCAGATCTCTACGTGGATGTATGGTCATTGTTTGAAACTGAATGCGGATAAGACTGAGGTTTTGTTCTTTAATCAGGGCTCACCACCGCCATCTAATCTTTGGTGGCCTGCGGAATTGAACCCTCCTCCAACGCCGGCCGAGTCTGCGAGGAATTTGGGTATCAGGTTTGATACCGATTTTACGGCACACATCCAACAGATTTCCGCCTCATGTTTCTAGAAGCTACTATTGTTGAGGAAATTCTTACGATTTCTGCCAGAAGAGAGCCGTAAGATCATTGTACACACCTTGGTAACCTCCCAGTTGGATTATGCTGACAACCTTTATATTGGGCTCCCAACATATCTGGTTCACAGGCTACAGATTGTTCAGAATGCGGCAGCGAGGCTTAGCTGCCTGGTGCCCTTTCGACATCACGTTTCCCCTCATTTGAGAAGGTTACACTGGCTCCCGGTGGTCAAGAGGATTGAGTTCAAGGCTCTGACTGTGGCCTTTAGAGCCACAAGAGGCCCTGTTATCTCAAGCAGAGGCTCAGTATTTATCATCAGGATCGCTTTCTGAGATCTAAGCACTCATGTCTGCTTCGTGTTCCACGATACGTCAAAGATCGTCAAGGGGGAAGGTCTTTTTCGGTAAGGACAGCTAAACTCTAGAACGCCCTGCCTCTCCATCTGCGCCTGGTCAAGTCAGAACAAGAGTTTAGGAAGGCCTTAAAGACTTTGCTCTTTTCTCAGATGTAGTATCCTTACGCTGATTTTTGCTGTCAGTCCGCATTAGTGCCGGGACACCTCTGCTGAGGTAGCTGTGCGCTCTACAAATGCACATTGATTGATTGATTGATTTTCACCGTTACCTCGGATTCCAAATATCATCAAATTGATGAAAGGCAAGACTCAGATGATTCCAATAGCACTGGGTCAGTCGCATCAATGGTGGTTTCCCGGAGCAGTGCCACTTTTCCAGCCCTACTAGGCTGTAGCCTTCTAGGCTACATTCTCCTTTTCTCACATCTCTCCTTAAAAGGGGTTGCTAATAGTTTTTCTTGTCAATTGTATTTAAATAGTAACTTTCTCTTTTAAATTGGCTTCTCTTTTAAAGAAAATTTATGAAAATTGGCTAACATCACCTATAATAGACTGTCAAAAGGTTTGCTTCTTCTATTCTAAAATATGGGCTTTTCTAAAATAAAAAGTGTCAAGCTTGTATAAAAAAAGTGCTTTAGGATCCCACATGTGCGAGGGACAATTCCGTGCTTAGGACTATAATAAAGGTTCCACGGAAGGAGAACGAGGATTACAGGTAAAGTGAGCATCACGCACCAGACATTGAGAGTGTTGATCTAAACAAGACTAAAGACTTTAGGAAACAAAGCTTCATTTTGTCAATAATAGGCTTGTTAGGACCCGAACAGCCACAATAAAGCAATCTATCTCAGGAACTTCTATTTGGTTTGGTTTGTTTTTGTATTGGATGAAGCTCTTGCTTTGCCAGAATCAGGTGGTAAATATCCCTTACAACGCAGCTGTAATCACGCAGCGCCTTTAACACACAGCCTTTACAATGCAAATCTTTACCACACATATGTCTTTACCACGCATGGTAAGTATAGTTAAGGCAAGCATATGTGTGTGTGTGCATATATATATATATATATATATATATATATATATATATATATATATATATACACACACGTTTAGGAGTGGGTTTAGGGTGGTAAGGATATTTTTACAGTTTAGGGGTGGGTAAGGGTATTGAGTTGTAAGAGCGTTTTAGGGTTAAGGGGTATGTTGGGGTATAGAATATGTCACTTTACTCCGCACGCATTTACAACGCATGCCATTTCCCCGCATTTTTTACTCCGCAAAATCTTTTACATCGCAGGGCTTTACAACGCATTCCATTACAACGCATTGTCCATTACAACGCATTTTACTATTCTAACCCCACCGGGGCGTTGTAATGGGGAATGTGTTGTAATGGTTTGCGGTGTAAAGCCCTGCGTTGTAAAAGTTTTTGAGGAGTAAAAAATGCAGGGTAATGGACTGCGTTGTAACGCAGTCGTTGTAAAGGATGTTTATCAGGAGTATAGGGTGGAAATGGTATTTTAGAGTTTAGGGGTAGGTTAGGGCATAGGGTAATAAGGGTTACTTTAGGGTTTAGAGGTGGGTATGGGTATAGGGTGGTAAGGGTATTTTTAGGGTTTAGGGATGGGTAGGAGCATTGGGTGGTAAGGATATTTTCAGGATTTAGGGGTGGGTAAGGGTATTAGGCGATAAGGGTATTTTTAGGGTTTAAGGGTGGGTAGGGGCTGAGGGTGCTAAAAGTATTTTTTTCGGATTTAGGGATGGGTAGGGGCATAGGGTGATAAGGGTAATTAAAGGGAGATTTGGGGGGCTCTCCCCAATCAAAATACAAATTAAATTCATTCATAAAAAAGTGGGGGGTTTGGGAAGACTTCCCTCCCCCAAAAAGTACATATATATATATATACATATACACATACATATACATTTATATACACATACACATATATATACACACATATATATCCCATAGCAAGCCTCAATATTATATATATATATAAGGATCCCTGCAGTCCTGGCAGGAAAAAGCGAGCCACTCCGGTTTTGAGGTGAAAATATTTGCGGGTTTATTTGGCAAACAAAAGGACGCATTTCGACCTCAGGCGAGGTCTTGGTCACATGACCTTATGCCAGTTCCTCATACATTTAAAGACACAGTGAATCGCACGACGCAGCGTGCAGTGATTGACATAAACAAAATACTTCGGTGAGTTCAAAAGAAAATAAAGTTCTGCAGTTAATGTCACAGTGATTTGGAAATAGCATATTTCAATCAATAAAGTTGTATACTCAAACAGTATTTGATTATAAGTTCGATGTCTGTCTCCATAATGTGGTACATTAAGCCGAGCCTACTAAGTCATGGGTATAGTACCCCCTTTATTTTTCCTCCCTTTTTCTTCCCCGGTGAATGAAGCGTCGGTTACCCTGTGTGTAGTACCCTAAAACTCTTAAAGTGTTCACAACAGTGATCTGCAAGTTTTCTCTGGCAAGTAGCTTGTTGGACACGTGGTTAGATGGTATAAAAGAGAAGGAGGGTATGTGTGTTGGGGCTGGTAATAGTGGGAGCTGTCCTGGTTGGTGATGACTCCCATGGAACATGCACACAGTGCTTTATCTGAATCCCTATCTATACTAAGTGTTAATTCTCATGTCCTATCTGTATGCAAAAATCATGTGGAGGTGTGCTCTAATCGATGTGAGGTGCTGTGTACGGCTACCTATAACGTGACCCAATTTATGGAGAGATGACAGTTCCAAGGAACATACTTCAATCTCCTGTGCTCTTAGCAATATCTTGGTGGCTATCCTCCTTCAGCAATGTTTGCACAATCTGTTAAAAGACATGAGAGATAGAAACTGTTAGTATCATTATTCCAAATAACACATTAAATCATCATAATGTAGTATTTAACAATTCATTTAGTACCATAACCACAAGACTTGCAATTTACGGTGACAGTGTTACAACACACAAAACATTACTTTGTTCCTTACAGGAGACAGCGGTTTGCTCAGGACAGACATCAGAAAAATCATGAACTCAATAGTACTTGTAAAATCTCAGGCGATATTAAAAAGGAGATTACACGGTCTCACTAAGAAGGAACTGAGTGGGTTGGGTGGCGGGAAGCTTCGGTAAAAATTTACAGGTGTATGTATAATTCCTCATCGTTATTCATCCCGTTGGGGAACATGCTGCCTGACAATAGGATTAATCTCGACTCAAGTCTGCGCAATGCCAGTACTCGATTCCCTCCTCTTGGGTGCTTAGGGATCGTGGCAAGCCCAAAGTACTTGCCTTTCGTCCAATCGCCCTCATGTGCCTCGTTGAAGTGTCTGGATGTACTGTAACTGAAGTCACGGTTCGTTACCGCTCTCCAATGCTCCAAGATTCTTTTCTTGACTGGGAATGTTGTCGATCCGACATACCATTTCCCACATGGACATGTGATGGCATAGACCACAAATTCTGTCCCACAGGTGATGGGCCTAGTTATTTTCCATTTCCTCTTTGATCTCTGCAGGGATACTTCCCTCACATTGTCACTGTGGCTGCAGGCTTTGCATTTGTTGCATTTATGAAAGCCTCCCCTTTGTTCAAGCCAAGTCTTTTTCTTGCTCTGTAGGTGGCTATTGACTAGGATGTCCATATATATATATATATATATATATATATATATATATATATATATATATATATATATATGTATATATATATATATATATATATATATATATACTGCAACAATCTCTCCACATCAGTGAAAGAAACGGCACTCCGGGTCAGGGAAGATTAACGTCTATTTATTTCATCAGGCTACACCAGACAGGACGCGTTTCGGCTGCGCAGCAGCCTTGATCACCTGAAGAGCACCATTTTGTGAATTGTATATATGCACTCACAAGTGTAGACATAGAAAAAATACTGCAACAACACAATATTCTAAAAATAATGCCAAATAAAATAAAATACATGAAATGCTCGGGATAACTGAATAGTGTCTGCAAAATTATCATGTTTCAACTGGTGTTAAAAAATCTGTTGCCTTTCTGAGGTAAATACATCGGGTATTACATGCAGCTAGACATCATTCGATAAGATAATTTCTTGATTAAAACGCCTTATTAGTACATCAAATTCAATACTTGGACTGAAATCACATTTATAAACAAAATAAGCAAGCAACATGCATTTTATACACGTCATTGCAGTGTAAACCCGAGTAACCGTACCAGTGCCTTTATAATTCAATGCACCCAGTTGAAACATGATACATTTGCAGACACTATTCAATTATCCTGAGCATGTAATGTATTTTATTTGACATTATTTTTAGAATATTGTGTTGTTGCAGTATTTTTTCTATGTCTACACTTAGACGTTAATCTTCCCTGACCCAGAGTGCCGTTTCTTTCACTCACCTGGAGAGATTGTTGCAGCATTTTTACAAGCGCCAGCGGTAACGTTTTCACGGGCACCACCAGCGTTTTGGAAGCACGCCACTATTAACCGATATATATATATATATATATATATATATCATCAACTCCGTTGATTCTTGGTAATTACTCCACAAACGGATACAGACCACAATTTAGTGCTTCACGAGTTCTTTATTGCTCCGTCGCCATTACGCGTTTCAGCTCTGCCGAGCCTTGATCACATGACATGGTAACAAAGTAGCTTTCATTTTTAAAGTGACGAGTGCTATTGTGGAATACCACGTGTGCAAATCGGCTAATAGACATAGAAGACATGACTTAAAAACATTTGATGACAATTTTCCGGTTTTCACATATAATTATATGTTATTCATGGAGTACCTTTACAATTTTGGTTACCTCTGCGGCTTTTAGCTTTGACACTTATATGTTGATTCATATCACTTTTTATCCACATTACAACTGTGCATTGAACAATGTTAAAATAAAATCATATATGTGATCAATTGTATCGCAGTTCTATGACATGTTTTTAAGCCCACATCAATAGTCAAACAATTTCAGTAAAATACTTGCATTGATAGGTTGACATCTGACTCCGTTTCATAGACTAAGTGCCTCTAATGTGCAAAAAATAGTGCTAAAGTGAATAAGTGCTCAGTGCAATTTTACATCCATTCATAAAATAATTTCTTTGTCAGTTCGGTATTCCAAAGTTACGTGGGTCTCATTAAAGCCATATTTTCTAATTTTTTATACTGGCATATTGACAGAAGACCTTGTTTCTGTTATGGGCGCGATCAATGTTTCCAGCAGAGAGTGTAGATAGTGCAAAATTATTGCAAATGTATTGCAAAACTGTGCAATGATGTGCAAATTATGCGAGATAACCAAAGCATACACAAAATGCAAAGTACCGTATGTAAAATACAATATAATGTAATCTGTGCAAACTACGCAAGATGTGCAAACATTGCAGATTGTCCCATTTGCGCACAGTGTGCAGACCTCAGGTGGGTCTATAAAGTATTCACCACAGGCGGTTTTTAGAATGATAGTCTCCAATAAATATATAAACAATTAAATGCATATATAAATAAATAAGAAATCATGCACATCCATACACAGTAAAACAATGTATAAATATGCATATCTCCTAATATTAAATATCAAATAATAAATATTAAATATTGGATAAAATCATTAATAACCCCTTAAAAAATATAATAAAATCATAAATTTGATGTTTACAGGCATGTGTATAAATCTTCAGACATATTAAGGCCCTTTGGCTGCTTTGAGTCTAATTCAATGATGTAACGGGTTTCCAATTTCCTCAAAGTACTCTCCCTGTTACCACCCCTCCTACTTGGAGGGACAGCGTCTATCACAAAATAGCAAAGACCTGTACTATTGGACTCGTGATGTTCTTTAAAGTGTCTAGCCACCGGGTACGTGTTGTCCTGATTCACTATGGCCCTTATATGTTGCAGCACTCGCTTGTGTACCTGCAGCTTAGTACTGCCAATGTACTGTAAGCCACAAGGGCAGTAAAGTACATAAACTGCATGGTCTGTTTTGCAGGTCAAAAGTTTGGTTATATTGTGGTCTTTGGAACTGAAGGGAGTTCTATATGTACTCTTGTTAACTCCATGCTGGCATGCTTTACACGTTTTACACTTGTAAAAACCCTTATGTGTCTGTAGCCAGCCTTTTCCTTCAATGGTTTCAGGACTTGTTTTCACCAAGCAGTCTCGCATTGATGGTCCTCTGCTGTATGTGATAGGTACTCTGTGGTAACAGCGGTCCTATAGTTGGATCATTAAGTATCAGAGGCCAATTGCGCTTTATTATTGACTGCAATTTCCTGTGTTGATTTCTAAATTGCATGATTATCCTGAAATCACTAGTTTCACTATTAGTGTCAGTCCCAGACTCTACTATTTCTGTACTTATGGCTGCTTTCTTGTCTTTGAGTGTTGCCTCTCTCTCAAGGGTCATAGATTTTATGATTGCACCCTCAATGATCTTGTGTGAATAGCCCCTCGCCCGAAATCTCACTGCTTTCTGCCTGTGCCGCTTTGAGATCTTCATGATTACTATGTATACGTCTCAATCGCAACATCTCACCATAAGATATGCTATTCACTAGGTGTCTAGGATGGGAGCTGCTGGCATGCAGGGTAGAGTTTCCAGCTGTATGTTTCCTAAACAACCTTGTCTCTATTTTATCATCTTTAATGTGGACCTGTGTATCCAAAAAGTTCACTGTAATATTACTGATTGTTGCCGTAAAGTGCAAATTGCATTCATTGATATTAATGTCTTTGACAAATTCATTGGCTGATTCCTCAGTTCCTTCCCAAATTACAAATAAGTCATCTATAAATCGTAGCCATATTTTTATGTTACTGCTTACATAGTGCGAGTGTTTGACCCCAAGGACCAGCTCCTCCCACCACCCCATGTGTAAACAGGCGTAGCTGGGGGAGAAGCTGGCCCCCATTGCCACGCCCCTCGTATAAAAAACACAAGAGTTCACTGTTGCCGCTCCTCCTTCCCCGGGTGCAATCTCCTGCGGTGGTGAGCCGCTATGAAGAACTCCACTCGCGCCAACCCATTCCGGTCGACATACAAAAAAGGAGAGCATTCGTGGGATATTGATCAAAGTGCTGTTTTAATGTGCTGGAACCCCCCGCACTTTAAAACAGCACTTTGATCAATATCCCGCGAGTGCTCTCCTTTTTTGTATGCCGACCGGAATGGGTTGGCGCGAGTGGAGTTTATATATATATATATATATTCCTTCCTGAAACCACCACTCCCGGATGATTCAGCTGCACTTACCCCGCAATTACAACTCCAACAGAGGTGCCACTCGAAATTCAGGTGCTCATTCAATATTTATTTCGTAATTTTCATTTAGCAGCAACACCAACGCGTTTCGGTTTATGCCTCCAACCGGGCAACCCCCATTACCCACAACCATTGTGTTTAAAAAGGAAAAGAGGGGGCCCGTGGCCAGCCAAGATGGCCGTGTGGACGTGATCCACGACGGTTCCGCTGCCAAATAGTTATTAATTGCAGACACCACCGCGCTCAAGACACCAAAAGTAGGGAAATGCACCTGGAATATCGCAGAGACAACTCCGGTGTCTTTTGAAACGCCTGGACTCGTGCGTGGATCGACGAATGGCGAGTGGTTGAGGGCAGAGTGGGAGACAGCCGCTCCGGCCGGAGTTATACTTGTGGTTGACTGCCGAGAAGCGCAAGAGGTGGAGAGCGGGTCTATTGGGGCCAGCTGCGACAGCGTTCAATCTGGAGCGTCCCGCTCTGGCAGGATCGGGAAATCAGCGGCCCGGTGAGTGAACGCAGCGCGAGGCAGGAGACGCGACGGCCGCCATTTCCCTGCAGCACAGAGCGGAATGGAGAGACGAGCAGTTTGTGCAGAGGAGACCTGAGGCGATTGTTGAGCGGAGACCGCAATAGCTGCTGCGAGTGCGGACAACTGGTGAGGGTTTTCTCCTCTTTTGGGCAGAAATTCGTCATTATCTCCTGAGGCGAAATGGGAATCGGAGATGCCTGACCCAAAATGGCGCCCGCGGCGGACGACATGCCTCATGATGCTTCTGGGACCTCTCACCAGGCAGCTCTTCCACGCTAGCAGCGGGGCGCATTTTACCACCCTCAGTGGGCAATCAATGGGAGCACTCCGTAGTCCGCAGCCCTAGCAAATACAAGGCAATCAAGGCAACAATCCCCGTAACTGACCACATCAGCACCATGCGGGTGTGCATGCGTGAGAGGGGTGGAGGCCCTCGCATGTCAGAGAGACCGTAGGTGCAGAGGGGCGGTGTACGACGAGATCCACATTGAGGATAGAGCAGGAGGCGCTCTCGAGCCCACATACGGATGAGCACTGAGAACAGGCACCATCCTGGAACTTGCGGTACCCCTATACTCTGACCAACTGCAGAGGGAAATAGTGCTGGTGAGGGGGCCAAGGACATTCTAGGCTCCGAGATTCAGGAGATCCGGGCTCAAGACATCTCCCACAGATAATACCGACTACAGCTCTATGCCGCCCAAAAAACAGCCTCAGAGCAACAGGGTATCTACCTACTTCACACCTACCTCCAATACGGAACCACAACCGGGCACTCGCGAAGAGACCGGAATGGCGCTCTCTAAGGAGGACCTACTCACCTCTTTGAGAGCATTCAAACAGGAACTGAGGGACGAACTAAAGGCGGACTGAACCCAATCCCTAGACACACTGAAGGCGGACCTCAGCGGTAGACTCACCTCCTTGCAGCAAGACATCGATTCGGTGGGCACGAGAGTGCTGGACATGGAGACTAAAAACACCGAACTTGAACAGAGATCGGAACAAATGTCAGCCATGGCGAGGGAACTCCAGACAAAGCTCACAGCAACGCAATTAAAACAAGAGGATCTGGAAAAACGCTCTCGGCGGGATAATATACGAATCCGCAACCTGGAAGAAGGGGCGGAAGGCCCGGACCTCGAGGCCTTCTTAACGGGACTGTTTTCTGAAATACTGGGAGCGGCGATGGTCAAGGTGAAAATTGAGCGAGTCCACAGAGTAGGACGACTGCTACAAGGTGAGAAACGGCGGCCAAGGGATATCTTTGCCAAACTGCACTCCTTCAAAACCAAAGAAGCTATAAAACAGGTGGCCAGGAAATGGGATGTGGTGAAATTTCAGGGGTATCCATGCGAGCTGTTCCAAGACATCGCCCCGGCGACCCTGGCAGGACGTCAGCAATTTAGGCTCGTCACAGACAAACTACGGCAGGACAGTATCCGATATCGATGGACCTACCCTTTCGGTCTCTGCTTTGAATACAAAAACAGGACACGCCATGTTACTGAGGTCCCGGAGGCGTGCAGGGTCCTGGGAATTCCAATGCCAGACAACGATTCTGGGGAGAATACCCCTGCTCTTCAAGGCAACGACATGCCTGGTGGGGGTGAGACGAGCTCGTGGCGCACCCGCCGACTTCCCAGATCGAAGAAGACTCAAGAGGCTCCTGAACCAAACTGAGAGACTTCACAGAGTGCTCCAAACACGAGGAGCAATTGACCGGACTGCTAGCGCTGAACTAATATGGCTTGGGAGGGCGGAGGCTCAGCCACATTAGGAAGCGGACAGTGACGACCGAGCCCCACTCTCTCTTCAGTATTTGGATCATTGGGAACTAGACATTTGCGACATCAACGCTATTTACCCCCTTCCTCCGAACGAGCTCTGAGGACAAGAGCGCTCTACTCTAGTCACAGAGGGATGGTGGGTGTCTTTACAATGAGCTGCATCGTAGAACTTTTGGCAGCAGACTTTGGTCCTAATCGCCTCACAGTGTCGGACGGACACCATGGAGGTTCGCTGGACTGGGGACGTATAGTCCCAGAGTTGACACTGTTCAAGTTTGCTTGCTTTTCTTTCTTGTTTGTTTGTTTCTTTTTGACCCTGGGTGATGGGGACGACACAGAGGGCTCCGAGGGGAGGGAGGGGGGTAGGAGAACCAAGACGCAGCGACCCGAAAGGACAAGAGGAGGGAAGAGACAAAGGGAGGGGGAGTGTGAGAAGGGATACGGACTAAGGCATGATCGTGAGAGGCTAGCCCACACACCACCATGAATATGGTGATCACCACATTGTCTTGGAACATACGAGGTATGAATGCCCCCTTTAAGCGTCAAAAGGTATGGAAATACCTCACAGATCAACACTATATCTGATAGAGACTACTAGCCGCAGATTCCTTAACGTAGAATTATCCCCAGGCGCGAGACTGGACCCGGAAAACCTTCTTTGCCCCAGCATCTCTGCGCGCCGGGGGGCGGCACCACGCGCAGGGGCGTCCAGAGTCCAAATGGAGGCCTATGCTGCGGCCCTGCAGGCCTCCTTGGCTCCTCCTCCTCTTCCTGGGACGTCCGCTGATCCCCTGCCATGTGCAGGGCTTTCTGCGGAGTCGCCGGCGGCTCCGGCGCCGACAGGTTCGGCTTCAGGTCTTGTAGGTGTGGCGTCGTCGGGGTGCGGCCCTATGGGGTTCCCTCCTTCGGCCCACGGCGCCTCTGCCTCGCCGCAAACCCCGTGGGGGTCCCTGTGGTGTCGCGGGAGGTTGCCGGGTCTCGTGGCTTGTCCCTGAGTCCTACTCGGTCCCCTGGGCAGGCGGCAGCCTTGTCCGAGGCCGAGCTGACACCGCTCAGGCGCCGGCGGCTGTCGGCCCTAGCGGCGCCACAGGGGCTGGCTAAGGGCCGGGGCGTGTCCCCGGGCCCTCCTCGTCTCTCCACGCAGGTGGCTGCCTCGTCGGAGGTCGAGTCGGCGCCTTTTCGGTGCCGTTCTTTGGCCGCCCCGGCTCCGTCCCCGCCCCGTTCTCCCGCGGCGCGGATGGGGGTGGAGGTCGTTGCCGCGTCCCCCTCGGCGCCGGTAGACGCCGCGCCAGTGGCGGACTCCACGGCGCCGTGCCGGCGTCGGGTCGTCGACTCCTCTTCGGAGGCCCCCTCTTCTCCAGAGGTCAGGCAACTGTTTGTCTCTTCTTCCCCGGAGACGAGACGCCGCGTCGTGGCTTTCTCCCCGGCGTCTTCCAAGGAGGGCTCTTCGCCTTCCCCGCGCCCACAGTCTTCCCCTGAGGCGCCTCAGGTTCCCCACTCCTCTGTCACCCCTCCGCCTTTCCGGGCTTGGCCGTTTCTTCCTCCGCTTGGGCTGGGGGCCGGCCGGCTTAGTGTGCAGCCATCACCCACGGAGGACTTGCTCTCCCCACCGCGTTGCCCTACGGAGGCGAGTGCTGCTTTCACACGGGCTGTTTCCACGGCCGCTGGGATTTTGCGCATGGGCGACACGGCTGCACGTTTCCCCGCGGACCACTTGCTTGAGGTTCTCCACCAGGGCTCTGGTGGACGGGAGCTGCTTCTTCCCTTCGAAGCTTCGCTCCACAATTCTCTCTTGGGGGCCTGAGGGCGTCCTGCCACGGGGGACCCGGTGCCCCAGTCACTCCTGCACCGCCACCGTCCTGCTCCGCAGGATCCTGTCTGTCTTTCCTTCCATCCTTCTACTCGGGGCCCTCTTCTGCAGACGGCCTTTTCTTCCTTGCCTTCCATTTTGTCCCCTCCCTCACGGGAGGCCCGGTGGTTAGATTCCTGGGGGCGTAACATCTTCGCTTCCTCAGTGCTGCCTTACGGGGGCTCAACACGCTTTGTGTGTTAGCCAGAGCCACTTCCAGTTTGTGGGATTCCGCGGAGTCCCTTCTGTCTTGTGCCTCTCAGGAGGGTGCCTGTGTTGATCTGCGGCATCATGTGTTGGATGGCCGGGAGCTGGCCGCGTTTATTCTTCGCTCAGCTCTTGATGTCTCCAAGGGTCTTGGTCGCACTATGGCTAGTTCGGTGGCCCTCCGTCGCCATGCATGGTTGAGGGATAGTGTTTTCCCTGAGAATGTTAGGGAGCGTCTGGTTGACCTCCCTTTTGATGGCACTCTTTTGTTTCACGCCCCTGCAGATTCTGCCATTCAGCGGTTCCTTGCGGGGCTTCGTCCTCCTCCTCCCCCTCAGTGAACCTGGATGTCGGTCCTCTGGGGTGTTCTGGGAGGTGTTCTCCCGTTGTTTTTTCTGGAGCTTCGTGCTCGGTAGCCCGGTTGTGTGTTCTGTATGGTTGGTGCCCCTTCAGGGTCCTTCCCTTGGCCCTTCGGTGCTGTTGGCTGCTGGTCCGGCCTTCTGTTTTGACTTGTGCTTTTGGCTGTTGGTAAAGCCGTGTTGGTCCTGAGATTGGGCCTTCTGTGTCTTCTTTGTTGGCTGATTGGTGAGCCGTCTGCGGTTTTATCCGCAGGTCTTTCTGTTTTGCCCTCTGCTGCGGAACTTTTTCCTAAGAGGTGTTCCCATGTCTTTTTGGGACGTAACATACCCTATGTGGGGTACTTGTAGCTATTGTATAGCTCTGTCATGGGCTGGGACGGTGCGGTTTCGGGTTCCGTGCCCTCCACGGCGTCACGGTATGCCGCAGGTGCGGTCTCTTTCCCTCTTCTCTTGGCGCAGTTTGCGCAGCGCCCTGCTTGCCCTTCTCCGGGTTCGCTTCGTCGCTAGACCTGCCTGGCATGCTGTCTTCGCCGTTGTGTTGTGGCGCTTCCGCCTTTCCGTCCGGCGTTTTCGGCCTGGTCCTCTGTCTGGTGTTCCAGGGGGGACTAGCTTTTCTCCGGTTGCCGGCTTGGACTGTCCTCCGGGTCTCTCTCTCTCTCTCTTTCTCTTCTACCTCGTCCCACTTCTTCGTGGGTCGGTGTGTGTCTCTGGGCCGGCTCCTGGCCTTCTCTGGCCTCTGCCTTCGGCTTGCGCCTGGCTTGTTCTGGGTGCACGGCTCCTTGGTGCGGTCCCCGGCTGGCTGTGCATGCCTGCTTGCTCTGGTCCGCCCATGTGGCCCTTGGTGTGTTTCCTTGTGCCCATGTCTCTTGTTGTGCTGGGGCTTTGCGCACCTGTGCCTTTCTCCTTAAGCCTGCGGTTCTTGGCTGTGGAGCCGTTTCTGTCTTCTCCGCTGCCTTGAGGCTGATGGCTGTCCAGCTGTCCCCCGTCGCTGGGTGTGTGTGTTTTCCTCCGGCGGGCTCTGCCTCCGGTTCTTTTCATCCTGGGTGCTCCTCTGCGGCTATCCATCCCTCGGAGGTTTTCTGGCAGTTGTTCCTTGGATGGGCTTGGGGTCTCCTCGTCTTCCCTTCGCCTTGTCCTTGCTTACTTCTGCTTGGTGGGGGCTGGGCCGCCCTTCTTGTCCCCGTGACACATCCCCTGCTGGGGCCCTGTGTTTCTTTCTACTGGGGAAGTTCTCTCGCAGGCCCTCCTCTCCTCTGGGTATGGCTAGGGTATCTATTCTACGTTAAGGAATCTGCGGCTAGTAGTCTCTATCAGATGTACAAGTTACTTACCTTCGGTAACGATGTATCTGGTAGAGACGATTCTAGCCGCAGATTCCTTCACGACCCACCCGTCCTCCCTGATCTGCGAGGACCTTCAGCTTGGTTTTCTGCACTCGCCTCCCTCCGGGTGGCTTGTTTTCTGTGGGTGGCCTCTTCGCTTCCTCCCGGACAGGATGCCTCGTTTTGCTTGATTATTCCCCCCCTTTCTTTCTCATACAGGGTCGGTTGGTTTCTGTGTGCTTTTGCATCCCTCCGACTGGTTTCTCTCCAGCGTAGGGGCCTACTTTTGCTCTCCCCCTTTACTTGCGGGGGTTTCTGATCCCTTCGTTGGGGGTTCTTTTGCCTGTCCCTCGGCCTTTCGCTCCTTTCAGGGGATACGGGCCTCCTTGATGGTGTAGTCTGGGGGTGGATTGCTGTTACTCCTCTGTTCCGGGCTTGTTGCCCTTCTCTGTTATGGATTGTGATTGCAGACTCTCTCTTCTGTTATGGCGCTGTGCACATGCTTTCTGCCTCCAGGGTGTATGTGGCCTTGGCTTGCAAGGTTGTTCCTCAGCGCGGTGTTCTGCTCTTTCCCTGCTATGGCTTCACTGCTATGGTTTCTTGGTACCTTAGTGCTTGGCACTTTTCCAACTGGTGCTGTTCCTCACCTTTGGTTTCTCTCTTCTGTTTTTCCTGATTTTTTCGCACACTGTTCCCATACACTCTACAGTTTTGTTTGTGATGGCTCCGCGTTGTGGCGCGGAAAAGTTCTCAGAAGAAAACTGATGTCAGCGCGCCGGGGTGGGGCTTATGTGACCTCGCTGACGTCACGCCCGCGGAGGATGTCGGGGCGGAGTCGCGTGGTGCCGCCCCCCGGCGCGCAGAGATGCTGGGGCAAAGAAAGTTTTCCGGGTCCAGTCTCGCGCCTGGGGATAATTCTACGTTAAGGAATCTGCGGCTAGAATCGTCTCTACCAGATACATCGTTACTGAAGGTAAGTAACTTGTACGACGTGGTGGCTCTTCAGGAGACCCACCTCAAAAGGTCAGAAGATCATAGATTGACACACAAGTCCTATCCACTGATCTACAAATCCTCCTCCACCACAAAACATAATGGGGTGGCTCTACTCTTTCACTCGTCACTCAAATTCCAACCCAAGGACTATAAAACGGTCAAGGAGGAAAGGGTACTAATGGTGAAGGGGCGCCTTCGGGGTAGACAGTGCACCTTAGCATCTATATACACACCCAATACTAATCAGGCGACATTCCTTCACTCCACGCTGGCTTTGTTGGGGGGCTTTGCGACAGGCGACATAATACTCATGGGGGACTTTAATCTCACCTGGCATTCGGGGGCAGACAGCTCAAACCCTCACAAAGCGCACACGGGAAGTTTTCCAAAAGCTCTGAAACAAGCGGTACAGGAGAGGGGCTTAAAGGACGCGTGGAGGGAAGCGCACCCAGATGACACAGACTATACGTTCTTTTCTCATGTCCACCGCAGCTATTCAAGATTCGATTACACGTTTCTCAGTCAAAACCTCAATAGTCAAGTCCGAGAGGCCACCATACACCCTATCATTATTTCTGATCATGCCCCAATGGCAGTTTCTTGGGAGTGGCCGGGCACCGTATCAAAATACAAGAGATGGTACTTTCCCAATGCTTTAATCCGAGATAAAACGCTGCGTGACTCATTACGGGCTTCTATTAGGGAATTCTTCCGAATAAACAACTCCCAAGACACGTCCACGGCAAACAACTGAGACACGTTCAAGGCTTTCATTCGGGGCCAATGTCTGTCCCTCATGTCTGCCCTTAATAAAGAAAGGGCGACAGAGGTTACTTTTAGAGGGGGAGTTAAAGACTGCAGAACGCGAGCACAAGGTCAACCCCACTCTCACACTCCAGAGAAAAGTGACAGCCCTGAAAGGAAAACTGCAAGCGATTTATTCGAACAGAGCGGAATTGACTCTGCTTCGCCTTCAACAGACATCTTATGCTCAGGGTAATAAAATAGGGGCGCATTTGGCGCGACAACTGGGAGTAAAAAGGGAAAGAGAGTATATTGCAAGCATAAAAGACCCCACGGGCGCCCAGATTAGGGAGGAACCCGTGAAGGCGCATATGTTTAAGGATTTTTATGAAACACTTTATACACCCGACCAACCCAATCCACACGCACAAGCAAATTACCTTAACTCAGTGACGCTGCCTCAGGTTACTCCGTCCCAAAATGAACAACTTGGGGAGCCCATATCGGAGGAGGAGGTTCAAACGGCCCTCAAGACCCTTAAATTGCACAAGGCCCCGGGACCGGACGGCCTGACCGCACACTTCTATAAAACCTTCAGTGCGGAACTCATTCCCCAATTAACTCTCCTTTTTAATCACATTGCGTCCTCTACCCAAGTGACTCGCACCATGAGCGAAGCATTAATCACTGTGATCCCTAAGGCGGGGAAAGACCCTCATCTCTGTGGTTCTTACCGCCCCATAGCGCTCCTTAATCTAAATGCCAAATTGTATTCCAAAGTACTGGCCTCTCGGTTAGACAACTTGATGCCAGACCTTATACACCCGGACCAATCCGGTTTTATTAGGGGCAGACAAACGCATGATAATGTACGCAGGGTGATCCACTTAATAGAGAAAACCCACAAGAAGCAGATTCCTGCAGTACTCCTAGGTTTGGATGTTTGGAGGCGTTTGACCAGGTGGACTGGTCCTTCCTCTTCCAGGTCCTCCATGGGTTCGGATTCTGCGACACCTTCATCAACATGATACGGGCTAATTTCGCAGCCCCGAGTGCCAGAATCTTGGTTAACGGGGTAGCCTCGGATCCTTTCTTGTTGTGGAGGGGAACGAGACAGGGTTGCCCCTTGTCCCCGCTCCTTTTTGTGCTCAGCATTGAACCCTTAGCGACATCTATTAGGGAGTCACCGGAGATTAGAGGGGTGCCCTTCGGTCCCGACGAACATAAGATATCGCTGTTCGCCGATGATGTCTTGTTGACATTGTCAGACCCCCTGCGCTCTCTGACTTCAGTACAAGAGGAGTTGACTTGTTTCGAGTAAGTAGCAGGCCTCAAGATTAACCTTCCTAAATCATTCATTCTAAATCTCACGATGCCCGATGCCGAAATGAGAAATCTGGGGGCAACTACACCATTCCAACGGGCCAAGAAGGATATGTCCTATCTAGGGATTAAATTATCCCCCAAAATAGCAGACTTGTTTGCTGCTAATTATCCTCCGCTTCTCACCCAACTACAAGCCGACCTCAAGCGCTGGTCGCCTCTTTATCTGTCCTGGATCGACAGACTCCACGCTATTAAGATGGTGGTACTGCCGAAATTTCTGCACTTATTTCAGAGCCTTCCCATCAGTTTAGAGAATCATTTCTTGCACAGTGCACATGTACTGCTTAAAAAATTTGTGTGGCAAAATAAGAGACCGATGCTACCATTTCATCTCCTAAGAAAACCCACAGATGAAGGAGGCCTAGCGATGCCTGACCTGACACTCTATTATAAAGCAGCACAACTCCGGGTCATAGTTGAATGGTCCCACCGAGAGTCGGACAAACACTGGCTACATATGGACCGGGCGGTAGCGGGTCGGGTGATCTGGGACCTCCTTTGGAAGCCAGAAAAAGATTGACCAGCAAATGCATACATTAGCACTCCTACCAAAACGACTCTCCACATATGGGACGACGTGTTGAGACAGACTGATTGGACGACGTTTCCATCCCCATTCACTCCCATACACTACAAGCCAGCATTTCCCCCCGCACTAGAGCCGGGCCCTTTCAACGCATGGAGGGAGGGGGGATTGCTCACTCTTGCACATCTATTCCACAATTGGGATATCCTCACATTTGCAAACTGTCAGCGAGATTTCAATCTGCCCAAGTCAAAATACTTTCACTATCTCCAATTACGCCACTGGGCCCTGCATCCCGAGGTCAGAGAGGGAGCGACGAGGGAACTCACATCACTAGAGCGCTATCTAAAGGGAGCGGGTACAATGAAAGGGGCTATCTCCTTCCTCTACGCACTATTATTACACACCTTACCATCCCCTCGTCCCCGTTACCTTGACTTTTGGGAAAGAACACTCGGTCAAGACATCACGGACGTTCAATGGAAAGCCTTATGGAGGGACATTCGGCGTCACAATCACTCACTGACACAACGAGAGGCCCATTATAAGGTACTTTGACTGGTACCTATACCCCACCAAACTCAAGAAGATTTTCCCCAACACAACAGACTTATGCTGGAGGGGTTGCGGCCTTCTCGGCGATTTTTGTCACATATGGTGGGACTGCACGGTCATTCGCCCTTTTTGGGATGAAATTCTCGCCCATATCAAATACATATTAGGGTACCCCATACCGGTCTCTCCTGAATTTGCGCTCCTGGGGCTTAGGGACCCGGGTTTGAAATATCAAACTACAGCGGATCAAGATATCATGTGGCTTTGTCTAGGTGCAGCCAAAACGGCTTTGGCCGCAGCCTGGAAGAGGAAGGAGGCCCCGGCCATGACGCAATGGCAGGCACGCCTCTGGAGAGCACTAACCATGGAACGCATGAGTGACATTTACAGGGATGCTTTTAAAAACTTCGAATTCGCTTGGGGTCCCTTGGTTAATTACTTGTCCACTGGCCTTCCGATGACTACATGCTCCCCGAAGGTTAGAGCACTACACCTGTTCCAATTCTAAACAGAGTATCGTCACATACCAGAGCGTATCACAGACTTCGTTCCGCACTATCTAATCACCCAGGGTCACACTTCAACTGGGTTACACAAGCCCAGCAGATTGTCTTTTTAATTTCTTTTCTTTTTCCTTTTGTGTTTTGTTCTTACACAGTTGGGGGTTCTTTCTCAGGCTCCCCTATCCGCTCCCCGTAAGCGGTAGTAGTAATGACTCTTTGGCAAAGGGGCTGGGTTTTGGGGAGGGGGAGGGTTAGGGGTACACGGGAGGGATTAGTTTAAGATGAATCTGTTGTCCGTAATGTACTGGTAATCCGTATACGACTCCCTGAGAAAACTATGACCCGTAACAACCGCAATACTCTGTACACGGAAATAGCTTTATGATAGCTGTATACGGGAGGAACGACTATATGTATTGCCATATGTTATGATACTTCTTGTGTAAAACTCAATAAAAACAAGTTTGAGAAAAAAAAAGGAAAAGAGGACTATCACATCCTCCTTACTCATTTCCTGTACACAGCATCTAGACCATCTCTCTTAACAAAAGGTCTCACATGAGCAGCCACATTGGGAGTATTGTTTGTTGCATGCAGTGGCAAGATCCCCATAGTCACATCCTTTTATCAACTATGGTATGATCAACCATTTCAAATGTAAAAAAAACTATTATTTGGAAACGAGTTTAAATTAAAATTTTACATCTGCATATTCATTATGTTAGACAAATGCACATCCCCCGTGGGCACCAACTTTGTTAATCGAACATATCATTATTCCTGCAGGGTTTGTACACACTTATTTGATTGCACATACCAATATAACCATATCACAATTATTGTTTCTCAATCTCAATATTGAGGGTATAAGATATGCGAGTCCTCAACACAGGCATTAAAAGGCTCTGGTGCAGCCAATTACTCGCATCTCAGTGTGTTAACCAGCTACTCTCATAATTATATCACAGTATTATTGCACAGAACCGTATAAAGTGCAAATGTTTATGTAAGAATAATGTCCCACATTATCTCTTAGTCCTACGCATAAAGTGCTAATGCTGGTCCGAGACTGTTCTTATATTCACATTCCCACAATCCAAAGTGCAAATGCATAATCTAAAGCTTATATAAAGTGCAGTCACATGTGTAAAAATAAAGTGCAAATGCATCAACCTTGCTTGCCATGATAATTATATACAGGTCAAATGGTGCTCATACATGACTCTACTGAGCCACAGTTATTATAAAGTGCAAATGCAATTTGTAAACACAATACTATATCATTTCTGTTCAGTTGTTACTAAAGTGCAAATACGTTTCTCTTAATTCATAACCATCAATATTGCATAAACAAGTAGATGTAAACTTCTCACTCTCATACATATAAAATGAAAATGCAAAAAACCACTGTACCCTTTTATAATCATAATAAGATTTAGATGTTATTAAAGTGCAAGTGCAAATGTTTTGAGGTATGTTACTCTCAATTATATATATATACATATTTCAATTACCTTATTTATACTTACATGCATGGTAAAGGCAATTGGTAAGGTAATGCATTGCAAAAATATGTGTGGTAAATCAATCAATCAGGGAAGTTTTAAGCGCGCAATTCACCCGTGAGTGTCTCAAGGCGCTGGTGGGGGGAGCAGCTCCGGTCAGTCGAAGAGCCAGGTCTTGAGGGTCTTCCTAAAGATGTGCAGGGTGGGGGCGTGTCTGATGTTGATCGGCAGCTCGTTCCAGGACTGGGCCGCGATGTAGGAGAAGGTTCTTCCACCCGTTCTTGCTCTGTGGATGCATGGGGGTTCGGCGAGGGCGAGGTCCGCGGATCGGAGGTTCCTCTTGGGTACATGGAAGGAGATTCTGTCATTGAGGTATTGGGGTCCGGTGTTGTGGAGGCATTTGTAGGCGTGGGTGAGTATCTTGAACGTTACTATTTTCTCGAGGGGGAGCCAGTGGAGGTTACGCAGGTGCTGGGTGATATGTTCGTGTCGAGGGATGCCGAAGATGAGTCTGGCTGCGGTGTTCTGTATGGTCTGGAGTTTTCGGACCAGAGACTTGTTGATCCCTGTGTAGAGGGCGTTTCAGTAGTCCAGTCGGCTGGTTATGAGTGCGTGGGTGACGGTCTTCTTTGATTCGGGAGGGATCCATTTGAAGGTCTTTCGGAGGATGCGGAGGGTGTTGAAGCAGGTGGAGGCGACGGCGTTGACCTGTCGGGCCATGGAGAGGGAGGAGTCGAGTACGATGCTGAGGTTTCGGGCGTGGTCCGTGGGGGTGGGGGGGGGGCTACCGAGGGCAGTGGGCCACTGTAAGAAAGTGGCTCTGTATATACTGGACCAAAGTAAGGTACAGTGTGCACAGAGTCCACAGTCCCCAGAGGTTTGGCAGAGGCTAAAGTTAGATATAACCTTACTCTCTAAAGTGGTAGCTTGGTCGAGCAGTAAGGCAGTATCAGAGGACAGTGTAAAGCATTTGTTGTACACACTCAGTCAGCAAATGAAGCCACACACTCAAGAACTGAACTCTAGGCCAATGGGTTGTATATAAAAATATTGGCTTGTTTTATTTTAGAACCAACAATAGGAATCAAAATATACTTTCTCAGAATGAAATGCTTTGTTTAAACACTTTTCAAATAGGCAATAGTCTTTTTGATGACAGCAGTCACAGTTGTTGCAAGAGGCAACACAATTTCAAACACAATGCAACATTGAGCTCAATGGAAAGTTTTGGTTAAATGCAATTAATTACTTTGTGGATTACTTTTCTAACCACAGGACTGGATCTTGGATTAAGTCCCGGGACATCTCCTGTAAACAGTTAAGTAAAAGCGTTTTGGTTATAGTAGTGATTTTTGAGGAATATTATGGTATTTCAAAAGTTGACACTTAGAAACTTTTCTGGGTAAAATTACCAATGTTATCCTATGGAAGGAAACACAGTTTGCAAGCAAAGTATGTTTACGTTACTTTTGTAATCCAGTGCTGGAGTCTCAGGTTCAGCACTGGGATATCTATCTAAAACAGGTAAGTAATTACGTTTGTATCGTTGGCACGATTTTTAAAGAATATTTGTAAGATTCAGAAATCGACACTTAGAAACTTTTTCAACAAAAAGCAGGCAATGATATCCTATGGAAGGAATTTCAAAGTACGGGTAAGTACGGTTAAAATTACTTTTCAGGGTCAGTACTGGTCTGAAAGATGCAGTGCTGAGGTCTCTCCTGATAGCAGGTGAGTAAATCGGAATTCGTTACTGTTGTGATTTTTAAGCAATATTTTGGTATTTCAAAAGTGGACACAGAAGAAATTTCACAGAAAACCAGTCAATGGATCCCTATGGAAGAAAATTGAGTTAGCGGTAAGTAACGTTGTGATTACTTTTCAGGGTCAGTGCTGGGCACCAAGACCCAGCACTGGGATCTCTCCTAATAGCAGGTGAGTATTTCTGTTTTCGTTACTCGGTTGATTTTAGGTGAATATTTTAAAGTTGGGAAACTCCACACTTAGAAGAATTTCCGAGTGAAACCAGTCAATGTTACCCTATGGAAGAAAAGTGGGTTATCGGCTTTTGGGTAAGTACTCGACTGGCAGAGTTAAGGTTCTGGGCATAGACTCAGGGGTCCCCCAGGGTCAGGTAAGTACAGTTGTTACACCCTCAGCGGCACAGGGGCGGCCGGGTGCAGAGTGAGTAGGCCCAATGTTATCCTATGGACGGCAGGGGGCTTTGGTTGGTGGCTGCTGGCTAGCAGGCCACTCGGCTGTGGGAGCAGAGCTCCTGGTCACTTGCTCAGGGCAAGTGGGGAAGTCGAACAGGGTAGTTGGTGCACCCTCAGCGGCACTGGGGCGGCCGGGTGCAGTGGGCTTTTGGGCCGTCGGGCGCCCAATGGTTTTCAATGGTAAAGCTGCGTGACGAACAAAGACTGCAAACTCAAGGACGGTGATTCTTCAGGTGCGACCACAACTTTGAGAGGTAAGTTGGGAAGCTGTGGGAAGGGTAGGCACCCCGGAGTTGGGCACAGGAGGCCATGGGGCGTCGGGTGCAAGGGTGTCTTTAGGCGTCGGAAATCTTACCCTCGGCTGGTCGCGGTTGGAGGGGTCCCTGGTTCTGAGGCTGCAGGCGTCGTCAGGAGCGTCGAGGAGGGCCCTTGGGTGCTGGATTCTGGGTCACAGTCGCTGGGGGACGTCCTCTTGGTATTTGCCCACTCAGGCACAGGCCGGGCTCGGCGGGTGCAGAGGGTGCAGGATTCGCGGTTCCCGGTTGGCACCAGGGGTTGGTTGCTTGCTTTGAGCAGTACCACTGCTCTTGGGAGTCCCAGGGGTTGGAGTCACTAGGCAGTCAGGTCCCCCGGGGTTTGTGAGGGTGCTAACCACTGGAGACGCCGGGGTTTAGCAGGAGCCGGTTCGAGGGTCGACAGGCCGGTAGGGCTGGGGCCAAATCAGTTGGTGTCTTCCTCTTGTGAGCAGCTGCACGCAGGTCTTCTTGTTTCTTGTTCTTCTTTCTTGTTTTTGGAATCTGGAACTGAGGAAGGAGGGTTCAGGGAGCCCCTAAATACTGAATTTAGGGGTGGTTACAGGTAGGTAAGGGCAGGGACCAATGGGTCCCGTCCCTGGGGTGGGTACACCCCCTATTCTGCCACTCTCCAGTGGGAGGGGGGCAGGAGTCTGTCCCTGGTTGGCTGGGTCCCCCCATCCTCAAGATGGCGGGGACTCGAGTTTGTGCTTCACCTCGCTTCCCCCACCTTAGGGGTGGAGTTGGCAGAGGTGGGCACAACCCATTTCCTGCCTCTGGTTTTCCCGCTGGTTCTCCCGCCAGAAGTGGGGGTAGAACCAGTGGGGACCAGTTTGCTGGGAGCAGCAAATGGTCTGGGGAAGCTCAAAGGCGGCAGGCCTTTGAAGCTTCCCCTGCCCATCCTGGGGAGGAGGCTTTGGCACCTCGCCCCAGGTTGCGCATTGTTTCAGGCCCCTGAGAGCAGAGGCTCTCGACCCAGGGGTCCAGAAACATGTCTGGTGGTGGCAGCCTGGGCAGCCACTCAGTCCGGACACTGGAGGTCGGGTTGGTTTCAGGGGGCATCTCTAAGATGCCCTCTGGAGTGTGTTTACATTAAATCCCACACTGGCATCAGTGTGGGTTTAATGTGCTGAGAAGTTTGATACCAAACTTCTTAGTTTTCAGTGGGGCCATTATGCTGCTGTGGAGTTCGTAATGACAGACTCCCAGCACCATATACTCTTAATGGCAGCACTGCACTTACAATGCCCAAGAATGGACTTGGGCACTGTAGGGGCACAGGGCTCATGCCTCTGTGCCCTCACCACTGGCATAGTGCACCCAGCTAGAGGGGTGGCTGACCTAGGCCAGGGCAGTGGCTTGTAGGCATGGCACACAGGGATGTGTGCCATGTTGACTCTTCACTTTTGTTCTGCACTAAGACACGCAGCCTGCAAAGGCAGTGTGTGTGTGTAAAGGTACAGGGTCCCTAAGGGTGGCACAACAAGTGCTGCAGCCCTTAGGGGCCTTCCCTGGTCACAGTGCCCTGGGTACCCATGGTACCATTTACCAGGAGCTGACCTGTGGCCAGGGATGCCAATTGGGTGTAGGCATCAATGCAGTTTTAGGGAAGGAACACAGGCCCTGAGTACCTGGTTGGCAGGAGCCCAGGGCACACTCAGTCAAAGCACATCAGCAATTCAGCAGAAAGTGGGGGCATACCATGCAAGAAAGATGGCACTTTCTCACAGCCACCAGGTGATGTCCCAGGCAGAGGGGGTGGGTCCGAGCACGAGGACCTCTCTCTTCTCCGAGTTGAGCTTCAGGCAGCTGCTGCTCATCCAGGATGCAACGTCCTTCATTCCTTCCTGGAAGTTGAATCTAGTGGTGATGGGGTCCTTGGTAAGGGAGAGGATGAGCTGGGTGTCGTCAGCGTAGGATACTATACTGAGTCCTTGCTGTCTGACGATGGCGGCGAGGGGGGCCATGTAGATGTTGATGAAGTACTCCGCAGTTGATTTCCATGGATTCGGAGAGGAAGGGAGGGAGTCTGATTCTTTGGGTTCTGCCGGTGAGGAAGGAGCGGAGCCAGTCGAGGGCAGTTCCCTGTATGCCGGCTTCGTGGAGTCTGGCAGTGAGTGTGCGGTGGGAGACGGTGTCGAAGGCTGCAGAGAGGTTGAGTAGGATCAGGGCCGCTGTGTGTCCTTGGTCGAGGAGGGTGCTGATGTCGTCTGTGGCGGCGAGTTGAGCGGTCTCAGCGCTGTGGTTGCTGCGGAATCCGGATTGGGAGGGGTCGAGGATGGAGTTTTCTTCAATGAATTTCGTCATTGGATGTTGACAGTCTTCTCAGTGACTTTTGCCGTGAAGGGGAGGAGAGAGATGGGTCGGTAGTTCTTGAGGTCCGTGGGGTCTGCTGAGGGCTTCTTGAGTAAGGGTCTGACTTCTGCGCGTTTCCAGTCGTCGGGAAAGATGCTGGTTTTGAAGGTGGAGTTGATGGTATGTCGTAGTTTCGGAGCGATGGCGTCGGCGGCTCTGTGAAAAATGTGCGGGGGGCAGGGGTCCGTGGGGGCTCCCGAGTGGATGCCTTTCATGGTAGATGTGGTGTCTTCTGTGGTGACTGGGGTCCAGGAGGAGATGATGGGCTGGCTGGCGTTGCAGGAGGAGGGTGTGGTTTCGGAGTCAGCTGTCTGGTCGTTGAAGTTGTTGTAGAGGCCCTTGATTTTCAGATGGAAGTTGGAGCCAAGCTTGTTGCAGAGGTCCTGGGAGGGGGTGATGTCCGTGGTTTGGTGGGGGGTTTGGTGAATTCCTTGATGATGCTGAGAGTTCCTTGCAGTTGCTGGAGTTGGCGAGGATCTTGTTCTGGATGAAGGTCTTTTTGGTGGATCTGATGCGTTGGTGGTATTCTGTCAGGGCGTTCTTGTAGGTGGTGCGGTCTTCCAAGGATTTGCTGTTCCTCCAGTTCTTTTCGAGACTTCTGCAGGTGCGTCTGGATTCTTGGAGGTCGGCGGTGAACCAAGTGGCCTTCCTGGGGTGCTGTCTGTCAGGGTTACGTAGGGGTGCGAGCTCATCTGCGCAGCTGGAGATCCATCTGTGGAGTTCTTTGGCTGCGAGGTTGGCGTCGGTCGAGGTGGCGGGGGCATCGCAGTTGAGGGTGATTGAGGGTAGAGAGAGTATGCGTTGTAATGCCGTACAACCAATTAGGTGACATTCAACAAGAGTATCTAGGAGTGCAAATTCACAGCATTCAAGAGCAAGGCTATCAGCTTCAATGATATAGGATAAGAATGGATAATATGGCCTTTGCATATGGATAACAAATGCTAGATGTTTCCCAAGAGGAACGTGAGGAGGCCTCCAACAGGTGTAACAGGGCCATGAACCCGTGTTCCTTCGGACACACCTGAGCTACCAGGATGAAGAGGCCTGGTTCCAGTTTGATTTTGCTGATCCTTCCCCTGATGAGGTGAAACAGGGGAATGTGCAAGCAAATGTCCTCCACCAAGTAATCAAAAAAGGTAAACTTCCCCGATGTTTCTTTGCCAAGGCCTATGATTCCAATTCTTGATGGCTCAGAGCTTCAAGGTGTTGCTGTGCCCCCTTTGAGATACACCTGCATCTCGTCATCATGATGAAAAGTGCATCCAGAATGTAGAACTAAGTCCTGGTGAGATGTTGTGCCTCTGGTGCCATCACAAGCGCTGTCTACATTCGAGACGTTATTTGAATTTGTCTTGTCCAGTTCCTCCTGCAGCTGTTGCATGTGGAGACTGGAGCAGAGATTGAGAAGATGCAGGAGGACATCATCCCTGTGAGCTACTTGTAAAATATAGCTGTACTAGATAATAACTAGAAGCCCAATGGTATTTAGGATGGCGCTTCCACCACTGATTTGTATATCCCGCCAAAGCATGTCTGCTGAAGAAGAAAAAGGCAGATATGTGCCCGGTGCTCAAGGAGAAAACTGTATTTGGGTTTGGGATATTTCTGTTGTTATTTCACAAAAACAACTCCCCCTTTTTGGGTGTTTGTTACTTTGAAATGAAAAGAATGCAGAATGGGCCACAACACCTTGCCCCGCTTAGCATTTAGTTTTGCCCAAAGTGCATAAGCCGAACTGACAGATGTGCTTTCTGCAAAATAATCGCCACCCACAGGGCAGGAATGTCAGCCCTCTGCTGTACGGGTGCAAGGGTGCCTGCATTGCGGGGATGATTATTTATGTGCAGGAAGGGACACCTTCCTTCACAAAAACAATCACAAGAGGCTTTTTCCTCTTGCTATGTGTGATGCAGAATACAGCACACATAGAAAGAGGAAAAACAAGGAGAAATAAAGATATTTCTCCTTGTTGTGCATCCCTTACGCTTCCCCTGGGGAGGCGCAAGTTTTTAGCGCTGCTTCAGACTTACGATTTCTCGTAAGTCTGGGGCAGTGTCAAAAAGCCATGGATGTTGCTGGGAACATCCCCAGCAACCCCCATGGAACACCTCTTTCACACAGTTTTCCGCGTGAAAGGGGCACATATTTATAAGGCCATGAAAAGCCACGTAATGTTCGTTTACGTGGCCTTATAAATATGCCAGTGGCACATTGTGCCACCGGAAAGTCAAAAAAGTGACGTTCCGGCGGCGCAATAGTGCCCCTAGTCATCCATGAAGAGGGATGTCAAGATAAATAGTTCACCCTGAATGTTGTATTGCAAAATGGACACAGACATGATCTCAGCATGGACTGAGCCAGAACCACACTCAGACTACACTTATGGCAAACACATTCATGCTGAAAACCTTTGTCCCTGGAACGTATTTTTAGCAATGGCCAAAGTACGGAGCACTACTTTTCTTATAATTAAGCAACACACCTTGTCATGGAGGAGTGTTATCCCAGAAGAAAATCTGAGGTGCGCTCACAACTGAAAGCAGTTGTCTTATGATTTTAAAGGGGTGTGCACTGGACATTGTATCATGCATGTCTGCAGTAAGCATATCCTTGCTGGTTTCCTTTCTAGGTTAACGGCCTTTGTGTTGAAGTCCTTCGCACAGTCGCGAGGATTCGTCTTTATTGATCCCAAGGAGCTGTTGGCAGCGAAGGCCTGGATCATCCAGCACCAGAAAGGAGACGGTTCCTTTCCAGCCATGGGCAGGATACTGAACAAGGACATTCAGGTAGGCAACCTGGGGTTGGGGATATAGCATATGAGGTTATCAAGCCAGACTCGGTCTCGTGATAGGATAACTGGTATGTGCATGGACTATGGGAATGGCCTTATCCAACCCGTTGAATGAGTATGCCTAAGCCTGTTTCACTTTCAAAATGTGTAGAATGTGTATATTCTGCTTTTACGATATTGATAAGTAAAAGGACATGCATGTCAAATGCACAATGCAAAGAGGCAGCTCTCCTCTTTGGTACACAGGAACTGATGCCAGGGGCTATGTCTGGCATCTTTGTTTTGCAACAAAACACATTTAGGGTGTGCTTTCAAATTGTATCTTGTCAATTGTTAGTGAGCCCACACCATTTAGCTCAAACCGCTTCACACTGCACTACTTGCAGGCCTGCACAGTTCATTGGAAAAGTTAAAGTACAAGCACCTGAATGAGAAGTAGTATCAGGTAAAAGGCTAAGACTGGATGTAAACATCTCACACCTCACACCGGACGTGACAAGATCTCAGCGTCAACACTTCATTTTATTGCTCTATGTTTTGAGCAGTTACTACAGAAACACCTCTCACTGACAGTTTGTTTAGAGGCTTTTAGCAGAACTGTTTACTAGAGGTTCTCAATGCTTCTAGACAGGCGGCCACGAAAAGAAAAGAAATGGACAAATAGCTCAGCAATTGTACCTTTCCATTGTCTGACTTCCTCCTGATTTTCAACAGCCAGTTTTGGTAGAAAAGGAATGGAGGCACAGGGAGTTTAAGTTATAATAATAATAGAACATAAGACTGATAAGCCCCGAGAAACCTGCTTAGCCGCTAGAGTACATTTTACATCTTTGCATAACCAGCAGTACAATTATTACTTGGTGGCATCTACAACAATATAAATGTATTCAACGGTTGTGGCTGGTTTTCATAATTTCTGAATGAAGCTCAGTTTACTTCATCCATCCTTGATGCTCCTCGTCGACAGAACCACGTCAACAATGGACCTCATATAAGTGTGTCATATTTTATTTAGGAGATTAAAGCTTTTTCTGAATGCTATTAAAGCATTCAGGCTTAACATGAATGCTACTAAAATATTCAGGATAAACAAAATCATGAAATCTGTATTGTAGTGAAGGCTGGGTATGATAGTTTTGGCTAAGAAAAGTTCTTTCATTTTTGGGCAGAACAGCATTTCTTGAATTGCGTCTCACCTGGGTTGTTGCATGCTGTATGTAATTAGCTGTGTGGACTTCACAAGGGTATGTAATATGACTCTTCCCAAGATCAGTGAATGCATAACCTAAGCTCACCTACATACCCAGATCAATTAAAACAGTGGGGGGCAAAGCAGAAGTTTGAACCCAGTTTTACATAACGGTCAAACGTTTGATGAGCTGTTTTGTTTCCATTCAGGGTGGTATCCATGGCAAAATTGCTCTGACAGCATATGTGGTGGCAGCCCTTCTGGAGACAGGCGTCACTTCTGAGGTAAGATCCAAGGAGCACTATCCAGTGCTGAGGACCATTAATATGACTAGTTGGGATATTATCTGCGGGCCCTGACTCCATATATATGATGGTCTCACGAGATTTGAACTCTAAGGTAAGCTTGGTGGGCTGTACTTGATGCCTGCGCCTGGAAGCAGGACATCTTAAACACAAGATGAATTTGGCAACATGACTCTAAGAGATTCAGATATCAGTAACTAATAGTTCCACATTGGCATTGTGTGTTTTTGTGCACTTTGAGACCATGTCGTGGTATGTAGTGCAGTGTAAGAACAAAAGTAAAGAAAACTAAACAAACAGACTGATGGCCTGATTTAGGGTCGGGTGGTAACGCAACATCTGACAAAAGTTCACAGATGTCCTATCTGTCCAACCCTCACTTCTCCCTCCTCATTTAGAGGTTGAGGATCACTGGGTGGGTCACTTCAGCACTTCTACGACTGGACCGCAGAGACTGACCGATCCTTCGCCCAACAGAGGTATTGACCTTTAGAGATTAAAATACTGAGAAGGTCAATGATGTGGTTGAATGTGCTATCACTAGTGCCTGCCTATCGCTGATACCTTTAGGACCGCAAGGACAGGATCAGAACCCTAAACGGGCCATCTGCAACTTCTGGGGACAAACTATTACATTTTTCTTGATGTGTAATCTACTTTAGCCTTGAAAAAGCCCCATGACTGCACGCCATTAAGGGAGCAAAACACGTGTTGGCTTGTCCAAGTCTTTCTATTGCCTTAAAATAAAATAGAGGCTGACCTATTTTTTCAGCTGTTTTAAATGAAAAGGATTTATGAGATGACTACCATGTATCTGTAAAATCTGACCACTGTACCATTCACAATTAACAGACCATGCTTATATTGCATGTCTACTAGCAGGTTTACGAGGACAGATATGTTTCGCAAATTTCAGAGCCGACTTGGAGTCTGTAAAGAAATGTGCTTGACCGTCGTGAGTGATTTTCAATTTGGCAGGGTATAACATTGCATAGGGAACAGAGGCAGACTGTAAAATCCTTTTGACTGGCTGGAACTCTCTGCGTGCGGCCTGCACCGTCGGGGTGTAATCCGGAAAGAAGGACAAGTTGTTGCCTTGATGATTGATGGGGCTTTTGGTCCTCGCCTCTCGGAGAATAGCTTCCCTGTCCGCGTAGTTGAGGAGGCGTGCTATTATCGGGCGTGGTGACGCCCCAGGAGCCGGTCGAGGACCGAGTGAACGGTGCGCCCTCTCTACGATCATGACCGGAGATAGCACCGGACCAAACAGCTCACGTAGAAGGTTGTCAATGAAAGTCTCCATTTTCGAAATGGCTGTCGATTCCGGAAGGCCAATTATTCGAAGGTTATTCCGTCTTGAGCGCGCCTCCAAATCTTCGTTCTTCATCTTTATAACCTCCAGCACCTTCTCCATATTCAGGATCTGTGTCCTCGCCTCAGCAGTGGAGTCGTGTGTGTCCGACAACCTGTTCTCCAGCACATCCAGTCTGGTTTCATGTGCGTCCACCTTTTTCTTGACTGCGTCAAGGCTGGACGTGAGGGCGTCGATTTTACTGTCAATAGTTTTAAGCCCAGTGCGCACCTCCAATAATATAGACCTCATGTCTTCCTCCGGGTCATCCACGTTATCCGGCGGGCCCTGGGCGGCACCCGACTCCATCTGCGTTTCTACAGTGCGTGTGTGGCGCTTGCTTTTGAATGGGATCTTGGGCTGTTTGGGGTCCATTTTGCCCATGGCAGTGAGATAGTGGCGCTGCAGTCGGCCGCACCCTGTGGTATGTATTGTTCCGTTGTATCAGGCTACGCCGTCTATTATAGGCCCAGACTAACCGCAAATTGGCAGGGGGGGGGCTAAGTCAAAAGTACATGCGCCCAAGTTAGAAACGGGTGCCCAGTCTTCTCCGCCACAATCTCAAGCAGCCCAAGCCTGGGGAATCCGGGCCAGCACGCGAGTGAGAGAACTCCAGGGCAAGCAGGAGGGATCGGCGGCAGCACCAAACCAAACCCCAGCAGCAGTCAGCAGTCAGTCCCCCCCGGTAGTAGTCAGATGTATGGCAGCGGTTCAGCCACAGGTTTCCACTCGTAGTCACAGCCAGCGGCCAGATTTGACTGCAGGAGAGGGGGACCCCGACCTTCCCGCAGCGCAAGGGAAAGTCAGACCCGGAGGGCCCGCGTACCGCCAAAACAACCCCCCCGCGTTCGCTGCCAGGGGGGAGTTTGGCGGCGCCCGCAGTCCCCCGACTGTCCTACCCCCCCGCGCCAACGGTACAAGAGGGAGCGCCCTAGGTGGAGAGAGCAGGTTAGGCCCAGAGCCCCCACACAGGCCAAATCGATCGCGGCAACAGTCACAGGCCCCTCGCTGTAATGGTATCAGAGGAGGCCCGGATCGCACAGCGATAGCTAGCCCAGCGCCGGCCAATACAGGCCCCGCCGCTCTTACCTCATATAAGCCGCACTCCGGGGGGGGGGACATTTGCGGCATCGGCGATCACCGTCGTCCTCTCCTCACACGGCAGCCCTCAGCAGCCCGCCACACAGGTCTCCAGCGGCCGGCAGACACCGCTCTCCAGTCGTTCGGTGTATGGGCCGGTAGGTGCACAGACGCCGCTCCACACCGCCGTTCCAGCCTGCGCGTGACGCCGCTCATGCAGCCAGTCGAGCCGCAGCGGCCTCTCGTCTCCTCAATAGGATCCACTCCCTCGGTCGCGTCTCAGATGCCGGCGGCCATTTTCTCGCCGACTCCGCCGCATATCGCCATCGCACAGTTCGGGAGCCTGCCGCGGAGCCCGGGCTTGCAGATCAGAGCCGCGTGGTCAGGGCATGTCCAGCTGACGGTGCAAATGTTTTCATCGACCTGAGGATGGGGATTTAGGATGGTATTAGCCGGATTGTTTAGCCTGGCCTGCGGAGCTCCTTTAGCAGGCAGCCATCTCGCAACGCGCCGTAGCCACGCCCCATATTGCATGTCTACTAGTATTAGAATTTGCTTACTCCACCCAAATATTTTCATATTTGTGGGCATAGATGTATTGCCTTCTTGGCGTAGGCAAAAAAAGTTCAAAATAAGTCACTATCAGTTGGCATAACTCCAGTATTTCTCCCCCTCTGGATATTCCTAGCAACCACTGGGTTTCTGACAGCAAAGCCGCTTTCAAAAACATGCTTTCAGAAACTCCCTCTTTGCCACTGAGTATGGCGTCTGAGAAACTGCCCTATTTAAGGCCCCTTTTCCAATGCCATTCTCCTTCGCTTTTTTTTTCCTCTCCAGGACTGCCACGCCCACATATGTATATCACAGATAGGAAAAAAAAAAAAAATGACATTTGAAGAAAACTCCCAGCATGCAAGGGACATTGTTTTGTTCTTTTTAATTTGCTAAAAACAGCGACACGCTTTGGAGATTTGTCTGTGGAAAAAACACAAAGTGTTGATCACTATTTTACATTTATTTCCACCTCTGCACACTGCGGCAATAGCAGTTTCTGCAAAAAACAAATTAACACTGAGCTTCGGGTAACTTTAAATATGGCTGGCCAGTTAGATTGGGGCCTCTAACCCCCCGCGGTATTGCAGCTGCCACTCCAAATCCTACATTAAGACTCCAAGGCCCAGATTCTCAAATGTTTAGCGTCGGGTTAACATTACTTTTTCAAAGCAAACCCGACAATAAACCTGTTTTGGGATTAACAAACCAACGCAAATTGGAATCTGCGTTGGTTTGTATGGAAAAGTAACGCAAAGCAGCTCGAATAGCTGCTTTGTATTACTTTGCTTCAAGGGGGCGTTACATGGGTGGTAAATGGGCTTTCCCATGCAACCGCCCGTGCTTTTTGACGCTAAACCCTATTCACTAATATTGATAGACAGGGTTTAGCACCAACAATTAACGCCGCTGGAAAGCAGGCATTAAAAGGAGAAATGTTGTAATTTCTCCTTTCTTTTCCTACTTTGCATGTGTGCTGCACTGTGCAGCACACATACAAAGTAGGAAAAGATTATTAACTTGTCTAGCCATAGTATGTTGTACAGAAAGGGTACCATTCCTGTACAAAACCTATTGTATGGCGCTAAGGTGTCTATGAATAAAGTGACATACACCTACCCCCACCCTCATGGCACCTCACTGGCTGGAAAGACAGTAAAGCTTCACAGGATGGCTCTGACAGGCTCCTCTGAAGCTTCTTTATATTCTTTGCATTTCACACGAAGGGAATTGCTGCATGGTGTTCTGCAAGGCTTTAAAATCAGTATGATGTCAGGCTAAAATCCAAGTCGTTAGTGCTGCTGCAAAATGATATCCTACCGCCTACACTGATAGGGTTGAAAAGCATGCTGCTTGATGCTACAAAGTGCTGGTCAATTACACAAGGCAGCCTCCTCCACCTCCCCTCAGACTTCATTTTATATTACTTATAAGTCAGGCTATCTTTATGCCCTCCTTCCCATTCTCCTTTTGCCCACCTTTCTTCTCTTCCCCAGTCCCTACTGTTCTTTTGTAACACCGATTTTCCACTCAGTGCTCCTCTGTCTCTTCAACGCTCTCCTGTAGGCTGGTACTTTATCTCTGCCTTCTCCATCCTTCTCAAATACTCAGGGGCATTGCACCACCAGCACGTCACTTTTACCGACGTTCTGGTGGCGCAATGCCCTGCTCCATATTTACAAAGTGGCATTAAGCCACTTTTTGTGGCTTAATGCCGCTTTGTAAATATGGTACCCTTTCACGCAGGTAACTGCGTGAAAGGGGGGTGTAATGGGTGTTGCTGTGGGCGTTCCACCGCAACACCCATTGCTTTTTGACGCTGCCCCAGATTTAAATGATCTATAAATCTGAGGCAGCGTCAAAAACTAACCTCATGCAAAAGCAGATGTTAGTATGGCGCAACGATGAGAAGGAAAATGTTACTTACCCAGTAAGCATCTGTTCTTAGCATGTAGAGCTGTAGATTCACATGCTTTGCATACTCCTGCCATCTAGTGTTGGGTCCGGATGTTTGCAAGTTGTTTTTCTTCTAAGAAGTCTTTCCAGTCACGATGTAGGTGACTCCTCCTTTTGGTGATAGTGCTCATGGGCATCGACTCCATTGTTAAGATTGTTTTCCCGCAGAGGGTGAGAATGGAGTTAGTAAAGGTAGAATAGAGATGTCCATGCGTATGTAAGTAAGATAAGAAAGAACTGCAACAGGTATAGGTACCCAGGGAGGCGGGTGGAAGCATGTGAATCTACAGCTCTACATGCCAAGAACAGATGTTTACTGGGTAAGTAACATTTTCCATTCGAGGCATGTGAGCTGTAGATCACATGCTTTGCATAGACTATACAGCAGTATTCTCCCAAAGCGGTGGCTAACCTGTAGCTGTTGCTTGAAAAAATGTTTTAAGTACTGCCTGGCCTAAATTAGCTTGTTGCCTCGCTAACACATCTACACAATAGTGTTTGGTGAATGTGTGCGGTGTAGACCATGTTGCTGCCTTACAGATGTCAGCTAAGGGAATATTCCCTAAGAAGGCCATAGTAGCCCCATTTTGGGGGTGGAATGCGCTCTAGGGGGTATTGGCAATGTTATTTTTGCTTTTGTATAACATGTTTGGATACATTTAACAATCCATCTTGCAATACCTGATTTAGAAATGGGATTGCCTTTGTGTGGTGGAGAAAAGGCAACAAAGAGCTGCTTTGTCTTACGAAAATCTTTTGTTCTTTCTACATAATATAGTAGAGCTCTTCTAACATCAAGTGTGTGTAGAGCTCGTTCTGCTACAGAATCAGGTTGAGGAAAGAACACAGGGAACTCAACCGATTGATTGTGAAAAGCAGAAACCACTTTTGGAAGAAATTAGGGATTGGTTCGAAGAACCACCTTGTCTTTGTGAAGTTGAAAGAAAGGCTCTTGTATAGTTAGTGCCTGGAGTTCACAAACTCTGCTTAAGGAAGTGATTGCAATAAGAAAAGCAACCTTCCATGAGAGAAATTGTAGTTGACACTTGTGCATTGGTTCAAAAAGTGGTCCCATTAGCCTTGTAAGGACTATGTTCAAGTTCCATTCTTGTTCAGGTGGAGCTCTTGCTGGTATTATTCTTTTTAGTCCTTCCATAAAGGCTTTAATCACTGGTACTCTGAATAGAGATAAGTGTTGCCTGTTTTGTAAGTATGCAGCTACTGCTGCTAAATGCAATCGAATGGATGTATAAGATAATCCAGATTGCTGTAAGTGTAAGAGATAACAGATGGTCGTTTTGTACTGAAGCATCAAGGGGATTGATATTGTTATAATATATAACAAAACGTTTCCACTTTGCTGCATAACATGCCCTAGTAGTAGGTCTCCTAGCCTCCTTTAGGATATTCATACAGTCTGGTGATAATTGTAAATAACCAAACTCTATGACTTCAGGAGCCAAATCGCCAGGTTGAGTTCCTTGGGATTTGGATGCCTGATTTCTCCATGGTTATGAGTGAGGAGACTGGAGTTGAGATGCAGCCTTCGGTGTGGAATTACTGACAGCTCCAGCAGGGTGGTGAACCAGGGTTGACGTGCCCATGTGGGAGCTATGAGAATCAGTGTGAGGGATGTTTGCCTGAGCTTCCGAACTACCAGCGGAATGACTGGGAGAGGCGGAAAAGCATAGGCAAATATCCCTGACCAGTTCATCTATAGGGCATTGCCTTTGAAGAGCGGGTGAGGGAACCTGGAGGCGAAGCTTGGGCATTTCGCGTTTTGAGCTGTGGCGAACAGGTCTATGCGAGGAAATCCCCATTCCTGAAAGTAGGGAAGAAGAATTTGGTGATGAAGTTCCCACTCGTGGATTTGCTGTCTCTGTCTGCTGAGAAGGTCTGCAATTTGATTGTTTACTCCTGGAAGATGTTCTGCTAGGAGATACATTTTGTGATGTATGGCCCATTTCCAAATGGCTTGTGCTAGGCGTGACAGTTGGAGAGAGTGTGTCCCCTCCTGTTTTTGTATGTAGTACATAGCTGTCATGTTGTCTGTGCGGACTAAGACAGTTTTGCCTATAAGGTGAGTTTGAAAGGCTTTGAGCGCTAGAAACACTGCTAGTAGCGCTAGGTGATTGATACGTAGGCTACTGTACTTTAGAGTCCATAATCCTTGGATTGTATGACTCTGTAGGTGAGCGCCCCAACCAGTGAGCGATGCGTCTGCTATTAGCACTGTCTGTGGAGCAGGGTCGAGAAAGGGCCGCCCTTTGGATACATTTTGTGGGCTCCACCACTGCAAAGAGCGATGGGTGCGGCCATCCACCAACACTAGATCGGTTAAGTGACCCTGCGACTGGTTCCACTGACTTGCTAAGCATTCTTGAAGGGGACGCATGTGAAGTCTTGCGTGGGGAACAATTATAATGCAAGACGCCATCATGCCTAGCAGTTTCATGAAGACTCTTGCTGGCAATGATTGGTTGGGCTGAAATTGAGTGGTAAGGGACTGAATACTGTGAATGCTGGCTGTATTGGGAGAGGCTAGAGCTTTGTGAGCGTCTATCGTGGCTCCCAGATAAGTCTGTGTGTTGGAAGGCTATAGATGAGACTTCAACGCATTCACTGTAAACCCTAGTTGGTGAAGTAAGTGAATAGTGGTTTGAGTGTGTTGGAGACACATTTGGTAAGTACTGGCTTTGATGAGCTAGTCATCCAGGTATGGGAAGACATGTATCTGTTGTCTTCTCAGATGTGCTGCGACTACTGCCAGACATTTGGTAAATACCCTGGGAGCAGTGGTGCCTCCAAACAGTAGTACTTTGAATTGGTAATGATGACCCGCTGTGATGAATCTGAGGTATTTGCGATGAGCAGGATGAATTGGAATGTGGAAATATGCATCTTTTAAGTCTAGAGTAGACATAAAATCGCCCTGCTGTAGAAGCAGGAACACTTGTTGAAGTGTTACCATGTGGAAATGCTCTGACAGTATGTAGAGGTTTAGTTCTCTGAGATCTAGAATAGGTCTCAAGGATCCGTCCTTCATGGGGATGAGAAAGTACAGGGAGTACACGCCTGTCCCCTCATGTTGTAATGGCACAGGTTCTATGGCTCCTTTAGAGAGGAGAGACTGGACTTCTTGCTGAAGTAGATGTAAATGTTCTGGTGACATTTTGTGAGAATGTGGTGGTATGTTTGGAGGATTGTTGGTAAGCTCCAGGCAATAACCATGTTGGATAATTCCTAGCACCCATTTGTCTGTGGTGGTAGATTGCCAAATACGGAGGAATTGTAAAAGACGTCCCCCAACAGGTGTTAAAAGATCGGTGAAGTGTAGGCAAGTCACTGCTTGTTGGGGGAGGGGGAATTACACGGTGCGGAACCCTTGCCTCGACCTTTGTTGTTGTTACCTCTATATCCTCCTCTAAAGAAACCCCTTGTAGAGGAAGATTGACTGTTGACTTTGTAAGAGGTGGCAGTATTGTCTGAGGACATGGTTTTCGACCCTCCACGGTAGAAGGAGCGACGAAAGGAGCCCCGATTAGAGGGAAACTGCAAAGCTCCTATAGATTTGGCTACCTCTGTGTCTTTTTTCATTTTTTCTAATGACTTATCTACTTCGGGCCCAAAAAGATGTTCCTTGTCAAAAGGAGTATTTAAAATAGACTGCTGTACTTCTGGTTTGAAACCAGAAATCCTCAACCATGCATGTCTTCTTAGTAACACACTAGTGTTGATCTCTCTAGCTGCGGTGTCTGCAGCATCTAAAGCACATCTTATTGAGGAATTGGATATGAGCTTCCCTTCCTGGACTAAATCCTGGCCTTTTGCTTTGTGCTCATCTAGGAGGTGTTGTAGCAACTGCTCCATTTCGTCCCAGTGTGCCCTATCATATCTGGCTAGCAGGGCCTGGGTGTTGGCAATGTGCCAATGATTTGCTGCTTGGGCGGCTACTCGTTTACCAGAGGCGTCTAATATTTTTGACTCCTTGTCTGGAGGGGAGCATCCCCTGTAGTCTGTGAATTGGCCCGTTTACGGGCATTAGAGACCACCAAAGAGTCTAGTGCTATCTGTCATTTAATAAAGACTGGATCTGAGGGAGCAGATTTATATTTTTTATCAATCCTGGGGGTGAGAATGCGAGCCCGCACTGGATCTTTAAAAATGTCGTCAGCATGTCTCATCATGCCTTTAAGCATAGTTAGAGTGTGACTAGCCCTTTGTGTGGTACTGAGCGTTTCAAATAGGAAATCTTCCTCTAAGGATTCCTTGTGTAACTGTACCCCATGATATTCTGCAGCTCTAGCAAGTAATTCTAGATATCCTACATTGTCATCAGGAAGGGAAGGCTTTGCAGGGTAAAGATCTGGGTCGTTATCTGTAGGTGAATCTGTGTGATAATCCTTCCAGGGGTCTATTGGTAAAATATTGTCCCCACCATCTCCATCATCATCGTCAGGTGGTGGTGGTGGAGAGTTAGTTGGTGTAATCAGTAAATGACGCAAAGGTGGAGAGGTTGGTGTAGGGGAACGTGGTAAAAGAGGAGGAGGGGAAGGGTTAGTACCCACATTCTTCCTCTTGAAAGGAATAAAGAAAGGTGCTTCCTCTGACTCAGGTTTGCGTTTCTGAGGTGACTTGGTAAGAACACGTCCTGTATCTGGATATATATAAAGTTCCTTTTGTTTTGGGTCCGATTTGGGTGTTGGGGTGTCGAAAATCGTATCCTGCAGCTTCAGAGGAACAGTTTTAGGTTTTGGCGCAGAGGATTTCGGTGCCGGGGTAGAATCACTTTTCGGTGCTGAAGGTTTCGGTGCCGAAGGAGGCTTTGTTTTTAGTGTCAACGATTTCGGCTCCGAAGCGGTTTTCGGCTTCGAGCCTGAAGGTTTCGGCTCGGTTCCAGATGTCGGCCGACTCGATCTCGAGCCGGAAGGCTTAGAGACGTGTTTCGGTGCCGAGCCAGAGGGCGGGGCGTCAGAAACATCTTGTCAGTGCCGACCGTGGCCCGAAGGCGGGGGTGGTACCGAAGCCTTTTGTTTCGGCTGAGTTGGAGTTTGGGTTAAGGGGCGTTCAGTACTCACGGTACGTTGACCTTGTGGCAAGTCTTCTTCCAACTCGGAGTCCGATTCTGGAATAGAGACAAGTTCCTCTTGTTCTTCCTCGGCCCCTTGTGCATCGAATTCAAGCTCAGATCCTTCGCCGAAGATGTCCGGCGTGTATTCGATGTTTTGAATCTGCATCTCGCGACGTCGAGCCCGACAATCATGGAGCGTTTTCTTCGATCGGAACGATCTGCACACTTCGCAGTCCTGTTCGTTGTGCTCCGGAGACAAGCACAAGTTGCACACTTCGTGCGAGTCGGTGCGCGGATACTTGGCCTGGCATGAGGGCAGAATTTGAATAGAGTTTGTTCCATCGACTGCGAAGTGGACCAACACGGTTAGGCCGAACGGCCTTCCCGAAGATCTTCGATCGAAATAGAGGTTTTCCTCAACAGATACGATACGCGGAGAAGTGGGATACGCGTTTGTAGGAAGCTGGGTTTCTGTTGCAGTAACCCCCCCACTTTTTGCCAGACTACTGATGCACTTTGACTTGATGTGCCCTGGGTCCCTGCCAATCAGGTTCCCAGGGCCTGTGTTCTTTCCCCAAAACTGTACCTTTTACCCCCAATTGGCACCTCTCTGGCCACATGTCAGTCCCTTGTAAAAGGTACCATGGGTACCAAGGGCACTGTGGCCAGAGAAGGCCTCTAAGTGCTGCAGCACTTATTGTGCCACCCTTAGAGGCCCTGTACCTTTACACACACACACTGCCATTGCAGGCAGCGTGTTTTGGTGCAGAACAAAGTGAAGAGTCGACATGGCACACATCCCTGTGTGCCATGCCTACAACCCACTACCCTGGCATAGGTCAGCCACCCCTCTAGCTGGGTGCACTATACCAGTGATGGCGCAAGGGTGTCTGTGTTGGCGCTAGGCAGCTATTTTTAACGCCAGACCTAGGGAAAACACAGGGGGGCACCGTATTCTTGTAAATACGGTGTATCCCTGCGTTTTGGAAATGGCGCGGCGCTGCAAAATTTGCCGCCGCGCTGCGCCATTTCCTTGTACATATGCCCCTCTGTCTTCCCTCTGCAAAGGAGGGGAGACCAGGAGATTAAGAGTAAATGAAGTTAAGAGTAAACAAAGAAAGCACCACAGGGAGAAACCTGAATGGAGACAAACTCCATGAAAGGTAAGACAGAGGAGAACATTGTTAACTACGAGTGCAGTCTTATGGGACAAGACTTTAAATTTGATAGAGCAACTCCTCTGATTCATCCTCATTTTAGAGACAAAATTGCCATAACCAGGGCCATAAGGAGGAGAGAATGATGAAGTTTCTACCTGTCCCTATAATCAAAGAAACCACAGGAGATTCTGCCATCGTGATGTGTTTTCTCATAGACCACATCAGGATTTCTATTAGGCACAGGAAATGGTCCATGAGACAAAAGGGCAAGGATGAGCGGGGAAAGAGGTGATGTTAACTGGCTTAAAGTGTGGTCCGAGGTTGAAGGTGTGCCACGTCAGAGAGGAGTATGGCCTGTTAGATAGAGAATTGGCCCGTTATACAAGATGTTGTGTCTGTGAGTAGGATAGGTGGTCTGTGAGGAGAATGGAGGAATGACTACTTCTTCTGGCCAATTAGTGTGTGGAGTTAGAAGAGATGCCAAAGGTAGCCAGAAGTTAACCAGTCAGCCACAGGAGGCACTGTGGTGCCTATGCTCTAGTAGTGTACTAGAGACGAGACAAAGTAAGCGGAAAATGTCATGTTGCTGAAATTACAGTTTTAAGTTCTTGGCTAGTCAGAATTCTCCCTGCTCAAGGGTACATTTCTTAATGAGAAGTGGGATCAGTTAAATTAAGTCACAACCATTTACATGAAATAACAAACAGAAAAAAGGTCAAGAACATTGCATAACATACAATCAGCCCCATAAAATTGTGCAATCCCAGAGCTGTAAATATGATAGAGCTGTATATTGTTTCCTTGCTAAATCATGCAAGTATGTTCTTGTTTTGTATCCGGCAATCAGACAACTGTTTTCAATGATGCTTACCAGTATGTATAATAAAGAAAAGTGAGGTCAAAGGTAAATGCAGCATGGAAATTGAAGCAAACACAATTACATCAAGGACAATTAAACACTTTCAGTGAATACTGGTTGCCAAGTTCCTGGCTCATGAAGTAATCCAGAGGGTTCATTAAAAACAGCACACTGAGACCTGCAGCACTTATCTCTCAAGACTGTTAAACGGTCTGCTTCGTTGGTGCCAAAGAAGACCTACAGTCAGTGCAGGAAATGAGTAGGATTCAGCTACCAGAATACAATGAAGGGGTTTCTTATTTTCACTTAGAACGGGACACAAAACAAAGGCCTGATTTAAACAGCCACCACCTCTCCTTTTGTTTTGAGTATCATCCTGGTGAGAGCTATCTGGAGCCTAACACCAAGATGCCAATGCAATGGAGGGAAACAGGCACACAGCTCATCACTTCACATGTACTTAAGAGAAACTACGATTCAGAGACAGGTTTTGACTTTGTTCATGCTCTGTTAGAATGCTACATGCATCGTCTGTATGAGTAATTATACAAATAACGATATAAAAACCACCTACTAATTTTTCTTTTTAAAATTCTTTTGTAGGCCTACTCATCCCAATGTAAAGTGTTGGGGATAGTCTTACATTACATGTACACATTATACAGAGACACTAAGGACCTGATTACGAGTTCGGCGGGCCATCGGACCGGTGAAACCGTGGTGGAGGTGCGGTTGGGGACAGCCGCACCAGCGGTCCGACCGCCGTATTACGAGTACAGCAGTCGGAGCGTTTTCGGACCGCCGCAACCACCAGGGATCTGGGATCACTGGTGGTGTTGTGGCGGTCTGGGGAAGCAATATGCATGGGGGTGCCACTGCGACACTGCCATGCATATTACGGGTTTCCCCACCGCCAGCCTTTTCATGGAGGTGAGCCCTCTGTTGCCCCTGTGCATGGGGTGCATACAGGGGGGCACATGTTGTGGCCCCCTGTGTGAATGCACCCCTGTTCCTGCACTGTATGGACTTCTTAGTACATGCAGTGCAGAAACATCCATTGGCAGTCCTGCAGCGGTGCAGTTATAAGTCTCACTATGAGCCTTAAAACTGCACCATCTCGGGACCGCCACGTCGTCTGCCTGGCAGACAACAAAATTACTTGTAATCTGGCGGGCGGCGGGCGAGTTTGGCGGTCCTGGAACAGGGTGCTGGCATGGCGGTCCACTCCAGGACCGCCAAACTCGTAATTAGGCCCTGAATCTTACAAGTGAGTAAATCAACGCACAGGGTGTATTACATAGAACAACGAAGGTTACAAAGTGTAGGAGTCACATATCGTCCTGATTGATAGGTATCATAAGTTAGTATCGCATGGCCGGGCGAAACACAAAGTAAGGATTCAAAATGTAACACAGTGGTTAGGGTTGTCTGTACAATAATACTTAATGACTACCCAAAGAAATAATTTTAGCAACTTCAGAATATTGATAGATTTCTGAAAAAAACACAATAGGGTTCTAAACCCATGCCTTGCAGTTTGCATGCAGCTCCTTGATGTCAGTTCATAGCTCACTGCGCTAAATTGGAAGGATTGCAGCTTATGAATTGCAAGTAACAAGATGATCTCTGTGTCAACAGCAGTAACCCCACTTACCCATCTACATACAATACACATCTGTGATCTGCATGCTACACAATGTGTTTTGCAGGAAACACATTAACCCTCAGTGCTGCTCCGAATGGAGTAACCAGGCGCTTTATAAATCATAAATCATTATGAGTCAGAACGGTGACTATATAAAATGCAAATCTCTCCAGCAAGAGCAACGGAGTTATCTTACCATCATTATTATCCCCTGAAATTTGCTGGGTACACAAAGGTCTCTTCAGCAGGTGCCTTAATCACATAAGATATTTTAAAATGCAGCCTCTTAGTGACCAATTGAGAAAGCCAGAACAGGTTTACTGTCACATTTGTCCTTGTTGCCATTTTCTTTATGGAAGAGTTAAAAAAAAATAAACATGTAGATTGACTGTCAGACTCTGCTTTTCATGACTCTGACCCTCGTGACTTCAACCGCTTTCCATTGCCACACTTTGACCCACAATGTATGGGTTTCCAGAGCAGTTTTTTCCCAATTCCAGCACTACCTAAGGCTGAGAGATTCTGTAGCTACATGCCTAATGTTAGGGAACTTTCTGAGAACAATGTTAATACATGTTTAAGCCACTGGTGCCACTTATACACTCATTTAGAGTACATGGCTAAATATGGATGAAATACTGACAAGAGGCAATTACATCAGTGCTGGGGTTACCTCCTAGTATAGAGATCTGCATAATAGCATGTGATTTTTGCCCATTTTTTTATCCCCCGCAATTAAACCAGTATATTGCTGCTGTTAATGCCAAAAGAATTTTGTACACGTGTTTTGCAGCATCACAGATGGAGTAAAATTGCATTGGCCAAAGAGCTCTATCTATAATATTTTGTTACTGTTTTATTCTCTGCCTTATAGGGAAGACTTTGGAAGATCCAGGGAGCCAGTTTACCAGGCCTGTGCTTACCAAGTTTCAAGAGCAAACACCTCGCAATTGTCGTCTCTGCATTTTGAACAGTTCTTAGTAAAGGGTGTTCCACCAGTCAAATAAGCTTAAAACTAGGGCTCGTACTAGCAGTGGTTAATTTGTAAAAAAAAATAAGTGCCGGGGCTCTTGTCGGGAGGCAGCTTGCACCAGCCCATTTCTCCTGTTGGCACAACCTAAAACAGAACTAACTACTAAAAATGAAACCCTACAAGTGGGGAGAGAATTTGGCATAAGGGCCAAAGCTGCTGACTTCGGAGCTGGGGAACCAGGATAGAGTCTCGCCAATGGCTCAACATCCTGTGATTCTGGGCAAATCACTCAATTTCCATGTGCCTGCAAAAAAAAATGAATGTGTCCTTAACTGGTGCTCAGTTTGCGCTATAAGCGCTGGTGTTGATGATTAAGTGCCAGTGCTGAGCACCGGAAACCACTGGCTCAAATTAAGCACTGTGTACTAGATTGATTTTGTGATCTGTTGTGAATGGTAAAGAGTGTTATCCTCAACGAAAGAGAAAATTAATTTTGGATATACGTCGATTTGGGGGAGGGTTTAAATGAGTGTTGAATTCAACAGTACTCTGGCGTTGTGTACTTTAGTCAGTTGTGCCGGTTCTTGCCCTAATGTTGTGTATTGCTTCCTGGCTTAGAATGGTTTAACAGATAAAGGTGAAGATTGGGTAGGATGATTACATATGACGAGAACGTGTATCTGAGCCATGCTAGCCAATGACCATGTGATGCATCTACCCTTAGAATAAAAAAAAGGACTTACGAAGTCTTCAAGGTGGTGTTGGTAAAGTGCCACCCATATCCCTTCTGCGGTGTGAGTTGTACCTGTGTCGTTTGTGTTTATCTGGTTAGTTAGGTTCTAAGCCAATGTGCACATATACATTTTGAAGTGGGGAGGTGGTCGGAGAAACAGTTATACATCATGCAGATGTTAACCTAGGCATGATAAATCAGGCTCTGCTATGCACTAAAGCCATTTTTAGAGCCCTTGTTGAATAGAGAAGGATTTTTCTATTGATGCGAAGAGTCGATGATTGTACAGGTTCTTATATATGCTCGAAAATCTCTGTAATTCTAAGCTCAACAGCAATTTGCAATACATCGGGTAGAGTCACACAATGTGCAGGATATGATTTAACTGTGGATTCTTATTAGAAGCCTTGACACAAAAAAGGTTATGGTGAAATCCAACATGATGCTGTCTGAGTTTTCAGTAGGAAATGCCTCATGTCAAGTGTCTAGGCATTGTCTGGGTAAACAATATAGCTGATGAGATTTTCACACATTTCTACTCATCACATCGTTACTGCAGCTGGGTGTCTCCATGACTGTCCCCCTTGCTATAGCCTTGAGGTAGCTGGGCTACTGTAAAACACGTGACAGCTATATGTTTGTGAGGAAAATTGTATCAAGCTAGAATCTGTATTGTTTCTTGTTTGTTGTGTTGGATTCTTATGAAGGTAACTGAAACTTTGCATTGAATAAATGCTTTTTTGAAGACTTATGAACACTGGACCTTCCTTATCCTTTAGACATTAGTATTTTTTTCGTTCTGCTTTCATTGATGATATTGAAAGTATGACAAGTTTCAGGAGTAGAAAGGAAAGGAACGTTTCATACAAGTGAAAAAACAGACTCTTCGTAGTGAAAGAAATAATTCGCTTCCTTTAAAAAAAGATGTGGGGTACTTCATGCATACAGGTTCAGAGGATTCACTTATGCATAGAAGGTGGGAGACTTCTATTCAAGGGAAGACGGTTTCTTCCATATTTTGAGAAAGTTGAATTCTTATCTGATCGGAGGGTACTTCCATAGAGGTGGGAAAGAACCAAGCTCAGGTGAAGGGGCTGAGGGTGGCAGGGTTCACATACATAAGCTGAGGGTTTTCTAATTGCAGGATAGAAACCCCTCCTTCATCCCACTTGCATCACTGCACACTGCCACAACAGATATCAGAACTTCATCTGTATTCTCTTTTCTTATAGGAAGGGAAATCAGCGATAGCCAAAGCAAAGGATTTTCTGGAGTGCAATCTGTTTTCGGCAGACGATCCTTACACAACAGCTCTTACAGCATATGCCTTGACTTTACTACATAGTTCTTCTGGAGCGGTGGCCCTGCGGAGACTAAATAGCATGGCTATCATGCAAGGTATGTCTTACAGAAACCTCCCACAAGATAACCTATTCGATTCTTGTTTGATAGTCTTGCCAAAACAAAACAATGCCCACCAAAGATACTTTATTCCATATATTATTTTGAGTCTCCGGCCATGGCATTGGTTTCATGATGCCACAAGTTATGTGCAAGGTGCACAATCAAACTTGGATTTGTAGGTCTCATCACGTTTCATTCTGTTACTTGGTATCCAATAATTTTTAAAGTAAAACTACAAGTACCAGAGAATTAAGTGCTATAACAAAATACAACAAGGACTGCCAGACATTAAAACTGACATGGAAACTTGGGTGTTCAATAATAAGTCACCTACATATTTTAGAAGGGTACTATTAGCTTCAACCCTGTAAAATGAGATATGACATGTCAATAGCTCATTCAGTCCTCTATTTATTAATTCTCATAAAATCTGTGATAGAATATTTTTAACTGGAAATGCATTACCACAAGTGCCAAATTGTAAAGTAAAACAAGGAATGGAATGCCTATTGACATCTAACATGGAACAACTTGAGAACCTAGAGAAACAACCCTTTGTTAGCTTTTCACTTGACAACTTCATGTAGATAGCCCATTTGAGATGGCGATTCTAACTCCACTTTAATTCAAATTCATACACTAAGTTTATTCTGTTAGATGTACATCTACATTTTAATTGAACAGTGTTCTACGTATCCAAAAGTATGTGAAGGCAAAATGACAAATATGGGGTGCTGTTCTTAAAACCAGTAAGTGTTACTGGCAGCTGTATTACGGGCACCTCTTGACTGCGCTTTGCAAACATATCTCACACATTTATTGCTTGTCTTTTTAAACAATTCAGATGGATTCACACACTGGAGTTTAACAGGGACAATCGCCACAGACGAGGACACTTTCATGGGATTCAATGATGGCCTCTCGCAATCAGGTACTACAGTTTCTGTCTTTTATTGTTTTATTTGTATAGGGTGAGATTTATTGGTTGATAGTGTTGCAACAAACAATACAGAACAGAATACTGATATTAGAAAATGAGTAAAATATAATCTGAGTCATACATATAATGTATCTGGCGGTGTGCAGAGTACTAAAAGGAATTTAGCTAGCCTGGCCTTTTATCTTTAAAAAACAGCAAGATATTCAATGCTTCATCTGGTCCTTTTAAACTGTTTTCCCACTCTATAAAAGGCAATAATCAAATTTAGTAAGTATTGTGGTCAGATTTATTACAACTTGCTCTGGTCATGTTTTTTTTTACAGTTCTCTGTGGTAGCCATTGTTACAACATTTTGTTACAGTTACAAAATGTATTTAGATGCAGGTGTTCCCACTAGTGTTTTAATCAACATGCTTTGTACCTTAATGAAAATGACGGATGTCTTTCTCTAAGACACCATATACCAATCTTGTACAAAATCTAAAATAATTAATCAAAGGCAAATATTAGAAACTGAGACATAAAGGCCCTTTATTCAGGATGCACCAAGGAAAAATGTATTCAAGATGTCCTGTCTACATAGTGCTAATAAATATAAGGCTGGGTTTATAATGAGGAACAATTACGTTACTGTAATCTTGAATCTCTATCGTGGGTATCTTCATAAAATACTAAGTAGAACATGAAAAAAGTTACTTGAATGTAATCCTGATTCTCTATCGTGGCTATCTTCATAAGATACTAATTCGAACATGGCCGGCTAAATTAGAGATCCTGAACATTTTTCAAAGTACAAATACTGTATTCCAAATATGTTTTAATGCTTCCTTTTTAGCGAAAACCTCCTTTCTTCTAAATAAGTACAAATGGAATTAAAACATGTTTAGGTAGGAATTTTGATTATATCAGCCCTTTATAATTCTTCTTGTGGAAATGGAAAAAAGGAAACACCACGGAATAGACCAAAGATTAGCTGAAGTAAAATTTAACACCGTTACTTTGAAGTGGAGGCTGCTCCACAGTCCCATAATGCAGTGCAGTGTGGGTTAGCTCATAATTAATTTTGCATGTTAGTAATTGTAAGAAAGTAGCCCATTTGACATGGCCATCCCCACTTTTTGCCTGGTAACTGATGTGATTTTGACTGGAAATGCACTGGGTTCCTGCTAACCAGGTCCCCAGTGCCAGAGCTCTTTCCCCAATACTGTACAATTGTTCCCCCCATTGGCAAAACCTTTAGCATCCTCTGTAAGTCCCTAGTAAATGGTACCCTTGGTACTTAGGGCCTGAGGTACTAAAGATGGTCCCTTAGGGCAGCAGCATGAATTGTGCCACCCTAAGTGACCCCTCACCAAGCACATGCAGGGCTGTCATTGCAGGCTGCGTGTCTTGGCGCAGACAAAAGTGAAAACACGACATGTCACACATCCCTGTGTGCCATGTCCCCTAACACTGCATGTAATATTTGTAAGTCACCCCTACAGCAGGCCTGACGGCCCTAAGGCAGGGTGCTGAATATTACATGTGAGGGAATACCTGCATGAGCAGATATGCCCATGGGTGGTCAGTCCTATTACTGCCAGTACAAGTGACCAGGGAAGCAATTTTAAAACATGTGCTGGCCACTGGTGAAGAAGAGTTCCCCAACTACATGACAGCTTCACTGAAGATAGGGATGTTTGGCATCCAACATCTCATATTGATAAACCCACACTGATTCCAGTGTTGGATTTACCAATACATGCACCCAGAGGGCACCTTAGAGGTGCCCCTTGTAAACCTACCAGTCACTGGTGTGCTCCCTGGCTGGTTTCTGCCAAAATGCCACCCAAGACACTGTTCTGACCTCCTAGGGTGAGAGCCTTTTGCTCTCAGGAGCCCCAGAACAAAAGCCTACCAGGGAAGAGGATGCCACCCTCCTCCCATAGGATGACCTTCTGATTAGCCTGCCTAGGCCGGCAAGCTTCAAAGAGCTGCCACCTTTGAAATGTGAATCTGGCTCGCCTCACAGGAGAGGAAGCCAACCCCTTTGTCCAGAGCCTCTTTGGCACCTGAACAGGCGGGAAAATTAGCTAGTCAGGTAGGTGTGCCACCTCCAGGATAGTACCACCCCTAAGGTGGGAAAAACTGAGGTGGACACACCTTTTCAGAAGTAGCCATCTTTGAGATGGCACACTTAGGAATTCTGACACAGGGTTATGCTCACTTCCAACAGGAACTGGTCATTAAGGGGGCCTAGTGACCCCAAGGGTCAGTAGCCCAGCGGCTACTAGCCTACATTCCCCAAACACCCCTAAATTCAGAATTTATGTGAGCCTCTGGGACCAGAAGAGCAGATCCTGATGACCTGAAGAAAGAAGACATGCGAGAAGAGTCGCAAAGCAAGAACAGAAGACCCAACAACTGACTTGGCACAAACCCTTCCGGCCTGCTCTCTGACTTTACCTACTGCACCAAAAGTCAACTTGTCCTGCAGCTGCTGAGTCCCCAGAACCCGGGAGACCTGCCAGCCTTCACCCAGGAACCAAGACCTCTCAAGGGACAGCGGAATTGTCCCCTGCATCCCACAGACAGCAAAAGAAGGAGCAAGAGTACTCCGATCCGCCAAAAACAGACTCCGCCAAGCACCACTGCGCCCGAGCCCCCCAGCCTGTGTCGAAGTGGGCCAACGGTGTCCGCATGGTCCCCAACCCCTCAAGGTACTCAGTCCACTTTGGAGCAAGAACCGAAGCTACCAGTTGGTTTCACCAGATTGGCCTCTCAATTCCCTCCTGCAGTCTCTTCGTAACTGGAAGATCCCCATTGGTTTGCATTGTGCACCCGACGCTGTTAGCACCACTGCATCCGTCTGCCCTAGTGCCGCTGGAGGTGACGTGTTGGTGCTGCCTTGGACTTTGCCCTGTACTCACCTTTGAACCAAGAGACTGGTCCCGTAAGTTGCTGACAAGAACTAGTAAACTGCATATGATTTTCTGCCCGTAGGTTAACATTGCAGAACTCAGAGATTGCACTGTGCCGACTTTTTGAATACTTAAAAGAATTCATATTTTAAAATGTACTTACCTGAACGATTTTCTTCTGATGCCTAAACATATATAAAGATGCTTGCTATTTTTATAAATTGGCGTAGATCTCCTTCTTGAGTCATGTGTCTCATTTGTTGACCATTGTGTGTATTTTAAGATGTATTTCACTCCTCTATGTTAAGCCTAAGGCTGCTCGACCACACTATCCCCTAACAGAGCAACTTGGGATTGCCATAGCAAGCCGCTGTCCACTTATAAGGGAACTCCTGGACTCTTTACACTATATTTCTCTTTTTGATATATCATATAAGGAGCCAGGTTCCTACAGAAATCATTACCACGGTATTAATTTGCCTGGCTTTCAGGGGAGGCAGGTGGATTAGACTTAATGAACATACCCAAGACGGTGAACTGGTATTAAGTTAAATATATATACAATAAAATATAAACAATTTTAAGTAGATAATAAATCTATGCATTTAATTTTGACATGAATATTTAATGTAAAAATATTTCTACCAATTTATTATAAATTTTATTAACATTTCTACTTTTTCCCCATATTTTATTAATGGGAGACTCCATAGTCGGGCTAAAGCTTTCCCTATAGTAATGTATAGGACACTTTTTAAAAAATGTATTAAAGTTTATAATAAATTAGTAACGATATGTTTATGTTAAATATTAATGTAAACTAATTTTATATATTCATTTTAAATGTAGGACAAAATAGAAAATGCTACAGCACTAACTTAATTTTGAATTAAATCTTTAATTAGTCTAAATATATTGAATTTAATAACAATTTCTGAAGTTTACATTACAAAATAAATTCCCACCATTATTATAAAAATATTTTTTATCATGCATTGACTATTATTAAAAGCAATGTTTAAAATTAATTAAAAGTAGAAAGATTGTTAAAATATTTTATAATTAAACAAATGTTTTATTTTTAGATTTTTTTAAAAACATTAAATTATATTTATTTATATTTGTAACTATTTTAATAATTGTACTGTATATTTAACATTATTTCATATGGGGTTTTATATTAAGTCCATGTCTCCCATTATTTTCTATGTGAGTGTGTTGCAGTATAAGTGGTTGACAATGTGTGTTGCTGTACTTGGGTACTGTTTGTTTCTGGCGTGTAGTATCCTGCGCTCTTAAGGAAAATGTTATTTACCCAGTAAGCATCTGTTCTTGGCATGTATAGCTGAAGATAGACATGCTTTGCATAGTCCTGCCATCTAGTGTTGCGTCCGGATGTTTGCAAGTTGTTTTTCTTCGAAGAAGTCTTTCCAGTCACGAGGTAAGTGACTCCTCCTTTCGGTGATAGTGCGCATGGGCATCGACTCCATTGTTAGATTGTTTTCCCGCAGAGGGTGAGAATGGAGTTAGTAAAGGTAGAATAGAGATGTCCATGCATATATATATATAAGATAAGAAAGAACTGCAACAGGTATAGGTACCCGTGGAGGCGGGTGGGCGCATGTAAATCTACAGCTCTACATGCCAAGAACAGATGCTTACTGGGTAAGTAACATTTTCCGTTCGAGGCATGTGAGCTGTAGATCACATGCTTTGCATAGACTATACAGCAGTATTCTTCCAAAGCGGTGGCTAACCTGTAACTGTTGCAGTTGTTTGAAAAAGTGTTCTAAGTACTGCCTGGCCTACATTAGCTTGCTGTCTCGCAAACACATCTACACAATAGTGCTTTGTGAATGTGTGTGGTGTAGCCCATGTTGCAGCCTTACAGATGTCAACTATGGGAATGTTTCCTAAGAAAGCCATAGTAGCCCCTATTTTGCGAGTGGAATGCGCTCTAGGGGGTATTGTTAAAGTTCTTTTTGCTTTCGCATAACATGTTTGAATACATTTAACAATCCATCTAGCAATATCTGATTTGGATATAGGATTGCCTTTGTGAGGTGGAGCAAAAGCAATAAAAAGTTGTTTTGTCTTACGAATTGACTTTGTTCTTTCTATGTAATATAACAAGGCTCTTCTAACATCTAAAGTGTGTAGAGCTCGTTCTGCCACTGAATCTGGTTGAGGAAAAAACACAGGTAACTCAACCGATTGATGTGAAAGGCAGATACTACTTTAGGTAGAAATTTAGGGTTAGTACGAAGAACCACTTTGTCTTGAAGCTGGAAATAAGGTTCTTCTATGGTTAGTGCCTGTAGCTCACACACTCTCATCAGTGAAGTGATTGCAATGAGGAAAGCGATTTTCCATGAGAGAAATTGCAGTTCACATTTATGCATGGGTTCAAAAGGTGTGCCCATTAATCGTGTAAGGACTATGTTAAGATTCCACACTGGGGCAGGTGGGAGTCTTTGCGGTTTAACTCTTTTTTGCCCTTCTGTAAATGCTTTGATAACTGGTACTCTAAAGAGAGACAAGTGCTGCCTATTTTGTAGGTACGCAGCTATTGCAGCGAGATGTAAGCGGATAGATGTGTAATCTAATTCTGACCGCTGCAAGTGTAATAAATAACAGATGATATTTTGTATAGAAGCATCCAGAGGATTGATATTGTTATTATTACAATAGATATATCGTTTCCATTTAGCTGCATAACAAGTTCTTGTAGTAGGCCTTCTGGCCTCTTTGATAATGTTCATACAGTCTGGTGGAAGATTAAGATAACTAAACTCTATGACTTCAGGAACCAGATTGCTAGGTTGAGTTCTCTGGGATCTGGGTGCCTGGTTTCTCCATGGCTCTGTGTGAGGAGACTGGATGTGAGGTGTAGCTTTTGATGTGGAACTATTGACAGTTCCAGCAGGGTGGTGAACCAAGGTTGACGGGCCCATGTGGGAGCTATCAGTATCAGTGTGAAGGATGTTTGTCTGAGTTTCCGAACCACTCATGGAATGAGTGGGAGAGGCGGAAAAGCGTAGGCAAATATCCCTGACCAGTTCATCCATAGTGCATTGCCTGTTGAGAGCGGGTGTGGATACCTGGAGGCGAAGCTTGGGCATTTGCATTTTCGTGTGTGGCGAAAAGATCTATTTGAGGAAAACCCCAATTTTTAAAGTATGGCAGGAGAACTTGAGGGTGAAGCTCCCACTCGTGAATTTGCTGCATCTGTCTGCTGAGAAGGTCAGCAATCTGATTTTTCACTCCTGGAAGGTGTTCCGCTAGGAGATAAATTTTGTGGTGTATGGCCCATTTCGAAATGGCTTGAGCTAGGTGTGACAGCTGGAGAAAGTGTCTCCCCCCTGTTTTTGTATATAGTACATAGCTGTCATGTTGTCGGTGCGGACTAGGACAGCTTTGTCTACAAGGTGAATTTGAAAAGCTTTGAGCGCTAGAAACACTCCTAGCAGCTCTAGATGATTTATGTGGAGAGCCTTTTGCTTTTGACTCCACAAGCCTTGAATTGTGTGATTGTGGAGATGAGCTCCCCAACCAGTGAGCGACGCGTCTGCTGTTAGCACTGTCTGTGGAACAGGGTCTATGAAGGGCCGTTCTTTTGATAAGTTTTGTGTGTTCCACCACTGCAGAGAGCGATGAGTATGCCCGTTTACCAACACTAGATCAGTTAAGAGACCCTGAGACTGGTGCCACTGACTCGCTAAACATTCCTGAAGGGGACGCATGTGAAGCCTTGCATGGGGAACAATCATGATGCAAGAGGGGATCATTCCTAGCAGCTGCATATACACTCGAGCTGGAAGTGAGTGAGTGGGCTGAAACTGAGCAATTCGAGCCTGAATATTGCGAATTCTGGCTGCATTGGGAAAAGCTAGAGCTCTTTGAGTATCTAAAGTGGCTCCTAGTTAGGTTTGAGTGTTGGAAGGTTGGAGATGAGACTTTAACACATTGACTGTAAACCCCAGTTGGTGCAGTAACCACAGTGTTATGTGAGTGTGCTGGAGACACTTTAGGTACGTACTGGCTTTGATGAGCCAGTCGTCTAAGTACGGGAAGACATGAATGTGTTGTCTTCGCAGGTGGGCAGCTACTACTGCCAGACATTTTGTAAACACTCTGGGAGCAGTGGTGATTCCAAATGGAAGCACTTTGAACTGGTAATGCTGCCCGTCACCACAAATCTGAGATATTTGCAATGAGCGGGATGTATTGGAATGTGGAAATATGCGTCCTTTAAGTCTAGAGTAGACATAAAGTCGCCTTGTTGTAGAAGTGGAAGCACTTGTTGAAGTGTCACCATGTGAAAATGATCTGATTGTATGTAACTCTCTGAGGTCAAAAATGGGTCTGAGAGAGCCGTCCTTTTTGGGCATTAGAAAGTACTGGGAGTATACGCCCGACCCTTGATATTGTAGTGGTACGGGCTCTATGGCTCCTTTTAAAAGGAGAGACTGAATCTCTTGTTTGAGGAGGTGTAGATGGTCTGGTGACATTTTGTGTGAACGTGGAGGGATGTTTGGAGGATTGTTGGTAAGCTCAAAGCAATAACCAGATCGGATAATTCCTAGCACCCATTTGTCTGTAGTAATTGATTGCCAGACGGGTAGGAATTGTGAAAGACGTCCCCCGACTGGTGTTGAATGATCGGGGGAAGCGTAGGCAAGTCACTGTTTGTTATTTGAGGGGGAGGTGCATGTGTTGGAACCTCTACCTCTACCCTTGCCATTGTTGCCTCAGTAGTTTCCTCTAAAGAAACCCTTTGAAGAAGAGGGCTGATTGTTGCCTTTGTACAGTGTAGATGCAGTGTCTGAAGAGATATTCTTGGACCCCCCGCGATAGAAGGTGCGCCGAAAGGAACTAGGAGTAGATGGGGACTGTAGGGCGCCCATAGACTTTGCCACGTCTGTGTCCTTTTTCATTTTTTCTAAGGACGTGTCTACTATGGGACCATAGAGATGTTGTTTGTCGAATGGTGTGTTGAGAATGGAAGCCTGAACTTCAGGTTTAAAACCCGAAATTCTTAACCATGCGTGTCTTCTTAACACACTGGTATTGACAGCTCTAGCCGCAGTGTCAGCTGCATCTAATGCACACCGAATGGAAGAATTAGAGATGAGCTTTTCCTCATGCTGTAAGTCTTGAGCTTTGGATTTATGCTCATCGGGTAAGAATTGGAGCAATTGTTCCATTTCATCCCAATGCACCCTATCGTATCTGGCTAAAAGGGCCTGGGTATTAGCAATACACCAGTAATTTGCAGCTTGAGAGGCTACTCTTTTCCCAGAGGCGTCTATGAGCTTAGACTCTTTGTCCGGAGGTGGAGCATCCCCCGACGTCTGTGAACTGGCCCGTTTACGGGCATTAGAAACTACTAAAGAGTCTAAAGGTAACTGACCCTTGATGAAAACTGGATCTGATGGTGCAGATTTATATTTTTTGGCTATCCTGGGCGTTAGAATGCGTGCATGAACAGGATCATTAAATATGTCGTCCACATGTCTTAACATACCCTTGAGCATAGGGAGTGTGTGGGTGGATCTTTGGGAACTACTAAGGGTTTCAAACAGGAAATCCTCCTCTAGGGATTCCTTATGTAATTGCACCCCATGGTATTCAGCAGCTCTACTTAGAAGCTCTATATAGCCTACATTGTCATCTGGTGGAGAAGATTTAGAAGGATAAAGGTCAGGATCATTATCTGTGGGAGAGTCTGTATTATAATCCTTCCAGGGGTCTGCAGGTGAAGGATCATTACCCCCATCCCTATCCCCATCAGTGTGGATGACTCGATCCAGAGCCGGAAGGCTTTAACGTGTGTTTCTGTGCCGAGCCGGAAGGCGGGGCTTTGGAAACATTTTCTCGGTGCCGACCATGGCCCGTAGGCAGAGGTGGGACCGGAGCCTTTTTCTTGGGCTGAGTAGGACTTTGGGGCAAGGGAGGTTCGGTACTCACAATACCCTGACCTTGCGGAATGTCTTCATCCATATTGGATTCGGAGACGGATGTAGAATCCTCTTGTTCGGAATCTTCTCCGAAGATGTCCGGAATGGATTCGGTGTTTTGGCTCTGCATGTCGTGACGTCGAGCCTGACGGTCGCGGAGTGTTTTCTTCGAACGGAAAGATTTACACGCGTCGCAGTCCTGTTCGTTGTGCTCCGGAGATAAGCACAAGTTGCACACTTCGTGTGAGTCAGTGCGCTGGAACTTTGCGTGGCACCGAGGGCAGAATTTAAATGGAGTCCATTCCATCGACTGCGAGGTGGACCGACGCGGGTAGGCCCGACAGCCTTCCATGAGTTTCCCGTTCGAAAAGAGCTTTGTATTTGATACGATACGCGGAGAAAGGTGAATACGCGATCGAAATACCGTTGAGGGTAAGTGGATTGCGCACCGAGGGGAACCCAAGAAAACGGTTTCGAACCGGAGCGCAGCAATTAACGTCCGAACCCGATGGCGGAAAAAGACAATCTAACAATGGAGTCGATGCCCATGCGCACTGTCACCGAAATGAGGAGTCACCTACCTCGTGACTGGAAAGACTTCTTCGAAGAAAAACAACTTGCAAACATCCAGACCCAACACTAGATGGCAGGAGTATGCAAAGCATGTGATCTACAGCTCACATGCCTCGAACGTTTGGTTCACGCCCTTTTTTAGGGGGTGGAGACGTGTAAGTCCACACTTTTAAGTAACTTTACATTCGGATTTTGTGAATAGCCAAAAGTAGTATAATTACTCAAAAGAGTAAACTTACACATGTGAATTATTCAAAGTGTTACTTACCATTATGCATAGCCTCATAAGAGCCTTATTTAAGGTTTGGTGGAGCGTGAGGAATGCCATAAGTCCTGACCTAGCAGTCCATCTGCCACATGACCACTAGGTGACAGTGACAATTGTCTCCACCCTATTGACGACTACTCTCACTCATTTTCCCTGCCCATGTTTGCCATGTGAGGAATGGCAGAAATGGGCAGTGAGAATTTTATGCTCCCTTACATTAAAGCTATTTACTTTTTGCTCCAAAAAAAAAATCAAACTCCTGCTTCGATCCTTAAGACATTGTTGAAGTGGTCTCTTTTTCTATCGAGCATTTGGCACAGTGAAAATGCAAGACACTGTGCAGCTCACTTGGGAAGACTCTAATGCTTCCGGGGGTACTGGACTGCTAGAAGAAGATGGACTTTCTATTGGATAGACAACAGCCTCACCGATGAAGGAAACATGTTTCCTATTTAATTTTTGGTGTCACGCCTAGGGAATGTAATGTTTTAACTGGGACAGGCGTTAACTTTGGGTAGCTGATCTGATCCCTGCGATTTGAAGAAATGAAGCTGCTTTCTGAAAGTCTAGTCTGGCTTTTTGGAAATACTGTACTTTCACTGGACACTTGTCAATATATGGGTAACTGAAAATGTGTTTCTTTCTCTGATGTCTTGCCACGTTGCCTTGTATTTTAAAAGATTGTGCCTGATGCTTTGATGCTGAAAGGCAGATCCTTGTATTGGCAGTGGTGTTTTCCTACCACAAAGTGCAGTAACCTCTGGTATTTTTTTGCAACTTTAATGTGGAAGTATGTGTCCACAGGTTAATGGAGTATATCCAATGTCTACTTTGTGATTGGGGTAGATCTAGTGCACACTAATCTCGTCAGTGACGTTTGTGCACTTGTTGGCAGTATTTAGACCTAGAATGGGTCTGGATTCTATTCATGTTTTGGACCTTGCTTTGACTTGAGTACAGACACGTTTGGCTCGCTGTTTCGATGCAACTGGTTCCACAATGTGTGTTTCTTGCAAGAAATGTGGGTTCTGCTTTAAGAAAGCCCTGATTGAACTTGACTGGCTTTTTAAGTGTAAAAGCAGACAAAGTCATTTTAAGTGTAAGGAATAGGCTTTTTGAGAATATTCACCATACATTGCCATCTGGTAATGGATTGTCTCTCTCTGAGGTGACTGTTTACACTTCCACCACCTGGAGTGGAGTACAGAGTAAGATGGGTAAGGGCATCATAGTTTTGCGGGAGCAGGATGTTTGTCTACTGCTGAGGATTCACAGTGGGCTGGTCTCTTCTGCCATAGAATGCTCTCAATTGCTGGTAGATGAGTTAATTCTCTTGCAGAAGGCCTCTCCTCTCAAATATCACACTCCTCAAGAGTGTGACTATAAGGAAAGTAAACAATGCACAGAACATGTTCATCGTTCCCTGGCTTGCTCTTGTTGAAGGAGGGCCATTTAGATAGGAGAGCTGGCCTAGTCACTGAAGACAGATAAGAAAAATAATGGAAGGAAAAAGTATGAAAATGAATTTTACGAACATAAAACATGAAAGGTGCTTTAAGAGGATGGGAAAAGCAAAACATGTTTATTAATGAATTCTCTGAAGTGAAAAGAGTAAAGTCCTGGAATCCTTGATCAATGGAGTAAAAGATTACCTTAGAGCTACTGTCAACCGCACTGGATTCCAGAACTCCAGAACAGCATGCAGACTTGAAGTGACTTTGTCTAATATCACCTCCGTGAGGATTTTACCTGTATAGCGCCATTTCCCTTGTTTTATCATTTTAAATGACCCATTTCAAAACTCTGACTGCACTTAGGGCCTGATCACGATGTCGGTCGGAAACTAAACCACCCGACTCCTTGTCGGATTCGATTCCGACCGACTCAAGGTCGGCGGTTCCGCCCGACTGATTATGATGCTTCGGAACACCATTCGGAAGGACTCCTACTGACTTCAATGGGAGCCTGTGTTCAGACCGGCAACACAGGCTCCTATGGGGAAAATGGGTGTCTGCGGAAAAACTTGCACCCTGTCGCGGGCACCCCATGGTGCGTGCCACACTGTGCATGTTTTACAGGGGGGTCCCTTGGGTACTCCCTCGACCCCAAACCGGAAGCCTCAGGATGAAGGAGGGCCTGCTAGGGGCCCCCAAAGTCAGTTTCCGACAGCCTTTTCGTGTAGGACAGACCGGGTCAGAAAGGCTGTTGGAATCCAACATCGTAATCAGTTGGTTGGAAACGCTGTCCATTGAGCTGTATGAATCGGCTCCGACCGACTCAAGAGACTTCAAATGCCGGTCGGAACCAATTCAGAATGACCGGACGGTTCCCCTTTTGACCGCGAGCATCGTAATCGGTCGGTCGGAAATGTTTCCGACCAAGGGCCCGATTCCGATGCGGTTAAGAATGGCTCCTACCCTCGGTCGGAGCCATCGTAACCGCATCGGACCTGCCCCTTCGGATTCCTTTCCAACCGAGCCATTCCGATGGGATCGGTCGGAAAGGAATCTGACTCGGTTTTCCGGATGGCTTCCGACGGGCTCAGAGAGCCTGTCCGCCATCCGGAAAGCCTTCAGTACTCCCCCGGCCGGCTCTTTCCAGCCGAGGGAGTACGATGGCAGTTTTCCACTGCCTTTCTGTGCCGGCCTTTCTGACACAGAAAGGCAGTGGGAAACTGTCTTTGGGAGCCCCCAGCAGGGCCCCCATGGGTGCGAGGCCTAGGCCTAGGGGGCACCGATGGTGCCCCCCTGTTGATCCCTGCACCTGGTGGCAGGCACCTTGGAGTGCCTGCCACAGGGTGCAGGGATGAACTGCACCTGTGCACTTAAAAATGCGAGCATCCATTCTGTTCGGAATGCATGCTCCCATTGTTAAGTATAGGATTGCGACCGAACAGGGTTCGGTCGCATCCTACTTGCAGGTCTGGAACCGATGACAAGAGGTCGTACGGTTCCAGTTCCTGACCGATGTCGGACGGACTCCAGTCCGTCAGACATTCGAATCGGCCCCCAAGTCGGGAGGATGGTTTCCGACACGGACTAGGAGACTCCGACTGTCTGTCAGAGGCTTTCCGATCAACATCGTAATCAGGCCCTTAGTTGTTTATATAAACTAGTGTCTAATTCAGATTTTAAATAGTAAATAAATTCTGAGCGCGTTATTTTTACATACACAATGTGTAAAAAATGCTTCTGAAAACGTGTGTCTATTAGAAAAAAAGCATTCATAAATACAATGCATATTCTATGTATATGAATATCAAGAGCAATCCTATGATGGAGAATTTAAAACCTACTTTAGCTATTGAAGCTAAGGTTAATGAAAACCAGAAACAGTTCACCATAAATGGGACCAAATGTCCCAAATGAAACAGCTAATATTTATATTATAAATTATACGTATCATTCAGAGGGCCTATCAAGCAGTGACCTTTATTTCAGACCTAACTGGTTTAAAATTGGCACACGTTTCCTTTGGTCATGTCATGTAAGCATTCTATCGTCCTTGCAGCTTATTTAAATAGAGGCGATATTGTATTTTATTAGGTAATGAACGCACCTTATCCTTCTACAGACTGGTGAGGTGTGTTTTTTTCTTCTAAGATTCCCGTTTTGTGTAATGAAGCTGATTTGAAGTTGACGAAGTGACATGGGTGTTCAGTTGTAGAGGGAGGAAAGCAGTGTAGGCTCAATTCAGAAGTATCAATTAACAAAACCTGTAAGGATAACGTGCCATAGGTTAAGCGAGAACATCTCATAACACCACACAATAGGGCAAAGGTCAATGCATTCTGTACATATCTTGTCCTGTTTGTCTGAAAGCCAGGGCATCCAATGATAATGTTCTGCAATTTGCGAAGTCGAGCATCTGTTCATGTTAATCTATGTTTAGTTCACATTATCCAACCCAGTATATTTTCTGATGTTTGACTAGTTTTGTTGCTGCTGTTACTAGACAATCAGCAGTAGTTATGGTGAAATTAATACGGTGATAGGAATGGGGAAATTACAACTGGTTGGGAAACTCTTAAGAGCATTTACAGCGACAGTCCATATCTCTTTAAATTTGATTAAATTGTCGCACTGATGTCTATAATACATTTTAGAGTCGACTCTCTATTATACATATATGTCTTACTTTGTGAAGCTACCGAGAAATAAAGGGTAGCGGTACCTGTACTGTCTTCCATGACTGACTTCCCTAGGTTAGTTTTCTCTTCCGTCTACAGCAGACACTGAACGGTCCAAAGGCTCTGATCACGGATTTGGGGCTGCCATGATGAGTTTTAATGATATAGCCCCGTCTCATGTTACTCTCCTCCATCATTTTAGCAGTTGTTAAATATTTTAACATTGTCCTCAGTGAAGAATAGAAGACAGGTGAATTTTGGGACAGAGGGAACCAAACACACTTCACAAATTGTGGACTGGAATTTTTTTTAGCCAATATTACCGTCTTGTTGCACCTACAGATTCCCTTGCTTGGGAGAATTAGCCTCCTTTCCACCACATACAACAGAATGAAACAAATTATTTTCTAACAATCCTGAAAAGTGTTTTCTTGCTCTCGTTTGTCACCTCTTTAGTGGTTTCTGCAGAAGTGGAAATGACAGCTTATGCTCTGCTCACATACACACTTCTGGGGGATGTTGTTTCGGCACTGCCTGTTGTTAAATGGCTCTCTCAGCAAAGAAACGCCCTTGGGGGCTTCTCGTCCACACAGGTAATCAAAGCAAAACATCCAACAAAGTGCCTGCTTTCTGTAATGGCATAAATGTACATAGTTTGGTAATGTCTGTGCTTTATCCAAGTATCAGAAAATGTCCTGATCCCTCTATCACATAAAGTGCAAAGGTATTTTATCAAGTGTAATATGCAGAGGAAATACATTTTCCTGCAGAAGGAAAATGAAGAAATGGAGCATAAAAAATGTGAAGGTTTTTCACAAGATAGACTGAGTTCAACTAAACCATTTTGATGTACAAATGCAATAGAGATGGTAGAATGTTCAGTTGCAGCTTACAAAACAGAAGAAGCGATAATGCTGGTGGGGGGTTTCTCTTAGTAGCAGGTGGGTTCTACATGCATGTAATTTTGCCTGATGGCCGCTGGGATCAACATTTCTGCCAGTAATGTGGAGAGATCTGCAGTCTTAGCATAAGCCAGGACAAGGGCAGCCTAAAACTGCCTCCTCTGCACTATATGCTCTTAGATTCTACCGCTCTTCTCGCGGTCAGGTTTTAAATACCTTGCTAGGTATAGATCTGATTAATATAGATGAACTACTCTATAAATGTGTGTAATAAATACGTGCTGGTTAAAGGGCAACATAGAAGTCATTGTGGGAGTAAGTAGCCGATTGTAATGGCCAAATTGTAATTAACTGTAGCTCGTGCAGTTTTTATAAACGTCTTAAATCTTATATATATTTCTAGATAAACTAAGGCCATTACCGGTGTATTGTATGTGTACATTTAGCAAAAAAGATTAAGTGCGATCATTTGTGATTCCTGTCAGCTCCGATAATTTACATTAAGTTAATGCATTAATATCTTGTTATTCTGCTTTCCATATATAAAATATGCAGTTTTACTCAAATAGGTAACAGAACAATAATTTATGGTTTGACACTTCCCTTGTCATACAGTCTTTGAGGCAACTTTATTGCTATTTATCATACCGGCACAGCACTTTTGTACAAATTTCTATAAACCAAACTCAGCCAACATGTGTTTAACCAACTGGGATACCGTACCAAAAATAGTAACTGACCGGAGCACTGTTTCCTAAACATTGTTTACAAAAATATTGCCCTACTGGAGTTAATAGTAGAACATCTACACCCAATGAGGTGACAATTTTGTAAACGATAGTTAGGGCACAATGTTTCTGTCTGACAATATTTTTGCTAATGATATTCCGACCTAAAATCATTCAGATGACTTAATTTCTCCAAACTGAGCTTCACAATGCTTGAATACAACCTTAAAAACACCTGTAAGTTTGCTCTGTCTACTGAATTTGTAGCTGGGTTATCCTTTTTACTAGTCGCCTTTTATATATATATATCCTTTTGGTCAGTTACATTAGGTTAGCTAGCTTTAATACTTTAGAGAAGTAATATGTTCATGTCTTTTACCCTCATTGTGTACCTATTCTGAACTATCTGATTGACGCTTAGCAGAAACAAAACTATCTTTCTTGTTGTAGGATGTCTGTGCAGATAATGTTCTTCTTCGTCTAGTAAACTTTCATAGGTAATGTTCTCATTCTTGCCCTAGGACACTTGTGTAGCATTACAAGCGCTGTCAGAGTATGCTATACTTTCATATTTTGGAGGAGTGAATCTTACAGTCTCTTTAGCGTCAACTAATCTGGATTATCAGGAGACATTTGAGCTAAACAAGCACAATAAAAAGATTCTCCAGTCTGCTGCGGTAAGTTTCCTCTGTACAGCCTATTGAACATATTATAGATAAAATTCTTTAAAGATGATTTAGTATTGTTATTATGAACATTTATGCATAAGTCACTCAATATAATTAAATTGTCTCTAAGTGCCCAACAGAAACTCATGTATACCTTTGCAGAAATCATGGCTAAGATCCTTATTACGAGTATGGCAGTCCACAGGACCGCCGTACTTGCGGTGGCGGTATGACCACCGCCAAACTGCGGGTCTGCCTGCAGTATTACGATTGGGGCGTTTGGACTGCTACAGGACCGCAGCGTCCGCTGGGAATCCAGGTTCCCGCAGCGGTCATGCAACGGTCAGGAGCAGGAATATGCTGGCGGTGCCCTTGCGGCACCGCCAAGCATATTCTGAGTTACCCTCTCACCGCTCCTGGGGGTGCATGCAGGGGTTCACATGTTGTGCCCCCCTGGAATTGCACCGCTGTTCCTGCACGGTGTGGCATACCTGACACACCGTCGAGGAACATGCTGCAGGCGCTGACACCGCAGCGGGCTGCTTGTTAGGCTCTCCTATTAGACTGCCTGTTAGACTCTCCTATGAGACTGCCACAGTCCCGCCCGATCAGGATTAAACTCATAATCAGGGAGGCGGGCGCACCAAAGCTTTGGGGTTCCTCCAGCATACGGCGTAGTGGCAGCGCCACTGGAGGAACGCTAAAGTCGTAATAAGGCCCTAAGTCTAATTTACAATAATTCCGTACATTTGTTATGACTATTCGGCATTGGTTGCAAATTTATGTATTGAGAGTGTTCATATAACGCACTGCATTTATCTATCAGCAGTAGACAGAGCTCCATGAAATAAATATTCAGCCCATACTGCAAAAAGCACAACACTAAAGTACATGGCATCAGGGAGTTTGACAGAAAAAGTAAAACATGTAATGTAAAATGTAAGAACAGAGAAAAGCTTGACTGTAAGTAAATGTTTGAAGGTGGCTGAGTGAAGCTACACCCTGATGACCTATTTCTGATGTTTAACAGACAAAGTCTCTTTAAACTCACGTACCAGAAATTTATCAAATCGTGATGTTCACTGTAGGTAAGGAAATGGTCTGATTAATGTGAAAATGAAAAACAGCTTTTGTGAGAAAAGAAGGATGAGTTACTTTTTAATAAGGCTTTGCTCACTCTACTGGCAAATTTAGCAGCTACTAAAAAAGCAAACTTCCATAATCTGCCTAGTGAATTGCTTCAAAGGATGGTCCCATCAATTTAGAGAGCACTGCATTTAATTCCCAAGTAAGAGAAGGCCTATTAACTGGAGGAAACATTGCCCTGAAACCCTCAAAGAAGTCCTTAATTACTGGAATTTTGAAAAAGATGCCTGAAAATGACACTTATGGTAAGCAGTGATAGCAGTCAAATAAACTCTAATGGAAAATGACTTTAAATCGGATTTTGTCAAATCAAGAAGATAAGACAGTACCCACCTTATTCTCTGGACTTTCTGCTTGCAAATGCACCATAAGCACAACTTCTTACACTTCAGTGCATGTGAAGACCTCATGGAGCCCCTCTCAGACTGGCCATGCAGTCATCAGGTATATTCCAAGTGTCTCTACTACAAGACCTCTAGAGCTAGTCCATCAAGCTCAGCGACGGAAGACTGGGATGAAAACGAGTTACTTACCTGTAACTTCAGTTATCCAGTATTGGTATCTTTCATTCTTTATACTCTTTGGTAAAAACCCGTCTTTTTGGAACCCGGCTTGCTGGCCAACAGAGATGGGAACTCTCCCAATTCCTGTACAAAAAGCTAGAAATTTGGGCGTAATAATAGACGACCAACTAAGTTTTAATAAACACATCAGCTCGGTTGTTTCGGCTAGTTTTAATACCCTAAGGATTATCAGAAAGATTCTTTCTTTTATTCCTTTAACCACCAGAAAAACAGTTGTCTCTTTATTAATTTTATCAAAATTGGACTACTGTAATGGTCTTTTTGCCAAGCTTCAAAAACAACATATAAAGAAACTTCAGAGTGTGCAAAATGCGGCAGCCAGGCTGGTTTTCAACCTGCCCAAATTCCACCCAGTTTCATCGGCTATCAAGGAACTACATTGGCTGACGGTATCTAACCGTATTAAATTCAAGGCATTATGCCTTATTTTCAAAGCCCTGCACGATGTAGGTCCTTGTTATTTAAAAAAATCTCTTTCATGATATGTCCCAAACAGAGAACTTCGTTCTAAAAATACCTTGACAGTGCACTGCCCCAGGTTTAAGAGATTAAAATGGGGAGGCAGTTGTTTTACCACCGAAGCCCCTGCCCTGTGGAACAGTCTACCTATAAACATCAAGGCAGCACCAACATTGCTGGGCTTCAGGAAGCTAATAAAAACCTGGCTTTTCAATGGTTAGGTGCTTAGTCATTTCTCAGCACCTAATTACCATCACCTTACTGCCATTCAAATAGCGCAAAGACACCTATGGGTATTCGAGCGCTTTAGAAACCTTTTAACATAACATAACATTTCATAGATTCACATGCTTGAATCATTCCCCGTCGTTGAAGTGGGAGTCCACGGTACCATAGTAAAGCAGTATGTAGTTATATAATAGGCTATAATGGCAATAAAAGGTTAGCTTAATAGTGTATCTATGTCCTGTTTTAAAAAGGAACCAAACTTGAACTATGACCAATCAGGTGACAGCACCCTCTAGAACCTTCCGAACAGAGAATGTTTTCTCTGAACACAGGAGTCTTTGGTACCAAACTACTCACAATAAACTGACACTAATGCCAGTGTGAGATTTATTGTAAGATGTACTCAGAAGGCACCTTAGAGGTGCCCCCTGAAAACCTACTGACCCTGGTATGGGCACTGACTGGCTTTAGGCAGCCTGCCACACACGGACATGTTTCTGGACCCCTGGGTGGACAGCCTCTGCTCTCTGGGACCAGAAACAATGCACATCCTGGACAGAGGTATCACACCTTCACCCCCAGGTAGGGCCGAGTGCTCGAAGGGGAAGCTTCAAAGGCCTGCTGCCTTTGTAATGTGACTCCCAGCCTCTGCTGCTAGCAGCAGATGGCAGCCCCCAGTTTACACCCCCAATTTGAGCAGGAAAACTCAGAAAGGCTAGGAGGAGTGCCCATCTTTGCCAACTCCACCCCTCAGGTGGAGGAGGCGAAGTTAAGCACACTTTTCAGTCCCCTCCATCTTGAAGATGAGGGGACTCCTCCAATCAGGGCCAGGTCTATGCTCCCTCCCACAGGCGGGTGGCATAATAGTGGGAGTAGTCACCCCAGGTAAGGTGCCCATTGGTCCTACCTACTACTCCCCTAAAACGCCCCCTAAACTTTAGTATTTAGGTGGCTCCCCCAACCTAGAACACAGATTTCTGCAACCTACGAAGAAGGATGAAGAAGACACTGTGCAGCAAAACCTGAAGACGACTACTGACTCGGCCCCAGCCCTTCCGGCCTGTCTCCAGCTTTAAAGACTCTGCAAAGAAGACGATGCCTGTCCAGTGGCCAGCAACTTCCAGAACCCCAAGGACGACTGCCTGCTCATCAACAAACCCCAGATCTCAAGAGGACAGCGGCCCTGTCCAGAAGAATCCAACTACAAGGACTCTGGATCCAGCTGGAACTGCGACTCCTGGCCACTCTTCACCCGACGCCCACGGCTCGGATCGGAGTGGCTCACCTGTCCAGTGAAGTCTCCCCAGCGGTCCTGACATCAAGTGCAGCGTTTGGTTGACCCCTCCTGGACCCCTCGAAAATGCCTGCAGCCTTAATCCAGTGGCTCCCTCTGACTCTGACTTCCACAAGCACCTCTGCACCCGAAGCCCCTGCACATTGGGGAGCTCAATCGACGGTGCCCCTACAACCCCCTACATCTCTACTTACCTTTACTGTCATTCGTCTCCCTCCTGCCACCTCCGGTGCAACTCCTGCAGCCTGTTTGTCAAAAGCAGAATCCTTATTGAGAAGCATTGGGCGCTCGATGCTGAATTTGCACCCTGCACCTAGCCACCCCTGTGCCACTGGTGGTGTATGTTTGGTACTACTGTGTGGCCCCCCCCTGAGCTTGACCCAACCCCCACAGCTTGGCCCCTGCAACCGATTTACTTACCTGCAAGCAGTGTGGCTTCGAGCACCCCCAGTTTCCATTGAAACGCATTGGGCGGAACTCCGATTTTAACCTCTGCACCCGGCCGCCCCTGTGCCGCTGGTGGTGCAGTTTTGGTACTCACCTGCCTCTTGCTGACTTTTGGTCCCGAAGACTGGAACTGTAGGACAAGTTACCTACCTTCGGTAATGCTTTATCTGGTAGAGACATGTTCTAGCTGCAGATTCCTTACCTGTGAACTTCTCAGGTGTCAGACTGGATCTGGAAGATTTTTCTTGAGCAGTACCCATACGAACCGATTGGTGGCGTCGTCGACATCGTCGTGACGTCTGCGTCGTGAATATATAGAGCTCTGACATGAAGAACTGATCCGCAGTGCGGGGAGGATCGGTGGGTGGGTAAGGAATCTGCAGCTAGATCTTGTCTCTACCAGATAAGGCGTTACCGAATGTAAGTAACTTGTACATCTGATAGACATCTAGCCACAGATTCCTTACCTGTGAACAGATACCCAAGCAATGCCATCCCCGGAGGAAGGACTGCGAACAAGTTTACACCAGAAAGTCCTGTAGGACCGAACGGCCAAACAGGCACTCCCTATGAACCCGATTGTCCAAGCAATAATGCTTAGCAAACGTGAGCAGGGATGCCCACGTAGCCACCTGGCAGATGTCAAGAACCGGGACACAACGCTAGAGAGCCGTGGTGGCTGCCTTAGCCGTGGTAGAATGATCTCTGAGGCCTTCAGGAGGCGTTTCTTTGCCAGAGCATAACATATCTTAATACAAAGGATAACCCATCATGAGATGGCCCTCTACTGTACAGCACGTCCCTTCTTTGCTCCAACGTACCCCACAAAAGTTGGTCGTTCACCCGGAACTCTTTAGTGAGGTCAAGGTAGAATCATAACGCTCTTTTTGGGTCCAGACGATGGAGACATTCTTCTTGATTAGAAGGATGCAGAGGAGCATAGAAGGTGGGCAAGGTGACAGATTGCCCTAGGTGGAAAGGTGTCACTACTTTAGGCAAAAAAGAAGCCATAGTGCAGAGCACTACCTTGTCTGGGAAGATGCTCAGGTAAGGAGGCTGATAAGAGAGTGCCTGCAACTCGCTCACCCTCCTAGCAGAAGTTATTGCCACTAAAACGGCTGTCTTAATGGTGAGCAGCCGGAGAGGGGAATTGTGCAGTGGCTTGAATGGTGCATACATGAGATAAGTGAGGACCATGGGGCATGATGAAAGGTGAAGGGGGAAACAAATGCATAAGCCCCTTCAGAAATCTATGTACAATAGGGGACTTGAAAAGTGACGGTTGGGCTGGCAACCGTAGAAAAGTAGAAAGGGCCAAAAGGTAACCCTTCAGAGTGCCCAGAGCAGAGCCCTTCTGGGCAAGAGACAAGATGAAAAGGAGAATGTCCGAAAGGGAGGCAGACAAAGATTCAATAGACTGTTCTGTACAATATTTGCAACATTTTTGCCATTGGCAGGCATATATAGACTTAGTAGAGGGATGCCTGGCTGCCAGATTAACATTGCATACTTTGGGAGGAAAGTAGAATGCTGTCACCTGTCGCTGCTCAATCTCTACGCTAGGAGGTGGAGAGTTGATAGGTTCGGGTGGAGGACCCACCCCTGCTGCTGCAACAGAAGATCCTCCCGTAGGGGCAGCCTAATCGGAGGATCGATGCACATGTGCAGAAGCTCGGGATACCAAACTCTCCATGTCCAGTCCGGAGCCACAAGAATTACTTTTGCCCGTTCTCTCCTCATCTTCTTGAGCACTCTGGACAGGAGTGGTATGAGCGGAAAGGCGTAAAGGAGGCCTGAGCTCCACTCAAGACGAAAAGCGCTGCCGAGCGAAAGCCGCCTTGGAATCTCCAATGAGCAAAACTGCTGACATCGCACCTTCTCGACAGAGGCGAACAGATCTAACCAAGGCTTTCCCCACCGCTGAAAGAGACCTTGCTCCACCTCTGGATGGAGATGCCATTCGTGATCCGATAGGCACCGACGGCTGAGTTCGTCCGCCCTGGCGTTCAGGGAACCGGCCAGGTGTTAAACCACGAGGGATATACCCTGTTGTTCCAGCCAAGTCCAGAGACACAGGGCCTCCTGACCCCACCCCGCCTTGCTTGTGGCAGTACCACAGGGCGGTGGTGTTGTCCGTGAACACCTGAACCAACCTTCCCTTGAGACATGGTAAGAAGGCTTTCAGTGGCAATCGGATCGCAGAAAGCTCCAACAGATTGATGTGGAGCCCGGCTTCCGCAGGAGTCCAGAGTCCTCTGATCTCCACCTCCCTCAGATGGCTGCCCCAACCCAGGAGTGATGCATCTGTCACTACTGTGAGATTTGGGTGGGGAAAGGAAAGGTGTCCACCAGTGCAGGTCTTGTGCAGTTCCCTCCGAGATCTTGACCAGGTCGGTGAGATTTCCCTGATGCTGCGCCCACTGGAACTTCAGGTTCCACTGCAAAGCCTGCATGTGCCATCTGGCATGATTCACTAGAAGGATGCAGGAGGCCATGAGGCCCAGCAGCCTCAGAGTCATTCTCTCTGAAATCCAGGATAGAGGCTGAACATCGGTATCATATCCTGAATATCCTGGACTCGCCGTTCGGGAAGATAGGCCTGAAACTGCACCGTGTCCAGAACAGCTCAGATGAAAGGGAGCATCTGGGAAGGAGTCAGGTGTGGCTTTGGCATATTGATAGGGAACCTCAGCGAACGCAGGAGGTTCGCCGTAGTCTGGAGGTGGGAGATGACTGCATGGGGCGATCCCGCCTTCAGCAGCCAGTCGTCGAAATAAGAGAGGACTAGAACCCCTGATCTCCGCAGATGAGCTGTGACCACCGCCATCTAATTGGTGAACACCCAAGAAGCACTGGTGAGGCCGTAGGGAAGCACGGCAAGCTGAAAGTGCTCGTGACCCAGCGTAAACCGCAGGTAGCGACGATGGGCAGGCAGGACGGGAATATGGAAGTAAGTGTCCTGAAAGTCCAGCGCTACCATCCAGTCTCCTGGGCCCAGGGCAGACAGAACCTGAGCAAGAGTGAGTATCTTGAACGTCTCTTTTTAGGAGAAAGTAGTTGAGGGCTCTGAGTTTGACGATAGGATGAAGGCCTCCGTCCTTTTTGGGAACTAGAAAGTAGCAGGAAGAGAAACCACAGCCTACGTCTGGCACCGGAACCCTCTCTATGGCTCCCTTGGCCAAAAGAGTTGTGACATTCCTCTCGAAGTAAAGCAATGTGATCCTCCGTCAGGCAATCATATGTAGGAGGCATGGAGTAGCCCAGACTATCTGTAGAACCCACCTGTCCCAGGTGATATTCCGCCAGTGGTGGAGGTAATGGCATATCCTGCCACCAACTGGATGCCCATGATCTGGGAGGATGAGACTAGGAGGGCTTAGGGGTTGAGGAGAAAGGGGGGTTTGTGGCCTGACCTGACTTCTGGCCGCCCGGCCCACTGGGTCGGGGCGAGCTGCGCAGAGGCTGCAAAACGTACGTGGTCCTCTGGCTAGGATAAGGCTGGCGCTGCTGGAAGCCACTTCTGCAGCCACGAAAGGAGCAAAAGGTGGACGCAGGCCGGGAGGACATAGATAAGTCTAAGGACTTGGCCGTAGTCCGCGACTCCTTGAAGCGCTCTAGCGCCGCATCCACCCTATCTCCGAAGAGAAGAGAGACATCAGAGGGCATGTCCATTAGATTGGCTTGGATATCCCCAGAGAAACTAGACATTTTGAACCAGGCGTGGTGCCTCATGGCCACCGTCAAGGAAATCGCTCTGCCCAGCGAGTCGGGTGTGTCAAGGCCACACGCATAGTAAACTTTGCTGCATCTCTCCCGTCTACAACAGCTTGGGAGAGGACAGCCCGGGCCTCCTCCGCGACTTGTGGCAGCACTTGCACAACCGCCTCAAACAGGGAATGGGAGTAACGGCCCAAGAGGCATGCAGTATTTACTGACCACAATGCTAGGCTAGTGGAAGAAAAACATTCTTTCCAAAGCTATCCAGCCTTTTGGATTCCCTATCCAGGGGTGTGGAAGGGAACGCAGCACGGGAAGTAGAGCTTTGGACCACCAAGCTCTCGGGGTTGGGTGAGAGATGAAGAAAACTGGTGGTGGCGTGCAATTGTTCTATTGAAAGGAGCCCCTGTGCTGGGTTTGGACCAGTTCCCCAGAAGAACATCAGTCAAAGCCTCATTAAATAGCAGCATGAGGTCCGTAGTGGAGATGCCAGGCTGCTGGACCTCTGTCAAGACATTGGTCTTAACTGCCACAGTAGGAAGCTGCAGGTCCAGGACCTCATGAGCCTGATGCATCACCATGGCGAAGGAAGCTCCCTCCTCCGTAGCCAAGTTAGGAGGGGAAAGCATGGCAGGCTTTGGAGAGATATCCAAGCCTCTGGCATCACCCAGTTACTCATACCAGTCTATTCTGTATAAGGCGGGACTTCTAAGGGGTTCTGCGTCCCCTTCCAATCTTCCTCCAGTCCTAGCCCTTCCAAATGAGGCTGAGGATACAACATAGAGCCCAAGGCTCCGTCAGCGCTGGTCTCCGCATATGTGGACGCCCGACCGGCTCTGTGTCGTTGGGGATAAGAATGGGGGTGGTGCCGTTGGTGGGTGCTGGGAGTCTTGGCGTTGGGACACAGCATCAAGGAAAGTCGAGGAGGTACGACCGGTGCCAGTTCGGATCCAGGAACTGATCTATGATGAGCCATGGGCGCCCGGGCCTGAGCCGCCGCTGCGGAACCCAACGGGGCTCTTTCTGCTGAGCCTGCGGGACCCGAAGGCACGCAGGCAGGGTCAGGCCTCCCAAAAATGGCACACATGGCGTAATAAAACTCTTTTAACTGGGAGTGGGTCGCTCCCTGTCTCGGAAAGGGAGGGAAACGGGGAGCCGACCCCGGCACACGTTCTGCAGAACAAGGCCTCAAACGTTGAGACTCCTCCGTCGCGTCGGATGATCGACGGGGTGAAATCGAAGCATGTTTCGACTTCTTGTGGTGCTTCTTATCTGACCCCTTGGAGGACTTTGAATGGTAGGACGAAGACTTGAAGCCCCTGGAGCAGTGCTCGGACCTTCCTCTCGAATCGAGACTGGGAACAGGAACGGAAATGAGACCTCCAAGGAGGTCTCCAAGGCGCCTGACGCCGGGCCGCAAGCAGCTTTAGGGATCGCTCCCTCAAAGGTTTAGGAGCAATGGCCCGGCAGTCGGAGCACGACTTCAGGTCGTGGTCACGCTCCAGGCACCAAAGGCACATGAGGTGGGGATTCCGTGACCGATATGGCGTGGTGACATGCACTGCACGGTTTTAATCCCAAAGCCTTTTTAGACATGAGGATTCCTATACACTTAAAAAGGTCAACAAAAAGTAAAAAAAAAGTCTTTCAAAATGACAGGGGGTAGCTCTCTTCAACGGATCTGCGCTGGCTAGCACGGAAAGAAAAGAACGTGAGGTGGTGCCTATATTGACGACGAGGATATCACGATGACGACTCCAAGGACGTCACCCGGAGTCGACCAACGCCACCTATCGGCGCTCAGGGGTACTGCTCAAGAAAAATCTTCCGGAACCAGTCTGACACCTGGGAAGTTCACAGATAAGGAATCTGCGGCTAGATGTCTCTATCAGATAGTATGATGCTTACCCATATAACCGCATTATTGTTTTCCTCCATAGGATAACATTGAACTGCTCAGAAATTGTTCTAAGGGTCGATTTTTGAAGGTGAAAAGTATTTATATTTTAAAATGTACTTACCTTATTGCGAAGATCCTGGTCTTAAAATAAAAAGCAAACAAAGCTTATTTTTTTTAAATTGGTGTGGATCTCCTTTTTGAGTCATGTGTCCATTATTGGTCAATGTTATGCAATAAATGTCTTACCCTCCTCTGTGTTAGGCCTAAGGCTGTTCACCCACGCTACCACTAATAGAAGACTTTGGGTTTTACACTTTTGGGGAACCCCTGAACTCTGTGCATGGTATAACCACCTAGTAGCATACCATAAGCAGAGCCAGCTTCCTACACTATTCATGTCCTGATGCAGGCACCAAGAGTTAAAATGGTAAGTTTGTCAACAGGGCACTTTTCTCCAGGGAAGAATGTAACTAGAACCACCCACAGGCTCTCACAACACCTTCAATGACAGGAAGGAACTTCCCTTGATGGTGATGAGCAGTAAATTTCCTTTTCTTGAGCAGCTGCCTCGGATCCCCTTGTGCTTCAAAGCGATCACACAACCACAGCTGTCTGCTATTGGTCTTCACAGCTGGTTGTGTGCAGGGATGCTGCACAGTCCTTCACCTGGTGAGCTGAAGCCCAACTCCTTCCACCAGACTGGCAAATTAATTTCCACATGCAAATCAATCACACACACTAATGGATTTCAGCAAACTCACCCACACAGGTGCCTGCCACTTCTCAGAAGACGAGTGAAACCCTGAACAACCTACTGGCTGATGAAGCCAGTCTTTTCTCATTCCCTGAAGGACAAGCTGATCTAATCAGGGGCCTGGTACGTTTGAAACCTGGGTGCCCCTTCAGTCCTAGGGATATATTTTCTTCATGTCCACTGATCACTGCACAAGGAGGGCCTTCTACCCTCTTCCCTCTCTCTTGGTACCTGTATGTGCTGTACCCAGGAAGGAGTGTTAATCAACTCCGGGCAAGAGCCTTGGCTACTGGAGAATGACCATCAACCAGCAGACAAAAGTCTGAGCTAAACACAGATAAGGACTATTTCCTTCCCCAACCCACCAAGCTTTGGCAAAGGCTAGCTAGAGACATGGGGACGCTGGAATCTCCAGCAGAACAGATATCAGCTTGATTGACATGAAACACAGTGATTCACCAATCTATCCTCATCCAGTGAACACACTCTCTCTCAACACACATATCCCAGACACGATAAAGGCCAGCATGCAGCTGATAAGCAACTCCTCCCAAGGGGCTCAGGTACCTCTGACTATAAATTAATGCTGCCACCACTATCAGTCTACCACAACCTGGGTGCAATAGCCACTCTCTCTAAAAGACTGGTGAACTTATGTGTCCCATCGATCTTAGAGCCAAGCTTTAAGGTTTTAGCCCGTGCAAACAGAGAGATCCCCAGTTGGCACGTATGACTGTCATGTTCACTGAGATAAAAATCAAAACAACTACAGCAACGTTTCACTGACTAGCCCGAAAATCAACATAGGGCAGGGAAGAATGCTCTCCATAGCCGTGCAGAATACTTTCCATACCAATAAGGCACTTCTGACATATCAAAAGACACCCTCTATAGAAAGAGACACTGGGGCATATTTACAAAAAAATGTCGGAGCGCGGCGTTAAGCCAAAATAGCTAATGTGCGATCTGCCATTCTGAAAACGCAGGGATGCACCATATTTACAACAATATGGTGCATCCCTGCATTTTCGCTAGCGCTGGTGCTGAACTCAGCTGCCTAGCGCCAAAGAAGGCAACTTTGCACCATAGTGCAAGAGTGCCTGCATTGAGGGAATGATTGTTTATGTGCAGGAAGGTGTCCCTTCCTCCACATAAACAATCCAGAATGGCGATTTGTAACTTCTATGTGTGCTGCACTGAGCAGCACACATGGAAGTTGCAAATCGTCATTTTTTAAATGATTGTTTATGTGCAGGAAGGGACACCTTCCTGCACATAAACAATCATTCATGGCGTTCTGCTGTTTCTATGTGCGCTGCACAATGCAGCACACAGAAACAGCAAAAACGAGGAGAAATAAAGCATTTCTCCCCGTTTCGCCATGTGAAGTCCAGGTTTTCCCTGGTCTTAATTTTGGCGCTGCCTCATATTTACGCCACCCTTGTAAATAGGGGGAAGCCTCAAAATCAATGGGTGTTGCGGTGAAACGCCCACCGCAACACACATTACCCACCCCTTTCATGCTAAGTATAGCGTGAAAGGGTGCCTTATTTACAAGGCGTGTTAAGCTACGGTAAGTGGCTTAACGTCGCCTTGTGAATAAGGCAAAGCCACTATCGCCACCACAATGTCACTAAAAGTGACGATGTGGTGGCGATAGGGGCTTGTAAATAAGCCCCCAAGTTTTTTTTAGCCAAAACACAATATGGAATGAAAAAAAGGTATCCATCATAGGCTCTAGCAGTCCGGGATCGAGCAGATCTATAGGATGAGCTTTTTTTTTAATTTGGATTGTCTCAAAAATAATTGAGGTACTGACCTCTGGCATTGTGGTTCGTGCATTACACTTTCTCGCAGTTCAATTTGAAAGCTTATAGAAAGCCACTAGATTGTCAATATAAGATCCTAGATAAAATAGAATCTGCTGATACTTGTGAGAGGCAATTAATAGGCTGACAAGACTCAGAACCCAATACACTCTATTTTAGAACAAACTAACAATAGGAGAGGGTTGAAGACTAATCGCTGTATTATATAAAGCGCTAATAGCTGACACTAAAGTGGATATGACTACTTTTAAAGACAAATATTCGAAAGAGCTGGGCAGGGAGGGGGAAAAATTGACTGGACACTAGTGGTGTTCTATGATCTAAAATGTACAGAAATGCCAGTTTGAAACTTCTGCAGTTAAATGTCTTCCACAAAACCTATACGACCCCTCATAGATTATGCAAAATAATGATCTCCACGTGCACACTGGCCCAGGTGTGGGAGGAATCGTGTAGATTTACTGCACATGGTGTGGACTTTCGGGTTGAAATAACCAAGGTCCTGGAAGAAACTAGTGGGGGAAGGAAACTGCATAAAGCTGAGACCTGTCTACTGGGGCTCATGCCCAGAGCTTGGAAAGTAAGAAATGTATGCCAATTTATGGATTTGACATTATTGATTGCCAATGATGCTTGATAATACAGTGAAAAGAATTAACCATCCCCTTTCCAGCAGCGATTCAGAGGTGGGCAAATTATGAAGCAGAGGGTTTATTTAAGTGGAAAGGATGAAGGCCTGGGATACACTCTTAACTAAATTAAAGCAACACAGTGATGGAGGGGCACTTGGGGAGGCTGAACTAAAACAACCCACTTAAAAACTGAACCTGCTGCAATGAGTTTCTCAGTGGGGATTTGAGGATAGTGGACTTCGCCACGCGTCCTCCCATTCCCCCCGTCTCTGGTATGCCACCTCCCTTCCACCACCTCACCCCCCTTTGACTCTGCAAGGTTTAAGAGACGTTTGTCTCAAGCTCGACCTAGTATCCAGCTGTGAGGTCATATATTTGGACACAAATATAAACAAGCATTTACAATGCAATAAGTCTCGCAATAGTGAGATTTTGACCTATTGGCATTGTAAATGGCAATGCCTTTTATAATATTAAAAGGCATTGTCATTTACAATACCAATAGGTCAAACTTTAGCAAAAGCAAGACCTATTGTATTGTAGAGAGCGGTGTACATGAAGCGGGTGCCGCGCTCACCAATAAAGTAAAAAGAAACAGAGCGCGGTGTCCCTGAAGTGGGCGCAACGCTCACCATTAAAGTTTACACACACAAAAAAAAAGTAACAGAGCGCGGTGTCCCTGAAGCGGGCGCCGCGCTCAACATTATTGTTAAAAAAATGAATAAATAAACTGAGCGCAGTGTCCTAAAGCAGCCGCCGCGCTCAGCATGCAAATTTATTTTTTTTAAACCAAAAGGTGAAAGAACGCGTGGTGTCCATGAAGCGGACGCCGCGTTCTTCGAAAAAGTAGTAATAATAACAAAAATGCTTCGCCATTGTGCAGTGAGTGCTGTGGGGGTAGAGGGCAGCCGCTTTTAAAGTTAGAGCAGCATAGCGCTCTATACGAAAAGCGGTGGGTGCGCTGCAAATACAAACAAAAAAGCAGCCGTCATTGTTTGTCCCCATCGTCAATAAACAAAATAGTGCTCACCCACATATAACGCCGACCGTGTAACAAGCCAAGTAAAAGGTCCAGTCGTTATGGGCGGTAACAACTGCAGACAAGGCGGTACCAAGGAGGACCTTCCCATGGATTTGGCGCATCCTTGTAGAGACAGCCACTGGTTGTTGAAGTTTGCTGCCGTGTGAGCAAGCCTGCCTGGGTGGCTCCCCTAGGGGGCTATCTTGACATGAGGGGAGCACGGAGGATCGTTCCCCGCCTGATACATCCCTGGACTTGCGATGCATTCACTCGCCTTGAGACCCTAACGGGTGAGTAGTGCGCTCTATAAAACCCTGATTGATTGACTCGGAGGCCTCACACCTCCTTGAAGAGATTGGTTGATTGGTTCTTTAGGCCATAGATGAACTGGAACTTCCGAAGACAGCTGAGGAGGCTATTGACGAGAGTGGCTGCCAGTTATGTGTGTTGCTGTCTGGATATACTGAGGAAATGGTTCTGGCAGCTAGTGGCAAGAGAGGGGCGCGTCTTTGTTTCTAGAGGTGAGTTGTGCTGGGGAAAGAGACCGTTTTTCCTCCTTCGCTTGTTTAGGAGGCTGAGCTCACAGACCCATTGCACGTGCACATCTCTTCGTACCACCCATTGTTATGAGCTGCTATGGCTGCACAGCCAACTGCACAGCAATCTCGAACTAATGACAGCACTAACACTCACCATGCAGTGATGACTCGCAGTTGGCTCAAAGGTTTCAGGAATAGTCCATTACCTACTATCTGACTCGGTACCGTCTCATAGGCTAAGTGAGGCCTTGGACTGCGAAGCCTACCAAGAGCCGACTGCTCATGCCTTGACGACCACAGTGTATGGATCGAGGTGCCGGTTTGGTTGGGGCAGATCAGCTAAACTCATGCATCTCCCTCCTGGGCATCCTGATCTCCAGATTGTAGCACTACTCACCTCATCAGGATTTTCCTGTTGCTGCACAGAGTGCCAATCAGTTGCATATTGTACACGAAACTTGCCAAGATGCCATCCTCATCTGTACTCAAAAGCTCTAAGAGCTGCAATAGATCCTTCAACCATGGAGGCAAAGGTTGAGGTGGAACCAGTAGACAATCGAGCAAGGATCTTAAATACCATCAAAACCACACATGATTTGTTAGAAAATAAAACTGATGAGATGGCAATAGATCTGCAATTGGTGAGAGAAGGCCTGCACAAGCTAGCAGAGACCGTAACACACACCGAAGACAAGCTGCAGGATCCCCACCTTTGAACAACAGACATGCAACAGCAGATCACACACCTCACGGACAGAGTGTGCTTTTTGGAGGGAAGGGTGGAGGATGTAGAGGGTAGGTCTAGCTGTAGTAACATTTGTATAGCGGGCGAAGATTCACCTGCCTTTGTTGTAGCAACATCGTTGCTGGGCCTGGCTTTTCAACTTTCTAATCAACTGAAAGAGCACATTGAGTACCAGTGTGTAGGAAGCTGGCTCTTTATATGAAAAATCATATTGGGATATATAATGTAAAGAGTCCAGGTGTTCCCTTATGAGAAGACAGGGGCTTGCTATGGCAATGCCAAAGTGCTTTGTTAGGGGGTAGTGTGGTCGAGTAGCCTTAGGCTTAACACAGAGGAGTGCAAGACATCTGAAAATACACACAATGGTCAATAAATGAGACACACGACTCAAAAAGGAGATCCACACCAATTTATAAAAATAGCAACTATCTTTATATATGTTTAGGCATCAGAAGAAAATTGTTCAGGTAAGTATGTTTTTAAATAGGAATATTTTTCAGTTCAAAAAGTGCAATTTCTGAGTTCTGCAATGTTTACCTAAGGGAGGAAAATCATATGTGATTTATCAGTTATTGTCAGCAACTTACGGGGCCCTTCTCTAGGAGTTAAGGTTAGTGGTGGGCAAGGTCCAAGGCAGCACCAGCAGAACACCACCAGCAGCACTAGGGATGCCGGGTGCAGAGGTGCAAAACAACGTTGGGTGCCCAATGTTATCAAATTGAGAACGTCGCTGTAAAAAGAGACTGCAGGAGGGGACTGTGTGACCAGACCGGTGAAACCAACGGATGGCTTCGGTTCCTGCGATGATGATGGGGGATGTAGGGACACCTTTGGTCCTTTTCTCCTTGAGATGGGGCGCCTGGGCATAGGGTCTTTGAAGCGTCGGGTTTCTTCGTCCAGCAACATGCGCTGTTGAGGGGGCCTGCCAACAGAGGCTGCAGGTGACATCAGGGAGTTAACGAGGGGTTACTCCACAGTGGATTCGGTACCTTGAGGGCTTGGGAACCACACTGACAACGTGGGCCCACTTTGACACAGGCTCGGGGGCTTGGGTGCAGTGGTGCTTGGCGGCGTTGGGTTTGGCGGGTCCGGAGCCATCTTGGTCTTTCTTTTGCTGTCTGCAGAATGCAGGGGACAGTTCTGTTGTCCCTATTGTCCCTATGGAGGTCTTGCTTCATGGGAGAAGGCTGGCAGGTATCCCGGGCTTTGGGGACTCAGCAGCTGCAGGACAAGTTGGCTTTTGGTGCAATAGGCGAAGTCGTCAGGCAGGCTGTCAGAGTTGGCGGCAATTCAGTTGCTGGGTCTTCTGTTCTTGCTGTGTGACTCTTCTCATCCTCTTCTTTCTGCAGGTCGTCAAGATCTGCTCTTTTGGTGCCATGGGCTCCCTTAAATACTGAAATTAGGGGCATTAGGGGAGTGTAGGGGAGTAGTCAATGGGCTACTGACCCTTGGTCGCTACGCCCCCTATATGACCACTTCCTTTGGAAGTGGGCATAAAGCTGTCCCAGAGTTCCTAGGTATGCCATCACAAAGTTGGCTACTTCTGAAAAATCATGTCCACCGCAGTTTAGCCCACCTTAGGGGTGGTACTACCCTGGAGGTGGCACGCCTTCCTGGCTAGCTAATTTTGCCACCTGTCCAGGTGCCAAAGGGGCTCTAAACAAGGGGGTTGACCTCCTCTCCTGTGAAGGGGAGCCAGATTTGCATTTTAAAGACGGAAGCTCTTTGAAGCTTGCTGGCTTAGGAAGGCTAATCAGCAGGTCATCCTGTGGGTGGGGGTGTTACACACTCTTCCTGGACAGGCTTCTGTTCTGGGCCTCCTGAGAGCAGTGGCTGTCACCCTAGGAGGTCAGAATAGTGACTCAGTGGCGGAAGGCTGCCAGAAACCAGTCAGAGAGCACGCCAGAGGCTGGTAGGTTTTCAGGACACATCTCTAAGGTGCCCTCTGGGTGAATGTATAGAATAATAATCCATATTTGTAAAGCGCGAACATATCACCCCTTAAGGTTTCAAGGTGCTGGGGGTCGTCAGGGAGATTAAGTGAGCTATTGCCCAGAGTCACATGGTGCTGAGCTGTCGCCTGTGCTGGGGATCGAACCGTGAGCCCTGCACTCCGGAGTCAGCCGCTCTGGCCGCTGCGCCACACCTCTCTCACCTCTCTCAATTGGTAAATCAATCACTGGAATCAGTGTGGGGTTATTAATACGAGGTGTTTGATACCAAACATCCCTATTTTCAGTGAAGCCATCATGTAGCTGAGGAACTCGTTTTCACCAGGGTCCAGCACATGTTTTAAAATGGCTTCCTTGGTCACGTGCACTGACAGTATTAGGACTGCCAGCACAGGGGCATATCTGCTCATGCAGGTATGCCCTCACATGTAATATTCAGCAGCCTGCCTTAGGGCTGTCAGGCCTGCTGTAGGGGTGACTTACAAATATTACATGCAGTGTTAGGCGACATGGCACACAGGGATGTGGGACATGCCGTGTTTTCACTTTTGTCTGCACCAAGAAACACAGCCTGCAATGGCAGCCTTGCATGCGCTTGGTGAGGGGGTCGCTTAGGGTGGCACAATTCGTGCTGTTGCCCTTAGGGACCCCCTTTAGTACCTCAGGCCCTAGGTACCAGGGGTGCCATTTACTAGGAACTTACAGAGGGTGCAAAAGGTTTTGCCAATGGGGGGAACAGCTGTACAGTTTTGGGAAAGAGCTCTGCATGGGGGACCTAGTTAGCAGGAACCCTGTGCACTTCCAGTTGAAATCACATCAGTTACAAGGCAAAAAGTGGGGGTGACCATGTCAAAAAGGGCTACTTTCCTACATAGCCTTTTGAGGCCAAATTTCTCTACTTCAAAGACAGAGTTGTTATTTTGCAAGCAACAGGGAGAGCTGGGCAGTATGAAGTCCAGGACAAACAAGTTCTGCTTTTTCCTAACTATCCCCTTGTGACACAGTGTAGCCAGCCGTGGCCCGTGCAGGTATGTATGAGCAGTGGGGCGGTGAGGCCCGGTGGGGTGGGATTTCGACAGACGATGACGAGGGAAAATTAATTATTTATTTCATTTTCCCTCGTCATCGTCCGTCGAAATCCCCCCTCACTCCCCCACCGGGCTCCCCGCCCCACTGCTCTTACCTGCACGGGCCGTGGCTGAGTGTAGCATGTCCTTATTCACAGCAGTTCAGAAGAAAGTGTAGGTTTTAGGGCTGCAACAAGCACACCTTTTTCCTGCCAAGTGGAAGATCATGCTGGGTGTTCTTGACTGAAACTGATGCAGCTTTGGCATGGATCGAACAAGATAGCTCAGGTGGTAGTGCAGTTGTTCTGAGTAATGGGAGTGAAAGAAGACAAGGAGGCAGCGGCAGCAGAAACCAACAGTCGACAGCTCACCCAAAGTGGTTTCAATACATATGTGCCAACAAGCACAGGAAGCAAAAGAAGAAACACTCACTGCTGCAGCACCCTTCAGCCCATGGCAACGGGACAATTTGTCAGATGGTTCGGACAATATCCATAGAGTTACTCAGTCTCTTTCTCCTTGAGCTCCAAAGATGAGACCTTAACCAGAATTATTCTTCAAATGATCAACAATATCTTTTGACTCAATGTGATGTGGTGGGATGAAAAGGGGTGATTGTAACATATTGTGGTGCAGGGGTTGGAATAGGGGGCTGTGTTTAGAAGTGAATTCTATGCTGACTTTGAACTATGCCAAATTGCTCTCATAGATGTATTGTATCCTTTCCAGTCATGCTAATGAGGTCAAATCCTTGTTGCAGGTGCAATATCTCCCCATGAGCAAGTACTGAAATGAGTCCTTAAAGGCAGGTTGTAGGCTTAGGCCTGGATAGTAAATACATGCACGATCAATACAAACAAGCATCGGGTTCAATTAAGCTCTGAGATAACTTGGTGTAAGCTGGCTACCACCCTATTACATGGTTTATCATGTACTAACATTGAGGTACTTTGCATCTCAGCCCTGTGTAGGGAGTTGGGGATATTAAAAGTTTTTTCTCTATGGGCGGAAGGTAGCAGACAGAGCAGGGGATGGCCCTGGACAATTGGCTAGGACCACTGAAGATATAAATTTGGTAGTAATAAGGTTTAATACTCTTGTGATGGCTAATGCCACAGAGGTCAATTGTAGTAGTCGTTCCTTCTTCCAAACATTCTTTATCATCCATTTTTTTCTTAAAATCACAGAATGTGAGTGGTAGCCAACGCATTTCGTCCACCTGGGACTTCTTCAGGGCTCAGCATGCAAGTAGTCTTCTCGCATGTTCTTCATGTTGTGCTTTGTGACAAAGAAATATAGTATATGGGATAAATCTGCTGTCTCCGTGGTGCTGTCAGTGAGGGGAAGCCATGGCTCCTTCCTCAGCTGGTGCATACTGAACGGGAGAACTATGGCCATTTTAACACTTGCAGGCTTTTGCATGTGATGGATAGTTTACCAGAGGGGGGCGGGGTGGGGGGGAAGAGAGAAAGGGAGAGAGAGAGAGAGAGACCTCCATTGACATGGAGAAAGCATCACCTGACTAGCTTGATTGGCAATATTTGGGCCAGGTCCTCCAGTGTATGGGATCTGGTGCTGAATTTCGAGCTCGAGTACGGCTCATATATATGGGCTCTACCAAGAGAATGAAGACAGGTAAATTCTTCTCCCTCAAGTATCTATGCTGAGACATGAATCGAGGCTGCTCCCTCTCCCCCTCATTGTTCTCGCTCGCCGTGCAGCCCTTGACACATCATATGTGCAAGATATGAGGGCAGGATGGCTGACAATACAAAATTAAGCCCACATCATTTCATCATCTGCGGACAATGTCCTGTGATTTTTATGGGATGTGCGCTATGGCTGGCCCTCATACTTTGCCAGGTTTATCATTTCTCACAGGCAGAAACCGTTTCTCTTATGTAAAAGTAATTGCTTTGCTCATTGTCATCTCAAAGTTCATGGTCTTTTTTTCACCTTACATTTTTATTCCTCAACTTTAGATTCCCAGCATTCCGACTGGATTATTTGTCAGTGCAAAAGGCGAAGGCTGCTGTTTAATGCAGGTAAGAGCAGTAAGCAATGACCGTACATTCATTTTAAATGGCTGGATGGGACTTCATCTCAACTGAGAAGTATTTCATGCTGATAGGCAGGAGATCCTTCTGCTTTAAGGCCAGTTAACTGGTATGTTGTGTGCATTTCTGTAGCGCATTCACGCCATTTATATGGTTGTTAGGCACTATGAAGACATCCACAGAAATCATCATTATTTGGGTTATAGTTGAGGGAATTGGCTACAATAAAGTGATTAGCACCTTTTAACCCTCAGGGAACCGCGGGTGCATTATAAAAGGTATAGGAAGGGAAATGAGAGTAAAACCTACAACATCTGAAAAGAGTGGAATATAAAAACAACTGGAATGTCAGGCAAAGATGATTTGTGTCAGTGAATTAGAATCATGATTGCCTTTGATGTTGACTGATTGGCATTGGAAGTATGCACACAACCCTGAGTTTCTAGTGTGCTGTTGCATGTAGATGGGCTGCTGAGGCCTGCTGTTCCAATGTTACAGTGCTGTATCACAGGCTTCATTTTGCTGATTTGCTGCCTGATGGGAACGGAGAGGCTTGATAAACTGAGATGGCAGGCTCCAGTGACAGGACAGGTTAATCCACACTTCAAGCCATGCGGACCCTTTTTGGCACAGATCAGTATCAAGTAACACTGTATCAGAGGACGAACTCTCATGAAATGATAATGTTTTCAAAGTAATCAGATGAGCGTTGAGCTTGTATCATGACACAGACATACATTTCCCAAATATAGATTTAAACATTTGACGCATTCCATATCTGATATATTTTTTAAACCCCATACAGGGTTAGGTGCCTAGCTCGCGCTTCAAATAAAGCAGTTATGCTCCACTTTAAGGCTCTGTTTTCGACTAGAACCTCACTTTTTAGAGAAAACAGAGGCCGAAGCCTTTCTTTGAACTTTAGCCCATGCAGACAAAATGCTGGGTCTCTGCAGCTAGCCTACTTTTCCTGGTCGATTTCTATTGACCTCTCACCTGACTTGAAAACCAACTAGGAGCATTTTTTATCATATTGTATAAAACTTTGAAAAAAAGCATATCAGATTATTTACTACTTGCTCCAGAATCACAGAATTTTCCATTACCATCCAATTCTACACCTGGCATACGAATTTTCCTGAAGGAAAACCTTTTTGAATATTGCACCTTTTGTCCATAGGATTACCATAAAATGTCGAGCTAAAGTTTTTGGGCCTTATTTAAAGTTTGGCAAGTGGACTACCCTCCGCCAGGGGAGTTGAGGTAATAACTTCTGCTGCACTGGCAGAGTACCCCAGCCTTATTTAAAGATCTCTGCCTTCCTGGCAGAGCTCTCTATGCCTTCAGAGGAGCGCCTACCACAGCTGCTCTTCTGAAGGCACAGAATGTTTGCTGAGTGGCTGCCATGTTTCATGCGGTCACACATCAAACTTCTTTTGTTTTACAAAAACAAACTACCGAAGCAGGTGTTTGTTTCTGCAAAATAAACAAGCATTTGCAATGCAATAGGTCTCGCATTTGTTAGAGTTTGAGTTATTGGCATTGTAAATATATTGTCAGCTCTATCGTTGTGTTTGCAGTGAAGTGAATTTATGTAAATATAAATAGTTGCATGTATTGTAGTGGACGATGTATGTGATTGCAAACTGTAATGTTCGTTCTTTGTGCGGTGCTTGGATTTTTCACAATCCATATGACTTTAGGGAAGGAACATTGATTGCAGCCCCCTTATCCCCCTCTCAATATTGTTCCAGCACCACCGCTCCCACACGAATAGGTACGTTTACATCGCGGTTTTTACACAGCGATACCATTACAACGCAGGTATTACAACGCAAGTCGTTACAACGACTTGCGTTGGGAAAGCTGGACTTAGGAGTAGTATGATTTACTATTCCAACACCAGTCTACATACAGTAGGGAAGGTGTTGGAATAGTAAAGCATACTATTCCTTATGTTAGAGCGCCCCCAACGCAAGGCGCTGTAACGACTTGCGTTGTAATACCTGCGTTGTAAAGGTATGCGGTGTAAAAACCGCGATGTAAACGACGTTTCCCCTCCCAAATAATACAAAACAATGACAGCACACTTCCAACCACACACCTTAAACAGTGTGGCTTGCTGACAAAGTAGCCAAGTGCTTCTGTGCCCCACAAACATGTAGTAAGCGCTATATAATTGCTGCAATACAATACACTAACTTTCAGCAAAATGCTGCAGGACTTTAATGATCACGAGAAATCACACGAGCGCAGGTGCTACTAACTCAAAATGAGTCCTGAAAAGTGAGCAGTCCCAGAGTGTCTGCCTTTAAGGAGAAGGTGGTAAACGAGACAATAAAATAGAACACATATTCCCAAACCCTGCGTGTCCAGTGTGATTTCACCACCATGGCGCGGCCCTGAGTCAGCTGCGGTGATGTAGTGGCCGCGTGCAGACATCTCAATGCAAGTTCTCAGAGTCCCACTTCAATACTCTGTGTGATCCTGAGCAGCAGATGTTTTCTACCTTTGTCTCATTTGCATAAAGGGCGGAAACCTGGGAGTGCACTGAATGGATTCACCGAACAAGAAACAACGCATCACATGGTGTGAAGAGGTTTTAATGGGACCATCTGTTATACACAAACGGGGCCGGAATTCACGCGCAAAATAATCCTGTCTTGTGTCGCGACACTCACGCCCCCATTTATGCCGCGGCTTGTCCTGCGATAAGGGGAGGGGGCGGCACCCGCACTGCAGGGGTCTGGACCTGCATATTTTAATATCATTCACACAAACTTGAACTGTGAGTAACCAGATGTGCTTGTTTTCACCCCCTCCTCCCCGTTGTTCAGTGGTAGCTCCCATCGTGGCGCACAGCATAAAGTTAAGAGAAGGTGCTAGATTGTGGCTGCGGATGAATGAATGAATGATGCTGTTACTGTACACGACCAGCAGTTTTCACTACGACCATAATTGGAGAAAAAACATTTAAAAGCAAGCAGCACAGCATGAAATCAGCCCTTACCGCTTAAATATACATGCTCGGCTCATGAAAGACCACAGGCGGATCGCGATGCTGGTTTCTGCACTGCGAACGCGCAGAAGGCGTCTTCAGCGCAGACACTAACGCAAAATATCTCCCAGTTAATGCATGCTTTTCTGACAAAGAAGCTCTGCCCTGTGTTTTCGAGCTCTGTGTCAGAAAAACAAGAGTTAACTCCTCTTTGTATTCAATTATATATGTAATTTTCTCACCTTTTTGGTATTTATCGATATTTATGGTGTGGGGAGAAAAAATGAAGTTGCATCGGGCATATTTCCACATTTCCTTTGCTGTATTGATGTACACTCATACTTTGATGTCTGTGCGACTGTAGTGCACTACGAATCATCAATAAAATGCCACAACCACTTGAAAATATTAGGACTGCAGGTGCATCTGTAGCTATAAAACTTCATTAGGAAATCATATTTTATTACACTCTATACCGTCATTGTGAACACGTATGGAGAGAATCTCAAAGGAAGACCTAATTTCTCATTTTTTCTGTTTTTAAAAACAAATGTCGATGGGAAAGAGCTTGCATCTGTTTGTATTTGTATATAATACTCGTTAAAAACTGCAAACCAACTTCCTTATTAAGAGTGCACTGACAACCCCTGGCGGCAGATTCCGTCTGATGGCATCAGAAGGGCTCCAGAGATCTCTGTGGTTTGGGGCTCGTATTAAATTGATCCTGTATGCCAAAGACATATTGTTTAGAAACGTTTAGAGCCCAGCACTGAATGTGGCGGGCTGTCAGGCCGCGGTGACGGGTGCATGAAGGCAGAGCTGATGCCGGCTGACAGGACAGCTGGTCCCGGTGGCGCGCCACTGTACGCAGTGACGTCACCTGAAGCCTGACGCGCTCACTACTTTTAGAGTACAGCCACTACAATATACCCGTTTGCTTCAAGAGTCACTTTTGCATTTGCTGAACGTTGAATCCAACTCATTTTAGATCAGTCTCACCCAGCAGCCAAATATTCTTTACATTCTCAGGGGTTTAGTAAACTGGCGTCTCACTCTAGCCAATCCCTACGTCACGGGCTTGTTAAATAAAATAAACAATTGAGCACAGGACATTTCAAAAACACAATATTCATTTCCTTATGGGCGTGATGTTCAGAAGTAATGCTGGGAAAGGGTTCGTTACTCATCATAAGTGGATACAGTTGAAAACTGATCTGAAAATATTGAGCCAACCTGGGGCCGTCTGGGATGCCAGCAAGATGTTGCCATGTAATTCCTACAAACTGTATAAATCGGATCTCAGAATGATTCAGAGAGGCCATTGTTTGCGGCACAAAAGTTTAGTCAGCACCCAGGTTTCTTCCTCCTTTCCTGGGCTTCACTGCTTGCTGTGTGAAAGAGGCTTACGTAAATGCAGTAAACAAAGCAATAGCGGCATTGAAACCGATCGCGAAAGTGAAAGCGATCGCAAGCAAACAAGCCCGCGAGTGGTGCGCGCGCGCGCGCCACAGCGATCCATGTGGTTTTAATTATCGCGCCCGTGTCTGGGCACGATAATTGAAAACACATGGCCTTTGGTGCGCGTAATAGACACCAATAGGCCATGGGCGGAGCAATGCGACCGCCTTTGGCCTATTGAGTGCTCTCTTACTAAAAAATAAACAGTGGTGCGCGCGCACCACAGAAGAGCAGGGGGAGGGAGCGCGGCAGCGAGGCGAACGCGCGCTGCTGCGCGTGCTAGCCACCAGTGGGAATGGGAGGAGCAAAGGCGGGACATGCGCCCTTCTTTGCCCAATTGTGTGCCGTTTTTTTTTTTTAAACGCACGCTACATTTAATGCCAGGCTTCAGAAAGCTAACCACACGCACGAGCGTGTGGTTAGCTTTCTAAAGCCCGTACAAGAGGTCTCGCGCTGCGCGAGCAGTGCTGTGCACTGCAACGCTAGGCGCGAGACCTAAAAACGAATGACCCAGACATGCTGTGAGCTTTCTCTCAGGGTATAGGGGCCATATTTATTGTTTTCTTTTAAGGGCCACCAGGCTTTTCCTGGTGGCACAAAAGTAAAAAATAAAAGGACATCAGACCGTGTGTGTAGGAATGTGCCCCTTTTTGCATGGTTACCCCCCACTTTTTGCCTGACATCTGATGCAACCTGACTTGATGTCCCCTGGGTCCCTCCCAACCAGGTTCCCAGGGTCTGTGTTCTTTCCCTAAACTGTACCTTTGTACCCACAATTGGCACATGCCTGGCGACAGGTAAGCCCGTTGTAAAAGGTACCATGGGTACCAAGGCCACTGTGACCAGGGAAGGCCTCTAAGGGCTGCACCACCTATTGTGCCACCCTTAGAGGCCCTGTACCTTAACACCCACACACTTCCATTGCAGGCTGCGTTTTGTGGTGCAGAGAAAAGTGAAGAGTCGACATGGCACACATCCCTGCAACCCGCTGCCTGAGGCCTAGGTAAGTCACCCCTCTAGCAGGGTGCACCAGCCCTCAGGTGAGAGTACAGTGGCATGAGCCCTGTGCCCCTACAGAGTCCATTTTATGACACTGTAAGTGTAGTAAAGCCATCAAGAGTATATGGTCTGGGAGTTGGTCATTACAAACTCCACAGCTCCATAATGGCTTTACAAAAAACTGGGAAGTTTGGTAGCAAACTTAGCACATTGAACCCACACTGATGCCAGTGTGGGATGTCATGTAAAATGCACTCAGAGGGCATCTTAGAGATGCCCCCTGAAAATCAACCAGCCCTGGCGTGGTTCCTGAATGGCTGCCTGCCATTTGCCACCAACAGACAGGTTTCCCTGGGTAGAGAGCCTCCGCTCTCTGGGTCCAGAAACAAAGCCCATCCTGGGCAGAGGTGTCATGCCTTCCCCCCCCAGGATGGGCTGGGTCCACGAAGGGGAAGCTTCAAAGGCCTGTCGCCTTTGGAAGCTGTCCCTGCCGTTTGCTGCCCCCAGCAACTGGCTCCCACCGGTTCTGGCCCCCACTTTGGGCGGGACAATCGTTGGGAAAACCAAGCTAGGAAGAGAGGTGGGCCCACCTTTGCCAATCCCACTTCTCAGGTAGGGGAGGCAAGGTGAAGCACTGATCTCAGTCCCCTCCATCTTGAAGATGAGGGGACTCAGCCAATTAGGGAGAGGCTCATGCCCCCTCCCACTGTAGGGTGGCATAACAGGGGGTGTACCCACCCCAAGGAAGGGACCCATTGGTCCCGACCTGCACACCCCTTTAAAGCCCCTAAATTTTGTATTTAGGGGCAACCCTGAACCTTGCCTCCTCAGATTCGAGGAAGAAAGAAGGACTGAACAGCTGTGCTGACCCAGGAAGAAGAGGACACCTACTGCTTTTGCCTCAGCCCTACCGGCCTGTCCTGACTATGACCTGCCTTCAGCAAAGAAACCGGTGTGTCCAGCAGCCCCACAGAGCCCAGAAGACCTGACCTTCACTCACCTTACAGACTCTGTCTCCCGTGAGAACGGGATTTGCTCCACAAAGACTCCAAGAGCAGAAACCGGATTCCAGCGACTCGGTGATTCTGCACCACTCTGCACCCGACGCCCACGGCCCGAGTTCGAGTGGCTCAACACCACAAGGAGGCCTCCCCAGCGATCCTGACCTGGGATCTGGTGATCCCCGGCCTCCCTCAAGCTCCAAGACGACGCCTGCAGCCTCAGTCGAAGGGTCCCCCCGACCGCGACCGGAGTTGGTAAGAAAACCTGATGCCAGAAGACACCCCTGCACCTGATGCCCCACAGCCTTGGGTGGCCCAACCGATGGTGTCCAGGCATCCCCCAAGAACCAAACTTACCTCTCCAGCTGGTGGTCGCCTTCAAGAAATCTCCCTGCCCGAGCCTGCAGCAACTTTGTCGAACCGAAGGTCTCCATTGAGAAGCACAGGGTCCCTGACGTCTCCTTGGCACCCTGCACCCGGCCGCCCTAGTGCCGCTGGTGGTGCAGCTCCTGTGCTGATTGTTGACTCCTGCAGTGCTGACCTTAACCCCAGGAGCTTTGCCCCCACACCTGAGTGGCTTGCACGTAAGCAGCCCCTAACCGAAGGCCCCCTTAGCCCCATTGGCTAACGTTGGGCCCCTGCACTCTGCACCTGGCCGCCCCAGTGCCGCTGGTGGTGCAACTCGAGTGTCTACCTAGACCTTGGGGAACCTTGGTCCTAACCCCCAAAACTGCCACTTGTAAGACGTTTACTTACCTGTGAAACGGATAACCATTTTTCTCCCATAGGAACGCATGTTATGAGATTTTAGGCCTAAAAATTTTCTAAGTGATGAACTGTTGTTTTGTATGGGGAAAACAGTAACTATAACTCAAGCCATGAAAAGTCTTACTTACCGTGTATTGTGAGATCCTTAGGTGGGGTATCTAGGCATACCACCCCCAGTACTCTATGTAATCTAAAAGTAATCAAGAAGTATCCTAAAAGTAATTACTGTGTAATTCAAACTGCTTTATAAAGTCTTACCAACCTGTAACAACTGCAAATCCATTCCCAATTACCCTTCTGTGTAAAGGTTTACCATTGAAAATATATATTACCTACCTGTACCAAGTCTTCCTAGGTTCTAGAAATAAAATACAAGTATACCTTTTTTATACCTACCTAATTGGTCTGGGTTCAGTCTCGGAGTGTGTGCATCAGTCTTGATTGAGTGAATACAATAAATGCTTACCAGACCCTCTGGATAAACCTAACTGCTCGCCCACACTACCACAAAGAGAGCTGTTAATACTTACCTAATTTAGCCTCTGTTATACCTCTGGGGACTCCCTGGACTCTGTGCACACTGTACCTTACCTTGGTACAGTATATACAGAGCCAGCTTCCTACAGTGTGGTCTAAATAGGGTGGGGTTGGGGGGAGGGCTATTTCATGTACTTACATAGACGGCCCTAAGTCCATCAGGCTGTCAGTATTTTCACCGGCAGAGCTAGCATGGGGCACACCAATGGAAACACGGTGGTCCCCACATTCTAAACCGGGTGGGCAGAATGTTGGTAGGGTGGACAAGGTACTCAACTACGCTAATGTCTGCATACTCTAAATCAGCCCGTGCTCCTCAAAAACTCCATGTAAACATTTCTCCTGATCTACAGTATGTGTTAGTTTTTACTAGACATGTTTGGGCCTCTCCTCTGCAGCTGTCTTTGCACTAGATGATAGGTGTACTTATTTGTTTAGTTTTTTTGCTACTACTGTCTAGGGGCTGGACTCTGTGACTTACGAGCCAATACTTTATTGTAAAAATCACAGGTTCCCATTTTTCTAAAGCCAGATTGTGCATGCCAGTTAGAGCCTTTGTGGGCACAGTTCACCACTGATGTCAGACAAGGGTTATGTATGGATGTGAAATATTCTGTTCATATACAAAGGAATCAGCGGTAGGGGGATTTTCATTTTTAACTTCAATTTTTCTGTCATAGATTGATGTGACATACAATGTTCCCGACCCTGTTGCTAAACCAGCTTTTCAGCTGTTAGTCAACCTGAAAGAGCCAAAACCGAAAAGGCATCGCAGGCACCCACACCAACTGAGGACCCACTCTCTAGAAGACAACCGCTCTGAACCAGCACATAGTAACCGCGCATTAGCTGATGACGATGACCCAGCATCTGACGAGGATCGTCAAGAGTACAAAGTGAGCCTCGAGGCTTGCATCAGGTAAAGAAAAGATGCTTAACTGTTTATCGACAAGCTAACCGGTACAGATAAATTGATGTCATTTTTCCAGTCGTCTGCCACTTTCATTTTGTTATCTTCACAAACTGGCACCACCGTCTAGTACCTGGAGTATTTAGAGTGAAAGAATACAGAGTAGCACAAAATATGAAGGAGTTTCCTCTATTTGTGAAATGCCTTTCCATCACCAATTTGGAGACTCGTGATATCCCACTGCCTTTTTTTCTTATTGATGTACAGACATGTCACCAGGCAGGGCCTGTAGTGGCTGTTATTAGCCCACCACATGAGTTATGTAATTGAGGAAAAGTCAAGAGAGCATACAGAGTGCTACATCCTCTTGTGAGCCCCTCCCAATCATATTGATTAAGTCATCCCTTCTTTTACTCACACCTGGCACAATCCTGAGCAACTTCCTCCCCACACGGCACGGATTCTGCAAACTGAGGAAAGAAGTGTGGAGGTTGCTTGGCATTGAGTTGCACACAGCCAGAACTTTACATGCACAATTTTTTATGTTACCCTTTTGGGTGCGAGACAGTGAATGCATTCATAATTGGGTGATGTTGTTGCTTTTATAAGGATTTCGTGAGGAATATTATGTTTTGTGTGATGCTCTTATGTGTCCTGGGAGTCAAGTATGCAAGCGCTGCACACTAGAGTGCTTATGTAAATACCCAGTGATAGCAGCTAGAACACTGATACATATACCAGACCAGAGTTCTCAGACACACTAAAGATACGGTGGAGGCACAAAGAGAACTCCATGAGTGAGACCTCGAAGACATCACATAGAAATTGAGGTTCTTTATATGCGACCAAAATATATTCTTTCAACGTAGAAAAACAAACTATACAGTGCCTCGTGAGCATAACTCTTCAGAGCCTAAAACATTGAATCCAAAGGGAAAAATGCCTCAATCATTAAAAAAATTGGCATTCGAAAAGCTACAAAATAAACATGGAGAACATGATTAACCCATCTAGCTTGGTCTAGAAAGAGGATTGAGACTGGAGAAAGCTAAAGAACAAAGAGATTATTGTTGTACATATTTATAATAAATATGTATACCAATTCTACATTCATAATAAATATGCACTTTTTATGTATATTTACAAACGTTATTTAGATTTATTTAGATTTTTAACTATTTTAAATTATTTAAATTAATTTAACATTATTTCCTGTGGGGTTTCATTTTAAGTACCTACCTTTATTATTTTCTATTGGGACTTGTTGCAGGACCACTGGTTGGCCATTTGTAGTGCTGGACTTACTACAAAAGTGTAAGTTACTACAAAATGTAGTTTGTGAATACTGAAAAGTAGCAAACTTACTCAAAAGTGCAGTTTGTGAATTAGGCCCAGAGTTTGTGAATACCGAAATAAGTAAACTTACTCAAAAATATAAATTTACTTAAAAGTGTAAGTTACCTTTGTGAATCAGACCCTCTATGTGCTGGTTAAGGAATGTCTATTTAGAATATGTTTTTAGAATGATAGTGTTTAGTGTAATTGTTTGACGTTGTACCTTGAACTCACATCCTGGGAGGAGGGAGCATGCATGTGAAATTACAGCACTACAAGCTGCAAACCAACTGTTGAAGTAAATACGGTTTTCGGTTTGCAGCTGTCTGTAGATCACAGCTGTGTATAGACTGAAAAGAGGTACCTATCTCTAAATTGGTGGCTTGCGAGAAGCAACAGACATTTGCAACAAAGTTTTAAGTACAGTCGATCCGACTCAAGCTTCTTGTCTGGCATGAATGTCCACACAGTAATGTTCAGTGCATGTGTGGATATTAGACAATGTCCAAACTTTACAGATGTCTGTGAGTGAGATGTTGCCTAGGAAAGGCTATAGTGGTCCCTTTTACACGAGTTAAATGAGCCTTAGGCACAGAGTAATGTGCGTGCTTGGCTTTGGCACAGCCAATTTGGATGCATTAGAAAATCCATCTGGCTAGGCCTGCTTTGGATATTTTTTTTTCCTAGGGAGGGCTTGACAAAAGCTACAAAGAGCTGCTTGGTTTTCCTAAAGGATTTGGTGTGACTCTTTTAACATCTAAAGTGTGTAGAGCTCAGAAACAGAATGGTTGACGGGGAAAAAGGAGGATAAAACACAGGTCTTTGTGCACTTGTATATGGTTCAGTGACAGAATATCGAAACCATAAATACAAAGGTCTGCATCACACAGGGGTACTCAGAGTGATGTAAAATGAGGCAGCCATATTGTACTCGGAGCGAAGTAAAACTATTTTTGTACACCAGTTGTTTATTACAATATGGCCGACTTGTTTTATATCACTCTGAGTCCCCCTGTGTGATGCAGTCCCTTTGTCTATGTCTATTATGGATATGTAATCCATGCTTCTGCAACCATTCTGTGTGTGATCAAGACTGTGCAAGCAGTTGAAACGCGTTGCAGGACCGAATAAATTTCACAGAATTTGCTTTTCGCCCGAGAGTGCGCTTTATTGGATTGTATCACTTGGATATATATATATCAGATTTGAAGATTTTCCCCGTGGAACATGTCTCAAAGGAAGAACTACTGGACTCAGAGAAAACTTCTGGATGTACCGTTTAAAATCACTGCATCCAGATGGACTGAACATTACTGATAATACAACCTGATTACTGCATATCTCAAGAGCTCTCAGGACTGCATTGATTCCACATTCCAAATGGAATCTTCACTCATGATGCTTTTTGAAAATTCAGCTGTGTCATCTGTGCAGCCACTGAGCAAACCATCTTGTACTACCTGAGGAAGGCGGAAGCTGAAACGTTGTAGTGGAAATATATTTTTGTTCTTTGGTGAATCTATCTGTTTGAGTCACTTCTTTCTTGGATATTTTATTTCTTTGTGACTCATTGTATCCTTTGGGATCCAGATTTTTGCCCTGGCTGGCTGTTGTTTTCTTGTGATCCTTCATCTTCAAGTATACTCTTTTGGGATTACAAACCTGTATCCTCCCCGGATCCGACACTCAAGCCAGAAGCAACCACCATGTCAAGAACAAATCTACATCCTAGATATGCGCTGTTCATCCAGGAGAAAATCAGTAAGTGCCAATTTACAATAGCACATTTACAAATCTATAAAAAACTTAACATCTATCCTATGGGGTTGGAGGTTAAGTCTAAGCCACCTTTTAAACTAACTAGTTGTGAATGGTCCGCTACATGGAATATTTTACTGCATAACTCATCAATGGCCCTACTATTGGCATCTATTAAAGTAACCATTCAAAAAATGCAAATGCTTAAAGCCAAGCTACAAAAAAAACTGGAACTTTTAAAGAACACAAAAAGTGACTCTGAAGTGGCACACATACTACAGAGGGTTGCAGTAGTAAAAAGATCACTGCCAGGAATGCTATTGAAATTAAATCTGCAAAACTAAAAAGAGATATGTTAAGATTTCATATACCTCCTCTTCCAACTCACCACTTCCTAAATCATTCTGTTTTTGGAGATTTTCTTGTCAGTGTAAGCCCTGTGAGTAAACAGCATAAAAAAAATAGAAGATTTATAAGACAAAAAAGCTGCATAGCATCAGCCAGTTACAACCCTTCCAGACATCCGACCCAGTTATTGACTTGACTGGAGGGCTCCTATCACCAGGTGAATTGAACCTCTTGAGCAAAGGCCTCTATTTCTGTCCTGTACCGAAGGACCATAATATGGCCAACATGAGAGACCTAAAAACCTTCGAGAGAAGATGCAGACTTGCAGAATACTTTTACAATAATTCTAATGTTGGTCTGCCAAGCTACCTTCCAGATCCATTTAAGAAGTTCCGCCATCCCAAATCATGGACTCCTCAATGTGGTAGAAATCCTGTTCTTGATACATACATTTTATCCATCAACAAACTCATCAAGGAATCAACACCTAAGAGGATTTTTGATAACATTACCCGAGAAGAAAGAAAAGCTCTCCACTTCCTTCAACAGAGAATGGATGTCATTATAAAACCGGCAGACAAAGGTGGTGCAGTGGTTGCCTTGAAAGTAAGTGATTATATTGAGGAAGGAATGAGACAACTAATGGATACCAACACTTACAAACCTTTAGAAACTGATCCCACAGAAGACTTAAACAAAGAAATTAAGAACATGGTTGTAAGGTACAGGAGCTTAAACCTCATTGATGAAACAACAGCAGATATACTTGTTCATCCCAAACCAAGACCTGGGAGATTTTATATGCTTCCCAAAATTCACAAAATGAACAATCCTGGCCGTCCCATCATCTCTGGCAATGACACAGCCACTGAGAGACTATCTTTATTTGTCGACCTGCACCTCCAGCCCATTGTACAGGAACTTCCATCATTTGTTAAAGATACCAGTCACTTCCTTCAGATTATTGAAAAATTAAACCAAACCTACACATTTGATGATGATACTCTTCTGGCTACATTTGATGTTACATCATTATACACCAATATACCACATGAGGATGGGCTTATGGCATTATCTGAAGCTCTTAATAAAAGAACTGTGAAAAAGCCATCAACAAATGTGCTTACCAACTTTGCAAGAGTTATCCTTAAATCCAACAATTTTACATTCAATGGTAAACACTATCTGCAGATACAAGGGACTTCCATGGGCACTCGGATGGCTCCATCCTATGCAAATATCTTCATGGGCAAACTAGAGAACTGTATACTTGCTACTTATAGCATCAAACCACTGGTATGGCTAAGATACATTGATGACATATTTATAATATGGAATGCAGGAAGTAGAGCATTGGAACAATTTACAGCTTATATCAACAATATCCATCCTACCATCAAATTTACCAGCAGCAATACTAAACAGAAGCATCATCTCCCTTTTCTGGATGTGCTACTCACCATTCATGAACAAAAATTACAACTGATCTGTACCACAAGCCTACAGATGCTCATTTGTATCTAAACTGGACTTCATGTCACCCACACCACACTAAACTGAGCATCATCTACAGCCAAGCACTCAGAATAAGACGCATCTGCAGCAATGAGGAAACCTGTAAAGACCATCTACAGGAGCTTGCTACATTATTTAAAAGGCGAGGCTATCCTCTGCATATCATACAGCAACAAATTGACAAGTCTTTGCAGTTACCCAGAGAAGCACTTATTTGGAATACCAACGGCAGAAACAAAAGTGACAGAACTCCATTTGTGGTTGACTATCATCCATCAGCTCCCAACTACAGAAATATAATGCAAAAAACATTTCCCTTACTGTCTACTTGTGAAAAATTGCAAAAGGTTTTTCCAAAACCGCCAGTCATTGCTTACCGCAGAGCTCCAAATTTACGATCTCTTATTGTGAGAGCTGAACTCAAGCAAGTTGTAACAAATGCAGGGGTTCATTGCTGTGACTCTAAAAGGTGCATCACGTGTGAATACCTTTTACAAACATCATCAGTAACTAGTTCTGTTACGAGAAGGACCTATGGAATAAGACAGCATCTTACATGTCGCTCAACATGCATTATTTATGTGATTCAGTGCCAACGGCAAAGCTGTAAAAAACAATATGTAGGCCAAACAGTGAATGACCTCCGTACACGATTCAGGAACCACAAATCGGCAATAATTAATAAGAAAATTGACCAGCCTGTAGCCAATCATTTTAACCTTGTGGATCATTTACTATCAGATTTGAAGATTTTCCCCGTGGAACATGTCTCAAAGGAAGAACTACTGGACTCCAGAGAAAACTTCTGGATGTACCGTTTAAAATCACTGCATCCAGATGGACTGAACATTACTGATAATACAACCTGATTACTGCATATCTCAAGAGCTCTCAGGACTGCATTGATTCCACATTCCAAATGGAATCTTCACTCATGATGCTTTTTGAAAATTCAGCTGTGTCATCTGTGCAGCCACTGAGCAAACCATCTTGTACTACCTGAGGAAGGCGGAAGCTGAAACGTTGTAGTGGAAATATATTTTTGTTCTTTGGTGAATCTATCTGTTTGAGTCACTTCTTTCTTGGATATTTTATTTCTTTGTGACTCATTGTATCCTTTGGGATCCAGATTTTTGCCCTGGCTGGCTGTTGTTTTCTTGTGATCCTTCATCTTCAAGTATATATATATATATATATATATATATATATATATATATATATATATATATATATATATATTTAAAATAGTAAATATTAAATATTTTAACTTATAACATTCACATAACGTTATTCAAATGTTTAAATAATATTTAAAGATATATATATATATAAATATATTTATTTAAACACATGCACATATATTTATACGTGTATGTTAATGTACACATATACCAATTAAAACTAAATTGTAAAATATTAATTATAATTTATATTATAATTTTAGTTTTTTTACTAATATAACACATATATATATATATATTTACATACAAATAAAAATTTTAAAATAAAACTAACAAATGAAGTAGAAAACACTTTAAAAACATTACAATACAATTATACATAAAAAGTAAGAAATAGGAAAAAATACTTTTACTAAAGATAACTTAAAAATAACATACATTTCTTAATATAAAATATATAATTAAATACACAAACAAATAATAATACATAATTAAACAATCTATTACATTTTAGAAATAATAAATACACTATTCCCACTCCAGTCGATGCAACAATAAGGAAAGTGATGGACACAGCAGGGGTAAAAATTACTATTCCCACTCCAGTCAGTGCAACAGTAGGAAAAGTGTTGGACTCAGGAGGGGTAAAATTTACTTGTCCCACTCCAGTCAATGCAGCAGTAGGGAAAGCGTTGGGACTCAGGAGGATAACATTTGCTATTCCCACTCCAGTCATTGCAACAGTAGGGAAAGCGTTGGACTCAGGAGGGGTAAAATTTACTATTCCCACTCAAGTCAGTGCAACTGTAGGGAAAGCGTTGGATTGCGGAGGGGTAAAATGAACTATTACTTAAATATCTTCCCACCCAACCCCCCTAAAAACACAACACACACCTAACATATAACATAAAAAAGGAAAATGCTACTTACCAGTATGCATCTGTTCTTGGCATGTAGAGCTGCAGATCCACACACTATGCCTAGATCGCCATCTGGTGTTGGGCCCGGATGTTTGCACTTTGTTGTTGTATTGGAATAAGTCTTTGGAAGTCACGAGATCGGTGACTCCTCCTTTGGACAATAGTGCGCATGGGCATCGACTCCATCTTCAGATTGTTTTTTCGCCAAGAAGGGAAATGATGGAGTTTTGTGAGAAACAGAAAGAGATGTCCATGTATGTTGTATCTAATTAAGATAATACTGGGTCAGATAAAGGTAGCCGGGGAGGTGGGTGGGCGTGTGTGGATCTGCAGCTCTACATGCCAAGAACAGATGCATACTGGTAAGTAGCATTTTCCGTTCGAGGCATATGAGCTGCAGATCACACACTATGCATAGATTGCATAGCAGTACCTCTCTTTAGCGGCGACCACCAGCATCTGTTGCAGTAGTTTGAAATAGTGTTTTGAGTACAGCTTGGCCCACACTAGCTTGTTGTTTTGCCTGCACATCTACACAATAGTGTTTTGTGAATGTGTGCGGTGTAGACCATGTAGCTGCTTTGCAGATGTCATCTAAGGGAATGTTCCCTAAAAATGCCATGGAAGCCCCTATTTTGCGGGTAGAGTGGGCTTTAGGGGGAATAGATAGTGTACGTTTTGCTTTGTGGTAGCAAATTTGTATACATTTGACAATCCACCTTGCAATCCCAGACTTTGATATGGGATTGCCTTTATGTGGTGGTGAGAAGGATACAAAAAGTTGTATTGTTTTGCGAAAAGGTTTTGTTCTGTCAATGTAGTAAAGGAGGGCTCTTTTCACGTCTAGTGTATGAAGAGCTCTTTCTGCTACTGTTTGTGGTTGCGAGAAGAATACTGGCAACTCCACAGATTGGTTGAGATGGAAGGGAGAAATAACTTTAGGAAGGAATTTGGGATTTGTCCTGAGAACCACTTTGTTATGATGGAGTTGTAAAAATGGTTCCTGAATAGTTAGTGCCTGCAACTCACTGACTCTTCTGAGAGATGTGATGGCTACAAGGAAAGCAACTTTCCATGTAAGAAATTGGAGCTCACATTTATGTGAAGGTTCGAATGGAGGGCCCATTAATCTAGTGAGGACGATGTTTAGATTCCACACTGGAGAGGGTGGTACCCTGGGAGGAATTATTCTTTTGAGGCCTTCCATAAATGCTTTAATGGCTGGTACCCTGAACAATGACAAATGTTGTCTATTTTGTAGGTAAGCTGCTATGGCAGCGAGATGCAATCTAATGGATGTGTATGCTAGATTACATCTTTGAAGATGCAGCAGGTAACATATGATGTGTTGAATGGACGCATCTAGAGGATTGATTGTGTTATTGGTACAGTATATAACAAATCTTTTCCACTTGGCTGCATAGCAGGCTCTAGTGGTGGGGCGCCTAGCCTCTTTGATAACGTTCATACAATCAGGTGGAAGATTGAGGTAACCAAATTCTAGGACTTCAGGAGCCAGATCGCTAGATTGAGCTGTGCTGGATCTGGATGCCTGATCTCTCCACGGTTCTGTGTTAAGAGATGTGGGGAGAGGCGTCGTTTTTGGTGCGGGACTACGGATAGTTCCAGCAATGTTGTGTACCATGGTTGTCTGGCCCATGTTGGAGCAACTAGAATCAGTGTTAGTGACTGCTGTTGTAGTTTGCGCACCACTAATGGAATGAGTGGGAGAGGCGGAAAAGCGTACGCAAATCTGCCTGACCAATTCATCCATATTGCATTGCCTTTGGACAATGGGTGTGGATATCTGGCGGCAAAGCTTGGGCATTTTGTGTTGTAATGTGTGGCGAAGAGATCTATCTCTGGATGCCCCCACATTTGGAAAAACGGTTGAAGAACCTGTGGGTGAAGTTCCCAATCGTGAATCTGTTGTGTTTGACGACTTAACAGATCTGCCATCTGATTCTGAATTCCTGGAAGGTGTTGGGCTAACAGGAATATGTTTTGAGGAATAGCCCACCTCCATATGGTCTGAGCTAGTTGAGAGAGCTGCCGAGAGTGCGTCCCCCCTGTTTTTGTAAATAATACATTGCTGTGATATTGTCCGTCCGGACTAACACAGCTTTGCCTGATATGTGTTTCTGGAATGATTTTAGTGCCAGAAAGATTGCTAGTAACTCCAAATGATTGATGTGGAGTAGTTTTTGTTGAGGTGTCCATGCGCCCTCTATGGTGTGATGTAGTAGATGAGCTCCCCATCCGGTGAGCGATGCGTCTGCGGTTAATACAATCTGTGGAACTGGCTCTAGGAACGGTCGCCCTTTGGAAAGGTTTTGGGTGTTCCACCACTGCAGAGAGCGATGTGTGCGGCCGTCCACCAACACCAGATCTGTTAGCTGACCTAGAGCTTGGTTCCACTGACGTGCTAAGCATTCTTGCAAGGGGCGCATCTGGAGTCTTGCATGCGGGACTATGAATATGCAAGAGGCCATCATCCCTATTAGTTGCATAAACACCCGAGCTGGAGGGAGTGCTGCGGCTGGAATTTTGTTATAAGGGCTTGCATGCTTGCTATCCTGGCTGGATTGGGGTATGCAAGGCCTCTTAAGGTGTCTATTGTGGCACCTAGATATTGCTGGATGTGGGAGGGTTGGAGGTGAGACTTTGTGAGGTTTCTTGTGAACCCTAAGTCGTGAAGTAGTTGGATTGTGGTGTGTGTGTGATTTACACACTGGGTATGCGACTTGGCTTTTATGAGCCAGTCGTCCAAGTATGTGAAGACGTGAATTTGTTGTCTTCTTAAGTGGGCTGCTACGACTGCCAGACATTTTGTGAAGACCCTGGGTGCTGTGGTGACTCCGAATGGGAGCACCTTGAACTGATAATGTTGACCGTCCATTACAAATCGAAGATATTTTTTGTGAGCCGGGTGAATGGGAATGTGGAAGTAGGCGTCCTTGAGATCTAAGGTGGCAAGGAAATCGCCTTGTTTGAGTAGAGGAAGGAGTTGTTGAAGAGTGACCATATGAAAATGGTCCGACTGTATGTAGAGGTTTAATGGTCTGAGGTCGAGGATGGGCCTCAGGGTTCCGTCCTTCTTTGGAATGAGAAAATACAGTGAGTAGACCCCTGTGTTTTGCTGATGCAGGGGAACTGGTTCTATTGCATGTTTTTGTAGGAGGGAAAGTACCTCTTGTTTGAGAAGCGTTAAATGGTCTGCTGACATTGGAAGCTGTCTGGGTGGTATGTTTGGAGGAGTTGAAGTGAGTTCCAGGCAATAACCGGATTGGATGATTTGTCTCACCCACCTGTCCGTGGTAATGGTGTTCCAGACAGGTAGGAACTGTAGTAATCTTCCCCCGACCGGAGTGGAATGGTCTGGGGGGAGCGGAGGGAAGTCATTGTTTGGAGGTGGAGGCAGTACGGGTATTGATGGTTTTGCCTCTACCTTTGTTATTATTGCCTCTGTAGCCACCTCTGTAATAACCTCTGGTAGAGGAGTTCTGTGTGGGACTTTTATAGGACGTGGAGGAGTTGTCCGTGGTAAAGCCTCTAGAGGCGCCCCTATAAGAGGAGCGACGAAAGGAACTTCTGGGAGTTTGGGATTGTAATGCTCCCATTGATTTGGCTGTGTCGGTGTCTTTTTTCATCTTTTCTAAAGATGAATCCACAGTAGGGCCAAATAAATGTTCTTGGTCAAACGGCTGATTTAATATGGCAGTTTGGACCTCGGGTTTGAACCCTGAAATACGGAGCCATGCATGTCTACGCAAAAGGACACTGGTATTGATGGCTCGTGAGGCTGTGTCTGCGGCATCCAGAGCACAGCGAATGGAGGTGTTTGTTATAGTCTTGCCTTCCTGTATGAGATCATTGGCTCTTTGTTTGTATTGATCTGGAAGGTGTTGTAGTAGGGTCTCTAGTTCATTATAATGTGCCCTATCGTACCTAGCCAGCAACGCCTGTGTGTTGGCAATTCGCCAAATATTAGCTGCCTGGGACGCTGTTCTTTTACCTGATGCGTCCAAGAGTTTTGACTCCTTATCAGGAGGTGGAGCATCGCCTGAGGTTTGGGAGTTAGCCCTTTTCCTGGCGTTAAAAACCACTAGGGAATCTAAGGGAAGTTGCCCTTTAATGTAAACAGGGTCAGCTGGGGCAGACTTATATTTCTTTTCTACCCTGGGGTTAATGACTCTAGCCCTGACAGGATCTTTGAAGACTTCAGGAGCGTGTTTGATTACCCCTTTTAGCATTGGGAGAATAGAAGTGGACCTTTGAGATGGTGCGAAAGTGTCCAGAAGAAAGTCTTCCTCTTTAGGGTCTGTATGTAGATCTACACCGTGGTATTCTGCGGCTCTGTGTATGAGCTGAGTGAACCCTATAGTGTCTTCTGGGGGGGATGGTCTAGATGGGTAGACATCATCCTGTGGTGTGTCAGGAACATCTGGTGTGCCATAATTGTCCCATGGGTCAGTTGGGATATTTGGAGGGCTAGGTTCTCCTAAGGGTTGATCATCACCCTCGTGCTCAGAAGGGTCCTCATCATCTTGAGGTGGAGGAGATAGTGAGGGTATTGGAGATGGAACAGGAGAGATGTGGTGTGGAGGAGGGGGTGGAGAAGGGATCCTGAGAGGAGAAGTGGCAATGTCTCTTTTCTTGAGAGGGAGTGGAGCTGGTGCCGGTTTGTCCAATTTCCTCTTCCTGGAAGGACTAACCACAAGGCGACCTGTATTTGGGTCTATTTCCAGTATTTGCTGGGTTGGATCCGGTTGGAAAAGCTCCTCCTGTGAAGTATGGTGTTTCGGCGCTGATTTTTTCGGGTCCGAAGGTTTGTGTGGCACCGATTTTGGAGTTGTTTTGTACTCCCTAGGTTTGGAAACGGGAGTTTTGGTCGGTTCCGTTGGGGTCTTTGGAGCCGGTACTGGTGACTTTTTCGGTTCCGAAGGTTGCGTTCCAGCGGTTCTCGGAACTGGTTGTTTGCTCGATTCCGATGGCTTTTTCGGAGTCGAAGGCGCAGTGCCGGTGGGTTTCGGTGCCGAATGCGCCGATGTGGAACCCGGCTTTGGCGCGGGCATAGACAGTGGCTTGTCTTTTGGTCTCGGTGCCGGGGATGGGGTTTCGGCACCGAGGGCAGGCTGGCTCGAGCCCGAGCGGCCTGAAGGCTTATTTGTTGACTTCTTGGCCGAGCCGGAAGGCGGGGCGTGAGAAGTTTTGTCCCGGTGTGCACCTAGGCCCGAAGGTGAAGGTGTTACCGAAGCCTTTGCCGGAATGGATGGTGGGGAGGGGTCGACGTCAGTACTTACGACCCGTTGCCCAGGAGTGATGTCTTCGACGTCGGAATCGTCGGCTTCAGAGGCGCTGATGAGGCCCTCTTCGAGGTGTTCCTGTTCCGGTACATCGACGCCTTCCTGGAAGATATCGTCTGGTATGGATGTGGACGATCGAGCCATGTTTCTTCGAGCTCGACGATCCCGTATGGTTTTCTTGGAGCGGAAAGAGGCGCAAGCTGGACAGTCTTTGGCCTCGTGCTCGGGCGAAAGGCAGAGGTTACACACCTCATGAAGATCGGCGTGGGGAAACTTGGAGCCACATTGAGGACACTTTTTGAAGGGAGTCCTTTCCATGAGCCAAGAAGGCCTCATGGCGCAGTTAGGCCCGAAGGCCTGCGTCGACGACCGGAATCGAAGGATTGGAGTTGTAGCGATGCGCGTCGAAAAAGGGAAACGCGGTCGAAAACAATACCGACGAAAGGGTGAAGGATTGCGCGTCGAAAGTTAGAACGGTGGCGACACCGAACTGGAGCGCGAGAAACACATCCGAGCCCGATGGCGGAAAAAAACAATCTGAAGATGGAGTCGATGCCCATGCGCACTATTGTCCAAAGGAGGAGTCACCGATCTCGTGACTTCCAAAGACTTATTCCAATACAACAACAAAGTGCAAACATCCGGGCCCAACACCAGATGGCGATCTATGCATAGTGTGTGATCTGCAGCTCATATGCCTCGAACATATATTTATTAAATCATTTACATGTTTATAAATAAATTACACATTTTAATTCAAGTTATTCATTAATTTAAATGTAATATTTAATGAACTTGCCACCCTATATCCCGACAAACCTAACAACCCACACCTAAAACATAACTTACATAATAATTACACACTTTACATAATTAACAATTAAATAATTAATCAATTATTACTTAATTTACTACCCACCCAATACCCCTACAGACCCAACAATCCGCACCTAAAATATAACTTTAAAAAATAATGATTACATAATTAATTATCAATTAAATAATTAATGATTAATTATTACTTAATTTACTTCCCACCCTGTACCCCTATAACCCTCACAACTCACTATGACACTATAAATTACTATAAAAAATGTAATAAAAATTATAAATAACTTAAATTTACAAACTATATTAAAAAACATTAACAACAATTATACAAACAATATATGATATATACAATTACAGTATTATTTAAAACACATAAAGATAATTAAAAAACGATATTCTATAAAACGATATTATTGTAAATGATATTAGCAACAACAATATTATTGAAAACGATATTACTTACCTTAAAAACAATATTTGTGTCAACAATATTCCTGCATCACGATACTTATGTGACACAATATTAAAAACTCGATATTAGTGTCACTCGATATTTATGACTCAATATTTTATCCGAATACCCTTGTACATATGGCTCCTTGACTGTAATGAGTTGCATTTCAATAATACTGCAGAGGGAAGTGTTGCAATGAGCAAGGCCACTTTTCAGGAAAGGAACTGCAGTGCAGCAGCTCAAATGAAGGCCCCAATAAGTTATGTAAGGACAATGTTATGGTCCCAGAAAGGGACTTGTGGCATTTGAATTGACAGAACCCTTTTGAGACATTCCATAATGGCTTTAACAACAGGGAATTTAAAGATGAGCTGGTGTTCCCTGTTTTGCAGGTACATGACTACAGTAGCTATGTGTACCATCATGGAAGAGTAAGCTATTATTGACTTTTTTATGTATAGCAAAAACTCATGATGTCTTATACTGTGACTTCTAAGGGCTATTTGTAAAGGCTGTTACAATAATGAACAAATTCTTACCATTTCGCTGTGTACCATGCCAGTGTGGTGGGCCTTGTGGCTTCTTTAATGGTTAAAGTGTTATTGTTATAAAGGAACACTCTACAGTGGCCGTAGTTTGCAATTCCTTTATTGTAGTTGAGGAGCACAGGTGAACGTATCCATCAGCTCCTGTGTTCACCCTCCAACTGTCTACATGCAGTTAATACTTGAACATACACATTCAACAATGACATGGTACCATTCCAGTATATCAATACATAATACCAGCAACATTCTATGTTGCTTAGAAACAAGAACATAACACATCCCCTTTTCTTCCAACAGAAAGGGAAGAAGAAAACAACAGAGAAAATAATAATAAAATATATATATATATATCACAAAACAAGGAAAACAAATGTATATTATATACTACTTATTATTAACAATATCATCTTTTAACCAACACGGAGCCATCCTTTTCCTTACGGAATGTTGAGAATTCAACTCATCACCAGTCCTGGAACTGGTACTAGCCTGCTCTTGAGATTCAACATCAATACTCTCCTTAGTTACACCTGGGGAATTAATTTGAACAGTCCCCTTAGAACTTCCTACTGTAGTGGTTTGCATGTTTCGTTCCTCTAATGTTTCACTGTTGTCCTTTTTGTCTATTTCCTCCAACATCCAATCACATTCAGATTGACTTCTACAAGCAGTATTCTTACTCTTCGCGATCCTATTTAAATTCCACACTTTTCCACTTTTCACTCTCACAGCATTGAGTAGGGTCTCCACTACTTCCTCAGGTTCAAAATATTGGCTCTCCCCTTTAGTTACGAAACCTGTTTCTTAACTTGCACCCAATCTCCTACGTTTACATCTGGAGTTTTAACACCATGTTTTGCATCATAATACTCCTTACTTTTACCATGCACAATTTCCATACGATCCCGCACTTCATCCAAGGACCATGATTCAATTCCTATAGGAAACAACCAACCAGGAGTATACTTAGATCTTGGTTTCCTACCCCTCATTAATACAAAAGTGGGTAACCCGGCTGCGTTATTGCATGTGACCCGGTACGCCCAAACAGTTTTACCTATCTGCGTGATCCAATCCTGAATGCTTTTCATTGCCAATTGGATGGTTCCTTTAAGAACGTGGTTGAACCTTTCCACCATTCCATTACCACTTGGGTTATATAGAGAAGTGGTTCTGTGTTTAATCCCCAACTTCTTAAAATATGTCTTGGCTTTACTGGATAAAAATTGCACCCCATTATCACTGACAATGGACGTAGGAATGACCTCAGAGATAAAAATGTCATCTAAAAATTCTAAAACTGAATCAGTATCAGCATTGCTAACTACCTTAACTACAGGCCATCTTGAAAATAAATCGATTAAAACAATTAAATATTGATGTGATTCTCCCACAGGTCCCATAATGTCCACGGCTACTATCTCCCAGGGGTTCTTTGGTAACAAACCCTCACTCATAGGTGGACGATATGTCCGTAAGGACTTGTCAGAAGTGGCACATGCACAACAATCACGTACTATTCTTTCTACATGAAAATCCATCCTTGGCCACCAGAACAATCTTTTGATAACAAACTTTGTTCTGACAATCCCTGAATGGCCTTCATGACACAATTCCCCGATCCAGTTGCGTAAACCTTCAGGTGGAACAACCCTTTCACCTCTAAACAAAGTGCCATCCTCTACTGCTAATTCAAATCTTACCTCCCAAAAGGGTTTGATAGAGGCATTCAACAAATCCTTCTTAGGCCACTCATCCAATACGTGCGATATCACATCTTGAAGTATTAGGTCTTTTGCACACTCTGCAGCCCATTCACTCTTTTTGATGGTGGAAAAACCTTGATCATGGATTAAGGCTACTTGCAACCCATTCCATTCCTCATCCTCGCACTTTTCTAGCATAACTGGCATCCTAGACAGAAAATCTGCCACAACATTGTTTTTGTCCGGCATATAAATTATTTTGTATACAAAATTCTGCACTCGCATTGATATTCTTGCACGTCTTGCAGATGCTGTAATAGCACCTTCTGTAGTTAGAATTTTCACTAAAGGCTTATGATCACAACAGAGTATGCAAGCCTTCCCCCAAATGAAGGACTTGAAATGTTCCAAAGCCCACGCACATGACAAGGCTTCTCTTTCAATGATTGGGTATTTATCTTCACAAGGAGAAAGAGATCTAAACGCATAAACAATTATATTTTCCTTACCCATATTATCAATTTGTGAGAGTACAGCCCCTAACCCCTGGTTGCTAGCGTCTGTGGTAATAATGCTGTCTAAAGAAGGATTAAAACTACGTAGTGCTGTAGCATTTGCAATTGCCAATTTAATGGCCTCAAAATCTCTATTGCACTCTAAAGACCACTTGAACACACTGTTCTTTTTAAGCAATTGGCGGATAGTAAATGTTTTTTCAGCAAAGTTGGAACGTATTTAGAGCAGAATTCTGCCATTCCTAAAAATGACATAACCTCCTCTTTATTGTTAAGTGTGGAAGCCTCCGCTAAAGCAGACACTAGAGTAGGTTTGGGCTTGACACCTGACTCATCATTCACATTACCAAGATAAGTGACGCTTCTTTCTGCACATTTGCATTTGGTATGTTCCACAGTGAGATCTTTGTCCTCTAAAATGCTTAAAACTCTCTTCAATCTTGAAGCATGCTCCTCTTTGTCAGCACCAAAAACAAGGATATCATCTTGGGAGAAGGTGACACCTTGTTCCTTGCTGAAAAGTTGGAACCGTTGAAAAACGGCAGCGGCCGAGGCCAACCCGAAAGGCATCCGCTAGAATTGGAAACAACCAAACGGAGTGATGAACGAGGTGAACTTCATTGACTCCGGCGACAATGAGATCTTATGATAAGCGGCCGAAAGGTCTATTGTAGAAAACCATTTAGCCTTCTTTAAACATGTCACCATTTCATTGATTTTTGGCAAGGGAAATTTATCAATTACTATGTTATTATTCAAGTGTCTTAAGTGCACACAGAGTCTGATCTTGCCGTTGCTGCGTCTGGCCACCACAATGGGAGAAACCCATTCAGATGCTTCAATAGGTTCAATTATGTATGCTGCAACCAATTTATCTAACTCCTCTGAAACTTCTTCCTTCACAAGTATAGGAATGTTGCGACATTTGTGTACCTTAGGTGTAGCATTCTCCTTTAAAATTATTTTGCGTTCAAAACCTTGGAAATTGTGCAAAACTTTACTAAACACTTTAGCAAATTGTTTTAACATGCTGTCTCCAACAGTGGCACATTCATCAATTACAAAGACTTGTTCCTTACTGTTGGGATCTAAAATGATGTGCAGTTGTTTCTGGTCAAACCATCCCAAAACAGGTGGACCAGTCTTAGCAATGTACAATTTGCCTCTACACTCTGTCCCTTGAACTTAAAAGTGAACCAACGATATCCCAATAAATCAAAAGTTTCACCACCATAACCTTCTGGATGTATGTCTGGTTCTATTAATTGTCTACCTACTTTCTGAACAAAGGGACGATTCCCACAATTCTTCATTAATAATTGTGTATGGAGAACCAGAGTCTGCATAAATCTCAATACTTACTCCACCCCCCCCCCAATTTCCATCCAACACACCGGTTTGTTTTTGCAAACCTTATCAGAAATGTTAAGTACCAAATTGTTGCGAACATTCATTATCAAACTGTTTGTGTCCGCAGTATCATCCTCATTGTCTTCATCAGCAATACCTTCCCTGCCATTATCATCAGTACAATTTCCAAATCTGATATTTGCTCTTTTTTTCTGCACACTTTTGCAAAGTGGCCTTTAATGCCACAGTTACTACATTTCTGTTTGATAGCAGGACAATTCTTGCTATATGCTAGATGTTCTGCGCTACCACATCTGTAACATTTAGGTTGATTTTTAAAATTGGTATTGTCCCTAATTGTCGCAAAAGATTTTTTTTTCTCTACATGAGTACCAACTTTGCTCACAATTTCATTAACTCCATGGTCCTGCTTAAGAACATCAGCACATTTGCTAGAAATCTCCGCTTTACATACAATGGCTAGGATGTCTTCTAGTGATTCATCTCCATTAATGCAAAGCCTTTCTTGTATTGCTGGATTACAGGCATGCATAACTACTTGGTCTCTGATCAGGTCTTCCTGCAAAACACCAAGGGGCACATGCATCAAGGTAGGCAATTGCGATTCCATAATTGCGATTATTAAGGAATCACAATTATAGAATCGCAATTGCCTATGCATGTAGGTTTCACTAAAATATTAGCGGTTCCTACATATTCCTTAATTGCGAATAGCAAATTGCGATTCGCAATTAAGGAATAGCTTCCCATTCATTCCTATGGGCCTAGAGGCCTATAGGAATGAATGGGAATTGCATGCGCAATTTGTGAGTACCAAATAGGTACTCGCAAATTGCCCATGCAATCTCAAGGGTGCAGGGGGGCCAAATGGCCACCCTGATGCACCCCCGAAATTGGCATGTGTGCACAGGTGGCGCACACACATGCCCTAAGGGCAGGTGTGTGCGCCACATGACACTTTGAAAAATGCACTTTTGTGCATTTTTCAAAGTTTTTGCAAATTACCATCAACTTGCAGTTGATGGTAATTAGCGTTCCTAAATGCGAAGTCGCATTTAGGAAAGGCTTGTTGCATTCCAAATAGGGAATCGCAATTTGCGATTCCCTAAATGCATTCGCAATTTAGGTAATCACAAATTTTGCGATTACCTATTTTGCGAATTTGCATTTGGGTTGATGCATCCCAAATGCCAAAATACCGGTCGCAAAGGGTCGATTCTGCGAATCGGCCTGTTAGCGACCGGTATTTTGGTTGATGCATGTGCCCCCAAGTTTGCAATCCAATGCCAACCTTTTAAGATCAGATACATTTGAGCCACAGTTTCTGTTTTGCTTTGTTTCCTCTGAAAAAATTTAAATCTCATTATACCCATACAAACCTTAGGTGCAAAATAATTATCAAGATGTACTAAGGCTAAAGCATAAACATTCAAATCTCCAGGTATATTGGTTTTAGTCATTTCATTGAACACCTTCAAACCAACAGGCCCTAAGGAATGGAAAAGCAACCTTTTCTTTTGAGCAGGAGCCATTTTCCCAGCTTCATCCAAGGCATCGATGTAATTTGTAAAATAAGCTTTCCATTCTAACCATTTAAGTGATGATTCTGAACCTGAAACCCAAAACGCTTGAGGTGGGTTGATACTATAGCTTTGAGTACTCATGGTGAGTGGACTTGTCCAGTGTCCTTACTTCACCCAAAGGACTAGTCCACTGTCCTGAACTTCACCACAAACTGAGCAATTTGGTAAGACTACCCGTAATATTATAGCTTACAATGATATGTCACTGCGAGAATGTTAATCGCTGCTTTTAATTAGCGTGAGTACCTTAAATATACTTGTGATGATTCTCTTTAATCTTTCAATTGTCTGCTTCCTTCGTTTACTCTTATTTTCTTCCCTGAAGCAAATCCAAAATGGTCACTGCGTGAAGTCACGTAACGTGACCCACATGATGATGTAGTGTAGTTACAGCATTCGATCCTCCCACGCGCTATGCAATTGAACGTAGAGAACGCCTACCTTCCACGTTGCATTGACGCCTCTGTGACGTAAGTGACGGCACTGGTTTGCTTGCGCAGCTCGGACTTCGAGAGGTACTCACGAGACACAGGGAACGGCCGTCCTCGCGCACCATGAACTCCGAATTTGCGAGATAGCTGAAAAAAACTCCTCCGATGTATACGGCACAGGTAATAGCGCAAAGACGCATTGAAAGACTCCAAGGCTGCACAAGTTGTTCCATGTTGTTCCAATGAGCGATCCACGATCCTCGAGTAATTAAAAATCAATTCGGAATAAATCTCCAATTGCGTAGGTTCGTATCTGTAAGCTCCTCAACTCCTCGTCGTCAGTGTTATAAAGGAACACTCTACAATGGCCATAGTTTGCAATTCCTTTATTGTAGTCGAGGAGCACAGGTGGACGTATCCATCAGCTCCTGTGTTCACCCTCCAACTGTCTACATGCAGTTAATACTTGAACATACACATTCCACAATGACATGGTACCATTCCAGTACATCAATACATCATACCAGCAACATTCTATGTTGCTTAGAAACAAGAACATAACAGTTATACTCTGGAAACTGTTGGTAGACAGACATGGCGCTCAGCCAGGGGCTGGAGCGGTGGGCATGTTCTCCATGCAGGCTATAATGCAGCCTGCATGGAGAACACGGTATGTGCGCATGACTGTTTTGGGCGGCTCGAGAGGACCGGCCAAGCACTCATGCTCACATAGGGAGTGCAAACCACTCTTCCCCCTGCTCTGAGAGCAGCCCCGCCCCACAAAGATGTCACAACGGTGAAAACTAAAATGATAACCTCGAGTTATTATCATTATATTTTTCCTTTTTTTACACTGCAAAAAGCAGTGGGGAAATGCTCCTCCACCTTAGCGGAAGAGCCGCCACTGCTCGTCTTATCAGAAAACTGGCTTTGTATTCAGCTTTAACTGAAATCCCAACTATTTTTTTAAGGAACTTCCGGAATGTGAAGTTGGGCCATTTTTGGTTTTTCACTGGATTTCTATTTACCATTTACACATATAGCCTTCTTTCTCACGTTTCCAACCAATTCACAAAGTTGAGCTGGAATTGGACATTGTTACTCACCTATTTTTTTTTTTAACAAGTGTGAGTTTGGGAGATGCACAATGTACGACTTAATGCATCCTTTAACTATAGCCCTCTCTTTTATATTATGTTTGATTCACCCCCTTCCATCACTAAATGAGGCCTGAACTCTGGATAATGGTCTATTTTGTTATTTGTGCGAGCACTGAGATTTTGTCGCCATTTAAAGCTTATTAGAGTTAGAGGCTTGCTGTAAACCAGCACCCCTTTGGGGTTCCCTTGCACCATTTAGAGGAGGGAGAAGAGATGTCTGCCGGTGGAGCCTATCGCAGTAGGACGAGCGTACATTGACACGAAGGCAGGCTCGTCATATTTTGCGCGGGCCTCCCCATGCAGGTTTTTCCTTTCTGAGAAACCAAAAATGGTGAGCAGGCCACCACATCGTTAATTGCGGTCTAGTTTCTCAGAAATGAACCGCCTATACGCCAAATCTCGATTTCCAGAGTGGTAATCCTTGTTATACCCTCTTAGAAGGGTAAATGTATTGTTTTGTCAAGTTTAATATTGTATATTTGCAGTTTTATCAAACATATGCCCGATGGTTGCCTATGCTCAATTCAGCAGGTCTGAGTTGATTATAGGGCAAAGCCAATGATAGGGCCATGGGCATGATTCGTTCACTGTGGAAACATGATGCCAGATGCCGTAGGTATAATATGATTATGTGAAAACCACACTTTAAAGACAATAGGCCTTTAAGGGTTACATGGAATCTCACAATTTACCCCAGTAAGCAAGGATTCTGGTGTTGGTTGCCCCTCTGACAACACGCAGATGTGGGAGATTTATAGGCCGCTTTAAGAGGGAATGGGTACTTTTTCCATCTGTAATATTATACATATTTATCATTAAGAGCTTCCATGGCTAAACCAGCACCACGCGGAAATGAACCGTAAAGATGTCATGACAACTGCGTCATTGTTACAAGCAAGCACAGTGCCATTGTGAATGGTTTTTCACTTGGGGTAACCATAAACACATTCTCAAGTTTGAAGAGGATAGCGTAGAGCAATGTATCACATTCTAGCAGTATGCATGAAACTCCCAGGGAAGAGGTAGACGGGTAAGAAAAAATATCTCTGAAAACAAAAGCAGGGAAAGAAAAGTTAAGTCATCTCAATTAAGGGTTTAAACTGTAAACATCTGTGCCTATGTTAATAGTGTTTACATACCCCCCGAGTCTCTTGTTTATTCCGGTTTCTTGGGATAATCTCTTATAATAGACTCTGCTGCCATAAATCACATGCCTGAATGCTGGTTGCTAACATATCACGTTCTGGAATCTGATTGCATCATTTCAAAACTTTTCTTTCACCATGGAGACAGTGGTCTTGTTTGAATTTGGGTGGTTGTTAGTTTGCTCCAGGGAGCTTTAAATCTCCACAGGCAACATACCTGAACTAATTCCATTAGACAGCTTGTAGCGGGAAAGGCACGTTATTATTGTGTGTAGCTCCCCTTTATACATGGGGAGCCTCTAAACCACACATGCACCTTTTCGTTGCTTCCTATTAGCATCTAGAGAAAACACACAGATATAACGTATGAAAACCTATTTGGAAAAAAGGCTCCCCCTTACATATTTTAATAAGCATTAGCTTTAAAATGGTACTGTCTGGCAAGGTTTCAGTGTCAGTCTGAAGAGCACAGCATCTCTCAGCCCCTGCGCCCCCAGCTCAGCATCCCACTAGCAGCCTGGCCTGCTGTGAATAAGAGATCAACCCTGCTGAAGTCTCAGTATTCTCAGATTTGAAGATCAGCTGAGTGTTCAGTTGCTATAGTGTCACAGCCACGTGGGACTGAGTGCCACAAACCTTTGGTTTGAGGTGAAAGTAAGGTGTGGGACTGTGAAGACAGGTGACAAGGAGAGTCAACTGAGCTGTGGGCTAAAGGTGGGAGGCCGCCGGCATCGACTACGAAGCTGAATGATCCTCGCCTGTTTGACACTATGAAATGTCCACTTTTTAGGTCGAGCTTCGATCGACCTGTTATATCTCTTCTGTGGGGTTTGGCAAACCCACCGATTGCCTTTGGTTACTATCTGTGGCATTCAGAAATGCTGGCTTATTGGTGCATTTGTGTAAATGCACCTCCTTTGCTTGCTTAGTTCCGTCCCTGGCGATTTCACTCGAGGAACATTTTATTTGGCCATCACACTGTACAGTGTGTGATGGCCCCTCCTCCTTGTTTTTGGTTTTCATTTCTCGGCTAGTGTTTTTTTAACCAACACGACAGGCCTTGTGGCCGCGCGCCTTTCTTTATGCGTGGCTCCCCATATTGAGGTTAATAAACAATTGCCTTTTTTTTTTAAAGCGCGCAATATCGCGCTTTACCTTTAAATATTCTTTTTTTTTCAATGTGCCACACCGAGCTTAAGATTTAACATGGGCTTGCCTAAATCAACTTTTAAAAATCCTTTTTGTTTTGTTCAACGGCGGCAAATTGCCGCACTCTCACTTTAACAATGGCGCCCGTGCGTCTATTGTCAGCAATTCGGCGGCCTGTTCGCCGCTTTCCCTACATGACCTTATTGGCGCTGTGTTGCCTCCGGACATGATGGACGGCGCCAGCAGTTCAGGTGATCCTTCTCCCTTCATCCAAATGTCTCGCCAACAGCTAGCATGCAATACGCACTTTTGGCTTTTGGGTGAGTAGATTCACCGTTAGCACTTTTTTTTCTTCTTAGAATAACATTGAGTTGGACAATTGGGAACTATCGCCAAGGTTCTATCGTGAGCGCAAAGGGCCTCGGCTACACCAGACTACCGCTTTGGCCCAGGCACACAGACCGAAGGCCAGGCTTCAAGCCGCCCTTTTTCAGCTGATTCCGATGCATATCCCACAGAGTATAAAACTCAGTAGCACCAGGTCTAAGTACCAAGGTAGCCGGGGCCGTTCTCCTCTATTTCGGACCCTCGGGCGGTGTGAGTCCTGTCACTGCCCGGCACCCCCTGCGCGCAGCCCGGCAGGGTTACCGTTCACAGGGCGCTAGCATTTCCATCAACCAGGGACTGCCAAAGAAATCAGACACGATGAGACGAGGCCTAGAATGGAGAGGAATCGTAGTTGTTGAGGACAAGTGTTTTTTTTGTTTTTTTACAGTCAAACAACCTCTGCGACACATGCTTCTTACATTTTGCAGTGCATGAGTTAGAACTGAAACAAACTGGAATAAATAAATAAATTGTAAGTCACCTAATGAAAACTGCACAGCCACAACGTGCAGATAAGTTTGAGTAAATGCCCATTTGTTATCGCACGCACAGTTTGCGCGCTGTGGCCAGGGGCGTCACACAGGCTCCTGCGGTGCAGGATAGAGTCGATCATTTAGGGGCCCCAAACCCTGCATGTGGGGGCCTCATCACATTCTGAACGTGAGGGGCGCATCATTTTGTAAAATTATTATTTTGTTTTTTCGGCCCTAAGCGGAGGAGCTAGCACCTCTGAAGCATTTTTCAGAAGCACGTACGTTCAGACGCGGCTGCCACAGTTCTAGTGCTAACAGCACCTTCGCAGAGCTGCAATCATGGTAGGGGTCACCGGAGTCACTATACGGGACAGCAGCAAAAGGCAGCGAGAGAAGAAGCTGTGCCCACGCTCGGCTGCCAAATTGGAAATAAAACATATAGAAGCTCCTCAGTGAAAATTGCATTCCAGCGGTAGCCAGTGTAATAACTTCCTCCTGTAAGAGCATCTTTGCAACTGCGTGCGCTCCTTCCCATAACTTGACCCTGGATTGAATTACGGCAAAATACACGCATTTAAAGTCCTTTGTTTCTTTCCTGAGCGTTCATTAACTGGCTCTTAATTTGGCAGAGCGTGGGCAGTCCAAGGCGAGTCAGAGTTCTTCATGCAAATGCTAATTATATACTTTGCTGTGTTTTTTTATTTTATAAAAAGTCATGCTGCATGTAAATTGGGTCATAGCAGTCAAAGCAATGTCGTTTAGAAAATAAGCAAGTTTTTGTTATTAGTTCACAGGTACTTTGCTAATACTAGCACTGCATTTAAAATCTGAAAGAGACACGTTAGTGACAGATTCCTTACCTTAGAATATCCCCAGGCGTCAGGCTGGATCCGGAACGTTTTTGCGTAGCAGTACCCTTGCGCGTCGGTAGGCGGCGTCGTGCGGCTCCGCGTCCGTCGTCGGCGTCGTGATCGCCGGGATGACGTTGCGGGCAGTACTTAGGCGCCGCCCCTGCGCGCTGACGTCAGTTCTTCTTTTTCCGCGCCAGTAAGCGCAGATCCGGGAAGAGCAGTGCCCTAGTCAATTTTTGACTAACTTTTTTGTGAATTTTTTCACTGTTTCTTTTCGAGTCTTCATCGACTCCTAGGTGTCGTAGGGATGCCCGGCTTCAAGCCATGCGACGCCTGTGGTCGAATGATGTCGATCACAGACCCGCATCTAGAGTGTCTCTACTGTCTCGGCAGAGACCACGACACGAAGTCGTGCCAAGACTGCCGGAAACTTCACCCAAAGGCTGTGCGAGAGCGGTCTCGAAAGCTACTCGAGGTCCGGCAGTCGGCTCCGCGCCGCACCAAGCCCCGGTCCCGGGAGAGGTCGAGGGGCCGGTCGCGGAGTCCCCGCCGGTCGTCGGAGTCCAAGTCTTCGCGCTCCTCGGGTAAGTCGAAGCACAAAAAGTCTAAGAAGCGTCATCGCTCTAAAACTTCGCCTCGCCGGTCTCGCGACTCGGCTGAGGCCCCTGTCGGCACCGTCCCCGCGGCCCCGGACGTGCCTATGGAGCCGCCCCCGCATTACCCGTCCTTTCCGGGTTCGGGGGCGACTCCGGCCAAAATACAGGAATTCCTGTCGGCCATGGCCCGCCTCTTCGGGCCTCAAGGTCCCTCCGGTGCGCCTTCGGACCCCGCGGGCCCTGATGGGGTTGCTCCGGCGTTGCCGTCGACTCCGGTACCGGCGCCGCCTGTCCCGCCAGCCTTCATCCCGGCCTCGGCTCCGGCCCCTGCCTCGATCCCGGCTCCGGTGGTACCGCAACCCCCATCGACGCCGGTAGACCTAACCACGCCTCCTCCGACGCCGATGTCCCCGGTGCCGTTCCTGACGCCGTCCGGGGCTCCGGACGGCGTCGTTCCCCGGTTCTCTCCGGCTCCGGACATGGAGCCGGACCGACGTCGCTCGACGCCGGCTCCGGCGCCCATGAGACCTTGGGTCCCAAATGTCCCTCCTCCTCCATATTTTGAACCTGAGGAGGACCAAGAGAACTGGGAGGGGTCGGAAGACCCTCTCACACAACAGTGTGAGTATGATCAGGACTGGGCTGAGGAACTTGGGGATGCCAGTGGTCTAGATACCTCCCCTGACACTGGCATGCTGTCTCCTCCCGTGGCTACGGAGGAGGGAGCTAATTTCGCAACGGTGTTGCGTAGAGCAGCTGGAGCCTTACATCTCCAATTGCCTACTGTGGCTGTCAGGACTAATCTCCTGACGGAAGTGCTTCAGCCGGCAGCTTCCTCCTCGGACACTGTGCTGCCGTTTAATGATGCACTCACTGACGTTCTTTTGGGCGCCTGGTCCAAGCCCACCACAGGGGCTCCTGTGGATAGGAACGTGGCCCGACGCCATCGCCCTGCTCCGGGCGACCCCTTGTTTCTCTCCCAACATCCCACACCCGAGAGCTTGGTTGTCCAAGCCTCTGCCTCCCAAACCGCCTTCCCTACCGCCCCTCCGGATAGGGAATCCAAACGCCTGGACCAATTTGGGAAGAAGGCTTTTTCTTCCTCCAGTGCTGGCTTGCGGTCCGTCAACACCGCTTGCCTTTTGGGCCGATATACCCACTCCCTGTGGGATTCGGTGGCGGCTATTTTGCCACAGTGTTCTGAGGAGGTCCAGACACTGCTTACCCGCGCCATTGCGGAAGGAAGAGATGCGGCTAAATACACCATACGTTGTGGCCTTGATACCGCCGACTCGCTGGGCAGATCGCTTGCAACAACGGTGGCGCTACGTCGCCACGCCTGGCTGAGGACAACTGGTTTCTCGGGTGATGTCCAGAATACTCTCATGGACATGCCCTTTGATGGAGTCGGTCTTTTTGGTTCCAAAGCAGACCATGTGCTGGAGCGTTTTAAGGACTCACGGGCTACTGCCAAGTCCCTGGGCCTTTCTGTTGTGCGCCCTCCGCTAACCTCTGCTTTTCGCCCCTTTCGTGGCCACGGAAGGGGCGCCCAGTCACGTCAGCTGCCCAGCCACCCGCCCGCGCAGCAAGCGTCTTCGCGTGGCCGAGGACGTGGATACCGCCGTGGCGGTTCGGGCAACCAGCGTGCGGGTCAGGCCACTACCTCCAACCCGTCCGCGGCCTCCAAGCCCTCCTAGTCCTTCCTTTCAGGTGCACAGCACGCCAGTAGGGGCAGGGTCCGCCATCACCTTCACCACTGGCGTCCCATCACCTCGGACAGGTGGGTCTTGGAAATTGTCCGAAGGGGCTACTCCCTCCCCTTCGAGACCACCCCCAGCCATGCCACCTCAATTCCACCGCATGTCAGGGGATCACTTGGTGCTTCTGCAGAAGGAGTCACGGCCCTCTTGACCAAGAGGGCCATCGAGCATGTTCCGACCCCAGAAGTAGGACGTGGTTGCTACTCCCACTACTTTCTGGTGCCCAAAAGGGACAAGGAGGACATGCGTCCTATCTTGGACCTCCGGAACGTCAATCGCTTCCTCCGCAAGGAGAAGTTCAAGATGCTCACCCTAGCTCAGGTCTTGACTGCCCTCGACCCTGGAGACTGGTTGGTAGCGTTGGACTTGCAGGACGCTTATTTCCACATGCCCGTCCTGCCGGCCCACCGGCGTTACCTACGTTTCACTGTAGGCCTCGAGCATTTTCAGTTCACCGTGCTCCCCTTTGGCCTTACAAGTGCCCCTCGGGTGTTCACGAAAGTGATGGCGGTGGTCGCAGCTCATCTGCGCCGGGCAGGGGTTCCAGTCTTCCCCTACCTCGACGACTGGTTGCTGAAGGCGGGCTCGGCCCAGGCAGTCGTCTCCCACCTCCAGACTACGGCCGAACTCCTGCACTCGCTGGGGTTCTCCATCAATGTGCCAAAGTCGCATCTGATTCCTTCTCCACAGCTCCTTTTCATCAGAGCAGTTCTGGACACGACGCAGTTTCGGGCCTATCCTCCCGAACGGCGAGTCCGGGATATTCAGGCTATGATTCCAATCTTTCAGCCTTTATCCTGGGTTTCCGGTACGGATGACCCTGAGGCTGCTGGGCCTCATGGCCTCCTGCATCCTGCTAGTCGATCATGCCAGATGGCATATGCGGGCCCTGCAGTGGGACCTGAAGTTCCAGTGGGCGCAGCACCAGGGCAACCTGTCCGATCACGTCCAGATCTCGGAGGGGCTGCAAAACAGTTGCAGTGGTGGCTCTCGAACCGGCAATGGGTCATGGGCAGATCCCTCTCCCTTCCCCAGCCAGAGCACACAGTTGTGACGGACGCGTCCCTTCTGGGATGGGGCGGTCGCATGGGAGAAGCGGAGATCAGAGGCCTCTGGTCTCCGGCGGAGTCCCGGCTCCATATCAACCTTCTGGAGCTCCGGGCGATCCGACTTGCACTCAAGGCATTCCTTCCCTCTGTCAAAGGGAAGGTAGTGCAGGTGTTCACAGACAACACCACCGCCATGTGGTACTGCAACAAACAAGGCGGGGTGGGGTCGTGGACCCTCTTTCAGGGAGGCTCTGCGCCTCTGGACATGGCTGGAACATCAGGGCATGTTCCTGATGGTTCAACACCTGGCAGGTTCCCTGAACGCCAGGGCGGACAAACTCAGCCGCAGGTGCATGATGGATCACGAATGGCGTCTTCACTCGGAAGTGGCGCAAGGTCTCTTTCTGCAGTGGGGAGTGCCTTGGTTAGATCTATTCGCCACCGAAGAGAACGCGCAATGTCATCAGTTCTGCGCGTTGGAATTTCCAAGGCGGCACTCGCTCGGCGACGCTTTTCGTCGCGAGTGGAGTTGCGGTCTGTTGTACGCCTTTCCGCCTATACCACTTCTACCCAGAGTGTTGAAGAAGATTCGGAGCGACCGGGCCCAAGTCATCCTTGTGGCTCCGGACTGGGCTCGAAGAGTTTGGTATCCCGAGCTACTCAGTATGAGCGTCGATCCCCCGATCCGTCTGCCTCTTCGGGAGGATCTTCTGTCGCAGCAGCAGGGGACGGTCCTCCACCCGAACCTGTCCAGCCTCCACCTGCTTGCGTGGAGATTGAGCGGCGGCAGTTGATTCCTTTCGACTTGCCTCCCGAAGTTTGTGATGTGATTCTGGCAGCCAGGCGTCCCTCCACTAAGGTGGTATACGCCTGCAGGTGGAACAAGTTTGTGGCATGGTGCACAGCAAAGGCTGTGAATCCCCTCTCTGCCCCTCTTTCTGAGGTTCTTCTGTTCCTTCTTTCTCTGGCCCAACAGGGTTCTGCCCTGGGTACCATCAAGGGCTATCTTTCTGCCATTTCGGCCTTCCTCAGGCTTCCTGATCAGCCCTCCCTTTTCAAGTCCCCTGTTGTTAACAGGTTTCTAAAAGGCATTACACACCTCTTCCCTCCTGTTCCGTTTGTGATGCCTCAGTGGGACTTGAACTTGGTTCTTACCTTTCTCATGTGCGCTCCCTTTGAGCCTTCTACATAACTGTCCTCTTCGTCTTCTGACTCTGAAGACAGCCTTTCTGGTGGCCATCACCTCCGCTCGGCGGGTGAGTGAGCTCCAGGCTCTATCATGTAAACCTCCCTTTCTGTCTGTCCACCCAGACAAGGTTGTTCTTAGGACGCGTCCGTCCTTCTTGCCAAAGGTGGTTACTGCCTTCCACATTGGGCAGACCATCACTTTGCCCACCTTCTTTCCGCCTCCGCATCCTTCCAGAGAGGAAGAGAGGCTCCACCGTCTGGACCCAAAACGTAGCGCTTTCCTTCTATATTAACCGCACACAACACTTCCGGGTGGATGACCAGCTCTTTGTTGGCTACGTGGGCGCCAAAAAGGTCGGGCGGTGCACAAGAGAACCATTTCCCGCTGGGTAACCTTGTGTATCAAAGCCTGCTATTCTTTGGCTAAGAAGGAGCCTCCTGTTGGGCTGCGTGCCCATTCCACCAGGGCAACGGCTGCTACCATGGCCTTAGGCCGCGGTGTTCCGCTGCAGGATATCTGTCAGGCAGCTACGTGGGCCTCGCTGCACACGTTTACCAAGCATTACTGCCTTGACAGTCAGGTCCGGAGGGACGGCTTCTTTGGCCGTTCTGTCCTCCGGGACTTCCTTGTCTGATCTTTGTTCGCAGACCCACCACCGGGGTTGGTATTGCTGGGGTATCTATTCTAAGGTAAGGAATCTGTCACTAACGTGTCTCTTTCAGATGCACAAGTTACTAACTTGTGTAACGATATATCTGTAAGAGACAGTAGTTAGTGACAGATTCCTTACCGCCCCACCCATCCTCCCCGTTCTGCGAACTGATTTCTAGGGTTAAGGACATCCCTTTCAGGGCCCTAGTATTTTTCAGACACCTATGTCAGCTTCTTGCATGGCTCTGCGTTCCTGGCGCGGAAAGTCGTGTACAGAACTGACGTCAGCGCGCAGGGGCGGCGTCTAAGTACTGCCCGCAACGTCATCCCGGCGATCACGATGCCGACGACGGACGCGGAGCCGCACGATGACGCCTACCGACGCGCAAGGGTACTGCTACGCAAAAACTTTCCGGATCCAGCCTGACGCCTGGGGATATTCTAAGGTAAGGAATCTGTCACTAACTACTGTCTCTTACAGATATATCGTTACACAAGTTACTAACTTGTGCGTTAATCTTACAAACATTTTTGGAGTTTGTTGATAAAAGATTAAAATATTTCATTAATAGTACCTAAAGCATTTATTTAATTGTTTAGTCATTTCGTAAGGAGTCTGAAGAATATAGGACAATATGATCGACTAAGAGAGGACTGAGCTACAGAATTGCATCTCTAGTGGACATTCTCTCCCCTTTGAGATGATAAAAATGCAGTCAGTTGCCAGTTTAAGGAGCTTAGGTTTTAGGAACCAGGTGATCAGAGGTTGTCTTGTGTTCCCTTGAGGCGTAAGTTCAAAGCATTCCAGTCCTTGGTCTGAGAATCTTTTTGGGTGCATCAATATATCTCCTGTAGTGCTGTCTTTTATTCATGCAGTGCTTTCTTTCCTTCGCCCTCACTGGACTTAGAACATAGTTAAAATAAAGTCGGGTTGTAACTTGTGAGCTTCACTCAGTACAGAACGGGCCCTCCCCCCAGAAAGTGCTGGGCATGTCACTTCCCTCCTCCTCTCTCTCTTTTCTCTCGCCCTCTCTCCCCTTATATCTCTCCACCCTCTTCCTTCACCCAGCCTATCTCTCGCTCACATAAATACACCTCACATAAAACCAATCTATACCACATAGCAACAATCCATATAAACACACTCCACACAATGCCACATAATTCCAATCACCAGAATTTCACTCAGTGCCACATAGTTCCACAAAAATTAACTCAGCACGTTTCCATTCCACACCACATAATTCAACAAGAAACTACATAATACAAATCAACAACACAATTACATAACACACAACATACATACAATCCATACCACATAATTCTACATAACACCACAAAATTCAACAGCACACAACTTAATTAAATTCGACTACATAACACTCCACAACACAAAATACAATACCACATAATTACTCTCCATAACACAGGATCTCACTCCACACAATTCTAATACACTAAATACCACATAATTACTATCCACATAATTACTATCCACATAATTCCACTGCACCACATACATCCACTCCACAACACATAAGTAAAAAATATTTAAATTTCCAATGGCATGAGCTCTAACTCTCGTTTTCTAAATAATCACTCCACTGCAGACAAAAAAACATAAGTAAGAAACATTATCATTTACAGCGCCAATTGCTCTAACTTTTCCAAATGCGAGACCGATTGCATTGCAAATGCTTGTTAAGTATCTGTAGCCCCCACTGCTGACTCTCATTAAGCCTCAAATTCTGCCTATCTCTTTGTTTACACTCTCTTTTTCGAATTGAGCCTAGTTCTTACATGTTGCCTGTATCTTATCGTGCCAGCATTTCATACAGGTACTTCCTCAGAATATTATTAGTACAGCAGTATAACAATACACCAATAAACATTGAAAACAATAGCCAAACATCAGTAGATCTTCATTTTTTTTTTTAAACAAACTTTATTGGGGTTTTACAAAGGTTCCAGAAATCAACAGTGCAGCATAGTTATTAGCATTCAGGAGAGTACTTAGCTGTGTCATGATATTCACATCGCAATAGCCTTACAATATACAAGGGCAGCAACCCTCACTGTTCACATTAGCCCTCCTCCCTCCTCCTGCAGCATACCAAAGAACAGGAGTTATTTGTTATATTTCTTAGACTGCTACAGCTAACTTTAACCTTGAAATCAAACTCTTCTCCCCCAACTAACCCCCTCAACTAACCCCAACATCAGTAGATCTTCATGCCATTAACCTCATTATGTGACCTGAACTCTAGCCAATCAGGTGAAGGGGCTCGCGATTCCAACCCTCCACAGAAGCTCCAACTGCCAGATTTTGCCAGATTTTCTTTTGCTTAGTTTTCGGCAAAAATAAATCCCTTGGGCTCTACTGAGGACTCTCTCTCTCCTAAACCTTTGACCAGGAAATCATCTGAAAATCATTACAGACTGTGCCTACTTCATATTCCTGAAGATCTGCGGCTAATTTGATGTTTTGGGGAAAAAGCCATGGGAGAATCCACTGAGCCAAAGACACACTTTAGGCCATGTGGAACGTGGAGGGCCAAAAAGGTTTTTGACTATGACTCAAATAATAAATAATGCTAAAAACAATTTTAAAAATTAAATTATACATATATGGTGGTCGCCTGTAGGTAGTTACAGTTAGGACCTAGTTTCCATAGGAATAGTGTTTTTTGTTTTGCCAATAACTTTGGCGCCGTTTGATGAATCTTCACAAACTTTTCAAACTAGTTTCCCACTCACCTCAGCTGCTGTCTGGAAAGTTTCGAGGTGATTCATCAAGCGGGAGCTGAGAAAAGGGGGGGGGTCCAAAACGCATTTCCAATGCAATTTCCCATACAGATTTTATACACGATACAGCACGAACCGCTCTATGGAATTGCACAAAATTTGGCAGACAGCTAGATCTTGGTCCAGAAAGTGCTTTTGTAATTTGGGGCAAATCTGTGCAGTAGTTTTGAAGTTATTAAAGAAAAAAGATGTATGCATGCTTAGAATCCATGTGCCACCTGCAATGCCATGACTGGCTGCCATCACTTCATCCAGGAAGTGGTGGCAGTCATCATGGGACTCCAGACTCGGCCGCCCCCCCCCCCATTCCACCTCCACGGGGGCCCAAAATATATATATATTTTTTAATTTTGCCCTGAATTCGCGGAGGATCTGCAGCAAAATGTTAAAAAAAAATGCAGTTATCCATGCTTGTTAGCTTTTTTGCACCCCCCCGGGTAGGCCAGGTCCCAGGAGGAATTAATATTATTATGGGTGAGAGTGGCGCATGTGGCTCCCCTCCCCAGGCCGATTTCTCCCCAGGGACCGCATCCCCCGGGGCCTGGCCAATATTGATATTGGGAGGAAGCTGTGGGGCCCCCCTCCTCGGGCCGATTTAGGCTAAGAACCCCATCCCACTGGGCACTGCCTTATTGGAAATTGGGAGGGGGGCACACGACCCCCCTCTTGGGCCGATTTTGGCCCCAGGGACTCCATCCCCCAGGGCCTGGCCCGTAAAATTCATTCGCAGGAGGGCACGTGGCCCCCCTCCTGGGTCGATTTCAGCCCCGGGGACCCCATTCCACGGGACCCAGCCAAAGTTGAGAAATGGGGTGGGGGGCCTCACAGCCCTCTACCCAGGCAGATTTCAGCCCTGGGGACCCCATCTCCCGTGGCTCGGACGCAATTAGGAAAGGGAGGGGGCTGCGCAGTCCCCTCTCTGGGAGCAATTAACGGCCCTTGGGACCTCATCCCCCAGGGCTGGCTCCTGCTATGTCTGGGGTACCCACCCCCGGGACATAGCAGTTTCCCTGACTGCACTGGTGCGGGCAGAGAAACCTATATTTGCTCTCGCTTGGCGGGAGCAATTTCAAAGCTCCCGCAAAGCGAGAGCAAACACGATCCGCTCCTAATTGGCAGGAGCTTTATAAATGCTCCCACCAGCTGGGAGCAGACTTCAGATCTGTTTAGGACACAAATCTAAATATTGCTCCCACCCGCAGGAAGCAGCATTTTTAGCTGCTCCCTGCGGGCGGGAGCAATGCCTGCTCTTGCTAGATGCGTTGAGCTGGCTGGGGCCGCGGGGCTCCCCCTCAGCCCCCTATGAAGAGATGCAAAAACAACATCGGGGTGACAAATGCAAAAGAGGGTTTTGAACCCGAAACCGGTCCCAGGATGCTTGTTTCCGGTCCAGGGAAGACATGGCTTGGCAGTTCGGGCTGGACTGTTCCCATGGGGCACAGGGTCAGACTGATTTGCATGTGGCCATGTCTGAACTGGGGTGGTGGAGTGAGCTAAAGAATGATGATGGATTAAACCCAGATCAGTTGACTGGGGGTGAGTGTTTGATTTGCTCTAACGCTCCGTCCATCATCCCCTTTGGTATCCCTATGAAGAGATGGCCGAAATCAGTCCTGGGAGGGGGGCTGCGCCCCATCCCCAGTTACAAAAGGTGTTAGCCCCCAGGGATGGGGTCGCCAGGGCTGAAATCGGCCCTGGGAGGGGGCTGTGTGCCCACCTCCCAGATTACAATATGGCCGGGCCCCAGGAGATGGGGTCCCCGGGGCAGAAATTGGCCCGGCGAAGGGGGGGGCTGCATGCCCCCTACCCCATAATTACATGGTGGGCCCCAGAGGATGGGGTCCCCGTGGGCAAAAATACCCCCTCCCCCACAAAATATGCCGGGCCCTGGGGGGTGGAGTCCGAGGGCCGAAATCAGCCCAGGAAGGGGAGCTTCTAATCACCCCACATATTACATTACTCATGACATCATTGATAATATCACTGCAACATTTGCTGTAAAACTATTGATGAGAAAACTGTGCATGGCGAGGGTGCGAGCTATGGTTACCTTAGTGCACGGGTTATATTTACTTGAGATAACTCTAGCTATAACTTCTGAATTTCTATGGTTTTGTGGGTGTAAAGTCGGAACATAACTATAACGCCCCTGTAACCTTTGGTTTTTTAGTGAATTATCACACACATGCACATACATATTTATATACAAATGTAGTTAATATATTTGCTAATTTAATTATTAAACATTTAAATTGCGAGTGCGCTGTAACTTTTTTTATTTGGGAGGTTAAGCTAATTTAAATTTTTTGCTTTACATTAAAATATTTTTACGATTTTTTTCAATGAATATTAAACTGTATTATGTTTCCCCATACATTACATTAGGAAGATCTCCACCCAGGTGGTGCAGACCTCCGCCTACATGTGAAATATTACTAATATGTTTTCGCTTTACAAATACGGATTTACAATAGGAACACTACACTTATAAATCCTGTTCCAGCAGGCTCTAATCCGTTTTGAGAGAGTGTAGAAATGTAAGTCTGCACCTAGTAGTAAATTTACACTCAGAATGGTGAATAGCTAAAAACTCAAAAGTTACTACTAGGTGCAGTATTAAGTTGACACATGACTAAATTTACATGTGTAAATTTACCTTTGCGAATAGGGCCCTAAATGTATCTATTGCCTAAATAAATCTGATCATAAACCCAAAAATGGTGATATATGTATGATTTTATTTTCTAAAACCTTGAAAGCAGAAGGTAGGCTTCTATGCCTCATCAATGCCGAATCACCGGGCGCTTATTCAGAAAAAATGCTCTGAAGTCTAAAAAGAGCAAGCAAGAAGAACATGAATCAAGAGAAGCAGTCAATAGGGCTACCTCAGAACCCAGTCTCTCTCCCCCGCAGAAGACCCTCTGTTTCTGTCTTGAAGGGACAGAGTTTTGATTGTGGTGAGGTCACACATATGACTCCAGGAGTTTCACCTGCAAAAAAGAAGGCAAAATCTATGCTTCGTCTACGGGTATGGATTATCCATTAACTGAAAAAGCATCAACAAAAGTGATATCAACGAGTGCTTCAAGAGTATGGACAGAGGTCATTGCAGCAGGGCACTTCATCTACTTTTCGTCCCTATAGGCACTGATATTATAACCAAAAAACACAAACAGGAGGAACAAGACAAACAGAAACCAACAGCAGAAGAAACAGAGGCCTATCAACAAACAAGGGCCGTGAGAGAGGACAAAGAAGCTGAGTCCTAGAGTAGCCCACCTCCTTCAAGGTCCATGTCTGTGAGAGGAAAGGTGAGGGTGCATATGTCTGCAAGGCGAAACATAACATCTGATCGATGGGTAATAGGTGTAATTCAACAAGGACACGGAGTAGAATTTACTGTAGTGAATAAATTACCTACTGTTAATCTTCATTTCCTTGAAATATAGTCCTCCTCGTCCCAGTCCAACTTACCCTCCCTCTCCCCCTAATGACTAAGAAAACATGTTTTTTAGTCAATTATAAATGCTTGTAGTTCTCTGTGGGAGGCGGGACTCCTTAATTTGTAAGGACTAGGACGAGGAGGACGGGTCATGGCCCATCTTTATCGGCCCTTTATTGCTGCCTGGTGGCATTTCGCCGAATAATACACAGGATCAAAGCAGAGCGATCTTTCCTACTCTGCAGTCCCAACAGAACCAAACCTCTGTCACAGGATTTACAGAGCATTTGATAACTAGAAATGTTGGGGGCTATCATAGACATTTTCAGATTTGTATTACTTGCTTCTATGTCTAAATCATGCTGGCGGTTGGAGTGTGATCTTTCCAACAGCCCAATGCTAAAGTCAGTCCCCCAGAAAAGGAAGGTAGGATGCCCCTTCAAACCAAACCAAAAATAAGGAGGTCTACCTATAATGCTTTATGCACCAAGGGCTATGAGAGCACAGTTGGATTCTTATGTTAATTCTTGAGTAGGGTCACCACCTTTGTTTGAAAAAAAAATGAATGGCAATAATCGATGTCCCAGTTCTCGACCATAAATTAAGTGGCAATGTAGTATGTTTCATCTGCTGTTGGAGTTCACACCCACAGAGTGAAACAGCACAGGGCATGCACCAGCCCCTGCACAATCTTTACATCAAGAAGTGCACTGAACCTACTCTGACCTTTCACAGTAAAATATTCTATTTCTTCCTCATTCATTTCGGATCATACTCATTCACCTCCTTTTCTAGTCACACATAGAAACACTCAAACAAGTCAAGCTTCTGGCATTTATGTTTCAAAGCAGCCACATGAGCCTTTAAAACTGGTGTTGCTGCTGCTACTTACCTAAAAGCATAGGCATCCTCAAAAGTAAACGATGTGGTGTAGGGAGAAAGCTGTCCATGTTGAACCTCTGGTCATGGGTTCGAAATTCCGTCTTGGTGTGAGAAAGTGCCCTCTTTCTGCATGGTATGCCCCCACTTTTTGCTGAATTACTGATGTTCTTTGACTGAGTGTGCCCTGGGCTCCTGCTACTCAGGTACCCAGGGCCTATGTTCCTTCCCTAAAATTGCATTGAAGCCTAAACCCAATTGGCATCTCTGGCCACAGGTCAGCCCCTGGTAAATGGTACCACAGGTACCCAGGGTACTGTGACCAGAGAAGGCCTCTAAGGACTGCAGCACTTATTGTGCCACCCTTAGAGGTCCTGTACCACTACACTCACACACTGCCTTTGCAGGCTGCGTGTTTTGGTGCAGAACAAAGTGAAGAGTCGACCTGGCACACATCCCTGTGTGCCATGCCTACAACCCACTGCCCTGACCTAGATCAGTCACCCATCCAGCTGGGTGCACTATGCCAGTGGTGAGGGTACAGGTGCATGAGCCCTGTACCCCTACAGTGCCCAAGTCCATTCTTGGGCATTGTAAGTGCAGTGCTGCCATTAAGACTATATGGTGCTGGGAGTTTGTCATTACGAACTCCACAACACCATAATGGCTACACTGAAAACCGGGAAGTTTGGTATCAAACTTCTCAGCACAGTAAACCCACACTGATGCCAGTGTGGGATTTACTGTAAAATGCACGACAGAGGGCATCTTAGAGATGCCCCCTGAAACTCGACCAACTTCTAGTGTCCCGACTGAGTGGCTGCTTAGGCTGCCATCAACAGACATGTTTCTGGACCCCTGGGTCGAGAGCCTGCTGCTCTCGGGGGCTTGAAACAATGCACATCCTGGGACGAGGTGCCAAGCCTCCTCCCCCAGGATGGGCAGGGTTCACGAAGGGGAAGCTTCAAAGGCATGCCGCCTTTGTGAGCCTCCCCAGACCACTTGCTGCTTTTAGCAACTGGTCCCCACTGGTTCTGCCCCCCACTTTGGGCGGGAGAACCAGCGGGAAAAACAAGTGAGGGAGAGAGGTGTGCCCACCTCTGCCAACTCCACCCCTCAGGTGGGGGAGGCGAGGTGAAGCACAACTCTGAGTCCCCGCCATCTTGAGGATGGGGGGGACCCAACCAACCAGGGACAGGCTCATGCCCCCTCCCACTGGAGGGTGGCACCATAGGGGTGTACCCACCCCAGGGAAGGGATCCATTGGTCCCTGCCCTCTACCTACCTGTAACGCCCCTAAATCTAGTATTTAGGGGGCACCCTGAACCTTGCTTCCTCAGATCCAGCCAAGAAACAAGAAGAAAAGAAGAAGAAGGACCGAACAGCAGTGCAGCAGCTAACAAGAGGAAGACGCCCACTGACTTGGCCCCAGCCCTACCGGCCTGTCTCCCCCTCGAACCTGCTCATGGAAAACCCCGGTGTGTCCTGCAGCCAGCAACCTCAAAAACCCCGGAGGACCTGCCTGCCTTCACTTCCAAAGACTGCTTCTCCCGTGAACACCGGATTTGTTCAACTGCAACCTCTGGCAGCAGCCGGAGACCGCGAATCCGCCCCACTCTGCACCCGCCGTCCACGGCCCGAGCTCGAGTGGGCAAACACCACAAGGAGGTCACCCCGGCGATCCTGAACCGAGAACCGGCGGCCCCTGACCTGCCTCAAGCCTCCAGCCGACGCCTGCAGTCGAAATCCAGAAGGCCCCCTAACCGCGACCCGGAGCTGGTAAGAAGATCCGACCCCAAAAGGCACCCCTGCACCCGACGCCCCACGGCCTTGTGTGCCCACACCGACGGTGCCTAACCAACCCCTAACTTCCCAACTTACCTCTCGAAGTGGTGGTCGCACCCAGAAGTCCTTCGTCTCCCTGCCTGCAGTGCTTTTGCTAACCGGAGGTTCTCCATTGGAAACAACAGGGCTTCCGACGTCGAAACAGCACCCTGCACCCGGCCGCCCTAGTGCCGCTGAGGGTGCACCTTTGGTGCTAATCTGTTTCCCCATTTACCCTGAGCTAAAGTCCAGGAGCTTTGCTCCCACAACCCAGTGGCCTGCTTGCCAGCAGCCACCAACCGGAGACCCCCTATCCTCCATAGGATAACATTGGGCCTCAACACTCTGCACCCGGCCGCCCTAGTGCAGCTGAGGGTGTAACAAGAGTGCATCACTGACCCTGGGGGACCCATGAGTCTAACCCCAGAACCTTAACTCCCACAGTCGATAACTTACCTTTGAACCGATAACCTACTTTTCCTCCATAGGATAACATTGACAATTTTTTTTCCAAAAAGTTTTTAAGTGTGGAGTTTTGAAATCTAAAAATATTCTTTAAAAATCGCACGAATAACCAAAGAGTATTTACTTACCTGTTTGCAGGAAATGTCCCAGTGCTGAATCCAGGTATCCAGCACTGAGTAGGAAAAGTAACGTAAAAAGTAACTTACTTCTAATTTACTGAAAAAGCCTATTCATTCCAATGTACTGTATTTGCTAAGTATTGCAATCTACTGCATCCCCTGTAAATCAAACAAAGTACAATTCCTATTGCATATTCAAACTGTTCGACATTCAGCAACTTATTACTGTAAAGTATTTAATGCTTACCTGTGGCAGGCTTGCTTGGTTCTAAAATAACAGTATATTTTTTATACAAAAATAATTGGTCTAGAGTTCAGTCTTTGAGTATGTGAATTCATTTGCTGACTGAGGGTTTACATCAAATGCTTAACACTGTCCTCTGATACTGCCTTACTGCTCGACCACTCTACCACAAATAGAGAGTAAGGTTCTATCTAACCTTAACTTCTGCCTATCTCTGGGGTCACCTGGACTCTATACACACTATACCTCATTTTGGTGTAGTATATATAGAGCCAGTTTCCTACACTTGGTACTTAAAATTGAGGAATCCTCCCAAACCTCCTGTAATTCTCAAAATGGGATACATTTTTCCATCTGCCAGTGCCCCCTATAAATGCTGCAGTACCGTCACCAGCTTTGATGCCTTAGTTACCGGTGGAGCCTCATGCAATACTGCCCATGTGGCAACCCTAGTGAGCCTGCTTCCCTCTTTCTATCCTGTAGCGTCCTCCTCAGCCCAGGGGCATGTAACAGACCACGGCACACATGAAGGTCGGGTTTCAACGTCTTTATTCTTCAGCATGCACCAATTAACTGAACATACTGTGTCACAAACTTTACTAACCATACCCAGCTACAGCCAACAGATTACATAATAGTTGTAAGGAGTCTGCCGAGGACCACTAAAGGCCTCGTACACACAGACACAGGACACAACATCTCCCCCTTTGTTAAATAACAAGTACGAGCAAATATATACACATTATAACTCCTCGATGAGTCGTCGAGGTTCTCGCACCAGTCTTCCAGATCTAGTTGTATGAGGTAGAGGAGGGGGCCTTCATCTGGCATCTCTGGACAGGAGTCGGATGCTTGACTTGGGCACTCAGGTGGATTTGCCTCACTCGTGAGGTCTGGAACCGATGAGCATTGAGGCAAATGCTTAAAGTGTGACAAGTCTCTGATTATGGATTTTCCAGGTCGTTGGGCAGTTACCATATGTCCTTTGCTCGCCACAACTCTTAGTGGTTCAGCATCAAACGGACATCAGTCTTGCATGTCTGCTTTTGCTTGACAAGAACTCAATCTCCTTTCTCGAAGACCGTGTCTCGAGTGCCTCAGCGCTTATCAGCGTAAGCCTTCATTTTGCATTTGTGAGAGGTGTCAGTGACACGAATCTCATCAGGGTCTATTGACCGACTGGTGGTCCATTGTGGTATCTTCGTTCCAAGAGCTCTTCCGAACAGCAAGGTGGCAGGACTTTTTCCTGTCGTGGAATGAGGAGTGGAATGGTAGGCACGGAGAGCTGGGCATAATGCCGACTTGAGGTTGATTCCTCCTTCTAGCACAGCATGCTGAACCACCCTTTTCAAAATATTCATAAATCGTTCAACAATGGCATCTGCCTGTGGCCAGAGAGGAGTACTTTTCTGATGTTTGATGTTCAAACGATTAAGGAAGTCTTTGAACTCTCTGCTATTGGAGGGTGGACCGTTGTCAGATTTGAGAATGGAAGGAACACCCCATGCTGCGAAAATGTCATACTGCCTCTCGATGACTTTGTCATGTGTGATTGATGATAAGTCTTCCACTAGAGGAAAATGTGAGTCCTCATTGACAACTTTCATCTCATCCATTATTGAGGGGTCTGAAGAAGTCAACCGCAATCCTCTCCCAGGCCCGCTTAGGGAGATCAGACATATTGAGTGGGTGCTGAGTCGTTTGGGAAGACAGACAGTTGCACAAATGACAAGCTTTCAGTTTTCTTTCAACTCGTTCACTAAGGCGCGGGAACCACACTCGTTCCCTGAGGGCTCTTTTAGTGGCGACAATGCCACAATGTCCTTCATGTGGCAGTTCCATAACTTGTTGCCTCAGGCTTTCAGGGATAACTATTCTCGCCCCTCTTAGTATGACATAATCATACGTAACAGAAAGTTCTTCCCGAACATTCTTGTATTTCTGGTACTCAACATCGTCTGTAAGAGGTCGAGTATGTTTCCACTATGATTGCGTTGCAATGATTTCTTTGAGCTTGAGCATGTCTTTGTCAGTACTAGTAGCTGTCAGAATCTGTTCAATAGAAAGAGCTACAGGCACACTTGACTTTACTATGATATTGATGTAGGTCTCAATTGCTTTGGACGTTGTACTATGATGCTTTAGTGGCACTTGTGAAAAGTAGTCAGCATGGTTTTGATCCTTCCCCGGTTTGTGCACAATAGAGTAATCATACTCCTGCAGACGCAACCCATACATCTCGATGCGAGGGGGCATCTTGGCTTTCGGATTTCCGAAAAATGGTGAGCAACGTCTGATAATCTGTCACAAGGGTGAAATGCTTTGCGTACAGAAACACATGGAAATATTCACACACCCATACTACTGCAGAGCTTTCTTTCTCAGGTTCAGAATAAGCACGTTCGGTCTGAGATAAACTGCGCCTAGCATAGACCACAATGCATCTCTGAGCATCAGGCTGTCCATTGTGCTGAGCAAGGATTGCGCCCAACCCCACCGGGTTTGCATCTACCACAATCTCGGTATGCAATTTTGGATCAAAGTAAGCCATTTTAGTTGCATTTTCAAATGTGTGTTGGATATTCTTGAAACTTTTGTCACGTTCAGATGACCATTCAAACGGAACATCCCGCTTTGTTAGTTCTCTTAGAGGGGCACTCACAGTGGCAAATTCACGAATGTACCTGTAACAGTAGCTGGCCATGCCTAAGAAGGATCGCAGCATAGTCACATCCTCTGGAGGGCAAGTAGACGACAATGTTTGTACCTTTTCGGGGTCTAGAGTCATTCCCTTTTCAGAGAAAACATGCCCAAAGAATTTGTCTGTTTTTGCAAAACCCATACTTCTTTGCATTTGGTGTGAGACCTGCATCTGCAAGCAGACGGCATACTTATGTGAGTGCTTTATTATGTTCTTTTCCTGTAGCCTCAAACACCAATATATCATCACTGTAGTTAACAGGCTGAATTATGCGACAAATCACATCGTGAAAGATTTCTGCAGCTGACGACACACCAAAACTGAGTTTTTTTTATATCTGAACAAACCAACATGAGTAGAAAAAGTAGTAATGTACTTAGTTTTATTCCAGTTCAAGTTGATGGTAGCCTTTGTTCAGGTCTAGCCGGGAGAAAACTTAAGCGCCATTCAGCTGCATGATCATGTCCGCAATGTGGGGACCTGGGTGTCTTTTTATTTCGATTGCTTTGTTGGCCTGTCTCATATCAACACAAATGTGCACTGAATCTCCACTGTCCTTTTTTGGCAACATGGCGAATGTCCTTATTAATGTAAAACTGCACCTTCATTGTCTTAAGTTTCCCAAGTCCATGAAACAATGTCTGGAGTTGACTCACTATTTCAGAATGGGCATTTAAGTTGTAGTTAGATCTGTCCCATGTCAGCAGCAATATCGAAACTTAAAAAGCATGCTCTTGACGACGTACCTTGGAGGACATGAATTGGTGCTTGCACTGTCCTTTTCTTGTGCCACATTGTTACTACAAAGGATCCTTGATTCTGCAAGGGCGTAGAAGCTTCCCAGGTGTACACTTTTGTTCTCCATGGTGTGAGACATTGTATTAGAGATAGTTCTTTGTACTTTTCAGCTGGCATGATGTTTATCGATGCACCACAGTCTATAATAAAAGTAGTAGGGCAACCATTCATCTTGAGCGTAATTTTAGGACAATGTCCAAATGAACTTTCTTGCTTCATGTGGAGATTCTTTTTAGAGTTATGTTTTTCTTTACAAGCGGCCAATCCTACATGTGCACGTCGGTCTGTAACTGACACCATCATCGCACATCCATCTTCCTCACTGTGACTCGATGATGACTTTAATGAAGCTTTGGAAGCTGAATTTGATAACGATTGACTTCGTTTCGTTTCCACTTGCCGTAGTCGATGGTATCGTTTGTCTTTGTGGGAGTGGCTAGAGTGCTTCTGGAACTTTCTGGCGTCCATCTTCTCGTCTCTTCATGACGCACTTAGTTTCTCTTTCGCTTTACAAACTGTTATGAAATGGTTTGTTTCTAGCAGCCTATGCATATCTGTCTGATGGTGGGGCATTTACCTTCATGAGAAAAGGAGAATCCACAGTGGAAACACAATTTCTTTTTCTTCGGAGACATCACTCTGAAGTCCTCTGCTTTGTGTTTCTGCTTACTTTTCATGCTCAATGCTGATTCATTTTGGGTTGTTCCAGCTTCCATGGTAGCAGCTTATTGATCAGCACGTTCCTTCACCCTTGCAGCCATGAGCGGTTTCTCCAAACTTAGAGTTTTTCGCCGCAAGCGTCATCGGTATGAATTGGAGAGGCAACCATCGATAACTCTAAGACGCATGGCTTCTTCATCATTGAATTCACTGAACTTGCAGTGCTTTATGAGCATATCAAGTCTCTCAACAAACTCATCTATCGTCTCACCAGGTTGCTGTCTTGCTTGGTTGAAGATGTACCTTTCATAGTTGACACTCGGCATTGGATTGAACTTGGCTTCCAATGTCTTCTTGATTTGATGGTATGATACTTCATCAGCTTGTAATATCTTCTTTATTACTTCTTTTACTCCGTCATATGTAAGGTTCTTTAAGTATTTGATCTTTTTGTCATCTGCTTCTTCTATAGCATCTATGAAGTCATAAAACGTTTCGATCCAGGCAGTCCATCTGGTGCCAATATTCAGCTTTATCACGGCAGTGGCGCTCTTTTCAACAGCCATTGGAGAGCTTCAAAGCTTGAAGACCTTTTGAGTTGTGCTGAGTGCAAACAGCCACCTCTGTGGACACTGCTGTGGGGCCTAACGACTTCGTAGGCACAAACCCCGAGCTTATGCTTGGGTTGTTGTGGATGCCACGTGCTACTTTGAGCGCACTGGCCTTCGGCCAAGTCTGGATTGGAGGTCGGTTGGTGCTTTTCCCGTTCACTCCAGTGAGTACAGTTTACTTTCTGTACCTGGTTGTATCTGCCTTTAGCTTTTTCTTGCACCTGGCTGTCACTGCCTTTAGCGTTTGTCTGTGCATTGTTGTCTTTGCCGTTAGCGCTTTCTTGCACTTGGCTGTCGCTGCATTTAGTGCTTCTTCGTACCTGGTTGTCACTGTCTTTAGGGTTTCTGCTTTGTATCAGTACTGTCTTTGTGTTATGCTGTGGTGCAGTATCTCTTCTTTCGGCCTTACCAGTGGATTTTTGGCAGGCTTACTAACTGTGCTCCTCCATATGGCCTGCACCTTGTACAATGGCCTTTCAAAAGCTGGACTTGCGCTTTGACTCCACATACGCCAACTGTAGACCACTTCTTGGGGCACACATGGCTCGCACACAGTTTGCTGGACCATGGCAAACTCTCAGGGAGAACAGTTTTGTATTCTTGGGGGAACGTATCCCATTTTCGTTGCCAGTTGTAGCTTCCTCCCCAGACCATGTAACAGACCACACCACACACGGAGCTCTGATTTGCACATCTTTATTCTTCAGCATGCAACCATTAACTGAATTCACTGCATCACAAACTTTATTAACCACACCCAGCCACACCCAACAGATTACATAATACTTGTAAGGAGTCTGCCAAGGACAACTAGAGGCCTCATACACACAAGCACAGGACACAACATATCCCAGGATGGCTGCACATTAATAGGATGAAACTGCTTGCATTGACAGTGAAGTAATGCATCTCATAACTAAAAGGATTAATCTGCTGTGGAGAAAACACGGGTCTGAAAAGTCATGTACACATATGGAGGAAGGCTGTAGGAGTGTGGGTTAATGTAGCATGTTTCTCTGGAAGTTAGTGCTAATACTGGTTCGGTCTAATGGTTATGGAAAACCCTTTTTCCCTACTGACTACTGAGCAGCGGAGAGGGAGAGTGGAATGGAATATCCCCCAAGGGAGAAAGTGATTCTGTTGGAGAGACTAGTAGGAAAACGGGTAGTATGAGCGTGGAGAAATGGGTATCGAAAGAGCGTATGAGGAAGACTATGTTCAGCAGAGCATGAAGGGGCTCCCTTGTCTGTCACCCCATCATTACGTTTGACCTGGGTGCTATTGTAGGAGCGGCAGAACTCAAAAGGGGCAATAAGGGTACAACAAGCACTCTTTTTCATGGCAGTACATTGCGTCTGCCTAATCAAAGCTTGAACTCGGGGTATCAAAATAGAGGGTGGTCCAGAGCTGCCGGTGTTTTTCCACTGGGCATTCCCTGGTGGGCTGGAGCTTTTGGAGACCACTTTAGATCAGGGGCAGTGCTGCTAGCTCTATCACTCTCTCCAGCTTCCATGGGTAATTACAGCAGGCACGGGAAGTTATGGGGGTTGGGGCTTCAGGAGAGAGAGAGGAAAAAGATACAGACGAGAGACAGAATGAGAGAGATGGTGTGTGCAGCGGCCAGGGCAGCTGACTTCGGAGCAGCAGGGTTCACGGTTCGATCCCCGGCTCCGGCGGCAGCTCAGCTCAGCACCATGTGACTCTGGGCAATAGCTCACTTAATTTCCACTACGGCCCCCAGCGCCTTGAGACCCGTAAGGGTGAGTAGTTCGCGCTTTACAAATACGGATTTAGAGATGAGAAAGTGAGGAGGAAGGAAGCAGGGATAGTTTTAACAATTTTGCCAGGGCTGCCTGTCCCACTTGTCCTCTTTAATTGTTTATGTATTGAAAATTTGCGAGGAGTAGGAGGATGGTGAAGGAGGCAAGATGGAAACGTAAAACAAACAAAAAGCAAACAAGGGCACCAGCAGCCTTCAGAAAAAGTGTTTAAACACACTTTTCTTTTGACCTAACGTGTAGAGAGACTGCTGCAGGGAGCTCCAGCGCCCCTCTTCCCTAAGCATGTGCCCAGCTCGTATATGCTAAAGGCAAGCCATGGTGGGGGTAGCACAGGGCTTTCTCTCCTTCGTACTTCTTGAACCTCTTTTTCATGTGATCCCAAGAGGTCTGGTGATAGCTGCGCTTTCAAGACTGACCTAAAAATGGTTTACTACACATTAGTCTGAGCTTCACCCAGAAGGTTCAAAACCGAACCCAAGAACAGGAGGAGAGGGTCCCTAGTGGCTAATTTTGTTGCTGTGAAATTGAGTTACGTGGATTCTAATCCTGACCTTTATACTTGACCATGGTATGTGATCCTGGTATGAGGGTGAAATCTAAACTGTATACATCGTACCTGGTGCCCAAAGTTTTTCACTCATGTTTTTTGCTTCGCCAGATGGATGTTAAGAGCAGAAATTAAATGTACCACCTGAAAACAATCACGAACTCCTGTGAATCCTCAAACATGTCACCTGTACAAAGCAAATTTTAACCAGATGTTTAATTGCTTTTACTAAGAAGCAACAAAACCTTGGTAAAGAAATTCCACAATTCAGGAGTAATTCCTGAAGTAACATTTAAGCCCTGCTGTAAGGATCCACAGTTCATGAAATAAGCATTGTCATAGCTAATCGATCTTGCTTGTCAATGTTCAGCGAGTGAGGAGATCAGCTTTGCCAATGTCCGAGTGGTGATAGCAAGCAATGAAAACATTGCTTTCTATACTTTCAAGATGGCCACTGCATTGCTTGATGGAGCGCGTGTTGCATCATCATGTTCATTACCACAACATTATGGCGCAATGCACATTGCATCACGCAACGTGCCCACCTTCTAAAACATATAGAGAACAATGATACCATAATTTTCTATACTTTTAACATGATGGATGCTGCCTTTGTCTTTTTTAATGCCAGCGGGGTTTAAATGATTGTATCTCCACCAGCACAGGCAAAGCCAAAAGCGTCTACAACTGTGGATTAGTAAGGGCATTGCCAAGGTTACCATTTGGCATATAGTGCGCTGTGGAGGAGCACCGGAAGGGTGGGTGAAAAGAGACATCCAAGGCATGAGCAAGGCTGCCATTGGTGCCTGTCGCACCACCGAGTATCATCAGGAAGGGCGAGGCAGGGGTTTAAAGTAAAGAACCCAAGTGTGCTTTGAAAACAAAGGCATGCACTCTCATGGACTGCCAAATAAGTAATGGCATGAAAAAAATATGGCCTTCATCCAGTCGGTGACGCTCGTCATGCAGTTGTGGAAGTAGTTTCTGGTGGTGGCAGGATCTTCTGAGATGATGAGCTGGGTGTTGTCTGTGTAGGAGATGATCTTGAGGCTGTGGGTTCTGACGATGTCAGCCAGGGGCATCATGTAGGTGTTGAACAGGGTGAGACTGAGGGATGAATCTTGCGGTACGCCGCAGATGATGCGCTTGGTTTCAGACGTGAAGGAAGGTGGGCAGATTCTGTGTTCGTCCTGTGAGAATGGATGCTATCCAGTTGAGGGTGTCTCCCTGAATCTCTATGTGACAGAGTCTCTTGATGAGGGTGTGGTGGGCTACCGTGTCGAATGCTGCTAAGGAGTCAAGGAGGATCAAGGCCGCTGTGTCTATTCGGTAGAGGAGAGTTCTGATGTCATTGGTGGCAATGATCAGAGCGATCTTGGTGCTATGGTTTGCGCGGAAGCTTGTATGGGAGGTATCCAGCAGGTTGTTGTTCTCTAGGTGTTCAGTGAGCTGTCGGTTGATGGCCTTTTTTGGGACGTTGGCGGGAAACGGGAGCAGATAAATGGGGCAGTAGTTCTTGAGATAGCTGGGGTCGGCGCAGGGTTTCTTGAGGAGGGATCTGACCTCTGCATGTTTTCATTGATCGGGAAAGGTGGCGGTCGTAATGGATGCGTTGATGATGGAGGTGAGTTTGCTGCTGATTTCCTTGCTTCCAAGGTTGAAGAAGTGGTGGGGGCAGAGGTCCGTGGGAGCTCCGGTGTGGATGGAGTTCATGATGGCCGTGGTGCTCTGTGTGGTGAGCTGCTCACAAGCTGTGAGCGGAGGCATGTGGGTGGGGTCAGTTGGCGTGAGGAGGCTGTAGATGTCGGTGGGTTGGGGTTCGAAGTTACTGTAGATGGTGGATATCTTGTTGTGGAAGTGGTCCGCCAGGGTGTTGCAGAGTTCCTGGGATGGGGGGATAGCGTTCTCGGTGGCTGACGGGTAGGAGTATTCTCTGAGGATGTTGAAGAGTTCCTGGCTGCGGTTGGAGGAGTCTTCGATGCGGTCTTCCAGGGAACATTTTTTCGTGTCTTTTAGGCGTTGATGGTAGTTGTTGAGGGCTGATTTGAAGGTAGGTTGGTCTGTGAGGTCTTTGCTGGTTCTCCATCATCTCTCTAGACTTTTGAAGTTGCATTTCATGATCCTGAGTTCTTGCATGTACCTGTTGGCTTGTTTGGTGGATCCCCCTGGTCTTGGAGGGTTTGTTGGGGGCGACTCTGTTGGTGCAATCGGTGATCCAGGCGGAGAAGTTCTTGACCGCCTGCTCGACTGAGGATATGAGGCCGGGCCGGGTGGTGTTGAGGGCGTCTGTCCAATGGGTCCCTGTCACTTTGTTCTAGCTGCGGATGGAGGAGCTGGGGGTCTTGGATGTTACAAGACCTAGATTTGGCATGGGACCAGCCTCGTGATTTGGAGTAGCCCTGTGACTTGGAGCAGGTCTGCCGTTTTGAAAGCATTCTGCCCTGCTTTTATGTTCTGCGAAAAGAATTCACTTCCCACATCACGACTTCTAGTCATGACCAGAAGCTAGATACCAAAGGCAAACGTTGTGCGGATCGGTGACCGACATTTGCTTCCTGCTGTCACGATACGGCTTTAAGCCTGTGGCCTTGGGGGGACACGCTTCCCTGGCATACTGATATCATGACAAAAGGAATCGGTAATACTGGAAATCTGGGAAGCTCCTTGTTGAAGGGCTTAGAAAGAAAGGAACTGACATGGGCATGCAGGGGTGGCATTTTTATGTGGCTCTGCTCCGTCGCTACCGTAGGCACTGCAAGGCTGCTGCGAGGTCCAATGGCGCCACCTACCGGGGGGCAGGGGCAATTACTTGAAAAAATAAAGATCCAGTCTAGCATCAGGCGATGTTCAAAAGGTGAGGAATTTGCCGTTAGAAGTATCCTTCATAACAGCGGGTTATTGCTGCATATTTATGGGATTTGGAAAACATTTAAAATGAGGAACTGATCACTGTTCAATTTAACTCTACACAGAAAATGCTCATCTAACTGTTGTATTTTCTTATTTTTTAAACTAATCTAATTCATTTAAACTGTTGACATAAGAAGCCCTTTGGCTGCTAAACTTCTTTTTTTAATTAACCCTTAAAAAAGGAAAAAACAAAGGGAATTATTGAGGTAGGTACTTATCTCAAATGTGGAAATGGGATTTTGGCACTGTCACTTAAAACTCTGAGGGGGAGATTTACAAAAAAGTCGCGCAACGCAGCGCAGCCCCCCGCGAAGCTGCGCTGCTTTGCGCGACAAGGAAGGAGCAGGTGAGCGCCATATCTTCAAAGATATGGCTCTCTCCTCCCCTTTCCCTTGCGCCGGCGCTGATTTCAGCAGCTGTGCGCCATGCACACACCTTAGCGCTGTAGCGCTAGGGTGTGTGCGTGAGTGTAGCATAGGTTTTGTACAGGAAGGGTACCCTTCCTTTACAAAATACTATGCTAGACACGAGGGAAAGCTTTTTCCACTTTGTATGCGTCATGCACAGTGCAGCACGCATGCAAAGTCGGAAAAGGAAAAAGAAATGAAAGCATTTCTCCTTCCTTGCGCCTAGTTGAAAAGGGTGCAGTTTTCTCACGCTAAACCCAATCTACTGTTTTTAGTAAATTGGGTTTAGCGTGAGAAAGCTTGGGTGGTTGCATGGGAACGGCCATGCACCACCCTATGTACGCCCACATGGCGCAAAGTAACGCGAAGCAGCGCAATGCGCTGCTTCGCATTACTTTTACGCTATTTCCAGCGCTAAACAAGTTTAGCGCTGGAAAGTTAATTAGGATGCACAGCAGTGTCAGTTAGGCAATTCATTTTAGACGAAATATCACAGTAAGAACCTCAAAATATGTTTCTATGCTTCTTGTTTAACGGGGAGTGGGGAGGGTTGTTTGTGTCTTTAATTAAGTTACCCTTGGTGGAAAATTAGTCTTACAAATAAACAACATCCTTCTCTATTTATTTTGAGATTCATAAACGGTGGATTACAATATCAAGTACATCCACACAAAGCAGGGGGGGGAAACAATAAGCTTAGGAAAAGGATAACAAATATGAAATCAGATAAGCAATCAAGATGCACAGAAAGGCGTGGTCTACTAGTTTAACCGTCGTAAATTCAGTGCCAGTCTACAGATCACACTAAGAGGGATGATCCTAAAAATTGCACTAGGGAATTTATTAGGTGATTGAGCTCTAGGTTTACTTGGAAGGGGTCTACTGTCCATTTGACAACTAGTTGTAATGCAGGGCACTACTCAGCTACCCCGGACTGTTTTCATCAGACCACAGTCGTATGGTTTACAAACTACAATTTTGTTTTACTTGTCTCGGGTCTCATCTAGGTAATATCTAGTTGCTCTCTTTACATCTAATGTTTGAAATGGCCTAACAGCTAGGGAGGATGGGCTTCTGGAAGAAATAAAACAGTCTAATGTATGTGGAAGTCTGAAATTACTTGTGGAATGAAGGAGACATTAGTTTTGAGTCTTCAACAAAACCTTATTTTGATGGAATACGACGTAAGGAGCTTGAGAACATAAACTTGCTCTTGCAGTATGAACTTATTCTAGATTTACTTCTTGTTCGTTATTCTGCCATCTAGTGGCTGGAAAAAGTTTTGACTTTGAGTGGCGAGCACTAATTGTGTAATGATGACTCATTGTGACGCCCACTGCAAGCCATCAATGTCCCAATACATGACCTCTATGTTAGATTCCTTTCTTTTCTGCACAAGTGTCTTGAAGCATTTGTGGTAAGCTTCTTTAGAAGATGTAGAATTCGTGATTGAGGTGTCAACAAGAAGGTCGATCGCATCTGAGAGGAACGTCTGCTTTGGTTTGTTTACTTCGCATCTCTTTTAGGTTTTTCTTCAAATGCTACTTGCAAAAATCATTGTTTAAATTATGCTTAAATTATGCTCAAAAGTTAGTCCTAAACAACAAGCATCCAGTGTGCATGCTAAGTCTGCAGAGCCACTCTAAGTCAGCAGACTGCTACAAGTGTTTTTTGCTTAAGATGGAGACTCTAAAAAATAGACACAAAAAAATAATCTTGGTATACTGGGCTAAAAATAGTGATGTTGGGGGAGATCAGGTTTTTAAAACATAAATAATAAATTGTTTCAGAGAGGTTTCTCTGAAGATATGACAAAGTAATGGCAACAAAACAGACTCAAAGAGGAACACAGTCATTCTGAACCGGAGGGTCTGTACTGTTATATGATTGAAACTTCTGAATCAATCTCAGATATGATTATTCAGGTACTTATGACAGTGCCTCAAACAAACAGCTTTTCAGAGCTGGACGAAGGGGTATCCAAGTCTGTTGTAAAATTTCAAGCAACAGAACAGGAAAAAAGGCCATCTAGGTCAGTAAAAATATCAGCAATGAGCTCACCACGGATCACAGATCTCCACAGCCATCTTCCCCGATGACTGGAAACACACAGAATTCAAACCCCTGCTCAAAAACCTTTCGCCGACCCCAAGAACCTCAAGAACTAACGTCCCATCTCTCTGCTCTCCTTTCAAGCTAAAGTCCTCGAAAAGACCATCAACCGCCACTCACGGAACACCTGGAGAACAGCAGCCTTCCTGACACCTCCCAATCTGGATTCCGCACCAACCACAGCCCCGAAACAGCTCTGATCGCTGCAACCAACAACAGAAACCTCCTGGATGGGGGAGAAACAGCTGCCCTGATCCTCCTCGACCTCTGAGCTGCATTTGATTTGAGTTGAATACAATTTATAAAGAGCAGCAAATGCACATAAACATCAAGGTGATCTGAAAAACCTGGGGACAATTACACATACACACAAGGAATGCTAAAAAGATCATCCTATAAGGTGAACAACCAGGTCTTTAAAGGTTTTCTGAAGAGAGAATGCATTTGAATACTAGTCAGGTGATGAGGGAGAGAGTTCCACAGTCTAGCTGTAGCGACAGAGAAGGTTCTCCCTCCCCATCTCTTCTTCCGGACTCTGGACACAGTAACCAAATTGATATGGGCTGAGCGACGATTTCTTCTAGGCGAATGCCAATGGAACAACGCCTTGATTCCTTGCGGGCTGGTCTGGTGGAGGGCCTTTTGTACAATACAGAGGGCCTTGAAACTAATACGTTTTTTAATAGGCAGCCAGTGTAGATCAAATAGTCCTTTGGACACTGACTGACGTCTAGGAACGTCCAGGATGATCCTAGCCAGCATATTCTGCAGTAGCTGAAGTTTGGCTGGGAGGCTATTTTTCATACCCAGGTAAAGCACATTACAGTAGTCAATTCTTGACATGACCAGTGCCAGACTAACCGGTTTCTGTGCTGACAGGGTAATTAAAGGAAAGATTTTCTTTAACATTCTTATTAGCCAGATACAGGTTGATGTAGTGCGCTTGACCTGGCAATCCATAGACAATTCACGGTCCAAAAGTACCCCAAGATTCTTGGCCTTTTTAGTTGGAACAGGTAAGGTACCCAATGTGCCGGGCCACCAGTTGTTGTTCCAAAAGGGGGCTTGAGATCCAAAAAGCAGCACCTTGGTCTTTTCCCCATTAAGTTTGAGGAAGTTTCGGTCTATCCACACTGCTGTGATACAAAGACTGAAGTTGGCTGCAGTAGCTGCTATATCCTTGGGTACTGACACAATGATCTAGGTGTCATCGACACCGTATCCCACCACACCCTCATCAATAGACTCCGCCACACGGGAATCGAAGGAAAGGCCCTCAAATGGATCACCTCCTTCCTCACAGGAAGAACTCAGAGTCTGCTTACCTCGTTTTTTCTCAGAATCCAAGAACATTATCTGCGGCGTCCCTCGAGGCTTATCCCTCAGCCCTACACTGTTCAACACCTACATCACCCACCTGGCCAACATCGTTAGAGCCCGTAGACTAAACATCAGATCCTATGCCGACAAGATCCCAGCTCATCCTCTCGCTATCGGAAGACCCCTCCTGCACCAGAGCCAACTTCTGCAGTGACATGACATGCGTCGCCAACTGGATGAAAGACTATTGCCTCAAACTCAACACAATCAAGACAGAAGTACTGATCTTCGGGAACAATGCCTTATCGGGAACGACTCCTGGTGACCTTCCGAACTTGGACCCTCACCAACTCCGACTGACCATGCCCGCAACCTTGGCATCATCCTTAACAGCAAACTCACCATGAAAAACCAAATCAGCGCACACCACACCACACCCTTCACATGCTGCGTAAGATCTTCAAATGGCTCCCCATCAAAACTAGAACTGCCACTCAATCCCTAGTAACCAGCTGGCTCGACTACGGCAATGCACTGTACGTAGGCAGCTTTTGGTGTTCTTGAGTCTGTTATTCGAGACCCACCCTGTTTTTAGGTCTCGCCTGGCGTTGGAGCGCGCATGCGCTCCTCGCCTGCGAGAGCTATAGTAAACAAGTCAGTTTCGAGAAGGGGACTCGAGCCCCGCCCCTCCTTTTCATTGGGTAGCGTCAGTGTTTATGTTAAACGCTGGCTTCCCATTGAAAAGGAGGGTTTTCGGTTGCCGCCCTTTGGCTTTTTTGGACGGCCCCCAAGGACTCGGTCGCCTGCATTACGGCTGTCGTGACGAAGTTTCTTATCAGAAGCTGCGTCACGCTGCCTTGCACACGCCAGTACGCTCTGTGATTGGTTGGCAACTTGCAAATGAGCAGTGTGATTGGTGGACATTGTCAACCAATCACAGAGCGTACTGGCGCGTGCAAGCAGCGTGAGCAAGACACGCTGTAGACTCGCTGTCCCAAGGGCAGCAACGGCGCCTATTCCTTTTAGGTCTCACGGCTCCCTTCCCCCCACCCCTCAGGAGAAACAGACGCTACGCGCGTCTTCTGTTTCCCTCCCTCCCCTCGCTACACACAATCATCTGGGGCTTCCTCCTCCCTTTCTCTCACACCTACCCTTCTTCTGAAACTCTATCCCCGCTCCCCTTTGACTCCCTCCGCTCTCACTCTGTCTCTTCCTCTTCTCTCCTGTCCTGGTGCTTTCTTGCCTCTCTTGTCCCTTTTAGTTTCTCCCGTCCGCTGTGGCCCCCTCACTTCCTCCCTCGCAGCTCTCTCTGACCATTAAGAGGAGACAGTTCTAGCCCGCCAGATTGGGTGTGAGGTCTTGCGGGTGTCGGGTGTGTGGTTGTCCGTGTGACTGACTGTACGTGCCTCGGTAGGGCTGTGCTGTTGGCTGCGAGGAGGAGCGCCCAGGCCCGGCCTCGTCAGCGGCAGCCAGAAGGAGCGCAGCGCGAGCGGCCGCAGCACCTCTTTCAGCTCCCGCTGGCATCCGCACGCAGCGCCGAAGCGGAGCCAATGTAGGCGGCTGGCGGCTGGAAAGGGGGCCCCATGGCGCCTCTACTTCACGCCCTCGGGTGTTTGCTTTGTCATCCACTGACCGGCCACCGGACCCGCCTGCCTGAGCCACAAAGTTCAGTTCATGCCGTGCATCCCCACAACATACACTTGCATACCCCGGCCTCAATGCCGCCTTTAACTGCGGATTATGGCTCTTGAGGGGGGGGGGTACTTGTGCTCGGGAAGGCGAGGAAACTTTCCCCAACTTGCGGAGACAGGGTGATTTATTGGCGTCACGGCTGACCCCCTTGCGGCTCGCTGTCCCCGAGTTTTGAAATTTGACAGTAATGAAGAGTGATAGATTGCCCTCGCGCAGCTCAGCAGCTGATGCCTTCATTAGGAACTGTAGTCTGGATAACATATTTGCACAAAAACACAAGTTTGCTCTTCTGTTGCGCGCCTTGTCTCTTAAATCGGACTTTTCCTAAAGTTAGTTACCCAGAGTTAACCCGCCTCACGCCGACCCACTCTGCTCTGTGAATGGGTGCAAACAATGCCTTTGCATTTCTCATGCTCCAGAATAACAGCAGCAGACGTGAGGGACGCCCCCTCCCCAAACTTCCTCTGCCCGGCCCCCACGCTGCCCCCTTCCCGCTCCTCACCCCCTCCCATCCGTGTCCGGTGCATCCGAGGCAGGCCGGCCGACGCAGACTTCAGGCGCCAGCGTGGATATTAGCAGGCCTGCTGTGTGTCTGTTTCCCTGCAGATTTCATTACTCTAAGTCCCGCATAATGATGCACGTCACGTGGCGAAGCATTGTTAAAGGCACACACAGACCGCCATGTCTCCAGGTCGCATGTTCATCTTAAAGGATGCAAGCAGCGGTGAAGCTGGGACCTGCTGGAGTGGAAGGGCCCGGTACAGCTTCTTAAACTGAAATATTTATGCTGAAAGATGCTAGTTCTGAACATGGCATCTGGCTCTGTCTACACACTGTAGGGACTCCCTCGGCTCTCCTCATCCGCATGTTCAAGCCACATCTCTGATGACAGAGTGTCTGTGGAATTGCAGGCCTGGCTCTCTCTGCTATGTATGGACATCCGGGGATTAACAAAGCGACATACCTTAAGTTCTTTCTTGACCATAAAAACATCAGATTAGCGTGGCCTGTTGCATAATTGAACCCATCCAACACTAACCCACACCCATCCACCCACCCTTCAACCCGGCCAACACTGACCCACTGCTATCCACTCTTCAACCCGGCCAACACTGACCCACTGCTATCCACTCTTCAACCCGGCCAACACTGACCCACGCCCATCCGCCCTTCAACATAGCCAACACTGAGCCACTCCTATCCCTCGTTTTAAATCCTATGGCACTCACGGGTTCTGTCTGCCAACAGTGACGTTCTGGACCAACCTGTGATTTCCACTCACATACATTGCAGTAAATCAACATTTTGCTAGGTCACTGCTGGGAAAGGGTCTTTTATACCGTTTGCTTACAATGAGTATAGAATGCTAGTAGGACCGTCAATCTCTATTACTTCCTGGTATTTATTTTTATCATCGATTCCATTCCAGACTAGGAGCCAGGCAGTCGCCCCCGTTGCTTTACTCTTTTGGCTGGAAGCAACTGCGCGGTTTAGAGCACTCGGCCTCCTGCTGTCAGGCATTACCAGGGAAAGTAATCCGATTATAAATCAGCAGTGCATCAACGGCGCTGTCTGCCACAGTGAGGGCGCGTGGATCACACAGGCTGTCAGCCCGGGTGGGAAGGTCGCCGGGAAGCTGGCAAGGCTCGGAGGGAGTGTTACATAGGTGGACACTATCCTTAGCCAGGACCCATCTTATGGCAAGTCCACTATCTCCTCAGTATTCTTAAAACTCTCGCGGCATTTCTTTCTTGAAACGTCATCCCACCTCCTCTCCATTCCCAAAAACCTCTATTTCTGAGCCCTCCCCCACTCACACTCAAGAACCTCTTCCTCCGCGCCATCCCCCACTCAAAGACCTGTACATGTGTGCTATCACACGCTTCGACTCAAAGATCTCAACATCTACGCTGTCACTCACTCCTACTCAAAGACCTCTACCTCTGTACCATCACTCACTCCCTCCCTCTCAGACATCTATTTCTACTTAATCACTCACACTCAAAGACTGCTTCCTCTACGCCATCCCTCATTCATACAAATAACTTAAGCCCCCAACGTGCCTTATGGGCAGGGCCACTGGAATTATGCGATTTCTCTGTCTGCGGCTTTTTTCACATAATTATGGATTTACCACATTTGCCACATAATCCATCATCTGCTTAAAAATCTGCAGATTGTAACAAAAAAAATGTTTCATACTCAAGAGGTTCAAAAGCTAATAAAACGTGGCCACATGTGTTTGCATGCCGTGAGGGTCCCTTCGCCAAGTTTAACTGGCTATTTTTCAGTTGCTTCTGTTTGTATTGGGTTGTTAAACTAGTATCAATGAGGCGAAATATTTGCCCAGACAGTATTAGCACGTGTAAACATTACATAATAATGAAGTAATATTATAAAAAAAGTGCCGCATTATTCCGCATAATCTGCCTTTTCTTGCCACATAATTTGGTGGTCCCCTGCCGCATAATTCCAGCGTCCAAACACAGATCATTTACTCGCTCTCTGCAGCAAATCTGTCGAGGTGCTCAGCGGGTAAACACAGACGGAAACAACCATTAGTCCAATTACAATGATACGCTTGCACCCCAACATCGCAACTGCTGCCCCATTCGTAGCCCAGCACGGGTACTAGGTGGCCAGCAGAGGCCAGCAGGGGCTATGCGGGGCTCTGGTGCCCCCACGCACAGCACATAAACCCCCCCCCCTTGCGGGTGACAGCAGGCAGGGGGAGTAAACAGCTCTGTTTGTGGCCTGTTAGTGATGATAAGTTCACAGGATTCGCAGCTTCAAAGCCCTGCCTCAAAGCAGCCAGCTCCCTTTTCATCATCCCCTCCCACATCCAATTATCTGTCCGACAACGGAAGGCGCTGTTCTGCTGCAGCATCTCTTCCGCGTCGGTAAACCTGGCGCTGTGCGCGGGGTGCAGGGGCACCAGGGCTGCCCTACCCTGCTTACAACCACCATCTCTCACCTGCCCTGCTTACAAACTGCCCCTCTCCTCTGCCCTGCTTACACCCACCCCCCTCGGGGTGGCACAGTCCTGCCTCCCAGCCAACGGCCCTTGCGCCCCATCCTCTCGGCATCACTCAGACGCGCTGCTACCGCCGGCGCAGCAGGCGCAGTGGCCCCGGGCCCCAAGCGGCAATTAAACCCTGATAATCGCTCATTTTACTACCGCCCCAGCAGTGACAGGGCCCGTTTTCCATGTTTGCACCAGAGCCCAGGGCATCCTTTCTACGGTACTTACTTGCACCAAAACTTTACCATACTCACCTCGCCTCCAAAGTGTACACTCCAAACATGACACCCCTCTTTTAAGCCAACTAGTGCGAGTCGTGTCTCGACGTCACAAGGTGCCAGTGGGCAAGTAATGCCCTTGGTGGCAGGTAGGATACCTTTAAAGCTGCACTGAATGAACGAGTAAATTTTTTAAAATTAGAAAACGGTGAAACTTTTATTTTGCACCCGTGTTAACACGTACAAAAAGAGACCTTTAAGCTATGCAATACGTACAGAAAGGTTTTCCACACAAGCTAAATATGTTTATTGTTCTCCTCACACTGTTATTCTGCATAGCCCGTGCTTAAAAAAATTAAATAAAAGCATTAAGAATGCAATAGGTCTCGCCTTTTATTAAGTTAAAGCCATTTGCTTTGCTATACAATACCATTAGCAAAGCAAATGGCTTTAACTTAATTAAAGGCGAGACCGATTGCATTTTTAATGCTTGGTTTTTACGTTACTTGTGGCTATTTATCCTTATTTTTTTGCCATTCTCTTTCGATGACCTCCTCTTCGATGTCTGAGTCCTTTTCTTCAGCTCCTTCGGCGATGTTGTCTTCCTCTTTCCTCAACACCAGGTCTCTCCCTCTGCCCCCACATGGTGTAGTGTGCTTGCCTTTGTTTCTCTCTTTCTTTTAAGGTCTTCAGTTTGAATTCCCCACAGGCGTCACAGTTGTCGGTACTGTGGTCACTTGGTAGACAAAGGTTGCACACCTGGTGGTTGTCCTGCTGGGCAAACTTGTGATGGCACTTCGGGCAGAATCGAAAAGGTGTCTTCTCCATTTCACATGGAACAAGGGGCCCCCTGCTCGTACATTCTTCGGTCTTTCCTCGACGTGAAGTCTCTTACTTCAAATCGGATTATGGTGTCTACAGTTTTTCTCTGGAATTTTGGCGTTTTCCTTGATTAACTTTCGGGATAATCTTCTATCGGCTATTGGAGAGCCTTCAGCGATGCTTCCAGACACAATGCTTCCAGACACCACGGCAGGGGAAAAAGAATCTGAAGATGTCAACCAAAAGTGGAGGCTTCTGGGGAGAGGCGTGTGACGTTAGGAGAGGTTGGACTAACCACCAAATTATGGGGACAGTCGACTCCCAACAACAAAACAAACAAAAAAAAGAAGAAAGAGAAAAAGTACTAATACACCATAGGAGAGTTCCAGACCCAACCACTTGATGGCGGAATAATGCACAGCATGTTAATCCTGAAAACTCTTCAACCTGCAAAACTATTCCTACAGGTAAGTGACAGTTTCATTACATGAAGTGGATAGATGTGGATATCTCATGCCCATGTGAAGCTGGGTGGAGCTGTGGTATCTAGCCCTAACACAGACTGCCCTGAGTTCTTTCGACAAGTGTGGGCCAGCATTAAGCTTACAGGTTGTGATACGATAATCTGGGGAGGGGACTACAATGCGGTTTTAAATGACACGCTTGACAGGAAAGGCATGTCTCGTAACCTACACCCAAACGCAAGTGCGGCATTAAGTGCATTGATACATGAGGGAGACCTGACTGACATTTGGAGGGATAGGCATCCAGGGCTGGTGGAGGGGACGTGTGTATCGACGCACCATGGTGCATGGTCGCGTTTAGACTTTTGGCTAGTATCCCGTGACATTGCTGCCTGGACCTCTGATAGCGCACACTGTCCCAGGATGCTCTCTGATCATGCCCCTTGCCTACTACAGCTGACACTTCCGAACACCCTGCCCCCATTGTACAGTTGGAGGTTGGCCCCTAACGCCTTACTCGATCAGGCCTTTAAAGAAGAGATACACAAGGACATTGAAGAATTTTTTGATACAAACACTGGGTCTGTTTCCACACAGGCGACATTGTGGGAGGCGTTTAAGGTGGTGGTGCGGGGTAAGTGCATTTCAAGACACGCAGGAGTGCTCAAAGCTATTAGATGCACGCTGGCCTCTTTAGAAACCTGTCTTAAAGAATTAGAGTCTGAGTATTTCAAAGCCGCTGACCCTACCATATTATTAAAAATTAGAGAGCTACTATCTGAATTTGAAGAGGAGGCACAAAGAGAGGTGAAATTGCTAGGAAAATTCACACAAGCTAGGCGATATGGGGAGGGTGACTGTCCAGGGAAAACCCTAGCTAATTTGCTGAGACCATCACGCACAACTGCCTATATATCCGAAGTCCTCGGGGGCAACTCTAAGATCGTCAGAGGCCCATGCGAGGTCCTTGAGGAATTTAAAAACTACTATACCAAACTATATACGGCTACGCATCGTGCGGAGCCGGAAGAGCTTTTGTCCTTTCTCGAGTCCATTGAACTGTTGTGGCTGAGTAGGGCCCACAGGGAATATCTGGACGAGCCCTTCACTGTTCATGACGTTCTGCGGGTCATTGGAAGTCTACCGACCGCCAAGACCCCTTGCTCTGATGGGTTAACTACTGAATTCTATAAGGCATATGCAGACATCTTAGCACCTCACTTACTGGAGGTGTTCCAGGAAGCTCAAGATACTGGCGAACTCCCTCCATCAATGCGGGAGGCGATTATCCTTACCCTACTGAAGCCTGGGAAACCTGGTCAGGAAATGGACTCATACAGGCCGCTCTCTCTAATTAACATAGATGCAAAGATCTATGCGAAATTATTGGCTAACAGGTTACAGCCCTTGCTTCCCATTATCGCGAGGCCCGATCAATCAGGGTTTACCCCAGGAAGATCTACTGCTCACAATCTCCGAACTTTCTTCACAGTGGTACATTATTTAAACCCAGAGACCAAAGCACTTGTGGCGTTCCTTGACGCCACAAAAGCGTTCAACGCTCTAGAATGGCCTTATCTGTTTACTATTCTAGGGAGGATGGGACTCAGCCCCAACTTCATAGCTCTAATTAAATTACTGTATACTAGACCCTCGGCAAGACTGCGCATGAACGGCTTGATCTCCGAACCATTTGCCATTTCTTGCGGGACACGACAGGGCTGCCCCCTGTCCCCGCTATTGTTTGCTATAGCGATGGAGCCGATAGCGGCTAGAATACGGCAGCACCACGCCGCCAGGGGATTAGGATTTAGCTCTAGGGGGCTCCTGATCTCACTATATGCAGACAACATGACGCTATATATCAGCGATCCAGAGATCAACCTCACACCACTACTTCGGGAGCTCACGAAGTTTGGCGGGTGATCAGGCATATTCATAAATTGGGCTAAATCGACCCTATTCCCCCTAATGCCGGCCACTAAGGCTTTTGATCAAGAATTCCCCCTTAAGTGGGCAGAGGGCCCGGTCAAATATTTAGGCATCTGGTTAAGTCGCAACATACAAGAAATATGGAATTTGAACTTTGGCCGCGCCATTACCTGGTTGGAGGGGAAGATTGGGGTGTGGACCAAGCTACCGCTCTCTCTCGCTGGCAGAATAGCCATAGCGAAGAAGATCGTTTTACCCAAATTTTTGTATCTGTTCATTAACATACCACTCCCATTAACACAGTCGTTTTTTAATACCCTTCGGTCTCTCATGATTTCCCTGACTTGGGCGGGGAAGCAAGCTCGCGTCAGTTGGGAGATACTTACCCTTCCCTTGACACAAGGGGGGCTGGGAGCCCCGGATGTGCCACTATACGCATATTGTGCACAAGCACAATTTTTACATTTTTGGACCCACCCAGTCCCGTTTCAGCCGCACGTGGCTGTCGAGATGGACATGGCAGCCCCCATCCCTCTTCAGGTAGCCGTATATAAAAAATACAGCCGGCCTAGAGACTGCATAGACACTGTTGAGACCCTGAGATGGGCCTGGGAACGACTACGCATTAGAGCTGGACGTTATACAGTCCGTCAATTCCCCTGCCTTATAATCCACAAATCCCGGCCATGGGCGATGGCGTAAGTGTGGCATTGGCATCATCAATGGGGCTCGAAACATTTGCAGATTTATACCCAGAGGATGAGTTTTGTCCTCCGCCGGAGGCTGGCGCGGATAACTCGAAGTACTTTGTGCGACTTTTTCTTTATTTTAGAATTAGAGCCACATGTAGACAAATGCACTCCTCTTTTCCGAAATCCCCTACACAACTGCCAGCCCTTGAACAATTGATAAACACGTCCAGCTCCCGCAGACTCATTACAAGGTTATATAGCTCTATGCAAACCATGTCACCCATAGTTGTGCCCAAGGCTCAACAAGACTGGAATACGGAACTAGACGAGCAGGTGACCGATGAGAAGTGGGTCTTCTGCTGCGGCCAGTTACAGGTACTCTCACCCAATTATAAGTTGAGATTAATCAGACCCTCCAGGATTTCGCGATTTCGCGGTTTGCCGCGAAATCGGCACTTTTGTAAAAATGCCGCGATTTTTACAAAAGTGCCCGCGAAATCGGCACTTTTGTAAAAATGCCTCAATTTTTACAAAAGTGCCCGCGAAATCGGCAATGCGCACAATTAGACAGTAACTGCTGGTGACTAAGTTTCATGGGGAGACGCTTCTTCCACATTTTAAGAGGGTGCCTTTATCATAGCAAACTCGGGCAGAAAGAGGACATCTTGGAGCTAAACCCAGTGAAGGAACTGGTATGGTAATGGCAACATGACAAATGTAGGTGGCAGGCGAGAGAAGGGCAGGCAGCAAGCTTCCTGGTAACAGAGTTGGCACAAGTAAGGGCCAGGCGGACGAAAGGTGTCGGGCATCATGGCGCAAAAGGCAGCACAAGAAGATGAGATGAGGACAAAGGCAGGAAGGAGTGGGATGGCAGCGAGCACCTTAGGGCAGAACCTGGCGCGGGTAGAAATCAAGAGAGAGGAGGACATTTTCCAGAAGGTGATGGGTACCATGGAGACAAGGGGCCAGAACAGGACACTTAGCGGGCAGGCAGTGAACCCAATGGGGCAGATCAGGTGAAAAGAAGTCACACTCTGGAAACTGTCAGGCGGCAAGGAAGTGGTGGAGAGAGGACAGAGCAGCAGCAAAATCCATCCATACATGTCCTGTGTAAATGTCTGTCACCCTAGCAGAATAGTAAAAAAACAAGCATTTGCAATGCAATCGGTCTCGCATTTACGCAAGTTTGAGCTATTGGCATTGTAAATGACAATGCCTTTTATTTATGTTTTGGTTTTTAAAACATAAATAAATGGCATTGTCATTTACAATGACAATAGCTTGAACGCGCGTAAATGCGAGTCCTATTACATTGCAAATGTTATAACGTTGTGCCCCCCGCCCCCTTCACCCGTGAAAACATAAACGGTCGGAGCCCTAGCCAGACCCTCCAGGATTGCGCGATTTGCCTTGAAGTATTGCACGGTTGTATAGTTCCTTTATTATGAGTTTCTCCTCTGCTGCTCCTAAGTGGATTCCACAGGTCATATACTGTGACTGGTTGCATAATTTCAATTTCTTTGGGTATCTCCCTGTCCCTCCAATCTGGACCCCAGAGCATACACTAAGGTAGGTTCTAGAATGCCATTTCCTATGGGATGCTACCAGGCCATCTTTGATGGGCTTCTCAGAACCTATACTAAAGCAAATGGAGGATTGCATTTCCAAGGGATAACAGCCTTCACCTGTGGGCTGCTTCCTCTGTTCCATATCCCAGGTTGCCTATTCAAAGTGGAATACTCTGCTAAAACAGTTTCCATTGATTTAAGGCTGAAAATGAATGATTATGAGTAAAATAAAGTGCCGCAAAAATGCCGCTAAATTTCCATATTTGTGCCGCTAAATTTCCATATTTGTGCCGCTAAATTTGCTAATCCATGCCGCAATATCCTGGGGGGTCTGATTAATACACTTTAAATATATACACCGGTTCTACAGAACCCCTAGCTAACTTTGCTGCATGGGTTTGCGACCAGATTCTAGATGTTGGAGATGTGACTACGCGCCTGCCACCTTTCTGCACATGGCCTGGAGTTGCCCACTCATTGCCACCTACTGGATCGCTATATTTAATAAGATTCATGATATTTTAGGGATACCTCATGAGCCGAATCCAATAATAGGTCTTCTTGGCTATGTTAAAAACACTAAGGCCGAGCACCGTAAACTGCATGCTTTGTTACTCCTGATGGCCAAACGTAGGGTATCCATACACTGGGGAGAACGAAGGGCTCCTACGGTTAAGGCTTGGATTACAGACGTCACATTCTGCCACACGCAACTGACGACCTTATGGGAACTGATGCCTACAGCCTCCAGGCCGAAGAACATATGGGACCCATTTCTAGACTGGTTAAAGTCACTACAGGCGGATACATCTACTCCTCCTGTCCCGGAGGTGACTGATGTCGCAGTGCCGTTGGGGGGGGCTTCCTGAGAGTCATTCGGACAAGTCTGCTAGTACCAAGTCGGCAGCCATGTCTTGAAGTGTGCTGCTTTTGTGAGGGGTGGGTGACGAAGCAATTCTAGCTGTAACTCCTGTTGTTAACCATTCTGGGGGCGATCCGACCCGAAGCTCAATGTATATGATATGATGATGTAAGTTCTGTTGTCAACCTGGTGCCTAATCATTACGATCGTAGATTCTTGTTTTTAATTTACCTTAGTTTATGTCCGGTTGCTCACGTACTCAGACTTATCCGACTTATATGATGTCCTGTTACAATACAGTGAGATGCTTGTATTTTGAAAATGCTAATAAACAAATTTAAAAAAAAAAAAGCTGGGTGGAGCTGTGGTATTTCCTTTTAAAAAGCTCATCCAGACTCATAGGTGGGCCACCTCAATTTACCCAATACTCCTCACACAAATTACAATCTACCCTGCTGGACCCAGTGGGAGAAAATGTTAGCTATACAGTCAGATGAGGAGCAATGGGATTAGATACTGTGTAGACTAAGCAACTATATCAAGCATGTTCAGAACAGGAAAGCACTTTAAGATCATATACATCGGGCACTACACAACAACAAACCTGTTAGTTGGACAGTCCTGCACAGACACTTGCTGAAGGGGCTGCATTGGGAGAGAGTGACAATGATACATTCTCAGGGTCTGCCCGATGATAACTACGCTTGGAACCCTGTTTTAGATAAGACACAACCAGCTACAGGTTCTGCACTGACAAGGTGTCTGCAGGTGGAACTGTTGAGCAACCCACTAAATGTATCTTAGCTGTGCATTCCACTTCAGTCTCTCATGTTTTGTAAGTGGCAAAAAATGTTTCTCGCTGTCTGGGGAACATACTCCATCACATTTATTAACATGGTTGCAAAGAGGCTTGATCCATATTGGGTTTAGAAAGGTTAGGCTACTATTCTTCGAAAATGTGAGGATTAATTGCGCCTTATCGAACACTGCATAGATTTGACATGCCCTTAACGCCTTAGAGGATTCAACATCCCAGACCAGGATTTGGGCTGACTGTTCTTTTGATTCAGTTTTGTATTTCTCCCTTCTTCCTTTTGAGTAAATCCAGTAAACCAATTCATACATACAAAAAAGGATTCAGCATACTACCATTCCTTGCTCACATGTAACTTTGACATTGTTGCCCGGAGAGTAAGTGACACTACTACCTACTGTTAGTAGTCTGAGGCACCTCAGCATTGGGAGATTTTAGCACCATGTACAGGCTAGAGAGAGAGAGACAAACTTGTTGCCCAGTGTTGGTGGGCTAATTTTCCGTGGGTTTTCTTTTTGACTTGTGTACTTTTTTTGTTTAAACTTTAAAAAAAAAATATGAACAAAACATTGCCTTCAAAAAGGCATTACATTCTTATCATTAAAGACGTTTCATCCTCTTTACCAAGTGCCCTGTAATTCCACACATGCATGATGATATTCAGGGACCCACTCACCAATGAAAACATAAAAAACGGTGCCTTGAGGAGTTTTGGAGTTCAGCTGCATTCCAAGTAGTATGCCACTAACCCAGGTGCTGGTTCCATACATACTCTTGGGAATATCATGTCTATTCACAGTGTGTGGATTTTTATATAGCATAGAAATAGCAGAAATGGTGCCTCCTGTGCAAATGCATGTTTTTTTTCCTTTTGCAGGGAAAACGTGTTTTCCCTGGAGACAGCTCTTCTTCTACAACCCAAGCAAATCTAGGGCTGGCCTTTTCCCTCTTCCTATGTTGGAAAGGGAGTTACTCCAGCCCTTGACTAGAGTCAATCTCTGACCATTTCCAGAGTCGAAATGGGTCTGAGGTGTGTTTGGGAATGTTCATACACATCTGGGGGTGTTTCCAAACATCCACAGCAAAACCTGCCTATGAATGCACACTTCCAGCCCTTCCAACTTCTCTGTATCTGTGGTGGATAAATCCACAGTAGTAAATGCATTTACATCAGCCAAGAATCCCTTTGTTAATTCTTGATGAATTTTAATGATTGAGCTTCATTGGGCATTAATAACTAGATCAAGAAGAATGTAATGTAGCAGAGAGACGAGACTATAATATTAAGAGACACAGGTTTACAGTTTAAAGATTTTGAGATTTGTAATAATTTAAAATGTGTTTATTTTAAGTAGATGCAATACATCTACCACTGGCAGGATTACTTCTAGTGGCATTACCAATGCTGTACTACAGCTAGGTTGTAGTCATTCCACCAATGGCAGATTTACCTCATCCACAGTGAATTGTTCAGCGCCTAAAGTATTTCTGCTGATGGTCAACATTGCATTTGTGAACTGGAGAGGAAGGTCTTCAAGCTGCCCTGCTCTTCCACATCACTTCATGTCAAACAAAATAGAAGCTACAACAGTGATTAAACTCAATGATTTTTGTGTCTGTTCTAAAGGCTTATTATTCTTGTAAGAGAATGTGCCGCAATGCTATGTAAAGAAAGTGTGTGCAGAAATAACTGGATGAACAGAAAGTGTTTATGTTAAAGTCTTGGCGGTCTTCTTCTGTTAGGTGGCTTCATTCTGGGTCTTCGAACATGGCAGTCCTCGAAGTGCCTTTGCTGTCTGGCTTCCGAGCAGATATTGAAAGCCTTGAACAGGTAAAGTAGTCAAATCTCATTTTCTTTATGTACAAAATGTGTTTTCATCATTTGTATCTTATGTGGAGAGGTGTGGTGCAGCGGCCAGTGCAGCTGACTTCGGAGCACAGGGTTCACGGTTCGATCCCCGGCTCCGGCGGCAGCTCAGCTCAGCACCATGTGACTCTGGGCAATAGCTCACTTAATTTCCACTACGGCCCCCAGCACCTTGAGACCCGTAAGGGTGAGTAGCTGCGCTATATAAAAACGGACTTACATTTAATGGAAAATGTTACTAAATTAAACGTCCAAGAAATAAATTTTAGAAAGTAATTCCCTTAAGTTTACAGAAAAATGTGTATGCAGTGTTGCACAGTTATGACCATCAGTAAAATATAGGAACATCAAATGATTCATCACACAGACCGAATTCCTGATCCCATGACTTTGCTGCCATCACCTCCCCAACAAAGTAAAAAGAAAAAGAAGCTAACAAGAAAAAGCACATGATGGTGTTGCAATCCAGCTTTCAACCCAGACCAAGATCCGATGGAATATTTGGGACTGAAGAAGAGCGAAAGGAGAGGAAAGAAAGAGCATTGGCTGAAAATAAACGAAATAAACATTTATGTGTGATCCTCTGTTGTCAGTCCCATAAGACTGAAAACACAATTTCAAGTGCTCTAACATCTGACTCAAGGTTTTCAGATGTGAAATGTAGAGCTGTCTGTAACAGTAGCAATATGTGATTCGTCTCTCCAAGAATGTATTTCTCTTCAAATGTGCTGACATACAGTCCTGTCAGACTGGGGGCAAATGTACTCCCTATCGATGTCGCATGGGTTTTGAGGTACAGTATGCCTTCAAATTCGAAGAAGTTTTCTGTCAAAGCTAGGCGGCAGTATTCTAAGACAAAGTGTCTAGGAGTGTTAAATGTCCAAACTTGTTTGAAGAGGAGTTCTTCAATTGTTGTTAGAGTGGCTTCCTGTGGTAGACTAGTGTATAAGCTCTCTAAGTCTAGCCCGACTAAGATGTCTGTGCCTTTTTCGTAGGAGATGTCTTTCAGTTGGTTAAGAAGATCTCTGGTGTCCTTTAGATATGTTGATGTTTTTTGACTAGAGGTTTTAGGTAATGGTCCACAAATTGGGATAATGGTTTTAGTATAGAGCCGATTCCAGACACTATTGGGCGGCCCAATGGTAATGTGTTCTATTTTTGTGCATTTTTGGCACCGAATAGAAGTAAGGTGTTCTGGTGTTCTTAGTTCTGAGGTATTCGGCTTCCTTTTTTGAATTCCAAGTTGGTTTCTGCTTCCTCGACCATCAAATTGACAGTGTGTTCTAGTCCTGGTGTTGGGTCTGTAGTAATTACTTTGTAAAAATTAGTCATCTGACAGTAGGTTGATACTTTTCAAGTGCTCCAACATCTGACTCAAGGTTTTCAGATGTGAAATGTAGAGCTGGCAGTAACAGTAGCAAAATGTGTACAATAAAGTAACGGATTTAGGAATGGCTGCAAGCCTCTAGATAATATTATCAATCTTAACATCATTAGTCACAGGTCGTCTGAGATTCCAGGAGAGAGACATTATTGCTGATTCCTGGGCGAATTGGCCACCTTTGAAAGGGACAATAGAGGCAAGCTTTGGAAAAAGTTACTTGGCTGTGGAATCTCATATTCATTGCTCAGAGACATTCAACTTTTGCACTGTAACATTCACTAATTTGCAAAAAAGGAGTGTGCCATGAGAAAAACTGAATGAATTCCCAAAAACACAGATTGAAGCAGGGCTTAGTTTTTGACACCCTCCTATTTAACTTATACACAGCAAATCTGAGCCAACCAATCAATCAAGTAGGATTTGTATAGTGCGGCTAATCACCCACTAGGGTATCCAGGTGCTGAGCTCCAGGCTGCTTGGGTGACCTCAGATGAATAGCCAGGTCTTGAGTCATCTTCTGAACTTCTGAAGAGAGGGTGAAGTCCAGGAAAGAGGGGGAGGCTATTCCAGGGCTTGGCGGCGAGGTAGGAGAAGGAGCGTCCTCCACTGTTGCTTCAGCGAATGTGGGGTGTGTGAGTGAGAGAGGCGGATCGCAGGAGTCTGGAGGGTTGGTGGAAGCTCATGTGGTGGGTGATGTATGCTGGTACTTGGTTGTGCAGGGCTTTGTAAGCGTGAGTCAGAATCTTGAATTTGCATCTCTTGTGTATGGGGAACCAGTGGAGTTTCTTCAGGTGAGGAGTGATGTGAGTCCGTCTGGGAAGGTCGAGGATGAGTCTGGCGGCTGATTTCTGAATGGTCTGCAGTCTCCAAAATATCATTTGAGGGAGGGAGAAGCAGAGATTCATTCGGCTCCCAGAATCACCATCTTTTAATCAGAAGGGAATGAATCACTAATGTCTTCCAACCACAGTCTCAAAGGAATCGTATCTGAGACCCTCAACCACACAGTCACAGTGTGCTGTATATATTTTCTCCGCTCGTGTGGTCAGGTGGATAGTTGCATCATTGGGTCATTACCACTTGAGTGTTCGGTTCTCCAAGTGGTAAACCATTCTCCACCCGGAGGGAGACTGTCTGGATAGTGGCAGTCGTGACAAGTGATTTAAAAATGCCTCTTATCCAGTATAGTGAACTTTAATGACCAGGATAGGGGTACGATTACAAATTTGATGGTGCTTAGGTGAATTTGCTACTGGTCCACCGCACCTGGTGAAAGGCCAACAAGTTTAGGCCGGGGTGCTCGGCTGAGTCAAGCAGCCTTCGTCAGGTCCAAAAAGTGAGTAACAAGTACCTTTTATCCTGAGTACTTCAACAGTCGTGAGGGTAAGTGGGTTCACTTACCCTTCTTCGTCAGTGAGCACGATTGCTCCTGGACTGACGTGGTCATAGGTGCAGCCTTTTTCCTATGACTGAGAAAAGAGAAAGAGCAAAGAAAACAGATGGGCAAAAAAAATATAACATTGTGATATGTACATTGTGTTGGTTCTTTTCTTTCTCAAAGAAATCCCGAATGTGATGCCCCAGTTTACTCTTTAGAAACTGGGAGAGATACTTTTCCTCTAGTAATAACTACAATACACTATTAAAAACAGAGTAATATGATATAGAGAAGATGAAGTCTCTATGATAACTGCCATGAGTATTTTTGTGGAGACACAGCATAATTTATATGAATGATTTGATTTGTCACTTTTTGTTCAACACTGATTTCAGATATGTTGTTGATATTAAAAAGCCAGGAAATTGGTGAAGATAGGTCAAACATATGGTTAAATTGGGCCCGATAGGATGACCTGCAGTTACAAAAATGATGAGCTTTTATAAAGAGGCATTATTTACGATGACTATCGAAAATACCTTATAGGGAGGTACTGAATCCTCTGTAGGAAGCAGGCGAGGTGCGGTCCTACGAAAAACAAAGTGGCTGGAAAGGATTTAGTCATCAGCAATGCTCGAACGGTACGAGCGTGCCGTTGAAGGGGCGGGGAGGTTGTTGCGAGGGTTATTGTGAGCGGGAGAAACCACAGCTTACCATCTTGTAGGAGCCGACTCCACAGACAATGCTGCTCTCCTCTGTTTCCAGAATATTACCGGTCGGAGGGGAGAGACGCGTATTTATATCAGTGGCTTTGATTGACGGAAAGGTTTGAAGTAGTAAAGGTCACGTCCCCGTTCCGTCACGGGTCAAGGGTAGAGACTGAAGAAATATTCCTAACAGTTGTTTGTAACTATTTGGATACACGGTAACATTAAAAGTTCGTAATAGAACTAAAAAACAAAAAGGCAAAATTTGTAAATGAGATTTTAAGGTAAAAGAGAACTCATAATTTGAGTTACGGCAGTGTATCCATCAGTGTTAATCTTGAAAATTAGTCTTAATGCTAATAAATCGGAAACGGTGTCTCGACAGGTGCTTGTTATAGATCTCACGATTGGTGTATCAAATAGAGAGACGGTTTGCATGAAGGTGGAATTGCTCAAGTTTCTAGTGGTTATAACTGAGCATTTGCATCTATTCAGTTGATAAGGGCGTGGTCATAGTTCTTTTATAGTTAAGGCACTATATCTTTTCAAGGGTCACTTATGGAGCGACTTATCAGTTTGTGAAGGGGTTTGTCATTTTGTGCGGCCCTGGTGTATCGACCTATTGGTGGTATTTGGTTTACCTTAAGCAGAGATGCCTAAGTGTCGCCTAGTGAGAGGGCTCACTGTTTTGCCAGCTGTGTATTTCAGTTGTTGCATCTATCGATTGAAAGATAACCAGGGAATGTTGTTATCCAGCCCCTGGTCGAAAGTCCTGAGGCGGTATACCTAGCGTTGTTCTTTTTCAAATAGTATGCGTTCTGCATCATTATTTATGGTTTCTAGGTTTTCTAGAATAACCCATTCGAGGTTATTGGTAGTGTGTTTTGAAGTTATGAAATGGCTACTCATCCAAGTGGTCGCTTTTCCGCATCTGATGTTGCTCCTGTGTTCCCCGATGCGTAGTTTGACTTTGCAAAAGGAACAATTGATGGACAGAATGCTGAACAATGCAAACAATCACCCCCAGTCACACAGATCTGGGTTCAATCCATCATTCTTTTGCTCACCATGCCACCCCAGTTTGAAGATGGTTGTGAAATTGTTGCTAATGGTCTTGATGCAGAGGTTGAACATGAGGTGGGACGGAGAGCATGATGTCAGTGGTGCCCTGCGTGATGAGATGGTCCCATGTGGTGATCCGGGAAGGCTGAAGATGTCAGCAGCGGCAGGTTGGGGTTTAAAGTTTTTGTAGATGGTGGAGATCTTGTTGTGGAAGAAGTCTGCATGGGTGTCGCAGAGTTCTTGGGAGGGGGTGATGGTGTTTCCAGTCGCTGAGGGGTTGAAGAACTCCTTGATGATGCTGAAGAGTTCTTTGTTGTAGTTGGTGCTGGCTTTGATGTGGTCTGTTGGGGCATTTCTTCTTGTCTCTTTCAGGAGTCGGTGGTACTGGTTGAGCAATGTCTTGAAGGTGGCCCAGTCAGTGGATTCCTTGCTGGTGCGCCCTTTCATTTCCAGGTGCTTGCACTTGTACTTCATGGTTCTCAGTTCTGGGGTGTACCAACTGGCATGTTTGGTGGATCTCTTGAGTTTGGTGGGTTTGATGGGGGCGCCTCTGTCGGTGCAGTCGGAGATCCAGGTGGCGAAGTTCTTGACAGCCAGTTCAAGGTTGGTAGTGGTGTCGGGAGAGGTGATGAAGGCATCGGTCCATTGGCTCCATTGCGGTGTGAGGTGCTGGGGGGCTGTTGGCGGTGCTGGGGACTGCTGTGAAGGTGAAGTGGATGTAGAGTGGTCCATCCAGGTAAGCTCGGTGGCATGGCTGTACTTGAATTTGTTGTTGGCTGTAGAGATAGGGTACAGCATGTACCCTGCGATGTGTGTGGGGTCGGTGACTAGCTGGGTGAGGCAGATGTTGTTCATGCTTCCAAGGAGGTTGGCTGTGTTGGCGTCATTGGGGTTATTGAGGTGAAAGTTAGGGTCTCTGAGGAAGATGTAGTGTTCCGTATCGATGGCTTGAGGAGTGATGAATTCGGGGATGGCATCGCAGAAGCCGAGGCGTGGTCCTGGAGGGCTGTAGGCAGGGGTGCCTCTGATGGTGGTTTTGCGGTCTATTCTGAGCTGGAAGTTGAGTTGTTCCATGATCGGGGTGGTGTCGTCCATGGTGGTCTTGCAGTGGATGGATTCTTTGTGGATGATGGCTATTTCCCCTTTGTGCTTGTTGGTGCAGTCCCGGTGTGCTATCTTGTAGCCGTTGGGCGTGGTGTGGCGATGGTGTCCCAGATCTCAGTGGCATGTTTCCAGAGACATCGGGCGTTGAGCAGGAGGCAGTGGAGTTGTTCAGGCACAGTCGTGGTGAACAAGTTACTTACCTTCGGTAACGATATATCTGTAAGAAACATTAGTTAGTTATAGATTCCTTACCTTAGAATTACCCCCAGGCGTCAGACTGGATCCGGAAAGTTTTTTCGTCAGCAGTACCTCTGCGCGTCGGAAGTTGGCGTCGGTCGGCACCACGTCCATCGTCGGCGTCGTGGTCGCCGGGATGACGTCGCGGCAGCTACTTAGACGCCGCCCTCGCGCGCTGACATCAGTTCTGTACACAACTTTCCGCGCCAGAAACGCAGAGCCATGCAAGACACTGACCTCTGGTGCACAAAATTAGGGCCCTGAAAGAATGTCCTGAACCCTAGAAATCAGTTCGTAGAACGGGGAGGATGGGTGGGGCGGTAAGGAATCTATAACTAACTAATGTTTCTTACAGATATATAGTTACTGAAGGTAAGTAACTTGTTTATCTGAAAGAAACACGTTAGTTATAGATTCCTTACCTTAGAATAGATACCCCAGCAATACCAACCCCGGTGGTGGGTCTGCGAACCAAGATCACCCTAGAAAGTCCTGGAGAACAGAACGGCCAAAGAATCCATCCCTCCGAACTTGGCTGTCCAGGCAGTAGTGTTTCGTAAACGAGTGCAGCGATGCCCACGTGGCTGCCTGACAGATGTCATTTAGAGGAACTCCTCTCCCCAAGGCAGTAGTGGCTGCCGTCGCCCTGGTGGAATGGGCGCGTAGCCCAACCGGAGGCTCCTTTTTAGCTAGAGAATAGCATGCCTTAATACACAAAACGACCCATCAAGAAATGGTGCGTTTGTGTACAGCCCGACCTTTCTTGGCGCCCACGTAGCCGACAAAGAGTTGGCCATCCACCCGGAACTGTTTTGTGCGATCCAGATAGAAAGAGAGCGCACGTTTTGGGTCCAGACGGTGGAGCCTCTCTTCCTCCTTCGAAGGATGCGGAGGCAGAAAGAAAGTGGACAAAGTATTGGCTGCCCGATGTGAAAGGCAGTGACCACCTTAGGAAGGAAGGATGGACGGGTCCTGAGAACCACCTTGTCCGGATGGACAGACAGGAAAGGAGGTTTGGAAGAAAGGGCCTGGAGCTCACTCACCCTTCTAGCAGAAGTGATGGCTACCAGGAAAGTAGTCTTAAGAGTCAAGAGTCTTAAAGGACAGTTATGTAGCGGCTCAAAGGGAGCGCACATTAAATAGGTAAGAACAAGATTCAAGTCCCACTGAGGCATAACAAAGGGGATTGGAGGAAAGAGATGCGTTAAGTCTTTCAAGAAACGGTTAACTACCAGGGACTTTAAAAGAGAAGGCTGATCCGGCAGCCGAAGGAAGGCAGAGATGGCTGAAAGATAGTCCTTGATAGTACCCAGAGCAGAGCCCTGCTGGGCTAAAGAAAGAAGGAACAAGAGAACTTCAGAAAGAGGGGCAGAAAGGGGATCCACAGCCTTTGCTGTGCACCATGCCACAAACTTGTTCCACCGGCAGGCGTATACCGTCTTAGTGGAGGGACGCCTGGCTGCCAAGATTACGTCACAGACTTCGGGAGGCAGGTCGAAAGACGTCAACTGCCGCCGCTCAATCTCCATGCAAGGAGGTGGAGACTGGACAGGTTTGGGTGGAGGACCGTCCCCTGCTGCTGCGACAGAAGATCCTCCCGAAGAGGCAGTCTGATCGGAGGATTGATGGCCATGTTGAGCAGCTCGGGATACCAGACTCTTCGTGCCCAATCCGGAGCCACACGAATGACTTGGGCCCGGTCGCGCCTGATCTTCTTCAGCACTCTGGGCAGAAGTGGTATAGGCGGAAAGGCGCACAAGAGACCGCAACTCCACTCGCGACGAAAAGCGTCGCCTAGCGAGTGCCGCCTTGGAAATTCCAACGCGCAGAATTGCTGACATTGCGCGTTCTCTTCGGTGGCGAATAGATCTAACCAAGGCTCTCCCCACTGTCGAAAGAGACCTTGCACCACCTCCGAGTGGAGACGCCATTCGTGATCCATCATGCACCTGCGGCTGAGTTAGTCCGCCCTGGCGTTCAGAGAACCTGCCAGGTGTTGAACCACCAGGGATATGCCCTGATGTTCCAGCCATGTCCAGAGGCGTAAAGTCTCTTGACATGGGGTCCACGACCCCACCCCGCCCTGTTTGTTGCAGTACCACATGGCGGTGGTGTTGTCCGTGAACACCTGCACTACTCTTCCCCGGACAGAGGGAAGGAATGCTTTCAGTGCAAGACGAATCGCCCGGAGCTCCAGAAGGTTGATGTGAAGCCCGGACTCCGCCGGAGACCAGAGGCCTCTGATCTCCGCCTCTCCCATGTGGCCGCCCCATCCCAGAAGGGATGCGTCCATCACCACAGTGTGGTCTGGTTGGGGAAGGGAGAGGGATCTGCCATTGACCCAATCCGAGTTCTTGAGCCACCACTGCAGTTGTCGTGCAGTGCCCTCCGAGATCTGGACGCAATCGGACAGATTCTCCTGATGCTGCGCCCACTGGAACTTCAGGTGCCACTGCAGAGCCCACATATGCCACCTGGCATGATCGACCAGCAGGATGCAGGAGGCCATGAGGCCCAGCAGCCTCAGAGTCATTCTGACCAAAACCCGGGATAGAGGCTGAAAGATCGGAATCATAGCCTGAATATCCCGGACTCGCTGTTCGGGAGGATAGACCCGAAACCGCGTTGTATCCAGAACCGCTACGATGAAGAGGAGCTTCTGAGAGGGAATCAGGTGTGACTTCGGCACATTGATGGAGAACCCCAGCGAATGCAGGAGGTCGGCCGTAGTCTGGAGGTGGGCGACAACTGCCTGGGGCGAGCCCGCCTTCAACAGCCAGTCGTCGAGATAGGGGAAGACTGAAACCCCTGATCTGCGCAGATGAGCTGCGACCACCGCCATCACTTTCGTGAACACCCGAGGGGCGCTGGTAAGGCCAAAGGGGAGCACGGTAAATTGAAAATGCTCGTGGCCTACCGTGAACCATAGGTAACGCCGGTGGGCCGGCAGGACGGGGATGTGAAAATAAGCGTCCTGCAAGTCCAACGCTGCCATCCAGTCTTCCGGGTCGAGGGCAGACAAGACCTAAGCAAGCGTCAACATTTTGAACTTCTCCTTCCGGAGGAAGCGATTGACGTCCCTGAGGTCCAAGATCGGACGCAGGCCCTTGTCCTTCTTGGCGACCAGAAAGTAGTGGGAGTAACAACCACGACCTACTTCTGGGACAGGAACGCGCTCGATGGCTCCCTTGGCCAAGAGAGCCGTAACTTCCTGCTGGAGAAGGGCCAGATGATCTTCCGACATGCGGTGGTATCTCGGTGGCATGGCTGGAGGGGTAGTCTCGAAGGGGAGGGAGTAGCCTCTTCGGACTATCTGCAAAACCCACCTGTCTGACGTGATGGTCCGCCAGTGGGGGAGGTGATGGCAAATCCTGCCGCCCAGTGGCGTTTGATGGGCCTGAAAGGTCGGACTAGGAGGGTTTGGAGGCTGCTGCAGAGGGGGGGTTAGTGGACTGGCCCGCCCGCTGGCCCCCGGAACCACAAAGGTTGTTCCCACGTCCCCAGCCGCGCAAAGGTTGGGTAACTTGCTGCGGCCTGTGGCTCTGGGTGGGACGTAGCGGGGCATCCCTTACGTAGCCACGAAAGGGGCGAAGAGCAGACAGCGCAGGGCGGGTGGAGAGGCCCAAGGACTTGGCCGTAGCCAGTGAGTCCTTGAAACGCTCTAGAGCGTTGTCTGCTTTGTCGCCAAAAAGGCGACGGCCATCAAAGGGCATGTCCATCAAGGTGTTCTGGACATCCCCTGAAAAGCCAGTGGACCTCATCCAGGCGTAGCGACGAAGCGCTACCGACGTGGAAATAGTTCTGCCCAGAGAGTTCTGCGGTGTCCAGTCCACAACATATTGTAAACTTTGCTGCATCCCTCCCGGCGGCAACAGCCTGTGAGAGCACTGCCCGGGCCTCCTCCGGATACTGAGGCAGCACCTGTGCCACCGTATCCCAACCGAGTGGGAATAACGGCCCAAGAGACATGCGGTGTTTACGGACCGCAGTCCTAAGCTGGCGGAAGAGAAAATTTTCTTGCCAAGGTGGTCCAGCTTCTTGGATTCCCTTTCCGGGGGAGCGGTAGGGAAGGCGCTTTTGGAAGTGGAGGCTTGGACTACCAAGCTCTCCGGGGTGGGGTGTTGGGAGAGCAAAGTGGGGTCGCCCGGAGCCGGGCGGTGACGTCGGGCAATCATCCTGTCCACGGGAGCCCTCGTGTTGGGCCTGGACCACATGCCCAAAAGGACGTCGGTGAGGGCCTCATTAAACGGCAGCAGGAGCTCCGAAGAGCTCGTCGCTGGTTGAAGCACCTCTGTCAGGAGGTTAGTCCTGACCGCCACCGTAGGAAGCTCGAGGTTGAGAGCCTCGGCCGCCCTACGCAACACCACTGCGTATGACGCTCCCTCCTCCGTAGCCACGGTAGGAGGAGACAACATGCCAAGGTCAGGGGAAGTATCAAGACCACTGGCATCCCCCAGTTCCTCTCTCCAGTCCTGGTCAGAACCTAGCTGATCCGTTAAAGGGTCATCTGACCCCTCCCAGTCCTCCTCCTCTTCGTCTGGATGCCACTCAGGTTGAAAAGGGGCTCCAGGAGTGAACAGGGGCACAAAAACCCCGCTCGGCGCCGGATCCGGCGTCGGACTCGCCGGTCCGGCTCCGTGTCCACTTCGAGATGGAGGCCAGGGTCGACGCCGGCCGGGGAGCCAACCGGCGTCGAGCGCGGTAGTGGTGCCGGAGGAAGCGGCGCCGGTGGAGGCGTAACGAGGTCAACCGGCGCCGATCCGGATCCAGGCCTGGATCCAAGGGGGGCCTGCGGCGCCGGGACCGGAGCCGCCGGCAGCAAAGACCTACGCCCCCCCAACCAAGTCCGCGGTGCCCGAACGCGCCGGCGGGGTTGGTCCGCCCAAAGATGGCATGCATCGCCTCGTAGAACGTACGAAGCTGGGCGGGAGTCGCTCTGGCTCCCGGAAAGGGAGGGAAACTCTGAGTCAACTCTGCGGGCTCCGGGCGCAGAGCCGCGGGAGGGTACCAACCACGTGCCTCGTCGGATCGGCCGACCGACGAGGAGAAGTCGAAGAGTGACGATGCTTCTTCGACTTCTTCTTATGCTTCGACTTACCCGACCCCGAGTGCGAAGACTTCGAAGATTTTGAACCGGAAGGGTGGTGGCTCCGCGACCGGTCCCTCGACCTCCCTCTTGACCGGGACCTCGAGCGGCGCGGAGCCGACTGCCGGTGCTCAAGCAGGTTTCGGGACCGCTCCCGCAAAGCCTTCGGTGCCATTGACCGGCAGTCGGAGCACGACGGAGTCGTGGTTGCGCTCCAGGCAAAAAAGACAAACGCGGTGGGGATCTGTCACCGACATCATGCGATGACAGGAACCGCAGGCCTTGAAACCGGGCATCTCTCGTGCACCTTCGGAGTCGAAGACTCGAAAAAGAAGCCGACAAAAGTCGAGAAAAACTTAGTCAAAAAATGACTGAGGTACTGCCCTTCCAGGATCTGCGCTGGCTGGCGCGGAAAAAGAAAGAACTGACGTCAGCGCGCGAGGGCGGCGTCTAAGTAGCTGCCGCGACGTCATCCCGGCGACCACGACGCCGACGATGGACGCGGAGCCGACCGACGCCACCTTCCAACGCGCAGAGGTACTGCTGGCGAAAAAACTTTCCGGATCCAGTCTGACGCCTGGGGGTAATTCTAAGGTAAGGAATCTATAACTAACGTGTTTCTTTCAGATTGGCGTGGCGGTGGTGGTTCCGTGTGTGGGTGCTCCAGTGTTGCAGGAGAAGAGGCAGTGGTGGCATGCGAAAGGTCCCACTGTTGAGCACGAAGAGGTGCGGCAGCAGTTGTTGTTGCGGGGTCCAGAGTCCAAGACAATGAGTTTGGTGCTTGTGTAGATACGGGTGCCGGGACATTCAGGGTTCCTAGCGCTAGGTGCGGCCCAGGCACGAATGGGCACGAAAGGCGCAGACGGGCTAGCCTTTGGTATGTCTTTGGTGCACCAGCAGCGTGTCCGTTCTGTGGCCTCCATTCGTAGTCCTGGGAGGTGGGAGGGGTTGTCTGGAGGCGGGAAGCAGGAGTGATGAAGTGGGAAAGAAAAACGGAGGGAGCGGCACAAACAATACCTGTGAGAAAGTGCCTCTTTTAACATGGTTAGCCCCCACCTTTTGGCTGATATTTGATGGGGTTTCGATTGTAGTGCACAGGTTCGCTGCCAATCAGGTACCCTGTGCCAGTGCTTCTTCCATAAAAACAATTCCACAATTGGCCCTTCAGGCCCCTTGTAAGTCCCTAGTAAATGGTACCTGGGTACCTAGGGCATTGGGACTGAAGAGTGTCCCCTAGGGACTCCTTACCTAGGCCATGCCAACCCTGGTGTGGTCACAGACTGGCTGTAGGCAGCCTGACACCACCAGACATATTTCTGGACCCCTGGGACGAGAGCCTCTGCTCTCTGGGACCAGAACCAATGCACATCCTCGGCGGAGATGTCACACCTCCTCCCCCAGGATGGGCAACCTTGACTATTATACCCCCATTACACAGGATCCTACCAAGAATAAGCACACAGGTAATCTCATTGGTCACCTCGGCAGAGGCACAAGGTTGGATAAGTAAAAAGGAATCTGAGTTCTTAATTCCCTACTTCTGCACCCTTCCCAAAATTCATAAGGGCATCCACCCTTCGCCGGTTAGACCGATTGTGTCAGGTATAGGGTCACTTTTGGAGCCATTGTCGCAATTTTGCGACCATTTCCTACAGCCCTGGTGACCAAGACTCCTTCCTTCTTGAGAGACACCACAGATGTACTGAACTTGCTAGAAGCTATCAATGACAATACCCACATTGACTTACTTGGATGTGATAGAAAATATCCTCTTATAAGAGGAATGGACTTCCCCGACCCCAGTGAGCTTCATTATTGAATGTGCCTCCCTTGCACTCACAGAGAATTTCTTCCAATTTCAGGACCAACTGTACCATCAAACGCATGGGACTTCAATGGGCAGTACTTTTGCTCCGAGTCTGGCCTGTTTGTACATGGCCAATTTTGAAAAACGATTGGTGTAGGTGTGAGGTGCACTCCTAACTATTAACTTTTCACCAACTTTTGTGATTTTTATCTTTTGGTGCTACACTGAAACGTATGCTGTCAAACATACATAGGCAAGAATCAGTTGAATTATTAAGTGTGCACTATACAGTATAATATATCCCAAAGTTAAACAAATTGCATCAGCGCATCGCTGGAGGCATTCGAGTAGCACGATGACTAAGAGATGGACTAAGATTTGCCGGTATCCAAGAGGAACATCTGCATAGATGAATTTCAGTGACTTTGAAAGCAGGCCAATTCAACTGATCGCGAGGCATCAACAGACACTATCCTATAGCACGTATAGTAATTACTAAAATTGCCCCTGAAGAAGGGACTGAGTCCCGAAATGCATTGGGCTTGAAAATTGAGATTGCTTTATTGTTTTTTTTGTTTAAATTTTGCGTACACAAAGAAGATTGTGTTTGTAATGAGACATTTAATTTCATGTATATTTATCAATGTTAATGAAGTACAATAAGAAGAATCATGGAAAAATTTCAGAGAATAAATATTGGTAACTAGCATGATTATATTGATGCAAATTGTTTAATTTTATGATATATTATACTGCACACTGTATTCAAGTTTAACCACTTGATAATTCAACCAATTTTGAAAAACATCACATCTTACTGGACAATAGCCCATTTTTTTTACCAACATTATAATCTGGCAGCACTTTATCGGGGACATACTCATCCTGTGGCAAGGCACTGTAGAGACATGCCAAAGATTCTATGACTGGGTCAACACTCTTAACCCATACCTGAGGTTCACGAACAACATTTCAGCAATGAATTTACCATTCTTAGATCTGTTGAAATCCCTCAGAGATGGGAGGTTACACACGACGACATACAAGAAACCAACTGATTGCAATAGTTTGCTTAGGTATGACAGTCACCACCCCAAACATCTCAAAGACAACTTGCCTTCAGGACAATTCTTTCGGCTACGTCGCAATTGTAGCTCCATAGATGACTACAAACAACATGCAGAGGTCTTGACCATCAATCTGGCAACACGCAGATACCCCCCTCAAGTGGTAAAGACAGCGTGCAAGAGAGCAAGAATAAACAATAGAGCAGAACAGTTGGAAACACGCACATGACCAGAAAATGAAGACTTGGCCAATACTACATACTGGGTCCCTGACACTTGCTCCACCACATTTTGCTTTCAAACAAACTAACAACTTGAAATACACTATTGTACACACTAGGCCCAAAACCAACAGAACAGTACCCCAACAATCCCTCTGGGGTCTCTCCCCAGTGACAGGCCACTATCCGTACGGATCATGTAGTGTCTGCAAACTGACTCAGCCTTCTAAAGAGATTCATCCCAGTACTACAAGCACCTGCACCCAGAAATACCATACCAATTGCAATACCAACAAGCATTGGCATAGCCAATAGGTCTCGCCTTTGGGGCCTTATAAGTGTTTAGCCAGAGCTATTGACTTTGCCAATGTCTTCAAGCTGTGCTGTAGAGAAGTGTGGCTGCTGTGCAGCATGCTGAAAAGTTATAATAAAAAAGTGTCAGAAGCATTTTTGTTACTTTATATATGACCAAGAAGGCATTATGTAAAACTGAACGACCATATTAAAAAAGTATTTACAATAAAAAATTTCCTCAGTTTTCTTTTGTTCTTGCAATGCTGGCAACTTGTTTCTGCCTATTGCAATGGTTGTTTGTTAAAGCTTTTTTTTGAGGGGGCATAAACAATCGGAGGGTGAAGGTTGGGAACTAGTACCTGTATTATAACACTAGCAGCGGCCAGACGCTAGGGGAGAATCAACAGATGCCAGATTCCGAGAGCAGGCTGAGGTGGTGCTGAGTGATGCTGAGGTGGTAGTGGTGGTGGTGACTGTTGCGGAGACGATGCTGAGGTGATGCTGAATGATACTCAGGTCTTGCTGAGTGATGCTGTGGTGGTGCTGAGTGATATTGTCTTGGCGCTGAGTGATGCTGTGGTGGTGCTGAGTGATATTGTCTTGGCGCTGAGTGATGCTGTGGTGGCGCTGAGTGATGCTGTGGTGGCCCTGAGTGATGCTGTGGTGGCCCTGAGTGATGCTGTGGTGGCCCTGAATGATGCTGTGGTGGTGCTGAATGATGCTGTGGTGGTGCTGAATGATGCTGTGGTGGTGCTGAGCGATGCTGTGGTGGTGCTGAGCGATGCTGTGGTGGTGCTGAGCGATGCTGTGGTGGTGCTGAGCGATGCTGTGGTGGCCCTGAGCGATGTTGTGGCGGCGCTGAGTGATGCTGTGGCGGCGCCGAGTGATGCTGTTGCGGCGCTGAGTGATGCTGTGGCGGCGCTGAGTGATGCTGTGGCGGCGCTGAGTGATGCTGTGGCGGCGCTGAGTGATGCTGTGGCGGCGCTGAGAGATGCTGTGGCGGCGCTGAGTGATGCTGTGGCGGCGCTGAGTGATGCTGTGGTGGCGCTGAGTGATGCTGTGGTGACGCTGAGTGATGCTGTGGTGGCGCTGAGTGATGCTGTGGTGGCGCTGAGTGATGCTGTGGTGGCTCTGAGTGATGCTGTGGTGACGCTGAGTGATGCTGTGGTGGCGCTGAGTGATATTGTTGTGGCACTGAGTGATGCTGTGGTGATGCTGTGGTAGTTCTCAGTGATGCTGTGGTGGCGCTAAGTGATGCTGTGGTGGCGCTGAGTGATGCTGTGGTGGCGCTGAGTGATGCTGTGGTGGCGCTGAGTGATGCTGTGGTGGCGCTGAGTGATGCTGTGGTGGCGCTGAGTGATGCTGTGGTGATGCTGTGGTGGCGCCGAGTGATGCTGTGGTGGCGCCGAGTGATGCTGTGGTGGCGCCGAGTGATGCTGTGGTGGCGCCGAGTGATGCTGTGGTGACCCTAAGTGATGCTGTGGTGACCCTAAGTGATGCTGTGGTAGTGCTGAGTGATGCTGTGGTGGCCCTGAGTGATGCTGTGGTGGCCATGAGTGATGCTGTGGTGGCCCTGAGTGATGCTGTGGTGGCCCTGAGTGATGCTGTGGTGGCGCTGAGTGATGCTGTGGTGGCGCTGAGTGATGCTGTGGTGGCGCTGAGCGATGCTGTGGTGACGCTGAGCGATGCTGTGGTGGCGCGGAGCGATGCTGTGGTGGCGCTGAGCGATGCTGTGGTGGTGCTGAGTGATGCAGGGTTGGCCCTGAGTGATGATGTGGTGTCGCTGAGTGAAGCTATGGTAGTGCTGAGTGATGCTGTGGTGGCGCGGAGTGATGTTGTGGTGCTGCTGAGTAATGCTGTGGTGGCGCTGAGTGATGCTGTTGTGGCGCTGAGTGATGCTGTGGTTGTGCTGAGTAATGCTGTGGTTGCACTGAGTGATGCTGTGGTTGCACTGAGTGATGCTGTGATGGCGTTGAGTGATGCTGTGATGGCGTTGAGAGATGTTGTGCTGGCGCTGAGTGATGCTGTGCTGGCTCTGATTGATGCTGTGGTTGCACTGAGTGATGCTGTGGTGATGCCGAGTGAGAGATAGAGTGAAGATATAATGCCCAATTAGAGAGGGTGGTGAGAGAGAACGAGAGAGAAAGGGTGTACATAGAATAAAGAGTGGAGCGGGATAGAGAGAGAGAAAGAAGGGGAGAGAGAGTGAATGAAGGAGTTTGAAAGAGAAACAGATAAAGGGGTGAGAGAGAATGAAAGGCTAAAAAAGATAGAGAGGGGAGAGTTAATTAGGTAGAGAGAGAATTAGAGAGGGGAGAGAGAGAGAAGGAGAGAGACAATAAGAGTGGGGTGTGTGGAGTTTAAATAGAGTGAAGAAGTGACGCGGAAAAAGTAACCTTAAATATAGCTTTGTGCTTTGCGCGAATAAATATTTTAAAAAAAACCAGAGTGAGACAAAAATACTGGTAATTAGGCTGTGACTCCCAATATAAAACAAATAGCGATATAAGGTGAAATCAACCCACCGAAGCAATATTTCTAACTAGACAAAAAAAAGCTTGCATTTCAATGCTAATCGCTGTTGTTTTTCATGTGACTGTAGTCCAGGGCCCTCAGTTGGTAATGTGAGCTGCTGCTGCGATTGAAACATCAGAGTCCAGAGAGTTAATGAGCCATGACGAGGAAATGAGGAAGAGATAGGAAACCCAGATGGCAGCTGCGCGTGCACGCCATCGTGAACGCAAGCTGGTCGCCAGCCGAAAGCCAGTGGGTTTGCACTTCCAAAACCTGCTTACTAAAACTCTCGGCCAGACCAGCGCAAGTGCTGGTGCAGGCCGAGACCTAAAAATTGCATTTACATGATCTCTTGCCCACGTCAGAAACACTACATAGGCATAACGACCCGGGAGGTGAACCGGAGCAATGCCAGGTGCAGAAGGATAGCAACTAAATGAGCACCCACTACATGGAGTCAGGACACACACCTGATGATCTACATTGGACCGTCCTTTAGGCCCATACATACCTACACAGGGATGCACTATTTCATAAAGAACAGCAATGGATTTTCCGCCTTTCTACACACCTAACAGGGCTAAATGATGAAATACCTTGGGGTGAGGTGACTTTATAAAAACCATGTCTGCATACTAACCACTCGGAACCTATCCCTTCTTGTGACATGAATATCCACATGATTTGTCAGCCCCTTCTCCATCACACATTCTATCCACACGCCTATTAGCGTAATCCCTTGGACTAGGTATTACTATATGGAATACCTTTTAACCAAATTTTTGTCAACCTCTACCACAGAGCCAACATCTGTTTGTGGCTCTACATCTCAATGACCCCACCCTTTGCGGCAATATGTTACGTAATAGGACCTGCGTTTTCACCCCTCTTTTAAACAAGCATTGGCATAGCCAATAGGTCTCGCCTTTGGGACCGTATAAGTTTAGCCATGCAGCAGATTATCCCCTATTAGCATGCCCACACACTCAACATTTTCGAATAATCGTACACTTTTTATTTAAAGACGATATGAAATGAGCCAAGATGAGTTGGAGATGAATGGGCAGCATGCCTGCAGTATGGGTGCCAAGGCGGAACGTGGCAGGTGTAATGGTGACGAGCACGCACGTGTGACTATTGACCTTGGCAGCATTATTATGATATATTGAGAGGGTGGCTGTATAAAAGGGGGGCATGCTGTATTAATCCTGTTGCATGGTGCAGCACTGCTTACTATTTACTTATAGTTTATAGTTAGAGGCTTGCCTGGTCTTTCCCCAAACCCCTTCTGTTTTTTTCTGGATTTTAAGAATGAAAAGGAAGTATATGCGATGCGGAGCAGTTAGCGCCATGTGTGCAGTGGAGGTAATCAGTGCCCCGGTGTTATTCCTGGCTCAGAATACGGAAGGGAAGAGTGTCGAACAGTAGGAGGGGGTTAAGAGAGAGGAGTTGAGAACTGGTGGCAAAGGTCTCAGGGAGGCGCTGCAACAAACAAGCCTGCCCCGCGCTGTTCACGGAGAAGGACCCCCATCAGACTCATGCACGGAATGCAAACTCCGGTGGAAAGCGAAAGCTACCAGCTCGCTCTGACGCCGGGTTGCGCAATAAAAGGGCTGCTTGGCGGGTCAAAGTCCGGGCGTCGCGACTCCCAGTGCTCAACGCGCTGCGTGAAAATGAAACGATTGTTGCCACAGTCCCACCCAGACGGGACCTAAAAATACCCTGCAGACGGCATACTGTAAATAGTTCAGGGCAGCTGTCTTCCATCGCCGGGCATTCTGTGCAACCAATTATAAACCACCTGATTATAAAAGGGCGTGAGAAATTTCCTTGCAAAACAGTGTGCCCTGAAAGCCACGGGCACTATTTTCACAACGTGGCAAATGGTCTAGTTACAGGGGGGTTCTTATGCCCTATGTCTATGCTGGAGCAAGTGAATAATTCTGAACTTTTATGTAAATCACATACCAGTATTTAAAGAGCAGTGAAATCAAACTGGCAACAAATCACCAAACCATAGGAAGCAGCTGAGCGATTACGTTCTGAAATCAAACACGAGCAATGCTGCAACGTAGCGTAAACAGCCTTGTTAAAGGCACCCGCTGTGAAAGCTATAAAGAACGAGGAATGCAGCTGCCAGCCTGCGCGCCGCTGCTCGCTCCCGAGAGCAAAACGCCGTGGGAGTGAACATTTAAAGAAGAGGTGGGACATGCACCCGCCTTTGGCCATTTGCGTGCTTCCATTATTGAAAGACGCATGCAAAGGCCAATTAGATGTGTGGGAGGAGTCCGACCCACACGGAGAAGTTTTGAGCCCTCACAAGAAGCCTCCCATAGAGCTGCGCATGCCCGCTGCGCTAGGCTCGACCTAAAAAGCAGATTCATTCTTGGGGTCATGCCCGCCTCTCATAAAGGCTCACAGAGTCCATAAGTAGAGGGACATTGCTCCCGTGATATTTAATGTGAGGCCGATGGTCCATGAACAACTTACGCCGTACACATTCGGTGTGAGCAGAATAACGGACTTCCTAATTATATGTATGTAGTCCCATTCCCTCCAGCGGTGCACAATTTAGAATGCACACCCTCACAGTGATTTTTCACAAAGGACTCATTCAAGCAGGATAATTGCGTTAATATAATTCTGCCAGTTCTACACAGGTTCACCGAGTGCCTTGCTGCACAAAGATGGCGCCCATCATGGGTTCCATCTATCCATAATACTCTCTGAACCGGAAGTCCACTGAAATACCCATATGCTGCGGGAATGCCACTCCCATAGCAGCAGAACAAGGGGTAGGTCGGCCGCTAGACGTGATCACCGACAACTGTAAGTAACTTGTGTTTCCTCCAGGACCGGCCCCATAACTTGCGCTCCGTCCTGGACTGGAGCATTGCAACAATCTTTCCTTCATTTTATTTTACCTTATTTTATTCAACCCTCTCATATAGGACCTTTGGTACGCTAGAGAGTGTCCGTTCTGGCCCAAATGATTGGGGTCCTTCTTCACTTGTGATTTGGTAAGTCCTGTTTATGGGACCCTCGGGCATTTGCCAACATCCACTTTGCGCTCAATCACCTGGGCATACGCTACATGTGACATGTGTGACTGGTGAACACAATGTTTTGAATTACTGGGGCGAACTTCTCATACCCATAATGCTTTAATGGTGATAATGACTTGCATGCGTGTATTTTTGGCTTTTATTGTGGTTTTAATCATTGAGGTGTACATCCCACACTTGCATTGGTGGGGATTGCGACCTGCATTCCCCTGTTGACAAATGGTACAGCATGATGATATTGTATTTAACGTTCTGTTTCCCAATTACCTCTTTCCTCCCTAGGTCTCCCCTCAGAAGGTATATTATATATTTGTGTGATTTATTTAGGGTATGGTACTATCTGCATGCATTGGTCCACCATCCCTATAAGAGTAGATAAGGATTATTGGTCCTGATAAAATGCCATGATCTTTTGGACAGTAACAGGTATGATACATGTTGATCCTTGATTTCCTTACATACACTATTTAGAGCTGGAGTGGCCCATTATACCCATCTCTCGCCTGAACCCACGTTTTTAACCATAACAAAGGAACCCAGTGATTAAAAAGCATTTTGGGCTCCTTTAGTTATTTTTATTGCACATTCTTTCCAATCTACTCACATCCAGCCACACATTTCACCACCTCATCTCACTCTTCACATCGGCAAAAAGAAAAGAACTCCGGCAAAGAGCCCCCTCACAGGGCCCGTTAAGCATTGCAGCGCCGGCCCAATGAGGAACTGCCCGATGATGAAGCATGACACCCCTTAGGGTGTGTGAGGGCCCTTGCTCCTAAGGGAGCACTCCCCCACCTCGCCTCCTGGTAGACCTTGACCCCCCCCAGGAACTGCATGCCTCTTTTTTACAAGGCAGCCAGCCACCACCAGACATGTTTCTGGACCCCTGGATCGAGGGCCTCTGCTCTCTGGGACCAGAAATAATGCACATCCTGGGCAGAGGTGTAACACCTCCTCCCCCAGGATGGGCACAGTTCTCGAGAGGCTAACTTCCAAGGCCTACCGCCTTTGTAAAGCGAAACCCTGCCTCTGCTGCTAGCAGCAGATGGCAGCCCCTGGTTTACACTCACACTTTGGGCAGGAAAACTTAGGAGAATCGGAGGTGGGCCCACCTCTGCCAACTCCACCCATAAGGTGGGGGAGGCGAGGTGAAGCTCATCATTCAGTCCCCGCAATATTGAAGATGGGGAGATCTCTGTAGGAAGCTGGCTCTGTATATACTATACCAAAGTGAGGTATAGTGTGCACAGAGTCCAGTGAAACCCCAAAGGTAGGCAGAGGTAAAGTTAGATAGCACCTCACTCTCTATTTGTGGTAGTGTGGTCGTGCAGTAAGGCAGTATCAGAGGACAGTGTTAAGCATTTGTTGTACACACTTAGTCAGCAAATGAATTCACACACTCAAAGACTGAACTTGAGACCAATTGTTTTTGTATGAAAATATTCTTTAAGTTATTTTATTTTCTAGAACCAAGCAAGCCTGGCACAGGTAAGCAATAAATACTTTACAGTAGTAATGCAGTCTGTAAACAGTTTGAATTGAAATTGTATATGCACTTTGTTTTGACTTACAGTATGGTTTCAGAGAAATGCAATACTTTGTAAATACAGTACATAGACTTGAATGGGCTTTTCAGTAAAATTACAGGTAAGTTACTTTTGAGATTACTTTTCTTGCTCAGAGTAGTATACCTGGATACTACTCTGGGACATTTCCTGCAAACAGATAAGTAAAATCGTTTTTGTTAGTTAGTGCAATTTTAAAGAATTTCTTAAGGTTTTCAAACTCCACACTTAGAAACTTTTCCAGGAAAAACAGTCAATGTTATCCTATGGAGGAAAATAGTATTATCGGTTTTGAGGTAAGTATTTGGTAGTGGGAGTTGAGGTTCTGGGGGTAGACTCAGGGGTCCCTCAGGGTCAAGGATGCACTCTAGTTACACCCTCAGCGGCACTAGGGCGGCCGGGTGCAGAGTGCTGAGGCCCAATGTTATCCAAGGGGGGATAGAGGGCCTCCTGTTGGTGGCTGCTATCAAGCAGGCCACTGGGTTGTGGGAGCAAAGCTCCTGGACTTTAGCTCAGGGCAAATGGGGAAACAAAGTAGCACCAAAGGTGCACCCTCAGCGGCACTAGGGCTGCAGGGTGCTGTTTCGACGTCGGACGCCCTGTTGGTTTCAATGGGGAACCTCCGGTTTGCAAAGGCACTGCAGGCTTGCGGACGAAGGTCTTCTGGGTGCGACCACCACTTCGAGAGGTAAGTTGGGAAGTTAGGGGTTGGTTAGGCACCATCGGTTTGGGCACACAAGGCCGTGGGGCGTCGGGTGTTGGGGTGCCTTTTGGGGTCGGATCTTCTTACCAGCTCCTGGTCGCAGTTGGGGGGACCGTCTGGATTTAGGCTGCGGGCGTCGGCTGGAGGCTTGAAGCAGGTCAGGAGTCGCCGGGGTGACCTCCTCGTGGTGTTTGCCCACTCGAGCTCGGGCCGTGGACGGTGGGTGCAGAGTGGGACGGATCCGCGGTGTCCGGCCGGAGCCAGAGGTTTCAGATGAACAAATCCGGTGTTCACGGGAGACAAAGCCTTTGTGGTTGAAGGCAGGCAGGTCCTCCGGTTTTTTTGAGGCTGCTGGCTGCAGGACACACCGGGGTTTTGCAGGAGCAGGTTCGAGGGGGAGACAGGCCGGTAGGGCTGGGGCCAAGTCAGTGGGCGTCTTCCTCTTGTTAGCTGCTGCACAGCTGTTCGGTCTTTCTTCTTCTTCTTCTTGTAGTTTCTTCTTGTCTGAGGAAGCAAGGTTCAGGGGTGCCCCTAAATACTAGATTTAGGGGCGTTACAGGTAGGTAAAAGGCAGGGACCAATGGGTCCCTTCCCTGGGGTGGGTACACCCCCTATTATGCCACCCTCCAGTGGGAGGGGGCATGAGCCTGTCCCTGGTTGGCTGAGTCCTCCCATCTGCAAGATGGTGGGGACTGGGAGTTGTGCTTCACCTCGCCTCCCCCACCTGAGGGGTGGAGTTGGCAGAGGTGGGCACACCTCTCTTCCTCACTTGTTTTTCCCGCCGGTTCTCCTGCCCAAAGTGGGGGTCAGAACCAGTGGGGACCAGTTGCTGAAGCAGCAAGTGGCCTGGGGAAGCTTACAAAGGCGGCAAGCCTTTGAAGCTTCCCCTTCGTGAACCCTGCCCATCCTGGGGGAGGAGGCTTGGCACCTCATCCCAGGATGTGCATTTTTTCAGGCCCCAGAGAGCAGCAGGCTCTCGACCCAGGGGTCCAGAAACATGTCTGGTGGTGGCAGCTGAAAGCTGCCACTTAGCCTGGACACTAGTGGTGGGTTAGTTTTCAGGGGGCATCTCTAAGATGCCCTCTGTTTGCATTTTTCATTAAATCCCACACTGGCATCAGTGTGGGTTTAATGTGCTGAGAAGTTTGATACCAAACTTCTCAGTTTTCAGTGTAGCCATTTTGGTGCTGTGGAGTTCGTAATGACAATATATACTCTATGACCATATACTCATAATGGCAGCACTGCACTTACAATGTCTAAGAATGGACTTAGACACTGTAGGGGTACAGGGCTCATGCACCTGTACCCTCACCACTGGTATAGTGCACCCAGCTAGAGGGGTGACTGATCTATGCCAGGGCAGTGGGTTGTAGGCATGGCACACAGATATGTGTGCCATGTCGACTCTTCACTTTGTTCTGCACCAAGGCACGCAGCCTGCAAAGGCAGTGTGTGAGTGTAAAGGTACAGGACCTCTAAGGTTGGCACAATAAGTGCTGCAGCCCTTAGAGGCCTTCTCTGGTCACAGTGCCCTGGGTACCTGTGGTACCATTTACCAGGGGCTGACCTGTGGCCAGAGATGCCAATTGGGTTTAGGCTTCAATGCAGTTTTAGCGAAAGAACATAGGCCCTGGGTACCTGATTAGCAGGAGCCCAGGGCACACTCAGTCAAAGCACATCAGCAATTCAGCAAAAAGTGGGGGCAACCATGCAGAAAGAGGGCACTTTCTCACAATCCCTCCAATCAGGGCTAGGTCTATGTCCCCTCCCACAGGAGGGTGGAATAATTGAGGGTGTAGTCACCCAAGGTAAGGTGCCCATTGGCCCTTCCTGCTACTCCCTAAAACGCCCCTAAATTTAGTATTTAGGTGGCTGCCCCAGACCTGGAAACTAGTTCCTGTCAACCTAAGAAGGACAAAAAAGTCGCCGTGCAGCGAAGCCAGAAGATGCCTACTGACTTGGCCCCAGCTCTACCGGCCTGTCTCCAGCTTCAAAGGCCCTGCAAAAAAAGACGACGCCTGTCCTGCAGCCAGTGACTTCCAGAACCTGAGGAAGACTGCCTGCTCTTCGACAAAGACCAGAGACTCCCAAGGAAAGCGTGTCTGTCCCCAAGATTACACAAAGGACTCCAGCGCCCTCCGGATCTGCGATTCTTGCCCACCCTGCATCTGAAAGCTCCGGCCCGTGTCCAGGTGGCTCACCAACCCAGAACAGGTTCCCCAGCGATCGTAACCTCAAGTCCAACGTTGGCTGAACCCTCCTGGACTCCACGACAATGTCTGCAGACTGAATCCAGAGTCGCCCCCTACCCGTGACATGTTCTGGTAAGAAGAATCCGATGTCCAAGGACACCCCTGACCCGAAGGGCCTAGGCCTTGGTGAGCTGAACCGATGGTGCCCCAACGACCCCCTACATCTCTACTTACCTCTTCTGTCGTTGGTCTCCCTCCTGCAGCCTCCGGTGCGACGCCTGCAGCCTCCGGTGCAATGCCTGCAGCCTGTTTGCTCGAAGCAAGTTCTCCACTGAAAAGCATTGGGCGTCCAAAGCTGTGTTTGCACCCTGCACCCGGCCGCCCCGTGCCACTGGTGGTGTATGTTTTGTGCTGCTTTGTGGACCCCCCTGTTCTTACTCTAACCCCCAAAACATGGCCCCTGCAACCGATTTACCTACCTGCAAGCATTGTGGCTCCAAGTGCTCCTAGTCTCCATTGAAACGCATTGGGCCTATCACCAAATTTGACCTCTGCACCCGGCCGCCCCTGTGCCGCTGGGGGTGCAGACTTTATGCTTACCTGAACCTTGCCCTCTACTGATCTTAACTCCTGAACACTGGAACTGTAAGGTGGGTACTTACCCGTAAATTCGCATTGTTGTTTTCCTCCATAGGATAACATTGAACTGTTCAAAAATTGCAACTTTTAAAAGACTAAAGTATTTTTCCTGGAAAACCTACTTACCTTTTTGCGAAGATCTTGATTTTAAAATAAAACTAGAACAGAGCTTATTTTTCTAAAATTGGTGTGGATCTCCTTTTTGAGTCATGTTTCAGTTTTTGTTCAATGTTGTGCAATAAATGTCTTACACTCCTCTGTGTTAGGCCTAAGGCTGCTCGCACAAACTACCACTAATAGAGCACTTTGGGTTTGCATTGAGCCCTGTACACTTATGGGGAATCTCTGGACTCTGTGCACGGTATACCCACCTAGTGGCATACCATATACAGAGCCACCTTCCTACAATACCAATCCTAGAATTGGATTTGTGGTAAAGTGCAAACCTAGAATGGTTGAGAAATATTCCAGCAAAGCTGGAGGGACAGCATCTAGCACCCACAAAATATGCAAATACAATTATATATCAGGCACAGCAACAAGTGCAAACTGTAAATGAATATAATCATTTAAGCAATCTAGTTATTTCTATTTTATTTATTTATTTATTTATTGAGTTTTATATAGCGCTGGCTAGACCCGTTTGTATCAGAGCGCTTTACATGAGGAAGAAACATAGTTTCAGAACATGGTTACAAAGTTACATCAGTTACTAGAGCTTAGTTGCAGGAATTACATGAGTACAAAAGCATAGCATAAACATGAGGAAAAAATAGGCAAGGGGAGAGAAGACTAGGGGAGAGAGGGAAGGAATAGGGGAGGTAGAGGAGAATAATGGGGGGAAGAGGAGGGGGAGGGTATAGGAGGCACAACGGGGAGACAAGGAAAAACAGTGTCCGACGTCCGGCTGGGTAGGTGACGGCCGAGGGGTGAACCAGAGCCAAACTCCTCTATAGCTGCGTGGGACAGCTCCACCGGTCATCGGCCAAAGGTTGCTCGGGCACCGCAGTACATACAGAAGGGTTATAGTTTCCGCCTAGTGGGGCATAGTCCAAAAAGTTCCATCGAGCGCGCCGGTCACGGTGTACGGTGCTGTGCTCCCAGCGGTAATGGGGTAAGAACCCAGGCCTCCGCTGTGTGAGACTCCCTTGTCGCTGTGGACTCTCTCAGAGGGTCTCTGAGACTTCAGGGCATAAATGCTGGATCCCTCCCCAACAAGGGGAGAAGGAGTGCTTTGGAAAGGGGCCCACTCATGGTGGCCATTATTAGAAAATTGGTGTGTCAGATGTCCCCAGAGGCGGCCATTTCGACCTAATTTTGCTTCAATAGACCGGACTAGCTGGTCCGGCCAGGCTGAGTACTGCTGGGCTGTGTCCGTGGGCTTGTATATATACGTTAATAAAACAAATGTTATTTCCTGTGGCAGATTTCAAAACTCAGCTGGAAATTGGGCTACCATGAAAAATGAAAAAGTGGACACATATTTTTAGGAGTGTAGCAAGAGAAACGCACCAGCCCAAGACTCAAAATCAGTTTTTGCAATACTTGATACTAAAACGTATACTCAAGATCTGTTATCCATTTCTTACTTTATTTTTGGCCATTCCCAAACCTAAATATGTGCCTTTATCGACATATGGTGTCCTCAACTTCTGGGAAAAGCTCTCTCCGGGATTAAAGCAACTTATGGGCAAGTGCCAGAAATTTGTTTGCAATCTGCAGAAAGCTCACCTTGTGGTGCAGCTCAGACTGGAATTAGATTTGATTAGAATGGGCTTCTTCCTGGACTTACTTGGAATTAACTACTGTCTCCATCTATGTATGGCTCTTCAGGGCTCTGTAAAATTCCTGATTTCATTCAAAACACCAGGGCTTCAAAGAGATCTTCCCACCCCTTGTATGAGACACCTCATGCTGATCATCAAGCAACTGGGGCGGAAGTAGCCTAGACCCAGCCACCACCTACTGATGTCTTTAAAAGTACTAACAAGGTGAAGATTTTAGAATCTTCTTGTTTAGATGGTATGCTTACATTAAGCACGCTTAATAGGGCCCATTATTAACAAGATTCCTATATTGCTCCTGTTCCCCAGTGGTCCTTAACAGTGCCTATTAAAAGAATAACTAGAATAAAATGGCGAAGATTCCTACTACCAGTGGCGGAGTTGAGACATGGGTGGGAGAATGTAACTCAGTTTCAATGTCTCTGTTGTCGGCTGTGGGGAGCAAGGGAAGTCTTTCATAATCAGTTCTCTTTAATCAGCGTTCTTTAATCTGCTCTAATCACCATACGGAATAACTTATATAACTCACTTGACAAAAACGGTGCAGACCAATATTGGTTCTGGCTCTCTCTGCAGCTTTTGATATGGTTCATTTTTTTACTGTTCTTTATTGTTTCATGGTCAAACACACAACAGAGTAGACACTTGAAAAGCCATGTTACTATATCCTTATTATAGTTCACATATTCTAGAAGGAGACATTTAGGGATGACTGCGTGCCTGGCACACATACTCTCAAAAAGAAAGCTTAATTAACAGCCCTTATGTTCAGTCAGGCATCACAACCAATTCAAGAACTGAAATCAACTAAACCTTCCTCTCCCCGACTCCAACTCCTCTGTCATCCAGCAAAACAACATTGGGACAGCTGGTACACACTGTCACCATCCGAATCATAAACCCATAAAATCTGCCTTCGGTGTTATGATTTACAGCTCCTAGCATATTTCGAAGTTGTTGTTTATGAACATAATTGTCAGAAAAGTTCAACATCTAAGGTGGTTTGTCATCTGTTTTGGGATTGACAGCCCTCAATAATGGTTCCGACTCAAGCACCAACCTCGGTCTAGGAGCACCATAATCGAATGGGTATTCGCATCCATAACTGCTTTGGTTAATTTATATAAGTCTGCTTTCCATCTACCATGATCTGGAGCTTCTGGGTTTCACCAGTTCATAGCTATTTGTCATTTTGCACTGATTAGTGCTAGATCTATGAATTGGCTATTTGATATGCTGGCTTTGGGCCGTGCCATAAGCCCCAGTAAACATACTACTTTGGGCACTCCCACATTGCACCTACGTATCTAGTCTGAGACATGCTCAATGACCTCAACCCACCAATGCTTAAGCACCTCATGAGACAACAGCATATGACCAAAGGCACACACCTCCAGGCCACACTGGGGGAAGCCAAGTGTCACATTTGGGTACATTGCCTGCCGACGCGCTGGGGTCAGATATATCCTGTGGACATAATTAAACTGTAGAAGCTTGAAATGATCACTTGGAGAAACCTGGCACATATGTAAGACACAGCCTCAGTCTGAGTCTGTGAGGTCCTCCCACAGGTCTCCATCCGACTTCACCCTCAGGGAAGCCAAGCTTTTGGTTCTAGTAATCCTAATGCCCTTTTACACTGCTGTAATAAAGTATTGTTCCTTCCCCCAGATAAAAAGGGTCTGCGTCAGTGCTTCAACTACTAGTTTCGTCCTACACTTACCCCATGTAAGCATAATTGCTTTAGATAATCTTGAAAAAAACAAGAATTGTCCTAGTGGTATGTCATATGCAATGGTTAGTTCCTAAAAAGCCATGAGGGTGCCCAAGTCATAAAGTGCACCACACGAGGTTATCCCTGCCCGGATCAAAGGGATTTATCCACGATCTGAGCAACTGGGGAGAACCTCTGCAGCACCCAGAGCGGAATCTCAGGGGTGAAGTGAGTCCCATCTGCCCTGTCTCAAATAGCAATTCCAATTGTATTTTGCTGCCTGCATTACTATCAAGATGGTCTGGGCCCTATACTGAGAATTGAGGGTATATTCCAGGTAAAATTCAAGAAGGTGCTGGGGCAGTTTCCCCTAGAATGTCTTATGGTCTCCAGGGGGGAGTCCATCACTGCCAGGAGGATTGCCCATGGACAACTGTGTTGGAACTAGTTTGACCTCATCTAACGAGATCAGAGCCTCCGAAACCTCCCTCTGCCCATGAGGCAACCATGTCAGTGCCACCGTGTGCACATCATGTTAATCGCTGCCCTGCTCCTTACAGTGTGTGGAGCATATAGATCAAAATAATATGTGGCAAAAGTTTCATTAATATCCATCAGGGACTGCACTACCTGCCCGTCACCCCAGTAAATGGTTGAAATAACTGTGTGCGGTGTCGTGGCCTGAACCAATTGCGCTAGTAGGCGTCGAGCTTTATCACCTTCCATATGACTGGGCCAGGTATTCCCTGTTATCAAATAAGCCTAGCCTCTTATGCAGCTCCTTGTGGGAACACTGGTGTTGGACCAACTTCGTCTGGAGCTTGAGCTTGGTAAGTGCCTCGCACTCCGTTATTACCATATCATTCTCAAATTCCATCAGCTGATTATGCAATACCTTCCGCAGCCCCACCCTTTGTTTCTCTTGATACGCTTTATCATCAAATTCTACTCCTGCTCAAATAAATCTGTATTGATGGAACACTTCCTGTTTGAGATTCCGCTTACCTTGATGACATAGCCAGCATCATATATATGCCCCCTTTCACCTCTACAACTAACAGAGAAAATGGGCAAACCCCCAGGGTCTATCATCTCTCCTCGCCTAGTAAAAATGTGCACCAAACCAATATCAGAGCAAATCAACTGTTTTGATCTTAACCTGCTTCAATTACGTGGACATCACACAAATAATACTTAAATTGGAAAACCCTCAAGACTTAGGAAATTCAAAATTCAACAACTGCCTCAAAACATAGACCAATGGGTGACATGCAACATCATAAAATCAGTATCTCAAAAAAAGAAATTACTTAATTGGGGAGTCTGGAAAAGTTATGACACGTTTACTTTCTGGCCTGACACTCTAGAACAGCTGCCAAATATATCAAAAGCAGTACTAAATCTAGGAATCACAAAGGATTCTGCACTCTTCGTCAGTGGCCAGGTGGATCAACTAACCAAGCTCTCTTTCTACACCATGAGGACACTGTGGCATTCTCCCCATTTTGTATTTCCACAAATGGTTGAAACAAGAACATCACTCATTCTCTAAAAACTTGATAATGCAAACAATTTGTATCAAGGGATCCTACTTTCAACCATTAAATGACACCGGAGAATTCAGAACTCTGCTGCAAGACTGCTTCTACTCGTTAAGATTCAAACACACAACTCTTCTGTTTTTAAAGCTCTCCACTGCTTACAGTTTGCTAAAAGATCCTCCTAAACTACTACGTACTTGGGGACTGTGGAACAGGGCCTTAATTTAAACATCATCCTGGGCAAGTACACTAAGGCCAAGCAGGGCAGGTTATACCTTGCATTTGTCGACTTAACCGCAGCCTTCGACTGCATCATTCACGACAAATTATGGAGGATTTTAGCGGGTCTAGGGGTGGATATGCCACTCATCCATTTTTTGAGGCAACTTTATAACGACGCCAAGGCTAGGGTCCGCTTCGGGGATGGTGGGGAATGTACAGCGCCGTTCAGTATCTTAAGAGGAGTGAGACAAGGCTGCGTCCTGGCACCTTTTCTTTTTACATTATATATAAACGATTTGGGGCAGGCTCTGATAAATGAGTGCCAGGACATGCCTTTAATCGACAAGCGCCCAATACCCGCCCTTTTGTTTGCGGACAAAACTGTCCTGATGGCCCGTACCCCGTTGGGTCTCCAACGGGTGGTGTCAAGCTTTGCCACGTTTATGCACAACCTGGATTTAGCAGTTAACACCTCAAAAACATTTGTAATGAAATGCGGGCCGGGTAGCAACAAATGCAGAGACTTCTTTATTGACGGTAAAATGGTCGAATGTACAAAACGTTTTTCGTATTTGGGGATACTGTTCGATCGTTTTGGGGCTTGGACTCAGGCTGTGCAATCGAGCAAGTTATTGTTTATGAAGGCAATGGCAGCCCTCAATAATTTCAGCAGAAAACTTGGCAGACACCCACCTGCTGAACTGCTGAAAATCTATAAAGCAAAGTGTGTGTGTCAATAGCCACTTACGGTGCTGGAATTTGGGGCCATGTAGACATCAATCCCCTACACCTCGTTGAAAATACTTTCCTCAGATCCTTGTTGGCGGTCCCAAACAGTACCTCGACGTATATCTGCCATGCTGAATTAGGAATATCACATATAGCGGACATCATACAAATTCAGCCAGTCTTATTGTGGCACAGGATCTGGACTAATGACAATACTAAACTAAATCGTGAAATACTAAAGGACAGCTGTAGACTACAAGGGGCCTTAAATATTAGCTGGTTAAAGTATATAAATTTTTTTACAACTAACCTAGGACACCCTGAGTACTTCAATGATCCCAACTCTCTGGGAACAGTAACGAGGAAAGATCTTACGGGTAGATGTTTGTCATTTTTGGAGGAAAGTAGAACTACCATTGAAATGGCAAAACCAACCGTACAAGCTCACCAGCTCACATTGACCACACCGAGTATGCAGCCGTGTTTGAGAAATATTCTAGGTGGATACGATAGGTTCCTGATAACTCGATTCCGACTAGGAGTAATTCACAGATCGATCAGCTTTCCTGATTTAAACGATTGGTCAAGAGACTTGTGTAAGTGCCCTTGTGACGACTTGCCCCAACAGTCGACTTTACATGTACTTTTTCTCTGTAAATTTTACTCTGTGCAGAGAAAGAGGTGGATCCTCCCGATTTTAAGAATACTTGGATTAAGACAATGCCGTCCTGCGCTCTTGGTTTTACAACTTTTTGAGAATGAACATTTTACCTTCTCTATTGTCATGTTTTTAAAGAATATTTTTAAATGCAGGAAAACTATCTTGATGTAAATTCCCCTTGTGCGCGATCTGCACAGATGTCCAATTATGCACTGCTTTTTAAATTGTTCATTTTATCTGTTTTAAAATGTATGTTTCATTATTAATGATGTGTGTATTCATGTGCTTTTATGATTTTCTTTTTTCAAGAAATCGAATAAAGCTTTTTTAAATTTAATTTTTTTTACTACGTATCACTCACAAGGCTAGAAATGGTGATTTTCCTGGATTCCTTCAGATGAAAATCGTCAAGTACATTCCACCTTACATAAAGAAAACAATGGGTGGCACTACTTTCTCCGTTCAGGGTACTAAATTATGGAACTGACTCTCAGCAAAAGTAAGGGCCACTAACAATCACCCTTAATGCAGAGCAATAGTTAAGAACAGGTTATTCATCTCCTGATCACTGTGGACCCCTTCAGGTGCTATTTACTCAAAATAGGATTCACAACAAGAATTACAGCTCTTCTGTACAGAGACTACTAAAGCCCTGGCCTACTTGTCGAAGATCTAATGGTAGAAATCAACCAATCTTACTGGTGGACAACATTTTCCAGGTTCCTTTATTCTCAAATGTCTAAAATAAAACTGAAATCTCTTAACCAAATACTGTAGTTTTAATCTTTTTGCTTCTGCTCCTTACTTACGTAGGACTGCATGTAATCTGGACAAGCTTCCTCCCACTAAACACCTGAAACCCATGAATGAGGTAGAAGTGTCCTGGACGCATGACTTCTACAGATCCTTTTTCCTCCACTTCCTTCATCTGATTGCCATTCTCTTCTTTTGGACTCATATTCAACGTTGCATGGTTTTTGCTTGTAGTTTATGTGATCTGCACACATCAGCCCATAAACTATCCTTCCCTTTAAAAAACTGGAAAATACAAGATGGCAGTCTACCAATACTCTAATTTCCTCTATCCTATATTACCCCACTAAATATATTGCATTAATTCACATATCCTAACCAACATGTCTAACTTCTATGAATTCCACCACACATAAACAGCTCAAACAAATGCAAATCTGTCAAATAAGGAATCATTTCAGCTGTGTGATTGTACAGGGAAGAAGAGGGCGGTGCATTGGAGAGGCTGGAACCATGGGGAGGAGACGGGACTTTGCACCTCAAGTAGTAACTGATCAGCCACAACTGCCCCCTTCCCAAACCCCACCACAGAAAAAATGAATCCCTATTGACCTGCTTTCCATATCTTGGGGCGCTTTTAAAAGTGTAAATGGATTCCAGCAGTGAACAGGCACCACGTACAAGCTGGAAACCTATCCTTGCAATCTGCCAGATGCCACCTGATTAGCTTGTCTGCTCTAGCATTCAAGGACCATTCAAGATGGTTCTTGATTAAGGAAATACCCTGACGTTCCAAGCAATTCCAGAGGCATAGAGCCTCCTGTTACAGGACCCAGGAAACCTCTCCACCGGACTCCAGGACCCCACTCCGCCCTGCTTGTTGCAATACCAGGTGGCCATAGTGCTATTTGTGGGAGCCTGCCCCAGCCAACTCTCGTTGGATGATAGGAAGGCCTTCAGAATTAGACCAATAGCCCGCCACTCCAACAGACTGACATGATCTGGGCTTTCTTCGGAGAACCGAGTCCCACGATCTCCAACTCCCCCAGATGACCTCGCCAACCCAGCAGTGACACATCTGTCACCAGCTTGAGCTCCGGGTAGGGAAGGGAGTGGGGCCTGCGGCTAGTCCACTTTTGACCAAGCAGCCACCACTGCAGGTCATGAGCCATCTAATCTGAAATCCAAATGACATCCAAAAGACTTCCTTAATACTGGGCCAGTAGAACTTCAAATTCCATTGTAGAGCCTGCATATGCCACCAGGCATATTCAATAAGGAGGATGCAGGAGGCTAAGAGGCCAAGAAGCCTCAGAGGTGCTCTCATCATAATCCAGGATCAAGGCTGAATCATTGGAATCATAGCCTGAATGTCCTGGACTCATTGCATGGAGGGAAGACCCTGAACAGCTCCAGTGAATGGGAGTTTCTGTGAAGGAGTCAGGTGCGACTTTGGCTTGTTGATAGTAAAGTTAAACGATGTTAGGAGGTTTGCCTTCATCTGAAGGGGGTCTGTGACTGACTGACTGTGGCGAGCCCGTTTTCAGCTGCTAGTCATCAAGATAGTGGAAAAATAGGTCAAAAATAGGCCAGAGACCCCCATCCTTCTTTGGCACAAAGAAATAGTGAGAGTTATAATCCTGTCCTCTTTCAGAGTTCGTAACCCTGATGATAGCACCTTTGCAGAGTAGCACTCGGACCTCTTGTAACAACATGAACAGGTGCACCTCTGAAATTCGCTCTGATGTGGGAGGAAAAATTTGGTGGGACCAAAAAAAATTGGTAGAGCATATCAATGCCAAATGATTTGCAGGCCCCATCTGTCGAGCGTGATGGATTTCCATCCTGCAAGGAAGTGCTCAATCATGCCCCTACAGGATGGATATGTGCCACAAAGGCCAAATTAATGCAGTATAGAGGCTATTGCTACAGTGGAAGGGAATGAGAGGACTGAACTTTTTGAACTGATGCAGGAACTGTTTGGGAGGGTTCCACAGACCTAGGAAATGCACTGTGGCTCTACTCCCTTTAAGAGCTTCAAGGCAGAATCTGCCTTTTCACAGAAAAGACAGGAGCCATCAAAAGGAATATTCATGAGAGAGGCTGGTACATCTCCACAGAATCCCGTGGAACACATCATTGTGTGTCAGCAGAGCACAATAAGGCCCTACCAAGGCAATCAGTGGTATCTAGACCAGCATGGATCACTTACTTGGCTGCATCTTGTTTATCATGAACTGTTTGAAAAAAGAGGCCATAAGGTCTTCCAGGACCGCTGGTAACGTCTCACTGGCCCTGTCCCAGAGGGCATGTGTGTAGAGACCAATAAGCATACAGCATTTACAGATCACAAAGCCAGGCTGGCAGAGGAGAACATGTGTTTGCCAAACGCTTTACTCCTCTTAGACTCTATCCAGAGGAGGATCGGGGAAATAATTGGGATTCACCTTACTTGTTGAAGCCTGAATCACAAGGTTCTCCAGGAAATTATGTTTATTAAGTAAGCCAGGGTCATCAGGAGCCAGGTAGCCTGGCCATCTGCCTAACCACCAGTCGTCAAGTGCAGGGCTTTGACCAAGAGCTCATCAAAGTATCGGTGAAGGCATGGTTAAAGGGGAGCAATGGCTCAGACATGGCTTGCCCAGGCTGCAGACTCTGTCACTGGTGACCCCAATGGCGAGTCAAACCCTGTCTCAGGGGAGGTATCAAACCCACTTTTCTCTTGTAAATCCATGCAAAAGTTGTCATCCCCCTCCCGACCATCCCTCACCCCATCCTGTGATGTCTGTTGTTTAGAATCAAAGCCAAAAAGATAATGGAACCTCTGAGGTGTGGTGCAGCGGCCAGGGCAGCTGACTTCGGAGCACAGGGTTCACGGTTCGATCCCCGGCTCCGGCGGCAGCTCAGCTCAGCACCATGTGACTCTGGGCAATAGCTCACTTAATTTCCACTACGGCCCCCAGCGCCTTGAGACCCGTAAGGGTGAGTAGCTGCGCTATATAAAAACGGACTTACTGGTGTGTCCGCCCTGATAGAGGCACTAGTCAGAGTCAGGTTGTATGGCGACCAGTTGCGCTTTTGTATTCTTGTACCGTGACATCAGCCAAGATCGGGCTGAAGTTGGTTCAGTGTCTGACACCGGAATCAGCGATGGATCCTCTTCCGGCGACGCTGGCATCAGTACCGCTATCAATGTGGAAGGGCCTGGTGCAGCTCTTAAAGCCAGAATGGAAGCCTGTGTCAGAGTCGGTACGGGCCTGAAGTGGGTCCCACAGTGTCATATGGCACTGAGGATGGATCTGCCGGTGGTAACCTGGCTGAAGGTCCCTGTTATTCCTTGGCATGCCAGAGAGAGCCGGAAGGGCAGCAAAAATTTGCAGCATGGCCTCACTGAAGGCCTCAATCTGCTGAAGAGTCCATGATGACCTGGGAACGCATCGTTATCAGTTAGGGAATCATCTTCACAGCTGAAGAACTTAAAGGGAGACCGAGTCACATGATGACGCCCTTGTGACTTTTCTTTAGATAAAGAGTAACGGGATGTGGTTGGGTCATGCTTTTCTTTTTTATGGGTGACTATAGATACGGGAGGGCCGCAACTTCTTCTTATGTTCTGTGACGTACAGCTTCGCTTTTCGGTCCTGGGTCACCTTCGGGAGTATGAGGGTGCATTTATCTGCACAACTTCAGAGTTGTGGCCAAAGTACACACATCTGTAGTTTTAGGAAGATATATCGTTTCCTAGAACAATGGTTTTTGTTATAAGTTGTTGGAAGGCTAATGAAACTAGGAGCGGAACTGACACCAGCGCGCAGGGGTGGCACTTCTGGGGTGGTGTGGAGCCAGTGCAAGGATGCTTGTCACCACCTAGTGACATGCAGGAGCATAGCGGGAGAAAAGTTTCCGTATCCAGTTGGAAGTCTTGGAAGTCTTCTAAGTTGAGGAATCTGGGGTTAGACGTACCCATAAGAAAATGTTTTTATCCTGCCATTATTTATCTTTTTTGTAAAAAAAAAAATCTTTGTTCATTACCATCATGTGTATGACAGTGAAACCTATGTCAGAAGTGTAAATCACAACAACACTCAACATTTTCTTTCTTCCAAGTGGCCAAACCAAGTCGTAATAGGTTTCAGCTTTCTAAATCAAAGCCTTACCAAAGGCTCCTATAAGGGGGAAAAAATCTCATTATTCCGTGCCTTTCTAGAAGAATAAATATGGAAATATATTTGTAAAGAAGGGATGTAAAGATGAAATTCAGGTACCGATTGGTATTTATTTTCTGTAGCAGACTTACAAGTATACCACAAACACCAAAAGAAAGGCATTTTAAATGAAAACAAACCCTACGTGCTACAGAGAGAAAACTGTATTTATGTTTCTGAAATCATTGGTCTTTGATAACAGCTGTTCAGCTTACCATGCACACATTTACACTATGGATTTAAACTCAATTGTCCAATAGGAGCAGTTTATGGCATTTCAGAAGTCTGTATTATTTCCAGCCTCTCGATCAGATTGCAGTGGAGGCAGCAAGTCGTGGAATATGTTGCTCAATTTCCTTTTTATTTTTTTGTTTGTACAACGTTAACTTTTTTGCAAGCCACGCTGAGTTGGACATAAAGTGTTGTCATCCTGTTTAGTCCCAGCAGTGTCCGGGGAATGTTTTGAACGATAGCCCTCAAATTAGCTTTCTGGCTTCATTAGCTGCATTCCTCTCTTTACCCAACAGGGTACTAAAACGGTCAGCTTTGAGGAAAGGAATGTAAACCAACAAAAGGGTCAGAATATTCTGTGTTGCAATGCCAAATTAAAGAAGCCGTTGAGGATATAAAGACTACGTGAGCTCACACTGTTAAACCGAGTAAAAACATGTTATTTGGTAACACGCTGGATCCAGCAGCAACAGCCTGGATTCTATTTGCAGCAACCGATCACTCAGGGCTCATTACACGGTATTTGTGGCCTCAGGAATACTGATGCGGTATACCCTAACCCTGAATTACCGATACCATGGGAAAAATTCTGAGGTAGAGCTATACATAGGCATTTACAGTTTTGTCCTTCAAAATGAAATAGATTGGGAATACATGCCTCTGAACCCTTTTCAGCAGTTTTGCTCTGAATACCGGGCCGTGGGACCTCTATGCCCAGGCGAGGGATTAGACTTGACTTGACAGTGGTAGGAAGTCTCCCCTGTAGGTGAAGGCTTAGTCCCTGAAGGCACCTTAGCTGTTGGGCGCTTCATTCCTGTTAGCTGAACAGTGACGTGAGAATCTACTTGGACCAATTTATATGAAACTGGAATGAAAACCTGGCACTTTAACTTTCCCTGGAGTTACTGACACAAGTGTTTTATGGATGCTAATGGTAACTTCCACTTGGGAGACATAAGATCTTTGGAGCTTGCCTTGCTACCTTAATGGGCAAAAGGGGTAACTGTGCAAATCTTCTGACTCTTGTTCCTGATGTTGAAATCCAATGTCTCTTTCAGGTTCAGAGCACTCCTTCTCTGCATACAAGGCAGGCGGTTCGTAGGGGGCCTCTTACCATTGAGATTAGACAGAACGTAACTGTGCTTGGGTGGCTATTCTCAAAACAAGAAAGGCAGAGGTTACACAGGTCGGCTGCAGCACATGTCCAATGGTACAACACATATGGAAGAAATAACAGTAGAAAGAAAATATACAATTAGAAGGGTGAAGCCCCTCTATGGAATCTCCTGAGCACTAGGGAAGTAGGTTCGAAACCCCACCATTAAGCACAGAAGAGGGAACTGGCTAGAGCATAAATAGATGCTTGATTTCACAGGATGGGGTAATGGGGGGTCTTAAGAACCATGGCTGCAAAACTCTGAATAGCAGCTAGAAAAGCAGTTGCAAGTTCCACCGCTGGGTTGTAGGTATATCTACAAGATGAGAGTAGGAAAGAGCAGAAGTAGACATCTGTACAACTTGAGCAAGTGGGGGAATGAAGCATGGTGTTCATCTGCTGCAACAGAGGTGTGTTAAATGTGCTGATTTTGATTGGTACCAGAAGCAAGGGAACCCTTTTTATATGTTCACTAAGACTCAACCACTCTCTATCTTCTGAATTCCCTCTCTCCTGTTAGCATAATGAAGTAACTACCTTTACTAATGGAAAGACGCTTCCAAACAGGTGCTGTGCAATTTTGGCTTTCTGCTTTTCTGAATTTTATAGCTTACACAAAAGCAACAATAGTAAAGCAGAGGCACTGGATTTTGGTTCAGCTATGTTACTCTGGAAGCTGTATTCAACTACAGGTGGCTTGGTCTGAAGCCTGAAAGGCTGTGAAAACTCCTGCCACTCCTTTAAGGAGCAACATATCACCAGTATCGGGGCGTGGCTAAGCCAGCCAAGATGGCGGACATGCCAGAGTAGAGCTCCGGCCGCTGGCCTTCAACATCGATAGTCATCCTGATCGGTGGGGCCTGGTGACGCGCCCAAACGTTAGCCACGCAATGGTGGCTACCAGACTAGTGTTGAGAGCGGTGCTGCATCGAAAAGTGGCGAGTGCAGCGCCTGCAAGCAGAGGCTGAAGCTTCCCCCCAAAATGGCGGCCCCCTAAGCCATCGGCGCAGCCGGAAGATCGGAAGGCCAAGCTGCGCACCTCCCGCAGGCCGAGAGAGGGTGGGGAGCGCCAATTCGGAAGGAGCCGGGGTCCGTCGCGCATCAGACCCAGGGTGTACCGACAGCAACACCCAGGTGAGGAGGCATTCAGATGGCGCGGGCTCTGCGGCTGTGACGGACAGAAATGTCTGCGACAGGGCCTGCGCGGGCCCATAGCAAGGCGGAGGAAGTGGTTGAACCCAACGGCCGGAGGCCTCCAGAAGAGAACTCTCCCGCTACCCAAAGTGAGGGTCCAGAACAACGGTGACTGAGCACTGGTGGCTACCGAATTAGCATTGTGAGTGGCGCAGCACTGAAAAGCGGCGAGTACGGCACCTGCAAGCAGAGACTAAAGCTTCCCTCAAAATGGCAACCCCCTAAGCAATCAGCGCAGCCGGAGGATCGGAAGGCCGTCCTGCGCACCTCCCGCAGGCCGAGAACAGGTGTGGAGGGAGACGAGGCCCGCCACGCACCAGATCCAGGGTGCGCCGACAGCAACACCCGGGCGGGGGGGCATACCGGAGGCACGGACCCTGCGGCGGTGAAGGCCAGCAACGCACGCGACGGGGCCTACGCGGGCCCATAGTGAGGCAGTGGAAGCGGCTTGACCCGACGACCGGAGGCTTCCGGAGGAGAGCTCTCCCCCTATCCAAAGAGGGGGGCTAGAACAACGACATGCTCTGAGCAGCGAGGGGGGGGGGAGGAAAACCTCGGAGACACCCCCCCTCCCGTTCCCCCCGGAGCCGATCGTAAACACTGTGACAGCCCCGAGCTCGACACTGCTGAGGCCAGTGAAGTAGAGACGCAGCCTCTCGGCCAGGAGGGCCCTGCAGGAACTACTCAGAGAGAGCGGCTGCCCGAAGAGGATCCTCCCACCATCCCCAGAGGGGAGCCGGAACAGCAACGTGCCCTGTGCAGAGGGGGGGAGGGGAGGGGGTGTGAACTTAGAGGCAACCCACCACAACCCCCCAGGAGCCGATTGGAAACACAACGGCGACCACGGGCCCAGCATCGATTGGGGCCAGTACAGAAAAGGCGTAGCATTTCAATCGGAAGGGCCTCCCGGGCGCCACCCGGCACCCCCTCGAGAGACACTCGCAAGTGGGTACAAGTGGCGGAGGCTCCGGAAGCAGCCAGATACCGCCTAGAACACAAAGGCCGGCCCTGGGCGCCAACGAGAAGCAGGGAACATAGACGAAGGCACCGCAGGCGCGGAACACACGGGGGGACCGCCCCTCCGGATGCCCCGGTCGCTTTGGGTGCGGGCTGACCCTGCTGAGGCAAAAGCGGTGGCTCGGCTGAAGTCCCGGCCCGCCTGGCATCCATATTAGAGCCACTTCCTGGAAGGAATGCACGGACGGGCCCCAGCAAGCAGATAGAAAGCAGCCCGGGAGGGGACGCCAACCGCTGGGCACCCAGAGGCACGGGGACAGAGGTTGCCGCCTGTAACCAACTCGGGGTGGAAGGAGCAAGGAGACCACCCCGGTTCATGAGCACGGACCCAGCAGTATCAGGAGAAGGCACCCGACCCCAGCGGTGAGCCCCGAAGGACCAGGGGCGCCGGGAGAATCTATGCAGAGTGAAAGGCATCCCCCCCATACATACTACAACCCCCAGCCTGCCGCCGCTGCCTAAAGGTCGGTTGCTCAACCAGGGCCGGGCCTGGCCTCCTTGAGAACGAGGCAGCACGTTTATAAGCACAGAAGATCACAGGCACAGGGCCATCCCGAGACAGACACAGGAAGACAATCCTGCCACGCGGGCAGACAAGACCATCGGACGCCAACGCCAGACCAATGGATCACAGAATACAGCTCCGGAGAGCCAACCGCCCCCGCTGGACCCAGATCAATCCCAAGAGGCTGGCAAAACCACACCACAGGCAATGTCCGAGAAATTTGATAAGGTGTTGGCTGCAATCGAACACTCTCGCATTACAATGGAGGACAGGTTTGGGACCCTGTCCTCGGATCTTGGCTTGCTACGAGACGATTATCGGAAGCTGGTCGACAGAGTGACAGACGGGGAAAAAACCTTGGCCACCCTTCAGACACTGGCTAAATCGCAGCAGGACAGCATGCGGAATCTCCAAACTTGCATAGCCAAATTGGAGGAGAGAGCGGATGACCTAGAAGGGCGATCCTGTCGCAACAATATCCAGGTGATCAATTTGCCGGACGTTGAAGGGTCCAACCCAGAAAAGCACATTGAAACTTGGTTCAAATCATTTACCCCAGACGCCGAACTCACGCCCTTCTTCTCAGTAGAGAGGGCTCATAGAGTACCTGACCGGCGACCCCCTCCAGGGACACCTCCAAGGCCGCTACTCCTGAAGCTGCTCCACTTCTGAGACAGGGATGCTGTGTTGAGCGCAGCCAGACAGCGTGGCCCACTTCAAGTTGAAGATAAGCGGGTGATGATCTTCCCGGATTACTCTAGAGCTGTGCAGCAGCAAAGGGCCACTTTTCTGGAAGCAAAGAGAATGCTTTGCCAAAAAGGGATTCAATACTCACTGCTTTTCCGGCCCGCCTCAGGGTCATAAACGATGGAGGAGCGAGGTTCTTCAGAGACCCAAAGGCAGTGTTTGATTGGGCGGAAACTAATGTTCAAAGCGGCCCGCAGTGGGAGACAGTCCGCAGCCCGAGGAGATCACGAGGCCGGGGAACCCGTGGGAAAAGAGGCCCTAAGAGGCAAGGACTGAGAGGACAAAGCCCGGTCACAGGCCCCCCCAATCTCGAGGAAAAGATAGCGGAACGCAGGAGAGCTATCCAGGCGGTGGCAAACCTAGATATGGCCACGGCAACATCGGACAGAGAGGACAGTCCACACATCTTTTCATCCGAGGACAACTCCAGAGACACAAGCATATCACGTGCGGACTCGATGACTCCACCCCTAGTGACCCCCCCAAACGGCAGACACGAGGATCTGAAAGGAACGGACACTTGAGATTGCACCTCTCTCCCCCATGTAACTCGCACTTGATTTGCACCCAGTAATGGCCACTGAAACCCAGTTGTCGCACACTGTCATGAACACTTCTTTCCGGGCGCACTAAGCCCCACGACCAACACATCTGACAACATAGGCCACAATAGGCAACAGGCACAGGACCCATAAAAGCACACACCCCCCACAATACATTAGAACGTTGGTTATACTTGTATCAGTTGACATACACCCCAGTTATTCCCGATCCCCATGGACACAGTCCCATTCCGGGCGGGCGCCTTTACCCAACAGACAAACATGCAGGGGGGTTGGGGATAAGGCCAGGGCACAATATTCCCCCCATTTATTCCCCCATCCCCCAAAGACACGTAGAATTATGCCAATAGAAACAGACAGTCTTCTGACCCTAAATGTCAGGGGAATGCACACAGCGCGGAAGCGATACGCAGTTTACTCCTATGCTAAGCGTCAAAAAGCGCAGATAATCCTGTTACAAGAAACACATCTCACAAAGACCAAATTAGACCGGATACAGAGGAGCTGGCGCGGCACTTTTTGTGCTACCACATACTCCGTGTTTGCTCGATGGGCGTTGATATGGCTCAGACCGGGGGTTCCGTTCAAAGAAACTCATAGAGTGGTGGACAGAGAGGGGAGATACGCTTTTCTGGAGGGATTACTAGACGGGCAGCCCTTATTATTGGATAATATTTACGCCCCAAATATCGACCAGGGACAGTTCTGGGACTCACTATCGGCAATCCTGCCACAATTCACAACGTCACCATGCATACTGGGGGGCGACTATAACTGCGTGCTGGACCTGTCCTTAGACCGGTCGCACCCTCCAGGTGCCGGTTCCTCTACTCAGGCACACACAGAGCGGTTCCGGTCATGGACACAACATTGGGCTCTAACGGATGCCTGGCGGAGCCGGAACCCAACCTCTAGACTATACTCCTTTCACTCAATACCTCACAACCTGCGGGTACGGCTTGATCGGTTCCTCTGCTCGCCGGAGATACTTCCTATGACCCAACACGCAGATTACTTAGGGAGAGTAGTCTCTGACCATGACGCACACCTTTTAACTCTTAGGTGGCGACCACCCCACCCGGCAGTCCCGACCTGGAAACTGCAGCGAGATTGTCTGGAGGAACCAGTATTTCGTCACGACCACGAAAACAGCATCGCAGAATACTTCAGCAACAGCACCAACACGCCATTCAGCAGGACGCTGGAATATGACGCTTTTAAAGTTGTCATGCGAGGGGCCTATATTAGGCAAATAGTTGGGAGTCCGCAGGACTCTCTATCGAAGCCTTGAAAAAGCAGAGCTTAAGCTAGTGGCAATGACTAAAGCAGAGGATTCGAATTCGGTGACCCCAGCACAAGTCGCGGAAGCTAAGATGGAGTACGAGGAAGGCTTAGCGAACCTATGACGGTATAACTTTGAATTATATGCAGCCAAAAGGCATAGAGAGGGAGACAGATCGGGAACGCTTCTAGCCTGGCTGGCCTGCCAGAACCAGGACGTGCGACCAATCACGGAAATTAAAGACCCGGTTGGTGGAGTTGCGACCTCCCAGTCTGATATTCTACGAATCTTCCACGACCACTATGCAAAGCTATATCGGTGCCCTGTGTAGGGCTGTCGGGGGCCACCTAACCAGTTCCTGGGGTCCCTCGCTATACCCCAGATCTCGAGAGCGGATGAGGACCTCCTCGAGGCGGAGAACACATCATCGGAGGTGAAACAAGCAGTCCAGGCCTTGGCCCGGAATAAAGCTCCAGGGATGGATGGCCTGCCCCTAGAATACTATAGATCTTTCATTACGCAGTTGGCGCCACGGCTGGCCGCCATGAATGCGGCAGCTCTGGAGGAGGGGGAACTTCCCGGTTCATTGCGGGAATCCCTTATAGTCTCGATCCCGAAACCTGACCGGGATCCGATGCAGCCAGACTCGTATAGGCCAATCACGCTGCTCTCTGCCGACTGCAAGGTCCTGGGCAAGATATTGGCGGATCGGTTGAGCCCAATGCTCCAGCCGCTCATACACCAAGACCAGAACGGATTCGTACCGGGCAGAAATACGTCCCAAAACATTTGCAGGCTGTTTCAGGTTCAGGATCAGACCCGGGATCACTACCCTTGGGCGGCTTGTCTGATCCTGGACCTGGAGAAAGCATTTGATACCCTCACATGGCCATACCTCTTCGAAACGATGAGACGGATGGGAACAGGGCCAATCTTTAGAGCGCACGTAAAACTATTATACACAAAGTTCACTTCTAGAGTGAGGCTGGGCAAATACATCTCCCCGCCCTTTCGAATAGAGAGAGACACCCGGCAGGGGTGTCCTCTCTCCCCCCTTTTGTTCGCCATGGCGATGGAACCCCTCGCGATCCGGTTGCGCCGGGAGGGAGACGCCTGGGGCATCCCAATAGCGGGAACCACACACATAGTGTCCATGTATGCGGACGATCTGCTGCTATATGTGAGGGATATAACGACTGATCTCAGCCCCATTGGAAACATACTCTCGGACTTTGCGGCCGCAACAGGACTCAAAGTCAATTGGGCGAAATCCACTATATACCCCCTAGGCCCTCACCTCCCCCCGCAAGAGATAAGAATTGGGAATTCGCACATGACCTGGAGCAACAGCGCCCCGCGATACCTCGGCGTCCGACTATATCATTCCCCCGCCGACTTATTTGAAGGCAGCCACCGCCGGGCCTTGACAGGAGCCAAAACGCGAGTAAACTTTTGGAAGACCCTACCCTTAGCGCCCATAGGCAGAACAGCCTTGGCCAAAATGATCTTAGTGCCACAATTCCTTTACTATTTTGCCAACACCCCTGTTGTTCCCCCGTGTTCCTTCTTCCGAGAACTAGACACCCCATTAAGCTCCCTTATATGGGGCGGTGGACGCCGAAGAGTTGCCCTAAAAAAACGGCAACTTCCGATAGATTAGGGGGGACTGGGAGCACCGTCCTTTGAGGCTTATTTTCTTGCGGCACAAACCCAGTGGCTGGCCCGCTGGGCGACAGGACGTCATTTAGCGGAGACCGCCTCGGAAGGAGAGCCCATGTCGGTGCAAGCCCTATGTCGCCTGCTGCTCCCAGGCACTCATCCTAAGTCGACGCACTCAGGGCAGGTAAAGGTGGCACGAACATGCATGTTGCGAATCCACCGCATCTCCGGTGACACTCCCCTATATATACTCCCTTGTACCCGCTGGCTGGCCTGCCCAGAACGAGGGATTCTACTCCGCTCGGGCAATGCAAATTTGGACCGATCACGCAATCCTGGAGGTGGGATCCCTGTTTGAGGAGGGCCAATCTGAAAGAGACACGTTAGTGACAGATTCCTTACCTTAGAATATCCCCAGGCGTCAGGCTGGATCCGGAAAGTTTTTGCGTAGCAGTACCCTTGCGCGTCGGTAGGCGGCGTCGTGCGGCTCCGCGTCCGTCGTCGGCATCGTGATCGCCGGGATGACGTCGCGGGCAGTACTTAGACGCCGCCCCTGCGCGCTGACGTCAGTTCTTCTTTTTCCGCGCCAGTAAGCGCAGATCCGGGAAGAGCAGTGCCCTAGTCATTTTTTGACTATATTTTTGGTGATTTTTCACAGTTTTTTCTCACGAGTCTATCAACTCCGAAGGTGTCGGTAGGGATGCCCGGCTTCAAGCCCTGCGACGTCTGTGGTCGTATGATGTCGATCACAGACCCGCATTTAGAGTGTCTCTACTGTCTCGGCCGCGACCACGACACGAAGTCGTGCCCCGACTGCCGGGCCTTGCACCCGAAGGCTTTGCGAGAGCGGTCTCGAAAGCTCCTCGAGGTCCGGCAGTCGGCTCCGCGCCACACCAAGCCCCGGTCACGCGAGAGGTCGAGGGGCCGGTCGCGGAGTCCTCATCGGTCGTCGGGGTCCAAGTCTTCGCACTCCTCCGGTAAGTCGAAGCATAAAAAGTCTAAGAAGCGTCATCGCTCAACGACTTCGCCTCGCCGGTCTCGCGACTCGGCTAAGGCTCCTGTCGGCACCGTCCCCGCGGCTCCGGGAGTGCCTGTGGAGCCGCCTCCGCATTACCCGTCCTTCCTGGGTTCGGGGGCGACTCCGGCTGAGATACAGGAATTCCTGTCGGCCATGGCCCGCCTCTTCGGGCCTCAAGGTCCCCCCGGTGCGCCTTCGGGCCCCGCGGGCCCTGATGGGGTTTCCCCGGCGCCGCCGACGACTCCGGTCCCGGCGCCGCCTGTCACACCGACCTCGGTCCCGGCTTCGGCCCCGGCCTCGATCCCGGCTCTGGTGCTGCCGCAACCCCCATCGACGCCGGTTGACCTAACTACGCCTCCGCCGGCGCCGATGTCTCCGGTGCCGTTTCCAACGCCGCCCGGGGTACCGGGCTGCGTCGTTCCCCGGTTCTCTCCGGATCCGGACACGGCGCCGGACCAGCGTCGCTCGACGCCGGCTCCGACGCCGTTGAAACCTTGGGTCCCGCGTGTCCCTCCTTCTCCTTATTTTGAACCTGAGGAGGACGAAGAGGACTGGGAGGGGTCGGAGGACCCTCTCACACGGCAGTGTGAGTACGAACAGGACTGGGCTGAGGAAGTTGGGGATGCCAGTGGGCTGGACACCTCCCCTGACCCTGGCATGCTGTCTCCTCCTTCCGTGGCAACGGAGGAGGGAGCAAACTTTGAAACGGTGTTGCGTAGAGCAGCTGGGGCCTTACACCTCCAATTGCCTACAGTGGCCGTCAGGACTAACCTCCTGACGGAAGTGCTTCAGCCGGCGGCTACCTCCTCGGAGCCACTGCTGCCGTTTAATGACGCACTTTCTGACGTTCTTTTGGGCACCTGGTCCAAGCCCGCCACAGGGGCTCCTGTGGATAGGAACGTGGCCCGACGCCATCGCCCCGCTCCGGGCGACCCCCTGTTCCTCTCCCAACACCCCACTCCTGAGAGCTTGGTTGTCCAAGCCTCTGCTTCCCAAACCGCCTTCCCTACCGCTCCTCCGGATAGGGAATCCAAACGCCTGGATCAATTTGGGAAGAAGGTCTTTTCTTCCTCCAGTGCTGGCTTGCGGTCTGTCAACACCGCTTGCCTTTTGGGCCGATATTCCCACTCTCTGTGGGACTCGGTGGCGCAAGCTTTGCGCCAGTGTCCTGAGGAGGTCCAGACACTGCTTTCCCGCGCCATTGCGGAAGGAAGAGATGCGGCTAAATTTACCATTAGATGTGGCCTTGATACCGCCGACTCGCTGGGTAGATCAATTGCAACGACAGTGGCGCTGCGCCGTCACGCCTGGCTGAGAACCACTGGTTTCTCGGGTGATGTCCAGAACACTCTTATGGACATGCCCTTTGATGGGGTCGGTCTTTTTGGGAACAAGGCAGACCAAGCGCTGGAGCGTTTTAAGGACTCACGGGCTACGGCCAAGTCCCTGGGCCTTTCTGCTGTACGCCCTCCGCAGCCATCTGCTTTTCGCCCCTTTCGTGGCCACGGAAGGGGCGCCAGTCACGTCCGCTGCCCAGCCACCGGCCTGCGCAGCAAGCGTCTTCGCGTGGCCGAGGACGTGGCTCCCGCCGTGGCGGGTCAGGCAACCAGCGTGCGGGTCAGGCCACCAACCCCGCCCCGTCCGCGGCCTCCAAGCCCTCCTAGTCCTTCCTTTCAGGTGCACAGCACGCCAGTAGGGGGCAGGGTCCGCCATCACCTTCACCACTGGCGTGCCATCACCTCGGACAGGTGGGTCTTGGACATTGTCCGAAGGGGCTACTCCCTCCCCTTCGAGACCACCCCCCCAGCCATGCCACCTCAATTCCACCGCATGTCAGGGGATCACTTGGGGCTTCTTCAGAAGGAAGTTGCGGCCCTCTTGGCCAAGAGGGCAATCGAACGCGTTCCGACCCCAGAAGTAGGACGTGGTTGCTACTCCCACTACTTTCTGGTGCCCAAAAAGGACAAGGAGGACATGCGTCCTATCTTGGACTTCCGGAACGTCAATCGCTTCCTCCGGAAGGAGAAGGTCAAGATGCTCACCTTAGCTCAGGTCTTGACTGCCCTAGACCCTGGAGACTGGATGGTAGCGTTGGACTTGCAGGACGCTTATTTCCACATCCCCGTCCTGCCGGCCCACCGGCGTTACCTGCGGTTCATGGTGGGCCTCGAGCATTTTCAATTCACCGTGCTCCCCTTTGGCCTCACAAGTGCCCCTCGGGTGTTCACGAAAGTGATGGCGGTGGTCGCAGCTCATCTGCGCCGGGCAGGGGTTTCAGTCTTCCCCTACCTCGACGACTGGCTGCTGAAGGCGGGCTCGTCCCAGGCAGTCGTCTCCCACCTCCAGACTACGGCCGAACTCCTGCACTCGCTGGGGTTCTCCATCAATGTGCCGAAGTCGCACCTGATTCCTTCTCCACAGCTCCTTTTCATCGGAGCAGTTCTGGACACGACGCAGTTTCGGGCCTATCCTCCCAAGCGGCGAGTCCGGGATATTCAGGCTATGATTCCGATCTTTCAGCCTCTATCCTGGGTTTCGGTGCGGATGACCCTGAGGCTGCTGGGCCTCATGGCCTCCTGCATCCTGCTGGTCGATCATGCCAGATGGCATATGCGGGCTCTGCAGTGGGACCTGAAGTTCCAGTGGGCGCAGCACCAGGGCAACCTGTCCGATCACGTCCAGATCTCGAAGGGGACTGCAAAACAGTTGCAGTGGTGGCTCTCGAACCGGCAATGGGTCATGGGCAGATCCCTCTCCCTTCCCCAGCCAGAGCACACAGTTGTGACGGACGCGTCCCTTCTGGGATGGGGCGGTCACATGGGAGAGGCGGAGATCAGAGGCCTCTGGTCTCCGGCGGAGTCCCGGCTCCATATCAACCTTCTGGAGCTCCGGGCGATCCGACATGCACTCAAGGCATTCCTTCCCTCTGTCAAAGGGAAGGTAGTGCAGGTGTTCACAGACAACACCACCGCCATGTGGTACTGCAACAAACAAGGCGGGGTGGGGTCGTGGACCCTATGTCAGGAGGCTCTGCGCCTCTGGACATGGCTGGAACATCAGGGCATATTCCTGATGGTTCAACACCTGGCAGGTTCCCTGAATGCCAGGGCGGATGAACTCAGCCGCAGGTGCATGATGGATCACGAATGGCGTCTTCACTCGGAAGTGGCGCAAGGACTCTTTCTACAGTGGGGAGAGCCTTGGTTAGATCTATTCGCCACCGAAGAGAACGCGCAATGTCATCAGTTTTGCGCGTTGGAATTTCCAAGGCGGCACTCGCTCGGCGACGCTTTTCGTCACGAGTGGAGTTGCGGTCTGTTGTACGCTTTTCCGCCTATACCACTTCTACCCAGAGTGTTGAAGAAGATTCGGCGCGACCGGGCCCAAGTCATCCTTGTGGCTCCGGACTGTGCTCGAAGAGTTTGGTATCCCGAGCTACTCAGTATGAGCGTCGATCCCCCGATCCGTCTGCCTCTTCGGGAGGATCTTCTGTCGCAGCAGCAGGGGACGGTCCTCCACCCGAACCTGTCCAGTCTCCATCTGCTTGCGTGGAGATTGAGCGGCGGCAGTTGATTCCTTTCGACTTGCCTCCCGAAGTTTGTGATGTGATTCTGGCAGCCAGGCGTCCCTCCACTAAGGTGGTATACGCCTGCAGGTGGAACAAGTTTGTGGCATGGTGCACAGCAAAGGCTGTGAATCCCTCTCTGCCCCTCTTTCTAAGGTTCTTCTGTTCCTTCTTTCTCTGGCCCAACAGGGTTCTGCCCTGGGTACCATCAAGGGCTATCTTTGTGCAATCTCGGCCTTCCTCAGGCTCCCTGATCAGCCCTCTCTTTTTAAGTCCCCTGTTGTTAACAGGTTTCTAAAAGGCATTACACACCTCTTCCCTCCTGTTCCGTTTGTCATGCCTCAGTGGGACTTAAACTTGGTTCTTACCTTTTTAATGTGCGCTCCCTTTGAGCCTCTACATAACTGTCCTCTTCGTCTTCTTACTTTGAAGACAGCCTTTCTGGTGGCCATCACCTCCGCTCGGCGGGTGAGTGAGCTCCAGGCTCTATCATGCAAACCTCCCTTTCTGTCTGTCCATCCAGACAAGGTTGTTCTTAGGACGCGTCCGTCCTTCTTGCCAAAGGTGGTTACTGCCTTCCACATTGGGCAGACCATCACCTTGCCCACCTTCTTTCCGCCTCCGCATCCTTCCAGAGAGGAAGAGAGGCTCCACCGTCTGGACCCAAAACGTGCGCTTTCCTTTTATATCAACCGCACACAACACTTCCGGGTGGATGACCAGCTCTTTGTTGGCTACGTGGGCGCCAAAAAAGGTCGGGCGGTGTATAAGAGAACCATCTCCCGCTGGGTCACCTTGTGTATCAAAGCCTGCTGTTCTTTGGCTAAGAAGGAGCCTCCTGTTGGGCTGCGGGCCCATTCCACCAGGGCAACGGCTGCTACCACGGCTTTAGGTCGCGGTGTTCCGCTGCAAGATATATGTCAGGCAGCTACGTGGGCCTCGCTGCACACGTTTACCAAGCATTACTGCCTTGACAGCCAGGTCCGGAGGGACGGCTTCTTTGGCCGTTCTGTCCTCCGGGACTTCCTTGTCTGATCTTTGTTCGCAGACCCACCACCGGGGTTGGTATTGCTGGGGTATCTATTCTAAGGTAAGGAATCTGTCACTAACGTGTCTCTTTCAGATGCACAAGTTACTAACTTGTGTAACAATATATCTGTAAGAGACAGTAGTTAGTGACAGATTCCTTACCGCCCACTCCATCCTCCCCGTTCTGCGAACTGATTTCTAGGGTTAAGGACATCCCTTTCAGGGCCCTAGTATTTTTCAGACACCTATGTCAGCTTCTTGCATGGCTCTGCGTTCCTGGCGCGGAAAGTCGTGTACAGAACTGACGTCAGCGCGCAGGGGCGGCGTCTAAGTACTGCCCGCAACGTCATCCCGGCGATCACGACGCCGACGACGGACGCGGAGCGGCACGACGCCGCCTACCGACGCGCAAGGGTACTGCTACGCAAAAACTTTCCGGATCCAGCCTGACGCCTGGGGATATTCTAAGGTAAGGAATCTGTCACTAACTACTGTCTCTTACAGATATATCGTTACACAAGTTAGTAACTTGTGCATTGTTACCATTTGGCCGGCTCTCAGATGAGACAGGCCTCCCGGCACGGCAATTCTTATTACACAGGCAAAAATTCAGCAGCCAATGCATTTGGGATTTTTCCAAAGGGGAGCCGGCGACACACCCGGTACTCCATACAATACTTCACATGGGGCTGGGGCGACACTTAATTACATGGCTTTACAAAGCAGTCCGAGACCTCACCGCCACCACGCTAACCCCGTTACGACAAAAATGGGAAGAGGAGATAGGGTGCCCACTACATGATAAGGAATGGGAGCGCGCCCTGGAATATCCAAAGAAAGTGTCCCGAAACGCCGGTTTCAAAAATATACAGTTCTCTATACAGCAATGCGCCTACCTCACTCCGACGCAGCTTCATCGCTTTTACCCAGATACACAATAGTATGCCCGAGATGCCAATCCCCAGATGCAACATTCAAACACATGTTTTGGTTTTGCCCCACCCTACAACCCTACTGGAATACAATACACGGGCGTTACAGGAAATAACAGGGCTTACCGACATCAACACTTGGGAGGCCAGCGGGATAGGGATCTTCCGCAGGCGTAAAAACCTTAAAGTCCAAATGCGTTTTGTTTCCCTAGCCCTCCTGCTGGCGAAGAGGGGGATCACCATGCATTGGAGAACCCCGGGGGGAACCCCATTAGCGGCCTGGGTGGGGGCAGTTAGAAAGTGGGGTTCGGCAGAAGAAGACACAATCAGGCGGGAGGAGGCGCAGGGAGTGCGCAGGAAACATCTCTATTGAATGGGCTACGCTTCTGCATCAATTCCACCACCACATGGTCGATGCCCAACAACCAGCGCTGCCACCGACTACACCAGACGACCCGAGTCACAACTCGCAACCTGAGTCCCCTCCACATACTTACGCGAACGTAAGCACTTCCGGACCCTGTCAAGAGACATGACCCCGCAGTACCCCCACAGGTGTAGAACCATCTGTAAAACACCCAAATTTGATCGAGCTATACTCCTGGAACGCCCCACACTCCCGACGCCTCCCCCACCACCCCCTCACAAAGGCATATAACGACATGATTACTTCTGTTCTTAGATGCTCATAGAGGCAGCTCCTGCCCGTCCGGACTCATTCACCCCAAGTTTCAACCCCCAGTTAATCACACACACCGGTAGTTTAAAGGACCGGGCGCTTGTTCAAAGAAATAGCCCCTTGCCGGGCAAACATTGAGGCCCGCTACGACATCACACGTCTGTCACAGGGTGTTCACTATCCAAGCGTGCTTCTTTAGTATGTACTTCTACACCCTTGTAAGACCCGATGAAATGCAATGTATAATTGTATTGCTTAAATCAATCGCAATGCCTATACGCCTATTTGTATGCAAAGTAACATAAAAATGCTAATAAACATTGTTTAAAAAAAAATAAAACATACCACCAGTATCCCATCATGCACTCTGCTTCGCAGTTGAGGCAGCTCTCTTTTCACAGGGATCAATGATCATGGGAGCAGTGAGGTTAATTCCTTGCCCCATATAGGTGGAAGAGTTGCCTATGACTATAGAGAAGAATCCCCAGGAGAAGTACTAGGCTTACAGGTAACTATTTACTTTCCTTCAGTGGATCTTCATTACTAGTCATAAGTAATTAATAGAATAACAAATGTGGAGAAAGAGGCAGAGAGAAAGAACCAATCTACACTAACTAATAAGGTTCCACAGGTAGGCTTGGCCCACTTGGGCTGCTCTGGAATCTGTGTTGGGGCAATAATGTCTTGTAAAAGTAAGACCTCTACGTAGCCATTTACATTTTACACCATTCAGTATATTCCTTAATAATGCCGCAGACGTGGCCCTACCTCTTGTAAAATAGGCTTTTGGTCTACCAGACAAGGTCTTGTTGATATTGCTATAGCAGAGCAGAACAGAACATGGGAAGCAATCCATTTAGAAATGGACTGATTTCAAGTGGATAACCCTCAATGCACAGGTCCATAGTTTACAAATGCATGGTCAGTCCACCTAATGTCTTTGATTTTAGCAAGATACATTTTTAGAAGTCTTACTTCCCAGAAAATCCAAAGCCCTTTCTGCTGGATAAGAGGAATACTGGAAAAAAGGTTTGAAACGGAAATAATGTGGTTAACATAAAAGTCCATTACAACTCTGGGGCGATAGCTAGGATGGTTCCTCATCACAACCTTATCTTTGCAGAATACCATGTACTGCTCCTATTGCATAGGGTATGGCTTTTACTAACCCTGTGGGCCAACGGTAAGGCCACTAAAATGCTGCCTTCCAAGACATTATTTGTAAAGCAGCCTTAAGGATAGGCTCAAATGTAGGACACATTAATTTAAAAAAGGGCCACATTAAGCTCACAAAGAGGTGAAGGTCTCCTAAAAAGTGAAAAACCTTCTCAATTCGTTCTAAGAAGTCTTTTATAACTGGGAATTTGAAGAAAGAGTTTTCAGAAGGCTGTTTTCTGTAAATTTTAATGGCTGCTAGATGTACTTTTAGAAAAGAACACTGCAGCCCAGTTTTAGCTAAGCCGATAAGTTTACTAGTCTAAATGTTAGAGGTATGAATTTGCCGAGTAACTGCTTAAGCATGTGAAATCAATTGCAATCTCGATGGTAACCTAAACAATACTCTGCTTCGGATCTGAGGAAAACTTATGGAGGGGGAGGTTAGTTATTCTTTTCAGCAGGGACTTTTGGAGGGATTTTATAAAGCAATTTAGCAGGGATGATAGGAGTCTGCTAGCCCTCACTCTCCGACAAGTGAGACCTAAAAAGGAATAGACTGTCATGTTTATATGTAGCTTCGTGCAGTTTGGCCATTCCAAAGGGCTGAAGCTCACTGACACATATCCGAACAAAGCATCTCTGAGCCCTTTATCATCACAATATAACTGAGTCAACTGTTGCTTTTGCCAGTCTTGTTCCAGTGGTGAAAACAGCCTCTAAATATCTTGTTACAGCCTTCAGATGTCTGCAGCAAAGTTGCAAGGCATGCAATGGTGTACTACCTTAATAAATTTGAGAGGGGTGGGTATAGATCCAGAGAATACCTAAAATTCCTTTTCTGCTCGTTTGCTTTTTCATAAATGCAGAGACTGTTGGGAATAACATTTTGTCAGTTAACTTTGTCACGCTTCAGATAAGGGTATTTCACTTTGCAGACCCACTGCGGTTTCCTCGCGACAAGCTGGCCATGTGGAATGAGCGCTCTCGACAGAGGGCATAAGATATATGACTTTCTAGATTGCCTCTGGCATTGGGGTGATGCCTGCAAGGGACTTGAGTCTTGTTAAATATGTGGGCTTTCGACATTCGAGGTTAACCGCCAAACTGTAGGGGGTGAACTAATTGAAGATCACTCTCTGGGGCATATTCTCAAGGACTTATCGCCAAGTTAGCGGCACATTATCGCAGCCAAAGTGGCAATAAAATAATCGCACCATTCACAAGCTGGTGTTAACAGCCCAGAACACCATTTTACCCGCGATAGCATCCGCAAAAAACATCGCCACAGATGACCCCCGCAACTATCGCTAATGAGATGCAGAGTGGGCGTTCCCAAACAAAAATCGGCGACAACAGCACACCACAACATTCTCAACGACCAGCCGGATCAGCAATAAGACCCCAAAACAGGCGATGAGGCGCGTTAGCAGCAGGAACCTAACACCTGCTCTGACCTGGTGTAAAGTCGGACAACAACCTGCACCATCAAAGGGAGACCAGCCCACACCCACACATGAAGAACAACAGATGCCATGGAGCTACTCACCATGCATCCCGGAGCCCCTAGAGGGCAACAACACCCTCCGCCATCCCCCCCCCCCCCCCCGGACACCACAGAGGCAGCGCAGACAAAGACAGCGGACCCTCAGGAAACGCACCAGCCCCACAGACCTAACACCAGACAATGTCAATGCCCACTACAGGCACAAAAGGACAACCATCCACCGCATCCGGGTCACCATTGCCCACAGGCTGACTGTACCAACACAGCGGACAAACGACATCCCTCCGCAGACAAAGCTGCTGGCTGTGCTGCACAAGTTGGCCTCCCGTACCCCCCAAACAACATCCGCCAGAGTCGGAGAAGATACACAGCCAGCCCCATCCAAGTTCCCCACACCTGTCCTGGATGCCAACACCAGCCAGGTACCCCAGTACCTAAACGTCCCCCACAATGTGCAGGAACAACTGAAGACCAAGCAAGGACTACACGCCATAGCAGGAGGCCCGCACCTGTTGGGGGCAATCCACCGCACACATGTGCAACTAGTGCCCCCTGCAGAACAAACACACAATTACCGCAACAGAGAGCACACGCATCCCAACAATGTGCAGGCAATAGTGGACCAGCGGGGACCCTACACCAAGGTTGCAGCCAACTTCCCAGACAGTGTGCATGATTCCAGCATCCCCCGACAGTCCATCATCAACCAGCGTTACCAGGATGGCACCCATGGAAATGCACTGCATGTAGGTAAGTACCAAATAAAAACAGCACACACCTCAACTCCACAATCATGCAACTCACAACACTGGCAATGCGCACGTCACAAAATCACATACAACATGCCCACCCACCAGACACAACAGCACAACTCACTGTGGCAACCTTGCCTAGCCATGTACACAAACCATCAACGGCATGGCACCGCAGCCACACAATAGTGGAACGTGGGGAGAGGTGGGAACCAGGTATGTGCGAAGGAGGCAAGTGACCCATGAATGAGAATGTACACAATGCCAACTGTGGGGGGAGATGTCCTGGACAGATAGCAGTATGCAGACCACAGACATATCCATGCCCACATGCACTGCTGATGTGTGGAGTGCAGTGGACAGTGGACGCAACCATGTCACCACAGCCAGTGGGGAAGAACGCGGAAATGTAGCTTGTGACGTCCCCCCCTGCAAGCGTGTGCGGAGTGGCCTGTCCCGGCGTACGCAAGGCCAGCGTAAGGGTGTGAATAAAAAGCACGTAGCCCTGGGCGTGGTCCTCTTCCGGAATGCCAAACGTGCCTGCCAGGGCGGCGCCTCCTAGCCCGCCACGAGGCCGACGTCCTCGCCGTGAGCGCTGTGGCCTGCGAACCTATGCGCCTGCTGCACCACGGGCCGATGGACTCCCAACCTGTCATGCCCGCCCCTGCGAATACAGGCCTCACAGCTCATCTGCCGACACCGACGTGTGCCGAAGAGGGCCCACCACGTGCCGGCGCAAACTCCAAGCCCGAACCCCCCGTCCTTGGCAGCCTCCTCACACCATCACGGCCCCCGCGACACAGGCCCGCTGCAACCCTTTACGTACTGCACCGCTGCCTCCGGCCTATGCTACGCTCAAGTAAGTCACACATGTGGAACTGAGTCGTGATATCTGCATGGCGGAGTCCATATCATTGTACGCAAGGAGACGAGAAAGAGGAAGACGCGGTTCAGTCCGGAGGAGAAAAGGACCATCTCCACGGAGGTGTCCGGACACTGACGACAACTGCCCTGGTGTCACTAACTCTGTGCATCACGGGCCAACAACCCATGGATGTGTGCCCCTACTGACCGCTGCCCCGGGCCTACACTGCGGTCAAGTAGGCCACACATGTGGGACTGAGTCTTGATTTGGCAATGGCCGAGTACACACGCAAATGCCGCGTTTAACTCACTATACCCCGTTCTATGTGGTGACACGAAGTATGTGCATGGCATCCAAGCCACACGTGTCTGTGGGCCCTTGGAGACTACGCCTTCGGACTACACTGCGGGCCTCACACAAATCCAATCCAGTCTGGACCAGGCAGGACACGGCATCGTCGCTGGCCAAACACCCGCTCAACTCTGTCGCTACTGCCTAGGTCAACCACGAGTCATCACCACATGCCATTTCAACGCCGTGTTTTAGTGTTCCAGGAGGAGCTTGCTGAACAGCGGTTGGCCCGCGCTGCCTCTGGACCACACAGCGGTCGAGTAGGCCACACATTGGGAACTCTGTCATGAATCATTTATGGCCGAGCTGATAACATTGTACTGGCCACGTCGCAGACTGCCTCCCCTCACACCTCCGGTGCCACTAAGTCTGTTCCCCGACATCCATGGACACTTATTTCTTGAGATCTGTTGGATACTGAGTACATGGTTTGGGGGTCTTCATCATCGTGTTGGTGATACTGACTATGTTGCCAAGACGAGGCTGTAGCATTCCACTCCTCCATTTGCCGCTTCCGGCCGGCTACTGCCCTCTGCATCATGCCCTGAAGGGGCCCTTCCACTGTCCCCCACAAACCTCCGCGACATTCACCTTTCGACATTGACGAGGACCCGCTCCCCTAGCGTGGCACTATCTCACTGAACCGCAAGTCACCGTCCCGTGGCGGTGTGGCTGTGCCTGCCGCAGTGCAACCGGGGCCACTAACTCTGTGCAGCTCAAATCATGGCCCCAACCTGAGGGCATGTCGGATGGCCTCGGTTCAGATGGCCTGGGGGGCCTCAACGCCATGTCTCTGTGGCCCTGCGCTGTCCGCTGCCTCCGGCCTCAACTGCAGTCCACCTGGGCTCATACATCAGATCCAGTCCTGGCCTGCCCGGACTTCGCATCACCGCCGGATGCACACGCCACCACCGCCAGGACCAACTCCAAACGACAGGTGCCAGAGTCGTAAGTGTCTAACTGCCAGACTGTCAGAGTTGCTCACACCTGTCGTGGGTGCCATCATCAACTTGATACCTTGCTCAGCCCTACAGGTACCACTTACTCAGTGCACAACGAATCAAGGAGCATTCTGCTTGCATGTTGGGTGAACACTGTACTCTCTCCGGCTACCGTCATGATGCTTCACAGTTGTTTGTTATGCTGGTGTATTATGTTTCTGCTTCAATTGTGATCACTGTTCCAGTTGTTGCCAGCACCAACGACTCCCTGAGGGCTGGCTGACACTCACCCCACACACATCCAGCACATGCGTCACTGTGCATGTGACCATGCCAATAAAGCTGTCGGGCGCACGTGCCCGTGGCCAGTTCAAGAGCTCTATGATTGTGTACGTGTGCTCATGATGTATGCATTCGGGCCACGGCCCCACAAATCACATTGTGCCGTGTGGAGAGGACGCAGCCATGTCACTGCAGCCAGAGTGTGGGACATTGCACATGTAGCTTTGTCGTCCCCCACTAAATACGTAAGAGGAGTGGACTGGGCCGGCGTGCGCCAGTCCAGCGTGGGGGTGTGGATGATTATCCCGTGGCTCAGGGTGTGGTCAGTCATGGAAATGTGCAGATGCGGGTGTCTCTGTCGCAGTGTGGGTCTCCTTTGGGGAGTGTAGGTGGCCCATGATGGGACTTAGACACCCACGTATGTGATCTAGTTCGGCTTACATTAGGGGGGACCCCACCCGCACCTGTTCGGACACCCCCTTCTGGCAGTCTGACACTTGGCCTTGGAATGCGATGTGTGCTTGGGTGCGCTGCTGGGAGCCAGCCATGGTGGTGCGTGCGTCCAGCTGTGTTGTCTGTGCATGGGGTGGGGTATCCTGAATGCAGCTGTGCTGCCCTGCTCCTGGGGGTCGATTGCCCGTAGATGTCCATGTACTGTTGTAGGGCGTCGGTGTCGGAAGTGTGGAGGTCCTCTTCAGATTCACTGTGGAGTTGTCTGGTCTAATCTGCTGGAGGTGTTGTTTGTCCCTCTACAATGTGAAGGGGAGATGCTTGTTGACATTGTGTTGGCATGTATGTTAACGCATTATTCAGGTTTACATACAGACTGCATGTCAATGTACATTGTGACTGTTTGGGAGGGGCGGACTGTCTGATGCGGGACAGTGGACATTTGGACTACATGACGTAGGTGTGGTTGTACACATCCATTTGCATCTCACAGTTCCATGCTAGGTCAGACGTGATTGGCCATTTCCTACGCACAGGCGGACCCAGTTGTGTCCTCTGTTCTGCAGTGTAAGTGTTGCACTGTGTACCACATTGTCGTCCATGTGGATGTGCTGGCATTGCTATGTGTGTGTGCTGCATTTTGGGAGGGTCGCACCTGCAGCTGTGATTTTGCTGCCCCTTATCTCTTGGAGGCGGTGTGCCTTTGACTTTTGGGCTTTTGAGGTGCTGTGATGTTGGCGACTTGGGTCATTTGTGCTCTTGGTCGGTTTTTGTACTCTTGTGCATTGTTTGTCTGCAGATGTGTTGTTGCCGTCAGTGGTTGTTTGTGCAGGTGGATGTGTCAGAGTGTGACCTGCTCCTTTTCGTATGTGGTCCACACTCAGCCACCTCAGTCTCGTGGCGTGCACAATGTCATGGTGATTGTACTCCGGCCATGCTGCTCGTCATGTGGTGTCACTTGCATTGTCAGTGTGGCTCTCACATGCGCATCTTTGCTGTCTTTCGCAAGGGTGCATGTGTGTGTCGTGGACTTGGTGATGTGTGGGGTGTGACCCCTTTGGGCACATGGTGTACGGGGGCCTACTTGATGTTTGTATGTGTGCTGCAGTGTGGCAAGGGGATCAGGGACATGACCCAGGGTCGTTGTGGGTGTGCGGTGTGCTACACGTCGTTGTGCATGTGTGCCATTGTGCCCGTCCCCCCCATCCCCCCGGTCCCTGTTCGTTACTCACCCTGTTAATGTTGTGTCCGGTCATGTCGTGCTGTATCAGGACTCCAGACTCATTGCGCCGTCTCCGCACTGATGACTGTGGCCGCCATTTGCTCCAGCTCCTCCTGTGGCGCTGGGCTCCCACTTCCATTCGCCGTTGCTGCCTTCCTGTGGGCAGCGGGTTTCTGCTTGGTTTGGCTTTTCACATCGTGCCAGCGCATCTTGGCCTCATCGACGCTCCGACTGTATTCACGATGGAATGCCATTTGTCCGTCTGTGTTGCCAATGACACGGTGGGGGTGATGGACAGTTGTTGTTCGTGCTCTGTCGCCTCCGTGGGACGGTCAGGTTGTCATGCGGACTGTGCCCCGTCTTCCTCTTCTCCTTGGCCTTTCCCGACCCCGAGGTTCCTTGCTGGTGGTCTGTGGGGCTTGTGGGGTTCGCGTTGACCTGGGCACTGTTTCCGGGTGCATCCATGTTGCTACGCAGTTTATTTTTTTATTTTTTCTTGTTCTGCTTTTATTGTGCATTTTCCCTCATGACGCGTGGGTATTGCAGCCCTGTCGCTGGTTATCGCTGATTTTTTTATAGCGGTTGGCCTCATCGCGACTTTATTTGCATTAGTGTTTCGCATTTTTGCGGCGTCGCGTTGATTTTAACGCGGATATTTGGCGCGTTATCGTGGGACTATCGCATGGTGCCGCCAGGTTGAGAATGCTACGCTAACACGGCGTTGTTTTCCCGCGATGGACTGCGATATGCAAAGTTGCGTTAAGCTAAATTTGCGATAGTTATCACATGTTCTTGAGAATATGCCCCACTGTGTAGTCTACGATACGAGTGAAATTGGCCTTGACTTTGTGGTTGCAGTGCATATTTCCCGGAGTAAAACATCAGTTGCCAATCGTTATTTGCTACCACGTGCCAGAAAAATTGCAGATAGCTTTAAGTTTTTTTTACATACTTCTTGTAGTAACTACAAACATATATATGTCTTTTGGATTACAGCAAATTTGAAAAGGATAAGATGGAAATGTTATGGTATCAAAGAACTGTATCATTCCATATTTCCCCGGTATGGTCTGCCAGCACTGCCAGTCTCGGGTTGGTGTACCTTCATACCCACTCTCGAGGATTCAGAGTCTGGTTTTGCTTGACTAGGACCAGAAGTGTGGATGCGGTTTATATTTCATTAGCATGTCTGGCGGAAGTGTGGTTTGGTGTGCAGGCAGAGATCTTTACCAATTCATGCAAGTGCCAGCAAAAAGATTTGTATGTGCTGCCTCGTGCGAACTTTGTGCTTGAAGGAAATGAGACTACAGTACCTGGATAAGTGAACCCATTCTTTATTGTGGGTTTTTTTGGTTTTATAAATGGCAAGGGTTAATTCATAGAATTACAAAAAAACGATAAAAATGACATTAGAAGTAAATTTTAACGCATCCTTGATGGATTATATTGAGGTCTTTATTAACAACAAATGACATCAGTATATAGAATCATGGAAAGAAAGTCTAGACTGGAAGCAACATGTGAGGTTATTTATTGTAGTAAGAGCGCAAATAACAGCATAGAGGTAGAGTGGCAGCATCACCTTTCCATCACTGATGATGGAGCAAGGAGAGAGACGGTGGATAACAACTTAAGAGATACAGGAGCACCTGTGCTTACCCGACCTCAATGAACTGTACATCGGGTCAGCAGAGGGATGTGGCCTCCTTCCTTGGCGGACTACTCTAAAGCCTGTTCTGAATTCTCTGCCAGGAAGGTTTAGATGTCTGTGCCTTCAGAGACGCCACCATGGCACTGAAACTTTGCTGTGTGTGTCATGTTCAATTAATCTACCGAGTAAAGTGTTTTTGTTTATTCGAAAACAAACTCCCAAAGCTGGAGTGTATTATTGAAAAACAAATAATTAATGTCCTTAATGTGTTGGGATGTTTTCCCCCCAGTGCAAGCGGGATCATAATCCTATTTACTTTATAGGGGACTACCAGGCTTTCCATTATGGTCCCAAATAGGAAAACATGGCGTCGGAGCATCCACCCTCACTAGGACAGATGGTTTGATGTTGATAGACCAAGGGCCCAATGTCAATCAGACCAGCGGTCAGAGGATTCTGCCAGCAGACTTTGCCAGCGCAAGCATGGTAGTTCCTCTGTAAGCGTCTGTGGCGGAGTACACGGTCTGCCAAACACTAAATAAGCCCCAAAGGTCTGAGCTCATCTGCACTGAATGGTAATCAACCATGTTCCATTGTTTTATTAGTTTATTTGAATTATTTGAGAACTCCACTCCGTAAGCATGTCAGATTCCCTTTCCATGACGTTCCAGGTACCGAAAGATTTCATGAAACCAGCCACTTTATAATTTGGGCAGCCTTACACGTGTCCTGTTACAGTGCACGCTATGCTGTTACTTGATTGTTCTATAGTGCCCTTCTGATGTAGCGCTGCAGTGCTGTGGGTTGCATTGGATATGCACCTTTGCATGGTGCTTGGTTTTTCATGCAGACTGGGGTCTCATAGTGTGGTTCTTACCCGGCTCAAACACTACCAGAAGCCGAAGACTCCGCATAAGCAAGCTCTGATTTAAACCTCAAAACAATACAGAAAAATACCGAAACAAGTATGCATCAAACCATTACACAAAGTACGAAATATTTTATTTAAATAACAAAACAAATATAAGAATTAGAAGTTTAATTTTAATTGGTAGGTTGTAGCTTTACAATATTTGGTAACATTTCTAACAGACAAAGTGATGTGCTACACTTTAGCATATCCCGGGGCTTATTTATGAGCCCTTGCGCCACCTTTGCGCTGCCGGTGCGTCACTTTTTGTGACACACCAGCGGCGTAAAAAATGCACCATGTTGCGTCATATTTACAAAGTGACGCATCTAGGTAGATGCGTCACTTTGTAAACCCCTGCGCCACATTATACCTGCGGCAGGTATAATGTATGCAGGGTGGGCGTTCCGACGCAAGTAAGCCTCGTAAAAGTGAGGCATTGAAATCTATGAGATTTCACTGCGCCACTTCTAGGACGCAAATGCGTCACTATCTTACGCCTGCCTCACAGCAGGCGTAAGACTGACGCAGGCACATTTGAAATGGGACTTGCCCATGTGAAATGACCCATTGCTGAAGTTGCGTCACTTTTGTGACACACTCCAGCAATGCGTAATTTTTGCGCCTACAGATACGTCAGAAATACTGACGTATCTGTAACTCCTTGCGACATGATGCGTCATACTGTAAATATGACGCATCCAGCATGTCGCAAGGAGGGTGCAATGAAAAGTGACGCATCGCTGTTTTCACGCAGCGATGCGTCACTTTTCATAAATGAGGCCCCCCGTTTTTTTTTTGCTATCAATGCATGTTCTTTTGTTGGCATTTCATTTAATTCTACCAATCTTCTGAGCTAGACTCTGCTGCACTTGCCCAGCCAACTTAACGTATAGCCTCCGCTTTTTAATTCCTTCACATTTACAGATCATTTTTACATTTTGCTTTTTTAAGTATACATACTTTAATATTCTGCTAAAATTATTTAATTTTTTAAACAGTCGTGGACCCTAGGTTAAGAACCGCTGGCTTATACTATCTGGGCACAAACACATACTCAGTTGGTAGACTCAGCCTTGGTTAGTATCATTGGAAGATGCATTGGGGCAAAGCACAAAATGAGCAAAGGCCAGCAGTATTTAACTCCCTCAGCCTCTAGTAGGATGCTGTTGACAAGGAAGGCAGTCACACTTCAATTCAGTAAAGCACAATTAAATTGGATCTCTCCCAATATCATAGACTGCTACCCATGTTTAACCGCTGCTTACTTTTTACCTGCTCTTTCAATGTGTTTCTTTTAGCCTCTAATTCGAAATCATTGTTTCACACATTCTACTCTGCAATCCTGTTTTCATATGTTTTTAGGCCTCGCCTAGGCAGCGCTTGCGCTGTCTCTTCGAGACATGCTGCATTCAGGATATGTACATAAAGCTCCACCCACTTTCCACCCATCTTTTTAATTGGCTCCTGTCCTTTGTAAATGGTGGCTTATCATTGGTCAATAGGCTTAGTAGTCCCTCCTTAGTACCACCTTGTCTCTTCTTGTAACCCCCCATGAGATCATCCCCAGTTACAAGTGTTGTTACTCCCTAGATCTTAATTACAGCCTCAAAGGACCATTTTCTTAAAAGGCTTCAGGCAGGACACACACTCGGTCCTAAGCTAGGCTGGCAGTGCTTACTTCACTCACAAGAACATCTCATATTTATATGAGACCGTCTATTAATTTCCCTTCATCAGCTCCACACAGAGTAGAACCTAATCCGGAATTAATATAATAATTCTTTTGTCACATTTCAAAGCTACAAATTTTATATATGGACATAGCTAGTTGAATGTACTCATGGTACTGTCTTGCATGCAATGCAGTATGGGTAGGGTGGATTTACCATATCTTCTGCAGGGTGCAGTACCATATGTGGCCAAAAGGGGTCCCCTGGGACCTCTTTTGGCCACATATGGTACTGCACCCTGCAACATGTCTAGATAAAAAGAAAATGGCATTTATAATGCCAGTAACTCCAACTCCAACAAATGCAAGACCAAGTGCATTTCCAATGCAATAGGTCTCGAATTTGTTAAAGTTAGAGCTGTTGGTGTTGAAAATGACAATGTTGTTTACTTTAGCTTTTTTATACCATTGGCAATAGTGCAAAGCAAATATAATAATTCCACTGCAAATAAAAACAAAATTAAACTTTCTGCCCCATCTTTTTAATTGGCTCCTGTCTCTGTCCTTTGCAAATGGTGGCTTTTCATTGGTCAATGGGCTTAGTAGTTCCTTTTTAATATTGCCTTGTCTCTTCTTGTAACCTCCGATGAGAACACTTCTTGGTACATGTGTTGTTACTCACTAAGTTTTAATTACAACCTCAAAGCACTGCTTTCTTAAAGGGTTTACAGACAGAACACAGGCTTTGTCCTCTGTCAAACTAGCAGTGGTTACTTTACTCACTAGCACATCTCACATTTATATGAGCCCTTCTATTAATTTCCCTTCATCAGCTCCACACAGAGTAGAACCTAACCCGGAATTAATATAATAATTATGTTGTCACATTTCAAAGCTACTTATTTTAAATATGGACATAGCTAGTTGAATGTACTGGTGATACTGTCTTGCATGCAATGCATTATGGGTAGGGTGGATTTACCATATCTTCTGCAGGGTGCAGTACCATATGGGGCCAAAAGAGGTCCCCTGGGACCCTTTGGCCACATATGGTACTGCACCCTGTAACATGTCTAGATAAAAAATAAATTGGCATTTATAATGCCAGTAACTCCAACTCCAACAAATGCAAGATCAATTGCATTTCCAATGCAATAGGTCTTGAATTTGTTAAAGTTAGAGCTATTGGTGTTGAAAATGACAATGTTTTAGTGTTGTTGCAATAGTAATCCTGCTCAGTACGAGAGGAACCGCAGGTTCAGACACTTGGTGTATGTGCTTGGCTGAGGAGCCAATGGGGCGAAGCTACCATCTGTGGGATTATGACTGAACGCCTCTAAGTCAGAATCCCCCTAAACCGTAACGATACCGCAGTGCCGTGGAGCCTCGGTTGGCCTGGGATAGCCGGCCTCTCTCGGGGGGCCGGTGCGTAGAGCCGCTCGCTTGGGGACCGGAGCGCGGACGGAAGGGGGCCGCCTCCATCGCCCTTAGTGCACCGCATGTTCGTGGGGCACCCGGTGCTAAATCATTCGTAGACGACCTGATTCTGGGTCAGGGTTTCGTAAGTAGCAGAGCAGCTACCTCGCTGCGATCTATTGAAAGTCATCCTCTGAGCCAAGCTTTTGTCAAACAAAAAAACAAAAAAACAACAAAAAAAATTTAAAAAAAATAAAAAATGACAATGTTTTTTACTTTTGCTTTTTTATACCAATGGCAATAGTGCAGAGCAAATATAACAATCCCACTGCAAATAAAAACTAAACGTTCTGCCCCATTTTTTTTAATTGGCTCCTGTCCCTGTCCTTTGTAAATGGTGTCTTTTCATTGGTCAATAGGCTTAGTAGGTAGTTCCTCCTTAGTATTGCCTTCTCTTCTTGTAACCTCCCATGAGAACACTTCCTGGTACATGTGCTGTTACTCCCTAAGTTTTAATTACAGCCTCAATGCACTGCTTTCTTTAAGGGTTGACAGACAAGACTCAAGCTGTGTCCTCTGTGAGGCTAGCAGTGGTTACTTTACTCACTAGTACATCTCACATTTATATGAGACCTTCTAATTTCCCTTCATCAGCCCCACACAGAGTAGAACCTAATCCGTAATTAATATAATAATTCTTTTGTCACATTTCAAAGCTACTAATTTTATATATGGACGTAGCTAGTTGAATGTACTTGTGGTACTGTCTTGCATGCAATGCATTATGGGTAGATTGAATTTACCATATCTTCTGCAGGGTGCAGTACCATATGTGGCCAAAAGGCCACATATGGTACTGCGCCCTATAACATGGCTAGTCAAAAAACATTGGCATTTATAATGCCAATAACTCCAACTTTGCAGGGTGCAGCACTATATGTGGCCAAAAGAGGGCCCATGGGACCTCTTTTGGCCACATATGGTACTGCACCCTGCAACATGGCTAGGTAAAAAAAGACATTGGCATTTATAATGCCAATTACTCCAACTCCAACAAATGCGTGACCGGTTGCATTTTCAATGCAATTGGTCTCACATTTGAGCAGTTGGCATTGAAAATGACAGTGTTTTTTACTTCTGCTTTTTTTATACCATTGGCAATAGTGCTATGCAAATATAATAATTCCACTGCAAATAAAAACAAATAGAAACTTTCTGCCCCCTCTTTTTAATTGGATCCTGCCCCTTTCCTTTGTAAATAGTGGTTTTTCATTGATCAATAAGCTTAATAGTCCCTCCTAAGTATCACCTTATCTCTTCTTGTAACCTCCCATGGGAACACTTCCTGGTACATGTGGTGTTACTCCCTACGTTTTAATTACAGCCTCAATGCACTGCTTTCTTTAAGGGTTTACAGACAAGACACAAGCTTTGTCCTCTGTAAGGCTGGCAGTGGTTTCTTTACTCACTAGTACATCTCACATTTATATGAGACCTTCTATTAATTTCCCTTCATCAGCCCCACACAGAGTAGAACCTAATCCTGAATTAATATAATAATTCTTTTGTCACATTTCAAAGCTACCTTTAGTGTCATGCATTGATTAAACATGGATCGCTGAACTGCCTGCAAGCAACAATGCATGGTACTTTTGTGTCATGCTTTGACTAAACATGAATGCACTGCAGTCTCTGCAAGCAACAATGCATGGTACTTTTGTGTCATAGATTGACTAAACATGAATGCACTGCACTGTCTGCAAGCAACAATGCATGGTACTTTTGTGTCATACATTGACCCAGCATCAATGCACTGCACTGTCTGCAAACAACAATGCATGGTACTTTTGTGTCATACATTGACCCAGCATCAATGCACTGCACTGTCTGCAAACAACAATGCATGGTACTTTTGTGTCACACATTGATCCAGCCTCAAGGCACTGCGTTGTTTGCAAGCAACAATGCATGGTACTTTTGTGTCACACATTGATCCAGCCTCAATGCACTGCGTTGTCTGCAAGCAACAATGCATGGTACTTTTATGTCATGCTTTGACTAAACATTAATGCACTGCACTGTCTGCAAACAACAATGCATGGTACTTTTGTGTCATGCTTTGGCTAAAAATAAATGCACTGCACTGTCTGCAAACATCAAAGCATGGTACTTTTGTGTCACACATTGATCCAGCCTCAATGCACTGCGTTGTCTGCAAGCAACAATGCATGGTACTTTTGTGTCACACATTGATCCAGCCTCAATGCACTGCGTTGCCTGCAAGCAACAATGCATGGTACTTTTGTGTCATGCTTTGACTAAAAATAAATGCACTGCACTGTCTGCAAACAACAATGCATGGTACTTTTGTGTCACACATTGATCCAGCCTCAAGGCACTGCGTTGTTTGCAAGCAACAATGCGTGGTACTTTTGTGTCACACATTGATCCAGCCTCAATGCACTGCCTGCAAGCAACAATGCATGGTACTTTTGTGTCATATATTGACTAAACATGTGATGGAGCAGGGAAAATAAAAAAATGTAACCCCTAACAAATTTTATAATTAATTAAATAAAATGTTCGTTTAAATGTATTAATCAACACTGTATGTGTGGGAATGGTAATATGCCAATGTGTGTGCTAAATAATCTATTAATGAATGTCCGTGTGTCTAGTTATAACGTAAAAATAAATGCGTACTAATAAAAATAAATGCATGTTATTGTGCTTCATAGAAATAAAACGTGTCGTTGCAAAAACAAATAGTGATGGTAAGTAAGGAACAGCTTAAATGTTGCTTTCTGCTAGGTAACAACTAATTGGGGTACGTAGACGGGAGGGAAACGAAAGGGATATTTTTCTCTATTTTAATTATGTTTTGTTTGCCTCAAATTAGTGCTTCTAAAGTATAACCAAGTGGCGAGATAAAATGGCCGCCAGTGGGAAGATGTGCGCAGGCGCAAGGGAACACATGACACGTGATGAAATGGGAGAAAGCGAGCTCATGGTTTAACAGAGAGGCTAAGATGCAAGTAATGGTCAAGGCTGATGTGACCTAATTGAACTGATAGCGTGCCGTGATGATCAGCAAGAGCCCGTGGGAAACAAGTCAAGAGAAAGGACAATGACTGCGGAGTTCTCGAATGTGTCGAAAGAAGTTACAAATGAACTGATCGAATCGGATGGAAATGTTTAAGCGTATGGGAAAGGAAATGATCCAAGGACCCTTGAATCCAAGAGAACTTGATTAAAGAATGAATAAGCTGACATGCATGGACCAATGAAAGAAAAGCGTGATATTAATGTTGCAACAGTTAGTTAGCAAAGTTAGAATTAGGGTATAAGAGGGCCTACCTTAGTGGGAGGGGGTCAAGAGTTGATGTCAGTCGTGGTTGCAGTCACAGTCAGGAGAGGAGTTGAAGAGTCGTGTTGGTGGCTTCCAGTGCTGGGTGGTCCTGATCGATCCCTTACTGAGCGGGAGATGCTGAAAGACTGTTAGAGGAGACGGGTTGCAGGTAGCTGATGCTGACGAGCTGAAGTTGCTGTTGCTGTCTTTATTTTACAGTTGAGTATGAGAATCAGGCTATTTCTAATTCCTAACTTAGGTTAGAAATCATTAGGCTAAATTAGGAAGCTAGGCAGGTAATTAGGGTTTTGGCTTCATGACAAAATTTCCTTTCTGCAATAAATTGATTATGCTTAATAAAATTGTGAATTTAAGAATGAATAATTGAATAAAGTATTAAAATTCTTTTCATGCTTTTTAAATTATATAAAATTTAAGATTCTTTAAACACAAAATGACTCAGTGGTTATTTTCCTAAATGATTGTGACATAAGTAATTGGTTATTGTGATTCAGCTGGTCTTAATCACTATGAACTAATTTCTTAAATGAATGATTCATCGACAAACAATAAGCAGGAATATCTTAAGAAATAACTAAAAGAAAGGGACAAAATAAGGTAATAAGATATCCTGGCTCTTCCAGCGGTACATAAAATGGTGTTCTCCATTTAGTTCTCATGCTTCTCCTAGGAGTACAGAATTTCACAAAGGTGTAAAGGAAATCCAGGAGTGTGCGTGTGTGTTAGACGATGTTTATGGGCCCCATCGTCATGTGGATATGAGAAATATAGTTTGCCCCTGGATGACCTATAAGTAACCTAGGAGGAGAATAGTTTTTATTGTACGCGCTGCATCAGATTTCTTGGTAGCAGAGTTATGGTTTTCTATAGATTAGTTTAGTGTTTATTGTTTATTGATTATTGATTATTTTTGATGACTAACACTTTATGTTGAGTCGCGTTATGTTATATGTAAGTTTTCACGCTTCTGGGATGTAGGAAGTGGAACACGTGTGGCAAGAGAAGTCACATGGAATTTGGTACATGGTCTGAATTCATTTTGGTTATAACGCAGGTTGTGTTATGTTAGGGATTTCTGTGTGAAAAGTGTGTAAATGAAATAGCAAATCACGTTTACTTGTGAAACTTTGGCCTTAATTCTCAGGAGCCTAGTCTCCACATGTGTCTTATCCCCAGAGAAACGAGTAAATTGTTTGTTTGAAAGAAGGGTAAGGTAGAGGGAAGTGCTACTTTATCGGTGAGAGTAAATAATTCTGTGGTAGGGTAGAGGTAAGCGCTGCCTACTGGAAAAACAGGATTCTTGTGTAAAAGGACAAGGCTGTCACTTTGTTTAGCGAATCAGACTATGGAATTGTTTATTTGTTGTAACTAACAAAGAAAACAGTGAAAAGAAAATTGCCGATAAATTTTGTAAAGGAGGGGTAAAGAGTAGAAGTGACGTGGAAAAGTGCAGCGCTAGGATTGGATAGTGCGCTAGTCACGTGAACACAGAGCAGGAGTGACGTAGAAAAGTGCCGCGCTAGGATTGGTTGGTTCGCGGACGGTGGGAATTGTTCTGATTGGTACTTTAGTGTGAGTCGCGCTGTAATTGGTTGAAGTTCCGTACACAGAAACAGCGTTAGAATAAAAAGAAAACAAATAGAAAACATGCCGTATTACGAGTATGAAAGGGAGAGAACGTCATGGACGACGAAATTGAAGAATTTCTTTAAGAAAGACAAAAAGGTTGTGACTAGAGAGGGACAAATAATTCCTCCGCCGAAATCAGCAGCTTCACACATGATGCTGAAATATGGATATCATACGTGCATATGGTTGGACAATTGGGTAAAATATACAAAGAATGATGGAGCATTGGCTTTCCCTGAAAATGGTTCTTTTAATGTAGCGGTTTTACGGAATTTAAGAGAAAAGATGTTTAAATTGGAACCTAGACCTAGACCGACACAGTTTGAGGCTTTAACAGAATGGGAAGATGAGATGTACGAGCGAGAAAGATTCAGAGGAATGAAAGGTTATGAGTTTGTGCCCGGAAGATTGTGGGGAATGAATCATGAGGACAGAATAAAACGATGGAGATGTGCTAACATGACAGGAGGTTTGTTTCCAGCTTTTACAGTTGAGGCGGGGACTAAGAAAAAACGGACTGAGAAAAAGAAACATATAGAGAGAGAAAAGTATATGCATGAGAGCGAAACGGATGACGAATTGCTGGAAGATATATTAAATAGAAATCCACCTCCGTATCAGCAGAGTTCTACAGTGGTGACACCAAATGCGCCACCAATAGAGACTATGCGAAATAAAAGTCCGGAAAAGAGAAATGAGGTAAATAGGTCACAAGAACAAATGAGAACTTCTCAAAATGAGGGAATAGAAAGCGAAAATGCAAGCGAATTGGCAAGGACAACAAAAGAACTAACTGAGAAAATTAGAGAATTAACGAAAAATATGGAAGCAGTTACTGTGCCTGTAACAATAGGTCCAGTAATACCAGTTTTTGAGAATCAGAAAATTGATGAACGATCTTTGGTGATTCCCTTGAGTTCACAATTTCAGAGAGAAAAGGAAAGAATGGAAACAAGTCCAGGTACAAGCAATTTGGCTAGTGCTTACAGACCAAGTCCACCTGAAAATTTGACAATAAATGAGTGTAACGGTAGAAAAATACCTATGGTAACTGAATCTGCAACAGTGACACCTGAAAAGAGTGGAAATTGGACAGAAATAAATAGTACTCCCATAGGTCCGACTCCTGATGAGTTAAATGAGTGGATGAAAGCTTTTAAAATAAAAGAAACAGAAGAAAAACCATTAGATGTGATCAGATTGAAAATAGATATGGAAGAATTAATTCTAGGAACGATTGGTACTGAAAAGATAAAAAATTATCAGGATGATGAAATAATGTTTCTGTGCAAAAGTATAACATGGAGGGCAAAGAATTTACATGACAAACTAGAAGAAGTGGCTAGTGAGATTGGGATAGATTTTGCAAAAGTAAAAACATTGCAGAAACCATACAGAGTAGACTTTTGTGAAAAAGATATTGAAAATTTGAATACAGCAGGAAGGCTGACACAGATAAAGGAGTTGATTGTGTTGTTGAGAAAATGGGGTGATGTGGACAGGTGGAAGGTTAGATGGACAAAGAAGAATGAGAAAAGTATAGACAAAGGTTCATTGGCTTTTATGATAACAGAAAAAGAACCTGTTGCTAAAGAATACCCTATGAGAGAAACTCCAGGTGGTAGTTACGTGCATGTTCCCTGGACTAGGCAGGACATCCTGTCATTTACAAATGACTTTCCAAAGTTAAGAGAGAAGCCAGTTGAGTGGTACCGACAAGTAGAAAGGTTTGTAAAGGTCTCAAAAGTGTTGTGGATAGATTTGGATGGATTGTTTGACATAGTGGTACCAACGGATCTGTGGTCAGAATGTAAGATTACGGTTGACTGGCCAACTACAGAATATCCAAGAGATCCTAAGACAGGAGCTCCAGGACCAGATGTGATGAAGAAATACGACAAGGTGATTACCTTTTTGAAGAATAAGATTCCTCCCAAAGAGACAGATTGGGTTAAGATTGATAGAACTACACAGGAAAGTAAGGAGTCTGTACATGCATATTATGAGCGATTGTTATTGGTTTTCAAGCAGTATAGTGGTTATGAGGAATTGAGTGAAAAGGACATGAGTCATTTTGTATACCGATTTGTGTTTGGCCTGAAACAAGAAATAAGCGATATGATTAAGCAACATATGATAAACTGGCAGAATGGAAGTGTAGATGAGGTGCTGAGGTATGCTAAGTATTGTAGTGATGAAATAGAGAGTAAACAGCGTAAGTTGAAAGAAAAGGCAATGTGGGCACAAGTGAAAGTGGCAGAAAAACAAGAAGCCCAATTGGACAATAATAATGGAAACGAATCAGGACAGAATAAGATGCGACCAAACATAGGTAAAGGAAAAGGTCAAGTGAGTCTAGAAGAGGCAAAGAAGAAATGGCCATGTCATAATTGCGGAAAATTAGGGCATTGGAGAAATGAGTGTAAGTTCCCACCTAAACCTAATCCGGAACATCAATCATTAACTCCACAGGTGCAGAATGAGGTAGTTGTTCAACAAAGTCAGGTGCCACAACCACCACTTCCCAACACTGTTTACCAGCAAAAATACAGTACAGAAACAGGATTCTACGGAGGAGAGCAGGTAACACAGTTGCCGCGAGCAGCTAACATTTCTCAGTATTGGTTGCGTCAGAGTGAGGATGACCCGGATGAAAGTTTCTGACGGTGCGCAGGAGAGGGGAAAGAGTGCGTGCTTGGCGCAACTCTAGAGGTAGATCAGTCTGGTCCCTTTGTGGATGGAGAAGTGAATGGTGCAAACGTAACATTCCTTGTCGATACTGGAGCTACCCGTTCTACTGTTAGATCAGTGGAAATTCCAAACCTTCCTCTCTCAGGTGAATACATCCAAGTGGTAGGAGTAGCCAATCAGCAGATTAAAACCCCACTTACTGAATTGGTGGAAGTAAAAATTGGTTCTTTTAGCAAAATGCATAAATTTGTAGTGTGCGATTGTAGTCCTGTAAATCTTTTAGGTCGTGACCTTTTGTGCAAAATGAATTGCACAATTTATTGTACGCCAGATGGAATAGGTTTCCAGACTTCAGATGAAGATGTTTTGTATAAAGTAACTTTGATGAATCAAGAACCTGAAACGAATGGTTTATTTCCTGCATTTGATGCAGAAAAACTTCCAGAAGAACTGAAAAGTACAGTAAAAGAAAGTGTGTGGGATTTTACAGGAGAGGACATTGGATTAATGAGAGAAGTTGATCCCGTAAAAGTAACAGTGAAAGAAGGGATAATTTATCCAAACACGCCACAGTACAAATTAACTCCAGAAATAATTGAAGGAATAACTCCTGTGATAAATAAGATGATTGAACAGGGAATTCTGAAAGAAATCATGAGCAGTCCATGTAATTCACCTATTATGGGACTGAAAAAGCCAAATGGAACATATAGAATAGTACAGGATTTGAGAAAGATCAACAAAATAGTTGTACCATGTTGTCCAATAGTGCCAAACCCTGCAGTAATTCTATATCAAATCCCACATGAAGCTGAGTGGTACACTGTGATAGATTTGTGTCACGCATTTTTCTCTATTCCTTTGCATCCAGATAGCCAGCCATTATTTGCATTCCGGTTCGGAGAGCGTATTTTGGCATGGTGCCGAATTCCACAGGGGTATACAGAAAGCCCCTCAATTTTTAATCAGATTCTAAAGAAATCTCTGGAAGATTTAAAAATGCCAGAAAAATCAGTGATGGTGCAGTATATCGATGACCTATTGGTGGCATCGAAAACTAAAGAAGCATGTGTAAGTGACACAATTGCTTTACTGAACCATTTGGAGAAAAGAGGACATAAAGTGTCCCCTTCAAAATTGCAGTTTTGTCAGAAAGAAGTCCAGTATTTAGGGCATAAAATTGAGAAAGGAGTGCGGAAAATAGCGACAGAAAGAGTAAGAATGATTCAAGGAATGAGAGCACCAATGACTCAAAGAGAGGTAAGAATGTTTTTGGGAATGGTTGGATATTGTCGACAGTGGATAAGTGGATTTTCTTTGATTGCAAAACCCTTACAAAAATTGACAAAGAAAGATGTAAAGGACCCTTTTGAGTTAAACAAAGAAGAAATGAAATCTTTCAAAGAATTGAAAAAGAAACTGTGTGAGGCCCCTGCTTTAGGCATGCCTGATTATGAGAAGGATTTTGAGTTGTACTGCAGTGAAAGAGATGGATGTGCATTTTCAGTACTGGTACAAAAACACGGGACCATGAAAAGGCCAATCGCTTACTTTTCAGCTGTTTTAGATCCTATAGCAAAAGCATTGCCTGGGTGTCTGAAAGCAGTTGCTGCTACTTGTGTAAGTCTGGAACAAAGTGAAGGTATAGTGATGGGGTATCCACTGAGAGTGTATGTTCCCCATTCAGTAGAAATTCTTTTGACAAGAACAAAAACACAGTACATGACACATAGTCGGCTGACTAAGTACGAAAAAGTCATCTTGAGTGCTGAAAATGTGACCATAGATAGATGCATAAATGTAAATCCTTCTACATCATTGCCAGATGAAGAGAGTATAATTGAACAAGACGAAGTAGATCATGATTGTCTGAATGTGCTGGAATATTGCACAAAACCAAGAGCTGACATAAAAGATGAACCGTTAAAGGAATCGGATTATGTCATGTTTGTAGATGGTTCATGTTTACGCACAAAAGAAGGAGTGTTAAGCGCAGCTTACGCAGTATGCACAGTGGCAACTGTGATGGAAGCGTCTTGTCTGAAAGGAGTTAGGTCTGCCCAAGTTGCAGAACTAATTGCTTTGATTCAAGCATGTAAATTGGGGAAAAATGTACGAATCACGATTGTGACCGATAGCCAATATGGTTTCGGCATCGTACACGATTTCGGTCAGATTTGGTCACAAAGAGGATTTTTGACATCTGCAGGAACACCTATCAGAAATGGAGATTATGTTAAAAAACTGCTTGAGGCGATACAGTTGCCTAAACAAATAGCTGTAGTGAAGTGCAAGGCGCATAAGAAAAACGAAGACTACATAGCGGTCGGCAATAATTATGCTGATGAGATCGCTAGATATTGTGCGGAAAACATGGCGTCACTGAACAAAAATAGAGAAAGGGAACATGTCTCTTGTCCTTTGCTTTTCACTAATACAGTCGAAACATGGGATGAAGTAAGGCAGTTACAAGAAACAGCAAGAGATGAGGAAAAAGATTACTGGATAAAAGCAGGATGTAGAAGACAGGAAAATAATGGTGTGTGGGTATACAGAGATGAAAGACCAGTTATGCCTGATAGCATGATTGCAGACATGGCACGGATGTACCATGGACAAGCTCATATTGGGAGAGATGCAATGATTAGACTTTTTAGAGAAACCTGGTATAACCCAAAATTCAGAGCCATTGCTGAAAGTCTTTGTCAAAGATGTCTTATTTGTCAACAGTTTAACCCAGGAAGAAAAACAGTAGTGAGTCTAGGAACAATAGGACGAGAAGGAGGTCCATTCACAAGAATGCAATTGGACTTTATCGAGATGCCCCCTAGTAACAGATTAAGATATGTTCTAGTGGTCGTCTGTTTGTTCTCTCGTTGGGTGGAGGCATACCCCACAAGAAGGAATGATGGAACAACAGTGGCAAAACTTATGCTGCGAGAGTTCATTCCAAGGTATGGTTTTCCAGTCACGGTTGAAACAGATAGAGGAACACATTTCCAAAATGAGTTGATCCAATTGATTTGTGAAGCACTGAGTATTAAACAAAAACTACATTGTGCTTACAGACCAGAGGCTTCTGGGGTAGTAGAGCAGATTAATGGAACGATTAAAAACAGATTGGGAAAAATGTGTCAAGCTACAGGACTCAAATGGCCGGATGCACTGCCTCTTGTTCTGATGACCATCAGAAGCATCCCTGAAAAGAAAACGGGACTCAGTCCTCATGAGATGATCATGGGACGAGCAATGAGACAAGCACACGTACCCGTCAACAAGTTATTAACTATAACTGATGATCTAGTACTGGATTATTGCAAGGGACTGGCTGATGTGGTGCGTTCTGTGTTTCATCAGGTTGGACCGGATGCGACCACTCTTGAAAGAAAACCAGCTCACGACTTGAATCCAGGAGACTGGGTCCGCATAAAAGTCCACAGGAGAAGAAACTGTCTAGTTCCGCGTTGGGACGAGCCAAGACAGGTAATCCTAGTGACAACGACTGCCGTCAAGTGTGCAGGAGTGAAGAACTGGGTTCATGCCAGCCACACAATCAGAGTTCCAGAACCTACAGATCGACATGTGAGTCGGCGTCTGGAAGTGTGGGATAAAAGTTTAACGGCTGGGACAACAAAGATAAAGGAAAGGGTGCCAGAACTTGAAGATCGACCTGAAAGTCGACATCTGGAAACCCCAACTGCAAGTACCTCTAGAGAAGAAGAAGAAGAAGAAAGAAATTCAGAAATTCCAGAACCTGAAGATCGACCTGTAAGTCGACATCTGGAAATATCTGACACAACTTCAGACTCTGATGATTCAGTTGAAAACCGTGAAGAGTTCCTAAGGAAAACTTGGGGTTATAAACCAATTAGAGAAGAAACTGAGCAAGAAATTGAGTTAGATGAACAACCAGGTACAAGTTATGGTGGAACTCCTTCAGAAACAATATTAATAGATGAAGTAGGGAAAGAAGTACACAAAAGATTAGAAAATCGAGAAGAACCCCGAGGAGCAATAGGGACAGATAGAGAAATAGAAGAACAGGGAAATTTAGAAACAGAAAAGGAGAAAAACACCAAATCGGAAAAACACCGAGGAGGGACAGTAATAAGGGAAAACCAAAAGGAGAAGACAGATCCACCAGTAGGAGATGACGAGATTATAAGTTTCAAAATAAGAGACAATAGTGAGACAGTTGAAACAGAAACAGAAGAAAGTGGAGGAGAGGAAAAAGCAAAGACTGAATCAAGAAAAAGAAATTGGAAATCAGAAAGAGAAGAAAGAGAAGGTGAAGCCAAAAGGCCAAGAAAAGGAGATAATTGGCCCAACAGCTATGTAAGAAAATTGAGATATAGAATAATAAGAGCGGAAGACGAAGGTGCTGAACAAGTAAATGAAGTAACAAGTCAAAAGGGACAAGAAAAACCCAGTGGAAAAAGATTACAAAAGTCCAAAAGGACAAAGAAAGTGAATTCAAAATTTAAGTCACCTGAGTGGCTGTATATTGCACTAACTGATTACAAAGAAGAAGAAGAAAACACTCACGGAAACCAGAGACTGAGAAGTCGGATGGGAAAAGGTGAGATGCAACAAAACTGAAGTGAAGACTTATAGTGCTTCTGCCGGACATGACAATTTTACTGGATGTGACAAATCACCGGATGTGACAACGAAAGAATTCTGGAGAGAATTAAAAGAAAGTACCAAGCAAAGACTTTTTGAAAGCAGAGTGGCATCTAAGTCATTTCTGAGGTGTAGTGACACAATTTTCTGAAACTTAAAAAATAGAAAAAGAAAAATGGAAAATAATAGGGATAGAAGAGATAAATGTGAATTTATAAAGAGATGGTGCAAAATGTGCTGCTTTTGTACAGGGTTATTAATGACCATATGGATAGTTTTAGCAATCACAATTCCTATTAGTGTAGCTGTGATAGAAGCAAAAAATGATACTAAACTAGAAAAAGAAACTAGTATTAAAGAACCAGTTATTTTAAGAAGTAGTGCAGAGTTGCATAAGGATAGGTCAGTAACAGATTTTTCAAAGAATGTTTTTACAAAATTGTTGTATGAGTACGTAGAAACAATGGACGTAAGAGATTGTTATGTTTGTATGCAATTGCCTGCATCAGTATCAGAAGGTGTGACTTATCATCACCTACCTCTGACTTATGGAATAACATGTAGTGTAATAGCGAGTTTATTTTATAAAACAGGTAGATTAGAATCTTATTATACTGATATAGATAAGATTTTTGCAAACATTCCAGTAGTACCAGAACTTAACAAAGTAAAACCAGCAAAAGTTTTAGGAGAATTCTTTTTAGAACATAGAAAATTAACGTTAGAAGAAATAGTTAGTAACAACCTTACCTGTGAGTTAAAGAAAGAAGAAAAAGTATTTTTAGAAATGGTTGAAGAAAGAAGAATGAAATTTCAAAAAGAAGCAATAAAAGAGGAAGGAAAACGCTTATGGACGTTTGAGGAAGGAAATCATGAAGGGAAAAAGATAAATGCAGCAATGACATTAGACTGGCCGCAAACAGGAAAGTTGTGCATTAGGAGAAATAAGACAGTCTATGACAATTACTTTGTAGGTTCCAGTACCTGCCATGACAATTATCAAATTCTGGGAGGTTGGGGATTCAAAGGTGGAAAGGACCCAATATTTCCAGGTATCTATTATGTTTGTGGGAATAGAGCTTATTACAGGTTACCGGACCATTGGTATGGAACTTGCTATGTAGGCCTGGTCTTTCCAAAAAATTTCACATGGACAGAGAAGAAAAGGGAACATACAAGATGATTAATAGATTTACACGTAGAAAGAGGGAAAGTTTTTCAGAAATTGTAGGTGATATTTTTGGAGCATTGATACCAGCAGTGGGAATATCTTTGAATGCATTTAAAATTCGGAAGTTATCCACAGTAGTAGATCGTTTGTCTACAGATACTGCGGGAGGGTTCTTAATGGTAAATACCGAAATGGTTGCCATGAGAGCTATGGTGATGCAAAATCGGCTTGCCCTTGATATTCTTTTGGCAAAAGAGGGTGGAGTCTGTGGAATGTTGAAAGTCCAACATTGTTGTACTTACATTCCTGATAACAGTGAAAATATACAGAAGTATATTACAAATATTACAAGTTTGCACAAAGAATTAGTTCCACTGGAGGTTGAAAGTGTTTTGGGAAAACTTGGTAGAGGGTTTTCCTCAGTAGCGAATTGGTTAACTAGGATGAGTAGACTAGTGATAGGGAAAGTTATAATAGTAGCAACTATAGTAATATTGTTAGCCATGATATTGAAAATAGTAATAACATGTATAAAGAGAAAAGTAAGACAGAATAAGATAAGAAGAAATAACAGATTAATGAGAGAAAGAGAGAGAGAAATGGGTGAAATTGAGTTGGAGAAAATGAAAGAAAGCATGTACAAAGAGACTAAAAGGCAAGATGAAGAAGAAACAGATGTATAAATAACAGAAAGCAAAGGATGAAAGACATGCTGCCTGAAAAGAAGTATGACTTGGGTTTTATGTGGTGATTTAAAAATCACCAAAGGGGGAGTTGATGGAGCAGGGAAAATAAAAAAATTTAACCCCTAACAAATTTTATAATTAATTAAATAAAATGTTCGTTTAAATGTATTAATCAACACTGTATGTGTGGGAATGGTAATATGCCAATGTGTGTGCTAAATAATCTATTAATGAATGTCCGTGTGTCTAGTTATAACGTAAAAATAAATGCGTACTAATAAAAATAAATGCATGTTATTGTGCTTCATAGAAATAAAACGTGTCGTTGCAAAAACAAATAGTGATGGTAAGTAAGGAACAGCTTAAATGTTGCTTTCTGCTAGGTAACAACTAATTGGGGTACGTAGACGGGAGGGAAACGAAAGGGATATTTTTCTCTATTTTAATTATGTTTTGTTTGCCTCAAATTAGTGCTTCTAAAGTATAACCGAGTGGCGAGATAAAATGGCCGCCAGTGGGAAGATGTGCGCAGGCGCAAGGGAACACATGACACGTGATGAAATGGGAGAAAGCGAGCTCATGGTTTAACAGAGAGGCTAAGATGCAAGTAATGGTCAAGGCTGATGTGACCTAATTGAACTGATAGCGTGCCGTGATGATCAGCAAGAGCCCGTGGGAAACAAGTCAAGAGAAAGGACAATGACTGCGGAGTTCTCGAATGTGTCGAAAGAAGTTACAAATGAACTGATCGAATCGGATGGAAATGTTTAAGCGTATGGGAAAGGAAATGATCCAAGGACCCTTGAATCCAAGAGAACTTGATTAAAGAATGAATAAGCTGACATGCATGGACCAATGAAAGAAAAGCGTGATATTAATGTTGCAACAGTTAGTTAGCAAAGTTAGAATTAGGGTATAAGAGGGCCTACTCTTAGTGGGAGGGGGTCAAGAGTTGATGTCAGTCGTGGTTGCAGTCACAGTCAGGAGAGGAGTTGAAGAGTCGTGTTGGTGGCTTCCAGTGCTGGGTGGTCCTGATCGATCCCTTACTGAGCGGGAGATGCTGAAAGACTGTTAGAGGAGACGGGTTGCAGGTAGCTGATGCTGACGAGCTGAAGTTGCTGTTGCTGTCTTTATTTTACAGTTGAGTATGAGAATCAGGCTATTTCTAATTCCTAACTTAGGTTAGAAATCATTAGGCTAAATTAGGAAGCTAGGCAGGTAATTAGGGTTTTGGCTTCATGACAAAATTTCCTTTCTGCAATAAATTGATTATGCTTAATAAAATTGTGAATTTAAGAATGAATAATTGAATAAAGTATTAAAATTCTTTTCATGCTTTTTAAATTATATAAAATTTAAGATTCTTTAAACACAAAATGACTCAGTGGTTATTTTCCTAAATGATTGTGACATAAGTAATTGGTTATTGTGATTCAGCTGGTCTTAATCACTATGAACTAATTTCTTAAATGAATGATTCATCGACAAACAATAAGCAGGAATATCTTAAGAAATAACTAAAAGAAAGGGACAAAATAAGGTAATAAGATATCCTGGCTCTTCCAGCGGTACATAAAATGGTGTTCTCCATTTAGTTCTCATGCTTCTCCTAGGAGTACAGAATTTCACAAAGGTGTAAAGGAAATCCAGGAGTGTGCGTGTGTGTTAGACGATGTTTATGGGCCCCATCGTCATGTGGATATGAGAAATATAGTTTGCCCCTGGATGACCTATAAGTAACCTAGGAGGAGAATAGTTTTTATTGTACGCGCTGCATCACATGAATGCACTGCACTGTCTGAAAGCAACAATGCATGGTACTTGTGTGTCATACATTGACCCAGCATCAATGCACAGCACTGCCTGCAAGCAACAATTCATTATATGTTTGTGTCATACATTGACCCAGCATCAATGCACTTCACTGTCTGCAAGCAACAATGCATGGTACTTTTGTGTCATACATTGACCCAGCATAAATGCACTGTACTGTGTGCAAGCAACAATGCATGGTACTTTAGTGTCATGCATTGATTAAACATGGATCACTGAACTGCCTGCAAGCAACAATACATGGTACTTTTGTGTCATGCTTTGACTAAACATGAATGCACTGCACTCTCTGCAAGCAACAATGCATGGTACTTTTGTGTCATAGATTGACTAAACATGAATGCACTGCACTGTTTGCAAGCAACAATGCTTGGTACTTTTGTGTCATAGATTGACTAAACATGAATGCACTGCACTGTTTGCAAGCAACAATGCTTGGTACTTTTGTGTCATACATTGACCCAGCCTCAATGCACCGCACTGCCTGCAAACAACAATGCATGGTACTTTTGGGTCATGCTTTGACTAAACATTAATGCACTGCACTGTCTGCAAACAACAATGCATGGTACTTTTGTGTCATGCTTTGACTAAACATGAATGCACTGCACTCTCTGCAAGCAACACATGGTATTCTTGCGTCATAGATTGACTAAACATGAATGGCACTGCACTGTGTGCAAGCAACAATGCATGGTACTTCTGTGCCACACATTGACCCAGCCTCAATGCCCTGCACTGTGTACAAGAAACAATGCATGGTACTTTTGTGTCATAGATTGACTAAACATGAATGCACTTCACTGCAAGCAACAATGCATGGTACTTATGTGTCATGCATTGTCCCAGCATCAATGCACTGTGCTGCCTGCAAGCAACAATGCATGGTACGTTTGTGTGATACATTGACCAAGCATCAATGCACTGCGATGTGTGCAAGCAATAATGGATGGTACTTTTGTGTCATACATTGACCCAGGCTCAATATACTGCTCTGCCTGCAAGCAACAATGCATGGTATTTTTTTGTCATACAGTGACCCAGCATCAATGCAGAACACTGCCTGCAAGCAACAATACATGGTACCTTTGTGTCATATATTGACTAAACATGACTGCACTGCACTGTCTGCAAGCAACAATGCATGGTACCTTTGTGTCACACATTGATCCCACCTCAATGCACTTCGCTGTCTGCAAGCAACAATGCATGGTACCTTTGTGTCACACATTGATACAGCCTCAATGCACTGCACTGGCTGCAAGCAAAAATGCATGGTACTTTTTTGTCATATATTAACTAAATATGAATGCACTGCCTGCAAGCAACAGTGCATGGTAAGTTTGTGTCAGATATTGACTAAACACGAATACACTGCATTCTCTGCAAGCAACAATGTGTGGTATTTTTGTGTCATACATTGACCCAGCATCAATGCACTGCACTGTGTGCCAGCAACAATGCATGGTACTTTTATGTCACACATTGACCCAGCCTCAATGTACTCCACTGTGTGCAAGCAACAATGCATGGTACTTTTGTGTCATAGTTTAACTAAACATGAATGCACTTCACTGTCTGCAAGCAACAATGCATAGTACTTATATGTCATACATTGACTCAGCATCAATACACTGTGCTGTCTACATGCAACAATGCATGGTACATTTGTGTCCTACATTGACCAAGCATCAATGCACTGCGATGTGTGCAAGCAACAATGCATGGCACTTTTGTGTCATGCACTGACCCAGGCTCAATATACTGCGCTGCCCGTAAGCAACAATGCATGGTACTTTTTTGTCATACAGTGACCCAGCATCAATGCACAACACTGGCTGCAAGCAACAATGCAGGGTACTTTTGTGTCAGATATTGACTAAACATGAATGCACTGCAGTGTCTGCAAGCAACAATGCATGGTATGTTTGTGTCATGTTGACTAAACATGAATGCACTGCACTGTCTGCAAGCAACAATGCATGGTACTTTTGTGTCACACATTGATCCAGCCTCAATACACTGCACTGCCTGCAAGGAATAATGCATGGTACTTTTGTGTCACACATTGGTCCTGCCTCAATGCACTGCACTGCCTGCAAGCAACAATGCATGGTACGTTTTTGTCATATATTGACTAAACATGAATGCACTGCACTGACTGCAAGCAACAATGCATGGTATGTTTGTGTCATGTTGACTAAACATGAATGCACTGCACTGTCTGCAAGCAACAATGCATGGTACTTTTGTGTCACACATTGATCCAGCCTCAATGCACTGCACTGTCTGCAAGCAACAATGCATGGTACGTTTGTGTCATGTTGACTAAACTATGAATGCACTGCACTGTCTGCAAGTAACAATGCATGGTACTTTTGTGTCACACATTGATCCAGCCTCAATGCACTGCACTGTCTGCTAGCAACAATGCATGCTACTTTTTTGTCATGCATTGACTAAACATGAATGCACTGCACTGTCTGCATCAACAATGCATGGTACATTTGTGTCATACATTGACCAAGCCTCACTGCACTGTCTGCAAGCAACAATGCATGGTACTTTAGTGTCATGCATTGATTAAACATGGATCACTGAACTGCCTGCAAGCAACAATGCATGGTACTTTTGTGTCATGCTTTGACTAAACATGAATGCACTGCACTGTCTACAAGCAACAATACATGGTACTTTTGTGTTATAGATTGACTAAACATGAATGCACTGCACTGTCTGCAAGCAAACAATGCATGGTTTTCTGTCACACATTGACCCAGCCTCAATGTACTCCACTGTGTGCAAGCAACAATGCATGGTACTTTTGTGTCATAGTTTAACTAAACATGAATGCACTTCACTGTCTGCAAGCAACAATGCATAGTACTTATATGTCATACATTGACTCAGCATCAATACACTGTGCTGTCTACATGCAACAATGCATGGTACATTTGTGTTATAGATTGACTAAACATGAATGCACTGCGATGTGTGCAAGCAACAATGCATGGTACTTTTGTGTCATGATTTGATTAAACATGAATGCACTGCACTGTCTGCAAGCAACAATGTGTGGTTCTTTGAGCAAACAACAATGAACGGTGCTTTGAACAAGCAACAATTCATGGTACTTTTGTGTCGCACATTGCTCCAGCCTCAATGCACTGCACTCTGTGCAAGCAACAATGCATGGTACTTTTGTGTTATGCATTGACTAAACATGAATGCGCTGCACTGTCTGCAAGCAGTAATGCATGGTACTTTTGTGTCATACATTGACCCAGTATCAATGCACTGCGCTGTGTGCAAGCAACAACGTATGGTTCTTTTGTGTCATATATTGACTAAACATGAATGCGCTGCACTGTCTGCAAGCAGTAATGCATGGTACTTTTGTGTCATACATTGACCCAGCATCAATGCACTGCACTTTGTGCAAGCAAGAATGCATGACACTTTTATGTCACACATTGACCCAGCCTCAATGCACTGCACTGGGTGCAAGCAACAATGTATGGTACTTTTGTGTCATAGATTGATTAAACATGAATGCACTTCACTGTCTGCAAGCAACAATGCATGGTACAAATGTGTCATCCATTGACCCAGCATCAATAGACTGCACTGTCTGCAAGTAACAATGCATAGTACTTTTATGTCATATATTGACTGAAACATGAATGCGCTGCACTCTCTGGAAGCATTAATGCATGGCACTTTTATGTCACCCATTGACCCAGCATCAATGCACTGTTCTGTGTGCACGCAACAATGCATGGTACTTTTGCGCCATACCGTGTGCAAGGTACTGTGCATGTTCACTTTCAATCAATAGCGTGTTCTCAGTTTTACTCATGGAGCCCAGCCAGTGACCTCATCCTGAAAATGGCCTCAAAGCAAATATTTCAGTAGAGTACCCTCTCGCTGCATGCGACAGTTTGCGAATGAACACCTTTTGCAGTTTTTATATATATTGCATACTTGACTCTAAGGTATTGGAGCACTTTACACGAGCACCAGTTACATTACACAAGGACACATTTATTTTTTGGGCATGGGGAGATTGAGTGATTTGCCCAGAATCACAGGATGCTGAGTCGACGCCGAGACTCGAACCTGGTTCCCCAGCTCCAAAGTCGGCAGCTCTGGCCGTTACACCACACCTTTTGTTTTATGAAAGCATTTTACGTGAATGTGTAGTGAGTATCTTATGTTCCGTTATTTGTGTAGCGCTTAACGCCACTCCAGATTGACCTCGGGGCTCTAGAAAGACATGCCCTCCGCTGGTGAAACATTTGGAAAGACCTCTCCCTCAGCCCTGGGTGCTGCGTCACAGGCCTGTACCCCAGGCACCGGAAGCCTCTGTGCACACACGCCTTATGGAAAAGCGCGAACTGTAAGGAAGCGCGCCATTAGGACGCGGCCCCCGGGAACCCGGCCACGCCCTCGTGGTTCCTCTTCAAAGTATTGGGCGTAACTACAGCGTGAATCAGTTCCGGGGCAACGTCGTGACGTCACTTCCGGCCGGAGCAGGCAACAGTGAGGGGGAGGAGTGGGCGTGGGCCTATTTAGGGCAACTTGCCCTGGTCCTCGCCCTCTCTTCCTTACGGTGCCGACCCCGGTATGCAGGGGACTCCGTGAATCTCCGGGATCCAGGATCGTCGCGGGCTCTTCTTTCTCCTTCTTCTGCAGGTCGACGCGACGTTGGTGGGCTGGCTCTTCGTGGTGTGGCTGTCGTGGGCGCACATCGCAGCAGTGCCGGAAGTTTGAGAGAGTCGTTATTCTTCTGGAGGAGGAGCGAGGCGCAGACTAGGAGGAGCGGGGCGCAGCCTAGGAGGAGTGCGGCGCAGCGTTAGGAAGCGGGGAGCGAGCAGTAGAGTGTACTCGCGGTACACAGAGGTGAAGGGGGGGCCTTTGATTGTTGCACGGGGCAGTCGCGGGTGTAGGCTGTGTAATTTTGTTGGTTTATAGTCGAGTGGGGGGAGACTGTATCCGGTGACCCTCACGCCTCCGGTACCTGCGGCTGCCCGGGGCACATAATTGGAGAGCGCGCGGGAAGGAATAGAGCACGTTAATTACAGTCAGTCCCTTCCCTCCTCTAAATATCGGGCGGGCACGTTTTGGGAAAAGGTAAAAATGAGAGAAGTTTCGGACGCTCCCTACCAAATTTAGTCAGTATTAATCCATAGCGCTGGTTTAATGTATAGGCTGCCTATGGGTACAGAGAGTAGCTAGTCTGGCAGTAGGGGTATTTACCTTACACTAGTGGACACCGAATTTTCAATGCATGGCGGCGTTTAGTCGGTGTTTAAGTACGAAGGCTATTGGCGCAGTATTGTACCCGTTTAGCTAATGAAGCCACAGTCCCTCAATTTTCTATACAATGGCTTTACGTATTTGGTGCGTTTTAAGCTAGTTGCTGCTCTTGGGCACTATATTGGGGTTACCGTGTTGAGTCCGCTACTGTCGCCGAATTGTGTGCTTTTAACAGGGTGGTTGGTCTGAGCGTTAGATTGGCGAGTTGTTTAAGGCACTGGCTGCTCTTGGCGCCGTGTGCTCACTGTTGAAACCGCAGTTATTCTAGGCGCTACACTACTCTTGCCAGCAGATTCAATACTCAAGGAACACGAAATACAATGAGGAAGGCTGCCCAGTAAAACCAGGTCAGCACAGGTAGCGTCATGCCGTGGGGATTAACTCGTAACTGCGTGCTACTGGTAGGGTGTTACCGTGTGGTGATGTTAATGTGGAATGCCGAGTTGGCACGCCGGCAGTACCCAGGTTGCACGTTATAATCAGAGACCTGGGGGTCACATGTTTGTGTAACGTAAAAAAGAGAGCTCCCTTGGGCAAATGTAAACATTTGCGAGCTGCAGCTGTGTTTTTCCCGGCAATTTTGCAAACATGCGAGTGCTCAAAACGTCTAGCACTGTCATCCCTCTACCCGAGAAAGTTGCTTCTGGTGACGTGTTTTCTCCTCGTTGTAAGATTCACACTTTGGAGAAGTCTAAAAGAGACTATGCTTTGAGACAGACCTCCCACTCGTCCCTAGTGTTGATGTATGGACAAAGAGGCCAAGGACTGAATGGGCACAGAAGCTGATCTCCGACTTCCCCCTAAACTGATCTCTGTACAGAGAAGCCAATTAGTGAATGGTCGTGAAAGAGGACTTTGCTTTCAACCTTAGCGGTGATCTGTCGAGAGAGTGGTAACGGAGAATGGTTGGTTTTAAGTCACAGAGTAGGACATTTAATAAAGATTATTACTAAACTCAGTCAGTAAAGTCTCGGGGCTCCACTAAAAGTGTTATCGCATACATTTTATCCTTCTAGGAAGGGTAGAAGGAGGAGTCAGTTTCTCAGGGATTCATTTTGTGACCTGAAAGGTGTATCTTGACAGAAGTAAGTAATCCGCGCAGCATTTTAACGCGCCTGCGACTGAAAGCCCCGAGAAGGAAGGGGCCAAGTCCCTGAGCTCCATCGCTCCATTAAGGATGACCTCTAAAAGGGAGAACCAGCGGCCCAGTATTGGGGCAGAGCTAGTGTGTGAGGTATGAGTGTTGTGGTTGGGATCGGCCGCGAAGGAGGTGCTGACGTCTGCCAGATGGTGAGACCCTCTTGCACACATTAATTTCCAGGTTACAATCTCGTAAATTATATCGTCGGTGTTCAAACGAGTGTTGTGGCGGTATCTAGCGTTTTACTGTCTGGACTTGCCTAAACTGTTGGTTGTGTTGCGACCTTTGTTCTTTCTACAAGCTAAGTTTAGTACGGTTGTATTTTGGGAGGTAGGAGGGTCATTTCTTCCCACTCCTGTTGGCTAAGACTGTCTCTCCATCTTTTACCGACGGTCTCCCATTTGCACTTGCTGTCTTCGCGTTAAGATTTGCCTTTTCTTACACTGTGGGTCTTATTAGGACTCGTTTGTTCCCTGGCTATGTCTCAACATTAGATCTGTCCCTTCCTAGAATGGGTACATCCTCAAGGTCGGTCTACACCTTGGATTGATATGTCTCTCCATGGGACACATCTCTTTTGACGTGCGCGTCTTTAGGGTCTGTCGGTTCTTTGGGACGGTGTAAGCAAATGTGCCCATAGGGTGGGATTCGCCTGGTGAAGGTGGGTTCGCTGATCTGTCGCTTCTAACTTCATGCGTGATCCTGGGGTTTCACATGCCTTTTTCGTGAATGCGTCTTTGTGGACTGGCACCTACCTTTCTTCGTACATTTGCGTCCCTGGGCCCAGATCTTCTTTTTAGTACATGTGTGTTCCTGAACGGGCACCTACCTCTCTTCAGCCTGTCCCGGGGCCAGAACCGACCCCTTCTTAACACAGATTGTGTTGCAATTTGTATCGTAGGCGTCTGTGAGGTGGCGTCACCAGCTTCAGGATGGCATCGATAACATGAGGAGGAGGAATGGGCAGTAGGGGCATGAACTTGGTGGGGGGACAACGAGGAGACAGTAAACACAGCCCAGGGTTTGTTGAATATGGTAGAGGATCCTAGGTGTACACTTCAGGGGGCTTACAACACACTGCCCATGTTTACCCCTGGGTCCCCTGCCCCTCTGCCGCATTGCTCCCTCCAGGGAGGGAGTTCATGGGCCAGGGGTGGCGCTGCGTACTGTGCGCTGGCAGACTTGCTGGCATGGAACATTCTCTATCGCTTTCTTTCATAAGTCAGAGGCGTCCTTAGTACAGGGCTGCCATGCGTTCCGGTGTGGGCAGAGTACAGACAGGTAGCATACTTAATAAAGGGTGCTTACTGGGCAGCATGTTCTGGTTACAGGATTCAGTTAATGTCACTTTCAGGATGCCAGTCAGTCGTGTACCTTGCATTGGTTAATTGGGTGAAGTTGAGTGTATTGCGAGGCCACCCATCTGTGCATTAGTTAGCTGTCATGATCAGCCACACCTCTTCATTGTTCAGGGTTTTCCGCGTTTAATCAGCTTACTACTGGATGAGGCCCGTTAGTGATTCATGACTCAATGTAGCTTCCCATTCATTGCCTGGCCAGAAATCCTTCCTTTGGAGTAAGATGGAATTTACCTGGTTAAGGTGACGCAAAAACGGCGCAAGGGGCTGGTAAATCTGCCCCTTGATGTGACCATGCATAACAAATTGATTGTGTCTGTCTATAACGCAACTGGTGCCCATGTACAGCGCTCTTATACCTTCGGGTCGAGTTCGCGCTATATAAATCTTCAGAAAAGAGGTTGGGCAAGGGGGCTTTCGGCACACCTGCATTTATAATACATCACTATTTTTGGGCCGTTCAGGTCCCTTGCCACGTGACACATCTGTGAAGATGATGATGGCTGTTTATAAATATAGGACTGGGCCAAACGAATCATTCATTATTGGTTCATTTCCCTGTTCTATTTCAAACCGACAGTACCAAAACTCTTCAAACAATCGATATAACTGAAGGCAGAAAAGCTGACTTAATTGGGTTTCAGCTCCCTTTGGGACAAGATCCTAGCAAGTTACATGTGGAGTGACCTCCACTTTGGGGGTAGTCATCCGACGGATTGACCTTATTTCCAGCAACAGGTGCAGGGTTATTTTGGGGACCCTTCCAGGGGGAGCAAACTGGTAGGGACATCGCATCTCGGGACAATGGGGGGGTCTGCAGTTCCTGCTCACTGGGTTTGGAGGTAGATAGACTCACTCCCTAGGGGAGGTTATAACCTGAGCCTACTAGGAAGGGATCTGTAGCGGCTGGTTGGTGCTCAGGGGGGCGCACATGCCCACCGATTATCAGGTGCAGACTTGTGTATAGTTAGGGCTAATCGCGCCCCAGACTATTTCCCGCAGCTGGGGGATAGAGGTAGGAGGTCACTCTAATCAGAATCGGGGCAGCGACATGCGCAGCAAGCCAGATATGTCACCGGACAAGATGGAGGTGGTATATTTGCCAAAGCGATGTAGATACTGGGTCGCTTGCCCGTGCGTTGGGCCCGTATGGCTCTTTTGCAAGCAGCAGCGCGAGTGAAGCTGGGGGCGGTGAGAAGGTCTCCCTCGGGTGAGTGACACGGGTGATCCTCTGATCCCCCACATTGGCAGCTGGCGGAAGACATCATGTGGGACTACAGTTCCCTGAGTTGGTTTATCTTGCATTACAGTGGTAATGATACGGTTGGATTGGGTCAACGGGCCTCGAGGGAGCTCGGTCTGGGTTACCCAAATTTGGATAGGACGTTTCCAAGATAGCGTGGTCTCATAGCGCCAATACGAAATTAAGAGCCACGACTAATAATGGGTCGCTTGCCCGTGCGTTGGGCTCGTATGGCTCTTTTGCAACCAGCAGAGCGAGTCGAAGCTGGGGGTGATAGAGCGAAATGTTCTTGTGAATTGTAGGGGTGCATCATAATCATTGATAGGCCGCATCCACATGTATTCAGACATATGTTCGTATATTCAGTTTCATATTCATGTATGTTTAGTAAAGAATGCATAGTTCGCTGGAGACAAAGTGAACCCAGTAGCATAATGGTGTTAGGATAATGATGTAATGTAATGCTTATTAAATTGTGTGAACATAATGCATAGAGAAATTAGTTCGTGGATGTAATGTAATTGCAGTAGTTTAAACGTGCACCATATTAAAGTTGCATATGTAATTCATTGTTTGCATATGAAGTGTAATGAAAATGCTTATAGGGAAACATAAGATGTGTGTTTAAAAGTTAGATGTAAAGGCCTGACTACATATATGCTTAGGGAAGGCCTGGTTTATTCTTATGTTAGCTTATTTTTGTAGGCAGTGAAAAGATTCTCTTGGTAAGGCTCTCTGGGCACAAACGGTAGATTTAATTTGCACAGTAGAAGGTTTCTGTTGAAAGTATCTTTTGTTGCAGGTGCAAGGACACATGTCTCGTTAGTAAGACTAACTCTTTGTTTTCGAAAGCTAGAGAGAGGGGAGGCATGGTACGGGGAGTGAAAAGGAATGTAGGGATGATACTTTCGGCGGAGAAGGTGCCTGGGACTCAAGGTCAACGCAACCGTCCAGGATGAAGTCACCGTTTCAGTGGAAAAGCACAAGAAAGAAGACCTGGCCAAGAGGGCGTAAACAAGGCGTGTACCTTTGTAGTATGGTTTTGTATTAGGGTTAGTGCCCTGAGGGAGGAGGCCAGAGAAGCGGTAGGGGAGACCTGAGAGAAGGACAGAGCTGAGCTTAGGTATATGGTGATTGCACTTCTTAGGAAGTCTTCACAGCTGACACCTTTTATTCCTTCTTGCCTGGGAAAATTGTTATGTAGGGATGTCACTTAGCATTAGTGTAGGGACAGCAATTGATTTTAAGCTTGCTTAGGCCCATGAAGAGTAACTTAGAAATAGGAGCAATCATAGTCTGGTTGATCCTGCTAGAACTTTCTATTCTCCTTATCCTGAGTCGGATGAGATTTCTGCGTAGATTATTATTTGTATTAGTGCCCATCTATTTCTTTAACCTCGTGTTGAGGTGCTTGCACGTTCAGTTATTTTTGGCGATAATAAATTCTCAAACTTGAATTCGGAGTCAGTGATCCTTTCAGACAAAATGAATGCTGATATCTAACCTGATGAGATTCTCTCCTTTACACTATTCAACAGGTAAAAAGATCTTGGCGGCCAGAAGGTTCTTATAGATAATCAGATAAGAATCGGCGTTATCAGTTGGTAGCAGAGTAGGATGGTTACCTTTGATGGTAAGGGGAGATCTAGAGCAAGATAGGAGACTAAGTTGCCCCATAGAGCCCGAGTGAAGCTGATCCAGAGGACCGCGGGAAAAGGATGTCGGAGGTCGTGGAAAACTGACGGAGAGTGACGGTGCGGCGGAAGTAGCAGTTCGTAGTAGAGTGAGTATGAAAAGAGTGATGTTTGGTAGATTGCGGTGTTTTATTGTTGTGTGATGTCTTGCGGAGTTGGAACGAAAGTTGTGTGATTGAGAAACGGACCGTGAGCGCGCGCGGGACCGGGAGATTTATTGTGGTGTAGAATACACCCAGAGTTGAGAACGTTGACCAGAGTTGTGGGGGTCACGAGACGTCATTGACAGACCCACAGAAGATAGGGACACATGTGTGAGTGTGTGAATAACCAACGCAGGTCGTAGGTTATTGTGTGCAGAACATCGAGTGATTGAATCCTATCGAGTGTATTAGAGGCGATTGTCCGGTCGTTCGTGGACAGACGGTTGCCAGATTGAGGTCAACAAGCTCAAGAGACTGATCGGTCATTGGTAAGACTGACGGTCAGAGAGGTAATTGTTCGGTAGGACGGACATTATTTCAGAGTATAATTGGGACAGATGCGAGCGAGAACGAGTGAATTAGAAAGGAGGGGAACTGCTGCGAGCGGAGGAAAAGTGACGTCAGAACAGTGCCGCGCTGCGATAGGCCGGTTGGTGTGAACCGCGCTGGGATTGGTGGATTGAAATCAGGAAGTAAAAGCGGACATTTTGAGTGCAAATACAAAGTTGATTCATCATGAAATGTTTTAAAGCTTTAAGAGAACTTTGTAGAGGTGATAGACATGTGGTTGTTCGGGAGGGAGAGGAAGCTCCTCCCGAGGATACACCAGCACATTATATGGCAAAGAATGTAGGATTGCATACCATAATTTGGCTTGAGAATTGGCATAAAATGACAGAAGCAGAAGGAGAATTGTCGTTCCCTCGATATGGTACTTTCAGGTTAGAGGTGCTGTACCAGCTCAAGAGTGTAATGGCTTCATTACGACCACTACCTAGACCAACACAGTTTGAGGCACTACATGCGTGGATAAGGGCAGCGTATGATAGGAAGAAGGACAGATGCCAAGAAAGGGTGAAGAAATCGGTCAGGGCATTTCAAGATGCAAGGTGGGATGCCTTGGAGAAAAGGTGGAGAGCAGACACGATCGAAGGAGATAAGTTATACCCACTGCTGATACAAAATGGAAAGATTACAAGAATCGATGAGGACGACAGTGATCTAGATGACAGTTTGTTGGATAGGATGTTGGCGGAGAGGCCACCACCATTTAACCCAGATTCAGAAGAGGGAAAGACGACCCCAGCAGTGGCAATAGTTGATGAGAGCCAGAACCAGACTAGCATGAGAGTAGTGGGAAGAATTTCCACAGGAACGGAGGGGGCAACGGCGTCTATGATAACACAGCCTCCTGTGGGGAACACAAGATTACCGGACTCCTTGACAGTACCGGTTACCATTGGCCCTATAGTACCGGTATATGACCCAGACCGAGTGAGAGAAGGGAGCTCCGTGCCGATGAGAAGGGAAGAAGGAAACAGCGAGAGTGGGAATGGGTTCGGAGTACGAGTGGTTCATTTCCCGAGACCAATAGACACAAGTACGCCGTTACCGGCTACTGCGGACTCTTCATGTGGGCGAGAAGAGGAGAGACCGGAAAGACCGAGGTCTTTACGGGAATCTAAGTCAGCTTTGAGGGAATGGACACCAACAGTAACGAACCAAGAGGATAGGATGCAAAGAGATAGGGCACAAAATGTCTCGGAAGACAGACCAGGTTCCAGGAATATGGAAGGGAATAGGTCACAAGGACAGAATAGTGACTGTGATGAGCGAGATGGCTCGGGTTGTCGAGATGTACTGAGGAGTGCAGTACAGGCAAGGTTGTTAGATGTAGTGAGGCTGAAAGCAGAGGTAGACGAAATGATCAGTGGGGGTCTGCCTTTGGAAAGGATAGAAATTTATGGATCAGATGAGCTGCTGTTTGTAGCAAAAGATGTGACTCGAAAAGCTAGAATGGCACATGATAGATTGAAGGAATTGGCCAAAAGATATGAGGTGGACCTGAACAAAACTAAAGCGTTGCAGGGACCACATAGATTGCATTACAGTGATCAGGAGTTGGAGGAGAAAAGAATCACAGGATTAAAGACGCACACCAGAGACCTGATCATAGGAATGAGAATATGGATTTTGTTGGACAAATGGGAAGAAAGGTGGTCCAAAAAGAAACCAGTAAAGAGAGCAGAAGGGGAAACGCCGCCGCCAGGAGGGGGGCGACGGGTGTTGGAAATTTTCCTTTACGGGAAGTACAGAATGGAGGGTACGTGCATGTGCCGTGGAATAGAGGTGATTTGGCTGCATTTACAAATGATTTTCCTCGGCTGAGGGAAAAACCGGTGGAGTGGTACAAGCAGGTTGAGCGGTTTGTGAAGATTTCAAAAGTATTATGGATTGATTTGAACACTCTGTTTGACATAGTGGTACCAGGAGATTTGTGGACAGCATGTAAAGTCGCTATTGAGTGGCCGACTTCGGAACCGAAAAGAGAGGCGGTTACAAATGGTCCATCACCTGATGTCATGAAAAAGTATGAGCAGGTGATTACATGGTTGAAGTCGAAAATTTCACCTCAGGATATAGATTGGGTTAAGATAGATCGGACTGTACAGGAACCCAAGGAAACGGTGCATGAGTATTACGAAAGACTTCTGCAAGTTTTTAAACAGTATAGTGGGTTAGATGTTTTGGACCCTAAGGATATGGGACAGTTTGTCTCAAAGTTTGTAACGGGTCTGAGAGGGGAAATCAGCCTCATGATACAGCACCATTTGATCTGCTGGCAGAACAAGCCACTAGATGAAATTTTGCGGTATGCGAGATACTGTAGTGATGAGGTGGAATCAAAACATCGAAAGCTAAAAGACAAATTAATGCTTGTCCAGATGCAGACAGCACAGGGTCAGCCTAGTGGAGGGACCTTGGGGAGAAAGCAAGGAAATTTCCAGGGAAACCAGAATGGGCAGGTACAGGGAAAGGGAAAACCAGTAGACCCCAAGACAGGAGTGGATGTGGCCACATTGAAGAAGACCACTGCGTGTCATCTTTGTCGCCAGGTCGGACATTGGAAACGCGAGTGTCCTTTGAACCCAGCTAATCAGGTACAGGAAGAGGAAGAGGGGGCTCAGGCACCCGCGCAAGAGGTAGTTAACACAATAACGAGACCTAGGACGATGAAAGGGGGGGGTTTACAATTCTCACGCTCAGATTCCCCAAGCTCCAAGGTTTTCACAAGGAACACGAACGTACCAACAGATGCCCCTGTTCGAACGCTATGATGAGGATAGCTTAGACCCTTTATCCTGACGGTGCCTGAGGGGGAGGAAGACTGCACACTTGGAGCGGTCTTAGAGGTAGACCAGAGAGGACCTTTTGTAGAGGCAGAGATTGAGGGCAATCCTGCAACACTTTTGGTTGATACTGGAGCTACCCGGTCTACTGTAAGATCTGCAGTAGTCCCTAACCTACCCCTCTCGGGAAAATCAATCCAGGTTGTTGGAGTAGCGAACAAGAAAATAAGCAGCCCATTGACAGAACCGATCTTAGTAAAGATAGGTACTTTCCAAGCTAGACATCAGTTTGTAGTGTGTGATACGAGTCCAGTTTGTCTTTTGGGAAGAGATCTGTTGTGCAAGTTGAACTGCACGATTTATTGTACACCACGGGGAGTGGAGGTCCAGACGATAGATGACGATGCGGACTTTAAAATTACCAATCAGCTTCTGTGTATAGATCTGTACCCAATGGTGACTGTGGAAGAACTTCCACATGATCTGAGAGACGCAGTGTCGCCTGTGGTGTGGGATTTCGCAGGCGATGAAATAGGTTTAATCAGAGGGGTTGAACCAGTGCGGATTGAGGTGAAACAGAATGTTGATTTCCCAAGAACACCTCAATACAACCTGTCGACAGAAACGATTGCAGGAATAAAACCTGTGATCGAGACTTTCATTGAGAAGGGTATTTTGAAGGAGATCAGAGGTAGTCCCTGTAATTCACCCATAATGGGACTACAGAAACCGAGCGGGAAATACAGGATCGTGCAAGACCTGCGAAAGGTCAACATGATAGTTGTCCCTTGTTGTCCAGTGGTACCGAATCCTTCAGTAATACTGTTCCAGATCCCATGTGAAGCCGAGTGGTTTACGGTTATCGATTTGTGTCAAGCTTTCTTTTCGATACCGCTCCACGAGGAAAGCCAATTTCTTTTTGCGTTCAGGCTAGAAAATCGCGTGTTAACATGGTGTCGTATCCCTCAAGGGTATACGGAAAGTCCATCGATCTTTAACCAGATCCTGAAGAAGAACCTTGAGAGTCTTGTGTTGCCGCAGAACTCAGTTCTCGTGCAGTACATAGATGACTTGCTCATTGCCTCAGAAACAGAAGATGCTTGCAGAATTGACACAGTAGCCTTGTTGAACCACTTAGCAGAGAATGGACATAAGGTGTCCCCGAACAAGCTGCAGTACTGTTTGAATGAGGTACAGTACTTGGGACACAGATTAGAAAAAGGCAAGAGGAAGGTGTCACCAGATCGAATTGAGGCAATAATGAGCATGGCAGTACCCACTACACAGAGGGAAGTTAGGATGTTTCTGGGAATGGTTGGCTATTGTCGACAGTGGATTCCTAGTTTCTCCTTGAGAGCAAAGCCTCTGCAGAGGCTTACACACAAGGATGTGAGTGATCCGGTACCATGGGACGAGGAGTGCTTGGTGTCATTCCTGAAGCTGAGAGATGATTTGTGCAGGGCTCCCGCACTGGGAATGCCTGATTACAACAAGGCCTTTTCATTGTTTTGTTACGAGAGAGGAGGATGTGCATTAGCAGTGTTAGCTCAAAACCATGGAGGTGTCCGTAGACCAGTTGCCTATTTTTCAGCTACTTTAGATCCAGTAGCTTCTGCGTTGCCCGGATGTCTAAGATCCGTTGCTGCAACAGGTGTCAGCATTGAAAGATGTGAAAGCATTGTAATGGGACATCCATTGACTGTACATGTGCCACATTCGGTTGAGTTATTAATGACCAGGACCAAGACCCAGCACCTAACGAACAATAGGTTAACGAGGTACGAGCAAGTCATACTTGCCGCAGAGAATGTGACTCTGAAAAGGTGCTCCATCTTGAACCCTGCGACATTGATGCCTATACCGAACACAGATGATGAAGATTGTGAGGACCATGATTGTCTCGATGTGACCGAACTTTGCACCAAACCGAGACCTGACATTGTCGATGAGCCATTGGCCGACCCAGATTACATTTTCTTTGTCGATGGTTCATGCTTAAGAGACAGTGTGGGGCAATTAAGAGCAGCGTTTGCTGTATGTACCATTTCAGGAGTGGTCGACGCTGCTTGCCTAGAAGGAGTACGCTCCGCGCAGGTAGCTGAGATCATTGCCTTGACCCGTGCCTGTTTGGCCGCTGATCGAATTCGAATCACGATTTACACAGACAGCCAATACGGCTTTGGCGTGGTGCATGACTTCGGGCAGTTATGGTCTCAGAGGGGATTTTTGACATCGTCTGGCTCACCCATTCGTAATGGAGAATATGTAAGACAATTGTTAGAAGCATTACAGCATCCGAAAGAAATCGCTGTTGTAAAGTGTTCAGCCCATGGGAAGGGGGAGGACTTTGTATCCTTGGGTAATAACTACGCAGATGAGGTAGCCCGCTTCTGCGCAGAACAAGGATGCATATTTACAGGAAGAGAGATAGAAGAGAGCCAAGAGGGAACCGATCTCAGCATGATGTTGACCATGGCAGACACTTGGGAAGAGCTTAAGCGATTGCAGGATGAAGTTTCTAACCAAGGAGAGAGAGGGATGGATCAAAGCTGGGTGTGAGAAAGGAGACGTGGATGTTTGGGTATCAAACGATGGGAGAGCTGTGTTGCCGGAAGAATTGTTGAGTCCGATGGCTAGATTGATACATGGACAGGCACACCTGGGTAGAGACGCAATGATGAGAGTGTTCAGACAGACGTGGTATAACCCACGGTTCCGAGCAATGGCTGAGACGGTATGTCAGAGGTGTGTTACATGTCAACAGATGAATGCTGGAAAGAAAACTGTAGTTACACTGAGTCATATTGGAAGGTCAGGAGGGCCCTTCAATAGACTACAGCTGGATTTCGTGGAGATGCCTAGGTGCAATGGCTTGAGGTACATTCTAGTGATAGTATGTATATTCTCTCGGTGGGTGGAGGCATACCCCACACGAAGGTGTGACACTCTGACAGTGGCTAAATTACTGTTGAGGGAGCTCATCCCTAGATTCGGGATCCCGACCTCTTTGGAATCAGATAGAGGTGGGCACTTCCATAGCGAAATCATGAAGTTGCTTTGTGCGGCATTGAACATAGACCAGAGACTCCATTGTAGTTACAGACCAGAGGCTTCTGGGATGGTGGAACAAGTTAATGGAACTTTGAAGGCCCGGATGGCAAAAATGTGTTCTTCAACATCCCTGCAATGGCCCGACGCCTTGCCACTGGTGCTCATGAGCATGCGAAGTGTCCCAGACAGAAAGACTGGGTTGTCCCCCACGAAATCCTAATGGGAAGGGCAATGAGACTGCCAGCAGTACCAGCTACAGCCTTGATAAGCATCACTGATGATTTGATTCTCGATTACTGTAAAGGACTCTCTGATGTGGTCCGTTCTGTATCCCAGCAGGTGCAAGCAGCTGTGGTTCCAGCCTCGAGTGATCTGTGCCACGACTTGTGTCCCGGTGACTGGGTGCTCGTCCGGAAGCACGTGAGGAAGAGTTGTTTGGATGCTCGTTGGCGTGGCCCGTACCAGGTGATACTTATCACGAACACAGCAGTAAAGTGTGGAGGATTACCGAATTGGGTGCATGCTTCCCATACCCGCAGAGTTCCAGCACCCTTGGAAGAAACAGCTCCTCTCGTAAATGAAAACCCAGCTAACGTGGTAGGGCCACATGAGAGGACAAGTCAAGCTGTAAGGGTCGCTGACACAGCTGGTGGTGCACTAGAGCAAGCTGAAGGGGGTTTCCACAGTTCGAACCCTGACTCAGGCACCGAAGAAAGAGAAGGTGCAGTGGGCGGAGAAGAGTCAAATGCAGCAGAAAGAGGAAGTAGTGCACTGGGTATAGAAGGGGAAGGCAGACGAACGAACAGAAGTGCTGAAAGTTGGCCTGAGAGACAGAGGCGACTGAACCTGAGGTTGGCACCTGAAAGAGATCTTGCTCCAGTGTCCGAAGTATCTGAAACCGAAGCAAGCGACGAAGACCAAGCACAAGACAGTCGGCGAAGGTCCCAGAGAACAAGAGTGCCTTGTCGCAGATACTCTACCCCTGAGTGGACTTACACTGTGTTTGATGCAGGGGGTGGTGAATACAGGGAGACTGAGGTCAGTGGAAGTGTTCAGTCGGAGTCCGAAACTAGTGGTGAAGGTGGTGCTGCGGATGCCAGGGTTCGAGATAGACGGAACACTGACACTCACGATTCCGAATCCCCCACTTCTGAGTGAAGTCCGAAACTTGCTTTTGCATCGGGTCGAATTCCCGCCTTTCGGAGCTGAGCCGTTTTCACACGAAGTGCTGGTTTTGCGTCTTGAACTTTTGTATCACGTTCTGGTCGTGCTCAATGAGGATCTCATTATGGATCAGTAAAGAACTGTAAATAAAAGTCTAAAAGAAGAAGATAACCTAGGTCCGAGTGGAAGAAGAATAAACTTAGGGACTTTCCACAAGAAGAGGAACGAAAACTAGGGAAGTCTTTTTCTGGACTGTGTAAATAAGTTGTGGTCGGAAAGGGAAAGCCCGGAAATTTCATGGTTGCTCGAGCTGGTTAAGCAAGTCACAAATAAAGGACAGAGACTTTTCTGAGTTCTTTGCGATAACCAAGACTTTTGAGAACTTTCGAAATCATGGAGCCGGGAGATCCCAATCGTAGATCAAAGTGGATTGTAGGCATTCTTATAAGTAGTGTAATAATTTCTATAATCATAGTAGTTGTAGTCTCATATACTGGTTCGCATGAGCCAGAAGTAGAGGTAGTGACAGGGACACCGACACCTATCACACCTAGCCAGAAGGGGGTAGACAGGGCAGCTGATAGAGCTATGATATTAGAAGAAAGCCGTAGACTACATGTAGATTTGTCGAAAGGTGATTTTAAGCTTAATGCATATGCTAAGTTGTTGTATGAGTATGTTGACGTGATGGATGCGAAAGATTGTTATGTGTGTATGCAGTTGCCTACTTCAGTGGATGAGGGCATTAGGTATCATCATCTTCCACTGACTTATGGTATTTCATGTAGTCTTTTGCTTAGTTTGTTTTATGAGAGAGATCAGTTCGAGTATTTCTTTTCCAATTTCGACGCAGTGCTTCCTGAAGTCCCAGCTTACAAGCATTTGAATAAGTATGACTATTATAAGACCGAGGACAGACTGAGGAAATACTTCATACCGAGTTTGGAATTGGATACAGCATTCGCACACAGACACAATCTGACATGCTTGATGTCGGATGTAGAGAGAAAGTTTGTAGATCAGGTTGAAGATAGGTATAGAAAGCTGACTGAATCCCGAGATTTAGGGCATCACAGGACAGATTGGACGGAGGAAGAACGGTTGCATAAGACCAGGGGAAGCTATGGTCCTATAGCGTTAGATAAGGAGCAGAGGGGTAAGTTGTGTATAAGGCGTTATCAGACTTACTACGAAAAGGTTCCAGTGGGACAGAGTACCTGTGATCACGTTTTCACCATGGCAGATGTGGCAAAAGATTTTCTCCAAGGTCCTGTACAAGTGATACCAACGGTGTATTATATATGTGGGAAGAATGCTTATGTGAGGTTGCCTGCAAATTGGTATGGAACATGTTATTTGTCAATAATATTTCCAAAGATTTACCATACAGAAGACTTAAATCTTCTGGAGGGTGGAGAGCATTCAAGAACGAGAAGAGCTGCAAGTGCAGGGATCGTTGTGGGGGATATCTTTGGAGCTATGATACCTAGTCTAGGAGTAGTCTTGAATGATGTGAAGATCCGGAGGTTAGCGACTGTGGTGGATGAATTTTCGATGAACACAGCAAAGTCGTTGGTGTTGGTGGAAGGAGAGATGTTGTCGATAAGGGGAATGGTTTTGCAGAATCGCCTTGCTTTAGATGTCCTATTGGCAAAAGAGGGCGGAGTCTGTAAAATGCTGAAGGTTCAAGAGTGCTGCACTTATATACCAGACCGTAGCAAGGATCTGGAGAAATATATAAGTAACATCACTATGGTCCACACAAAGATAGCGGATTTGACCGAAGAAGGGGCCTGGGAAAAGGTCGGAAAGGGTTTTGGTCAAGTGGGAGGTTGGTTTGCAAACCTAGGAAAGGGATTCCTTGGGTACTTCCTGAGACCACTCGTTATTTTGGTGGTTTGTGTGGCTGGCTTGTGGATTATGATCAAGGCCTACAAGTGGTATCGAGCAGGCAGAGTCAAGAGAGCTTTGAGGGAAAATGACATGAGATTGGCAAGACTGCAGGACAATCAGTATAAAAGGCTCAAGAGCATGGAGAACTTCAGATCAGGGAAGATGGGAACAAGTTCTGTTTAGGTCGGTTCCTTCTCCGAGGGAGTAGAATGAGATGTGATGACAGGAGTCATCAAAGGGGGAACTGATAGAGCGAAATGTTCTTGTGAATTGTAGGGGTGCATCATAATCATTGATAGGCCGCATCCACATGTATTCAGACATATGTTCGTATATTCAGTTTCATATTCATGTATGTTTAGTAAAGAATGCATAGTTCGCGGAGACAAAGTGAACCCAGTAGCATAATGGTGTTAGGATAATGATGTAATGTAATGCTTATTAAATTGTGTGAACATAATGCATAGAGAAATTAGTTCGTGGATGTAATGTAATTGCAGTAGTTTAAACGTGCACCATATTAAAGTTGCATATGTAATTCATTGTTTGCATATGAAGTGTAATGAAAATGCTTATAGGGAAACATAAGATGTGTGTTTAAAAGTTAGATGTAAAGGCCTGACTACATATATGCTTAGGGAAGGCCTGGTTTATTCTTATGTTAGCTTATTTTTGTAGGCAGTGAAAAGATTCTCTTGGTAAGGCTCTCTGGGCACAAACGGTAGATTTAATTTGCACAGTAGAAGGTTTCTGTTGAAAGTATCTTTTGTTGCAGGTGCAAGGACACATGTCTCGTTAGTAAGACTAACTCTTTGTTTTCGAAAGCTAGAGAGAGGGGAGGCATGGTACGGGGAGTGAAAAGGAATGTAGGGATGATACTTTCGGCGGAGAAGGTGCCTGGGACTCAAGGTCAACGCAACCGTCCAGGATGAAGTCACCGTTTCAGTGGAAAAGCACAAGAAAGAAGACCTGGCCAAGAGGGCGTAAACAAGGCGTGTACCTTTGTAGTATGGTTTTGTATTAGGGTTAGTGCCCTGAGGGAGGAGGCCAGAGAAGCGGTAGGGGAGACCTGAGAGAAGGACAGAGCTGAGCTTAGGTATATGGTGATTGCACTTCTTAGGAAGTCTTCACAGCTGACACCTTTTATTCCTTCTTGCCTGGGAAAATTGTTATGTAGGGATGTCACTTAGCATTAGTGTAGGGACAGCAATTGATTTTAAGCTTGCTTAGGCCCATGAAGAGTAACTTAGAAATAGGAGCAATCATAGTCTGGTTGATCCTGCTAGAACTTTCTATTCTCCTTATCCTGAGTCGGATGAGATTTCTGCGTAGATTATTATTTGTATTAGTGCCCATCTATTTCTTTAACCTCGTGTTGAGGTGCTTGCACGTTCAGTTATTTTTGGCGATAATAAATTCTCAAACTTGAATTCGGAGTCAGTGGTCCTTTCAGACAAAATGAATGCTGATATCTAACCTGATGAGATTCTCTCCTTTACACTATTCAACAGGTAAAAAGATCTTGGCGGCCAGAAGGTTCTTATAGATAATCAGATAAGAATCGGCGTTATCAGGGGCGGTGGAAAGGTCTCCCTTGGGTGAGTGACATGGGTGATCCTCGGATCCCACACATTAGCAGCTGGCGGAAGACGCCATGTGGGACTGCAGTCCCCTGAGTTGGTTTATCCTGCATTACAGAGGTAACCAGACTGAGGAACCCGTGCATTTGAATTCGACATGGCTCCGAGCCTGAAGATTGATAGGAAGGGTTGCCTTGTGGTGGGGAGGGCGAAGGGCGGTTTGCCCTGGTCGCCCTTGTGGCGGTAAGGAGGCCAAATAAATTGCCTTACATTGTTAAGGGGAGTCCTCCTGCATACTCCCTAGGCCACCACTGAGGGGGTGATACGGTAAGCTCACCCCAGAGAGAATGGAGACACCGGCTGGGGGCAAGGGCGCCAGTTTACAAACTAGGGCATGGGGCATCCGCCCCTGGTTATTCCCTACGAGCCCCGATGGGCAGCCTGGTGGTGGAGGGGTGGGCCCCTCAGGTGGCGGACAAGGACCAGATGGCAGGGGCTCACCTCTCAAGGACGCAGGTGGGTTGCGCCTTGCGTGGCTCTCAGTTGGTTGGGGTACGCGAGCCAGAAGGCCCCTTAGTGCTGGAGCAATAGACAACATTCTTCTGGTATATAAATTAGGTTCTGTCAGACTTGCTGATGGATTATGATTTTATGATCAACTTAAATGTACATATTGCTTAACGATTGAATTTGATAAATCCATATCGTATCGAATTGTATTAATTATATATTGTCATGTTTGTGTGTTGGTTTGTAATAAACATGGCCTCTTTTACCCACAGCTTTGGTCGTCAAGTATTGATTTGTGGGTTTGGATGGGGGCGGGGCCGGGAGCCAACCTGGGGGGGTCCGGGTCCTATGGAAAAGCGCGAACTGTAAGGAAGCGCGCCATTAGGATGCGGCCCCCCGGGAACCCGGCCACGCCCTCGTGGTTCCTCTTCAAAGGATTGGGCGTAACTACAGCGTGAATCACTTCCGGGGCAACGTCGTGACGTCACTTCCGGCCGGAGCAGGCAACAGCGAGGGGGAGGAGTGGGCGTGGGCCTATTTAGGGCAACTTGCCCTGGTCCTCGCCCTCTCTTCCTTACGGCGCAGACCCCGGTATGCAGGGGACTCCGTGAATCTCCCACCCACCCATCCCTAGAGGTAGAGCTTGGAAAGGTGTTGGAAGTTGAATAGAGAGTGGCGGTAAGGAGGCCACATAAATTGCCTTACATTGTTAAGGGGAGTCCTCCTGCATACTCCCTAGGCCAGCACTGAGGGGGTGATACGGTAAGCTCACCCCAGAGAGAATGGAGACACCGGCTGGGGGCAAGGGCGCCAGTTTACAAACTAGGGCATGGGGCATCCGCCCCTGGTTATTCCCTACGAGCCCCGATGGGCAGCCTGGTGGTGGAGGGGGGCCCTCAGGTGGCGGACAAGGACCAGATGGCAGGGGCTCACCTCTCAAGGACGCAGGTGGGTTGCGCCTTGCGTGGCTCTCAGTTGGTTGGGGGACGCGAGCCAGAAGGCCCCTTAGTGCTGGAGCAATAGACAACATTCTTCTGGTATATAAATTAAGTTTTGTCAGACTTGCTGATGGATTATGATTTTATGATCAACTTAAATGTACATATTGCTTAACGATTGAATTTGATAAATCCATATCGTATCGAATTGTATTAATTATATATTGTCATGTTTGTGTGTTGGTTTGTAATAAACATGGCCTCTTTTACCCACAGCTTTGGTCGTCAAGTATTGATTTGTGGGTTTGGATGGGGGCGGGGCCGGGAGCCAACCTGGGGGGGTCCGGGTCCTATATGCATTCCATAGGAAGCACACGGAGGGCTTGTAATATTTACTAGGAGAAAGGGCTACTCGAAGAACCGTGAGTGAAGTCCACCAGGTTGGCTTTAATGAGCTCCCACAGTTGTGCCTGGTGTTGACTTTGGCCCGCGCAGCACAAATAAAGCTTTTAATGAATTCCTTCTCGTGAGGATGTTGCCCTTGGACCCTCTCGACGTCCGACACTTACTGCCAAGAACCTCCCGCCTGGTGCTGAGTGAGTGTACGGGCTCCGCCTCAGAGTGAATGATGTAACACAGCACAGTCGTGCAGGTATCTGTCCCAACTCCACTGATGTACCTCAGACCGGAACCTGCAGGCCTGTCCTGACGCGATACTTGCTCTGCTGATGTACCTCACCGCTAGACCTGTCCTGACTGACACTAGCTCTGCTGATGTACCTCAGTTCTAGACTGTCCTGACTGACACTAGCTCTGCTGATGTACCTCAGTTCTAGACTGTCATGACTTACACTAGCTCTGATAATGTATCTCACTTCTTGGCTTGTCCTGACTGACACTAGCTCTGTCAATGTACCTCAGTTCTAGACCTGCAGACCTGTCCTGACTGACACTAGCTCTGACAATGTACCTCAGTTCTAAACCTGTCCTGATGCGATACTTGCTTTGCTGATGTACCTCACTGCTAGACCTGTCCTGACTGACACTAGCTCTGTCAAGTTACCTCAGTTCTAGGCTATTTTAACTGACACTAGACGTGTCAATGTACCTCAGTTCTAGACTGTCATGACTGACATTAGCTCTGTCAATTTACCTCACTTATAAACCTGTCCTGACTGACACTACCTCTGTGACGTACCTCTGTTCTATACTGTCCTGACTGACACTAGCTCTGTGATGTACCTCAGTTTTAAACCGGTCCTGACTGACACTAGCATTGACAATGTACCTCAGTTCTAGACCTGTCCTGACTGACACTAGCTCTGTCAATGTACCTCACGTCTAGTCCTGCAGACCTGTCCTGACTGACACTAGCTCTGTCAATGTACCTCACTGCTAGACTTGTCCTGACTGACACTAGCTCTGTGATGTTCCTCTGGTCTATACTGTCCTGACTGACTCAAGCTCTGTCAATGTACCTCAGTTCTAGACTGTCCTGACTGACACTAGCTCTGTCAATTTACCTCACTTATAAACCTGTCCTGACTGACACTACCTCTGTGATGTACCTCTGTTCTATACTGTCCTGACTGACACTAGCTCTGTAATGTTCCTCAGTTCTAAACCTGTCCTGACTGACACTAGCGTTGTCAATGTACCTCAGTTCTAGACCTGTCCTGACTGACACTAGCTCTGTCAATGTACCTCACGTCTAGACCAGCAGACCTGTCCTGACTGACACTAGCTCTGTCAATGTACCTTCCTGCTAGACTTGTCCTGACACTTACCTCTGTGATGTAACTCACTGTTAGACCTGTCCTGACTGACATTACCTCTGTGACGTATCTCTGTTCTATACTGTCCTGACTGACTGACACTAGCTCTGTCAATGTACCTTCCTGCTAGACTTGTCCTGACTGACACTAGCTCTGTCGTTGTACCTCACTGCTAGACCTGTCCTGACTGACGTTAGCTCTGTCAATGTACCTCACGTCTAGACCTGCAGCCCTGTCCTGACTGACACTAGCTCTGTCAATGTACCTTCCTGCTAGACTTGTCCTGACTGACACTTACCTATGTGATGTAACTCACTGTTAGACCTGTCCTGACTGACATTACCTCTGTGACATACCTCTGTTCTATACTGTCCTGACTGACACTAGCTCTGCTGATGTACCTCAGTTCTAAACCTGTCCTGACTGACACTAGCTCTGTCGATGTACCTCATTCCTGGTACTCTCCCTTTATTAACCTACAGTCCCGGCTTCTCTCGACCTGTTCCCTAATTGTGGCGTTTCTCTTATAAACAGGCTGCAGACATAGGTCCACTATTATTTGATTGCCATCCGGTACTAGATCCTTACTGTCGCTATTAAAAACCCTCACCTTCATACCAGGGTTATTGTTCAAGCAATACCGCCTAGCTGACGACTTCCACTTGTAACATTTCCAGATTTTGCTGTTACTTTTAGAATTTATCCAGCGTCTATTAACCCAGACTTCTGGAGCACTTGTTACAATGTTTTAGGTCCAATATGAGTTCACACCACTCTAAGATGGCGCCCAGGCCAATTATGAGACCCCATGACCCGGATCCGGAAGGACCATGGGTCGTATCCTTTCTTAAACGCAATGATCCATGGGCGGTTTGCCCATGCCGACGGATCGTTGCAGACAGCAGACGCTTTATCTTCCTTTTCCAAGTAAGTGGAGCGACGAGCTAAGCTGTTACATCCCGCCACTCGATTTCCAAGCACGAGCCGTGTTCTAATTCTGATCTCCTAGACTTAGCGAGACCAGCCCCGTTCCCCCCGATGCCTGACTAATGCCGTTATTCCTTTCCCTCTCTTTTAGGATTTTTCGTTCACGTAACACAGGGAAAGGATCTCTTATTATTCCTAACCCTAGTTTTGATATTTAACTTTGATACCTAACGGTAAGCGCATTTCGGAAATACCGGCGATTTCCTTTTATGAAATTCACGCAATTTAGACTTTTTTCTCTCTTCCCCCCATAATTACACAGAGAATGGTTTCACACTCACCCTACCTGTCATAGGAGGCCTTTTACACCACGCTATATGAGAGCACCCACGTAGGCCGCAGTCAATGATTACATCACGGGAGTCTGTGATTCCCTAGAACACCGTGGCCAGATTATGTAAAGCTATGCCATATAAGACTATAAACTGTCCCTTGTAAACAATGTAACGTTTTTCCATCTTCCATGTATGCTAACCTGTCGCTATAAATTCCCTCTTTTAATTCACCCATCCGTACCTGGAACGCTGATCCTTGTATCCTGAACTTCATATGTATTACAATGTCTCACATGACACCAATGCCTCATGATAACCTTATCAACTATGTGTGCATATGATTACTGTGATGGACCTGGCTTTGGAAAACTTTGCATGTCAATTGACTTGCCCTTTATTTGTGCATGCGGCATTATGCGTGCTCGTTTTTTTCCCCCTTTTCCTTCCCCCTTTTCTTCCCCTCTTTCCCCCTTCCCCCTCTCCCCCTCCCCCTTCTTTCGCCCCCTCCTCCCCTGTCTTCCCCATTCCCATCAATTGTAAATACTGTACTGCTCTATCATTTTTCCTTTTGTGCTGTTTCTCTTGCGATACCTTGGATGTTTTTCACTTGTCTTGCACTAAATTGTAACAATGAATCTGTAACCACTGATGATCTTGTCGTTTTTCGCTGTTTCTTTATCAGTCTCCTTACTTCTTTCTATCCTGATACTTTAATCCTCCTTTTCTCCTCCCTATTGATCATTTCCTTTGTCTTCGAATTTTTCCACTCCTTCCCTCTTGCCTTCTCCATCTTCCCCTATATTATCTCTTTCTTCTTGCATACCCTTCTCACACCACCCCACTGGGTTGGATCCAATCACATACCCTCTATCTCTGCACTACTCGAATTGTGGAACTGCTATCATGTGCTCACTACACAATCACTACACATCTGTTTTTAGGTCTCGCCTACGCAGCGCGCATGCGCTGCATAGGAGGGCCTTTAGCCATCGCTCTTCACTTTTTCAAGCACTGCACTCGCACTTGTGGCGGCATCCACCTTGCGGGAGCGAGCAGCGGCGCGCCACAAGCACGAGTGCAGTGCTTGAAAAGTGAAGACACCATACATGGACTTCCGGCCGTGCGCCACTGACACCCCTTTGAGTGGTGCCCTCAGCGTTGCTTTAACTTTTGCGGCCGCGGGGCCATGCTTTTCTTTTAGTGCTTGTTTGTAAGAGCACCGTCCTCCATGCTGGAGATCGCAGTAAGGAACATCATTTCTTATTTTCGCTCATTTTCACTGCCTCTCTTTACTCCCTCTAAACTCAGCTGATTGTCAGAAACCCCTCCGTGTTCTAAGGCAAGCAGCGTCGACAAACGAATGAGCGCCAAAACGATAAAACGTGTCTCTGATTGTTGAAGCTGTCTAAGACCAGAGCGCTGAAGATCCCACTTCAGTGTGTGAGCTGCTCATCCACCCCATGTTAATTCTTTGTAATTTGGTAGTAGTAGTCCTGAATGTATAATGAAATTAGCAGGACTACAAGTGTCTGAAAACAAATGGAAATCCAGGATGGATGAACTACTCCCACTGGATCGAGGACACTGTAAGAACTCAGCGCCTGGTTTAGGGATATGCGCAATGGAAAGCGCAAGCGCATTTGCGGAGGTCGTGCTAAATCTGTCGGAGAATCTACCAGTAGATTTGCTTTCCCACAGGCATATAGCATCTTAGATAAAATTCAAGGGAGGAATTCAACTGCTCATTTTCCTGTTCCTCCACTTATCAAAGCCTTCTCCGTTGCTACCCAGGCCCTGAGTCTATCCAATGACAACCTGCCTGACCTCAAAGGGCATGTTTTACGCCCAGTAGATGCTTAAGTCTCGTTGTAGCAGTGAACAAACTGCGTAATGCAACATGAATCTCCATTTATAAGGCGTAAAAAAGTTGCTAGCCCAAGATCACACAATTTAGCGTCTGAAAACCATGAATTAGAACTGCTTACATCTTGCTCCCAAGTCAATAAATTAGCTACTAAACATCAGTTTTCCCCCATTTAAGGTTCCTACACGTTGTATGCGTGACTAGTTACGATCATTTTGAGTTGCTGGTTTTAATGGTAAACGAGATGCCAGAGGCACACAAGAGATCGGATAAGTCATAGCACCTTGAGGCTGCAAGTTGTGGAGGCGTGCTTTGCTGTATTATGGAAGTAGTGTACACGCTCTGTCACGCGCTACGTGTTTGTCCTTGAACAGTTGCAGGCGTGTGCCATGGCGCTGGACTTGCACTCCAAGGGGAGACAGTTCACACAGCATTTACTGTGTCGTTTTGCGGCCTCAAACGTGAAATGGCGTTTGACTCTGGTCGTTGCTGAGGAAAGCTGAACAAGCCATCAATTAAGTAATAAAATCGTTGTTCCTTCCTTCGCCGTTTAATGATTATTCTCCAAGAAGAGGAGTTATTGTGACAACTGTTCGCGCCTTAAAAGTCGCGTATCTGTGGCTCGTGTAGCATAACTTCCCCCAGTAAAATAAATAATGACGGGTTGAAGTGGACTCTAAAATGTGAATTTAAATCCGAGCAGCGGAACCTAAACCTAGGGTTTCCATGACGTATGGCCCGAGGCTTATTCCTGCAGCGTCACTGTGACTGTCTATCAGACGGGCGCTTTTGAGTGAATTGTTCGCTGGGCGCTTCCAAGCGCTGCACGGAGGGCCCTTCCGCCATGACAGAAAGCTTCTTAGAATACACTCAAGGGTCACAGGCAACCCTCCCTGGGCCGGAGCAGGAGGACACCGCAGGGACGCAGCTCAAAGGCTCGCTGGGTTCTGAAGGCCTACTCACCCGCACCCAGTGCTTTAAATGGGCCGGTACTCACAGGTACTGAGTACCGGCACTTCTTGTTTTTACCAAGCTGAGTACCGGCACTTTTCCAGTGCCAAGGAGAGTACCGGTACTCGGATTGATCAGATAGGCACTGGCCCGATGCCTGAGGGCCAGCTGTGGCCCGTTTATTTCGCAGCATGTTTGCTGTTTTGGCGCCTGCTGGAGGCCTGCCGCAGGGGTAAGTGGGCCTCTGCTCCCGAAGCTCTCATTGTCCTCAGCCGCCCCCTGCCGGGCCTCCATGCTGGGTCTTCGTTAGTGTAAGTAAGTAAGTAAGTAAGTAAATTTATTTGCATAGTTAATTAAAACCATTGCAATACAAACATCGAGAAAAAAAAAATAAAAAAATTAAAACTTGCTCTACATGCATTGGTAAAATTGATATATCATGAATCTTAGTTTTTTTGTTTAAAACCATAAAAGGATATACTTTTTAGCAGCCTTATGTGCAAAATAGATACAATTTCATACATCAGTATTTTTCAAAATCATAAAAAATATATGCTTAGCAGCGATCTTGAATTAAAATAAATCCAGTTTTGTATTATAAATCTATCTAAAGGACAGTTAAGAATCAAGTTCTGGCATTTTCCGCTCCACCACCTTCATAAACTTCACGAGTCTACAGTTCAGCTGTGGATCCTGGGGTGCAAAACAGGCAAGGACTGCCTGTCTACGTGAGCGAATCCCCCGCTGATTGAAATGGAATTTTAGCAGATGTTTTCGTTCTTCCAACAGTTTATCACAGGAGCAAAGCAAATGCAGCATATCCTCCGGCGCTGAGCCGCATAACCGGCAGAGAAGACCAGCCTTATCCTTAAGCCAATGTGGTAAATGCCGGATACAGGGAAGCAAGCCCAACCTGTACTTTAAAAACTTCATTTTGATTGCTTTGGCATAACCCAAATCAAGGTAGCTCTGTGATACTTGTTTGGAGTAGGAATTCAAAGTCATCCAGCCATGTGACCTCTTCGCAAGGGATGCCTTGTCTTCAATCCATGAAAGATGTTTGACGGTTTTCCTAACCAGTTTTTTAAGTGTTATATGATTTGTGGGGGTATTCCAAAGCTGAATTAAGCCAGTATTTACCAAACTGCTTTTTAAATACTTGGCAGCTGGAGACGCTGAATGTTGCTCTAACTCCATCCATAAATAATTATTTAGAGTTCCTTCTTTGGATTTTCGCACTTTGTCCCAAGTAGTTATATATGCCCCCTGTCTCATCAGGAGCTGTTTCTGGGCGCCGAACTCTAGCCTAATTTGAGCTGGTGAAGTATATTTGGGCAGACTAAAGATAATCCTATAGGCAGCTATAACAGTACTATCCAAAATCATTGCGTCTCTACCTCTCTGTACTTCACTCCCGTAAGTAATTGTTGGCAGGAGTTTAGCTTGTATTACTTGTACCAGTGGTAGAAGAGATGGCCCAGTAAGCTTGCTGTTTAGTGCTTTTAAAGAGATTGCTAAGGCAAGGCCTTTACCTCTGATGCTGGTTTTCTGTGCAGTAAAGTGACCGCTGTTGTCGATTTTTACTCCCAAATATTTGTATACTAACGTGTTCTCAATACGGACATTGTTCCAAAACCAAATAGACGATTTTTTCCTGTTCTTACTAATCGTCATTGTCTGCGTTTTCTCCAGGTTTATGGTCAGTTTATTTGCTTCAGAATAGCCCTGCGTAGCATTCACAAGATGTTGTAGCCCTACTTTTGTATGGCTAATTAGGACTATATCGTCCGCATAGAGAAGACACGGTAGTAGTAGCCCACCTAATTTGGGGGCATGCGAGTTACAGCTGTTTAGGATCGGGACGAGGTCTCCTATAAACAAATTGAATAATGTGGGGGCTAAAACACAGCCCTGTTTGAGGCCCTTGTTGGTTGGTATACGTCTTGACAGAAGTGATCCGTCACCCAGTTTTATCTGGACCCAAGTTTCTGTGTGAAGGTTGATCAACAAATCCAACAAAGATCTTGGTATCCCCCAACTATTCAATTTGGACCACAAAATATTCCGATTTATGTGGTCAAAAGCAGCCTTATAGTCTATAAAACAGAAGTGAATGGGCATTTTGGTTGATCCAGCCTTATCAATCAACATACCTATAGTTAGAATATTGGTGGTTGTCCCAACTGATTTTACAAAGCCTGTCTGGTTAACCGGAATTAGGGATTTCTCTGAGGCCCAGGCCTGCAACTCCTCCAAAAGTATACCTGCAAAATACTTTGCCTCGTTATCCATTAGGGCCACTAATCGATAACTTTGCGGGAGAGATTTATCCCCAGACTTAAAAATCGGAGAGATAATTGAGCCCTTCCAGGAGGCAGGCAGTATATTGAAAAGTCTTATTTCCAAAAATAGAGGCTCAAGCGCTGTTGCCCATTCATTCTCATCTTGTTTGTAAAAGATGGGTGGAATTCCATTCGGGCCTGGCGCCCCCTCACTTCTTCCTTTTTTAATTTGGCGCTTGACGATGTTTCGCATACTTAACAATCCATTATTTATAGGTGGTGCGTGGCCTTCTGAATTGCTGAACCTCCTATGGAATATCTCTTTTTATTTGTAACGAGCCTTTTTATCGCATTGTCGCTTTTAGTCTCACATTTACCATCCATATCCTGATTGAAATGATTCTTAAGATGGTTTGCCCATACCTCTTCGGTAATATTAGAGGAAAGCCCGTCATGCATTGGTCTTATAAAGTGGTTTATGGTTTTCCAAAAACTTGCACCATCGTTCCCTTTTATATCAGCATGTAATTTTGCCCACATTTGGTCCTCCATTGATCTGTTGGCTTCCCATTTTATTTTTTTCAACGTTGCCTTTTGTTTCCGTAGAAAATCATGTTTTATCGTATCCATAGGATTATAACGAAGTTGTCTCATCGTTTGATAAATTGAATTTTTTATACACCTAAGCTTCTCTTTGTATTTTTGTGGAAAGTGTTTCATGTTGCTGCACCTCAATTGGCCTTGTGATTTTAATCTTGTTGCATAAGCTGCCATAGATATTGTAAATTGCTCCCATTTCTCGACTTCACTAGATCCGATTCTGGCATTGAAGTGCTGTTTAGCCTTTTCCAATATATTTTCGTCAGTTGCTACTGAGTACTTAATCCTTTTATAGTTAATAGTATACACCGACTCCTTTGGCACCGCGGATAACTCGAATTTAGGCTTGCTAATATTAAGGACCGTTTCTTGAGGGCAATGATCACTATCAGCTTTTCCGCCTATCTGAAATGAAATCATGTGCTGAAATAGAGATAATGAAATAAAAGTATAATCCAGGATAGTATTAATTCTTGTGCAGTAGAATGTATTGGCAGGAGGATTATCTCCAATAAATCTTCCATTTAACGCTCTGATGTTAAAAAGCTCAAGGTCCTCTAGTATCTGCGTTCCTAATTTAGTTTGTTTGGAACTTTGTAGTTTCCCTTGTAATGGTATGTCCCAGGCTGAATTTTGAGATAGAATCTCCTCATCTGGCGAGGTTCCCATAAGATTTAGATTGAAGTCCCCAGTAAGCATAAGATCTATTGTGGGACTTTCCATTATACACTCCTCCACCAAGTTGCATAATTCTTTTACTGCCTTTGCTTTCCTTTTTGGATGGACATAAACATTAATCAGGATAAGTTCCATTCCCCCTGTGCCTGGTTTAGGTTGCGAGGTAAAAAGTTTTATTGCCACTAATTCTGAGGAGGTTGGACCAGCTTTTTTGACCACCTGGGTACAAGTAGCTGACACATAGGTTACTAAACCGCCTTGGAGGTGGCCGTATTTTGCATTCCGAATTGCAGCGGTAAAGAAACGCAAGTAGCCCTGAAGATGCGGGGGTCTGCCTGCCATGTTTCCTGTAGTACAACAATGTCAAAAGATCTTATGTAGTTAACAAATTCTAAGTCAGACAATTTGGAAGCTAGACCATTTACGTTCCATGAACATATTCGTAGATGATTGTGCTTACTCAATCTTAACTGTGAACCTGTTTGTCAATTTGTATTATTATTTATTGTTCTTGCAATCCATCTTAGATCAGTTAATTCAGTTGGTATTAATGCTCCATCTTGGATACTTCTAATGATTCTGGAATTATGCACATCACTTGTTCCGCATTTCCCCACCGCTCCTCGGAGCACCGATATTCCTGGTCTGTTCTCAGACGCCTGAATTCCCACAGTTGGTGCCGGAATCAATAATTCTGGGTATCTTGGCTTTTTATAAGGTGTTATTGTTATCCCCCAATTTTTAAATGTGTGAACCTCTGCTAGTATTTTGTGTGCAATTGTTGATGTTGCCCATGATGCTTTTGTTTTTTCCCCACCTACTCCGTCAGTCGTCTATGAATTCGATCGATACCAGGTCCAACGTTGTCACTTCTTCCAGAGAGGGAATATGAGATAACAACCGTAGAATATTACCTCTATTTAATATATCATGCCTACCCTTTGAGATGTAGTCCGGACGAAACCATATAGCACTTATCTCATTCCTTAATTCATCTGTGCTCCTGGTAGGATCATATCCTCGTGATGCTGTTAATAATACTGGATGGATGGAAAAATCTACATCATCTCTCTCTATTTGATGTGTTGTTTCCTGTCTTAGTGTGAACGAATGGCCTTCCTCTCTGTGCCTAGGGACATCTAACGAGGATCCTAATGCTTTTACGTGTGCCTGCGGTTCTTGTCTCAGCTTAGCTCGTTTATATATCGATGAGGTCATTTGAGTAGTAGAAACCAATTGATTATCGTTTAATTCTTTAGAGCTATACCGTATTGTTTCTCCTGGCTTTTTGATCCGTGCACATTGGTCGCTTTCATTTTCAAACATTATTACTGGGATATATTCACAGTTTGCTGATCGATTAACAGTAGAGCGTGTCGGAATCTTGCACAATTGTAATTGGGACTGTTCGGGCTCGAGAGATGTTTTTTCCTCTTTAATTTGTTGGAGAATCATAGCAGGCCCTTCTCGATTTAGGCCTTCTAAGTCTTCATTAGTAGTATTCCCGAAAACTTGTGATTCCTCCATTACATGCTTCGTTCTATTAACCGTCTGCTTGATTACTTTTGCAGCTACTGTTTTTTGTACAGAGAGCCCTGCTAAGCTGATGTCATTTCTAGGTTTAAGATCACTTTGCACTGATGGAGATGATGTCCCAAAAAGACGCATAAATCCTTCATTATTTAAATTTATTTTTTGATTTCTACCTTTCCGCTTTTTTGCTCGCCTTTGTTTTGCATTTATTTGTTTGTCTGCATTATCTCCCAATAAGGTTTCAGACGTTTGGCCAACCAATGTTACAATGTCACTACCCTCTGTTCTATTAATTCGTTAGTGGATTGCACATCGGCTCGGCTGCCATGGGCACAGTGATGTGTGCAGCCTGAATAGGTGGGAGGTAAGAGAGCCTGCATAAGTGACCGTGCCATTAAACGCTTGGCCTCCCACTGAGGACTGACTCACTTGCTCCTGCAATTCGACCCCCACCCCTGCCCACCTGCTGGGACATTGACAGGGATGAGGTGGTGGATATGGCCTACGCAGCCTGCCTGGAGCCCAGGTGAGGTGGGAGGAGGTGTACTGACCTGCCCATCAGAGGCCAGTATTGTTCTTCCCCTGACCTCTGCCCTACTGGACTCTGCACGTGCTCTCGACCCTGCAGTGCTCACTGCCTGCCACTGCAAGCTCTCCGGCCGTGTGCCCTTCTGTCGAGGGAAGAGGAAGGAGAATGGGGTGAAAGAAGGTAAAGAGTGAGGGGGCAGAGATAGAAGGAGCAGAGGAGAGTTTAAAGGGGGAAAAATAGAGACAGAAGGGGTAAGTGCAGACAAAGATGGGGAAGAGATCAAGACGGCTATGGAAAGAGTAACAGAGGCACGGAGATGGCAGATTAGAAATAGAAAGAGTGATAGTAGAGGATTATAGGATACCTTAGGGGTAAAGAGAGTGGGGCAGCAAGAGAAATGGATACAAATGGGAGAGAAGTGAGTGGGGGAGGGATCGAGAGATTAGAGATGTGAAGATTGATAGAGAGTATTTGTCTGCTTGTTTGTGTGCGTTTGCCTGGTTGTGTGTATGCTTGTGTGTGAGAGAGGAAGAGAATCAGGACACCCAGGAGGTATTTGAAAAGAAATGCGTCTAATACTTCTTATTAATGATGCTCTGCCAGTCTCTCTCATCCTGGTGCACATTGATGCTTATTAATGATGCTGTGCCAGTCTCTCGTCCTGGTGCACATTGATGCTTATTAATGATGCTGTGCCAGTCTCTCGTCCTGGTGCACATTGATGCTTATTAATGATGCTGTGCCAGTCTCTCTCATCCTGGTGCACATTGATGCTTATTAATGATGCTGTGCCAGTCTCTCGTCCTGGTGCACATTGATGCTTATTAATGATGCTGTGCCAGTCTCTCGTCCTGGTGCACATTGATGCTTATTAATGATGCTGTGCCAGTCTCTCGTCCTGGTGCACATTGATGCTTATTAATGATGCTGTGCCAGTCTCTCGTCCTGGTGCACATTGATGCTTATTAATGATGCTGTGCCAGTCTCTCGTCCTGGTGCACATTGATGCTTATTAATGATGCTGTGCCAGTCTCTCGTCCTGGTGCACATTGATGCTTATTAATGATGCTGTGCCAGTCTCTCGTCCTGGTGCACATTGATGCTTATTAATGATGCTATGCCAGTCTCTCTCGTCCTGGTGCACATTGATGCTTATTAATGATGCTATGCCAGTCTCTCTCGTCCTGGTGCACATTGATGCTTATTAATGATGCTATGCCAGTCTCTCTCGTCCTGGTGCACATTGATGCTTATTAATGATGCTGTGCCAGTCTCTCGTCCTGGTGCACATTGATGCTTATTAATGATGCTGTGCCAGTCTCTCGTCCTGGTGCACATTGATGCTTATTAATGATGCTGTGCCAGTCTCTCGTCCTGGTGCACATTGATGCTTATTAATGATGCTGTGCCAGTCTCTCGTCCTGGTGCACATTGATGCTTATTAATGATGCTATGCCAGTCTCTCTCGTCCTGGTGCACATTGATGCTTATTAATGATGCTCTGCCAGTCTCTCTCGTCCTGGTGCACATTGATGCTTATTAATGATGCTCTGCCAGTCTCTCTCGTCCTGGTGCACATTGATGCTTATTAATGATGCTATGCCAGTCTCTCTCGTCCTGGTGCACATTGATGCTTATTAATGATGCTCTGCCAGTCTCTCTCATCCTGGTGCACATTGATTCTTAGCCTGGAAGGGCTAATAGTACTGTTGATGGCTCGGCTGCATTCAGGGTTTAGAAGCTCCTTACATTGCTCCCAGAAGTACTTCACACCACCCTTTATTAGTATATGTACCTGTTAATCTGCACATATGAAAAGTTTGAGACAACTGTCAAGGGCAATGCATGGGTGAAATGAATACTCAATAGATGTGTTTCTATCATCATGCCTCTAACCCCGCCCACTAGCCACGCCCCCAACTCAATTTAATGAGTACCTGCACTTATTTTTTTCCATTTAAAGCACTGCCCGCACCACTCCCAAGACGGGCATCTTGAGGGGCGGGAGGAGGTGGGGGTCGAAGCGACCATGAGACTAAACCTCCTCTAGAAACACGGGAGGAGGTAAGCAAGAGGCCCCCGAGGAGTCTGCTTCCCAACCCCAATCTTTCATTTCCAAAAAACACTTAAGACTGTAGCGTTCTGCCCGTGTTGTCATTAGGTGTTACACCTGCGAGCACACACAAATAAGTACGGAGTTATAATGGTTGATCCCTCGTTTGAGGGATCCCTTGTCTATGTGTCTTTGTTGTTAAGTTTTCGGCGCTAGAATCGGGAAACATGATTTGTCGTTCCTGATTCCCCACTTGTGCAAACTGTGTGATCCTGGACAAATCAATGTATCTTCTTCTGCGAGGACCCTCTCTCTTCCGAGGGTGGACGTGTTTACCCTCGGGAGAAAGTACTACACAAAAGAATGCAAATTACCAATGATCAGCCAAGAGATGCCACTTGATCCCATTAAGTTAGTATATATCCTTGTGTAGTACATTACAAACCTAGCCCCAATGGACCAGGGAATTGGCAAAGTTAGCGCTTACTTTAGATTATGCTGGTATTGCCTGCTCAGAAGAAATTCTGAGAGATGCATTCTATTTTTCGCGCTGTGGGTTACTTTTCGATTAGTTTGAGTATGCAAAAGAAAAAACATGTCAAAAGTATACAAAATAAAGGAGAGGCCCAACCCCCGAGGCAGGCACACCAGCCCTGACACTGACATGCGCTACCACTCAGATGGGTGAGTATGCAATAAGGCAAAATGCCATCAGTCGCAGTGCAAGTCAGCCAATGGATGAAGTGGGCGGACCCAGTGCAGCATGTTGCATGCTGCGATGGGCAGAAGCAAAGTGTGAAATACAGTTAAACAGGCCAATGGATGAAGGGGGCTGACCCAGTGCAGCATGTTGCATGCTGCGATGGGCAGAAGCAAAGTGTGAAATACAGTTAAACAGGCCAATGGATGAAGGGGGCTGACCCAGTGCAGCATGTTGCATGCTGCGATGGGCAGAAGCAAAGTGTGAAATACAGTTAAACAGGCCAATGGATGAAGAGGGCTGACCTACTGCCCCTTGGATGGATGCAATTATATTATGGTTTTTTTTTTTAAAAGAGAATGCTAGAGAGACAACTATAGCGGTCTCCAGGCCAGACCTAAAATACAGACATACATACACACATACTTACATACATACATACATGTATACATAAGGAGGAGGAGGGTATGCAGTTCGTGACGAAGGACTATGGCTGCATGGGCCTCTTTGCAGGATGTCTAAAAACCGATAGCTTTTTGCCAATGTCCAAAGAATAATGCTCTTTTAAGAGGGAAAAGTGAACATCGTTGTGATGTTTAAGATGCCAGTTGTGATATTCCCATGTTTATATTCGGGGTTTCTTCTATAGCGCAACCTATGCCATTTATACAGCCTCTTGGCACTGTCTGCTTTCTCAGATTAGTAGTGTGACATCTACTGGCTGTCGTTTACACTTTGGGGAAGTCCCATGGGCAGGGTCAGGTTTTGAGATTACCCTGGCACCTGTGTGTGTGAGGTCATGGTCAGGCGGATGTGCGCTCCATAGTTCAGGCTGTCTGGTGGAGGATCCTTGTGTGTGTTTGTGTCTGTGCCTCTTCCCCTGGTGGATATCTCAGATGGCAGAGATTGGCACACCTGCTGTTAGCGGGTTCCCTACATGGAGAAAGAACTATTTAGGGCTTCTGGTCTTGCAAACACCCACAAGACCTGTGCGCTGTGAGGGAAGGAGTTCAGATATGAGCTCTGCAGATCTAGGTTTTCTGCCGGGGAGCTCAGGGGTTGTGTCCTTGGTGCTGTTGGCTGTCTCAGTTAGCAGAGGGACTTTACTGCTCGAGGGATTTCCCACAGGGGAGGGTGCTCCACAGGGAGGGCTAAGTCTTTTTTCCTTTCGAGTTTTATTTTTGGTTTTAAGTTAAATATACAACTTTAGTGGAAGGATCAATACACAAGACGCAGTTATGAAATCGCTTGTACACATGTCCAGCTTCATTTATACATGCATGTTTTCCATGAGTGTCTCCGGAGCCCACTCCATACTGCCTAAGCAGGGTTGTGGAATTTTATACAATATCTACTTGTCCATCGGACAGAATGCTTCATAAATCTAATTGTCCTGTAAAAAGAAAATCCACTTGTCTCCTTGGTGCCATTCAGTGAGGTAAAAAAGTATGATAGTGTTCTCATTATACCAGAGTTCTTATAATAGCCTCTCTGTTTATGCTGGGACTAATATTGTAGCATGGTTTGGATTCTAACAGATGCCCTTATTTGGCCACATTTCTGCAAATCTACATAATGGGGATGGTGTAGAGAGAAGTGGTTGCTCCAGGGTGGAAATGCCCTTTTGAGTCTAAGCACACCTACAAACCTGCATGTTTAAGAGTTATAACCAACTCTTCTCTAATCTTTCCCCACATTCGGAAAGGGTGGAAATTTACTCTTGACAATGACAAAAGTAAAACTTCTCAATATTAAACTGCTGCGCCGCCGTGTTCAGTTTCAAGCCGCACAGCCACGCAAACATGCGTTGTAGCATCCAACAACATGATTTCAAGTAAACCATCGTAATCCAGAGTAATCCATGTTTATCCAAAATTATTCAACATTAATCTTTAAGTTCGCAATAGAGGCAATGAGATTACAAACTTCAAATGCGGAATAAATGCCCATCCAGGCCTTTTATTGCTGCACGTTAGAATCCACTTTTATCCTAGGTAACCATTCAAGTGTTCTCCCAATGCAATTCGGGCACTGTGCCCTTCCTCAGGGGTAGCTGTAGTAGGAGAACAAACCATCAGAGTTCTTGAATAATTTCATGGTAATTAACAATATATTAATGTGACTGTCCCAAAAAACCTTAAACTCCATAATGTGAATACACGGACTCAACTGAAACCGCACCAATTAGACACTAACGTCTGTACCCTGTTATAACTAAAAATTATCCAGAACTAGGAAAGATGTTTAATCTAAAATATAAAGAGTGTGACTTTCGTGCAAGGTCTCCCATGCTAGACTGTGTGCATGCAAACTAAAAAAGTGTCAAGAAGTACACTTACAAAACAATAGATACGATCCACTTATCCAACATCTCAGCACCGTGACCAGCACCGTGACTCCTTCAACTAATGATCCCGAATGTGCACCGAAGAGACTAATTCTTATTACACCCTCAGTGTGCTCCAGGTGCACCCAATCCATTTAGAACATGCTGGGAAATGAAAACTGAACATGTGACCTCTAACCCGATCTCGAAATAGACATAAAAGAAATACTGTGTTCAAACCATTGTGACAACCATACTGGCTGAATGCTAAAACTGCAACTCAATTCTTAAATTATAATCAGAAATACATGATTAGATACAGATACAAACTCATCAAATGTGCAATCATGAAAAAGTAAATAAACATGTGACCACTTCCCTGATCTCGAAATTAACATAAAAGAAATACTGTGTTCAAACCTGTAGTGACAACCATGCTAACTGAATGCTAAAATGAAAAATGAATTCTTCAATTATAATCACAAATACATGATTACATAAAGATACAAACTCATCAAATGTGCACGCATGAAAAAGTAAATGAATAACTTTGACATAAAAAAACAACAGTTCTGTATTGATGAATTATTCAGCTCTTAATGAAAGCGAAGGTGGCTCCCACTGGTGACCTCTGTGTTCCTCATTGTACCTAAGTAGCCTCCGAAGTTCTGTTTTTGCTCAATTAGTCTCTTTTACTGGGGTGCAGACGATTGATGGGACAGCAATATACTACATCACAATAAGTAATAGAGTGCACACCCGTTAATATTCAAAGTTCGACAATTTTTTAAGTTGCTCAAAGGCGTAATTCCTGGCGTGCAGGCTTGATCTATGCTCTGTCCCAAAGCACGGGCATGGAATTCCCAATATTAAAGTAAATTAAAGTAAAACTTCTGCCACAGTGGGAAAAAGGGTTTTTAGGGAAAGTGAACTTGCAAAATATCTGGAGATTTGTGCACGAGGAAACATACACATGCACATTTGCTCAGACTAAAATGCAGTTCATAAACCTTTTCTAGCAGTACACTTTCCAGGCCTACTTATGTAAATTCTTGTGAATTCATGAAAGTTGTAAATCTGCACTAATGCAAGTACATATACTATGGGTGCCCTTTTGTGACTTTCTTTAATAAATAACCCCTAATTACGTCTGGCATTGGCCAAGACCTTTAGCTTTTATTACATATATATATATATAGATATATATATATATATATATATATAGATATATATATATATATATATATATATATATATATATATATATATATATAACCTCATATACTTCATAGCTTTACCCTGTGTGACAGAATTCTGCTCTTTCACAAGGAGCACATCAGCCCACAAAGTAGTTTCTTCAGTGCCAGTGACTACTATGGCAATGTGTGCTTTTTGAGTCCCATAATATTTTTGCATTTAGCCAATGTTTTTACGTCGAGCCTAGCAGCACGCATGCGCTGCTCTGCGATGCTTCTTGTGTTTACTCCGTGTGGGTCTGACTCCTCCCACACATAGGACTGGCTTTTGCATGTGTCTTTCAATAATGAAAGCACGCAAATGGCTAAAGGCGGGTGCATGTCCCACCTCTTTTTTAATGTTCACTCCCACGGCGATTTGCTCTCGGGAGTGAGCAGCGGCGCGCAGGGTGGCAGCTGCATTCCTCGTCGTGGATCAGGTTACTAATTAAACACAACGCGCCGTGCTTTTTTGCAAATGCTTGTTGTTCAGGTTACTAATTAAACGAAACGCGCCATGCTTTTTTGCAAATGCTTTTTGTATTTGTTGTGAAAACACACACTTATACCGAAGAGACCATTTCTGACGGCTCAATTCGGATTTTCTCCTATGGCCACTACCAAGCTGTGGTCATCCTTCAACAATTGTTTATTTTATGGTCTTTTTTTTTCTCTTCCTATTGACACTTAAGGATTACAGCGGCACAGGGCTGAAGGATTGACAGCAATTGCTGTATAAAACACACTGTAAATGTGATTAATCTAGACCGGTAGTCCTTCAGCTGAGTCAGGGAATGTTAGAACTGGCCAGTAACTGGTTTTCCAAAGCAACTCGAGCTTGGCAACCCGCTCCCCCTTCCACCAATAGCCTTATGGTACTGCCCACTCGCCGGCAGCACACTTCTGTGAGTCAAGAGGACGGTTCATTTTGCATCATTTGGGCTTTGCCTTCTCTTAAAAGCCCGATTGCTTTCAGTATTTCTGTACACGCTGCACATTAGTAACATCTTTAACGTGGAAGTTGATCAGATCCTGTCGGAAACAGAATCTAATAAACCCGTCTGGGCCACCGAGAGGCGCAGCCCCGCCGGTGCGCAGAGTACCCTGGGTCATTACTGCAAACTGTTGTCAGCCAGGAGCTCAGCCGGCGCCAGCACAGCATAAACACAGCACTCTCGCATCTCCTAATTGAGCGGACCCATGTGCTGCAAACAGATGATATTCAGGGCACTTCCCAGTGATTGGCCTGGTGCGGTATTGTGGTCCACTGCTAGAACACATTGTCTCCTCTGTCTTTGGCCAGCAGTAATACGTTTTAAAGTTCCCGTTTTCAGCAACAACATACTTTCGCAAAATGCCCACTAGTGTGCATTGCATGACCTTAACAAACAGAAGTTTATGGTGAAAGCAATATGTTAAAACAGGCACAACGCACATGGGTGCTGGAAATGTGAAAGGGTGGTTATTAAAAAAAATTTAAACTACACAATGAAAACACAGTACTTTGCTTCAGCCAAACGTTGCGTACATTGCTATTTGCACCCTCTCAGTCCCTAAGCCTTCTAAAGTTGATATATTGAAAACACCACACATTTTACTAAAACATTAAGGTCTTTGTATCATTTGAATCCACACTTACAAGATCTCCAATCGTTGGGTACATCAAACGCTCTCTTTTCTTCTAAGGCACCGGTTGGGTCACATAGCTTAAAAACAAGCCAATAGCTCTGGCTAAGCACTTGTACGGTCCCAAAGGCGAGACCTATTGGCTATGCCAATGCTTGTTATTGTACAGCCCTGAAGAAGCCCCAGACCAGATGGCCAGTGTAAGGGGGCGAAATACGTGTTGGCTACTAAATGTTTTTCCTGTGTCTTAAAGCATCGCGAAATAAATTGGAATTGTTTCCAGAGAACAAGTGATTTTCCTTACTCGTTCTGACACATCGACAAACCTCACTGCTAGACCTGTCCTGACTGACGTTAGCTCTGTCAATGTACCTCAGTTCTAGACTGTCCTGACTGACACTAGCTCTGTCAATATATCTTCGTGCTAGACTTGTCCTGACTGACACTACCTCTGTGATGTAACTCACTGTTAAACCTGTCCTGACTGACACTACCTCTGTGACGTACCTCTGTTCTATACTGTCCTGACTGACAATAGCTCTGTGATGTACCTCAGTTCTAAACCTGTCCTGACTGACACTAGCTCTGTCGATGTACCTCACTGCTAGACCTGTCCTGACTGATGCTAGCTCTGTCAATGTACCTCAGTTCTAGACTTTCCTGACTGACATTATCTCTGTCAATGTACCTTCCTGCTAGACTTGTCCTGAATGACACTACTTCTGTGATGTAACTCACTGTTAGACCTGTCCTGACTGACACTAGTGTTGTAATGTACTTAGGTAGTCTCAGCTAGGCTGGGGCTGCAACTCATTATGATATCAATGCATTCCATGATGACTTAATGTGGTTTGATGGGTTGATCTGGCAGTAGGTGGACCAGCTGTGCCTGGCAAGACTGCGGTGTTGAGTGTTTACCTCTAACTGAATAAATCTACTTACAGCGTGAAGATGTGTTCTAGCTTTTCTTAACTACAACAATTTTTGCGATTATTTGGCCAGGCAATTCAAGCTCCAACCAAGAACTCAAGCGTGCGTAGAACAGCGGGTACTGATCACCGGATTGTTCGAGACATGAGTGACAGGTCAGATTCCCCAAGTTTATATGCCAGCGCCTTCATTAGGTCAGTGTTTGTGAGGAACATCGCCTTTTTTGTGAGACAGCTCTTCGGTTAGAGTGAGGGGCAGGACAGCGCGAGGCCGCTTGACGAGTAGCTTAACAAAGGCAGGCCAGGGCCCGAGGCCGCATGAGAAGCAGCTGGCAGGAGGCAGGCCAGCGCGTGCAGTCGCACGAGAAGCAGCTGAGTGGAGGCAGGTCAGCACCAGGGCCGGACTGGCTGTAGCGGGGCATTTCCCCGGTGGGCCGCTAGGGTGGGGGCCGGTTTTGGGCCCCTGGGGGCTGTTTTTGTTACTGGGGGTCGGCATTATCGGCCCCCTGTAACAAAATCGGCCGAAACCGGCCCTCGCAAACTGCTCGGCTGCACCCCCCATCACCCCAGGGGGGGCCGGCTGAGCAGTTTGCCAGGGCCGGATTCGGTTCTCGCTTATCGTTAGAGGCGGATGGTAAAGTAAGGCTTCAGCGAGAGGTCCTGACTGAGTGACAGACGCGCGTCAGACAGCACTTACATGCAGCTACAAATGCAGGAAAAAGAAGGATTCTGACAGGCGCATATGTTAGAAGCGCAGTTAGCCGAACTGGTGAACAGACATTCAAAGGCACAGTGTCTTTACATATCAAAGCAAAGCACCAATACAAGCAAAATAATTTACTTTATCTGGGAAGCCTTCTTCAACATTCTATTCCTTCGATGTGAGGGAGGCAAAAGAGCACTGTGAGGCTGATCATTACACAGTTTACAGTTATTGGTCTGTTGGAGTTCTCCTCAGTTATGTTAAGTTATGTTAACTATAGTTTATATAGTGCGTAATCATCTGCAGGTCTCTTAGTGCTTGGAGATAGAATTCAGATACCCTCTACCATCCCCGATGAGCACCAAACAGATGTGTTAAACTGTGTCCAGAGCCTCCCTAAACAGAAGGGTTTTGAGGCGTTTCCTGAAGGGGAAGAGGGCGGGTTCCTTACGGAGGTTCTCAGGCAATTTGTTCCAGAGTTGGGGGATTAGGACAGAGAAAGCTCTGCCACCTTTAGATGCAATTTTGGCCCGAGAATGAGCCAGAAAACCTGCCTCGGATGAGCGAAGTATGCGTCCCGGTGCATAATTCACCAGGCGCTCCTTGATATAGCCAGGGGCCTGACCATGTACAGCTATGTGGGTAATGCAGAGGCCCTTGAACTTTGCTCTCTGCTTGACCAGTTGCTATTGGCTGTTGTGTTTAACATTTCCATTGGTCAGCCTAGGTTATACACATTTCCAGGGAATTGTATTTAGGTATCCTTGGACAGTTTTACCACCTTGTGGTTACAGCTGGGAACGCAGATCAAAAAAAAATGGATCTAAGCACAGCTATTGTAACCCCACCTCCCTTTCTTATGTTGCATGGGGAGCCCTTATTAAATAGGAAGACTGGATTGATTGCTTCGAAAATTATCTACTAGCATTAGATGGAGCCAGATTTCCAGCTATGAGGAAAAAAGCATTGCTGTTAGGATCTTTGGGCAAAGAAGGTCAACATGTTTTTAAATACCTGTTGCCTGTAGGAAATGCATAACGGGGTGCAATGGAGGATGTCTACAAGGAAGCTGTCTTACAGTTACAAACCAGGTTTGCAAAGCAAGTGAATGTGGTGATGCGTCGTCACAAATTTTACACGCAGCCACAAAGTACTAATGAATCCATTGATGAATTTGTTGCGGGGTTAAGAGAGTTCTCCGCTAAATGCCAGTACCGTCCAATGACTGAAGAAATGATCAGAGATCAGCTAATTGTACAGTGTAATAGTAAAAAAATACAGGAAAGATTGTGGGCCTCAAGCAATCCCACCCTCAGAGATGCAATAGCTATTGCCAAAGTTTTGGAGGAATCTGAAAAATGCATGCATGAAATGAAGATTACAAGCTTTGACAACAAAGCAAGTGAAGTTGCCGTTCTGGGGGATGACACGGAAAGTGTCAATGTGGTCACAAATAAAACTCAAGTGGCTTCAAGTGGTATTAACTGAAACAGTAATTTGAGGGGATATGGAAATACACAAGGAAAATTTGGATCTCGTATCTGTCACAGATGAGGCAGTAGTTATCACATGGCGGACTCTAAGCAGTGCGTTGCTGTTGGTAAGGAGTGTCGTAAGTGCAGCAAGAAGTAACATCTGGCACGCACGTGTAAGCAATCTGAGAAGAAAGTTGCGGTGGTAGAAGAAGAACAAGCAGGATACAGAGTTCTGATGGTTCAGGAGGAGAGTACCATAGGTGAAGTGGAAGATGATGAAATTAGGAGAACATGTCCAAAGGCTGTTTTTTTATATCAATGGAAGCTTGGTATCCTTAATGGTAGACACAGGTTCATTATATATGATTATTCCACAAGTGTTATTTGATGCAACGTGGCCAGGAAAGGAGTTTGTGGCATCTGATGTTGTTTTGAAAGGGTACCAGGGAGCTGATTTAAGTGTCGTAGGATTCATGTCTGCACTAATCAAATTTGCAGGAAGGCGACCATGGGAAAGATGTATGTCGCCAGTGAAGGCCTACCCATTCATGGTTGGATTCATCAATATGATCTAAATATTATGGTAAATCCGCAAGCTGTGGATCAAGTGATGGTCATCAATACAATGGGCTTGAAAGACTTGTTGGATTTCCATAAAGAAGTTTTTGAAAACAGATTGGGGATGGCTGTGAACTATGAGCATGTGATCAAACTCAAGAAGAACTCTGTTCCGGTAAAATATGTTGCCAGGAGGGTGCCCATTGTGGTGAGAGGAAAAGTGAAAGAAATAATTCAAAAACTCTTAGTTGATAAAGTAATAGAACCTGTTGAGGCAGCGGAGTGGTTATCTCCCGTCGTCATTACAAAGAAGGCCGATGGATCACTCAGGTTTTGTGTTGACTTGCGCAGTTTAAATGAGAATGTCATCGTGGACAACTTTCCTTTACCAAAGATTAATGAACTGATTCTCATGCTGTATGGTGGTAAATTCTTCTCCAAACTTGACTTGAGGAGTGCGTGCCATCAAGTAAAACTCAATGAACACTCCAGACATCTCATATCATTTATTACAAATGAGGGCACGTTCCAATTCTGCAGACTTTTGTTTGGATTGTGCTCTGCTGCGAGCATGTTTCAGCGATTAATGTCAAATTTACTTTTAGGGGTTTGACAAGGCTGTGGTGTTTCAAGATGATATCTTGGTTTTTGAGGGGAATGTTGAGGAGCACAATCAGATGTTGGGTGAGGTTTTAACTCGCATTGGTAAGGCGGGTTTAACTCTGCGAAAAGAAAAATATCCATTTCTTATGCAAGAGGTAGAGTACTTAGGATATCTCATAACAAGGGAAGGAGTGAAATCAAAAGTGAATTTAGTTTGTGCCATAATAAACGTTCAGATACCGCATGATAGAGAAACACTTAGATTCTTCATGGGATTAGTAGAGTACTACTCTATGTTTGTACAAGATTTCGCTCACAAAACTGAACCGTTGAGAGAATTATTGAGGAAAGGCAAAAGGTTCATTTGGGGTGAACAGCAACAAACAGCCTTTTCATTGGTCAAGAATGATATTGCATTCCGGTGTGTTGTCACCATTTTAAAGCAGTGTGAAAACGATTGTCACACTGTTGATGCCAGTGCTGTGGGAATAGGGGCGGTCCTGGCACAAAAACATGGCAAAGAGGAGAAGGCTATAGCTTTTGCATCGCGCTCATTGACAGAACCTGAACGCAACTACTCTGTCATTGAGCTCGAGGTATTGGCAGCTGCCTGGACCAAAAATGATTTCAGATTGTTTTCGTGGGGAAGTGTGTTTCTGCTGCGAACAGACCATAAATCACTTCTTAAAGTGTTTGGGCCAGGAGGTATGAAGAACTGTTCAGGAAGGTTAGCAAGGTTAGCGGTTAGGTTACAGGAGTTTGAATGCAGAGTGGAATATGTTCCTGGTTGGAAAAACCGGGTAGCTGATTGTCTGTCTAGGTTGCTGGATAGAGCAACTGAGGTCAGTGAGTTGACAACTAAGGAGGTGGTGGCAAGTTTGGATGATGCCACAGAGGATTTTGGTAACTCAATTAACCCTGGGCATAATACTTTGCTACGCTCACGAAGCATGCAAAGTTTGTGCTACTACGCACTTTGCACATAGCAGAGTGAATAACTGTGCTTATCAACGTAGCGTAGCAGGAGTATAATAAACTCCTTCAAATGCTTTGATAAAGCAATTTTTTATGCTAAAAAGCATATAACCAATTCACAAAAATGAATTTTGACAATAAAATAACAAGCAATGAGAGAGGTGATGATTTTGGAGTCCCCCTAACCTAGGGGAGGACCAAGCAGATGCCTTGAACACAAAAAGCATATCATGTGAACGATTCAATGGTGGTCCCTTCCTCCTAGGACCACCCCAAGCACAGTTATGGGCAAAAATACAATCCCAACCAAAGGCCCTGCAAAGCATTATGGGACGAGATTAGCAGTGGGCAGTGAATATTATAGTGTCCAATATCAAAATAATTCTACAAAGAGCTGCAGTTCAACTGGTCGTTACTAGGTGTCCTCACGAGTCAAATGCAAAAGCATTGAAATTATTAATACATCAAGCTGCAGTTCCACTAGTCGTTACAAGATGTCCCTCACGAGTCAAATGCAAAAGTATTGAAAACCTTTCATGAAGCTTTTGCATTTGACTCGTGAGGGACACCTAGTAACGACTAGTGGAACTGCAGCTCTTTGTAGAATTATTTTGATATTGGATGCTATAATATTCACTGCCCACTGCTAATCTCGTCCCATAATGCTTTGCAGGGCCTTTGGTTGGGATTGTATTTTTGCCAATAACTGTGCTTGGGGTGGTCCTAAGAGGATGGGACCACCACCGAATCGTTCAATAAGATGTGCTTTTTGTTTTCAAGACATCTGCTTGGTTCTCTCCCTAAGTTAGCGAGGATACCAAAATCATCACCTCTCTCACTGCTTATTAACTTTTGTTTTCACTTTAGTGAAATGACTATATGCATTTTTAGCATATAAAGACAGAAATATTTATTTTATCTTAACTTGTACTGTACAAGATGCTTTTGGTAATTATTGTACAGTGCAGTCAAGCACACAGCTACGCACTATGCAATTTGCATAGCTACGTGTAGTTGAAGCTGTACTTCACGTAGCTACGTGAAGTGCTACTACGCAAACTACGCCCAGGCTTAAACTCAATACCAAAGAAATATTGGGCCTGATTCACAGTACTAACTTACTTCAAAAACGTAAAGTTAGTACTTTTTGGTATTCACAGAATACACTTACTCATTTTGGTATTCACAGAATGAACTTACTCATTTCGGTATTCACAGAAGTTAGTAGTCCTAACTTTAGGACTCCTAAATGCCTTCTGTGAATACCGAAAGTCTTAAAGTTAGGATTTTTCTCAGTTTAGGAGTAGTAAAGTTAGGACTCCTAACTTTAGGACTCCTAAATGCCTTCTGTGAATACCGAAAGTCTTAAAGTTAGGATTTTCTCAGTTTAGGAGTAGTAAAGTTAGGAGTCCTAACTTTACTACTCCTAAACTGAGAAAATCCTAACTTTAAGACTTTTGGTATTCACAGAAGGCATTTAGGAGTCCTAAAGTTAGGAGTCCTAACTTCTGTGAATACCGAAATGAGTAAGTTAATTCTGTGAATACCAAAATGAGTAAGTGTATTCTGTGAATACCAAAAAGTACTAACTTTACGTTTTTGACGTAAGTTAGTTCTGTGAATCAGGCCCATTGGGTTAAGGCAATGCAACAGGATACCATTCTAAAACAAGTTATGCAGTTAGTCAGAGGACGTGTGAGGAGAGAGAGTATCCTGCCAGATGGACTGAGGCCCTACCTCAAGATTGTTGATGAATTATCTGTAATTTCTTTTTTTTACAGAGTTTTATATAGCGCGAACTTGATCCGAAGGTATCGGATATCAGAGCGCTTTACATAGCACCAGTTGCGTTACATGAGTACACATTCATTTTTGTTAGGCACGGGGAGATTAAGTGATTTGCTCAGAATCACAGGATGTTTAGCGTCATTGCCGAGACTCGAACCCAGTTCCCCAGATTCGAAGTCGACCGCCCTAGCCGTTAGGCCAGCTTCTCTCCCCAATTGATGAAGGTCTGATTGTGAGGAAAGAAAGGTCAGTTACACCTGTTGCACTTCGCACAAGATTAATTAATTTGCCACATGAGGGACATTTGGGGCAGACATTGTCCATCAAAAGATTGAGGAAGTGTTATTCGTGGCCCCTCATGGACAGCCAAGTTAAAGAGTGGGTAAAGAGGTGTGAAGCCTGTAAAGACTCTGAAAAATGTCTCAGAGTGGGTTTTGGGACTTTTCAGGAGGAACAGCATGTATCAGAAGCAAGAGATGTCTAGGAGAAGGTATGTCTGGATTTTATTGGACCGTTTGAGTTCCTTCCAAAACAAGAGAAATTTGTGGTGGTGTGGTTGATGCCAAATCAAAGTGGGTGGAGGTTGTGTTTATGAAGGGGGTCACCACATCTTCCACCATTCAGGTGTTGAGTGAAATATTTAGGAGGGAGGGGGTTCCTTCTGTACTACTGACAGAAAATGGCACAAAACTGACTTCACAAGAGATTAAGAGCTTTCTGGACACTCTAGGTGTAAGACACACATGTTCCTTGTTGTATAACCCACAAGGAAATGGATTAGTTGAAAGGATTAACAGAATGGCGAAGGGTACTATGTAATTGGCATATAGTGCAGGTTTGTCAGTGCAGGATGTGGTCAAGGACATGTTGTGGGTGTATCTCACCACTACGAAAAGCAATACGGAAAGAACTCCTTTTGAAATGATTCGAGGTAGATCACCTGGGACGAAATTGGTACCTTCGTGGATGCGTCAGGTGTCACATAAGGGTTTGAAGAATGGTTCTTCTGATGTCAATGTGGAAAAGTGTTTTATTGATGTGGGAGATTAGGTGAAAGTGAAGCTCGGTGGTAGTGGAAAGTTAATGAGCAAATTCAGGTGGCCTTTCAGAGTTAAGGCTGTGGGAGGCAATTGGGTCAAATTGGAAAATGGCCAGACATGAAACCTCAGGCATGTTTCCCTGTACCAGAGGCAAGGGAGTGTTAATGAGAAGTCAATGGAGAGGGGTCTACGCAGTTCATGTTGACCATGGTTAATGATGGATGACAGGCATTTTACATGTGGACAAAATGATGGGAGGTTTCAGGAAGCTACTAGTCCATTGCAGAGAAGAGATGAGTCAGTATTAGGAAGGGGAGATGAGTCCATGTGTACATCACAAGTTAGGAGGGGGGCAAGGGAGAAAAGACGGCCTGCTTAAATGGGTGATTATGTATGTGAGTAACTCTATTGGTTCCCTTGCCTTTTGAGTAGGCTTATTTGGTTTTGTATTTTTTTTGCTCATACTCACGCTTTCAAATATGTGGTATTATATGTGGGTCTGTCTGTTTTGTGTGGATGTTATCTCCGTTGTCTAGCTACAACCTTGTGTATATACCCTGTTCCCGTATTGTATCATTTCTTTGTGTTTGGTAAGGTAGGGAGATGTGTTGTAATGTACTTAGGTAGTCTCAGCTAGGCTGGGCTGCTACTCATTATGATGTCAATGCATTCCATGATGACTTAATGTGGTTCGATGGATTGATCTGGCAGTTGGTGGACCAGCTGTGCCTGCCAAGACTGCGGTGTGGGTTTTTACCTCTAACTGAATAAATCTACTTACGGCGTGAAGATGTGTTTCAACTTTTCTTAACTACAACAATGTGATGTACTTCAGTTCTAGACTGTCCTGACTGACACTAGCTCTGTCAATGTACCTCACTACTAGACTTGTCCTGACTGACACTCCCTCTGTGATGTACCTCAGTTCTAGACCTGTCCTGACTGACACTAGCTCTGTCAATGTACCTCAGTCAGGGCCGGACTGGCCGTAGCGGGCCCGGGTGTTTTGCCGGTGGACCGTAAGGGTGGGGGCCGGTTTTGGAACAGTGGATCCGTTTTTGGTACAGGGGTCGGTTTTGCAGCAGTACCAAAAGCAGCAGCAGTGTTTCCAGCATAGAACCTCCCCCCCATGGCCAGTTAGACTTAATTGCCAGGGCCGGTTTGCATTCCCAGTCCAGCCCTGACCTCAGTTCTAGGGTGTCCTGACTGACACTAGCTCTGCTTATGTACCTCACTTCTAGACCTGTCCTGACTGACACTAGCTCTGTGATGTATCTCACTGCTAGATCTGTCCTGACTGACACTAGCTCTGTGATGTACTGTTGTATGCTCATTGAAGGACGAAAGGCAAATTGTAGGATAAATAAATACAATAAGTTTATTCCAGATACAGGACCCATGACAGCTTCAGATAGGAACAAAGTTGAAGTGCCAACAGTTCCAAACATTCTAGATCTACTTAGACAGTGACATAGATAAAGTTCCATGAAATACAATTCTACATTAAAGGAATATGTACATACAATACACATACCACATATCCCCCTTTTAATACAATAAATAATAAAGCATCCTAAAATAATATATCATTCATCATTCATGTAAAACATAATCCCTAAAGCGGACAGGAACTGTTCGAATCCTACTACTTCTCCTGTACACACCATCTCCATCACCTCTTGAGACACAACTCCCTCCGGTTTGCACACCATAACTGGAAGCACAATCTCCTTGACCTAATAGTGCAGTATTGGAAGTTTCTCTTGTTTCAAAGTTTGCATTAGTGGAAGCAGAACATGTCAAGTCACCAAGACCATACCAATTATCACTCAGAGAACCATGACCCATTTCGCCAACCCTCTCCTTCATCTTTTGGCAAATTATGTCAGCCTGTTCTTTACTCACTTTAACAAGAGCATTTCTGTTCCACCATCCTCTGTCCTGTAACAAAACAGCCATACGTGATACTCTCAAAACTTTGACAGGCACAGAAAATCTAGATTGTCCTTTGGTAATCTTAATAGGTTTTTTAATTAAGACCCAATCTCCTGGAACTAATTCTCTCTCTTTGACATGCATGCGTTTATCATAATCACGTTTATAAATAGCCTGTTTAGCTCTCACCCTTTCTCTAATTTTGCCCAAATCAAGATCACCAGATTGTGTGACATGATCTAATAACCATCCTGGATTCAATTTGGAGATAGGGTTTGTTCCTCTCAAAAGAATATAAGGAGAAATGCCAGTGGTACTGTGGGGAGTAATATTGTAATTCCAGACCTTTTGATGTAAAAAACTTGCAACTTCCAAACCATTAGCCACAGCAGTCTGCACACCCTCCTTGAGCATGCGATTTGCTCGCTCGACAAGTCCATTAGAAGCTGGGCTATATAAAGGCACAAGAATGTGTTTGACATCAACTCTCTTCAAAAATGAATTTACTTCCTCTGACACAAAATGTGACCCATTGTCTGTGACCACCTCCTTAGTAGTCCCTTCAATACAAAATAAATGGTCCAAAAATAAGATAACAGCATTAGAGTCTGCACTTTTAACAAAAGCGAAGTACCCCCATTTTGAGAAATAATCAATAGCAACAATAAGGAATTTTTTGTCTATACCGAAAACTGAAAATGGACCAGCAAAATCCAAACCAATTTTTTGCCATGCACCACTGGGCCACTCAACAGGACATAAAGGCGAAGTAGAAGTCTTCCAATGCTTGTCAGAACATAGGCACTGAGCACATTTGTCCACATAAATCTTAACTTGACCATCAATACCAGGCCACCAATACATAAGTTTGATCTTGTTAACAGTAGCAGTTATGGCTAAATGTCCCTCATGTGCCAGAGAAATTATTTTACTTCTTAATCCCCTTGGAGGAACAAATTTGTCTTGTCAAATTAAAATGTCACTAGATACAGATAACTCAGAAGCCACCTGAGCGGGAGGCAAGATGGCGTCCGACTGACATCTTCGCGGAGATGCTCCGTTGAGTATCCCCCTAAGAAACGTTTTTAATGCGCTTTTGGATACCTTCTGGAATGAAGATACGAGGGAATTGCTAGAACTATAAGAAATACGCTAAACTCAAAAGAAAAGAATGCGGCAGAAAAACTCTATCTGGAGCTGGCGAGTAACTCTCACACAACGGCTCGTACTCACGTCTCTTCCTTGCAGCGAGGACGCCCATACGGCTCGGGCTTCCCAGATTCATCCTGACCTGCGTGAGCTCTTCCCGGCACGTCAGAACTACAGGAGTGTAGTCGGGAGTCAGCGCGCACACCTCGCTGAAAGGAAAATCACCCAGATCAAGCAGCGCTACGGAGACTTTGTAAAGACCGGCATAATTCCAGGGATACTCTGTATCTGCAACCGCATCTGCAATATCCAAGTAAGAATGACCGGTAAAGGGGCGAGAGCGGGGAAGGTGAAGAGCGCGCTAGTATCTTCTCAGTCTAGCACAATGTTGGCAAGTACCCGACAAAAAAAGCTGGACATTTTAGGTACAGAAGGCAAAGGCGGGGGAGAAAAAGGGGAAAGCCTTGACTCAGTGGGAAAAGACACTGTGATCGCGGGTACTGCCAAAAAAGGTACAGCTCGATCACATAAGGAAACTGGTTACTCTCAGCCTTTAATCACCAGCAGTTGCGGCGCAGCGAGAGGGGCGGAAGACAATCTTTCAGTAGAAAGTCCTCGGGAGGCAAGCGGGATGGCGAGTCAGATTGAAGTCGGAGTGACTGTTTACACTTTACCTGCAGCACTGGGTGCATCACAGACTTCAGACACTCTCTCTCCTACAGATATAGCAAACGCCTCAGTACCTGTGATTCTGGCGATAGAAGGCAGCTTAGGGGATAATACTACTAGCTGCGGTAGTAACATCAGTACTTTGAGTAGCAACACAACTATTATTAAAGACATTGCAAGCATTGCCAGCTCTCTACTAACATCTCAAGCTGTTAACAATGTACTGCCAGATTACATACCAAAAATGCCTGATAATCAGGACAAGTTCTACTCTCTGACAGATGAGTCGGAGATATCAGACATAAGTATTTCCTTGTCAAGCGGGGAGGAAGGAAATAAATGGTATAGCAGCCCCAACACGGACACTCAGAAAAATAAACAAGGTGCTAAAAAGCTACTAAAGAAGAAAAATAGAGATGGCTTTCAAAAGAATTGTGACATTTCCGACAAAGAGGATGCAAGGGATCTGAAGTGGGAGTACAATGACACCCCTCTTACGATATTCTCCAACTCCATGGCAGCCTCTGGGGGCAATCAAACAATCATTGGCAGCGACAAAGGGGGAGACCACGGAGACTCAAGAAGCGAACCTGCCTTGACAGCTATTCTGCAATCCATCAAAAGCTTCCAGGAGGAAGTCAAGGCAGATAGTCGCAGATCGCGCCTGGCTGCCAAAAAACTGCAAGGGGCAGTCAGGAAGGTCGGCAAAACCTATGCCGAAATTGCAGATCGAATGGCCTCGGTGGAGGAAAGGACTGAACAACTAGAAAAAGACGTTGCCACGCTTAAAACACAGAATGATGAGCACGAGGGGGTGGTTAAAGATCTTATGTGGAAGATGGAGGAGCAGGAAAACCGGCAGAGGCGTAACAATCTCCGTTTCCTATAAATTCCGGAAGGGGTTGAGAAAGATGACCCCAGGAAATTCATGATTACGCTTCTCAAAGGGGCTTTTCCAGAGCTACAATCATGGGACCTGGATAAAGAAATACAGCGAGCCCATAGATTCCCTCTGTCTCCCGTTAAACGCACCACGGCACCGCAACACCCTCGTGCCATGCTTTTGTTTTTTGGTAATTTCCTACTCCGCCAAACTCTTTTCGACTTGGCCAGACCCACAAATAAGCGGACCTTTGACGGGATAACCTTCTTCACCAGACCTGATTTTGCACACGCCACAGTGGAACGCAGGTGGAGACTCAGACAGCTTTTTGAACCGTTTCAGAAACAAGGCGCCGAGGTGTATCTGCAAAACCCGGCCAGGTTAAAAATTGCATATAAAGGGGTCACACGTAGCTTTGTTTCAGAAATTCAAGCCAAAAAGTATCTAGAGGAAGTTTCGGAACATAAGTAATGTATACAATATACATAGTGAGGGTAACCCCTTTGCAACTTGATACTCAGGCAGATGCAATGTGCAGGGAATATAGATCTGTAATAATTTTAGGGGGTTTTTCATCTGTTGGCTTTTTTCATCTTTTTTTCTGATGATTATTATGGTAAAAAAAATTTTGGGTGTAAGTTTCTACAGAAGGTTATATCTCTAGTGGGGGGGAGTCTCAGCGGGCTCGCGGGGCTCTGCACGCCGGATGTCAAACTCCTGGCCCGGTTGTGGCCAGGTAACCTCCAAAGGTGGTGGAGGGTGGGGGGGGTGGGAGAGGGAGGGGGGTGGCGGGTCAGACAGGTTGGGCAAAAACGTAAAAAAACTTAATAGACAAAACTGGTATGATGGTAATATTAGGATATGGTGCATTCAAAACTTTGGACATATATAGGGAGTATATAATGTAATGAGATGGGATTGCTAAGAGTTTTATCTATGAATATTTGTGGCTTAAATGACATTAAAAAAAGGCAAACAGTAGCGGTAGGGTTACAGGCATGGGGCACAAATATTGTCTGTCTACAAGAAACGCACATAGAGGGTTCACAAACACACATTTTAAAAACACTAGGGTATAGGCTGATTTGTGCCACAACACAGGGAGCTAGGGTGCGGGGGGTTGCTATTTTAGCCAAGGGAAGTGGGTATGTTTTTAGTCACTCTAAAGCAGACAAATTTGGTCGTTGGGCGATTACAGAATGCCAATACGGGAGCGGGCAAAAGATAACACTCTGTGCTATTTATGGAAGCAATAGCGATGATCCGTCGGTCTTTGACGAGATCTCAAATGAACTCACGCATTGGCCACTACCTTTAATGATTTGCGGGGACCTCAATATCAACCTTCCTAATGATTGGTCCATGAAGGATGGTTGGCAATATATTGGCCGTAAACCTAAAGTGTTTAAAGCATTGAGACAGATGTGTTATACGCACGGGTTAGTGATGGCTGGCAGACTTTAAAACCTAATGATCCAGGGTACACATTTTTATCCAATCCACATCTCACCCATGTAAGATTGGATTATATATTAGTGTCTAACTCACTCAAAGCTAATTGCCAAATTGAGAAACTGCCTCGAATCCTATCGAACCATAATCCGCTAATCTGCACTGTAGAAATAAATATCGGAATTGCAACACCCAGTTCTTGGACTTTTGAGAAATCCCTGCTTTTAGACGATAATTATTGCACCCATATGAGAGAGTGGATCCCTAATTTTTTAACAGACAATATGGGGAGCACTTCAATTGAAGTAGTATGGGATGCTCTAAAAGCTGTGATTCGAGGAGAGACCCTGCAATACTCCTTAAAGGCTAACAAACGGGCTAGAGAAGATATGCAGGTGCTTCAAGAAAATTTGAGGATGGCCGAGGAAGATCTGATAAGGGTGACAATAGGAAATAACGGGCGAGAAGAACTAGTAAAAATACAAAGCCAAGTGGCAATTGCAAAGGCTGTAATTACAAACATTTTTATTGACAAAGCGGTTAAAAAGCGCTCTCTCAAAAGGAAATGCTTTACGAAGTGAACGAGCAAATCGGACACCAGCTTGCCGTATGTATGATGCAACAGGCCTCGTCAAATTTGATTCGTGAGATCCATGATCCTCAGGGAGGCCAAATATCTGACCCGGAACTCATAAGAGAAGCCTTCTGGCGATTTTATCGTGATTTGTATACGGAGGCGGGGTGGGGGGGTGACCCAGTAAATATTGAAAGATACCTAGATAAGATTGCTAATGATAAATTTGATGATGAAGATCTGGCTATATTAGAGGAAATCCCCAATACAGAAGAAATCTTAATTACAATCAAAAATTTGCCAAAAGGGAAAGCAACTGGGTTGGATAGTATTCCCTCGGAGTTCTATGTATCCTTTTTAGATCAAATCAAAAACATCTTTACAGACCTTATTATACACATTTTTAAAGGTGGCCAACCCCCAAAATCTTGGTCCAGGGCAAAGATAGTTATTTTCCCCAAAAAGAATAAACCTCCGGAACAGTTAGGTTCATATCGTCCTATTACTCTTATTAATACGGACTCAAAAATATATTCGAAAGTTTTGGCCAATAGAATTGCTCCTATTATCCATAAAGTGATTGCTAAAAGCCAACATGGTTTTGTCCCAGGTAGATCTACTATTAACCACATTCAGAGAGTGATCACTTTATTTGATGGCATGGATGTTGCAGGAGACCCTATGGCGCTGGTTCTGCTTGATGCAGAGAAAGCTTTCGATAGGGTCTCCTGGCAATTCCTGTGGGCCGCTATGTCCAGAGTTGGTATAAAGGAAGGCTATATACAGGCAGTTCAAAAACTGTATGTCAACCCCAGGGCGGTAGTTATGGTAAATGGCAGCTTAACTAAAGAACTGATAATATCTCGTGGAACACGGCAGGGCTGCCCTTGCTCGCCGTTGCTTTTTGCAATTTACATAGACCCTTTCATTCGCAGATTAGAAGGAAACAGAGAAATTGAACCCATTTGGTCACAGGATTATCCCACCAAATCCTTGGCTTATGCGGATGATATCACTATTGTGACACCTGATCCTATCACGGCCTTGAATGCTATTGAAAGTGAGGCTAATAACTTTGGATTAGTGTCCGGATACGCACTCAACGAAGGGAAAACTCAGATTGTATTGAATAAGAAAAGCGAAATGAGGGATTCCCGAGTAGTAGAAAAAGCTACATATTTAGGCATTTGTATTTCATCGAATCTCGAAAACCTGGTCAATCTAAATCTTAAACCAATGACGGACTCAATGCAGAAAGACCTCCAACGCCTAGACAATCTACACCTCTCTATTATTGGTAGAGTTAATGCGGTTAAAATGGTCTTCTTCCCCAAAATTCTGTATTTATTCAGAGCGATATGCCTAGAATTCTCAACTTCTTGGCTTAAATCAATAGAACGTATGTTTTCAAGTTTTCTTTGGGCGTACTCACAACCCCGGCGGGCCTATAAGTTCCTTACTCTCCCCAAGGATAGAGGCGGAATAGCTCTCCCAAACTTAAAGGCTTATTATTGGGCATCCGTGTTACTATATAGTAGAGAGCTATTACAGAACAATGGGGAAACGGAGGGGGGTGGGGACTGTATGCCATCCATCTTTCAATTAATCCTAGGCTGTAAGAGTAGAGGATATCTTTGGCGACACTTGCACGATAGTTATCACAAGAAGGTTAAATTTAATACGCTATATAGTGGATTTATGGTATTGAAGGCCGTTAGAAAAATGCTTGGTATAGGGCGACTTTCTTTCTACACTCCCATATAATAATCCAATTCTCCCGGAAATTTTTAGTGACAGATGTATACACAAATGGAATGAGGCGGGAATTGCCCAGATAGGCTGCCTCCTCTCCTCTGCAGGGATTCAATCCTTCGAAGAACTTAAAAGAGATTTTGAACTGGACTGGTGGGATTTTTTCAAGTACCTTCAAATTAGAGACTTCTTGTCACGAAAGGTGGGGGCAGGGTTTTGTTTGAAAAAGTTAATATAGTAGAAACACTAATTCACGCTAAAAAAAGCACTATTGGGGGGATATATTCTCTTATCAATGTGCTGTTTCCGGACGATATGGAGAAAACCTCACAGAAATGGCAGGAAAAAGTCGGAATGTCGATTGACGAATTTAACTATGCTTATTTAATGTCACAAACAATTCTCATGTCAACGAAACTGCAAGCACAATTTTTTAAAACCTGGTTTTTTTAATATTATACGCCTGACAAAATTGCTAAGTGGGGGAGCGGCAAGGGCACATGTTGTCCAAGATGTATGCTATATAACGCTGATTGTGTACACATTTTCTCTACATGCGAAGGATTAACATCTATAAAGCAAGAGAAAGGGAAATTTTTGACCGCAGTACTCCAAAGCACAATAGTATTATCTAGTGATGTCATATTATTAGGGGCGGCGGATCCTAGTAATGCTAGAGTAGGCCATGAACTCATCTTTATTGCTATGGCAGTTTTTAGGCTGTGTATAGCCTCAGCGTGGCTGGACTCTACCGCTCCGTCATTCCAACAGTGGCTAGCTAGGCTATTAGCCATCTCTAATATAGAGATTGCCATTTATAAACGGAAGGGCCGGAAGCGACGTAAAAGAGGGTTGAAAATCTGGACCCCTCTAATAGAATGGTGTCAATCGCAAGGCTGTACTTAGTTGAGTATCAATGATCAATGGGGATCTGGTTGTGGGTGTTTCTCTTTTACTGAAATTAATGTATTCTGGAACCAGTGTTTCCTAAAGTTATGATTTAGTGTGAATAATGAAATTGTATACTTGTCTGACCGGGAGGGGTGGGGGTGGGATCGGGGGGTGAAAATTGCTGTTATAAACTGAATAAAGATATTTACAACAACAAAAAAGAAGCCACCTGAGCAAAATTTCTCTCCTCAATAGACAAACTTCTGTCAGAAGGCCAACCTTTAACTAGGAATTTTTAACATTCTTCAAACATTCATCCGTTTCACAATTCTCAAACCAATCTTCCTGAGTGATCCTCGAATCTTGCACGACATCATTCACGGAAAACACCCATTCAAGATCATCTTTTTTTTTTATCATGTCATCATCACATTGCAGTGGGAGGCGTGAGAGACAATCAGCACGTACATTTTTACCTCCAGGTAAATATTTGATATCAAAATTAAACTCTTGAAGTCTCGCTAGTAATCTTATCAATCTTGATGAAGCTTTGTTGGAAGAACTGTCTCCCAACATGTATATTAATGGTTTATGGTCTGTATAAAGCTGAAATTTAGTCCCCCAAATATACATTTTAAATTTTTCAACAGACCAAGAACACACTAGAGCCTCCCTTTCAATGGTACTATAGTTCAGCTCAGCTTCATTAAGAGTTCTTGATGCAAAAGCTATAGTACATTCTTGTCCTTTCACAATTTGACTCAGGACAGCGCCAAGACCTTTAGAACTAGCGTCCACAGTAATAATACTTTCTACACCATAAGTAAAAGGCTTGATGGCAGGAGCATTAATAATTAAATGCTTATTTGAAAGAAAAGCATTTTGAGTATCCTCAGACCAGATAAGTTTGGCATTCTTTTTTAACAAATTTCGAAGTGGCTGTATCAACAATGCAAAACCCTGAACAAATCTGGCGTAATATTCACTTAAACCAAGAAATGCTCTAAGTGAATCTTTATCTGAAGGAACAGGAGCATCTCTGATGGCATCAAGTAAAGAGGATTTGGGTTTAATCCCTTCTCCACAAATGTTGTGACCAAGATAATCCACTTCTTGTTTGATAAACTTACATTTACTGGCGTTGACTGTCATGCCATGCTTTTCCAATTTGTTTAAAACTCTATCAAGAAGAATATAGTGTTTATCTAATGTGTTAGAGTGAATAAGTATATCATCTTGGAAAGCTTGGTTACCTACTTCATTAGCAAACATTTGATCCATCAGTCTTTGAAAAATGCTGGCAGCTGACGCTAAACCAAAAGGTAATCTTTTATACATATATATATACTCCAAAAGGAGTTACAAATGTAGTTAAAGGTTGTGATTCAGCTGATAAAGGGATCTGATGATAAGCTGAACGCAAATCAATAGTAGTAAAAAGTTTACTACTTCCTATTTTGGCAAGCATATCATGAATCCTAGGGAGAGGATGGCAGTCTATAATAATATTGCGATTAAGTACCCTCAAATCCGCACACAAACGGATGTCACCAGAAGATTTGCGTGCGACTACAGCAGCCGAAACCCACTCAGATGAGGTGTTATTATATCTTGAGCACACATCTGATCTAATAATTTTTTTAAATCTTCCCTAGCTGAGAGAGGCACTGGTCTGACTTTCTGTGCAACAGGAACAGCATTACTCTTAAGCTTAATGGCATGTTCAAATCCTTTAACTGCTCCCACATTCTTGCTAAAAACACAAACATACTTATTAAATAAATCATTTAACTTATGATCGTGTTCTTCAATATTGCTAATACATGACACTGGCAAATCACCTAAAACAACCGGTTCAGGATGTCCAGGTCTAAGTATTATGCCTAAGCTAGCTTGATCAAGCCACCCCAGAATGTCACGTCCATTTAAGTGCAACATATATTTTTGTGAAAACTTCCCTTCCTTTAAATTTTATAACATCAGAGAAATAACCTTTCATTATTATGTCATATTCACCAAATGCCTTTGGGTTGACGTCAGTAGGCTTTAACAAAGTTTTAGACCAAAATTTATCAAAAGTTTTCTCAGCTAAAATAGTAATTGGCGAACCTGAGTCAGCCATAATACTAACTTCAATAGTACCAATAAGTATATCACAAATAGGTCCTTTGTACTTCTTTCCGGATTCTTTAAGTGTATTAACTTCGATTGAAAGTGATACAATATTCAAAGCTTCACAAAGTGATTCATCTTCAACATTAAGTTGATTAACCTTACTCTTCTCTCTCATAGATTTGCATACTGTGAAGAAATGACCTATCTTTTTACAATTGTTGCAACGTTTACCTTGCGCTGGACAATTGGGACTATTTCCCATATGAAATCTAGAGCCACACCTATAACAGGCTGCATTAGGTATCCGATCAAAATTTGGTGTAATAGGTTTCCTTTAAAAAAAATTCCTAGGGTTGACTTTGTTATTTATAGCATTCACTTCAGGTTCAACCGTCTTGCCAGGGGCAAGATGCATTATACTAGAACCAGTTACCGAATTCGACACATTACCCTCAGTTAAAATTTTAGATGACGTAACAGAACACTCAATACTTCTTGCAATATTGTAATATTGTGCATGTATTCATTGAGCGCTCTCGTGCCACCGGCGCAAGAGTGACTCGCGCTGCATGTATTTCTTTGAACTTCGCTCCACGATTGGGTGCAGAACGATGCGTGCCAGGATTCTACCAACGTTAGTCAGTTGGTGGAGATCCTGGTACGCAGCGGGAGCGCCCGGCTGTGGGTGTCTGCAAATTGGAATTAAAACTCACTTAACTCACCGGATTGCCTTTGTGAAAGGATCATTATTTCATTTGGCGACGATCGGGAGTTTAATCCACGCATCCAGCACCCACCAGCCAACTTGAAAATTATCTTAAAGCATTTGCGAAGCACCGCCGCTCCCTGTCCTCATTCCTCATCATTCAAGGGATTCACCGCTACAGCAACGAACGGACCTCCGCTGTTCCCCACATCCATTTTGGTGAACTTCAGGAGACTCTGAGTTGCTGCGTGATGTCACTGTAGCCCCGCCCCTTCAGCGTCATCACGTTGGCGGCCATCTTTGTTTGGGCTATACTTCACGTCTTCGATCCAAGACGTCATCAGAATTGCGGCCATTTTGGATCTGGATTGGAGTTCAACGCTCCACGTCGATTTCGAACAGCTGATTCACACGCAGGTATGATCCAGCCTGTTTACTTGCACGGTGACAGGCACACCTTTTAATCCTCATTATTTACAGAGTTACTTCACTTATTGAGTCTTCATACACGGTGCTAGGGTCACCTTATTCACCTATTATTTACCACTGTTTACTCACCTTGGAGCCTTCATTTTCAGTGATAGGCTCACCTTCATTGCTATATATTTCATAAAACTTATTAGTAAAATTACTAAATGACTAAAACATTTACAACAATTTAAGAGTACAAACTCATTTCACTTGCTTTTATTGTTATTTATTGCTTACTTACTGAAAGTTATGGCTACTTCTCAGCAATTTGCTGAACCTCCTCCTTTTTTGCAACACCCTGGTAAACCCAGTATTCCTTGGCCTCAATGGGTTAAAGCTTTTGAAAACCATATTGTTGCCATAGATGCTGTAAAATTTTCTCCTGCTCGCAAGGTTGCAATTCTTTATGGCTGTTTAGGACTTGCAGCACAGCATGTGTTTGAAAACTTACCTAAGTTTCCCACTCCTCCTGGTGAAGCCGGGGATGCAGATCATTGGAATCCCTACAAAGAAGCTTTATCTCGCTTGACAAGACATTATGACCAAGAATCAAACATTATGCTTGAAAGACATAACTTCCACAGAAGAAAACTTCCCGAGGATGAAACAGTGGATGAATATATTGCTGCATTACGAGTTCTTGCATCAACTTGTGAGTTTGAGGCAGATCCAGAGATCTATATCCGTGATCAATTTGCTTTCTCTTGTTATTCAAGAAAAATACAAGAGCGCCTTCTCAGCTGGCAAAGAGCATTGAGAGTAGGGGTGGGCGTAATTTGCGGAGTACTACTACGCAGAATTCGTTGGACTACCAATTAATAAAACAGAAACCTCATATACTTTTGGCAAAATAACAAGTATCTCTGTCTTTACATACTAAAATGCATATAGTCATTTCACAAAAGTGAAAATGAAAATTTAGCAAGCAGTGAGAGAGGTGATGATTTTGGGATCCTCCCTAACCTAGGGAGAGAACCAAGCAGATGCCTTGAAAACAAAGAGCACATCTTGCTGAACGATTCGGTGGTGGTCCCATCCTCTTAGGACCACCCCAAGCACAGTTATGGGCAAAAATACAATCCCAACCAAAGGCCCTGCAAAGCATTATGGGACGAGATTAGCAGTGGGCAGTGAATATTATAGTATCCAATATCAAAATAATTCTACAAAGAGCTGCAGTTCAACTAGTCGTTACTAGGTGTCCCTCACGAGTCAAATGCAAAAGCATTGAAACCCTTTCATGAAGCTGCAGTTCCACTAGTCGTTACTAGGTGTCCCTCATGAGTCAAATGCAAAAGCATGTCCTAGGACCCTTCTATTAAAAATGTTATAAGGGCATTTCCTAGAGACATTTTTATCATTTATTCACACTTCACATAGCACTTCACTTTTCACCAGAACCCGCTCCGCTGTAAATCAGGCGTTGAAGCACAGCTGGATTGCACTCGGCAATCCAGCTGGACCCCGATGATGAAGCATGCCACCTACTAGGTAGGTGGGTGAGGGGTTTCCTAAGACAAGCACTGGTTGCCTGCGTTCCTCTACCAGGGTGAAGGTCAGCAACAATGACCATAACCCGTTAAGGACTTGTCCACATTGTTTTTGCATATTACTCTGGGAAAGGGACAAGTACCTGTTCCATTTCCTTACTCTCTAGTTGTTTATTTGTATTACGACAGCGCACAGCTGTGAGAGTTTTTTGTTTTTCAACTCTCTTTCCAAAGTGACTTTTTACCAATATTAGCGCAACCTCTAAGAAATCACTGACAACATGGCAGAGAATCCGGGACTCACTTTCACTGACGAAGATGTCAGTAACATCTTGGCAGTGCACCACTCATGGCAGACTTTAATGTGGCACAAACGATTTCACAAAGCGCCGACTGGGAAAATCTGACAGAAAAAAAGAAAAACCGTATCAGAACTATACTACATGGAGTAATACTAACAGAATATCTACGCTCCAATACAGCTCCAAAAGGACTGATAGTTACAAATGCTCCCCGCATATTCCTAGACGATGCAGCGTTCCGAAAGACTGGGCCCAGATCGCCTGGCATTGCACCAGGGATTGGATTATTTTAATAATCCAAACAGCTAAAAGACTATCATATGCGATCCTGATAGACATTCAAGCGACAGAAAGCCATTTTAAGACCACACTAACGTCGTATAAAAAAAGACTGGATGAAGTCAATAGAGAAATGGCGGAATACAAAGAGGAACTGACCCAGTCTAAAATCCATCAATTTCAGAAGGATTTGAAAACATTTTCCTTTGTAAAAACCTACCCTTACTCAGATGCAGATTACAAAGCCACAAATAGGACACCACAATCGGCTTCTTCTGATGATGGTTCCTCCGTGAGCAGCGGATCTAGCAATGGAAGCTACAGAAACAGACAAAGAGGTAGAAACCAAAACACCAACTGGCAACAACCATGGCCAAACACACCCCAAGGTGGCCAAATGAATTATCACGGCCCATACCACCCAATGGTACCACAAATGACTCCACAAATGATGTACAGCTGGAACCCCCCATTCGCACAACCACCAATGCAATTTGGAAACCCAAATCAAAGGTTTCATTTTTTAGGGACAGGCCGCAGGGGACGAGGGAGAAGACCACGAAGAAATTAAGTACACTGGGAGGAAGACATGAACCCGAGTGCCAATACCCGCAGCAAAGCAAAGGACCAACATGCGGGACCGAGCGGAACCAGGCCCTAGTCACAAATCTGTCTGACCACACCCTTACAGATACAGAGGAATCACTACTTAACAAAGGACTGGGTTTCTCACCAACTGCTAAACTTGACCAATTCAAACTCCACTGTGAACTCTCCGAGTTCTTTCGTAAGCTAAAATTAAAAGCTTTTTTTGAAAATCAGCCTCCTTCCAATACACCGAATGACGATAAAGGAGATACAAATCTGAAACTCAAATCTACCTTTAACCCCCCACCACACACAATACCTGTGGAACTAACAGCATTTGAACAAGCCATTTACAAAGAAATTGAGAACACCTCAGAGGATCCCATATTCAGAAATACCAGCGCAAGTCAATTTGCCGCAATCAAAAGTCTGAAAACCAATGATAAGATCATCATAAAACCAGCGGACAAAGGGGGAGGTATAGTGCTGCAAAATAAAGAAGCATACTGCACAGAATGCCTTCGCCTCCTAGATGATACCAAAAACTATCGCAAACTTGACCAAGACCCCAGCAACACCCTAAAAACTAAAATACGCATACTGGTGCATGAGGCTGAATCAAATGGAGACATTAGCAAACAAGAAGCATCATTCCTCACTTCAGGCGGTAACAAGATCCCGTACTTTTATACAATCCCAAAGATTCACAAAAACAAAACACCTCCACCAGGCCGACCCATCGTGTCGGGAATAGGCTCACTACTAGAACCTCTCTCCCGCTTTAGCGATTTCTTTCTGCAACCTTTGGTACAGGCAACCCGACTTATCTGAAAGACACAAAAGATCTATTATGTCACCTAAATAACCTAAAATTCAATCCCGCCACCTCAATCCTTGTGAGTATGGATATCGAAAGCTTGTATACAAGCCTACCACAAGATGACACACTTGAGGTCCTTCGCTCCTCCTTGGACAATACTGAATGGAACTACAGGACACCAAAATATTTTGTCCTACAATGCGCAGAACTAGCCTTAAAGGACAACTTCTTTGAATACGAAGGTACCCTTTTTTTACAACAATACGGCACTTCAATGGGCAGTACGTTCGCGCCGAGTGTAGCCGGACTTTATGTGTACAACTTCGAAAAATCACACATCTTGGATCCCATTTCACCATTCTTTAAGGAGATAACATTCTATAAAAGATATATAGATGACATCATCCTTATATGGGAAAGTACAGAGATCAGACTACTGGAATTTCTTAATTGGGTCAACACCTTGGACCCTAACCTGAAGTTCACGTATACCACAAGTCGGGAAAGTATTACCTTCCTAGATCTTGATATAGAAGCGCACAGAGGTATCCTAACCACCAAGACATACTTTAAACCAACGGCAAAAAACTCATTGCTGCGCTTTGAAAGCTTTCACCCCAGACCATTAAGGGAAAACTTGCCCTATGGCCAATACCTCAGATTGAGACGTAATTGCAGCGAAATCAAGGATTTCAAATCCCAGTCAGATTCATTAACCAAAAAACTAAAGAACAGGGGCTATCCTGACAAAGTGATCAACAAAGCCCAAAAAAGAGCCAGAAACCAGAACCGAGAGAGTCTACTAGAGAATGTCGACAAAACTGCATCTACTATTCCACTCACCTGTGTAACCACTTATAACTCCATTTCGAATAAAGTTACCAAAATCATCCAGAGCAACTGGCGAATAGTAACATCTGGCAAACTACAATGGGAGAAGCCACTATTCTCCTGCAAAAGAGCACAAAACCTACGAGACAGTTTGGTATCCACACACCCCAAGCAACTAACTACCACAAACAACACGGTTCTAAATGCACGGGGTCTACCAAATATCACTGGCCACTTTTCCTGTGGCAACTGGAGCGTGTGCCACCTCACCAAAGCCACGAAAACATTAAACCTTGAACAAGGAAAAACATGGCACATCAAAAGACACACAAACTGCAATTCAGCCAATGTGGTATACATGATCATGTGCCCATGCAGTCTCCGATACGTGGGTATGACTAGCCGAAAGATAAAGACCAGGATATGCGAACACAGGAGCAATATCCGGTGTAAACGAAACACCACAAAAATGACCGACCACTTTCTTACTGCAGGACACATGACCAACGACATGACCTGGGTGGTCATTGAACAACTAAATGTACATACAAACAATTTGCAGAATCTACTCTTAGAAAAAGAGCAGCGTGGGGTATACAGACTATCTACTCACATCACAAGACTCAATGACAACGTCCCATGGAATGCTATACAGAGAGTATAATAATTTCCAATCGTATATATAATGACCTTCTGACACAGGAATTTACCACACCCATCAGGGTCACACTCCATCTGTGACTCACCAATTATGGTTCAATAACCACTGATATCGCCAACATATTGTGTTAATTACAACCCCCCTTTTTTAACACATCACACTATCGCTTGCGGCGCTATCTAGACTAAAACACACGTTACATTCAATATCATGGGCTCCTCTTGTGAGCCAAATATTTTGACTCACGAAGTATCTGACATGGCCACCACCCTAATACACCTGGATGTCAATAATTAATATTGAACATCACTTGTGGCGCCTTATAAGAAATCACAGGGAATCCTACCATCCTCCTGTGAAGCGTATGGATTGACTAGCCACCTGACACCTACTTCTTGAGGTTTCACACGTCTTTGAGTCAGCACAAATATTGAAATACTTGAGGCACCTTTACCAACCTCACGAGGTGTCACAGCCTGTAGTCATAAAAGATTGTAAATACTTGAGACGCCATTTAGACATCACGAGGCATCACAGCCTGAAGTCAGAACAATATTGTAAATACATGAGGCGCCACTGAGATTCCCCGCTACATGCACCTTGCACATATTAGCAACAACCCTGTAGTGAGCACAGACGCATGCGCATTGCATAAACATCACCATCTCAAGCACCACTAGGGACACGACGCAACCAGCGGTTGCCATTCCAGTTTACCATCCACACGTAAGCGCGCCACGTGACCTAGCGTCCTAGGCCGTGACCACACCCCTCAATGCAACTACAAGTCTGGGCACACGAGATACACGCCACCCCGGCGGGATCCTGTCCACAACGTAGGTTGCAGCGGATGCTATCCTCAGACGAAGTAAGTCAAAGCGCTCCGATCCTTAGCACCTATAGCGCGGTCGATGAATTATTTTTCACCGCAATTCTTTTCACCGCTATCTCAATTCCCCCAGGGTCTCAAAACAGGAAGTTCCACTGTGTAACAGGATCCATGGATCCAAACACACGCGGAGTTTAAGTAAGCCGCATATATGTTTTGTCTGTCAGTATGTCCCGTGAGTTATCACAGTCATGTTCTATGTGTTTTCTTTAAATAAATCACGCGCAGCAAATGTCACCAGATAAATCATTTTTTTTAACTCGCAGCTACCGCATGTGCCATAATGCGACACCCTTGCCACAAATAGCCCACAACCATGTGCCTTAATGCGACACCCTTGCCACAAATAGCCTACAACCATTGATAGCACGAACAGTGTCACACTTTTAGAACTGTAAGTCAATCTCATAAGTGCTCATACGGCACATTGTAGCCATGCATGGTTATTCAGCAGACAGCCATCATGCATGCCCACACTAAGTCACATGCATGATGCCATCATTTCATAGCCGTGCCACCACTTACAGAACTACCCTACGCATGGAGGAGCGCAGAAACGTAAGACATGCATGTAAGATACAACTTGTTTATAGATATGTATGCCGAACTGTACCTTTCCTTTACAGATACTCAACGCGAAGGATCTGTAAGTAACAAGATCCCACCACACTCACAGTGCACTTTAGGGCATGCGTTGATATATACACCCGCAGTGGCCTCCCAATTTTTGGCCACACCCACTTTCATGGTCCTGAAGAAAGCCTCACGAATATCGTAGAAGGCTGAAACTAGTAGACCTACACTCTTTAGGGATATTGAGGCACATTTTTACCTCACTTGTATCCCGACTATGTTTTTACTCATGTCCTAGGACCCTTCTATTAAAAATGTTATAAGGGCATTTCCTAGAGACATTTTTATCATTTATTCACACTTCACATAGCACTTCACTTTTCACCAGAACCCGCTCCACTGTAAATCAGGCGTTGAAGCACAGCTGGATTGCACTCGGCAATCCAGCTGGACACCGATGATGAAGCATGCCACCTACTAGGTAGGTGGGTGAGGGGTTTCCTAAGACAACCACTGGTTGCCTGCGTTCCTCTACCAGGGTGAAGGTTGTTATTCTGGCTACATTTTTGTAGCCCAATATTTAAAACTTGATAGTCTGGCAGCATGTGTTTCTTGGACTCAGTTTTTCACTTTGCCCACCCATAGAGAGGCATTATATTTTGGGCATTCATGCCACCATCTCTGACTTTGTTGTCTTGACAACACTCTCCAGCAATTTCAAAACACAAGTACAAGTTAAAAGAACGAAATTCAGCCTATTATGCCACTTTACTTGCTTTTTTAAAATGTCTAGACTCCCTAGAATCCAACACTTTTCATGTTCTGAAAGCTCCTCAAATCCTTGTTGATGTGTTCCCTGATCTGGATAACATGCAGCATCAGTACCAGGACACAACAGACACAGAAGCTACTAACAATGTGAAGTAGGGTCCACAAAATGTAGAATTTAACTTAGAGCTTCCACAACGAAAGGCAGGCAACTCCAACTGAATAGAACATCAGACCGAGAATAGAATACACAGCCAAGAACCAATAGAAGCAAAGATACACAAGAATAAAGAGTAAAGGAATGTAGCTAACCAAGCTTGGTTAAGAAATAAAGAATTAACAGAACTAAACATTCTGAGGAATGAAAGTGCTCATTACCACATACCTCCCTTCCTTAAAACAACAAAAAACAACAAAAAAAACAAGTTAATACATAACAAAATCATTGTACTTTGATGGCAACATAATATTTCAATTACTTCTCTCAACAGATTCAGGTACAGTATCGCAAAAAGTTTCCCCGCTTGAAACATTTTTAAAAAAGGATTCACTTCCAAAATCAGGAACATTAGTAAAATTGTTTGGAGAAATCACAGGGAAGAAAGATCCGGCAGGAGAACAAGTTTTAGCTAATCTGGACAAACTCCACCAAGATCCATTGTCCAGTAAAGCTGAAGTTTTTCCTAGTTTTACAACTCTTCTGACCTCAGAAAACTTTGAACAACCTTTATGCACATGAACAGGAAGTTTGATCTTAACAGCATCACCAATACATAACTTATTATTAGTATCTTTGAACTCTTGAACAACATTTTTAGATCCTTTGGTTTCCACATTATGTTTGACAACATCATACATATGTTCAAGATTACAAGTAGTGATTTTGGGAAATAACCACCCAGGGTTACGTTTTTGTCTAGGAGCCCTCCCTTCCAGCAAAAAAAAGGAGAAAAGTTGGTGGTACAGTGGGGAGTACAGTGGTAAGACCACAACAAATCAGCAATATGTTGTTTCACATCAATTCTGGATTTGCGAGCCAACTGAATCCCCTCCACTAAAGTCCTGTTAAACCTTTCCACCAAACCGTTCATGTTCGGTGAATAAAGTGCCGTGGTAAGGTGACGAATACCAACTTGTTTAAAAAAATCTTCCATAGCAAACGAGGTAAACTGGTAACCAATGTCAGTTACAATACTGTCAGGAAAACCTTCCTTCTTAAACACTTCTTGCAAAAACTCAATAACGGTGAAGGTATCAGGATGAAAAATCCATTTTAACTCAACCCATTTGGAAAAATAATCAATAAGAACTAAGATATAAATCTTCCTAGAATCAATACCTTCATATGGTCCTAACAAATCCATGGTCAACTTGGCCCAAGGTCTGTCCGGAAAGGTAGTTTGAATATGATCAACGTGTTGGGTCTTCAAAATCTTGTCAGATTTGATGCACAACGGACAATTTTCAACAAATTTGACAATATCATTGTCCATATAAGGCCACCCAAAAAAATTCCTGACTTTTTTAATACTACTGGATTGACCCAAATGACCTAGATGGGCAATAGAAATCAATTTGTTTCTGATACAAGAAGGTGGAACAAAACAACATCCTTTGATAATAAGATCATTTTAAAAAAACAAGTCATCTCTGACCTTCCAGAAAACCTGCAACTCTTTAGATAAATGTTTCTCTAAAGACCAACCATCCAACATGCAACTTTTGAGGGAAACCAAAACATCATCCTGCGACATTGCTGAAAACCATTCTTCCTTAGAAATAACCTCACCCACTGAGAGTACAACATCATCAATGGAAGCAACAACACATTCTTCAAGAGATGAACAATAAGGACCTGTAATAACATCCCCTGTCAAACGAGAAAAACAATCAGCCCGAACATTTTGTGACCCAGGAATGTAACTCAGAGTGAAATTGTACTCATAAAGTTTCGATAAAATTCTAACCAACCTAGAAGAAGCTTTTCCCATGCCATGTTTGGAGAGTAAGGAAATCAAAGGCTTATGAGTTATGATCAGTGTTGAGATGAAAATGTTTCCCCCCCACAAATACATTTTAAAATGTTCAACAGACCATGTACACCCCAAAGCTTTGCGCTCAATGGCGGAGTACCTCGATTCAGCACTAGATAAAGATCTAGAAGCGAAAGCAATGGTGCGTTCAACCCCATCTTTGATTTGACTAAACACTGCACCAAGTCCAGTTGAACTGGCATCAACAGTGACCACATTGGTAGCCTCTTGTGAAAAGGCAAGCAAGGGTTTGGACTCAATGATAGCCTTTTTAAAGAACTGAACGCAGCGACATGAACTTCCAGCCACTCAAAATTGACACCTTTTTTTAACAATAACCTTAAAGGTAAAACAATGTCAACGAAATTTTGCACAAATCTTGCATAATACTCACATAAACCTAAAAAGGATTTGAGTTGGTCTTTACATTTAGGAACTTGCATATCTCGGATAGAATTAAGCAAGTCTTCTTTAGGAGCAATACCAGTGCTGGAAATTGTGTGTCCTAAGTACTCTACTTCATTTGTGAAAAATGTGCACTTATCTAGACGCACAGTCATACCTTTGTCCTCCAAAATGGTCAACACTCTACTCAGTAAAGAAGCATGCTGATCATTGGTTTTGGAATAAATGAGAACGTCGTCTTGGAATGTGACAACCCCATCGATACTTCCAAAAAGATAGAACATCAATTTTTGAAATACCGAAGCAGCAGACGCTAATCCAAACGGCATCCTGACATATCTAAATGCTCCGTCAGGTGTGATAAATGTGACTAAATGTCTAGACTGGGGAGATAATGCGACCTGATGATAAGCTGATTTAAGGTCTATGGTGGAAAAAACATTCGCCCCATCCAATTTGGATAACAAATCTTGAATTCTAGGCAAGGGATGACAATCAACTAGAATTTGTTTGTTAACAGACCTTAAATCGGAGCAGAGACGAAGTTCCCCATTTTTTTTGTCAAAAATATTTTTATTGGTTTCAAAGGTAAGACAGTACACCACAAAACGAAACTACGGAAGGAGACAACAATGCATCATATATGCCGAGAGTTACAGAGAGCTAAAGCATCATATACAGTTTGTGTACTAGGACTCGGCAAGCCCTTAAAAAGCTCAACATGAAACTCCCAGGCCTTCCATGGACCCCTCATATCGGATAGTTCAACCAGATCTCATGGAAGGTCAGCGTAGGCTCTGGCAGTCATCCCTCCCTTCCCCCCCCTCACCCCCTAACTCCCAAACAGTAAACACAAAATACAAACTATGGTGTGACGGTCAAACAAAAATCATATGTGGTTGTGGGTGAAGGCTGAACTATCGAGAGGGGAGGTCCCCACTCTCCCCGGCACCTCCCCGACAAGGCAGGGGAGCCAACGGACTTTCTAGATGTGAAAGAGATGGAGTGCTCGTAAGCGTGGCCCACAAGCAAACAGAGGTAGTCCCTCCGATAGGTATTCCACCAAGGGAGCCCACACGTAGTCGAACCCCTTCCTTGAGTTTTCCACAATGTCCACCATTCTTTCCATCGCCAGTCCGTGCCATAGCCTGGCATGCCATTGGGTAAGAGAGGGGGCCACCATTTTCTTCCATGCAGCCGCCACAGCCATCTTAGCGGCCCGAGGCACAGCCACATCACGGAGCGATCCCCCTGTGTTTGGCGCTTCAGGATGGGGTCCCTAATCCCCAGGAGAGTGTGCTCTAGTGTGTCCGGGATCGGATATCCCAGAATTAGTTTGACTTGGGCAAGTACCTCTTTCCAGAAAGGCCTGATATGCGGACAGTCCCACCAGATGTGCTTGAAGTCCCCCAATAGCCCATATCCCCCCCCAGCACCTATCGGAGGAATTAGGGAAGATAGTGTGCAGCTTCTGAGGGTGCAGGTACCATTCGTACATAATTTTATAATGAGCTTCCCTTAAAAACAAGGAACGATTATACTTGGGAATGTCTCTATGCAGGGCGGTCCATTGTGTCCTCTCTAAAGGGGTGGCTAAAATTGAGTCCCAGAACCTTTGGTGCCTAGGGGTGTGGTGCGAACCCAGAGACCGTATGAGTGAGTAAAGAAAAGAGATGGTCCCCCTCGAAGAGGCTCCGGACTGAGCAAATTTTTCGATCAGGAGTAGATCCCTAGTAGCAGCCAGTCGTATCTGCGGTTGGAGAGCCCAATGCTTAAATTGCGTGTAGTGATACTCTTCCGAAGGCTGGAGGTGAAAGGCTTTGACACATTCTACGAAGGTCATCAGTTTCCACCGTTCGAACAGATGGGAGAGCATGAGACAACCTCCCTCCCGCCAGGCCTCAAATGTCCCCTCCCGCAGCACCGGAGGAAACTCGGGGTTACAGTGGATGGGCATGTACGGAGAAGGGAAGGTGGTAATGGGCGTGGATCTCTAGCTAGCTCATCCCAGACCCTTAAAGTGGTAGCTGTACGGGTGCTACTATAGGCATTGCATGGTCGATTTTGTTTCTGCTTCCACAGGAGGTCCCAGATCGTCCTACCCACTATCTGTCGGACCATGTGCAGCCACAATTTATCTGATTCTCGGAGGGACCATTCCGTAATCACCCTAAGTTGAGCTGCCCTATAATACCCCAGGAAATCCGGTAGAGCCAACCCCTCCTCCTCTCTCGACCTAGTTAGCACTCGATTAGAGAGTCGCGCTCTTTGCCCTTGCCAAATAAACTTGATAATCATTGTCTTCAGCTCAGAGAAAAGTGCCAGGTCCACTGGAATAGGGAGGCCCTGAAAGAGATACAGCAGACGCGGGTGGACGTTCATTTTGATAGCATTGACTCGCCCTATCCAAGAGAGATAGGCAGTCCTCCATCTAGTCAAATCCGCTTTAAGCTGGCGCAACAGGGGAGGGTAATTAGCTCCATAGAGATGTTCTAGCTTGGGGGTGAGTTTGATGCCCAGATATGTGATGTCTTTGTGCGCAGTCTGAAAAGGGGATGCTCGTTCAATAAGCTGCATGGACTCCTTAGGCACGGTTAGGTTGAGAAGGAAAGATTTCAAGAGATTCACCTTGAATCCCGATGCCTGTTCGTATGAGGCCAGCTCGGACTGGATCGCTGGGAGAGAGGATTGCGGCTTTGTGACTGGGAGTAGCACGTCATCCGCAAAGAGAGAGATCTTGTGTTCATCCGTGCCAAACGAGACCCCCCCCATGTCTGGATTGGACCGAATACGCTCCGCAAGAGGTTCAATGCTGAGCGCAAATAGTAGGGGGACAGCGGACACCCCTGCCTAGTTCCCCGGGAAAGGTTAAAGGGTTCCGATGTGACCCCGTTTACTAAGACCCTGGATCTCGGAGCGCAATAGTTTGCCCGTATCATGCCACTGAAGGTCTCATTAAAGCCAAATCGTCTTAGTGTACGGTTCAGAAAAGCCCAGTCAACGCGGTCAAAGGCCTTCTACGCGTCTAGCGAGAGAAGTACCGTAGGTATGGCCTTCCTCTGTGCTTTCTCTATAATGTGAACGACCCTACGGATATTATCATGAGTTTGCCTCCCTTTGATGAAGCCCGCTTGATCTGGCTGCACGAGGACCGGCATAATATTTTCCAGGCACGAGGCCAATATTTTAGAGTATAACTTGGCATCCAAGTTCAGGAGCGCTATAGGCCTATAAGAGGCGCACATAGTGGGATCTTTCCCCGGTTTGGGGATAACGGAGATCAGAGCCTCTCCCATAGAAGGGGTCACCTCCTGCCTGTCAGCTATATCATTGAAAAGCTGCACCAGGCGGGGCACCAGTTCCGGCGCAAAGGTACGATAGAAGTGGGCATTGAGGCCATCAGGGCCGGGTGCTTTTTGAAGCTTGAGGGAGTCAATCGCTTTTTGGACCTCTTCCGCGGAGATGGGGCTACTTAAGTCTTCATTTATAGAGGCCAGGACATGGGGTAGGTCCAGAGCTTCGAGATAATGGTCCTGAATCTGTGCGTCTAACGAGTCTGCAGTATACAAGGAGCGATAGAATTCCCCAAAGGCCTTGGCTTTCCCTATTTTGCTTTGGTGAGAGATCCCCTTCCCATCGATTATGTGTTTAATGTATTCCTTTTCCTGTCTCGCACGCAGTTGGCGTGCCAATAGAGATCCAACCTTGTTTCCCCCTCATAACTACGCGCTTGCAAGCGTAACAGGGTCTTTTCAACTCCATTAGTGTAAATAGCCTGGAGCTTCCCCTTGACCTGTGTAGCCTTACGCAGGGATTGGGTCGAGGGGTTAGCTTTGTGGGGAGATTCAGCCTTTCGGAGCTCCCCCTCAAGGAGAAGACGCTCCCCCTTACATTGTGTTTTGAGGGTGGCATCTAGTTCGATGCACTTCCCCCGTATAACAGCCTTGAAGGTGTCCCAGTTGTTGGCCAGGGAGGTTTGCGCCGGGTCGTTAAGGTAAAAAAACTCTGTGATTGCCTTCCTTAACTCATCCCTTAGAAGCCGATCCCTACAGAGGAAGTTAGGAAAATACTAGGCCTTGGCGGTGAACTTCGCTCCGTTCGCGGAGTTTTCTGCACTCCGCACTCCGCGGAGCAGGCGGAGTGCAGAAAACTCCGCTCTGCGATGTGCAGCGGAGTTTTTTCCACGCTCGCATTCCTCCAAACATCCACCAGTCCCATCCCCTGCAAAGTTGCTTTAAGTAGTTTGCTAAATACCCCCCAGCCGCCCTATGGGAGTGTGAAGTGTCCAGGGACGGGTCCCATATCAGATTGAAGTCACCAAACAATAAGATGTCGCCTCTTGCGAACCCCTCCAGTGTGGCTAAAAAAGAGCAGAGGAAATCATGTTGCCCTGCATTGGGTGCATAAATTGTGGCAATAGTGCACAATCTACCCCGTATTTCACCCCGCACCATCAGGAACCTCCCCTCTTTGTCCGTTTTAGTGTTGTGGTGGAGAAAGGGATTGAAGTGTGAAAAAGAAGCGCCACCCCATTGTGTTTGGTGTGCGCCGAAGAGCGAAAGATCTGTGGGTAGGCCCTATGTTTCAATCGTTGTTCCTCTTTACGCAGGAGGTGTGTCTCCTGCAGGGCCGCTATTTTAATCTGGTGATCATTTAGGAATTTCCAGATCCATTGCCTCTTGTTAGGGGAGTTAAGCTCCTTTACGTTCCATGTCAAACAGTTAATCCCCATCAGACATCATAAAAACTTGGTAGCTTGACCCCCCCACTCTCACTCCCTTGAACATTGCTCGCAGTGGTCCTCCCCCTTCCCCCCTCACCACCCCAGCAACCTAATAAAAAAGTGCAAAAAGTACTGTGACACCAAAACAAAATGAACCATAACAAAAATAGGCCATAACTTTGAGCTCGGGGGCTCTCAATCACAGAGGAGAACCTCATTTCGAGCAGCATCTGGGGCGGACCAAATTCCGCCACCAAGGCCCATAAACAGCTTTGTAGGCACAAATAAGCTAGTAGCTAACAATCTCTTTGAATGCTGTGGACGGCATGATAACTTCAAGCCTTTCCCCCAACCCCCACATCCCAAGAGACAGTGTCCGAGACCAGACTGGAATGATCCCAGTGCCCCCGCCGGGGCTTGTGAACCACCGGATATCATGGTTGTCTCAGGCGGAACAAAAACCTCTGAACGACAAAGAACTAGGACCTTGTCAACCCGCAGTGTTTTTGCCTGCTCTCCGCTGCTGAAGCCAAGGGCCCCCTCCCTGCTTCTTCGGGCCCCCCGTCGCCTCCACTCTCCTCGACTCCGCCGCTTGCGCGGGGCTGGCAACTCGATACCCAGGATAGCCGCTGTCTCTTTCAATTCTGTGCAGTGTTAGTTCTTGTTGTCCAGTGTAAAGGCTAAACCAAAGGGGTAGGTCCAGCGGTATTTCACCTTTCGTTCTCTTAAGGCTGCAGTGACGGGTCGGAACAGCTGGCGCCGAGTGAGTGTGGCTTGTGCCACATCCTGGTAGAGCGAGCACTCTGCATTTTGGAAGGACACCTTGTCAAGGGCTTGCGCCTTCTCGAGGACCAACTCCTTGGTTTTAAAAGAGCTGAATTTCACCAGCACATCCCTGGGTTTTCTGGCATCTCCTGGGGCTCGAGGCCCCACCCTGTGAACTCTCTCTAGTCGAACCTCCGGTTCAGAATCTCCAAGTACTGTTGAAAAAGGCCCCACCATAAAGGCCTCCAGATCTGGGCCCTCGCATCCTTCTTCCAGGCCTCTCACACGTATGTTCTCCCGACGGGAGCGATTTTCAAGGTCTTCACATCGGAGCACCGTGGCTTTCAACTGAGCGCGCAGGTCGTCGGATTGGGCCTCCAAGGGTCTCACACGTTCCTCCAGCTCCTGGTGTTTTGCCTCAAGGTCGAGAGTGCGGGCCCCAATTGAGTCAACATCAGATTACAGGGCCACCAGCCGGCCTCCCATTTCGGCCTTAAACACATCGAAAGAGGCCCCCACATCAGCCTTGATGTCATCCCTGAGTTCTTGCTTGAATTCTGGAAGTGAGGCCATCAGGTCCTCTCGTGTGAGTGCCATACTGTCATGGGCTGCGTTGTCTCGTCACTGATTGCCCCCTTGGGGGAGAAGAAGCTGGAGACCTTTGTGGGCTGTGCCTTTTTAGGTGGCATAGGGACCCCCGCCCACCGCTTGTGCGGGGTCTCCCCGCAGTAGAAAATATCGTGAGGAACTGGGCGCTGCCTCAGCTCACCAACTCTGCACACCTGCGCTGGCCAGGGGACCACTCTGTATCGGGTGAAAGAAGCTCAGTGGCATTGAGGTAAGGTGCCGTGGGGATCAGGGCTCACCGTACTGAAGTAGCGGGCGTAGTTGGGGTATCCCCCAGCTCCTCGAGGTTGACAGCCAGGGACCACCGCCTAGGACGGCTGATCCACGTCCAGGAAGCTCCTCGTTAAAGACAGGGCCCACGCGGCCCGGGGACCCCTGCTTTGCTTCTTGTAGAGCTTAGGTAGTCACTCGTGGTCAGCTCCTTCAAGGGTGCAACGCCCCACAGGGCCACATGGGGGCTCCTCCAAACGGCGCAGCAGCCCTTCTTTGTTAAGGTGCTAGGGTGACTCTAACATCCGGGGTCACGCACTAGGAACTACTGTGGGGTGGGTTGATGCTGGGAACAGGGCCCCCCCAGGGGCGATGACCGGCTGCCGAGACAGGGATAGGCAACAGGGGCGGGAAGCCTCCAGCTGGGGCCTCCTCACGAGGCTCTGTAAAGATGCCTGACCGCCGCCATCTTAGGGTCAGGCACCGTGCAGGCCAGCGTATTTCTGGCAGACCGCTTTGGTGTAGGGGGGGCCCCCCGCTCCTCACCACAGCTGACGTTGTCACCGAGGGGGGTCCTCAGGTATCTCCGCTCGCCCGGGGGGCTCCCCTTCACAATCTGGGATCACCGTTGGCCGGCCGCGTCCTCCCTCCTGGGCGCCGATATGGCAGTGCGCCGTCAGTCTGCAGGTGGTGTTGACCTCCGGGGGTTAGGCAAACGAAATCCCTGGAGCCTGCAATCTGCCCATTACTCGCGTGGTCTCCTGCAGGTCCCGGTGCCATGGCGAGTGTCTCTACAGCAGAGCGCAGTGGAAGCTGCCATCTTGCTCCGCACCTCGGGCTCCGTCGACAAGGATATCTTCCCCCTCACATCTCACCAGGGGGTCCGTTCTCGCCGCCTGTCAGCCTCCACAGCTCCGGGTGCCGCAGGTGAGCAGGCGACCCGGATTTAAGATAGTTAGTGCCTCTCAAAGTCCAAATTCATTAGGGCCTGGCGCGGAGCCGATCGGAGTTGCGTCCGGTCGGCCATGCTGGCTGGCCACGCCCCCCCGTTTAAAAAAAAAACTAAAACAATGGGAGAAACCCACTCTGATGAGTCCACCGGTTTGATAATTCCTTCAGCACACATGCTTTTGAGCATTTGAGATAACTCTGCACGAACAGACAATTTATGTTTCACGGGAACAGCATTTTTTTAAAGTTGAATGTGGTGTGAAAAACCTTTAACCTGACTTAGTTCCTTACATAACAGATTTTTTATGTTTATCTTGGATACACTCTAATCTGTTATCTTTTTCAATGACACTTTGGACAAATTCAGAATCCTCAGCAAAACAAACTTGTTCTTTAGAATTAGGACGAAGAGTAATGTTGAACTTTCCTTGATGTCTCCAACCTAAGACTTGTAAACCATCAATAGCAACATATACTTTGCCAAAAATAACTTTATGTCTGAATTTAATCTCAGACACGAAATAACCGCTTATGGCGATTTCTTTTTCACCAAACCCATAAACTTTAATATCAGAGGGTTCCAAAACTTTGTCATGCCAATTTTCCTTGAAAAATAAATCAGAAATGATGGTGTATGGAGAGCCAGAGTCTGCCATGACTTGTAAGGTTCTACCGTCAATGGTAACTTCACACATAGGTGGAACATATGGCTCTCCATCAACACCACTCAAGGAAACACCAGAAATCAAATGACATTCTTCAGATTGACTCATGGGAGATGTTGCCACATTCATTTGAGAAGTGGTTGCACCCGAATCAGAAGATAAACCATATTCTGTAACTTCAGCATGTTCAATTGAAACTACATCTTGAGAACTAATCATGCAAGCATCCCTCTTTTCAGTGGAAATTGGACAATCTCTAATGCACAACATAACATCTTGCACGCACTGTTCTTCATTGACATTTTCTTCGATCATAGAAACTCTTTTACTTTTGCTTAAACACACATTACCGAAATGACCCATTTTCCCACATGAATAACATTCCCTATTTTTGGCTGGACAATACTTTCATTGAGCTGAATGAGTTTTAGACCCACAACGATTGCACACTACTTTGGATATAGAATTATTGTAAGGAGTGATGGGTTTAGAAAATCTTGTTTTAGGAAAACCAACTTTGCTACTATCTTTGACAGATAATGCTGCTACTCCCACAACAGTGGTGTCTATATTAATCGTTTTAAAAGAACTAATAGAACGTTCTACACTCTTAGCAATGTCAATAGTCTCTTGAAGTGAAGGGTTGCGTTTACGAAGGAACTGTTCTTGTATTTTTTTGTTTGAACAACGAATAATCAGTTGATTTCTGATACAGGTATCAACCTCAACACCAAACGCACAGTCAGCAGCAAGAACTCTTAACGAAGAAACATATGCATCAACAGATTCGTCAATCAACTGGTGACGAGTGTAGAAATAAAATCTTTCTAAAACTATGTGTGGCTCTTCCTTAAATCTTTTCTTTAATCTATCAAGAGCTTCTGAAAAACAATCATAGTCACCAGCATCCACTCCATGTGGAGGTGCTGCAGCAGGTAAGTGTTCAAAAATATCCTCTGCATCGTTACCCATAATATTAAGAAGTAAAGCTGTTTTCCTTTGTGGAGGAAAAGTTGCACCATTGATGGCCAATAAGTAGTTGTTAAAATGACAAAGCCATTTGTCCCACTTCATGCTGGGTTGGTTGGGACCTTCGATAAATGCTGGTGGTGGATTACCACAATTGGTACTGGCCTTGGTTATAAATGCAAGCACAAGAGTGAAAAAAAAAAAAAAAAAAAAAAAAAATTTATGATAATAATCCAACCTGTAAATTTTTACAGATACAGGAAATTAGCCAGGCTGAGAAGAAAAGCCTCTCACTGAAACACTTGAAGTAAGAGACAGGCTATGAATCTTCTCGATTTGTTTTCATGCACACACAGCGTAAAACACAAAGCGTGCCGTATCTAAGCAACCAAAATGACAGGACGACGGTCGGAAGAATGAGCGTGTAACCAGGAAATGCTCATGCGTCAACAAGAAGATGGCCGTATCTAAGCGACAATACGCTGTGACGAAAGAACACAGACGTGAATGGCATGCTCGCACGTAAACACATGGCTTGCCGTAACTAGGCAACACACGGTCTCGTGAACTCAGTCTCGAAGGCAATGGCACGAGCGCAACGGCAGGGTGCCCAAATATTGTAAAAGCGAAGAAAAGCTCTACCGCGACACCAGCAATCAACAGGGTGAAAGCGGCAGCTCGAGGAGTAAAGTCTCGTTCAACTAAATGAATCCAGACGAATTTAAGAAATGCAGAAAATCCAAATACACGAACTGTTGCTCCAGCGATGCAGAGAAAGGTGGATGCTCCTGCCAGGCAAGTATGTAGTAATCACACTTAGAAGGTGTTGATGATTAATCTGCTTTATTTAGTAGCTCCGTACAAAGTGCATGCAGCACCGCAACAGGACAACCTCAGAATGAGGTGACACATTCCAGAGTTAACCATCCTATACATTCTAATCACATTCCTAAGATTCCTCATTCCAACCCACCAAACAGAGGCATAGAAACGAGTTACTACACATCCCCTTTCTTTACAAATTCAACAAAAACAAATAAAATCAATAACGAACAAACTCCTCCAATTTCTTAGGAGTTATAATACGTCTGCCGCTTTTGCTGGATCTCTCCTTCACACTGGCCTCTTCAGTCAAAACAGAATTACCCACACAAGGTTCCCCCACATCCAAATGATCTTCACATTCAGTCCCAGGGTGACCTTCAGTACTACATCCAATCTCTGGTACAGCTGTACTAGATCCAACCTCTGGTCCTGGTGCGCTAGACACGCCTTGTGGAACAACCTCAAGAAAATGTGAACATGGCTCCTTAACCATGTCTTTCCTCCTTTCAACAGACGGTAAAGCATCCATCCACCAGTAATTGGTTCTTTCCACTTTCGCACCACTTTCATTCCTGACAACAGATCCACCAGAAATGGAGATACGACTCATATGATGGACACTACCATCATCCAGTTCGACAGTATTGCGCATGACTTTTGTTACCGTCCTAGGCTCAGAAAATCGAGAGTGTAATTTGCCAAGCTTCTTTCCACACTTGACTCTGACAAGTTGCCCCACTTTAATAGACACTTCTTTGGTACCATGCTTGGCATCAAAATAACATTTGTTCTTACACTGAGAGTTAGTAATGCACTCCTAACTTGCTCACAATCCCAATTGTACTTTTTACTTCTACCCATCCATCCTGGATTAATTCTACAATGAGGAAATCTACCACGCATTAGTCCAAAAGGACTTTCACCTACAGTGTCATGGACAGTTACTCTGTACGACCAAATCAACTTGTCTAATTCATCATTCCAATTCTTATTTCCCTTGCAAGCCAACTGTAATACACCTTTTAATACTCTGTTCACTCTCTCCACAACAGAGTTACCTCTTGGATGATATAAGGCTGTAAATCTTTGTTCAATACCCGTATATTCCATAAACTTTTTCATCATGTCCGATTTAAATTGAACCCCGTTGTCCGTTAAGATGGACGCCGGGAAACCCTCTCTTAAGAAGCACTTTTCCAGAAAACTAATAACATTTTCGGTGTCAACTTTCTTGACAACTTCAACTTCAATCCACCTCGAAAAAAGGTCAACCAAAACCAAAATGTACTTGGTAACGCCATCTTGCCACAACAAAGGTCCCATAATGTCTAAAGCAACATCTTCCCCAGGCAAATTGGGACAACCAAGAGAAGACATAGGAGGGTTGAGTGTTTTTTTTGTCTTGTCCGCGCATTCACAGTTTACACAAGCACGCACAAACCTTTCTATTTCCAAATCAACTTTGGGCCACCAGTACAACGCCTTGATGTTTCTCTTAGTACGAGACACACCGGGATGTCCCTCATGACCAATAGAAACAATCCTTTGTCTCATTCCTTTAGGAGGAATAATCTTTTCACCCCTACAAACAAACTCACCATCCACACTTAATTCATCCCGTACCTCCCAAAAAGCTCTCAATTCAGGTTTGACCTTGCAATCATTGGACCAACCATTGGTGATCCAATTTCTTACGGACAGTAAACTTTCATCTTTTTTGTACTCTTCTTCCCATTCATTCTTACGTAAACCTGCAGTGTCAGAAAACACACTAGCCACACAAAAATCACTCCAAGGGTCATTGTCAATTTCTTTTAGGGGCAATGAAAGTCTACTGAGAAAATCAGCAATGACATTTTTAGCCCCAGGAACATATTGTACTTCATACACAAAATCTTGCAGTCTCATTGACATTCTAGCAATTCTTGCTGAGGCTCTCGAAAGACCTTCTGTTGTAAGCAATTTGGTTAATGGTTTGTGATCAGAACGCAAAATAAATTTCTTTCCCCAAATGAACTTCCTGAAATGTTCCATGGCCCAAACACATGCCAACGTTTCTCGTTCTATCACAGAGTACTTCTCCTCCGTGGGAGACAAAGAACGTGATGCAAAGGCCACAACAACTTCTTTACCATGCTCTGAGAGTTGTGATAATACACCCCCTAAACCAGTACCACTGGCATCAGTGGTGACAAATGTATTAGCAAAAGGATTAAATCCTTGTAATGTAGGAGCACCGGAGATGGCTTTCTTTATGTCTTCAAAAGACTTCTGACAAACTTCATTCCATAAAAAGGTAGCTTTGTTTTTCATAAGTAAACGCATTTCGTACGTTTTCTGGGAAAAGTGGTTGACAAATTTCGAATAAAATTCAGCTAAACCCAAAAAAGATCTAAGTTCATCCTTCGATTTAGGCGCTGGAGCATTGACAATGGCCTCCACTAATTTGCTTTTGGGTTTAATGCCTGTGTCACAGATCTCATGCCCCAAGTACGTAACAGAATTTTTAGCAAATTTGCATTTGCTACCTTCAGCAACTAAACCATTGTCCCTGAGAATAGCAAGAACCTCTCTAAGAATGGTATCATGATGTATCCTGTCTTTTCCCATAATCAAAATTTCGTCCTGAAAGAACACCACCTCTGGAATGTTCCCAAACAATTTTGACATCAACCTCTGAAAAACTGCAGCGGCTGATGCCAACCCAAAAGGCATGCGTTTAAATCTATAACATCCAAACGGTGTACAGAAAGCGGTCAAGTGTCTGCTTCCAGTATCCAATACAACTTGGTGGTAAGCAGCGGACAGGTCCAAAGTGGAAAACCACTTAGCGTTACGTGTTAACGATAACATCTCGTCAATTCTGGGAAGTGGGAACTGATCCACCAGAATATTGTTGTTGAGATACCTTAAGTCAACACACAAACGAGCCTTCCCATTGGATTTTCGGGCAACAACCAATGGAGAAACCCATTCAGCTGCTTCCACCGGTTCAATAACGTTGGATTTTAACAAGTTCTCCAACTCACACTTGACTTCGTATCTGACTATAAAAGGGATATTCCTAGCTTTGTGTACCTTGGGAATTGCACTATCTTTTAATCGAATATGGTGCGTAAAACCTTTAAGTTTACCCATAACACCCGCAAAAACCTCCGGAAATTCCTGTAAAACCCACTTCCTAGTGTCCTCTCCTTCACATGACACCAAAACTTGTTCCTTGCTGTTAGGATCAAGTATAATGTTTAAGGATTTTTGATCTTTCCATCCTAACACTGATGGTCTTTCCTTGGCTATATACAGTTTCCCAATTGCATGTCTTTCCTTGAAGCGAAAGATTAATGTCCTATATCCCAACATGTCAATTTTTTCCCCTGTAAAACTCTCAGGAGAAATGTCATTTGGTTCTAACCACTCCCCAATATTCTTTGTGAAGTGTTTTTTCCAAACCTCTCGGGAAACAATTGTAAACGGAGACCCTGAGTCCGCAGCAAGTTGAACAGTAATACCACCCAGGGAATTAAGCATAAGGGTTTCGAGGACGATTCATCAGTAATGTTAAGTACTACTTTCTTCTTTTGAACATATTTGACCTGTACCTCATCCTCACTTGAGCTTGAAAAACTCTCAACCTCCCCTTCTTGTACACAAGCAACTTTCCCTTTAGGTTTTTTTTTAGATTTCCGTCTACACACTCTAGAAAAATGCCCAATTAAACCACATTCCATACACTTTGCAGATTTGGCTGGACATCTTTCATATCTAGCGGAGTGCGAATAACTACCACATCTGTAACAAACCAAGTTACCACTTTTCTTTTGTTCAACATAGTCTCCTTTCTTTTTATCAACTTTAAAGTCACGGTACCCTTTCTGCCCCGACCTGTTTTCCAAAATCTTCCCTACAATCTCTGATTCCTTCTTATCCTGAGAAAGTGTAGCTTTTGCACAACGTTCAGAGAGTTCCGCTTTTTTCACCATAGCAACAATATCCTTCGAACACCCTTCGCCTTCCACCCATAATTTATCTTGCATGTTTTTATTCCTAGTATACATGACAACTTGGTCTCGGATGAACTCATCGTGCAACTGTGCAAATCTACACTTACTAGCTAATTTTTTTAACGCAGAGACATACTCTTCAATTGCCTCATGTTTTTCTTGTTTCCGGTGAAAGAAAGTGTGTCTTGTGACAGCTATGCACACAGAAGGAGAAAAATGATCATCAAGATCCAAAATGGCTGCTTTAAAACCATCCATATCACCACCAAGTCTCTCTTGCTTTTGCAACTCATTGTAAATACGTAAACCTTCTGGACCCAAAGAATACATTAAAATCCTTTTTTTTCTTTCAGGGGAGAAACTTCCACTGATGTCTTCCATGTTGGCAATATAATTTAGAAAATACTCCTTCCAGTCACTCCAAGTAACCACAGGTTCTCCAGGTGTTGATAAAAATTCCTTCGGAGAGTTAATGTGCATGGCAGAAAAATGTCCATCCCCTGCAGCGCTGGTTCCAGTGGTGGATGTATTCGTTGCGACAAGAGACATTATTACTTAAAATAGGCAATGAAACAGAGTGCCAGAATAAGCGTAAATCGAATTAGCAACCACTAACTAGAGTGAAGGTAACAATGCTCTGAAACAGTTCCAGGTAAGTGGTGCCGGAGATTGAACAGAGTAAGTATAACCTAGCTAAACATACAGTACAGTATAGCACAATGCCCTTATAAAAACTTCACGTAAATTTTGCCCAAAAATTGAACACAGTACAAATAGCGCTGCATGCACCTTGTGAATAAGTCTCAAACAATGTAACTAATAACAGTAAATACCGTCATGTCAGGAAAAATGAGCAGTGGCATCAAGAGAGCTCCTTTGCGAAATGCTGACTTCCGGATGAAGAGGGTCACGGAGCGTCCTTAAACTACCGAAGTATGTTAAGTAGCTCAAAATGGCCTCTGTGCGTGCTTAACAGTGTAGTGACGTTGATGAAGTTAGTCCAGTTTCTGTGTTTATGAACACGTTCCCAGAATTCACCTCCGTGACAATAGAGGAACGCGCACAGAATCCAGGACTCGCGGAAGGCTCGAATCGGCAATGCAGGATTTAAACGAATGGCTGACAGTTAGAGATGACCGTTGGTAAGTGTTACCCAAAGAGGATTTCAATTACTTAGTTTATGTATGGTGAAGTATCCGTCGCACCACCCATACGCAAGGCACCGTCCAAAAAGGCATTCGCAGTCACTCGGTGCAATTCTCTGACTCTTCTTGAACATCCAATGGCCAGAAGTGTTCTTCAAGCGCCGGGCTCCGTTTCAATGATGCGGTGATTTCTTCTCACGGGGTACTGGAAACAGACCGCTCGTCGCCAAATTAAGTGTAGTAATCACACTTAGAAGGTGTTGATGATTAATCTGCTTTATTTAGTAGCTCCGTACAAAGTGCATGCAGCACTGCAACAGGACAACCTCAGAATGAGGTGACACATTCCAGAGTTAACCATCCTATACATTCTAATCACATTCCTAAGATTCCACATTCCAACCCACCAAACAGAGGCATAGAAACGAGTTACTACAAAGTACTTCACCGCTCATCGCCAAAATGAAGTAGGGTCTACAAAATGTAGAATTTAACTTAGAGCTTTATTAGGAGCATCCACAACGAAAGGCAGGCAGCTCCAACTGAATAGAACATCAGACCGAGAATAGAATACACAGCCAAGAACCAATAGAAGCAAAGATACACAAGAATAAAGAGGAAAGGAATGTAGCTAACCAAGCTTGGTTAAAAAATAAAGAATTAAGAGAACTAAACATTCTGAGGAATGAAAGTGCTCATTACCACACATTGGCAAAAAATAAAAGCATTTTAATTCTCACTTTGAGACCAATAATCCCATTAGTAATCTTAAAGAATGTTGTAAAATGCAGATGCAAAAAAAACTAAGCTAATTTAATGTCATTAGATATTGACACAATATAAAATCTATGGAAAGGAAAGTTCCACTGTTTAAGTGTCTCTGCAGTGCAGAGAAAAGCTATTCTCTTTGCCAAGCCCTGCATCTATAGACATCACCAGAAATGCACATTCTAGAACATGATGGGTCTCCTAAGATGTACTGTGACATCATTCACCACATGGCCTCTTTCATGTAAAGTTGAGAGCTCGAGAATGTTCACTTTAACATGCTAATTGTCACCTGCTCAAGGATGATGGTTTTCCATAAACCCACTGAACAATTTGCATCAGAACACAGAGGGGCGCCAACAGTCATAAATTGTCCCACATTCAGTGTTTGAGTGCCCTTTTGAAGAGGAGATCTTGTAAGGCTGTCATTCGAACTGGAGGAACCATTGTTGGGTGGTGAATGGTGTTTTGTTGGTGTCTCGTTGTGCGTGGTTTGTAAAAAGATGGTTCGATATTAAGTTTTGAAATTCTTTGTGTGAGTTAAAGGCAAGAAAAGTGAGTTTGTCAGAGGGTCTTCATGGTGTTTTAGGTGTATGTGTGGGTGTGCTGAATGACTTTTCTGTTTTTTCTCAACTTGGTGGGATACGATAGTCCAACACTCAGCCAGAGTGTAATGTTTTTTAGTTCTCGTCTACAGACATCTTTTTGAAAGACATGTTGGGGACTGTGCCAAAAACTTACAATGTGTTTGGAGCCCGCCCATTGCTTATCATTGGTTTGCTTTCTTGTCACTTGCATTTGCCTGCTTCTTATTCAATGGCTCTGCTTCCTCTTCTTGTGTTTGCCCTGCCCATGGAACCTACCTGTTTTAGCATCATTTTGATTGGATGACTTGTATCCTGCCACTCCTCACATTCAAAGAACAATTTTCTTTCTTTTTTTTCAGCACTCCACAAGAATGCATGCGTTTTCTTGCTCTCTCCCTTGTGTGATGCTTGCCCCCACCCCTCCAGCCCCCAATTCCAGCTCCCTGGGTTTTTGCTTTCCCCACCCTCCCTTTCTGCCTAAAGCTCATCCGTTGCTCTCTCACACTATGTTGCTTCCAGTGCTTCCTGCTGGGTGGGGGAGCCACTTGCTCTTCCATCCGCTCTCCAAAGCTTCTACCTCGCCCAATACAATTGTTTTACAATTTTTGGGAGGACCCTGCATCTGCCATTTGTTGCCAGCATGCTACGTTTTCAAAAATTGTTTTTGCACACAAATAAATAGTTTTTTTTAAATTTACTACTCCAAGTAGCATCCATCGTTTTGATATGGTAAATAAAAAATATACAAATTGGCATCACTGTCATGCCATATGTGTGCGCATGAGTTGTGACATCATCGTGTTTGGCTGGCTGCTGCAGTGTAATGATGTGTATTCATGGACAACAAAAACAAAGGAATTGCCAATACTGTTCAGCATTGGCAAAAAAATAAAAAAATAAAGTGTGATAACACCTTTTCTTTTTCTTGTTTTTTTTACCAAGGCTGACCAGTATCGGAAAATGTGTTTTTGCTGATGGTGTACAGCATTGGTAAAAATTATTGCTAAAGTCAATAGGTAAAAAAGGTGAGACTTGCTTATTTTATATGCATTCACTTCTATTAGGTAAATTAAAGTACTTGGTTTAATGTGAGAACATCAAGAGTACAAGGTATTAGGTTTACCAAAAAAGCGAAGAACTGATGACAATGTGTGTGGTGGACAAGGACTCAGGTGACTGTCCTGCCTGATAGAATCCCATCAGTGTCAGCCAGTTCCGAGGCACCACATGCTCTGATAAAACAACTCCGATCTGATGTGCAGACCACTGCTAAAATTGTGATTAAGATCACGTACCTCAATCTTCCTCTAAAGATTCCTCCTTTAATGCTACCCATCTATTGTGCCTTATTACACATATGAACGCCAGACATACAGACTTTTCTCCACACTGTAGTCAGCTCTCCAGGGCACCTTAACCCTAAACATTGGAAACGCATAATTTTAACTCTACCCCTATATGTCACAGAAGAGCAATACTTACGTCCATTAGCACAATATATCTACTGTGTGCCTTAGCCCTATTAATGTAAAGTGAATCACCAAACATACTGCTGGAGTGTATTCACTGTAGCAAGTCGTCATTCATACTAGTTTGTGCTCTAATACCTTCATTATAATGTTACAAATTGTAGTTCTTGTTCACATTTACACTTGTGCATTTTGAGTTATATTGCTTTTACTGAAATGTTATTCTTATATATTCATCTATTAATGTATTCAACTATTAATGTTTGCATTTATTCTTTAATCATAGGTGCATATATAATCATGTGTTTACTGTGTACACTGACTGTTTTTTATTAAGCTAGCTTAACCAGAGGCCTTAAGCATTTGGTCTTCAATGTTGAACCTTCAACATGAAAGTTTTGCCAGCGCTGCAGTGTTCTTTCTTTGCAGGTGCGTTCACCTGATTTCATAGTTAGTGAAAGGCATATTGTGCATTAGAGATAGTGAGGTCCGGGAGGAGAACTTTTGGCAAAAATGAGAGGCACCAATGAACTGAGAGAAGACTCCTATTCACGTCAGACCAGCAGCAGGAAGACATCGTCCTAATGTTCAAACCGTAGGATGGAAAAATCTAATTAAGTTGCCAATTTCTACTGTGAGAAAGTAGAAAACTACTAGAGTTGATGACGTGGAATTCTCGAATGTTCTGTGGATTTAATTGGTGTTCACACTTTAGTCTTTAGAGTAGATACCCTTTGGATTCTGAGGGATACAGAGCTCTCTGTTCATACTTCCATTGTGTGGCTTTATGCTACACATTGTCCTGATTTGGAGAACTTTTACTGAAGTCTCCACTATGCTTACACCTTTCTGCTTGCCCTGATTTAACTAAGTTTCCCCAGTTTTCTCAACTTTAGTTTAGGAGTAGTTTAGGCGACTTTAAGTTTATTCATGCATAGATGGGAGGATTAAAACCTGTAAATCATCAAATCTTATTTCTTATCCTTTGTATTGCTGCAACTGAATTTCTTGTATGCCTTATGCTACTATGACTTAATTTCATTCGACGTTTCGGTTTTCCTCTGGTGATTCTTTATCTTTACAATATGTTTTGGAGATTCATATATATCAGTTTGGCCCTTAATTTGTAATTAAACCTATTTAACTTTACTTATCAATTCCTGGTCCTTTAATGAGTGACCAAATGTGCTACACTGTCAATTGAATTGTTGGATTAATGTTAACTTCCCTTTACCTCTCAGGCAACTAGAAAAGATTAATCACAGGATAAACTGTAAGAAGGGCACAGTGCTCCGTCAGATGGTAGCATAACGAGAATGGTTAGTTACTGAAGAAGGGGGAGTTAGAATATCCCATTCTAGATTAGTCCGCACCCAGCCCCAGCCCCTAGACCCCATGTTTTGGCTTGGAGGATCGGCAGAGTTCCAGCCGTTCAGGTGGGAGTTGTAACAGCGGAGGACTGAGTATTAATAGGGTTGCGTGTTGCAGTGGCTTATGCTTAGCTTGCGGTTCTGTTGTGGAAATTGTGTGATGTCTTGCGGAGATGTTTTGAATGTTATGTGAGTGAGGCGCTTAATGCAGAGAAGTTGAAGTTGTTATTGGGTCCGACGTGGCCTAAGATCCTGGGATGGTATTAAAAAGTGTAAAATACACTATATTATAGTTGTCTGCTAAGTTTTGTGGTGCTGGTCGTGCGACATCGTCGACGGCACAAATTGAGATAGGGACATTTATCTTTACATGAATGTGAGGAAAGGTTGGTATAGTGAATCCCAGTGCAGAGGGAGAAGCTGTACCAATTCGGGTGATACCCCGCAGGTCGAGGTTTCATTCGAGAGTGAATTAGAATAAGATTGATTCTTGTGTGATTGAGTACTAGCGATTCTTTAGCGGAGCAGACAAAGTTATTTGTTGAAATTGCTTTTGCATTTTGTTTTGCTTGCTTAGTGCTGAGAATAGTGTGTTCATGAAAAATTGTAAAGGAGGGCAAACTGCTGCGAGGGCACTCAATGCTTGGGAGCATGTGGCTCATGCCAGGGAAAAAGAAAAGTATCAGGGAAGAGCCCGAAAGGCAGTGCGTACCTACTCTGATGCTAGGTGGGATGCAGAACAAAAGAAATGGAGAACTGATATGATAGAGGAAATCAAATAATACCTTGCATTATCAAGTGAAGAATCTGAGAAAGGGAAAAGAAGAGAAAGAAAGGGAAAGAGGGAAAGCCAAAGGAGCAGGCAATATGAGTGAGGTCAGTAATAGTGATTCTAGTGATGGTCTCCTGGATGCATTGTTTTTTTTTTTTATGCTCAATTTTATTGGGTTTAAACAAGTTATACACTCAGTCAACACATTAATTTATTACATCATTTTCAAATACTTCACCTTTCACTACATCTATTACTTGACAGCGCAGACCATCTCCCACACCAGGCCTCCCCTTTCCGCCTTTTGCCCAACAGGCCCAACAACTTGCCACATATCTTCTTGTGCTTATTCGGGCAGACCCGGGCTTCAGACACTGGACGCTCTTGTGCCGCGCACCAGTCCAGTCCTCTGCGCCATTGGGAGATCGTGGGTGGGCGGGGCCTTTTCCACTTAGCAGCAATGTCCCTCTTTGCCACCATGCTGGCCTTGCCTAAGAATGCTTTGCCTGCTCTTGTTCCTTCCTTCCTCTCCTTCACCCCCAGTATTAAGGTTCGGGGCGTAAGAGGAACCTCCCATCCCAGTACCTCAGTCAGTTCCTCAAACACTCCTCTCTGACTTTGCATGACCATGTCATATGATAAAAGTCTGCGGGTGTATCTGTGCAGCGTGGGCAGTCGGGAGTCTGTAGGTGCCCTGCCCGGTGAAGTCTACTAGGAGTAAGGTACGCACAATGAAGATAGTAAAACTAGATTAAGCGCAACCTCGCTGAGACAGTGATTACTCAGGGGCCATAAGGGCGTCCCGCCAATCTTCATCCAACAGGGGGCCCATCCATCCCTCCCATCGGGACCTCTGGTGGTCTAGGGTATTGGGTGAACTGTTCACTAAGGATCTGTAAATCTGGGAGACACTTCCTCTCCCCAGGGATCGCATAAGAAGTTTAGCTTCAAGAGGGCTAACCTCTGGTAGTGTAGTGCCTGTTGGGATGATTGGGGTAGGAGCATGGCGAAGCTGCAAGTACTTACAAAATTGCGTATGATTGAGGGAGTAAGTATCTTGTATATCTTGAAAGGTCCAAACTTGCCCACCTCTCCACACATCTCCCAGTTGAGAGATGCCAATGAGGTCCCATTTTTGAAAGCCCTCTAGAGCAGCCACATCCCCAACCCAAGTATCTTGCCACAATAGGGTCAGGAGTGTAACCTGGCGTCCCAATGAGTGTAGTGCAGTGCTGCCCGCCAGGCCAGAAAAACCATTCTGGTGACCATTGGAATGGCATGGGGGATTGGTGATCCATACAGCATCGCCTGCACCCGTTGGAGCCCCAACTCATTAAGCTCTAGCTGATATGCCGGGTCCGACCACCCCCGGTAAACCACTCGTTGATTATCAAAAGCCGTATTGCAATATTGTATAGATAGAGATTTGCCGTGTCTAACCCACAATGATATAGTGCCCCCTGACATCGGGTCAGTGCCACCCATGGTCTTGAGAGCCCCCAGAGGAACGACTTCAGCAGTGAGTCCATGGATCGAAACCATTGGCGCAGGAGATGAAGCGGAAGGTTTTGCAATGTATACACGAACCGTGGTAATATCATCATTTTATATAATGCCGTTTTCGCCATCGGATTTAATGGCAAGTGTTGCCACTTCCGCAGATCCTCTTTAGTTTTCTTAACTAGGGGAGTCAAATTGAGGGGCCAGGTTAATTCCGGATGGAGCGCTACCCAGAGCCCCAAATAATGAAAGCTAAGACGCCTGATGGGGTTACTGGATTGCCAGTCAATGTATTCTCTGGAACTGTGAAGGGGCACCAGTAACGATTTGGACGGGTTGAGTCTCAGGCCCGATGCCTCCCCAAAAAGCTCCAGAAGCCAGAGACATCGGGCCCGGTTTGAGCCGGGTCTGCCAAAAACAGGAGTATGTCGTCTGCATACAGTGAAATGCGATCGCTGTGGGAAGGGTCCCAGTTCCAACCCTGGATCTGAGCATCCCCCTGACAAGGCGGGCAAAAGGTTCAATCGCTAGAGCGAAGAGTAGGGGGGACAGAGGACAGCACTGCCTCGTCCCTCGCCGAATCAAAAACTCCTGTGAGAGGGTCCCATTGACCAGTGCCCGGGCCGACGGGTTAGTGTATAGCATTTTCACTAGCCCTCTAAAGTACGGTCCGATACCCGCTTGATGCAACACCTCCTCTAGGTAGCGCCAGTCCACTGTGTCAAAGGCCTTCTTGAAATCTATCAAGAGGAGCGCCAGATATGACGGCAAGAGATGCCGATGGGCTAGCTCCACGTGCAACCGCCTAAGGCAATATCTCGTGCTACGATGGGGCATGAAGCCACATTGGTCAGTGTGTATCTGGAAGGTAAGCATCGGATTTAGGCAGGTAGTAAGAATCGTGGCATATATTTTGACATCCTTGTTAATGAGGGAAATCGGTCTGTATTCCAAACAGGAAGCGGATGGTGGGTTTGCTTTAGGTATGACTACGATTGTGGCCATATCAATGCCATGCGGGAAACCTCCTGACTCTATTGCTTCCGCGTACAGTGTTTGGAGGTGCGGAACCAGAGTCTCTTGAAATGTCGAGTAGTATTCCACCGGGTAGCCATCCGGTCCCGGTGTTTTACCCGAAGCTAGTGCTAGTATGGCTTGCTCCACCTCTTCCCTTGTGATAGGCTGATCAAGGGCCCGGGCATCCGTTTCCGACAGCTGTGGGAGCGGGATGCCTCGTAAGAAGGCGGTGGCGCCTCCCATCTTTGGGCCCTGGGAGCAAGAGTAGAGATGCCCAAAGTAGGTCGCGAAGGTTTGGGCTATTGCTTCCGATGTCTCCTGGGTATTCCCGATGGTATCAACAATTTCTGGAATTATCCGATTCGCCAAGGGGCAAGACGCCAGCCGATACAAGAGCTTACCATTTTTGTCCCCCCAACCATAGACGCGGGCCACGGAATATCTCCATTTCTCATATTTGTTTGGCCGATTCCAAGGAGATATGGCGAATCTCCTAGCGTATAAGTTCAAGCTGGCGGGCGGCTGTATCCCCAGTTCCCTTGCCCATATTGCGCTCCAAATGGAGCGCCTGGGTGGGAGAGACGTTCTTCTTTGGACCAGTGCTTTGCTTTGACATATCCCTTAGCGAACCCTCTGACGGTGGCTTTCCCTGCCGCCCATAATGTGCCTTGCGATCGTACAGTAACTTTGTTACATTGGAAGTATTGTTTGAGCTCCTCATTCAAGGCCTTTCTACAGTCTTTATTCTGTAAGAACCAGGCAATAAGATACCAGACGGGGTGGAGTGATTTGGAGGGCCCCACTATGGAAAGGAGTACCGGCGAGTGATCAGAGATCCCTCGAACAAGGGCCTGGATGCCTGTTACCATGCGACAATCTGGGGCTGGCATAAACATCATGTTGATACGAGAATGAGAATAGTGGGCCGCGGAGGTGGTGGTAAAATGGTGGAGTTGAGGGTTCCACACTCGCCAGACATCACAGAGCCCAAGCTGATAGGCCCATTCCGACAGCCGCCGGGCACCCAAACATCTACTAGGAGAGGGAGTCCCGGTAATCCTTGGCCTGCTTCATAACTGCATTGAAATCTCCCCCTATCACTGTCAGTCCCGGGGGAAGAGACGTCAGTAAGACTGTGAGGTCTTTAAGGGTGGTCTCCAGAAGTGTTGGGGTATATAGACTGTTATAACGTTAATGATGCATACCCCCATCTGCCCGGTGAGAGCCAAGAAGCATCCCTGGGGATCTAGGACATCCCGGGCAACCGTCAATGGGAGATAACAGTGGAGGAGAATTGCCACCCCCTAAATCCGGGGGCAAACCCGGCATGGTACACACTATCATACCCCTGCTGGGCTAAAAAGGAACATTGAGTCCCAAAAGGTGAGTTTATTGTAGCATAAGGACCCCGGGGGCAGAGCGCTGTGCAAACTTCAGGACTGCAGCGCGTTTCACTCTGTCCAGGAGGCCATTGACGTTCCAGGAAAGGATACGCAAGGCCTCTATATTAATGGTAGGGGGTGTCATTGATGGTGACATTATGAGGGCAGTGGGTGACATACGTGTCAGGCCCCCACGTGGAGCGCAAGGTTTCCTCTGTGGTATCTGACTACTGAGTGAGGAGTAAAGGTCATGTGTGACTGGTGCATGTATGAACTGGGTGATGTGTAACAACTTAGAACAGAAAACTCCCTGAACAGTCCCCCCAAACATCCCCCCTCCCCATACTTCGTACCCTGAAGCATCTGTCGCCCTAGGTTGAACAATTCGAACATGTATAACCATTACAGTTGGAGGACGAGGTAGTGGACCCCTCCATGTTGTAGGATGTATCAAGTCTCAGTATAGTAAAGTATTAATGCCCTTAGACAAGGCCATCGTTTCGCCCTCTTGTGCTTGCATACGGTGTTATATATCTCTGGGCTGCGGGAAAGGTCTGTATCACCGGAGTCACTGAGCATTTGAGCTGGAGAGCCCTTCTGTGACATTTTCCCCTCCGGTACACACTCTTGCGACTTTCCTCCCCGTCTGGCCTCAGCAGGGGATGAGGACGCGCCTCCACTTGTCAGATTTGCTGATCCCAATGGTGTCCAGCCGGCGTTGCGGCCCCTACGGGACGCATACGTCTCCTCTGTGTCCCTGATGATTTAGCCAGTTTGGTGGTGGTATTGCGTCGCATCGGGGACGCCGTTGTTGCCCTCGGTAAGGTCATGGGGCACTCCTCAGTAGCACATGTCCAGGCCTCCTCTTGAGTCTCAAAGAAGTGACTTTTGTTATTCAGGATCACTCTGAGGCGGGCAGGGAACAGGAGTCTGTATGACAGATTCAGCGCCTGTAGCTTTTGTTTGACCACAGTGAAGGCTCTCCGCTGAGCTTTGACTTCTTTTGTATAGTCTGGGAAAATCATCACTCTGTTCCCCTGACATAAGAGGTGGGGCTGGGAGCGTGCCTCTTGTAAAATAGCGTCTCTATCTTTAAAATTGAGAATGGGTGCTATGATCGGTGTCTGTGTGGGGCCCCAGGTGGCGGCCTGGGCATCAAGGCTCAATGGGTCCGTTCCACTACAAACCATGTGGACAGGCGCTCCGGGGCCATCCATGATTTGAGCCAGTTCTCAATAAAGAGAGCGACCTGGGTCAGCTCTGTGCCTTCCGGTATGCCCACAAACCGGAGATTCTTTCTGCGTGAGTGGTTTGTTTTCAGCATCTTCTGCTCTCTTATGGAGATACGCTGTGTGGGACATCAGACGCTCTACTTGGGACTTTATTGTCGCCACGTCATCTTCAACAGTGAAAACTTGGGACTCCGTTTCAGTGATCCGAGCTGTCGCATTACGGAGGTCCTGCCTAATGAGGGTGACGTCCATGCGCACCTCTCCTAGTTTGTTCTCCACTGAGTCCTGGGAGGTGCGTATGGCCTGGAGGATGGTGGCCAAGTCTCCCTCTGGGAGGGGCACTGTGATTTGGGCAGAGCCGTAGGTGCCCGAGTTACCAGTCATATATTGGTCCATGTGGGGCTGGTTTGGTAGCGGCTTTGCTCCCTTGTCTTTACCCATGGTCACGCCGTCCTCCCTCCTACTTGCTTGTCGTTACTGCTGGGAAGAGGGGAGGGCAGCGATCCCCCCAGAGTTCACCCCACCTGAGTCACAGAGGAGCCAGAGCCTCGGTTATACCACTTTTGCATTTAGTAGTATCCTCCAGCTGCGTGCATCCCCAGAGGTCAGGCCTCCAGGACCCTTCTGGAAAACCGGGGCAGCACAGATCTAATCCCTTCTTTATTGTCTGTCATGGGGTTGGGGGTCTTGTTGTTTCTCTCCTCACCTTAGTTGAGGGTTTGTTCGCTGTGTCACAGAGGGCAAAGTCTCAGTTGCAGGCCGCTCGTTATACCCTGGTCCTTGCTCGGTTTCAGATCCTGCAGCCGCCGACTACTTCACCCCTCCACCAGGGTATCTCAGGCGTGGATCTACTGACCCTCAAGTCGGGGGTCCCCTAGGAGCATGTATAGGCCTCACGCCCACAGCTCACAGTCTCAGGAAGGTTGGATGACTGACCGGTGAAGCCCCTCGTTCTATATTACTCCCATCTATTAGTTGGGTCTCCCCTCCCAGGAGTGCGCTTTCTGGTGTCAGTGGGTTCAGACCGGCCAATTCCAGGGATGTCGTCAGGCAGGGGGGTCTCAGTGTCTGCGTGACTTGAAACAGGGAATGCGGGTACCCCCGCCACAAGTCCTTCCTTGCAGATATGTCACAGTCAACAGATCTTTCCGGAGGGCCCGTCCCGTCTCCTGGGGACCTCACTGTCCCACCTCCTCACCTGGGCACCCCCAAGTCCAGCAGTTTCATGTGGCCCCCTCTCTCTGCACCGTGTCCGCACCAGGAGCCACCTATGAAGGCTGGGAGGTGGGCACCGCATTTCCAGCAGGTAGTGTGGCTCAATCCTGTCACCTCCTTCAGGCCACTCAAGGGACAGCCCGAGCCACCCCAGCAGCACCAGTGGAGGCCTCTGTATTCCAACGTCCTCAGGCAGAACTCGAGGTAGGGCGAAGCGTCATCCTCCCCCCAGACAGCAATCTCAACCGGTCCAGAATCTCAATCAACACAGCTTCCGGAGGCCAGGCCCGGTCTTGTGGAAATTAATTGCAGCAACCAGCCGGCCACGGAGTATCTCTATTTGCCCACTGTCGCCGCGCCATCGGTCGCACCAGTCCCTCTCACCCTGGCTCCTGTACTACAATCCTCCGGGGACCGCACTTAAGGGCCCTTGCCTCCAGGTCACCATGTAGACCGGGGAACCCACACTACCTTGCAGCAGCTCTCAAAAGCGGGGAGGAGATAGGGAGGGAGGTCTCCTTTCCCAGCCTCTCGGACCCTCCCCTCCTCGGACCCGGACTGTACCTTCTCCCGGCAGGGTGAGCGGCCCGAACCACGCCACCTCCACCAGTCGTCTTCCAGGCGGCTAGTCCAGGGCTGCCCCCACTCCCACCGCCGTAGTGTCAGCCGTGGTCTTGAGGTCCCGCAAGGGGGGGAAGCCTCCCACCGGAGGTCAGGGCAGCAGCAGGCCGTTACCCCGGGTGTTTGGGGGCACGCAAGGCAGGTCGTCAATGCTGCGAATGCAAGATGACCTCGGGGATCTGGATCTCAGTGCAGCGGGAGGCTCGCATTCCCGGGCAGCCTCGTCCACGGGGGTCGGTCGAGCGTGGGTCTAAGTCCTCCATCCTCAGCTCCTCCACGGAGTCGACGCTGGCTCGATGTTGCCCCCGTCTCATCACCTCAACCTTGGGAGGTCGCTCTGTTTCAGGGGCTGCGACAGTGGCCCGAGTCCTCGATCCGTCTGCGGGCTGCCATTTTGGGTATGCACAGGGGAGTTTCTTCAGCTTTCACCAGGACTCTTCCTCCCACATCAGCCGTTAGGGTCACTTTCGGCTTTTCAGCACGGGCTACGGCCACCGGTAATCTGTTCGATGTCTCGAGACTGGCATGGATTAGAGCAGATGACGGAGGGGTCCGGAGCACTCTCAGAGTGCGCCCACCATCTTGACGCTCATAGCCACGCCCCCCTGGATGCATTGTTGTCAGAACACCCACCTCCATATAATGAGACTCGAGTGGAGGGTGGAAGTGGCACTTGTGTTAGTGGGAACCTTGGAGTAGCCACCGCACCAGTAAACAAAATTTTAACTTGAGAGAAGTCACGCCATTGAACGTGAACTACAACCCGATGGGAGGGAGTTCAGGAAATTGTGCCACTGTTAACTCCACAGCCCTTGTTGGCCCTGATGTTCTCAGTGTTCCAGTTACCATTGGTTCTGTGCTCTCTATATATAAGCATGGTTCGACAGGGAACACAACACAAAATTTGACCATCCCTACTGGAGTAAGTGCCCCAGGAACTACTCCTACAAGTCCTAATGTGGAAGGATTTGTTCCTCTGATACCAACCAACGCCAGTTCTCCTTGTGCTGCGGGTGCAGGTTCGACTATGAATCAGACAAGATTTGGCCCCTTAGGATCATTGCCGAGACTGACAAATCTTGGCACACCCGTTTGGGAACCACCTCTAAATGTTAACCGTAGCACCCCCAGAGAAGAGACTGTCTAATGCCCCTATAGTGCAACGTAGTCTCACCGTTCACAGGAATTAGATGAATGGTTGCAGGTTCTCAATGCTCCTCCAAGTGAAAGTGAAAGCTCAGAATTAAGTCAAGGAATGATTCAGTCACCAGTGAGAGTAAATTTGGTCGAATTGGACGAAATGATTAGTGGAAATCTTGAATTGGCTCGATTAGATTCCTACCAACAAAATGGACTTGCATTTATGTGTAAGGATGTTACCAGACGTGCAGGACAATTTTATGACAGACTATTTGAATAAGCCCAGAAATATGAGGTAGATTTGAATAGGGCTAAAGCCTTACAGAAGACCTACCATGTATGTTTTAATGAGGGGGACGTAGCCTGTGTGAGAACACCAAGAATGAAAATACAGATTAGAGAATTGATTCAGAACATTCAAAGATGGAGCGAGCTAGATAACTGGTAAGGTAAATGGGCGAGAAAAAAGAGACCTACAGGAGGTCCACCCTTCTATAGAAGAGGGAACAGGTGGCTCAAATTTCCCCGTGAGGAAAGTACGTCCATGTGCCTTGGAGTAGGAGTGATCTTGCGTTATTCACTAATGATTTCCCAAAATAAGAGAGTTCCAGTGGAGTGATACAAGCGGGTTGAGCAGTTTGTGAAAATTCAAAGGTCTTGTGGGTTGATTTGAAAACTTTGTTCGATATTGTGGTTTGTGGGCAGAATGTAAAATAGCCACAGACTGGCCTGAGAAGTAGCTAATGAGAAATCCAGTGACAAAAGCTCCATGGCCCTTGGTAATGAAAAAGTATCGGCAGGTGATGACATTTCTGAAATCAAAGGTATCGTCCAAAGACATTGATTGGGTCAAGACTGACAAGATGATCCAAGAACTCAAAGAGTCGATTGTGTCTATTATGAGAGAATGTTGTATGCGTTTAAGCAGTACAGTGAAATGGAAACTTTTGAGCCCAAAAATATGGGACATTTTTGTGTCAAGGTCAGTGGCGTAGCAAGGGGAGACGGGGGTTTGGACCGCCCAGGGCGATACGAGTTTTGGGGGCAGCGGCCTCCTCCCCCCGCTCGAACCTGCGGCCGTCGCGGGGCGTTAGCGGGAATCGCCAGCAGCAACCTCCGCTCTTCAAGTGCAGCAGCAGGCGCCAAACGCCGGGGCTGCACCGGGCGGCCAAAGGTCTAGCAACGCCACTGGTCAAGGTTTGTGACAGGACTGAGACCTGAAATTTGCATGATGATTCAGCAGCATTTGATTTGTTGGCAGAATAAATCGGTTGATGAGATCTTGAGTTATGTGAAGTATTATAATGATGAAAAAGAAATGAGGAAAAAGAAATTGAAAGAGAAATTGATGATTGCACAAATTCAAGCTGCTCAGAGAGGCAGTCAGCCTCTTGTAGGGAATGTTGTCCCTATGCAGGGAGTGTATCAGCGAGGAGCTCTTGCGATGCAAGGTGGAGGTGGATTCCCACCACAAAGTAGAGGTCGTGGTGCTCTGATCGATCCAAGTACTGGGATTGATGTAGTTACTTTGAAGAAAACCAACCCTTGTCTCTATTACAATAAGCTGGGGCATTGGAAGTGGGAACGTCGTCTTAATCTGGCTAATCAGGTTCAAATTTCAGGGTTTGCACAGCCCCAGATTAACAACTCTGTGCAGTCACAGAATGTGCAGAGACTGAGAGTGCAGAATTTCAATATGCTCCAAGCTCCAGTAATGCAAGTTCTGCAACCTCCGATGCCACAGCAAAATGCGCATGGCCCCAGACTCAATTCAAAGCAAGTTCCAAATATGAATCAGAATGCCTTCCAGAACAATAACCCGTTCCAACAGCACCCCGTGTTTGATACATTCGAAAATGACGGCTCCGATCAGTCTGCCTGATGGTGCCTGAGGAGGGAGGAAGATTGCTTGCTTGGTGCTGTCTTGAAGATAGACCACAGTGGTCCATTGGTAGATGGTGAGGTGAATGACCCCATGTCATTTTTGATCAGCACTGGTGCTACCCGCTCTACTGTTAGAACTGTAGAAGTTCCAAACCTAACTCACTTGGGAGAAATAATCCAAGTTGTAGGAGTCACAAACAAGCAACTGGCAAGCCTCATAACACAGGAGGTACATGTAAAAATAGGGTCATTTGCTGAGAATCAACAATTTGTGGTATGTAATTGTGAGTCTGTTCGGATGTGATTTGTTGTGCAAGTTAAATTGCACCGGTTATTGCACACCAAAGGGTTTGGAGTTCCAGGCTGATGATGAGGATGTTGCTTTTAAATTGGCCCATCAGAGTTCAACAATTAAACTGTTTCCTATGATGACAAGTGAATGGTTACCCCAAGGTCTTAAAGACACGATGAAGCCAGAGGTTTGGGATTTTTCAGGAAAGGACATTGGACTCTTGAAAGGAGTTGAGCCTGTCCATATACAAATAAAGCCCAATGCTGAGTGCAATATAATCTGACCCCTGAAACTATTGCTGGAATCACTCCAGTGATTGAGTCAATGATCCAACAAGGCATTTTAAAGGAGATTATGAGGAGTCCATGTAACTCACCCATCATGAGCTTACAGAAGCCTAGTTGTAAGTACGGCATTGTTTAGGATTTGAGAAAGATTAACTCAATTGCGGTTCCTTGTTATCATATGGAACCAAATCTAGCTGTGATTTTATTTCAGATTCCATGTGAGGCTGAGTGGTTCACTGTCATCGACCTTTACCAGGCCTTTTACTCCATACTGTTGCTTGTGGACAGTCAATTCCTTTTCACATTTCGGTTCAGCAACTGTGTTTTGGCATGGTGCCAAGTCCCACAAGAGTATACGGGGAGTCTGTCTATTTTCAACCATATCCTCAAAAAGAATCTGGAGTCCATGATCATGCCCTTTAACTCTTTCCTGGTGCAGTACTTTGACGACCTGTTGGTTGCGTCAAATACACAAAGAGCTTGTAAGATTGATACAATCGCCCTTTTGAACCACTTGACTGAGAAAGGACATAAAGTCTCCCCAAATAAGTTGCTGTACTGTTTAAGGGAAGTTCTGTATCTCGGACATCACATAGAGAAACGAGCAAGGAAGATGTCACAGGAAATAATCTTGGCGAATATGCAAATTGATTCGCCAACAACACAGAGAGAGTTCAGGATGTTTTTGGGAATGGTGGGCTACTGTAGTCAGTGGATACCCAACTTTTCTCTAGTGGCTAAGCCTTTACAGAGGCTGATACACAAGGATGTGTCGGATTGGGTACCCTCGGATAACGATTGCTTGGTTGCCTTCCTAGAGCTGAGAGAAAGTCTTTGTTGTGCCCCAGCACTAGGAATGCCTGATTACAATAAATCATTTGCTCTCTTCTGCAGTGAGAGAGAGGGTTACACTCTCTCAGTGCTTACACAATTGCATGGAGGTGCTCGAAGACTTGTTGCATACTTCTCTGCTACACCTGATCCAGTAGCTGCAGCGCTGCTCGGAAGTCTCAGATCCGTGGGGGCAATGGGTGTCAGCATAGCGAGGTGTGATGGGTCATCCCTTGACTGTCTTTATTCCCTACTTCATTGAAATATTGTTAACCAGAACTAGAACACAGCACTTGACAATCAACCGCCCCACTAAGTATGAGCAAATCATACTTGCGGCCGAGAATGTCACACTGAACCGCTGTGCTGTTTTAAAACCTGCTACCTTGATGCCCCTTCCCAAGAATGACAATGATGATGGTGAAGATGAGCATGACTGTCTCGATGTCACTGAACTGAGAGCAAACATACAAGATGAGCCACTACCTGAATCCGATTATTCATTGTTCGTGGATGGCTCGTCTTTGCGAGACCATGGAGGAAATTTGAGAGCTGCTTGCACAGTCTGTTCAGTTTCAGGAGTTAATTGAAGCTTCTTGGTTTCAAGGAGTATTCTCTGCACAAGTGGCTGAATTGTTTCCTCTTACCATAGCATGCCGTGTTTCAGACCAGCTGAAAGTGAGGATTTTCACTGGTAGTCAGTATGGCTTTGGTGACATGCATGACTTCGGACAGTTATGGTCCCAAAGGGGGTTTATGACTTCTTCTATGACTTCTTCGGCCCATCCAAAATGGTGAACAAGTGAGAAAACGTCTTGAGGCGTTGCAAATGCCTGCCGAAGTCGTGGGTGTGAAAGGCTCTGCAAACTGCAGTGGAGATGATTGTATAACAGTGGGCAACAGGTATGCTGATGAGGGCACAATGTATTGTGCTTATAACGCTTGTAACTTTAATGGGGAGTATATGAATGAGGGAACAGATGAGACCAATTACAACCTTTTGTTAACAACTACTGATACATGGGAGTAGGGTAAGAGGATTCAAGAAGAGGTGTCAGAGGAAGAACAGCAAAATTGGGTCAGAGCAGGTTGCGTCAAAAGAGATGATGACATTTGGGTTTCAGGAGATGGAAGACCTGTGTTGCCAAATAGACTTTTGCCACTAATGGCTAGGCATTATCATGGTCCTGCTCATGTGGTAGGGATGCCATGGTCCGCTTGTGCCGGCGACCTGGTTTAATCCTAGATTCAGATTGATGGCTGAAGTATTGTGTCACAGATGTGGTGTGTATCAACAGAACAATGTAGGGAAGAGAACCACAGTAACACTGAGTCATGTAGGAAGATCAGGTGGTCCATTCAACAGGATGCCTGTGTGCAGTGTGCTGAGGTACATCCTGGTGATTGTGTGCATCTTCTCGAATTGGGTGGAAGCTTACCCGACCAGGAGAAATCACAGTCTCACAGTGGCTAAACTGTTGTTGAGGGAGTTAATACCTCATTTCAGAAATCTGAGTCCTCTAGAGTCAGACCGAGGGACACACTTCAACAATGAGATCCTGAGAATGTTGTGTGCAGCTTTATAAGAGGAACAGAGACTACATTGTAGCTCTCGACGTCTTTGAAGTGGCCTGATGCTTTGCCTTTTGTGTTGATGAGTCTTCGCAGCATTCCTGATCAGAGGACAGGATTGTCCCCCCATGAAATTATCATGGACATAGCAATGAGACTGCCAGTTGTACCTGCAAGTGCGCTTGTGAACATTACAGATGACATGATTCTTGATTACTGCAAAGGAGTGGCTGACGTGGTACGTTCTGTGTCTCATCAGGTTGAAGCAGCTACAGACCCACCTCATCAGGAGCAGTGCCATGACCTTAGTTCCGGAGACTGGGTCTTGATGAATAAACATGTGAAGAAGAGTTGTCTGGAGACCCGCTGGCGTGGCCGTCACCAGATAATCCTAGTCACCACAACTGCTGTGAAATGTGGCGGTCTCCCCCAACTGGGTGCACGCTGCCCACACTCACTGAGTTCCATGTTCCCTTGATTATGTAACAGCACCTCTCCCAGAAGTGTTAATGGTGTCCGAGATACCACAGGAGCAGGTTAGTCAGCTGTAGGGGGACCAACAAGAGTCTGAAGCAGCAAGTCTGAAGCAGCACTTGTTCGGCATGCGGGGGTCTTGATGAATAAATAATTGGAGCTGAGGCAGGAGAAGGTTGTCTTGTGGTGGTAACTGAGCCAGATCCAGACCCTGAAGAAGGGCCCAGTGCTGTAGAACTGCGAATGGCAACTGGAGAACGTTGGCCAAGAAGACAAGAAAGAGGGAGACTGAATCCGCCAGATGAGTATGAGCTCCAAACCATTCCGGAGGATACCAAGGATTCTGATTTGAGCGACTGAGAAGTGGAAGGGCTTACACTCAGGAGATCAAAAAGAGTGCCCTGTCGGAGGTACTCATCCCCTGGATGGGCATACTTTGTTGCCAATGACAGAGCGAGAGAGAGAGAGTTATGGGAATTTTGGGATAACAGTGTAGATCCAACTGAACCTCCTTGAACTGAACATTCTGTTTGAATTTTGAATATGCTTTACCATCAAACAGACTGAGACATTTCATTCTGGATGTGATTATCACTAAATTTGAACTGTGCATTTATTAGAGACATTTAAATAAGCTTTGTAGGAGAAGTAAGAAGAGTACCTAGGCCTGAGTCTGCAGAAGGAGCGTAAGGGGGAGGAGAGGAGGGGATGTAGCCTAACGGTGAGGGCTGTCGACCTCAAATCTGGGGAACCGGGTGTGAGTCTCGGCAACGACATTCAATATCCTGTGATCCTGGGCAAATCACTTAATCTCCCCGTGCCTAACAAAAATGAATGTGTCCTTATGTAATGCAACTGGTGCTCATGTAAATGGCTGAATTTTAAAACCTGGTAGAAGATAGGAGGAGGGGGATAAAACTAAAGCAACAAACTTAACCAGGATACCTAAGTGGACTGAAGAAGGGATTGATCATCAAGCAGCAGGAAATCAAACAGCATTAGCTTTATATTGGCAGAATGAAGGGAAATTGTGTGTGCAGAATAACAAGATTGAATATGACGTTATATTTGTAGGAAAGACCGAATGTGACCATACATTTGCAGTTAGCGGAAAGTGGGAATTAGTTTAAGATGGAAACGATCCTGTGATTCCTGGAGTTTATTTTATTTGTGGAAAGGATGCTTGTTTCAAATTGCCCAAGAAATGGTATGGTACATGCTATTTAGGTGTAGTCTTCCCAAAGATTTATCATGAGAAACATTTCAATGATCCTGAGTGGGAACAGAATTCTAGACCCAAAAGAGGAGCTAGTGTTGGTGAGATTTTAGGAGCTATGTTTGGTGCAATGATCCCATTTGTATTGTATGAAGATTAAAAACTGCACATGCGGACGCCCGCGCATGCACAGTTTTCCCAGAGACGGCGATGAAGAGGAGGAGGGCAGCCCGGGGATGCCGCAGCCAAGGTAAGTGGTTTTTCTTTACTTTAAAGTCTTTTTATTTAAGTTTTAATTAATTGTTAATAGGAGGGGTGGAGGCGGGGGCTGGCCAACTCCGCTCTGCCGCGGAGTGTGCGGAGATTTGCCTACTCCGCGGAACGTGGAGCAGGCAAATCTCCGCCCACTCCCCGGGCGGGGCGGAGGTCTCCGCCCGGGGTTAATTATTTGTAGATACTGAAATGGTAGCCATAATATCCATGGTTTTGCAGAACAGATTAGCTTTAGACATCCTTCTTGACATCCTTCTTGCAAAGGAGGGCGGAGTCTGTCGGATGTTAAAGGTCCAGCAATGCTGCACCTATATCCCTGACAACAGTAAGGGCTTGAGAAAATACATTAAGAACAATACTGATCTAAAGAAAGATTTGAAGGAGTTAGAAGCAACAGGTGCTTGGGAAGCGATTGGAAGTGGATTTGCTTCAGTGGGCAAATTGTTTGGAGACTTAGGAAATGTGATTTTGGCCGCTATCTTGAAACTTCTTGTGATAATTGCCCTTTGCGTGATATTCCTACTGGTGATCTTTAAGGGATATAAGTGTATAAAAGCAAGGCAAGGAGTGAAAAGGAAGAGAGTGAATGTAGAGTTAGAGGAGAGTCAGCGTCGCTACTGTGATGACATGAAGCATCTGGAGGAGTCTTAGATGAAAATTGATAAAAACTAGGGGTGGACGGAACCCGCGGAGTTGTACTCCGCAGAATTCTACCGAGTTACATAAAAACTCTGTACGATTCCGTGGAGTTCTGCCCACCCCTGTAAAATTAATGATGCTCACATTGAGTCGTTTTCCATTTTGCGAATATAAAAATAAATGGTCTCGGAAGGTTAATAGGCTCAAATGGTGACGATGTGCTTTAAAGTAACCATGCAGAAATTAAGACAATTCACTTAGAAATGTGCTGACAAATCCCGACCTTTCATAACTTGGATCACAGCCCTGGTCAGAGACCAATGCACAACATCTCTGTAGGTATGCACTTATCTTGCTAATTGAATATGTCTTTAGGCACATAGACTCCCATTCACACTTCTCAAGATCATGTCTGAACAAGGGGATTTTTCTAATAAGCTTTACACCTTTACAATAAACACGAAAATAATAAGCCCTCACCATATCACAGCTGCCGGCGCAAGCTACGTCTGCTGTCGCGTTCTCAGCTTTCACAGTTGCTGGAGGCGGTAAGGCTTCCATCAGCCTGAACAATCTTACAATTTCCACTTCGGAGGAGCCCCGGACCCCGGGATGCAGCCCTAGTGAGCTGTGACCTTACAAGCAGCAGCGTTCCACAAAGAATCCACCTGATATCAGGTGCGAACTGCAAAGCTCCCTCAGCAACACAACTTCCGAGTTGAGAAATTCTAAAAGCACACAACAGAAATGAACATTCAATATCCAACAGTTCCACTGTGTGTAATGCACAGGAGCACGTCAGTAGGACAGGCCTTTGTTATTACATCTCTTTTTATCTGCACATTATATACAGAAGCGGTCACAGCAAACAGGCCCCGTTTGTCCAAGTGTCTTTGCTATATCCCTAGGCACTGAGACGTAACCGTGCTACGCATGCAATCACATTTAAGCTCATATGTTTCCCAGTAAACTAATTAAGATCCCTTTAAAAAATATAATTTTTGATAATTTGTTTATCATGTTTTGTTTTATTTTATAGAACATGCTGCCCAAACTATATTAGCTCAGACAATAGGTTATATGCAAACCCACTCAGGCACACGTGTGCCCCACTAAATTGCAGTTGTGAATTAAACCCCATTTCTATGCACAGGGAATCTTCTATTAATAATCAGGGGTGACAGCAACACTGTACTTCTGGCTGCTCTGCGTGCTTACGCACAGCGTGGGATCCAGTTCAAACAGGTTGTACTCCTCGGAGGTCACACTGGGGCTGAAGCTAAGGCAATTCATGGTTTCTAGCAATTTTTCCGGAAACAGCTTAGCCACCTGCCAAGTAGCGTCCAAATCCTCTCGGGTGTGGCAGTCCATGGCGTGAAAGTTCTCTCAGGAATCAGGATCTCATCAGAGAACGGAACAAGATGTGCTTCACTAGAACATATGCACATGCTCTGTGCCTTCACGTCCTAGGAGATGACCATCTTAAAACCATGTAAAACAATAATTTTCTGTGCTGTGAGCGCGCAAACCTCTGCTGCTTTTAGGGTGGGCGCCAGTAAACTCCTCTGTGCGGTGGTAGCCCGAGTTTGTGCCGAACTCTGCTCTCCAAGTGGAGCACAGAGTGACAAAACTCTGTGAATTCCATCGACGGAGCAGAGTTTACCACCCACGCCTAATGAAATGAAAACTGCAAAACTGTAAGGTCTGTCTGTATCTTAAATGTGATGGCTAAATTCGCCATCAGAGGGGTGAGTGGAAACGCATAATTTTAACTCTACCCCTATATGTTAAAGAAGAGCAATACTTATGGACATTAGCACAATATATCTATTGTGTGCCTTAGCCCTATTAATGTAAAGTGAAGAACCAAACATACTGCTGGAGTGTATTCACTGTAGCAAGTAGTCATTCATACTAGTTTGTGCTCTAATACCTTCATTATAATGTTACAAATTGTAGTTCTCGTTCACATTTACACTTGTGAGTTATATTGCTTTTACTGAAATGTTATTCTTATGTACTCATGTATTCAACTATTAATGTTTTGCATTTATTCTTTAATCATAGGTGCATATATATTTATGTATTTACTGTGTACACTGACTGTTTTATTGAGTTAGCTGAATCAGATGCCTTAAGCATTTGGGCTTCAATGTTTAACCTTCAACATGAAAGTTGAAGGTTCTTTCTTTTGCAGGTGCGTTCACATGATTTCATAATTAGTGAAAGGCATATTGTGTATTAGAGATAGTGAGGTCCGGGAGGAGAACTTTGGGCAAGAATGAGAGGCGCTGACGAACTAAGGAAATACTTCTATTCATGTTGTGTCAGGAGCAGGGAGACATCCAAGGTTGTCCTGATTTTCAAACCGCAGGATGGGAAATTCCAGTGAAGTTGACAATTTCTACTGTGAGAAAGTGGAAAACTACTGGAGTTGATGACATGGAATTGTCGGATGTTCAGTGGCTTCAATTGGTGTTCACACTTTATTCTTTAGAGCAGATACCCTTTGGACTATGATGGGAACAGACCTCTCTGTTCATACTTCCATTATCTGCTTTTATGCTACACATTGTCCTGATTTGGAAAACTTTTACTGAAGTCTCCACCATGCTGACATCTTCCTGCTTGCCCTTATTTACCTAGATTTTTCCAGTTTTCCCAACTTTAGTTTAGGACGACTTTAGGCGACTTTAGTTTTATTCATGTGAAGACAGGAGGATCGAAACCTGTACACTGATAATCAAATCTTATTTCTTATCCTTTGTATTGCTGTAACTCAATTTCTTGTATGCCTTATGCTGCTAAGACTTAATTTCATTCAATGTTTCAGTTTACCGTTGATTATTCTGTATCTTTACAGTATGTTTTTGAAATTCATATATATCAGTTTGGCCCTTAATTTGTAGTAAAACTCATCTAACTATACTTATTCATTCCTGGTCTTTAATGTGTAGCCAAATGGGCTACACTGCAAATTGAATTGTTGGATTAATGTTAACTCCCCTTTACCTCTCAGGCAACTAAAAGATTAATTGCAGGATAAACAGTAAGAAGGGCCCAGTGCTCCATCAGCATCAAGTAGACCCCATAATTCACTTCAGTCCTAAAGAGCAGGCTCCTCTAGGACTTCACAGAGCTCTTCTAATGCACCCGAGTCATCACTTCCCTTTCGGCGTAACTGATGGATGCAGCATGCAGGTTTAATATATACCTCGGTAAAGCGCAATAATGGGCTCACCTAAAAAATAACATTTTCAAATGTGCTATTCTGTTTGGAAACGACATTAAAAACAATGCTGCCTTTTGCCCTTCACGCATTCATTTTACGCCAGCTTAGAGGTGATTAACTTGCTCTTTTGGGGCGTCATTACGACTTGGAGAATGACTGAGGACGCGAGCACCTGGTTTCTGTAAGTTGAATCAATGATGATGTATGTATCACGTGCATCGTACACAGCCTCTCTTTGTACGTATGCATATTTCAACAAAGCATGCTACGTCGAAACCTGCAATAACCAATGAACACCTGCATTTAAGTTTACCACTGCAGTTTAGGTGACCCTTCCTGCACATAAACAATCTTTTTTTTTTAAATGGCATTTTGTAACTTGTGTGTGTGCTGCAATAAGCAGCACACATAGAAGTGACATCTTCCTGCTCATAAACAATCTTCCCCTCAACGCTGGCACCCTTGCACTACGGTGCAAGGATGCCTGTGTTGGCGCTACGCTCCTAAATTTAGCGCCAGCGCAGGGGGAAATGCAGGGCTGCACCATATTGTTGTAAATATGGTGCAGCCCTGCGTTTCATAAGAGGCGGAGTGTGGCATTAAGCCAAGGAGCCTAATGCCACGCTATGCCACTTCGTTGAAAATATGCCCCTATGTATGTGAAAAGCCAGTGCAACTGACATTGTGAATGCGAAGTTCCAATTAGCAATGCGCAAATGTGCTATGCAATTCATAACTGCCATCACGCTTTACAATGCACACATTGTAATCCCCTGCAGGTTGGACAGGGAGGCCAACGGGCAATCCTCCCCACTTGCAACAGTATGGAAAAATGTTTTGCGACCACTTCTGCAGTCATGAGAGATGTAAATGGTTGGTTATATGTGATTTCATTTTTAAAAAAACTCTTTCATGGAATACCATTACTAAGAGACTATCTCACCTGAACTGTTTCATGGAAATGTTCGGGATGAATGGCATTTACCATTTCGTGGAAGCCAATTTATAGAATGTCTTTTTTCAAAACTGGCTTTTACATGCTATTTTTTAAGGTGTAAATGCAGTGGTTGTAGGTCTTCCTTTGATAAACATATTTGAGTTATTTATTCCAGTGCTTTACTTTAGGAGACACTACTTCAGGTTTATATATTGTACGTTATCAAACAATTACTTCAAATGCTTTTAATTCAGTAAACACGCACCACCCCAAAACACCATTCATCCCGGATCCCCTCTAAACCCCTAAACACCAACCATCCCTGCCCCCTACAAAGCCCTCAAAGCCCCTAAACTACACACATCTCGGACCCCTAAACTCAACCTAACCCTAATGGCCTTTACTACCGCTAAGCTCCACCCATCCCTGAATCATAAAAAAACACTCACCAAACCTAAACTACCCCCACCCTTGACCCTAAACTACACCCATTGCAGAATCCTAAAAACCCTTTCTACCCCTAAACTCTACCTATCTCTGAACCCTAAAACCCCTCACCACCCTATACTCCACTGAATCCTAAAACCCTCTCGCCATCTGTAAACTCCACTCATTATCAAAATAATCTTTCCTTTAAAATGTTTCCTTTAGTTTTTGATATTTTTTGTATTTCCTTCAAATTGCCTTTCCTTAAAATTCTTTTTCAGTGATTTGGTTTCCACCAACGGGGTTTCTCAGTTGTCAAATTTCCATTAAATCTCATCCATTAGGACTGGTCGGTGTCTGCTGAGGGCAGGGAATATCAATTTGGAAAGTGTAAGCAGTCAGTATTATTGCAGCTTGTGCTGTTCTTGTGCAGGCTGCAGATCAAGAAGCGCAACGGTGGTCACCTGGGCAGTTGCATGCTTTCCCCAGTAGCGGACGCTACAAGGCAGTAGTAGTGGGGTGGCGGGGGTTAAAAAAAAGAAAAGAAACATTCACTTACCTGCCGGATGCCGCCTCTCATCTGTCCTCTTCGGTCGACAAAGGAAACAGGAAGCACACAGGCTCCCCTAAGCCAATCACGACGCTGCTGTCGCCAGAATGACAGCAGCGTCGTGATTGGTCTGAGCGGCCTGGTTCGGGGCTCAGACAGGGAGTGGGAGGTTGTGCATGTTCTCCATCTGGCTGTGCAATACAGCCGGGTGGAGAAATGCAAAGTGTGCATGACTGTTTGGCCAGCCAAACCGTCATGTGCACTTAGAAAGTGCTCATCACTCCTCCTCCTGCTTTGTGGGCAGCCCTGCCCCGCCCGCACCTAAACAGAGCCAGTATGGAAAAGTAAAATGATAATAACATGGTGTTTTTATCATTTTATTTTTCCTGTGGGGCAACGATCCTTCGCCTTAGCGGAGGAGCCGCCGCTGGCTGTCCGAGGTGTCAAGTTCACAATATGTATATATTTGTGCCATTGTCACCATAAGCAACAGAGTTTGTAATACCTTACAAATTGGGAATGTGAATGGTGGGAAGACTGCTGTCACAAGCAGGGCTCTGTCGCAGCATCCAGTACTGCTCACAATGGGTCGAAGATTAATTCCCACTCCATTAAGATTCATGAGGCAGGAAGTCTGCACTTCTTGGATTTCAGAATCCCTTGCACGACAAAGGATAGGTCTGGTCCAGGGCAATGCATAGAACTGCACTGCGACCAGTCTCTTGTACTTCAGGTTCAATTTGTGTAACAATGTTGGTCCATAATATCTATTTTGTCATCCAAGAGCAATCAATCACCTGTTCATAACAATATGTAATAAACAATGACTTCTTCAGGAGTAGCTTTTTGCTATGTCACAATAAAGATACCAACCTATAAGTGCTTACACACATATTTCATCTATAATTTGGGGGCACAAAGTTTTCATGAACGTCAATTTACCAAGTTGCCAGGTATAGCGAAAGTGACATCACATGCCATTTGACCTTTACTTTCATTCACAGCCCCACATGCTTACACACATTCACACATACGCACAGTCTCTCTCACATAAACACACTCTCACCTGCAAACACACACACTACATACATTTAAAAAAAAATTTAGTTACATCAGCTGCCTGAGAGTGTCATATTCCGGCTGACTGTACTCTGTTCTTTACTACCCTAATAGTGAATAATGTAATATTATTTACTATTAGGGCAATAAAAATTGACAGAAACCATTGAAAGTGAAGCCCCCACCGACGTCCAAAAGGACGAGCTGCCCCTGTGTTCCTGGCGCTGATTTTACCAAATCTAAGGGAAGGGGTCGCAAAGGCAATGCCAGGGTCACAAGGGGCAAGTCTGGAGTCTCAGCAAGGCCCCTGGTGACCCGTACTTGACGTCTATGATAGGTTTACGACTAGGTATCCTGAAAATAGCCCACATTATTTCTATTTCAGTAATGTGATTTTCAGCTTTTTGGACAATTTTGCAGAAGGTAAACAAAGTTAGCCGTTTCGCTTCCCTTGTAAACTGGCTTAGTGCCTTTTTAGGTCTTGCCGAGGCAGCGCTTGCGCTGTCTCTTCAAGACATGTTGTATTCAGGATATGGGCATAAAGCTCCGCCCACTTTCCGCCCATCTTTTTAATTGACTCCTGTCCCTCTCCTTTGTAAATGGTGGCTTTTCATTGGTCAATAGGCTTAGTAGTCCCTCCTTAGTACCACCTTGTCTCTTCTTGTAACCTTACGTATCAGAGAAAGAAGAAGAATGACCCTTGCAGGAACTTGAAGAAAGAAAACTTTTTCTTTCAAAAAACCCTCACCCACCCGGGTTGCCCCTTGATGGTATGCTTCATCATAGGGTCCATCCCTGCCCTCTACGGCCAGGGGCGTGCTGCTACCAACGAATACGCAGGAGCACTAGGTTGAAAAATGTGGGTGTACCTATACACCTAACCACCTATGTTGTCTTAGAAAGAAGTGGGTTTATTTGAAGTAAGAAAAAAGTTAAAAATACCAGATTAGTGAGTCCAAAACCAATTTATTCCTTACCCCTAAAGTGGTATACTAAAATCTGGGGATGTGCGGGAAAAACTCTAGGCTTGAATAGCTATTGTTTCCCTATATGGTCAACTAGTTTCATGCCCTACCCCAAGGCATTTCATCAGGACCTAGAAAGGAGAAATGATGCTCCCACTCCAGTTGTCATAGTGAACACAATAGTAATAATAAAAATACAAAATCAACCCACCATACATGCCCCACCTAGCGATTGAGGACGGATATATGGCCCGAGCCCATACTCCGCCTATTTGAGCGCTCCGGCCACTCTGAGACACCAAGCCTCCACCACGGTGGAATGCACCACTAGCGCCTGGCGAGATCTGGCTCGTCGCCTCCACATGCCTCTTCTATACTCCCCCCTGCTTCCCCTACCGGGTAGACTTGATGTCCCGGTCATGCGTGAGGGAGGTTGCCGCCAGCTCCTCCGGAAGCTCTCTATCGGGACTTGGGGAGAGTTGTATGTCAATGGCAAGGTCTGCACCAGTGACCTGTTTTTTGGTTCCTCCCTGCCTACCCCTCTAGATCGTTTTTTCTACATCTGCCTGCGCCAGGACATCCGGGCTTTAACTCCGAGCTTCCCGCAGGAGCCTCCCACCATGACCCCTCTACATGCCCTTCTCCAGCAGGATACCCCCTCCCACATTGTCTCCATGCTGTACCGTACCACCCAGGCTGACTGTACATTTGACCCCCCTATGTCCAAGGTACACTGGGAGGAGGAGCTCGACTCCCCTCTAACGGAGGACCAGTGGTCCTATTGCTGCCGACAGACGGCACAGATATCAGCTAGCAGTAGGCTGCGTGACATTCACTATAAGTTCTTGCATCGATTATATTACACACCTGCACGACTGAAACGACTACACCTGCAAGACACTGACTGTTGCGACCGCTGCGGTGGGGGGGAGCGGACTTCCGCCACTTGGCTTGGGACTGCCCCCCCATCAGACGCTACTGGGCTGAGGTGCTTGCGGCACTAGACCAGATGACTGGCCTCCATATCCCCGACGACTCCCTGGTTGCCCTCCTTGGCTACACCGGTGCCCTGGCGGCTCCAATGCGCAAATACACCTCCCTGGCGCCTTTACTGGCTAAGATTCGAATCGCCTGCAGGTGGGGCCGGGCACCCAAATTCAAAGACTGGCTGACAGATCTCACATATTGTCAGGACCAACTGCACACTTACGCCAAGCTTTTGCCGCCCTCCTCCTGCCCCCGCGATATATGGTCCCCTCTGCAGACATACCTCCTGGAGCGGACCGCCGAGGCGGAGGCCTCGACCGCCACACGCCCAAACGAGCGACAGCCCCAATGACCACACCACGGCCTGACCCCCCCTCACATATCACCACGGCCGGACGCAACTCTCCTGACACATGTTAACTTGCGGAGTTTGTCAGTCAATGCGAAATGATCCATGGTTTTTTCCTCCTGGTGAAATGTCTTGATTGATCGCTCCTGTCGGGGGTACCGAGTGGTAATGTTCTATCTTTTTTCAGTCATGTTTATTGTGCATAAAACTCAATAAAGAAATTAAAAAAAAAAAATACAAAATCAAATGTACAGCACCTAATTGGTCTGTGTTAAATATAAAAAAAACCTGCATGGGTACACAAAGGAAGAACAGGTAAAAAATACACGACCCTGTGGTCTATATTATATTTGTAAACAAATCTGTGGTGATCCAGTGGTTGTGGCGGTGAAAAATACCAAAACCATGCCATCTGGCGTGCGTGAATCGGTGATGAGACTCACAAGACAATACAAACGTATAACATATAAGACTGTTGGCACAACGTCATGTTACCGGCAAAATCATACTGAGATTAAATACATACTTTAAATGTGACCATCATTTGGCCCCATGAGTCCTTCGAGGAGTTAAGGAGGGACGCCTGTAGTCACACCCTAAAATTACAGCCACAGAAAGAGATCCAAATAAGTCAAGAAACTGCCAAAAAACATTGTGAAAGATAAGTATTGCCACAGCAAAGTGTGAGCGCACGCTGTCTGAACGTTGGGCAGGGCGCTTCTACTTACTCCGTCAAGGCTACTCCCTCTCGGTAGACCTGTGTGTACTCGCTCGAGGCTCCGACGTTACTGGAGCTGTGGGCGGGGTTCCTAATTTACCCGCGTGCATTACGCTTGTTCCCCGTGGAGTTAGAGACTAGACCGCGAACCGCGGTGCTAGTTCCACTTCCGGGTTTTGGTGGCTGTCCAGCGCGAGCAATAAAGTTTTAACTACTCGCGGTGGCAAAACTACTCGCGGTGGCAAAAATCAAAAAATAGCAACCTTGTTAACCCATATTAACGTGATGGTTGGTATGGTATTTCCATTCGGGATTATATTTATCAAGAGTGGACCATGACATTTTGTATAACTTTATTAATACATGCAGGGGCAGACATGAAGTCTTGATTTAGCGATCTTGTGCGCCTTTATTATTGCTTATATGTGCATGTGCGAACAGATGAATATAATCCTCATGATAAAGTGCATGTCTCTTCTACCTAATGATCACGAGTCCCCAGTGGGGGTCCCTCACATGGCTTTAAAGTTCAAGTATTAACATCGATCTAGTGGTATGAAAGCGGGTTGGCATGGTCCGAATGTTATCCACTCCCCTAGCTTCCTATGATTCAAAAATAGTTTGTTGTAATACCCCTCTTGATGCATATCCGGGTGAAAACCTCACCCTGGAAGTGGTCTGCTGCACGCGCTCATAGCATACATGACCAGTCATATGAACGTGATGTCAGGGTATAGCGGCGGATGTCCCTCTCTGCTGGGTTGTTGGCCTCAGTATGAGAGTTTTCCCCAAAATGTTATGGACTAGTTGGAAATCCCTTGTATCAGGGTCTTGGATAGATAGACGCCATATGGCGTCCTCTGTCACCGGAGGCCCCTAAGTGGATACTTATGTCATAAAGGTGTTATGTACTTAAATAAATTGGCCCCACGGTATGTTCTCGTTCAGCCCGTTCTCGTGTGATTTGAGTCTGTAAACCCATCTCTGCTCTTTCTCGGCAGACCAGATTCACTGCTGATTTGCTCGATTACTGTCCATCTCAAATCTTTCAGAGTGTGTTTCCGTTCCAAATAGTGTGTGGTCATTTTAGTTGTTGCGCATTGGCATCTCAGATTGCTCTGATGCTCGCATATGCATGTTTTTCTTTTTCTTGATGTCATGCCCACGTAATGAAGGTCACATGGGCAGGTAATCATGTATATGACGTTTTTTGATCACAGTTTGTAAATTTCTGCTGTTCCCAGGTTGTGCCATCATTGAAGGTGATCTTTTTACTTGTCCATGTCATGTGGCACACGCTACAGTTGCCGCAAGGGTGGTGGCCACTAATCAGTGCTAAAAATCCCTGATTGGGTGGATTTTCACAGGATTGGCGTGGCCGTGTATGGACCAACATGTCCTTCAGGTTGCGGTTCCTTTTATGTGAGAACATTGGTTTGGGTAGAGTTATTGTGCTCCCACTTAGAATCCGCCAATGTTTGTTTATTATTTTGGTGATTGCGTTGGAGGGGCTGTTGTACATCGTGACACATATCGGACGTGTTTCGTCAGGTTCTTTGATGGTGTGGTCCAACAGGGCTTGCCTGTCGTTATTTCTGGCCCTTTCATTGCGTGTGACACTATTCTGTCTGGGTTGTTGCGTGCTTTCAACTTGGAGCGGAGGTCGATGGCTTGTAATTTGAAGTCTTTCACCTCAGAGAAATTCCTCTGCAGTCGCAAGAATTGCCCGAACGGCAAATTCTCCCTCAGATGTCTCAGGTGATGGCTATCAAAGCTTAAGAGGCAGTTCTTTGCTGTGGCCTTGAAATGTGTTGTTGTCTTCAGACCGGTTCCATTAGCAAAGACGTTGAGGTCCAAGAAAACCATTGTGGTTCTGGAGATTGTGTGGGTAAACTTAAAATACTGATTCTGTTCGTTAAGCCATCTGATGAATGACTCCGCTGTATTCTCATCCCTGTTCCAGATGATAAACACGTCATCTATATACCTCTTCCAGAGCCCTATGTTATTCATATATGGGTTGTTGGGTGACAGGATCTTCTGTTGCCCAAGGTGGCGGACATATAAACCCGCTACACTAGGAGCAAATGTGCTCCCCATGCTGGTGCCGTGCTTCTGTAGGAACAGTTGGTCCTCAAATGCAAACAAATTCTCAGAGGCTCTCTATGTCGAGTCCAATGAGGCATTGTGTATGTTCGTCAAACGGTAGAGTGTTCAGGATGCGTAGGATGCCCTTGGTGCCTTTGAGGTACGTTTCTGTTCCTTGGATGATGGGTCGCAAGAAAGCGTCAGCAAACTTAGAAAGGGGTTCCAAAATTGACCCTATCCCTGAAACAATGGGACGTCCCAGTGGTTTATTCAGGTTTTTATGTATCTTCGGGATAGTATAGAAGTATGGGGTGACTGGATTTTTGCTGATAATGAAATCCCCTTCTCTCTTAGACAGCCGGTCGTAGGTTAAGGCCTCCTCGACCATACTCCCCACTCGCATTCTGATCCTCTCTGTGGGGTCATTACTTAAAGGTTCATAGTTCCGCTGGTCGTGTAATAAGCGAAGACATTCTGTTCGATAAGCCTGCTTCGTCTGGATTACTAACGCACTCCCCTTATCCGCTGTTTTTATTACCAGATTGTCATTCTGTGACATAACTTTGATGGCTTTTAATTCCTCTTTGGAGGTATTGTGGAAGACCCTGATGTCCTTGGGGTTCAGTTCTCCTATCTCCTTCAATACTGCCTTTTCAAAGGCTAGGATCTCTGCTGGTATGCTGGTTGCTGGGGGGGTGAAAGTTGATTTGTTCCTTAATCCTGTGTCTTCCTTTTGTTCATTGTTGTTCTGTTTATCCGAGAAGAACGCTCTTAGTTTCAGTTTCCTTATAAACTCGATGACCTCACATCTAACCTTGAATTTATCCACATTGGAGGTGGGAACAAAGCCAAGGCCTTTTTCCAGGATACCCTGTTGGATGGGAGTAGGGACAGTGTCTGTAAGGTTCACGACTAGGCTGGTTGGTTGCTCGGTCCTGCTAGGTTGCTCAGGGAGCCCGTCATGCTCCGAGTTTCCACTCTGGAGGTTTGTTGATTCGCACCCCAGTGTACCCGGTTCCGCTTCCTCCTTCTCTGGTTGCCTGATCCTAAAAAAGGCTCATATTGGTTGTCTTGTTGTTGTCCTGTATGTCCATGGGGTGCTTCCCACGGGTTAAAGAAGGGTTGAGGCGGAGGCATTTGTGGTGGAGGACCATAGAAGAAAGGTGGTGGATACATCGGGGCTTGTTGATAATTACCCCAATGGCCTCGTGGGCCCCCGTTGTAATTCCTCCGGTACGATTGTCTGCCTCGGCTGTTGTTCTACTGTTTGAGCTTGAATTTGAGTGATCTGACCCAGTGTCAGCCTGGGTGTCCACCAATCACAACGCTGCAGCATTGTAATTGATCAGTGGGGCCTGGCTGTGCTTCCTGTTCCTCGAGGAGAGCAGCAGCAGAAACGTGGGACCCGGCGGCAAGGTAAGTTAATTCTTTTTTAATTCTGTGCACCCTCCCGCAATACCGACCCCACCCCAACGACCCCCGCACCCTCCTGCGTCCTCCCCTGCGAGCCATGCTGACCGCCACTGCAGATGAAATCCAGTTCTTTTATTCTTAACTCCTTATTTTCGGCCCAGCCTCTCAATGCAGCTCTGAGGGGTGGCCTGACACTTGAGGTTCCCTTTCCACCCCGGCCCGGCCCAACATGCAAGAACCTCTGGATCATCTTTGATCCTAGGCGTTCCTTTGAGAATCATATAAACGGATATTTAATATAAATGAAGAGCTTGGTCAAGACTGATTTGCATATGGCTGGGTCCAAACTGGAATGGCGTTGTGAGCAACAAAACATTTAGGCCCAGATCTCTGACTAGGGGTGAGTGTTTGACATTGTTCAGCATTCTGTACATCATATGTTCTTTTTGCATTTGTAAGTTAGCTGGAGGCAGCACTTTGATGCCAGAGCGTGATGAGGAAACAAAGACATGCAGCTTCTCATTTCCAAGTGCTTAAAAGATAAACTATGGCTTGGAGCCAGATTTTGTTTTACTTTTTCAAATTTTGGATGAAAGTATTATGCATGCACTGTAAGAATGTCGGATGAATTTGCCAATATGAGTAATAATACTAACAATCATTTGTAGATCACACCATGTAGATAGCACTTGCATTAAGGGCCCAATTAAGTTGTCTGGCGGAGATCGTCTCGGTAATGGGAGCGACCGACACCCGGTCAGCGGTCCCGACCGACCAATTAGGATGCGACTGAACACTGTTCGGTCACATTCCTACATTTTTAAATGGGAGCATGCATTCCGGCCGGAATGCATGCTCCCCTTGAAAAATGGGAGGTGCAGTTTATCCCTGCACCCCGTAGTAGGCACTTCAAAGGCCCCCAAAGTCGAGTTCCGACAGCCTATCTGTGTCGGAAACGCTGGCACAGAAAGGCTGACAAAATCCAACATCGTAATCCCTCGGGCAGAAAGAGCCACCCTTAGGATTACTGACAGCATTCCGACTGGCGGACGGGCTCTCCGAGAATGACTGGTCGGATTCCTTTATGACCACCTCTATTGTAATGAGGCGGGCATGAAAGGAATCTGACAGGCACATTATGATGCTGTCGGAAAGGCTCCGACCGATGGTGGGAGGCTTTGCGACAGCATTGTAATCGGCCCCTAAGTGTTTAGTAACCCACTGAGGTATCTACATAAAATACAAATGTGTGGTCTACATGTTACACACTGTGCTCGGCTGCAGACACAAACAGTATGAGGAGTCAAACCTTTGACCAGTCTGCGCACAGATCTCTCCCGCATGTGCAGTAACCACACGTTCTCTTGGTGCTATTATACTCTGGAGTTTTCTGGGTACATTAAGATCTCTGTAGCAGGTGTCTTAAATGCTTTAAAATGAACTTTATTTATGACCAATGAAGTAATACAAAATAGCATGGGAATCGATTCACCAAAATGCTTGGGGTAGCAGTCGTGACATCACATGACCTCTCCATTCACCCAATAAAATCATCAGACATGACATCATATGATTTTTGACACCGAATCCTCCCAGGAAGTGGTCACGTGATCTTAATCCTGATGGTACCGCAGTAACTAACAGAAATGAAGAGTCTCGTGATTGCACATTATGTAACAGTTCAACAGCTATTAGCACAGATAAATGTTAATTTTGTATACCACATGCATTTACTGTGTGCAAAATAATGTGTGTTTTGGAAGAAGTGAATACAGTACCAGAAAAAAACACAGAAGAGCCAAATCATTTATAACACTGACATGATTTACTATTTTCCCTTGCGTATACCAGCATAAAATGTAATGGTAAATTACTTAGAGAGGAGCAAAAGGATAGTAAAAAACACAAGTGTTTTTTCCGCATGGATTACTTAATGTAGGTATCCCATTGAATGTGAACTATGCTATTTACTTAAATTATTCATTAGCATTGTTAATCACTCCTTCAAAGGAAAGGGGGGAGGTTTTTATTTAAATACATCACAACACATTATGTATTCAAAATATTAGGGCAACATTGTTTAAAAAGTGTTTTTATGGTTTAATTTTTTTAGGAGAGTATACATTGCACTGCAGCAGTGGCGGCTTCTCCCCTAAGCGTCGCCCCACCGCATTTCAGCAGTGTGAATAAAGGAAAAATAAAATGATAATAACTCGTTGCTATTATCATTTTATTTTTTCCTGCTGCGGCAGCATGGGAGCGGGACTGCTCTGCTCTCAGAGCGGGGGGAGGAGTGGTCGGCACTATGTAAGTGTGCATGAATGTTTGGCCGGCCGTCTTGGGACGGCCAGTCATGCGCACTTTGCATGTTCTCCACCCAGCTGCATTACAGCCTGGGTGGAGAACATGCCCAGGCTCCCAGTCCCTGACTGAGCGCCAAACCATGGCGCTCAGGCCAATCACAATGCTGCATTGCAATGTTGTGATTGGCTTAGGGGAGCCTGGGTGCTCTGTTCCTGTGCCGGTAGAGACGACGGCAGTGAGACGCGGTGAGGAGGTAAGCTTTTTTTTTCTTTAACCCCCTCTCTCTCACCGCCCTCCCACCCCCGATCTCTGCCAGCTGCCACTGCACTGCAGTAGTTAATTATTTTTACATAATAAAGAGCTTAATGCCTCAGGTTGCAGTCTGAGCTGCAGAAAGTAAACAGTGTACATCACATCACTGTTTACTATCTGGTCTTAGTATTTCCTTTACCACCACTGAGGCCAGGGTCCAGGGGTCTCAAGGAGAAACCCAGGGGTCGCAGCTGCAACTCCTGGCGACCCCCAAATTAAGCCAAAGCAAAATTGTTTATCTTTCATATTTGTCCTTGCTGACACTTTCTTTGAGGGCAGAGTTTTAAAAAATATGTATACTATAAGGCGATCGTGAAACTCCACTCCTCATGACAGCCTCATTCTCCTGTGACCTAGTCTTTACACAGCGACGGCTCCTCCGCAATGGCGGAGAAGCGTCGCCCTCCTGCCAGCTGCCTCAAAACGGCAGGAAAGGAAAAATAAAACGATAATAAACACATTTTATTATCGTTTTATTTTTCCTTTCCTGCCAAGTCTTTGGGGGCGGGCCCTGGGGGATGACAAGCTGCAGGAGGAGTGGTGGGCACTGTTAACAGTGCACATGACAGTTTGGCTGGCCATCTCAGGCCGGCAAAACCACCATGCGCAGTGAAGCTGTCTCCAACCTGAGTTGCGTTGCCGGGTTGGAGAGAGCAGGCAGAGGCTCCCAGTCTAACTTAGAGCACAAATTAAGAGCGCTCAGGCCAATCCATACCCTGCTTCCTGCAGCATGAATGCAGCGTCCGGATTGGTCGCAGTGGACTCTGGGAGCCTGAGCCTGCGAGGAGAGGAGCAGAAGAGCGCTACACGGCTGGCTGCCGGTACGCTGTTTTCATTTATTTCTTTTTAGGTCGAGCCTAGCGCAGCGCGCATGCGCTGCTCTAGGAAAACGACCTCTTGGAATCACTCTGGACTTTTCACACGCTAGTGCATGTGGTTTTTTTTTTAGCATTTTTTCTATTGGGCTTTGCGTGCGTCTTTATAAAAAGACAGCACGCAATTGGGCAAAGGCGAGTTCATGTCCCACCTTTCCCAGGGTATGTATCCGCCCACGGCCTACGGCTTGCGGTTACGAGCAGGGGCGCCATCTGTTCGGGGTCATGTCACCATCTGTTTTTAATTAGCGCGTTCGCCGCGCTGCCATGCTCACTCGCCCCCGCTTCTCTCTCACGCCATTCTTTGCTTTTCGGGAAATGTTTACTCCCAGAGCGTTTTGCTCTCGGGAGCCAGCAGCAGTGGCACGCAGGCTGCCATCTGTTTTGGGTCAGGTTTCTTTTCCAGACCTTGCCGCTTTCATTAGAAGGCGCGTCCCCTCCAACCCACCTCCACAAGAGTGCGCTTTCATTTTCTCTAAAACACAAAGGAACAGAAACGAAATCAATTACGGTGACATCTTACTTTTTAGTGGAATCGTCTGCACCGTCTAATGAGCGGGCCTTGGCCAGAGCCTCACGGGAAATTACAAATAAGCTTATTATGTCCATCCACACTACTTTCAAATGACTCCAGACTGCAGTGTCCAGTTGAACGTGAAAACCTTGCATTTCAGCCGCTGCTTCTCTAGAAACACCAGCAGCAACGAAAATACCGACAATAAGCCAGACTCAGTTAGCCTGCCCGGTCCGCTCTGGTCCAAGCCGATTCTGTTGGCTCAGTGGGCTGACGCTTCCACCCTATTAATCTTATGTTTGACCTCACAACCGCAGGTTCGAACCCCAGTGCGTCTGCTCAGCCTTTCATCCTACTAGAGGCCGATGAACTAATTAACATTCATTTGGTTGGCAATAAACATCTGTTACTCTGCACCAAGAAGCAGCATACTCCAGCCCCGCCTTCACTTGCACACTGGGATAACTCGCTTTCGCCTCCTTTCAATTCGGCTCCTGATTTTCTCTACTGTGCTCGCTTTCTGATTTGGTACTGGCATTATATAATGCAATCTTAACTTTAAGGCAAGCACCCTATTAATCTTATGTTTCACCTCACAACCGCAGGTTCGAACCCCAGCGCGTCTGCTCAGCCTTTCATTCTACTAGAGGCCGACGAACTAATTAACATTCATTTGGTTGGCAATAAACATCTGTTACTCTGCACCAAGATGCAGCATACTCCAGCCCCGCCATCACTTGCACACTGGGATAACTCACTTTCGCCTCCTTTCAATTCGGCTCCTGATTTTCTCTACTGTGCTCACTTTCTGATTTGGTACTGGCATTATATAATGCAATCTTAACTTATCTTTTCACTCCCCACCTCAGAAATCTGCAAGCACTTCTCCTTTCATTCCTTTTTATTTTTTGCATTATGTAGCGCGAATGAAGGTATCAAAGCACTTTACATAAGTACTAGTTCAGTAGCGGCCCGTGGTGGGAGTGCTGCCGGGCGCTGACGTGGGGCGGGGGAGGGGCAGGGTGGGGGGTAGTAAACTACGGATTACGGCCGAATAGAGGTAAGTAAACATATAAATAAATAAAACGAATTTCGTTGCGCGCGCTGCATCGCCAAATGCGATGCAGCGCGCGCAACGAAATTCGTTTTATTTATTTATATGTGTACTTACCTGTAATCGGCCGTAATCCATAGTTTACTACCCCCCACCCTCCCCCACCCCACGTCAGCGCCCGGCAGCACTCCCACCACGGGCCGCTACTGTACTAGTTCCATTACAGAAATCTGCCCGGTGGGTGATAATGTGCTGCATGGCTAAACACTTATAAGGTCCCAAAGGCGAGACCTATTGGCTATGCCAATGCTTGTTTTATTTTGTCGGCCCGTAACCCTTTCCCCCACCCCTCCACTCTTCAACACCAGTCGCTACTGTCTTTACCCCCCATTTATGGGATCACAAAGTACATTTTTCTAATTCCAGCACTGTTTCAAGATCATTGTTTTCAAGTGTGTGCGCTCAAATGGATCATCTGAAGTGGACTAACCTACAACTTCCAGAATGCATCAGGTTGTTTTACATGAAAATTCATTCCTGCAGTTCAGCACCCTTGACATTGCCACACTACATTGCTCCTTTCCCATCTGAACCTTGCCCAGATGAACTGTCCTTTTCCTTTCAACCCTCGGGCATTATATTTTCCTCACGTTTGACTCCATCCCTTGTGATATCTCTCCTTAGTTACACCCCTTGTTCAGCAAAGACCACAGCCGCCTCTCAGCAGTCCTCTTGTGGCGCTTCTTTCGGGACTTGCCTTAATGTGTGGCCACACCAGTGCCCAGGACTTGTAGCTGCAGGGCCGACTCAGAGGCTCAGCCGGGCGCGGCCGGTGTCTGACCCGCACCGGTGAGAGCCTGCCCCATGCAGCCGGCGCTGACTCAGGTGTGCATCATATCTGGGGCAGGAGCAGCGCGTGCCACGCGGCAGGCCCAGCCTCAACACTGATGTGTTTGGTCTGCTTCTATAGGATGAGGCCTCTGACGCCATAACTGATGTTCTATAGGAAGACCAACATCCGGGCGGGGCACATGAGTCATGGCGCTTGCCGGACGTGACGCGGCATCCAGAACCGGCCGGCTGATCCACCAAACGTGCACCGGGCTGTCCTTGACTCACTGTGTGCTTTTCGCACGTTATTCTCCTTGCATTAGGCCAGAGGTGCGCACTGAACGCTCTGATTAACCATGCACAGTCAGTCTATCCCTTCACTGTTTGCCCTTCGCACTTCATTTGTCTTGCTTTAGGCCAGCGGTTTTCGAGGAAGGCATTGTGGTGTACCACCAACAGGATTTCCACTGACTCACTGTGTGCCCCTCGGGCACTATTCTCCTCCTAGCATCAGGCTGCTTCTTTGTGTTTCTTGACTTGACTCAGGGCAGCAATTATTGGCGTGGTGGACACTGAGAGGTCAAATTTACTATTCGAACTCCAGGTGTAGAGTATTTGGGACAAATGTAACTTTCCTCAAAGTCTTGAAATTCAATCTTGAACTATTTTGGGAAGAAGTTAAAAATTCCTCAAGTATTTTTCAGAAAGGTTAAAAAGAGGACATTTTACACTGACCGAAGAGCTGCCCTGAGACAGGGATGTCCAACATGGGTCCAGGATGGCAGTATTATTAGTTGTTAGTGACTATCGTAAAAATCTGGCATGCATCCTGGACAGCCCTCCTTTAGGTGGTCTTAACATAGATTTCTAAACAGTTATATGATGTAAGATACCAATGGCTATGCTGAGGATGCTCCGTTTGTTATCTCTGGCAGAGAGTCCAGCTCACCAACTGCAAAAAATGTCCCCATTCTTCAGAGCTCTCAAATTTCCCAGGCAATGTGTGAATAGATTATTCAGTACCAGCTTTGAGAGTGGTCGGGGGTTTACACAGACTGCATAGGACGGTGTTAATATACTCAAAGCAGGACATCACCACAGCTCGGATGGCAAAGTTAAAGTCATATTTAGTGATTAAAGGTCCATGGTTTCAGAACAGTTTCATTTAGAATCTGACACTTTGATTTAGTTTGACCACCTCGGTCCAGGTCATTACTTACGCACTTGCTAGCTTCTAACATTTCACCTGCAAATCATTGATTTGAGGTGTCAATCAATCAATCAGGATTTATAAAGCGCGCTAACCACCTGATGGGGTATCCAGGCGTTTGCAGGCCCCAGAGGCTTATTCGAACAGCCAGGTCTTGAGGGCCCTTCGTAATTCCAGAAGTGTGGTGATGGTCCGGAGGTGCGTGGGAAGGCTGTTCCAGGTCTTTGCTGCGATGTGGAAGAAGGAGTGTCCTCCACTTCTGCTTCGGTAGATGCAGGGAGTATGGGCAAGTGAAAGGAGGTGGAGCGTAGTCTTCTTGATGGTTGGTGGAAGGTCAGCCGGTGGTTAATGTCGGCGGGTCCTTGGTTGTGTAGAGCCTTATGTGCGTGGGCCAGCAGCTTGAATTGGCATCTCTTCTGTACAGGGAGCCAGTGGAGTTGCCTGACGTGGGGTGTACTGTTAGTCTAGTTATCCAATGGAAGCAAAATAAGACACACAGAATCCATGAGGCGAATACCCAAATTCCTGGAATGGAAACAGAATCTGATGGAAGTGGTCTCAATACTGCTAGCAATTTTTTTGATGTGACGCTCAAGATTTAGAGGCGATGAAATACTGCAGGTGGCAATATCAAACCAAAGGGCATTCGCTTCTAGCAGTATTCACCTTCTGGTATAATAAAAGACGTCAAATGCCTTGAAGCTTCACGTAGCACTACCGGATCGTATGCTGAAGTACGATCTAGTGTAATAAAGACCTCTGCTGTATTAATTAAGGCTAACATTCCTACAATATTGGGTAAAGGATGGTGGTCCACCCACACACATTTATTCAACTCCCTCAGATCAACACACAGTTCAATTTTACCATTGAGTTGTGAACCACCACCACTGGGATAACCATTCAGATGATTCAGTATCTTTGACTATATTTTCTTTACATAATTACTCCAGTTCTTCTGTCAAAGCATTTCTCATAGATGTACCTTATGTGCCTTAGGAGTGATCCCATCTTGCGATATAATTTTGTGAGAAAAATCTTTAAATAAACCCAGCTCTGATGAGAAACTTAGGACACCACTTATTCCACAGCTCTGCACTATCACTATTATGAACCTCTGCTATGTGATAACTATCGCCTCAGACCTGATCAGGATGATTGGGATTGGGTGAGATCCCTTTGCTGTGGACAAACTGTTGTAATGTACTAATTACCCAATGCACTCTCCCTACAGTGGTTCTCTGCCTGGCTGCTCAGCCAATGGTGAGGTCATTGGAATGTTGAGAGTGTTTGTGCTTGAGGAGGAATCAGTTGGAATGGATGGGCTGAGCAGCAGGGAGGCTGCTCCTGGTGGGGCATAATATGGATCATATCATCTTCCTGTAACCTGGAACCTATGAAGTAACTTGAAGAATAAATCTGTAACCTTCATCTACAAGACTTGTCTGCGTACTATTCATCATTGTAACACTGGCGACGATCTTAAAGAACCTATGTGAGCTACCTTGAATGGACTGGTAAATAAGAAACTGAAGAAGCACATTTGGAAGAAGCAAGCTGGCAGTCCTGAAGCCCCACCAGTGACCAGAACATCGGTCAGCCCCATCGTGGACGTGCCAGTGCCTTACTAAACTTGGGTGAGTGTTCCCCAAATGAGTAACTAGACTAACAGAAGTTCCTGACATTCCTCATCACCTGTGAACGGTCAGCCCTAGCCTGGGCCTGCCAGTTCCTGTTGGACTTTCCCTTTTTCTGTCTTCTGTTGAACCCTTAAAGAGTCGAATTGCCTTGGGACAGAATCTCCTGAAAGAGTCTGCTGTGTGACCTTTATAAAAGTTTCTAACCCTGTGACTGGAGGAGAGTGGCATATGTAGCAGTGTTAGTAATGTCTGCCATCTGGAGTTTTCACGCTTCCTGTCATGTTGATCTACTCCATTTTACATCTTTGGGACAAGTTGGTCAGTGAAGATGGATTTTTCTCACTCCCTGGGTGTAAAGCATCGTGTGCGCTACAGAGTTTTCCCTGTATATTTTCTTCGAATTGCCGACTGTACTGTGCAGTGTCTGCAGTGTCTGGTGTAACATTCCCACTTTGTGTCTATACATTGTTTGTATACACGGGCAACTTTTCTCCAACTTGCGTGGCAGTTTAAAAAACCAGTTTAAAACCAGGCGCGTGTCATCTTTAGCGCGCACAGTTTTACCTGTGTCTCAACGTCTTGTGATGTTTCCATGGATTCCTGGACGTTCCTCAATGTTCGCTGCGCTGTGTCGAGCTGGGTTTCCCTGCCGCTTTCAATTCCATGTGCGTCACGGTGAGATGCGTCTTGACAACTCCGGATGTTCCCTTGGTAATTGGTAACTGCTTGGGGGACGATTTCCAGCCTTGGCGTGCCGGGAGCCATCCTGCCCCACGTCAATCAGCGTGCCACCATTTTACCATACAGATCTTCTTGGATTAAACCTGCAACTTACTCGCATTGCCAACCACGTTTTCGCATTTTGCCAACCGCGTTTCCAAGAACGTTGAGTGAACGGTGTCCTCGTCAGATAAGAAGGTATTGTTATTCTGCATGCCATATAGGATTTGAGGCATATAGACTTTGAAGAAATGATTTGTTCCTTTAAGACGACGTTGTACACTTGGCTTAAAAGAAAATAGATCCTTTGGTCTTCCATTCCGTGGTGGATTTTTGAACTGTGTGTTTTGCTTCACTTAAACGGTGGAGTTGCCTTAACTCTTCGTTGTCAGTGACGATTGGCCAGAACACACTGAAGAGTCTCTGGTGTCTTGTCTTCCCTACATCGCATTGGATGCCGCAGCTGTTTGGAGTTTTGGTGCGGAGAGCTCGGGTGAGAGATCGCTCACCGGAGTGAAAGACTTTCTTTTGTTTTGTTTTTATTACTAAATACTGCTTTGTGGGGGGTGGTGTGTACTCTTTCATGTTGAGCTTTTGGGGTATTACGTGAGACTGTGGGGCGTTTAGGGCCCCAGTGCTGGTTTTTCCCTTTTGTGTTAGGTTGTGAGGGGATGTGCTCTTTTGTCAAGTCATTCTGGGAGTCCACAAGGTGGGTTTGGTCATACATATTGTTTATTCTAAGGGTTAAGATACCCTGTCTGTTTGCCTTGAGTTATGACCGTGTGATATGTACTATGTTTTTCTGAGTTTCCCTGCGTTAGTGGGAATGTTTTCGGTTTAAGTATAACCTGAATTTGTTTGGATTTATGGATACCCATAGGATGTTCGTGAGTGCTTTGGGTTAAAGAATACCCTGGATTTGTTGGCATATGCGTGTTTTGGGTTAAAGGATACCCTGGATTTGCCTTGGGTTTAAAAGAAACCTTGGATTTGCTTTGGCTGTGTTCCCCGTTGTGTCTCAGAGTGCTTTGGGTTTAAGGATACCCATAGTATGTTGCGAGAGTGTCATGGGTTTAAGGATACCCATAGTATGTTGCGAGAGTGTCATGGGTTTAAGGATACCCTGGATTTACTTTGGGTTTAAAGATACCCATATTTAGTTTCAAGAGTGTTTTGGGTTATAATTACCCTGTTTTGGTATGGGTAGAGTCTTATTCCTCTTCTTTGAGGTAGACCTATCCTGCCACTAGTATGTGCAGTTGAGGGTAGTAGATCCCTGTTCTGCTGCAGTCTTGTACCTTAGTTTGTGGCGCAATGGGTACTCCGTGTGGTGTGGGGTATAGTACCCGCAGTTTGTAGTGTGAGTTATGGTGGATAGGATCCACTGTTTTTAAGAATGTATTTCTTTACCTTGCATTCTTTGTTGTTTTTGATCATTATAAGGGGGAGATGTGTGTAATGATTTTGTTGTTTTATGCATCCTCCTGTGCTGTCATTTGTATGTTTTACAGTCTCCATGCATTTGATTGTTTATGATCATTATAGGAGGGGGAGGGTGATGTATAATTATTTTGTTGTTAATGCATCCTCCTTTGCTGAGATGTGTGTTTTATCACCTTCATACATTTTGAATGTTTTCGATCACTATAAGGGGGAGATGTGTTGTAATGTACTAATTACCCAATGCACTCTCCCTACAGTGGTTCTCTGCCTGGCTGCTCAGCCAATGGTGAGGTCATTGGAATGTTGAGAGTGTTTGTGCTTGAGGAGGAATCAGTTGGAATGGATGGGCTGAGCAGCAGGGAGGCTGCTCCTGGTGGGGCATAATATGGATCATATCATCTTCCTGTAACCTGGAACCTATGAAGTAACTTGAAGAATAAATCTGTAACCTTCATCTACAAGACTTGTCTGCGTACTATTCATCATTGTAACACTGGCGACGATCTTAAAGAACCTATGTGAGCTACCTTGAATGGACTGGTAAATAAGAAACTGAAGAAGCACATTTGGAAGAAGCAAGCTGGCAGTCCTGAAGCCCCACCAGTGACCAGAACATCGGTCAGCCCCATCGTGGACGTGCCAGTGCCTTACTAAACTTGGGTGAGTGTTCCCCAAATGAGTAACTAGACTAACAGAAGTTCCTGACATTCCTTATCACCTGTGAACGGTCAGCCCTAGCCTGGGCCTGCCAGATCCTGTTGGACTTTCCCTTTTTCTGTCTTCTGTTGAACCCTTAAAGAGTCGAATTGCCTTGGGACAGAATCTCCTGAAAGAGTCTGCTGTGTGACCTTTATAAAAGTTTCTAACCCTGTGACTGGAGGAGAGTGGCATATGTAGCAGCGTTAGTAATGTCTGCCATCTGGAGTTTTCACGCTTCCTGTCATGTTGATCTACTCCATTTTACATCTTTGGGACAAGTTGGTCAGTGAAGATGGATTTTTCTCACTCCCTGGGTGTAAAGCATCGTGTGCGCTACAGAGTTTTCCCTGTATATTTTCTTCGAATTGCCGACTGTACTGTGCAGTGTCTGCAGTGTCTGGTGTAACATTCCCACTTTGTGTCTATACATTGTTTGTATACACGGGCAACTTTTCTCCAACTTGCGTGGCAGTTTAAAAAACCAGTTTAAAACCAGGCGCGTGTCATCTTTAGCGCGCACAGTTTTACCTGTGTCTCAACGTCTTGTGATGTTTCCATGGATCCCTGGACGTTCCTCAATGTTCGCTGCGCTGTGTCGAGCTGGGTTTCCCTGCCGCTTTCAATTCCATGTGCGTCACGGTGAGATGCGTCTTGACAACTCCGGATGTTCCCTTGGTAATTGGTAACTGCTTGGGGGACGATTTCCAGCCTTGGCGTGCCGGGAGCCATCCTGCCCCACATCAATCAGCGTGCCACCATTTTACCATACAGATCTTCTTGGATTAAACCTGCAACTTACTCGCATTGCCAACCACGTTTTCGCATTTTGCCAACCGCGTTTCCAAGAACTTTGAGTGAACGGTGTCCTCGTCAGATAAGAAGGTACTGTTTTTCTGCATGCCATATAGGATTTGAGGCATATAGACTTTGAAGAAATGATTTGTTCCTTTAAGACGACGTTGTACACTTGGCTTAAAAGAAAATAGATCCTTTGGTCTTCCATTCCGTGGTGGATTTTTGAACTGTGTGTTTTGCTTCACTTAAACGGTGGAGTTGCCTTAACTCTTCGTTGTCAGTGACGATTGGCCAGAACACACTGAAGAGTCTCTGGTGTCTTGTCTTCCCTACATCGCATTGGATGCCGCAGCTGTTTGGAGTTTTGGTGTGGAGAGCTCGGGTGAGAGATCACTCACCGGAGTGAAAGACTTTCTTTTGTTTTGTTTTTATTACTAAATACTGCTTTGTGGGGGGTGGTGTGTACTCTTTCATGTTGAGCTTTTGGGGTATTACGTGAGACTGTGGGGCGTTTAGGGCCCCAGTGCTGGTTTTTCCCTTTTGTGTTAGGTTGTGAGGGGATGTGCTCTTTTGTCAAGTCATTCTGGGAGTCCACAAGGTGGGTTTGGTCATACATATTGTTTATTCTAAGGGTTAAGATACCCTGTCTGTTTGCCTTGAGTTATGACTGTGTGATATGTACTATGTTTTTCTGAGTTTCCCTGCGTTAGTGGGAATGTTTTCGGTTTAAGTATAACCTGAACTTGTTTGGCTTTATGGATACCCATAGGATGTTCGTGAGTGCTTTGGGTTAAAGAAAACCCTGGATTTGTTGGCATATGCGTGTTTTGGGTTAAAGGATACCCTGGATTTGCCTTGGGTTTAAAAGAAACCTTGGATTTGCTTTGGCTGTGTTCCCCGTTGTGTCTCAGAGTGCTTTGGGTTTAAGGATACCCATAGTATGTTGCGAGAGTGTCATGGGTTTAAGGATACCCATAGTATGTTGCGAGAGTGTCATGGGTTTAAGGATACCCTGGATTTACTTTGGGTTTAAAGATACCCATATTTAGTTTCAAGAGTGTTTTGGGTTATAATTACCCTGTTTTGGTATGGGTAGAGTCTTATTCCTCTTCTTTGAGGTAGACCTATCCTGCCACTAGTATGTGCAGTTGAGGGTAGTAGATCCCTGTTCTGCTGCAGTCTTGTACCTTAGTTTGTGGCGCAATGGGTACTCCGTGTGGTGTGGGGTATAGTACCCGCAGTTTGTAGTGTGAGTTATGGTGGATAGGATCCACTGTTTTTAAGAATGTATTTCTTTACCTTGCATTCTTTGTTGTTTTTGATCATTATAAGGGGGAGATGTGTGTAATGATTTTGTTGTTTTATGCATCCTCCTGTGCTGTCATTTGTATGTTTTACAGTCTCCATGCATTTGATTGTTTATGATCATTATAGGAGGGGGAGGGTGATGTATAATTATTTTGTTGTTAATGCATCCTCCTTTGCTGAGATGTGTGTTTTATCACCTTCATACATTTTGAATGTTTTCGATCACTATAAGGGGGAGATGTGTTGTAATGTACTAATTACCCAATGCACTCTCCCTACAGTGGTTCTCTGCCTGGCTGCTCAGCCAATGGTGAGGTCATTGGAATGTTGAGAGTGTTTGTGCTTGAGGAGGAATCAGTTGGAATGGATGGGCTGAGCAGCAGGGAGGCTGCTCCTGGTGGGGCATAATATGGATCATATCATCTTCCTGTAACCTGGAACCTATGAAGTAACTTGAAGAATAAATCTGTAACCTTCATCTACAAGACTTGTCTGCGTACTATTCATCATTGTAACACTGGCGACGATCTTAAAGAACCTATGTGAGCTACCTTGAATGGACTGGTAAATAAGAAACTGAAGAAGCACATTTGGAAGAAGCAAGCTGGCAGTCCTGAAGCCCCACCAGTGACCAGAACATCGGTCAGCCCCATCGTGGACGTGCCAGTGCCTTACTAAACTTGGGTGAGTGTTCCCCAAATGAGTAACTAGACTAACAGAAGTTCCTGACATTCCTTATCACCTGTGAACGGTCAGCCCTAGCCTGGGCCTGCCAGATCCTGTTGGACTTTCCCTTTTTCTGTCTTCTGTTGAACCCTTAAAGAGTCGAATTGCCTTGGGACAGAATCTCCTGAAAGAGTCTGCTGTGTGACCTTTATAAAAGTTTCTAACCTTCATCTACAAGACTTGTCTGCGTACTATTCATCATTGTAACACAAACCAACAAGCAAGAACCTTTCCTGACCACATATATCTCCGACTCACTTGATTTGCCTTTGAATTCTAAAATATCCCACAACATTAGTGGGTTTGTTGCCATAGCCTACTAATTTTATATCTGGCATAGCTAGCCGGACATTGGGAAATCTGTCCGTCAAGCTATCTCCGATTAATATGTACCTTACTCCTGATTCTGCCATCACTGAAACTTTCTTGTCCTCCTATTTTTATGATGCACAGTGGGGCATCCTTTTCATTTCGGCACTTTTAAAATTTCTAAAATAACTTCTTTCTTTATCAAACATCCCCCCTTGTGAACTTTCTTTAATCTGATTAGATGACGTTTTGTTACTACTACCTCTACTATATCTATATCCTCTGTTAGCAAAATGGCCTCTGCTCTTACACAGTCTACAAACATGTCCCAAGACATTGTACCATTTATCTATTGATACATGATCAGGAATGTCACTTGTAAAAGAAATCCCGTCCTTAGCATTACTTCCTCCTGGGCACTCTCTTGCCATTCTTTGTAATGTTTATCCGCTTTAAGACAACCCACCGCTGCGCACTGCCTTTGGCCATGCACAGCAGGGGGTTGTCCGCAGGGCCTGGCCTGCAGCAAACCCCACAAAAGCAGCCAACCCCACACTGCACACGACCTTTGGCTGTGCACAACAAGGGGTTGGCAAGAGGGCCTGGCCCTGGCCAACCCACCCGGAGCCAGCACTGTTGTTTACTGGTAATATGGTAGGGGCAGGGCCAAACAGGTGGCACTTGTAGGTGACCTGGCACCTTTACATACTCAGCAGCAAGTATAAGGGAGAACCGCAGACTCTGCTCTCAGACCAGGAGTTGACAAGAAAGAACCCAGTCATCTTGGACAGCAAGAGATCTACAGAAGAGATTGTGCTCCAATTAATCAACAATGCATTCACCTCCATCAAGGATTTCAGATCATTTCTCAACGTTCAATTGTAAAGAAAACACACTGTCCATCAGCCTGGAAAATAGCAGAAACACAGTTGCTTACTACTAACGTGGGAGTGGCAGGGCCAAACAGGCAGACCTTGTAGTAGATATGGCACCTTTGCATATTTAGCAGCGATTAAAAGGGAGAACCGTGGACTATGCTGCCAGATCAGAAGATAATAAGAAAGAACCCACTCATCTTGGACAGTAACTACAGAAGACATTGTGCTGCAGTAAATCACCAATGCTTTCGCCTCCATCAAGGATTTAAGATAGTTTTTCAACGTGCAATTGTAAAGAAAACACACTGTCCATCAGCCTGGAAAATGTTGGGAACAACGTTGCATACAACTAACGTGGAATGGGCGAGGCCAAATGGGCGGAGCTTGTAGGTGATTTGCTTCCTTTGCATACTCAGCAGCAATTAAAAGGGAGAACCGTGGACTGTATTTTTATTAAAGGGGAAGAGAGGCCGCGTGGCCCCCTCTCCATATTTAGTGAATCGGACCTAGGGGGATAGAGTTCCAGGAGCTGAATACAGCTTGGGAAGGGGGGGGCGAGCACCTCCTTCCCATATTTATTGAATCGGGCCCCGGCGGATGGAGTCCCCTTAATTAAACAATGCGGCATGGGGCTGCCATTTTTTTCCCGGGCCCGTGGGAGAACTGCTGGATTGTGGCAATATTTACCAATTTACTTTTGTATTTTCACTTCAGAGGGTGTCTCTCTGGGTCCCTCCCATGCAGAGTATCCCTACCCTTCCCACTTATGTTATTTAGTCATTATTTAACTTCAGGACAGGGGACTAAGTCTAAGACTAATATTAATGGCTGCCAACAACATTTTTCTCATGTTGCTGGCAGCCAATCAGAGCACTCACTCCCGTGAGAGTCTGACTCCCGAGGGGCATGATGGCCAAAGGAAAAAAAGATCTCTGGGCCAATCAGAGCAATCCAATTTTAAATTGGCGCTCTTGCGAGACTCTCTTGAGCCTCTTGTGGACCCAGACGTCCAGATATACAATTATTTTTTAACCTTAAATTCTCAAAAAACTACTGAATGGATTTACACCAAATCACAAAAAGCATAATCTGCGGACTCCGGACCAAGATCTAGCTTCCGGGCAAATCTGGTGTAATTCTATTCAGCAGTTTTTGCAGTAGTGCTTCTTAAAGAAGTCTATGGAAAATGCATGGGGATTTTGTGTTTTAGGACCCCCTTTTTCTTGGCCCTTGCTTGATGAATCACCCTGAAACATTTAATTCAAAGACTAGACAAAACAGAACACCTTTTTGGAAAGTTTTGTGGCGATTCGTCACGCGGTGCTAAAGTTATTAGCAACACAAAAGACGCGGGGCGTGGCCAAGAGCGTTAAGATGGCGGTCGCACTTTAGAAGTGCTCCGGACCCCTCCGTCTTCCGCTCCTGCATTCGCTGCCATCGGAGGGCTCCTACCTTGTATCCAGCCTGCCTGTCTGACTCCGGTCCCCGAACCTTCCCTGGAAGCGGTGTGGCTGGCTTCCGAGTGCCACCGGCGGCCCCGGCCGAGATCCAGGCCTCGAGGCGGTCCCAAGATGGCGGCTCTGCTATGCCGACTTCCCGGCCCGATCTGTGGCTCTGAGCTCCCGGATTCCCCCTAGTGTGCTTCGGAGGGAGGGAAGCCCGGAGAACTGTCCGCGCCACTCCAGCTGGTGTTGGTGTCACCTCTCCCCCCTTGGCAATGGGGGATGCCCGGCTGGGTGTGAGACGCTGGGGGCGCCTGGAGTGGTCCTGCCCGCCGCGCCTCCTGGGGCGGATCCTGTGTTGAGGCGGCGCTGCGACCTGCGATCAAAGTGTGATCGGCCGTCCCCGGACGGCGGAGAGGGACGAAGAGTGCTGCCTCCCCCCCTGATGCTCCCGTGCTGTTCTGCCCTGGTGGGAGTCCCAGGAGTTGCCGGCCCTGCGATCTGCATCTGTGACCGGCGGCCTAGTGGGGCAACGAGCACCGCTGTTAATCGGGCGGCGGCAGCAGGGGCGTGTGATCCCACCATACGCACCCCCTCCCCTCGCCGCTCTGCGAGGGCCTGGATTGCTGCTGAGGAGGCCTTACACTAGATGTGGGGGCCCCCCCTCCCGGTAGGTGATTCACGCCGGGAGTGGCTGCGAGACCTGAAGGCAGACGAGTGCACGGCCCGACTGCAACCTGATGAGGTGAGGAGCTTGAGGGCCCGTTTGCTCCTGGGTGGTGGGGGAGTTCGGCCGCCATTCGGGCGGCAGGGAGGCTTCCCCCCTCCCCACCACGTCCTGAGGTATCCTGCTCTCCACTCCTTTGACTGGCGGCGGTGGTCCCACATTGTGGACATTGACCGGGGCGGCCCTTGGACACACGACGTTCCCGGTGCGCTGGTGGTGAGTTGGGGGTGCTTCGGCCCTTGCTTCGAGTGGCGGCGCTATGTGGAGAGTCTGCCTCCTACTTGTGGGTCACTGTGTGCCCGGCAGACCGAGCCTCTCAGAAATTTCGGCCATCGCATCAGGTGGCGGGCTGTAAAGGGTCCTCTCATTCTACGTCTCTTCTCCTGGCTGCTCGGTTCCCTGCACACCTTGCGAGCTGCGCCCTGCTCCTCTTCCTCGCCGGCCTTGTGTTCTAGCTTGGTGCTGGCCCCGGTCCTTCTGTGTGATTCCGCACATCTGTGCCCCTTCTGGGGTCGCGAGAGGGGCCTAAGGAAAGAAATTTCGGCCATCGATCGGTCGGCAGGATTCGGAGTGGAGGGGCCCTCTCCCCTCGTCCTCATCGTTCACTTCTCCCTCCTCCCGCCTGCGCGCCAAAATCCCGCTTGGACCCCCTGCCTTCCTGGACGAAGGCCATGGGTAGGGACAAGGCACCGAAGACCCCCGCCACCCAGACAAAGATGGACCGATTTACTACCACAGACACTGGGGCGGTTGGGGGAACCGCAGACAAGGAAGCCCCTCCTTCTGCAGACTTGTCCACTATCCTCCAGGCTATCCATGCCTTGCAAACCTCAGTGGAGGGAAAGATTGCTGAAGTCCGGGTTGATGTGACCCTCATCCGCCAAGACCTTCGCAATGCCATGGCCCGGATTAAAGAAGCCGAATCCCGTATCTCCACCGTGGAGGATGAGGTCCAACAACTTAAGGACCAGGTTGTCCGCCTCCGGTCCCACACCCAAGAACTGCACCGGCGGGCAGAGGACGCTGAAAACAGGTCCCGTCGCAACAACCTCCGCTTGGTGGGATTTCCGGAGGGAGTGGAGCAGGGCCGGGCGGCGGAATTTGTGGAGCGCTGGCTGCGATCCTGGATGCCTGAAGGTTCCCTCTCTCCATGGTTTGTGATCGAGCGAGCACACCGATCGCTCGCGCCCAGGCCACTGCCAGGTGCGCCCCACAGACCAATAATACTGCGGATCCTCAACTTCAAAGATAGAGACTCTTTGCTGACCGAAGCCCGCAAGCAACAACGCCTCAAGTACGAAAACCAGATGATTATGATCTTTCCTGGCTATACTCGTGAGGTGCAGGGCCAGCGCCGCTCCTTTGGGGACGTCAAGCAGAAGTTGCACGCTCTTAACATACAATAGAGGCTCGTCTTCCCGGCTCACCTAAGGATTGTGTTCCAAAATAAAACTCTTTTCTTCGATTCCCCTGAAGAAGCCTGGACATGGGTGACAGAAGAACGCCCCTTAAACCCCAATGCACATAATCCGTCTCCCATAGCCGGTGCTGGAGGTGCCAGTCGGAACATCCCGGCCCTTCGGCCACAGCGTAACCGCTCCCGCAGGCGGCGGGGCCAGAGACGAGCCCGTTCAGACTCACCGTTGGGCCCTGCTCATCAGCCGACGTCCGAGGCGCTCTCTGGTGGTCTCCTTGCGCTGCGGCGCACTGGTTCCTCGGGCCCCTCGGACCCCAGGTGTGTCTCACCTCGTGCTGAGAAAGCGTCGCTCTACGTAATGTCTTGGAATGTTAACGCCTTGCTGGATAAGGTCAAGCGCACAGCGGTCCTGCGTTATGCTCAGCGTCACACTATAGATATCCTACTGCTCCAAGAAACCCACCTGGTGGGCAATCATTGCCCTTTCCTGGCACGTTATGGCTATGGCGGAGTCTGGCACTCTGGCTTTACTCGGGGATCATGTGGGGTGGCCGTCCTGGTGCGCCGTGGTCTTCCACTCGTGGTGAACAAGGCAACCAATGACCCGAAGGGTTGTTTTCTCCTCTTGGAGGGAAGCTTTGGGGACCGACCTCTGAACTTGCTCACTGTATATTCTCCCCCCTCCCTATTGGCCTCCACGCTTCAACGTCTCGCTACACTGGTCGCTGCACTGCCCTTGGGGATGACCATCGTTGGGGGAGACTTCAATGCAGTAACGGACCCTGACCTTAATACTGCTACGGCACCTTCCACCTCCAGAGTCACTCAATCTACCCTCCTGTGGAACTGGGCTGCCGCCCTGGGTCTCGGGGATGCCTAGAGGCTCTGGCATCCGACAGCTCGACTCTACACCCACACGTCAGCTTCCCACCACACGCACGCACGACTAGACTATGTTTTTCTGCCGGCCTTGGACTGTAGAACGGTTCAAGACGTCACCATCCTCCCCAGAGGTTTATCGGACCACTCCCCAGTGGCGCTGCGGATGGGCAGTCTCCCGACGTCCCCGCGCCCGATCTGGCGGCTGAACGCCTGGTTCCTTCAAGACAAGGATTTCAGGGACCAAGTGGGAGACGAGCTCCGCCAATACTTTGCCTCTAACCCCGGATCGGTTTCTTCTCCCGGCACCCTATGGGAGGCCGGTAAGGCCACCATCCGAGGCTTTGCCAAGGGCCAACTCAAACATAAACGGATGAAGCAGGATTCCCACCTCACACTCCTGGAGGCCCAGGCTGCTCTAATTGATGCCCAGCCTCCGGAGGAGCGATCAGAGGCCCAGGACAGGAGACTGGCGTTTCTGAGGGACGATATCAAACAGACCTCCTTGGAGGCAGCCAAACTGCTGTGGAGGTCCTCAGTGGCGCGAGTATATGGATGGGGGGACAAAAATGGAAAACTCCTTCATCGCCTGGCTACTTATCCAATGGCCAACCGTATCATCCCTGAAGTGATCGGCTCAGACGGAGTGACCCAACGTGCCCCCGCTGCCGTGGCCCACCAAGACACACAGGAGTTCTATGTGTCCTATCGAGACACGCTGATCCCTCACCTCTTGGAGGTGTATCAGGAGGCGTCTGATCAGGGCTCATTCCGTCCCAAGATGGATATGGCCACTATTGTGGTGATCCCGAATTCTCAGCCCCCCTCGAGGCACTGCCCTGATTACCGCCCTATCTCCCTCATCAACTCGGAGCTCAAAATATTCGCCTCGGTCCTAGCCAACCGCATACGGCCGTATCTGGCCAAACTGGTCCACCCCGACCAGTGCGGGTTTATGCCCTCCCGGGGAACCCGGCACTGCCTCAGACGCCTCCACCTTGCCTTAGCGAACCGACAACAGCTAACCCCATACCTATCCCTCCTTCTCGTAGATTTCGAGAAAGCATTCGACCCGGTGGACTGGCGCTACCTAGAGGAGGTATTGATAGAAATGGGCTTTGGGGCCCCTTTCCGCGGCCTGGTTAAGACACTTTACTGCAAACCTAGGGCCCAGGTACTAGTCAACGGAGCCCTGTTGAACCCCTTCCCCATTAAAAGAGGCATGAGGCAAGGATGCTCCATCTCACCCCTCCTATTCGCGTTGGCAATGGAGCCCTTTGCCTGATCGGCTCCTCACGGGATGGCGGTGGCCTGGCTTAGAGGAAGATAAGATCGCCCTCTATGCGGACGATGTTCTGCTGTTCCTAGCAGACCCGGCTCAGTCAGGACCCCGTTGCCTCCGAGCTCTGAGTCTCTTCGACCAAACCTCCGATCTTCGGCTGAACTCGACCAAATCCGTTTTAGTTCCCCTTCACCCGTCGAGAGAGTGCTTTGATTGGCAGTCGTCGATACCCCTTTGGCGGCAGTCCTTCAAGTATCTGGGAATTTGGGTGGCCCTCCTCCCTGACCTCGCTTGGTCACTCAACGTCACCCCACTGGTGAAGGAGGCCCGGGCTGACCTCCTCAAGTGGCAAACTTTGCCACTGAACCCTATGGGCAGAATATTCAAAATGATGGTCTTGCCCAGATTCCTTTACATGCTTCAAAATACCCACCTCTCCTTCTCACGGTCGTGGTTCCGTGAACTGGACAGCATGGCCACCAAGTTCCTGTGGGGGGGCCGAAGGCCTTGACTGGCCCTCGCCCAGTGCCGGATCCCGCCATTTGACGGCGGTCTGGGGATGACGAATCTTTACCTTTATTATCTTGCGACTCAGCTCCTCACCGTACATGACTGGTTTAATGGTGGCTGGTCTGACCCGGCATACCGCTTGGAACTCCATATCCTGGGCCTATCTAACATTCAAGGGATGCTGTATGGGAGCACCATCCCCCAAACTCTACCAGAGGTCACCCGCGGGGTGTTTTTGGCCTGGCGAGCTTCTTTATGCCATACCCACTGGTCAGATAAACTGACCCAGCATACCCCAGTGTGGTGCGGCACATGGCTCCGGGAGGTCGCCAATCTCTTGGGTTTTAGAACATGGGACCTCATTGGTATCTCTCTATTGGGTGATGTCTGGAGTAGGAGTCACATACGCACCTTCCAAGAATTGCAACCTCGTTACTCCCTTCACGCCTCCCAGTTCTACCGATACTTGCAAATACGACATGCCCTCCACTCTCACATTTCAGATGGCACTTCCATACCCGAATATAGCCCGCCCGAGGCCCAGACCATGACCAGTAATCTAGGGAAGGGGGGAATCTCCCGTATCTATCGTTCCCTCATCAATAATACCCCTAACACACTATCACACCTCAGGGACAGATGGGAGGGTTGGTTTGGGTCCTTGGATGATGCTGATTGGAGGGACGCATTGATGGCTCCCAAAACAGTCACAGCCTCAGCAAGGCTTCGCCTGGTTCAAGTATATTACCTTCACACTGCCTATCTTACGCCGCTGCGTCTCCATCGCGCTGGGCTCCGACCTGATGCATCATGCCCCCGCTGCAGCCATATACAAGCTGTCTTTTACCACATGGTATGGTGTTGCTCCGCTATTACACGCTACTGGGAGTCAGTCACTGGGGAACTCACTGAGGTTCTAGGCTGGGAGGTTCCTCTTAACCCATTGAATGTTCTGCTAGGTATCACTGAGGGACTGGATGAGAAAAACTCTTTCTCAACACGGCACTGATGGTGGCCAAAAGAGACATTGCTGCCAACTGGATAAGCTCAGCTGCCCACACCATGACGCGCTGGCGTAGAGGGGTGAACTGGTGCGCCACCCAGGAGCGACCCCTGTACGAGGCAAGAGGCTGCCCGAAGAAATTCCGTAGAATGTGGGGCAAATGGGTTGGGGTGGTGGATGACTAATATTTTCGTTGTATACTCAAGACTTGGAGTGGGTGCAACACTGTTTTTATTTCTGCTTTGCCTATCAGTTCCTATATATAGGTGTAATGTCCTCTTATATTCGCCTTGCACAGCCAAATGTACGAACAGCTGGTATGTTATTCTTTGTTGGCTTCTTATAAAATCAATAAATTTGGTTATAAAAAACCCCACAAAAGACGCATTCCTATTGAAATGCTGACCTAACTATAACTACCCATGGGCGACCGCCACTGGGTAATATATATATTTTTACTGAAGTAACCTTATAGTTAAGTGAAATGTTCAGTAACAACGACACATTTTAAACTCCAAAAAACACTGAAATTCCCAGTTATAGGTATAGGTATCTCAAGTAACTATTACTCGTGTTCTAAGGTAGCTACAAATCACGGATATCTAAAAGTTTGGCCCTGGGGGATGGTGTCCCCAGGGCCTAGCAAGGCTATGCAGCACCCCCTCTCCGTTAATGAAAAACAAGGGCCCTAGAGGATGGGGTACCCAGGGCCTTCTAAGGCTTGGGAGTGGGGCTGTGTGTCCCGCCTCCCCTGTACTGTAAGTAGTGGCCCTGGTGGATGGGATCCCTAGGGCCTAATAAGACAGGTGTCTGGGAGGGGCCCGTGTGCCTCCCTCCCCTTTAATTAAAAAAACAGCTCTGGGGAATGGGGTCCCCAAGGCCTAATGAGGCTCAGGGGGCATGTGGCTCCATCCACTTTAAAATATATATGGCTCTATGGGATGGGGTCTTCAGGGCCATAATAGGTGCGGAGAGGGGGGCCACGCAGCTCCCTCCCCTATAAAAAAAGGTCTTGGGGGATTGGGTCCCCAGGCTCAGGTCCTCAGGCCAACCTCTGCCAAAGGCTGTGCCCAGCGTGGGGTTGGCCGCATGTGGAGGGTGTCCACAAGGCCCTGCGCAGCGTGGGATTGGCTGCCTTTATGGGGGATGGCCACAGGGCATGGCTCCAGGGTTGGCTGCCCTCGCCATACACTGCTAATTACCCCACATATTACATCACTCATGACATCTTCTATGACATCATTGATAATATCACTGCAACCTTTGCAGTGAAAATATTGATGAAAAAACTGTGCATGGTGGGGGCGCGAGTTATAATTACTTGAGATGAATATGACTGGTGAATTTCTGTGGTTTTTAGAGTTTAAAACGTTACTTTGTTACTTAATATCTCAGCTAACTGTAACGTTACTTCAACCTTAAGCTTCCCCCAAAAAAATTATATATATATATAAGTGTATATATGTATATATATATATATATATATATATATATATATATATATATATATATATATATATATATATATATATATATATATATATATATATCCAAACACAGAAGTTTGCCCATTTAGGAGAGCCACACCAGCAGGTAGGTACAAATCCGTTTTATTCCAGAAACTGCAGCTAAGTGGGTGAACAATCGCCATGAATTCAAAGATGCCTGACGCGTTTCATGCTAACATAGCATTTCTTGAGAGGCACGAAGTCCATTACCAGCGTGTAGTATCAGCACTCTTTTATATAGATTCCACCTGCCCCAGTGGGCGTCGGCTCTCGCCGAGCTTGATGGTCCTTGTAGTGCAGTTTGTGTTGCTCCAGTGAGTCACATGAGTGAGTCACATGAGTGAGTCACATGGTGCAACACAGTGTGAGCAGAACTCTCTCCAGACCCACTGTGGTTTTATTTGTCCAAATGGTTACCGCGAGTTAGTGACTCACTGGAGCAACACAAACTGCACTACAAGGACCATCAAGCTCGGCGAGAGCCGACGCCCACTGGGGCAGGTGGAATCTATATAAAAGAGTGCTGATACTACACGCTAGTAATGGACTTCGTGCCTCTGAAGAAATGCTTTGTTAGCATGAAACGTGTCAGGCAGCTTTGAATTCATGGCGATTGTTCACCCACTTTGCTGCAGTTTCTGGAATAAAACGGATTTGTACCTACCTGCTGGTGTGGCTCTCCTAAATGGGCAAACTTCTGTGTTTGGATTTGAAACGGCTGGTCCCGGTCGTGGGAGAAGCCCTGTCGCATTGTATGCGGTTTGTGCTGCAGTCATTTGACTGGCGGTGCTTATGGCAGTGAGGTCGTTTTCCTGAAAATAGTATGGTGCAACACAATGTGAGCAGAACTCTCTCCAGACCCACTGTGGTTTTATTTGTCCAAATGGTTACCGCGAGTTAGTGACTCACTGGAGCAACACAAACTGCACTACAAGGACCATCAAGCTCGGCGAGAGCCGACGCCCACTGGGGCAGGTGGAATCTATATAAAAGAGTGCTGATACTACACGCTAGTAATGGACTTCGTGCCTCTGAAGAAATGCTTTGTTAGCATGAAACGTGTCAGGCAGCTTTGAATTCATGGCGATTGTTCACCCACTTTGCTGCAGTTTCTGGAATAAAACGGATTTGTACCTACCTGCTGGTGTGGCTCTCCTAAATGGGCAAACTTCTGTGTTTGGATTTGAAACGGCTGGTCCCGGTCGTGGGAGAAGCCCTGTCGCATTGTATGCGGTTTGTGCTGCAGTCATTCGACTGGCGGTGCTTATGGCAGTGAGGTCGTTTTCCTGAAAATAGTATGGTGCAACACAATGTGAGCAGAACTCTCTCCAGACCCACTGTGGTTTTATTTGTCCAAATGGTTACCGCGAGTTAGTGACTCACTGGAGCAACACAAACTGCACTACAAGGACCATCAAGCTCGGCGAGAGCCGACGCCCACTGGGGCAGGTGGAATCTATATAAAAGAGTGCTGATACTACACGCTGGTAATGGACTTCGTGCCTCTGAAGAAATGCTTTGTTAGCATGAAACGCGTCAGGCAGCTTTGAATTCATGGCGATTGTTCACCCACTTTGCTGCAGTTTCTGGAATAAAACGGATTTGTACCTACCTGCTGGCGTGGCTCTCCTAAATGGGCAAACTTCTGTGTTTGGATATATATATATATATATATAATAATAAATGGGATTCTGTAATCACTGTATAAACGCCAGTCTCTAATTTCTTTATAATCGGTGACTTGTGATGCACCCAGTCGTCGATTATAAAGAAAAGACGTCAGAACTCGACTATTATAAGTTATTATAGTCAAGTCAAGTTCTGACGTCACAATGTCTTTTGCCAGTGCCTGTAGTGGAGGTGAAAGGCAGGTCAGGTCACGGAGCATAAATGAAGCAGCTATTTAAAGCAACAAAAACGGAACAGTTGCTTTTCTTCCTTCTGCTCTAATTTTTAGCTTACAATGGCAAGCAGAGAAAATGTGTTTATTTTTTGCACTTGTTGGATAGTTAGAGAAAAGCTAGAATCTTTCTGTATGTTTTCGTACATCCTGAACTAATAGAGATTTTTATTTTTTAAACTGACTTGCATTGAACTGTTTCTAATATCTGCGTGCAACAAATACCTAACACATTTTTTATGTGTTGAATTTTGCACTAGAGGTTTTATTTTTATTCTTCATGTTTGAAGCATGTTCTTTCTATATTATGAAAGAGCTACGCACCAAGGTTTGCAGTGGTTTGTGGGAAAGGGGATGGTGTGATCATTTATTATATGGGATAAACTACTCCCTAGTGTACATAACAAATGAAATTGCAAATCACTTTGGAGTTCCATAACCTTATAAAGGAACTTGTTCCCCTATATGGTTATGGAATGAATCTCCTTGGTGACTTGAAATATCATTTTCATGTATGGCAGGGGGTACTTTATCCCATACATATATATATACTGTGAGGTGTCATGAAGTATGAGACCGAAGAGCCTCCGAAGCCATACCAAGGATTGAAGAAAGGGAGCAATTACTAACAGAGAGTCGGATGGAAAGACTCCCGTGGCATGGATTGTTCTCCTGTGTGCTCCTTTTCTGAGGAAAGAGGTACTTCGGAGCTGGGTGCTACAAAAGGCATACGCCTAGTGGTGAGGCGTAAGTTTAAAAGAAACAGCCATTTTCAGAGACTGCATTTACGTTTTAAAATCAAGCACTGCAAAGTAAAAGAGATGCCGGTTTTAAAATTGCACATTTTGCACAGTGAGTTGGATTACTGCTCATACTGGGACAGAAATGAATTGGTGACACTAGTCGAGTAATGAAAAACATTTACAAACTAGTAATGAGCATTGAAGTATTTTCACTATGTCAATTCAATTGGACTCAAGTGCTGACATTATATATATTTGCTGGCGTCTTACTTCAGTTGATAAAGGCTGACCGCCGAAACACGTTCTGAACTTTGCTGCTCGAGGAAATGTGAGCTTGGAAAATAAAAGGATTTAATACTTTCGCCCCGAGTGCAGGCTCTTCTCTGTATTGGAGATAGTGAGTGTTAAAATATATATATATATATATATATATATATATATATATATATATATATATATATATATATTCACTGAAAAAACCATAGGTTTTAGGGACAGTTATAGTTAGTTGGACATTTCACTCGTACAAAACCAGTGAAATTCCCCTGTTATAGTTAGTTCAGCTAACTATAACTCGCGTCCCCGCAATGCACTTCTGATGACGTCACATATTACATCACTCATGACATGGTCAGTGACATCACTGATGACATCACTGATGACATCTCAAATGACATCACTGATGACATCATCCAGTGACTGTGTGTTTCTGTAAAGTTTAAATATGTTTAATATATATAGGGAAAGGCGTATTGAAGAATGAGTGGGTGTATAAGTGTCTGAATGGATGATTTAGTAGGTGCGTGACTGACTCTATAAGTGAGTGATTAAACGTATCTTACTGAATGCATGGGTTAGTGACTAAACTGTGTGAATGTCTGTATCCGTCTGTCTGTTGGTGTGTAAGCGATACCAAAGGGGATGATGGACGGAGCGTTAGAGCAAATCAAACACTCACCCCCAGTCAACTGATCTGGGTTTAATCCATCATCATTCTTTAGCTCACTCCACCACCCCAGTTCAGACATGGCCATATGCAAATCAGTCTGACCATGTGCCTCATGGGAACAGTCCAGCCCGAACTGCCAAGCCATGTCTTCCCTGGACCGGAAACAAGCATCCTGGGACCGGTTTCGGGTTCAAAACCCTCATCAGCCAGGCTATCTTGAATCCAGTGGCAAAGTGAGCAAGTGACCCACGTCTGGGCATACCCTGCCAACTTAGGGCGAACAAAGCGATACCAAAGGGGATGATGGACGGAGCGTTAGAGCAAATCAAACACTCACCCCCAGTCAACTGATCTGGGTTTAATCCATCATCATTCTTTAGCTCACTCCACCACCCCAGTTCAGACATGGCCATATGCAAATCAGTCTGACCCTGTGCCTCATGGGAACAGTCCAGCCCGAACTGCCAAGCCATGTCTTCCCTGGACCGGAAACAAGCATCCTGGGACCGGTTTCGGGTTCAAAACCCTCATTAGCCAGGCTATCTTGAATCCAGTGGCAAAGTGAGCAAGGGACCCACGTCTGGGCATACCCTGCCCACTTAGGGCGAACAAAGCGATACCAAAGGGGATGATGGACGGAGCGTTAGAGCAAATCAAACACTCACCCCCAGTCAACTGATCTGGGATTAATCCATCATCATTCTTTAGCTCACTCCACCACCCCAGTTCAGACATGGCCATATGCAAATCAGTCTGACCCTGTGCCTCATGGGAACAGTCCAGCCCGAACTGCCAAGCCATGTCTTCCCTGGACCGGAAACAAGCATCCTGGGACCGGTTTCGGGTTCAAAACCCTCATCAGCCAGGCTATCTTGAATCCAGTGGCAAAGTGAGCAAGGGACCCACGTCTGGGCATACCCATCGCCCTAAGTTGGCGTTTGCACAGTGGTGAAGGGAGGGGGCGGGGCCTAAGGTGACATGTGTGCAAACACGCCCTGTGGTGCATTTTAAGTTGGGGGATTAAGTCCCCTTGAATCTTCAGGGTCCCTGGGCTGCAACTAGCCCACCAGGTACCTCCAGTAAGCGCCACAGAGCCCCATTGCAGAGAGGTGTAAAAAGGGGCGTGGCCTGGGCCACCTCTCTGCAATGCAGCTCTGTGGCTCTTACTGGAGGTACCTGGTGGGCTAGTTGGCCCCCAGGGACCCGCAGGATTGAAGAGGAATTAATTCCCCAACTTAAAACGCGCCACAGGGCGGGTTTGCACACGTCACCTTAGGCCCCGCCCCCTCCCTTCACCACTGTGCAAACGCGCCCCGTGGCGCGTTTTAAGTTGAGGGATTAATTCCCCTTGAATACTAAGGGTCCCTGGCGGCCAACTAGCCCACCAGGCACCTCCATTATGCGCCAGGGAGCTGCGTTGCAGAGAGGTGCCCCGGAGGGTGGCGGTCCCCGGGGCTGCGTGCCCCCCCGCAATGCATTATTCAAGCCCCGGGGAGGTGGCGGTCCCCGGGGCAGTGTTGGGGGATTGGGGCCCCCCCACACTTTTTTTTTCACTGCCCCCGGGACTTGGCCCACCCCGGGGCTAATTAGTAACGAAGCGTGGGAGCCCGCGCTTCGTTTTTTTTTGTTTTGCGGCCGGATCCATAAATCCGGCGCGCATTTTGCCGATTTAAAAAAAAAAATGCTTTTTTGGGCCCTGGGGGTCCTTGTGGGACCCCCTAAGCAGGCCTAGGGGGTCAGGGTATTTCTACCCTGCCCCCTTTCCTTTTTTTTCACGTTTGTTTTACTCTTTTCTTGTGACTCGGTTCTACCGAGTCACAAGATGGCTGCCAACACTTCCTGGTTTGGAGTGTTGACAGCCAATTAGCATGCAGCTCGTGGTCGGGAGGGTGCGCGGATCCACCGCGCCTCTATATATCAAAACTTTTATTTTTTGATTTTCTCAGCAACTACTGAACGGATTTACACCATTTTTAAAAAGGGTGCTTTCTGATCCAAGCACTACATTTTTGCCAAATTTGGTGTAATTCCGTTCAGCAGATTTGGCTGTAGTCTTGCATAAGGTTTCCTATGGGAAATTGATTTTTTGACTCTTATTTTTTGAATTTCTCCACAACTACTGAACGGATTTACACCATTTAAAAAAAGGTCGCTTTCTGAACCAAGCGCTACCTTTTTGCCAAATTTGGTGTAATTCCGTTCAGCAGTTCGGGCTGTAGCCGTGTCTAAAATTTCCTATGGGAATTAACATGGAGAAAACACGTTTTGGGACCCCTTTTTCTCGGCCCCGCTTGATGAATCACCCCAAAACTTTCAAGATAGGAGCGGACCGGAGCGGGCCATTAGTTTTGAAAATTTCGCAAAGATTCGTCAATCGGCGCCAAAGTTATTGGGAATAGAATGTTGCGATTTTCCTATGATAACTAGGTCCTAACTATAACTACCTACTGGCGACTGCCAGTAGGTAATATATATATATGTAGATAGTTATAGTTAGGACCTATTTTCCATAGGAAATCCGCAACATTCTATTTGAAATAACTTTGGCGCCGGTTGACGAATCTTCGCGAAATTTTCAAACTTGTTGGGGCGCTCCGGTCCGCTTCTATCCTGAAAGTCTCGGGGTGATTCGTCAAGCGGAGGCCGAGAAAAAGGGAGTCCCAAAACGTGTTTTCCCCATGCAATTTTCCATAGGAACCTTTAGTCGCAGCTACAGCTCGAACTGCTGAACGGAATTACACCAAATTTGGCAAAAAGGTAGCCCTTGGTTCAGAGTCGTGCCTTTTGCTTAAATGGTGTAAATCCGTTCAGTAGTTCCTGAGAAAATCAAAGGTAAAATCACATATATATCTATGGCCGCGTAGGGTCCGCGTACCCTCCCGATCATGAGCTGTATGGTAATTGGCTGTCAACACTCCAAATCAGGAAGTGTTGGCAGCCATCTTGTTCCTCGGTAGAACCGAGGAACAAGGAAGCAGTAAAACAACTGCGTAAAACGCAAAAAGGGGGCAGGGTAGAAACACCCTGACCCCCTAGGCCTGCTCAGGGGGTCCTACAAGGACCCCCAGGGCCAAATTTTTTTTTTTTTTTTTAAAAATCGGCAAAAAACGCGCTGGGTGCGCGGATCCTGCCGATAAAAAAACGAAGCGCGGTCTCCCGCGCTTCGTGGTTAATTGGCCCCCGGGTGGGTCAAGTCCCGGGGGCATGCGGGGTTTAATAAATAACATGGGGGGGCCTCTAAGGCTCCCCAAGCCCCGGGGACCGCCACCCCCGGGGCTTTATAAAAATAATAGTGGCAGGGGGGCACACGGCCCCCCCGCAGCCCCGGGGACCGCCACCCCCGTGTCTTCTTTTTTTATTTTTAAATTACCTGTGTGGGGGGCTCGAGCCCCCCCACATGCCCCGGGGACCGTCACCTCCCCGGGGCACTAAATAATAAAATGTGGGGGTCCGTTTAGGACCCCGAGCCCCGGGGACCACCTCCTCCCCGGGGCTGTGCACAGGATGGGAGCGGGGCCGCGCGCCCCCCTCCTGGAGCCCTTGATGGCCCTGGGGACCGCCACCCCCCAGGGCTGGCTCCTGCAGTGTCCCGGGGTGCCTACCCCCGGGACACTGCTGTTTGCAATGACAGGGCGGGAGCCTCGCGGCTCCCGTCCTGTCATTGCAAACTTGCTTTGCTTCATTGAAGCTTCAATAAAGCAAAGCAGATTGCTTTTCCATAAGGGGAGCTGCATGTCAGCAGCTCCCCTTATGGAAAAGCAATGCCGGCTCCGCAGGACGCGGGGAGCCGGCGGGACCGTGCGGGTATTGGGGACCCCCCCACGGTCCCCAACGAGTGGCCAGGCCCCGGGGATGGGGTCCCCGGGGCCATTAGTGGCCCGGGAGGGGGCCACGCAGCCCCCTCCTCAAAAAAAAAAAAAGGGCAAGGCCGGCCCCGGGGATGGGGTCCCCGGGGCCTTAAATGGCCTGAGGAGGGGGCCACGCAGCCCCCCTCCAAATATTTTTAAAATTAAAAAAAGAGGGCATGCCCTGGGGGATGGGGTCCCCGGGGCAAATAGAGGCCCAGGGAAGGGGGGCCACGCGGCCCCCTTCCCGTTTAAAAAAAAAAAAAGAAAATGCTCAGGCTCCGGGGGATGGGGTCCCCGGGGCCAAAAGTGGCCAAGGGAAGGAGGGCCACGCAGCCCCCCTCCCATACAAAAAAAAAGTTAAAAAAGACCGGCATCGTGCCGGAGGCCCCGCACCCTCGCTGCAGCAGTCTGCAAACGCGCCCCCTGGCGTGTTTTCAGATGGGGAACGAACTCCCCTTGAATACTGGGGGTGCCTGGGGGCCAACTAGCCCACCAGGAACCTCCAGTATGCGCCAGGGAGCTGCGTTGCTGAGAGGTGTACAGAGGCCACGTCCCTTTTACACCTCTCTGCAACGCAGCTCTGTGGTGCTTTTTGGAGGTACATGGTGGGCTACTTGGACTCCAGGGACCCTCAGGATTCAAGGGAGTTAATCCCCCAACTTAAAACGCGCCACGGGGCGTGTTTGCACAGTGGTGAAGGGAGGGGCGGGGCTTCAGGTGACATGTGTGCAAACAGGCCCCGTGGCATGTTTTAAGTTCAGGAATTAATTCCTCTTCAATCCTGAGGGTCCCTGGGGCCAACTAGCCCACCAGGTACCTCCAGTAAGCGCCACGGAGCTGCGTTGCAGAGTGTTGTAAAAGGGGCATGGCCTCTGAACACCTCTCTGCAACGCAGCTCTCTGGCGCATACTGGAGGTATCTGGTGGGCTAATTGGCCCCTAGGGACCCTCGGGATTGAGGAGGAATTAATTCTCCAACTTAAAACGCGCCACAGGGCGTGTTTGCAGACATGTCACCTCAGGCCCCACCCCTTCCTTCACCATTGTGCAAATATTCCTCTAAAATCAGCCGAACTACGAATTCCGATTTACTCACCTGTTATCAGGAGAGACCTCAGTGCTGCATCTTTGAGCCCAGTACTGATCCTGAAAAGTAATTTTAACTGTACTTACCAGTAACTTGAATTTCCTTCCATAGGCTAACATTGACTGGTTTCACTTGGAAATTCTTCTAAGTGTGGAGTTTTGGAACTTTATAATATTCCTCTAAAATCAGCCGAACTACGAATTCGATTTACTCACCTGTTATCAGGAGAGAACCCAGTGCTGCATCTTTTAACCCAGCACTGACCCTGAAAAGTAATTCTAACCGTACTTACGAGTAACTTGTATTTCCTTCCATAGGAATCAATTGTCTGGTTTTCAGCAGAAAAGTTTCAAAGTGTCGATTTTCACAAACTACAAATATTCCTTAAAAATCGCCTGTATGACTTAAACGCATTCTTTCAACTGTTTACAGGAGATGCACCAGTGCTGGATCCAGGATCCACCACTGAGTAAGAAAAAGTAACGATAACACTACTTACCTGCTAAGTGAATTTCCTCCCATAGGATAACATTGGTGATTCTATGTGAAAAAGTTTCTAAGTGACAACTTTTAAAATACAATAATATTCCATAAAAATCACTACTGTAACCAAAACGCTTTTACTCAACTGTTTACAGGAGATGTCCCAGGACTGAATCTAGGATCCAGTCCTGTGGTTAGAAAAGTAACCCATAAAGTAACTAATTGCATTTAACTAGAAATTCACATTGAGCTCAATGTTGCATTGTTTGAAATTGTGTTGCCCATTGCAACAACTATAACTACTGTACTTAAAAGTCTATTGCCTATTTGCAAAGTATTTAAACTAAAGTAATTCATTCTGAGAAAGTATATTTTGTAATGTAATGTATAATGTAATTACAATGTAATTTAAAAAATAAAATATCTAAAAATAAATAGTTTAAAAAAATGTAGTAAATCAGTATCAAAAAAATAAATATAACAATTAATACATTTAAAAATTGTCATTTACAAAACCTTTGAAATTCACTGAAAAAAACCATAGGTTTCAGACATGTTATAGTTAGGAATTAGCATTTAAAAAACCTTTGAAATTCACTGAAAAAACCATAGGTTTCAGGCACGTTATAGTTAGAAATTAGCATTTAAAAAACCTTACAAATTCACTGAAAAAACCATAGGTATTAGGGACAGTTATAGTTAGTTGGACATTGCACTCGTACAAAACCCGTGAAATTCCCCCGTTATAGTTAGTTTAGCTAACTATAACTCACGCCCCCGCAATGCACTGCTGATGACGTCACATATTACATCACTCATGACATGGTCAGTGACATCACTGATGACATCACTGATGACATCTCAAATGACATCACTGATGACATCACTGATGACATCATCCACGTGATAATCTGATGCACCTCCTCACACCCTAATATAACCTTTGATACACCCACTCTAAATTACAGACTGCCATTCGCAAAACCATAGACACTCCAACACCAATAACTACATACCCACTCACTGATTCTTAGGTCTACACACACATCCACTCACTCACCCGTACAGTCACTCATACTTACGGTCACTCAGTACAGGACTATCATATGCACTCATACTCCTATATAGACACTCAAACACCGCCACTCATCCATAGAGGTACTCACACACCTAGTCAGTCATGCAAATAATTAAACACACTGCCATTTACTCACCTATACAGTTATACACACACCAGCTCACTTACTCATACAAATACTAGCACATTCTTACGCTCTTATACAATCACTGATACAAGCACACACTCATCCATACAGTCACTCTCACAATCACACACTCTCGCTTATAGCTATTTATATACTCCAACACACATATATACTGCCTTTCACATATGTAGTTACTCACACATGTACCGCTGGGACATACATTCACTCACTAACACACTCTTACACACACTTACCCACCCATACAGTCTATCACAGATGCACTCTTGAAACCATCCACCCAGTGAATCACCCACTCACACATCTATGCACAGAGTCGCACACACCCCACTCACACAAACACTCAGGCACCCATACAGATACTCAGACAACCAATCAATAACTCATATAGACACTCATGTAGCTATTCACAAACCCATGCAGCCACTTACACAGCAACAGACAGATGGATACAGACATTCACCCAGTTTAGTCACTAACCCATGCATTCAGTAAGATACGTTTAATCACTCACTTATAGAGTTAGTCACGCACCTACTAAATCATCCATACAGACACTTATACACCCACTCATTCTTCAATACGCCTTTCCCTATATATATAAAAAATATTTAAACTTTACAGAAACACACAGTCACTAGATGATGTCATCAGTGATGTCATTTGAGATGTCATCAGTGATGTCATCAGTGATGTCACTGACCATGTCATGAGTGATGTAATATGTGACGTCATCAGCAGTGCATTGCGGGGCGCGAGTTATAGTTAGCTGAACTAACTATAACGGGGAATTTCACGGGTTTTGTACGAGTGCAATGTCCAACTAACTATAACTGTCCCTAAAACCTATGGTTTTTTCAGTGAATTTGTAAGGTTTTTTAAATGCTAATTTCTAACTATAACGTGCCTGAAACCTATGGTTTTTTCAGTGAATATATATATATATATATATATATATATCGCCACACTCCGCCTCAACGTTCCTGCGGGAACAAACGGAAGACGAACCCAGATTTGGTGTAACTTTTCGTTTATTTGCAGTGAGCCACCATTACTGCCATGACGCGTTTCGGCCAGACTCGGCCTTGATCACATGACATATACATATACAAATCTACGAGGATTCAGTGGCAATATATACATATATATATATATTACTCCACTTGTCCAAACCACCCGGTCGACTTACAAAAGGAGAGTACTCGCAGGATATTGTTTCCAAGTGCAATTTTTATTGTGCTGGGACCCCCCCCGCACTGACAGACGCGTTTCGGCACTCTGGCTTTCTCGATGTCAGTGAAAACAAGTAACAAACACCATTTTAAAGTGCATTCGTGCATGACGTGAATTAAAAACATTGACATAAAAGATGGCTAGGTCTTGTTGCTACATAGTGTAAAATACATGGCGGCCATCTTAAAACATGTTCCAGGCAATTCTATGTCATCCTTTTATAGGAAGTACTCCACCGTATAAACTTATGAATTCAAATGTTGGTCAGTTATATGTATATATATGTATATAAATATATACATGAAAGCTCCAAGTTTACCCACCAGGTAAAAACGCACTCCGGCATCTGTCAGCAAAAGCCTTTTAATGAGGTAAAAGCAGGGTCAGCATGCCAAACGAAATTACAGCATTCTTGTCATATTAACGCCTGACGCGTTTCAGTGCTTCGTGCACTTCTTCAGAGACGTGACAGTCTGATTTGTAAAGCTGGCACATCCGCCCATTTAAAAGTTAGCGCCCTCCAATGGGCAGCTCAAATGAGCCCGCGTAGAATTATGGGACATGTAGTGTAGTCAGCGGTTCTCTACTGCTGTTGTGACATTGCAAGCCCTCCAATGGGCCTCGGCATACGGATCCTGCTTATCAATCCTATTCAGATGTCTCCACCAACAAGCTCAGTTGAATACGAAGCGCTGTGGCCCCCGTAATCATGAGGTGGTGCGTTTTCTGCGGCACTCATACACCTATATAAACACTCACACACCGCCACTCATCCATAGAGGTACTCACACACCTAGTCAGTCATGCAAAAAATTAATCACACACCCATTTACTCACCTATACAGTTATACACACACCAGCTCACTTACTCATACAAATACTAGCACATTCTTACGCTCTGATACAATAACTGATACAATCACACACGCATCCATACAGCCACTCTCACAATAACACACTCTCACTTATAGCCATTTAAATACTCTAACACACATATATACTGCCTTTTACATATGTAGTTACTCGCACATGTACCACTGAGATATACATTCACTCACTAACACACCCATACACACACTCACCCACCCAAGCAGTCCATCACAGATGCACTCTTGAAATCATGCACCCAGTGAATCACACCCCACCCACACACACCCCACCCACACACACCCCACCCACACACACCCCACCCACACAAACACTCAGGCAGCCATACAGATACTCAGAGAACCAATCAATAACCCATATAGACACTCATGTAGCTAGTCGCAAATCCATGCATCCACTTACACACCAACAAACAGACGGATACAGACATTCGCACAGTTTAGTCACTAACCCATGCATTCAGTAAGATACGTTTAATCACTCACTTGTAGAGTCAGTCACTCACGTACTAAATCATCCATTCAGACACTTATACACCCACTCATTCTTCAAAACGCCTTTCCCTATATATATTAAACATATTTAAACTTTACAGAAACACACAGTCACTGGATGATGTCATCAGTGATGTCATTTGAGATGTCATCAGTGATGTCATCAGTGATGTCACTGACCATGTCATGAGTGATGTAATATGTGACGTCATCAGCAGTGCATTGCGGGCGCGAGTTATAGTTAGCTGAACTAACTATAACGGGGAATTTCACGGGTTTTGTACGAGTGCAATGTCCAACTAACTATAACTGTCCCTAAAACCTATGGTTTTTTCAGTGAATTTGTCAAGGTTTTTTAAATGCTAATTTGTAACTATAACGTGCCTGAAACCTATGGTTTTTCCAGTGAATATATATATATATATATATATACCATCTAAGCCAAACTGAAATGAATAAAAGGGTTGCTTTTATTCATTTCAGGTTGGCTTAGATGGTATTTTACCAATCCAAAGCTGTAATACTATGCCTGGAGTGGTAAAAGGCTTTGGCCATTTTACAGCTCGGCAGGGATAGCACTGTGCTAATCCTATGCTTAAATACTTTGCTGTAAAAATGCCAAAAGACTTTGTCCCTTTTTATCTCGGCGTGGATAGCACTGCGCTAATCCTATGCTTAAAAACTTTGATAGAAAAGCAGACATTTGAGGTGAGCAAATTTAGAGTGTTGCTGGTGTTGAGAGTGCTCTTACTGGAGCTGCTTTCCCCCTAAACTTGAGAACTACCCAGAGTTCTCTGCTTCTGTTTTTGCATAATTTATTCGTCTCTCTATGCCTGAAAGGGTTTTGTTTTGATATATATATATATATATATATATATATATATATATACATATATATATATATATATATATATATATATATATATATATAGAAACCAAAAGTGCCCCAAAGCATTAAGAACGCACTCGACTTCAAAAGCAAACCTTCCGGTTTATTTACAGGAAAACGGGCTACAGCATTCATGTACATTCTTCTCCGACGCGTTTCGAGGCTCCTGCCTCTTAGTCATGGATAATTGACACTCCGCAGATGGCTCCAAATCAGCATGCTCATTTAAATACCCTTGGTGGGCGTCGCTCAATGCGTAATTATTACAATGCAGGCTGGACCTTGTAGTAAGGATCAGAGTTCGTTTTTGCCCTCCAGTGGGCTCCGCTAATTGTCAATGTTTAAAATGAATTGTTACCCTCCGGTGGGCCATGTTTGCTGCGCACGTTTCTATTATCCTCTTCTGAAGTGCTGGAATAAGTCAGGCATGGTTCCTGCTCACAGCCTCTCACTCGATAGTCTGGAGATGGTGCAGTTCTCCACGGCAGGGCCGCCGTGTGAATATATAGAAACCAAAAGTGCCCCAAAGCATTAAGAACGCACTCGACTTCAAAAGCAAACCTTCCGGTTTATTTACAGGAAAACGGGCTACAGCATTCATGTACATTCTTCTCCGACGCGTTTCGAGGCTCCTGCCTCTTAGTCATGGATAATTGACACTCCGCAGATGGCTCCAAATCAGCATGCTCATTTAAATACCCTTGGTGGGCGTCGCTCAATGCGTAATTATTACAATGCAGGCTGGACCTTGTAGTAAGGATCAGAGTTCGTTTTTGCCCTCCAGTGGGCTCCGCTAATTGTCAATGTTTAAAATGAATTGTTACCCTCCGGTGGGCCATGTTTGCTGCGCACGTTTCTATTATCCTCTTCTGAAGTGCTGGAATAAGTCAGGCATGGTTCCTGCTCACAGCCTCTCACTCGATAGTCTGGAGATGGTGCAGTTCTCCACGGCAGGGCCGCCGTGTGAATATATAGAAACCAAAAGTGCCCCAAAGCATTAAGAACGCACTCGACTTCAAAAGCAAACCTTCCGGTTTATTTACAGGAAAACGGGCTACAGCATTCATGTACATTCTTCTCCGACGCGTTTCGAGGCTCCTGCCTCTTAGTCATGGATAATTGACACTCCGCAGATGGCTCCAAATCAACATGCTCATTTAAATACCCTTGGTGGGCGTCGCTCAATGCGTAATTATTACAATGCAGGCTGGACCTTGTAGTAAGGATCAGAGTTCGTTTTGCCCTCCAGTGGGCTCCGCTAATTGTCAATGTTTAAAATGAATTGTTACCCTCCGGTGGGCCATGTTTGCTGCGCACGTTTCTATTATCCTCTTCTGAAGTGCTGGAATAAGTCAGGCATGGTTCCTGCTCACAGCCTCTCACTCGATAGTCTGGAGATGGTGCAGTTCTCCACGGCAGGGCCGCCGTGTGAATATATAGAAACCAAAAGTGCCCCAAAGCATTAAGAACGCACTCGACTTCAAAAGCAAACCTTCCGGTTTATTTACAGGAAAACGGGCTACAGCATTCATGTACATTCTTCTCCGACGCGTTTCGAGGCTCCTGCCTCTTAGTCATGGATAATTGACACTCCGCAGATGGCTCCAAATCAGCATGCTCATTTAAATACCCTTGGTGGGCGTCGCTCAATGCGTAATTATTACAATGCAGGCTGGACCTTGTAGTAAGGATCAGAGTTCGTTTTTGCCCTCCAGTGGGCTCCGCTAATTGTCAATGTTTAAAATGAATTGTTACCCTCCGGTGGGCCATGTTTGCTGCGCACGTTTCTATTATCCTCTTCTGAAGTGCTGGAATAAGTCAGGCATGGTTCCTGCTCACAGCCTCTCACTCGATAGTCTGGAGATGGTGCAGTTCTCCACGGCAGGGCCGCCGTGTGAATATATAGAAACCAAAAGTGCCCCAAAGCATTAAGAACGCACTCGACTTCAAAAGCAAACCTTCCGGTTTATTTACAGGAAAACGGGCTACAGCATTCATGTACATTCTTCTCCGACGCGTTTCGAGGCTCCTGCCTCTTAGTCATGGATAATTGACACTCCGCAGATGGCTCCAAATCAGCATGCTCATTTAAATACCCTTGGTGGGCGTCGCTCAATGCGTAATTATTACAATGCAGGCTGGACCTTGTAGTAAGGATCAGAGTTCGTTTTTGCCCTCCAGTGGGCTCCGCTAATTGTCAATGTTTAAAATGAATTGTTACCCTCCGGTGGGCCATGTTTGCTGCGCACGTTTCTATTATCCTCTTCTGAAGTGCTGGAATAAGTCAGGCATGGTTCCTGCTCACAGCCTCTCACTCGATAGTCTGGAGATGGTGCAGTTCTCCACGGCAGGGCCGCCGTGTGAATATATAGAAACCAAAAGTGCCCCAAAGCATTAAGAACGCACTCGACTTCAAAAGCAAACCTTCCGGTTTATTTACAGGAAAACGGGCTACAGCATTCATGTACATTCTTCTCCGACGCGTTTCGAGGCTCCTGCCTCTTAGTCATGGATAATTGACACTCCGCAGATGGCTCCAAATCAGCATGCTCATTTAAATACCCTTGGTGGGCGTCGCTCAATGCGTAATTATTACAATGCAGGCTGGACCTTGTAGTAAGGATCAGAGTTCGTTTTTGCCCTCCAGTGGGCTCCGCTAATTGTCAATGTTTAAAATGAATTGTTACCCTCCGGTGGGCCATGTTTGCTGCGCACGTTTCTATTATCCTCTTCTGAAGTGCTGGAATAAGTCAGGCATGGTTCCTGCTCACAGCCTCTCACTCGATAGTCTGGAGATGGTGCAGTTCTCCACGGCAGGGCCGCCGTGTGAATATATAGAAACCAAAAGTGCCCCAAAGCATTAAGAACGCACTCGACTTCAAAAGCAAACCTTCCGGTTTATTTACAGGAAAACGGGCTACAGCATTCATGTACATTCTTCTCCGACGCGTTTCGAGGCTCCTGCCTCTTAGTCATGGATAATTGACACTCCGCAGATGGCTCCAAATCAGCATGCTCATTTAAATACCCTTGGTGGGCGTCGCTCAATGCGTAATTATTACAATGCAGGCTGGACCTTGTAGTAAGGATCAGAGTTCGTTTTTGCCCTCCAGTGGGCTCCGCTAATTGTCAATGTTTAAAATGAATTGTTACCCTCCGGTGGGCCATGTTTGCTGCGCACGTTTCTATTATCCTCTTCTGAAGTGCTGGAATAAGTCAGGCATGGTTCCTGCTCACAGCCTCTCACTCGATAGTCTGGAGATGGTGCAGTTCTCCACGGCAGGGCCGCCGTGTGAATATATAGAAACCAAAAGTGCCCCAAAGCATTAAGAACGCACTCGACTTCAAAAGCAAACCTTCCGGTTTATTTACAGGAAAACGGGCTACAGCATTCATGTACATTCTTCTCCGACGCGTTTCGAGGCTCCTGCCTCTTAGTCATGGATAATTGACACTCCGCAGATGGCTCCAAATCAGCATGCTCATTTAAATACCCTTGGTGGGCGTCGCTCAATGCGTAATTATTACAATGCAGGCTGGACCTTGTAGTAAGGATCAGAGTTCGTTTTGCCCTCCAGTGGGCTCCGCTAATTGTCAATGTTTAAAATGAATTGTTACCCTCCGGTGGGCCATGTTTGCTGCGCACGTTTCTATTATCCTCTTCTGAAGTGCTGGAATAAGTCAGGCATGGTTCCTGCTCACAGCCTCTCACTCGATAGTCTGGAGATGGTGCAGTTCTCCACGGCAGGGCCGCCGTGTGAATATATAGAAACCAAAAGTGCCCCAAAGCATTAAGAACGCACTCGACTTCAAAAGCAAACCTTCCGGTTTATTTACAGGAAAACGGGCTACAGCATTCATGTACATTCTTCTCCGACGCGTTTCGAGGCTCCTGCCTCTTAGTCATGGATAATTGACACTCCGCAGATGGCTCCAAATCAGCATGCTCATTTAAATACCCTTGGTGGGCGTCGCTCAATGCTTTTGAAGTCGAGTGCGTTCTTAATGCTTTGGGGCACTTTTGGTTTCTATATATTCACACGGCGGCCCTGCCGTGGAGAACTGCACCATCTCCAGACTATCGAGTGAGAGGCTGTGAGCAGGAACCATGCCTGACTTATTCCAGCACTTCAGAAGAGGATAATAGAAACGTGCGCAGCAAACATGGCCCACCGGAGGGTAACAATTCATTTTAAACATTGACAATTAGCGGAGCCCACTGGAGGGCAAAAACGAACTCTGATCCTTACTACAAGGTCCAGCCTGCATTGTAATAATTACGCATTGAGCGACGCCCACCAAGGGTATTTAAATGAGCATGCTGATTTGGAGCCATCTGCGGAGTGTCAATTATCCATGACTAAGAGGCAGGAGCCTCGAAACGCGTCGGAGAAGAATGTACATGAATGCTGTAGCCCGTTTTCCTGTAAATAAACCGGAAGGTTTGCTTTTGAAGTCGAGTGCGTTCTTAATGCTTTGGGGCACTTTTGGTTTCTATATATTCACACGGCGGCCCTGCCGTGGAGAACTGCACCATCTCCAGACTATCGAGTGAGAGGCTGTGAGCAGGAACCATGCCTGACTTATTCCAGCACTTCAGAAGAGGATAATAGAAACGTGCGCAGCAAACATGGCCCACCGGAGGGTAACAATTCATTTTAAACATTGACAATTAGCGGAGCCCACTGGAGGGCAAAAACGAACTCTGATCCTTACTACAAGGTCCAGCCTGCATTGTAATAATTACGCATTGAGCGACGCCCACCAAGGGTATTTAAATGAGCATGCTGATTTGGAGCCATCTGCGGAGTGTCAATTATCCATGACTAAGAGGCAGGAGCCTCGAAACGCGTCGGAGAAGAATGTACATGAATGCTGTAGCCCGTTTTCCTGTAAATAAACCGGAAGGTTTGCTTTTGAAGTCGAGTGCGTTCTTAATGCTTTGGGGCACTTTTGGTTTCTATATATTCACACGGCGGCCCTGCCGTGGAGAACTGCACCATCTCCAGACTATCGAGTGAGAGGCTGTGAGCAGGAACCATGCCTGACTTATTCCAGCACTTCAGAAGAGGATAATAGAAACGTGCGCAGCAAACATGGCCCACCGGAGGGTAACAATTCATTTTAAACATTGACAATTAGCGGAGCCCACTGGAGGGCAAAAACGAACTCTGATCCTTACTACAAGGTCCAGCCTGCATTGTAATAATTACGCATTGAGCGACGCCCACCAAGGGTATTTAAATGAGCATGCTGATTTGGAGCCATCTGCGGAGTGTCAATTATCCATGACTAAGAGGCAGGAGCCTCGAAACGCGTCGGAGAAGAATGTACATGAATGCTGTAGCCCGTTTTCCTGTAAATAAACCGGAAGGTTTGCTTTTGAAGTCGAGTGCGTTCTTAATGCTTTGGGGCACTTTTGGTTTCTATATATTCACACGGCGGCCCTGCCGTGGAGAACTGCACCATCTCCAGACTATCGAGTGAGAGGCTGTGAGCAGGAACCATGCCTGACTTATTCCAGCACTTCAGAAGAGGATAATAGAAACGTGCGCAGCAAACATGGCCCACCGGAGGGTAACAATTCATTTTAAACATTGACAATTAGCGGAGCCCACTGGAGGGCAAAAACGAACTCTGATCCTTACTACAAGGTCCAGCCTGCATTGTAATAATTACGCATTGAGCGACGCCCACCAAGGGTATTTAAATGAGCATGCTGATTTGGAGCCATCTGCGGAGTGTCAATTATCCATGACTAAGAGGCAGGAGCCTCGAAACGCGTCGGAGAAGAATGTACATGAATGCTGTAGCCCGTTTTCCTGTAAATAAACCGGAAGGTTTGCTTTTGAAGTCGAGTGCGTTCTTAATGCTTTGGGGCACTTTTGGTTTCTATATATATATATATATATATATATATCGCTTTCACCACCATATCCATGCACTTCCCTTCCACGGGAAAGAACGGAGAGCGAACCCAACTTCAGTGCTCAGTCAGTGTCTTTATTGAAAGCCTTCAATACACCACGACCGCCATGACGCGTTTCGGCCTACAACGGCCTTGATGACATGACGCGCTCTCGGAGTTACCTTACCATTTAAAGTGCTAGGTGCCTATACACGTGATTTCTACTTATTCATAGACAGAGAAGAAATTCATACATAAATCGTTTGTATGTGTGCAAAACAGCAATACATAAATAAGTCAATCCATAAAATGATCTCATTAGAATAAATATTTAAATAAGTATTGTTGTATTCCTCTTAGGGTGTCCATAAACGGGCTTTCCAGTATCATGTCCTTATATAGGCACAATTCGCCCTGCCCTTATATAGGCATAAAATCCCAGCCCTTATTTAGGCATTAAACCGTGCACTCCAAATACAGGCATGGTCTCTGACATCCGTCCACCCTAACGTCACAACGAGTTCATGAAGAACAGACCCTTAGGCTGCGGGAGTTTCCCTAGCCCAGGACTATTGATTTCTTCAAGGACTCATATATTATGCATGAACCATTATTCCTTAGGGGGTTCATCCATGACGTCTTTCGCTGTCCGACTCACGTCAATACTAACATTCTTAGGTGCTCTCAGGTATAAATATACCTTCCCTAGCCCCTGTAAATCAGAGGAGACCTCGACTTCAGAGGAGCCCGTTTCCCGGCCTGACGCACTGAGAAGACGCTGTCATCCCTGCACGCAGAGAGTCCAGCTTCCAGTGATCTGACTTCCCTTGCGGGGTGTTGGAGTTCGAGTATGGCAAAGAGATTCCTACCTCTCTCATTCTTCAGGTATGGAGCTGACAAGAACCTAGAGGGACTCTTGGCATACTAGGCATACTAGGCTTAACATACTCTTAGTATACCATAGTAAGGAATACTTCACCTACTTCATACCTCTCCCTACACCTAGGTTAGGTTAGGAACATTGGGGTAGAACTAGATTAGAAACGCATCGTATGAGTACTCGCATTTTTAGTCTGTGTTATTTAAGTAAAGGCATATGTACTAAAAGATAATGCTATCACAGTATTATTTATTTCTACTGCTTACACTGTACATTATTTATCTCGCATACTGTCTTGTGATCGTAACAGCACATTTTACTTACACCAGAAACAAGACTGTTCAATAAATCTTTTATTGAAACGCCCGTCTGTTCTTTCTGTGTAACTTTGAGGAAAACTAAGCATGCACGATTGAGCTGAGTGAAATAGTTATCTATTGTTTCCACGACTCTGGGACACGTTCTGATTCTAAAGGGAAACACAGTGGTCATGTTTTGCGGCTGCCAGAAACTACTCCCTTCTTGTTGTCAAGGAGTTTCTAGTGGCCTCTGAGCTAGCTGGCACAAGTAATTAAGTTTAATATACTCGATAGGGACATACTGACCTTAGTCCTATGTCAAACCTATAGGATATATTATTCCAATGCGCAGAGCCTATTAGGGAAATAGGAGCTACACTACATGGCGCCCAACGGTTTGGTAAGGCGGTAATTCAACGTTAGATACTGAGTAACTCAGCCGTGCTTTTTCTCCCAGAGACCCCTACCCATATATTCCAAAAGACGTCTAGAGTGGGCAGGGTTAAGTATCCACCAAGGCTACATAGGGAAGCACCCTATATATTAGCTGTTTGGTTTGCTCAACGTTGAAGGATACAGTGCTCCAAAATATTGTGCACCTTATCTTTGTTTCCTTGAAACTTGTTCTACATTTTTCAAAAAACAAAATGACTGAAACGGGAAACGATGGAGCTGCAGCTGACCCAGTCGTAACAGCTTTTAACATTACAGGTTTAAATGAAACCGAGGAGGGTGTTATACACATCCATCCAAACTTAAGAAGAGCCATTACTCTAAAACTTATAAAACATGGCCTACCACCAAGAGGAGGTAGAGCAGTTTTCGTGATAGAGGCACATGAATCCTTTCAGACAGAGGTATTCTATTCATGGGTAATATTTCCTGAATCAAATTCAGTAACACACATGTTTCACTTCTACAAAGAAGATGAACCACCAGAGGAATACATTCCTTTCGAGGATATAGAAATTCCATTAACATACCAAGAGCATCAACTCTGGTTTAAAGGCGCCCTAAAACATCACAAAAACATTACCAGGCTCGGTTCACTAGGTAGACCAGGAGCAACATGGCCGATTCTAGCCGGCTACACACCTCATCCTGACATTGAAGAGATGTCAGATGAGGATCTACTTACTCAACTCACAGAGTTAATAAAAATCTACAGACAATTGGTCCAATATGTCATGCGGACTTTTACAGTCCAACCACCATTAACAATTCCTAATCAAACCCCTCACCAGGGGAATACACTAAAAATTACACCACAGACTCTATACGCAGTCATGGGTAAAATGCCCACAAAACGTGAGCAAATTCCATTCTGGATAGCTCAAAAAATTACTCAAATCGAAGCAGTATTTCCAAATACTAGCCCGTATGAGAAACACAGAATACTGACAATCAGTTTACCAATGGGGATCACACCACAACTGGAAGACTGCACCACTTGGGGCTCAGTCTTTGCTGCCATCTATACTAAAACACATGGCATTCCGTCAATTGCGGTAATACCTGATGTCCTAAAACAAATTCAAAACGAATACGGGGCAGAGCCTGCTCTAAATTTAGGTATGAAATTACTGAAAAATTTCGACCTGGTCTCAACAATAATATTATCTAATATTAAAGGGGAGGCAGCAGCAGTGGCGATCTGCCAAAAATTAAGGGAATTTGATGTTACAGAACATCAAACTGAGCTACCCAGAATAATTGAACAATCTTATTCAGAATTAAGCAGAGATAGTTTGGGTGGAAGACCAGTGAAGCCGAAGCTATCTGAAAGTCCTGAGAAGGACTCAATTAAACAAACTCCTACACCTTCAAAAAAGAAGTGGGAGACTAATAAACAAAATTCAAACGAGAAACGTTCTCAATCCCGAGGTAGGTCTCCTCAAAAGGAGCCCTCTGAAAGGAGGTATAACCTCAGGAATAGGGATAATTTGAGAAAACCTGACAGGTATCAAGATACTGATACACGTTCCTCTCGTCCCTTTCAGATCTCATCACAGACTTCGGAAAGAAGAGGACGATCGGAACATAGAGAAGAACGCGTGAAATCGAAAGACGACAAACACGCTCCAAAAACCAAAGCAAAACCTCAATTCTCCAAAAAGAAAGTAGCAGGTCTAAAGATCAGACATGCCGAGAATACTGAGAACACAACTCAAGAACGGAGAATGGGCTCAGACAATGCTGGACAGTGCAGCAGAAGTCACAATAGCTCACCAGAACCTGAAGGAACTTCTGGAGATAGTGGACTTGAATGAGTACATCACAGTTGAAACTGTAGACACCAGGGTTAGTACTCCACAAACGTTATATGAAATAACACTCCGGATGGAGGGAGACAAACCTAGACAGGTGAAAGCACTTTTTTGGGAAAGACTATCAAAGGGCTATGACATACTTCTAGCGGAAAAGGACTGGCCACCACAATTTGTCAGGGAGTGCCCACATGGCGAGGACATTATTATGCCTGCCTTCTCTAACCATATTCCAATTCACCTAAAATATACATATGCCAGGAAATGGGCAGTGGCCCAGGCCCCAGCATTATATAAAAATCATGTAGGATGGGATGAGGATTCACCTCACCATAAAATACATCTGAAACATGAACCAACTGCACAAAGGCAGTACCCAATAAAGCAAGAAGCTAAAAAACAGGTCAGGGAGATCTTAGATCAACTTGAATATCAAGGGGTGATTGAAACATGCACCTCCTCAATGAACAATCCTTTGTTTCCTGTCTCCAAACCAGACAATACATATCGTCTAGTTTTGGATTACAGACACCTAAACACTTGTTCTAAAACTTTTGCAGTGCAAAATGCACATAGCACAGCCTTAATGAATAACATTGTGCGTAAAAAATATAAAACCACCTTAGACATCTCAAATGGTTTCTTTTGTCAAAACATAGCACCTGAAAGCAGGTACTTAACAGCATTCTCCATAATGGGGACCCAGCGTCACTTTTGTCGACTCCCACAAGGGTTCAAGAACAGCCCAGGTTTATTCTCAACGAGGGTAACGGAGTTACTACAAATTTATGACAATAAGGCATTGTCCTATGTCGATGACATATATCTGACAGACGATGACCTGGACAAACACTTGAACAGGGTGAACACCATTATACTGGGTTTCGCCTCTGTGGGCTACAAGTTCAACTTTAAAAAGTCCAGAATTGCCCATCTCAATGTCCTATTTCTAGGATATGAGCTTTCAAGTGAAGGCAAGAGCTTGGCAGCTAACTTTTTAGAAAAATGTGCGCTGCTCCAACCTCCAAAAACGCAAAAAAACTTACAATCCATCCTGGGTTTCCTAAATTTTGGAAGAACATACATTCTAAATTATGCATAAAGGGTTAAACCTCTCTACGCATTAATCAAACCTCATTTTTCGATCAGAAACTGGACACAGGAACACACAGAAATCTTGCGTTCACTCCAGGCTTAGATGTTAGCAACAAATCACTTACAAACATGCGTAAGTCAACGTAATTTGGTGATCCGAATAATTTCGGGTCAATGCGGATTCACATACTTAACCTTCAATGAGGGTGAGAAAATACCAATAGGATACAAATCTCATTTGTACACACAAGCGGAAATTCTGACAGCAGTTCAAACCGCTGTAGCAAAAGAAAGAGCCTTAGCCCAAGGGAAACGCATTATTTTCGTAACCCCAGTACCGGCTTTAGAAGCGGTCATAAAAGCAAGCATTCCAAATGCTAAAGCATTACATCCAAGATGGATACAATGGGTTAATTCTCTTGCTGCAACAGATGTTGAATATGTTTTTGATCCAGATTTAAAAACACAAGCATTCTTGCAATATGAACAAGAATGTCCTCTGCCTACTGAAATTCTGCCTATCGATCAGTACGAATTCATAATTTACACTGACGGATACGCACAACCCGCAATAGGGAGTAAGTATGCTTACAGTGCAGCATGTGCAACCGTTAAAGGTTGCATGCGAGATGGCATCTTCAGACCTATGGTCACAAAAACTCAGTCTCTAGGAGATTGTACAGCTCAGCGAGCTGAACTACAAGCATTCAAACTGGCACTTGAAAGTACAGATCGAGAATTCCCCACACTAATAGTGTGCGATTCCTTTTACTGTGTTCAGTCGTGTAATGAATATATACAAAACTGGCTTGAAAATGGTTTCAAGGATGCGAAGGGTGGCACAATAAAGCACAAAACGCTTTGGGAACAAGTAGTTCAGTTGAAAAACGAACCACCAAAGGCTCACGTGATTCACACACTGAGTCATCAACGTGATGGCGTTCACGTTGCAGGGAATTCATTGGCTGATGAAGCCGCAAAGGGAGCTGTGCAGACGGCTTCCGTAGCTGCGATCACTCGTTCAAAAACAAAAATAGACGGTGAGATAATGTTGGCTGTCAATGCTTCAAGCAAAGGCAGCAGTGCAGCGTTACCAAAAAAGTTTCCACTCAAGTACTCTTATGTAATTGATGCGAACAACGTTCCTTTTGCTCGAATCCCTGGAGTGGGGGATAGGGTAATTCCAAACATGGAACGTAGAGCAGCCTTGATTTATGAAACACATTTGGGGGAGGGTCTGTCACATCAAGGGATCTCTAAAACAATTTTGACGTTAAAAGAGATGTACTGGTGGCCTGGGATGAATACAGAAATTCACATATTCATCAACAACTGCTTAGGCTGTAAATTACAGTGAGAGAGCCACCAGACACCATGCTGCGAATGCGGCAACCCAGTACAGACACCATTGTTAGACAGCATTAGACTATCTACGCGCCTGCATCCTACTGGACAAAGGCATTCCCACAAATACTGAATCTAGGTACCTATGGATATGGCCTCAGCGCTCAGCTGACGCTCGAACTGTTATAAAAGATTTGCGAGTCTTTATCGGCACATACGCAATAGGCACGCTACATTCTGACCAGGGTCCTGCGTTTAGCTCTCGGGCTTACAAAGAAGCCATGGCCAGTCTGGGCGTTGCATTGCGGTACTCCTCTCCATTCCATCCTGAGGGAAATTCGGTTGTGGAAAGGAAAAACCGGGACATAAAGCAGTCTATAACAGCTAGGGTATTAGGTTCGGGTGATGGGTGGGTCAAACACCTTAATGGGGTCCAACGTGCATTGAACAATCTGCCAAGAAGTTCTCTAGGGGGTCACTCCATATGAGGTCCTATTTGGGACAAGAATGTGGGTACCAGACCTTGAACACGTAGGCACAGTGGTGGAAAATAAACCCTTTGATATCAAAGATTGTTTGGCTGTTTTACAGGAACTAAACAAATTAAGAACGAAACAAAGCAACGTATTCCTACAGTCAACCACCACTGGGGATCAACCGGCTGTCCCAGCAAGGCCTGTCTGGATTCCAAAAGTTGGGGATCTAGTCAGAGAAAAGATTGCGGACAAGAAGGAATTTGGACCTTCTTACAGACAACCAGTACCTGTCCTAGCAGTTCAAGGAACAAGAGCAGTACTTCTGCCGCCCCTTGCTGGAAGAAAGGAGAAAAGATTTGTGTCCATCGACCTCATCAAACCACAGTATGTGGCCAATACTGAATAGTAGGCCTCGTGGACTCCGTCCTAGTAGCACACGCACTCCTCTCGCTACTATCCAAGAGGTTCAGACTGAAAGACTGATAACAATCGAGAATTCAGCTGTAACAGATGGAGGACTAAGCAACAATGCAATGGAACTCATCCCTCTTGAACACCAACTAACAGTTCATCCAAATACACCTGTCTACACCAACGTAGCAAGTGATGAACTGGTTCCAGTGATTTCTACAAATCCTGATGCAATTCCAACAATTGACAGAACTGCTTCTGGCTATTTCATTAACTTTGATACGTTCTCAGAAGATCCCAGTGAACCTGAAACGACGCCAGCATCATTCAAATTCAAGCGGCAAGTACAAGACATTCTTCACTTTCTGAAAAAGACTTATTTGGTTTCTCCATGGATTGAACTCTGGATTACATCTGGACTTTTTGTTTTCCTGCTCTGGCTAGCTTTGATAACAACTGTGAGCGTGCTTATAAGTGGCAGATACATCCATGTGAACACTGAAGGAAAAGGCGTAAACGTACTTTTGAAACCTGATAAATCTTCCCATCGTGAAGCAAGAGACTTGTCATCAGTGAATATCACAGCTGTTCTTATACAGGATGGTATAGTGTGGGACAAAACAGATTTTGAAATCTTCGGCCCGACGGAACAATTGAACGTTCCACATTTGTTTAAAATTTCACTAAGTGATCTAATTACGTCCAGTACCTATTCAGATGATTGGGACTTTGAGACTGTTAACGACATAATGTTTGACTTAGAAAAATCTGCTGCATTTTCTAAAAATGAATATTTAGAGGGTTCATCAGACTATGAACAACTGTATTGTTATAATCACTATGGTCATCATTATTTGCATAAATCTGCATATCCAAGAAATGTGTTTATGTTTAACCAATGGGAGCATTGTCCTACACCACCATACGGTTGTTCAAAAACATTTGCTAACAAGTTTCCATATTTTTCAGGTTACTACACATCTGATCCAGAAATGTTTTACTATAAAAATGTAAACAAGACAGGACTGAAAATTATGTTAACAAATACAAAACAGATTTATTCTGCATTATTTAATGCCCAACTGTCTAGACAGGGTTTCGACTTTTGGAAAGACACAATAGACACAAAAACTGTCTGGGGTACTAAAGATTGGCAAGTGCAAGGGATGGAAGCTTTATTTAGAGCCTGCATCATCCCTGAACAAATAATGTTTTTGAATGAAACCATCCAACAAACATCTTGTCTTGGATTAGCCAAGATCAAAGAGATGAACACACCTTCTGTACCGACACCTGCAAGTGATAATAATACACAGGCAGTGGTGACAGTTGACAATATACTACAACTCAACAGATCTAATCCTGATTGGAAAAAATGGTTGATCTGGCCCACAGACACGAATAACTGTCAGGAAAGATTCCTGAATAAAACTCAGGGCTTTACTATTAATAGGCCAGACCCAAGACACGTCCAAAGACAGCATACGGGGGTAGTAACAACATACAGTGTAGGAAAATTATGCCTCGATTGGCTGCATAAATCTACACTACAGGATGTGAAACATCACTTAACCTTACTTAAAAAGGACGCAGACCTTAGGGAATTCTTGCTTGGACCAAGAAAACCGCGTCAAAAACGTTTCATATATGCCGGCATTTATGCTGCCTATAATGAAGCATGGAAAGTATCACAGATAGAGGCCGCAGAACGAATACGTGAACTTGATCGTAATAATTTAGAGAAAACACTCTCTGTGGTCGACAATGGGTTAACAACTTTGTCCTCCAGAATATATTCATTGGATGGCATTGTATCCTCTGCTATCGACATACTAGAACAAGATTTGGCGATGTTACAGCAAGGCCAATCTCAATTACGTTCTATTGTGTTATTAAGCTGGACGCTGCAATCTTTGCGAGCGGGCTATGTGCCTTGGCGTTTTATCAACACGTCGGCTCTGTTTGCAGAATACAATCTAACTGATAAACAGATCGAACTGGCACAAAGAGGAGCAAGGTATACAGTGCTAAGCATTGAAAAACTGGAAAAGTTACCATTCACAGTGGCAGAAAACCAGCTACAGAATGGCTTATTCATGGCAAAATAACATTACCTGTGAGTACTTTTCAGTTTCAGTATTGCCTCAGACAAATGCAAGCAGGCAAATATGAAAGGTTGGTTAAGGAATACATTAAGACATCTTGGGATTTACCATATACATGTTGGAGTGGGGATCGTGAAGTGTTTTTGAGCGGTACACACTGTAAACGTGCACTGAGCGGTTCACTTATATGTCAGGACATTTCCTTACACGGGGCTTGTAATGGTTCTGTGGCAAATTTGTCTTGCCATCAGCAGGGTACACCAGCTGCTGTGATTAATCCAATATTTGGACAACTTTCTAATGGGAGTTACCTCATGTTGAATGATCAAAGTTGCTGTGGCATGCTGCCAGGCATCCCATATCTAGTAACGGTCAACTCCAGGGTCACTTGCTGTATGCAAGTATTGTTTGCCCCAATAGACACAGTCAGGGAGTCGCCTCTATGGCCTTCGCTGAACGTCTCTTTTATAAGATTTGATACTTTGAGCAGAATGAAAGCCATGCTTTTACAGCAAACAGTGCCTTTGACCTCGGCCAAAGAAACCTATGATCTACAAGTAGCAAGGACTTCGGCTGAGATACAGACTTTAATACGTACAAACTGCCCTATACATTTCGTAGAAATGATAGGACGTATCTTCAATATGTCTGATACAACCGGAATTGTACATGTATTTAAGAGCATCTGCTCCGGTCTGTTAGCACCTTTCCAGGCAATACTCGGAATCATCCCAAACTTTGCACATTGGGTGTTTGGTGGCATACCATTAATTCTAGCACTTGTTGCCGGAATTCTATTTCTCTTCCTGCTATTGCGCTATGGCCAGCCTATTCGCAGACATCACTCCGAGCGAAATGGAGATAGCTCTCCTTGAACGAAAGTGCTGTGAGCAAATAGTACGGCTTTTGGGCATGACTCGTCTACGGGACCTTAATACAACTTGGTTCCTTTCATTCAGACCAATCTGGCAAGATTGCATCTTACCTGTTCTACGATGCCTGCTATGCGGTGAAGAATGCGTGTTGGACACCTGTCTAACATTTCCATCAGCAACGCCAACAGATGTCGATACTCTGCTGGTCCCGATAACGGCCCATACTCTGTGTTGTCCCCTGAGGCTTCCTATCCTGATGTCAGCATTCATTGAGATCTCACAGACGCTTCCGGCTGCTGCTGAGGTACGAGAAAGATCTACAGGCACACAGGTAACAACGGACGCGAACATTGCTGAGGCAACTTATGCTGGAAGCGATGCTTCCCATCTCTGTGCAATTAATCTACTACACGAGGTGTTCCAACTGACGCCGACTACAGTGGATGATGTTTTGTCTATAGAAATAGATGATCTCATGTTTACACCAGACCCGTGAACTGACTCTGATTCAGCATACAGTGTTCCAGAGATGCAGTAACAATTTGGCCTTCATTTTTTTTTTTAAACTTGGAACTCTACCAAAATTGAACTTTTTTCCCATTTTTCGAACGAAAATGGCACTTCAATCTGCTTAAAGTAAAACTAGCCTTATAGTACAGACTTCACGGTACTTCCACGGACACTTAGTCATCTTGTGTGTCTAAAACAGTTAATTCATAACATGAAATGACTTTGATTTTTTGAAAAACTTATCGATCATTTTCTGTCACATGTAAATATTACTGCTTATTTCATTCCAGTTGCATTTATTTTCGAACTTTATGCCTGAAATGAAAAGCAATGCTTCAAATGTACATTACCTTTTGCATTCTAATAAGTTTTTAAATGCCTTTTTTAAATGGTTTTATGAAATATTTTAGAAATATGCGGTACTCCATTTTAATGTTTAGCATTTTAAAATGTTTAGCATTTTAGTATTATCGTACACACGAAAGTGGAGTGGGTGTTGTATTCCTCTTAGGGTGTCCATAAACGGGCTTTCCAGTATCATGTCCTTATATAGGCACAATTCGCCCTGCCTTATATAGGCATAAAATCCCAGCCCTTATTTAGGCATTAAACCGTGCACTCCAAATACAGGCATGGTCTCTGACATCCGTCCACCCTAACGTCACAACGAGTTCATGAAGAACAGACCCTTAGGCTGCGGGAGTTTCCCTAGCCCAGGACTATTGATTTCTTCAAGGACTCATATATTATGCATGAACCATTATTCCTTAGGGGGTTCATCCATGACGTCTTTCGCTGTCCGACTCACGTCAATACTAACATTCTTAGGTGCTCTCAGGTATAAATATACCTTCCCTAGCCCCTGTAAATCAGAGGAGATCTCGACTTCAGAGGAGCCCGTTTCCCGGCCTGACGCACTGAGAAGACGCTGTCATCCCTGCACGCAGAGAGTCCAGCTTCCAGTGATCTGACTTCCCTTGCAGGGTGTTGGAGTTTGAGTCTGGCAAAGAGATTCCTACCTCTCTCATTCTTCAGGTATGGAGCTGACAAGAACCTAGAGGGACTCTTGGCATACTAGGCATACTATGCATACTAGGCTTATCATACTCTTAGTATACCATAGTAAGGAATACTTCACCTACTTCATACCTCTCCCTACACCTAGGTTAGGTTAGGAACATTGGGGTAGAACTAGATTAGAAACGCATCGTATGAGTACTCGCATTTTTAGTCTGTGTTATTTAAGTAAAGGCATATGTACTAAAAGATAATGCTATCGCAGTATTATTTATTTCTACTGCTTACACTGTACATTATTTATCTCGCATACTGTCTTGTGATCGTAACAGCACATTTTACTTACACCAGAAACAAGACTGTTCAATAAATCTTTTATTGAAACGCCCGTCTGTTCTTTCTGTGTATCTTTGAGGAAAACTAAGCATGCACGATTGAGCTGAGTGAAATAGTTATCTATTGTTTCCACGACTCTGGGACACGTTCTGATTCTAAAGGGAAACACAGTGGTCATGTCTTGCGGCTGCCAGAAACTACTCCCTTCTTGTTGTCAAGGAGTTTCTAGTGGCCTCTGAGCTAGCTGGCACAAGTAATTAAGTTTAATATACTCGATAGGGACATACTGACCTTAGTCCTATGTCAAACCTATAGGATATATTATTCCAATGCGCAGAGCCTATTAGGGAAATAGGAGCTACACTACAGTATTTAGATATTTAAAAGACACAAATCCATGTAAAATACATAAAAATGTTGCAAATATCTAAAAATATTAAAAACATTCATGTTGGATAATGAGACATGACATTGATATGTCAGATTTTTTTGTATGGTATGGCTTAATGATATCTGTATAATACATTATGGATCCACTTCAACCAATTTTCCTGGGTTACTTTATATGCACCTGGAATGAGGTCTTTTATACAAAATATTTGTGTATCCATTGACTGTTTATGACATGATACGATTAATGAATATATTGCTGGCCCCTGTGGGTCTGTATTGCATCTTGCCCTGTCCATTAAAGTGCTAAGTGATTCTAAAGTGCATATTGTGTAAACTTTTGAACATCTAGTTCAACAGAGTGCAACTTGTGCAATATGATTAAAATCATTACTAATATCTATATATTTTACAGCATAGTGCTGAATGCAACATATATCAGATATTTATGGGGATAGTTTATACAAGAATTCATATCTCCAGATTGGGATTTTTATCATGTATCTATTTGGATGGACCAATTTATAGACATGTGAAAAAATCCTCACTGGAATTGTGTCCATTTGGGGTCTTGGTGTCTAGTTCCAGGATATATTTTGCTGCTAGACGTCGGAGTTTTGCCTCACGGTTGCCCCTCTTCTTGATACTGGGATACAGTCAATCAGAAAGTATTTGAGGTGTTCTAGGTTGTTTTCATGCCTCTCCTTAAAGTGTCTTGCAACCGGGTAGGTTTGGTCAGAATTGGTAATTGCTCTCATGTGTTGCAGTATTCTCTTGTGGGCCTGCAATTTGGTGCTGCCCACATACTGCAACCCACAAGAGCACTCCAATACATACACCACATATTCAGTACGACAGGTTAAGAATGTTGTAATCTTAATGGGATCATCCCTAAATGGGATATTGTAAGAAGTTCTGTTGATCCCGTACCTGCAGGCCCGACAGTTGTTGCACTTGACAAATCCCTTGCGTGCCATCAACCAATTGGTAATCGGTTTAACTTCTGGACTACTACTAACCAACGCATCACGCATAGATTTTGATTTTCTGAACGTGATGAGTGGATTTTTTGGTAAGCCTTTGCCAATTATCGAATCACTGCGTATAACCGGCCAATTCCTATTGAATATCTTACGCAGAGTATTTTGTTGTTGACTATACGTGAGTATCAATCTAGTTGGTGATCCTGTTTCCTCCTCGTATGTGTTTGGTTTGGGTGCTGTTCTGCCTAACAGTTTTGTTCTGTCTTGGCTATTAGCTTTTTTAATGGCCATGTCAACTGTACTTTGTTTGTAGCCTCTCTCCATAAACCTCGCTTTACTAGATTGCTGGGCAGCATATAAGTCCGCCTCAGTACTGCATGCAGGTCGAATCCTCAGCATTTCCCCATAAGGGATACTATGTATCAGATGCTGGGGATGATGACTTTTAGCATGTAGTATGCTGTTACCTGCTGTCGGTTTACGGTGAAGCCTGGTTTCAATTTTGTGATCTTTGATATAAACTTCCACGTCTAGAAAACATACTTTTTGGCTACTTATGGTGGCGGTAAAATGAAGGTTAATGTTGTTGTTATTAAGTCCCTTCACAAACTCATGAGCCATCGCCTCAGTTCCCTGCCATATCACAAATAAATCGTCTATGTAGCGTAACCATGTTTTTACGTGGGTATCAACTGCTCCTTTGTGTATTCTGTTTAGAACCATCTCCTCCCACCATCCCATGTGGAGGCATGAGTAGCTGGGGGAAAAACACGCCCCCATAGCTACCCCTCTTACTTGTTGTAACACCAGGTACTGAAACAGAAAATAATTATTTTCAAGACAGTACATTGTTATTGAAACCAACATTTTGTTGTGATGGAAAAGATGTAATGGTCTAGATTTCAAATAAGGTTCAATCGCCTTAATTCCGTCTTTGTGATGAATACTTGTATATAAAGACGTGACATCTAGACACATCAGGAGGTTAGTCTGGTTCCCACTGGCCAGTATTCAACTGTCTTAGGAAATCTCCTGTGTCTTGGACAAAGGACAGTAACTGTCTGACAAAGTCTTGTAAGAAGAAGTCTATATATTTCGATGTGTTTTCCAACAGACTTCCCCTTGCCGAAATTATTGGCCTGCCAGGTGGTGTTGTTGCATTTTTATGTAGTTTGGGGATGAAATATATGACCAGCATGACGTGATGTTAATTTTTGAGGAATTTGAACTCTTCCATGCTTAATAATCCTGCACTTCGCCATGCACTCAGTTTGGAATAATATTCGTTCCAGGAAGCTCGAGCTGCTTGAACACTGCTCTTTTTATAGCAATTGCCATCTTCCATCCAGGACTATATAAATATATATATATATATATATATATATATATATATATATATATATATATATATATATATATATATATATATATATGTATATATATATATATATACATATATATATATATATATATAGTCCTTGGACGACTGTCTTGTTGTCTATATATATATATATACAACCCTTCCAGACATCCGACCCAGTTATTGACTTGACTGGAGGGCTCCTATCACCAGGTGAATTGAACCTCTTGAGCAAAGGCCTCTATTTCTGTCCTGTACTGAAGGACCATAATATGGCCAACATGATGAGAGACCTAAAAACCTTCGAGAGAAGATGCAGACTTGCAGAATACTTTTACAATAATTCTAATGTTGGTCTGCCAAGCTACCTTCCAGATCCATTTAAGAAGTTCCGCCATCCCAAATCTTGGACTCCTCAATGTGGTAGAAATCCTGTTCTTGATACATACATTTTATCCATCAACAAACTCATCAAGGAATCAACACCTAAGAGGATTTTTGATAACATTACCCGAGAAGAAAGAAAAGCTCTCCACTTCCTTCAACAGAGAATGGATGTCATTATAAAACCGGCAGACAAAGGTGGTGCAGTGGTTGCCTTGAAAGTAAGTGATTATATTGAGGAAGGAATGAGACAACTAATGGATACCAACACTTACAAACCTTTAGAAACTGATCCCACAGAAGACTTAAACAAAGAAATTAAGAACATGGTTGTAAGGTACAGGAGCTTAAACCTCATTGATGAAACAACAGCAGATATACTTGTTCATCCCAAACCAAGACCTGGGAGATTTTATATGCTTCCCAAAATTCACAAAATGAACAATCCTGGCCGTCCCATCATCTCTGGCAATGACACAGCCACTGAGAGACTATCTTTGTTTGTCGACCTGCACCTCCAGCCCATTGTACAGGAACTTCCATCATTTGTTAAAGATACCAGTCACTTCCTTCAGATTATTGAAAAATTAAACCAAACCTACACATTTGATGATGATACTCTTCTGGCTACATTTGATGTTACATCATTATACACCAATATACCACATGAGGTTGGGCTTATGGCATTATCTGAAGCTCTTAATAAAAGAACTGTGAAAAAGCCATCAACAAATGTGCTTACCAACTTTGCAAGAGTTATCCTTAAATCCAACAATTTTACATTCAATGGTAAACACTATCTGCAGATACAAGGGACTTCCATGGGCACTCGGATGGCTCCATCCTATGCAAATATCTTCATGGGCAAACTAGAGAACTGTATACTTGCTACTTATAGCATCAAACCACTGGTATGGCTAAGATACATTGATGACATATTTATAATATGGAATGCAGGAAGTAGAGCATTGGAACAATTTACAGCTTATATCAACAATATCCATCCTACCATCAAATTTACCAGCAGCAATACTAAACAGAAGCATCATCTCCCTTTTCTGGATGTGCTACTCACCATTCATGAACAAAAAATTACAACTGATCTGTACCACAAGCCTACAGATGCTCATTTGTATCTAAACTGGACTTCATGTCACCCACACCACACTAAACTGAGCATCATCTACAGCCAAGCACTCAGAATAAGACGCATCTGCAGCAATGAGGAAACCTGTAAAGACCATCTACAGGAGCTTGCTACATTATTTAAAAGGCGAGGCTATCCTCTGCATATCATACAGCAACAAATTGACAAGTCTTTGCAGTTACCCAGAGAAGCACTTATTTGGAATACCAACGGCAGAAACAAAAGTGACAGAACTCCATTTGTGGTTGACTATCATCCATCAGCTCCCAACTACAGAAATATAATGCAAAAACATTTCCCTTACTGTCTACTTGTGAAAAATTGCAAAAGGTTTTTCCAAAACTGCCAGTCATTGCTTACCGCAGAGCTCCAAATTTACGATCTCTTATTGTGAGAGCTGAACTCAAGCAAGTTGTAACAAATGCAGGGGTTCATTGCTGTGACTCTAAAAGGTGCATCACGTGTGAATACCTTTTACAAACATCATCAGTAACTAGTTCTGTTACGAGAAGGACCTATGGAATAAGACAGCATCTTACATGTCGCTCAACATGCATTATTTATGTGATTCAGTGCCAACGGCAAAGCTGTAAAAAACAATATGTAGGCCAAACAGTGAATGACCTCCGTACACGATTCAGGAACCACAAATCGGCAATAATTAATAAGAAAATTGACCAGCCTGTAGCCAATCATTTTAACCTTGTGGATCATTTACTATCAGATTTGAAGATTTTCCCCGTGGAACATGTCTCAAAGGAAGAACTACTGGACTCCAGAGAAAACTTCTGGATGTACCGTTTAAAATCACTGCATCCAGATGGACTGAACATTACTGATAATACAACCTGATTACTGCATATCTCAAGAGCTCTCAGGACTGCATTGATTCCACATTCCAAATGGAATCTTCACTCATGATGCTTTTTGAAAATGCAGCTGTGTCATCTGTGCAGCCACTGAGCAAACCATCTTGTACTACCTGAGGAAGGCGGAAGCTGAAACGTTGTAGTGGAAATATATTTTTGTTCTTTGGTGAATCTATCTGTTTGAGTCACTTCTTTCTTGGATATTTTATTTCTTTGTGACTCATTGTATCCTTTGGGATCCAGATTTTTGCCCTGGCTGGCTGTTGTTTTCTTGTGATCCTTCATCTTCAAGTATATATATACATATATATATATAAATATATATATATAGTCAACGAGACAGTCGTCCAAGGACTATATATATATAGTAAACAAGACAGTCGTTCAAGGACAGTGCACACTTGCAGCTAGTGCCTGCATAACAGTCGACCAACTACTGTTATTACATTTGTCCAAAGATAATTCAGCACTCGGGGAATAGTATTTATTTAGTCTGATGTAATAAGTAATTTATGGTTAATGTCTGTGATTAAAATTCTGTTTCTTGTCTTTTCAAAAAGTTTTTTTTTCTTTTCTGCCTCTGCTGTTTCTGTGGTTTTAATCCTTTTTAGAATTTTCTTGATGGTTTTATTGTCTTGCTGTAATATATTTATATGTCTTAAAAAACATAAAAAGCCCTGTTAAACCGACTGAATTATTTTATTTATCATAAAACAAATGTTGGCTTTTGTCTTGTTGTTTTAAACTCATTTCTATGAAATTTTAAATAAAAAAAAAAATCTTTTATGGAATGAATCGTACTTTAACCCCTTCTATGCTGAGGACGTAATAGTTACGTCCTCGGCTGTGGTGCTCCTGTGCCAAGGATGTAACCATTACGTCCTCGGCACAGCAGTAAGAGATCCCTCTGCTGTAAAGAGCAGAGGGATTTCTTTTTCTTTTCTTTCAGCCTTGGGAGCTGGGGTAGAGCTTCCCCAGCAGGAAAATTAGATTTTTTAGCTAAATTTGAGGTTTGCAGAGTATTCTGGGTAGGAAAACAATGGGGGATTCACACAAGTCACACCTCCCTGGACTTCCCCGGGTATCTAGTTTTCAGAAATGTCTGGGTTTGGTAGATTTCCCTAGATGGGCGCCTAGCCCGGGACCAAAAACACAGTTGCCCCCTTGCAAAACTAGGTCGTTTTGTGATGCATAATTTTGATGTTTCCACAATACGTTTTGGGCCGTTCTCTGTCGCGGGTACTTGGCCCACCCACACAAGTGAGGTACCATTTTTATCGGGAGACCTGGGGGAATGCTACGTGGTAGGTAATTTGTGTCTGCCTGGTGATCCCACAACTTTACCACACAGAAACATGAGGAAAATGTGATTTTTTAAAGCTAACTTTTACGTTTGCAGGGGATTCTGGGTAAGAAAACATTGGGGGTTCCACGCAAGCTACACCTCCCTGGACTCCCCCGGGTATCTAGCTTTCAGAAATGTCTGGGTTTGGTAGGTTGCCCTAGATAGCCGTCGAGCCCAGGATCAAAAACACAGGTGACTCACTTGCGAAACTAGGTTGTTTTGTGATAAATAATTTTGATGTTTCCACAATATGTTTTGGGCCATTTCCTGTTGCAGGCACTAGGCCTACCCACACAAGTGAGGTGCCATTTTTATTGACAGCATTGGGAAAATGCTGGGTGGGTGGAAGTTTGTGGCTCCCTGCAGATTCCAGAACTTTCCATCACAGAAATGTGAGGAAAATGTTTTTTTTTTACACAGTTTGAGGTTTGCAAGGGATTCTGGGTAACGGAACCTGGTGAGAGCTACACAACTCCCCCCATCCTGGATTCCCCTGGATGTCTAGTTTTAAAAAATATACTGGTTTGCTAGTTTTCCCTTGGTACTGGCTGAGCTAGGGCCCAAAACCCACAGTTAGGCACATTGCGAAAAAAGGGTCCGTTTTCATTGGAAAAATGTGATGTGCCCATGTTGCGTTTTGGGCAGTTTCCTGTCGCAGACACTTGGCCTACCCACACAAGTGAGGTACCATTTTTATTGGGAGACTTACAGAAACACAGAATAGTAGAACAAATGTCATTACTATTTGTCTTTCTATGCATTTCTGCCTTCGAAATGTAAGACAGTGTGTAAAAAATAAGTCATTTTGAACAATACCCTCTAATTCACATGCTAATATGGGTACCCACAAATTCAGAGATGCACAAATAACCACTGCTTCTAAACTCCATATCTTGTTCCAATTTCAGAAATACATAGGCTTCCTTGATACCGATTTTTCACTCTATATTTTATCAAATGAATTACTGTATACCCAGTACACAATGAAAAAACATTACAAGGAGCAACTCAGTTATTGGCTCTGGGTACCTCGGGTTCTTGGTAAACCTACAAGCCTCATATAACCCCACAACCAGAAGGGTCCCGCGGACGTAACAGTATATAGCTTTCAAAAATCTACCATAGTTAGAAGAAGTTACAGGAGAAAATGTAGGCACAAATGGCTGTTTTTTCACTTAAATTTCAAAATTCTTTTATTTCAACTGTTACTTTCCATAGGAAAACCTTGAAGGATCTACACAAATGACCCCTTGCTAAATTCAGAATTATGTCTACTTTTCAGAAATGTATACTTTTCCGGGATCCATTATTGGTTTTACACCTATTTCTACCACTAACTGGAAGGAGGTTGAAAGCACAAAAAATAGGAAAAATAGGCTATGTCCCAGTAAAAGGCCAAAACTGTAAAACATGTTGGTTTTCTGACAAAAGTCTGCCTGTTCCAGAAAGCTGGGAAGCTGGTGATTTTAGCACCACAAACCTTTCGTTGATACCACTTGCAGGGAAGAAACCAGATGCTTTCTTCTGCAGCACTTTTATCCAATTTTTCCCTAAAAAAACCAAATTTAGCTGTATTTTGCCTAATTTCTCAGTACACACCACCAGAATCCACAAACCCTTGGTACCTTTAGAATCCTCAGTATGTTGGAAGAAAAGGACTCAAATGTGGCGTGGATACCTTATGTCGACAAAATGTTATGTGGGCCTAAGCACAAACTACTCCAAATAGTAAAAAAAGGGCGTGGCACGGGAAAGGGGGGAAAGGCCTGGCAGCGAAAGGGTTAAAATTTGAAGCCTCAAGTTTGTTTATCGATGTTACTGCATCAGGATGCAGTGTTCTTTAAAGAGGTGCATCTTCAGCTCTTTCCCAAGAGGAGCAGGGTTGTGCCAGTCCTGATGGATAAGGAGTTGTTGTAAAGAGTCCTGCGTCCTTAAGAAGGCAATCTTGAAGATATGACACAATCAGTGGCAATGCCAGACTATTTGAAAGGTCAGTGGCGTAGCTAGCCTTACTGCCACCCTGGGCGGCCCCTAAGTTTGCGACCGGTGCAGGTAAGAGCGGCCAACGGACGACTTGTTCTCGGGGGCTGGGGATGGGTAGAGTCGACAGACATGACTTGCTCACCTCTGCCGCCCACAAAAAGAGTGCCGCCCGGGGTGGACCGCCCACCCGCCCCTCCACAGCTACGCCACTGTGAAAGGCTCAGTTACTGTATGCGTGAAGTTAGATCTACAGCTACCCAGATTCATTAGTAGAGTGCATTAGTGACTTTTTGAGAAACCTGGTTTTCAGTTCTCTGCAAATAGCACAATTCAGCAAACTATTATACAAGTACATGTCATTTGAAAAGTGTTCAAAAAATGGGTCATCGCAACAGTTATATCAATAAGAAGGTAATGGCCTTAATTAGACTTTGGCAGACAGGGTACTCCTTCACAAATGCGGCATATGTCCCGTCTGTGGTAATACAACCTTATTATAGTAAATGGCACTTGTAATATGGTAGATGTTCTGGCACAGTTGTGACGGAGTCCCTGTCCCCCAAACTCTTCATTCGTAATGAGGGATAGAGCTTACTATAGTGCTCTACTCTCTTAATTCTTGCTTTGGTTTCCACTTTCAGGGTTGATTGTGGGGCAACGGATAAGTAGTGCTGGGTGAGGAGAGAAAACCAGCCCTGGAAGCTGTGCTAACAGTAGCACCATATTGCACAGCACACAGAGCGGCAAACGAGCCTGGCTCTCTAGGGAACTTTGGGGAATTTGGGAAGTTGCCCACAAATAGTTTTTGTTTAAAAAGGAGGTCAGATGATTAACTTTATAGCCCAATGTTCCAAATCTCTCCCCTAAAAGGCAGTTCTTTCACAGGCAGGTCTGAAGAGAGGCTCATGAAATGCTTCAATGCTTCACAGCCTGGCACAGTGTCCCTCAACAACAAATCAATGGGCTGACACAAAATGATGGTGCCCCAGGCAAAGGCAGCGAGGGGCCCCTTAGGCTACAATATCTCAGAGATATTCATAGGCCTTGGGCTGAAAGGGGCCCCCCCGAAGCATGCTCTCCACCCCCTTCATTACTGGGGCTGCAGAGGCTAGTGTTACACCCCTGAAACTATGTACCAATGAAAGAGCTGCTTGCTGCTCCCTCAAGGCTCCTTTCAGGGCTGAATTGGCTGAGCAGTATCCGACTTAGGAGTTTCTCTGTGTCATTCACCCTTTATATCCCCTGCTAATAAAACCATGAAGGATCATGAGAACTGCATGCTAGATTACTGTGATGTGTGGTGTTCCTCGCCTGCTACCGTTTAACAATCCACTCCCAAAATTCTTGATCTGAGAGCAGTAGACAATTTCTCTTTGTGGCTGCTTGTCTGATGGTGTAATTGGCCTAACAGTCTCCTCAGCTTTGTGCTGGGCATAAGGTTGTTCTGCAGGCCCACAGACTTCCATTCAATCAATCAAGCAGTATTTGTATATCGCGGCTTATCAGCCCGGGGGTCATCCAGGCGCTGTGCTGAAGGTATCATTTGAAGAGCCAGGTATTGAGTCCCTTCCTGAAGTGGTTCGGCGAAGTAAGGAGGTGGAGGGGGAGAGTGTTCAAGGATTTGGCGGTGAGATAAGAGAGCGAGCGTCCTCCGGTGTGGCTGTGGCGGATATGTGATGTCTGAACCAGGGCAAGGTGTGTGGAGCGGAGGTTTATGGTTGGTTAGTGAAAGGTCAGGTGGTGGTTCATGTAGTGTGGTCCTTGCTTGTGGAGGGCTTTGTAGGCCTGGTTCAGGAGCTTGAACTGGTATCTCTTCTGGATGGGGAGCCAGTGGAGGTCTTTCTGGGTGATGTGTGTCCTCTTGGGCAGGTTGAGGGTCAGACTGGCTGCTGTGTTCCTGAATGTCTGGAGGCTTTGCATTAGTTCGGAGATGGTGCTGGCATAGAGTGTGTTGCCATAGTCGAGCCAGTTGGTGATGAGGGCCTGTGTCACAGTTTTCCTGGTGCTGATGGAGAGCCATCTAAAGATTTTACGGAGCATGCGGATCGTGTGGAAGCAGGCTGCGGCAACAGTGTTGACCTGACGTTTCATGAAGAGTTCGCTGTCCAGTATGATGCCGAGGTTGCGGGTGTGGACACTCAGGGGCCGATTCCGATTCGGGCCGGAAAAAATACCGACCGACTCGGTACGGGAATTTAGTCCGACCGACTCCGACCGGCGCCGTACGACCCGGGTAGTACGATGAAATGCATGTGAAATCCGACCGACTCTGACGGAATACAAAACGACCGACCGAGCCGGAAGTAAACAAGCCATCCGGCCGGGAAATCACGCGAAACGAACCGACCGACACGCACCCGGAGTGAACCCGAACGAAACGTACCCGCGAACTCCGACCCGCGTAGTACGATGCTGTGCGTGCAAAACACGACCGAATCGCCCGGAGCACAAGCCGTACGACCGACACGTATACAAAATCCAGCCGAAGCAACCCAATACTCCGCGACCGACTCGTACGCCGCATATGAAACCTAGCTGACATACAGCGGGAACGAGTCGGACAAGATCGCACCAGACAACTGCAGCGTCCTACTCGGACACAAGAACGACTCCTACATGCACCAAAAACACCAAGGAAATTTTTTAAAAAAAAGGGCCAAACAAGCAACCACAAAGCCAATAAATACAGGGAGGGAAAAAAAAATGGAACAAGGACACACCTCCAACTCCACCTACATAAAGGCCACAAATCCCTACCATGATCCTTTGCAAATTCCACTGACCTTCCAGCACAGAACACCATCACACAGCAACCACAGACACACTCACAGCCCATACATCACACAAGCCACACACCATTACCACACCTACAAATAGCACCCTCACACACACCCAGCTAAACCTACACTCACACCCCCCCACCTGCACACACACATCAATCACCACCACCACCCATCACCATGCCCCCAAAGAAGAATCATAAGTTCACAGACAGTGAATTGGAAGTCATGGTAGATGAGATCCTCAGGGTAGAGCCACAGTTGTTTGGTACATTGGTACAACAGACCCCCATGTCGCAGAAAACCAAGATGTGGGTGAGGATTGTCGACAGGGTGAACGCACAATCGCCATGTCTGCGCACAAAGGAAGACATCCAGAACAGGTGGTATGATGTGCGCAGGAGGGTCCGGGACCTACTCAAAAAGGACTACTTCCTCAGCCAGCACACCGGCAGTGGCCCTCCTGAAAAACCAGTATACCTCAGGCCCTGGGAGGAGAAGGTGCGGGCCATCCTACCACCAGTGAGCGTATACGGACTAACAGACATCCCAGAGCCTGGTGAGTACACAACTAAAATACACAATATGGTGTGACAACACACACACATCACAGTCAAGGGGATAGGCAAACCATGCACCCTTAGCAAATACACAGCAACCAAAAGATATTCATCCCAAGATGTGAATGCTAGTCAGACAAACACAATACCTGCCATCTCATAGTGATATGTAACTGTGTCATGACATGTACAAACCTAACAACAAATACAGCAAGGCAGTGGCACAAATAGAACCAACAAACACTCCCAGATATTTACCCACCACAAGAACACCACCTCACAGGGAAGCTCACTGAAAGGAAGGAATTCTGTGTATGCTGGTCAAGTCAGTGTAGCCAATAGCATGATGGGAGTGGTAGTCACAGATATTGGTCACACCCACAATTGGCCCATCAACACCACTCTGAACCATGCTCACATCACAGGGAGTGGAAAACAACTGACAAGATGGCTGACACTGGGTACTGCTGTGGGGAGCACAAGGCCCTGATGGGAACTGGGCACCAACAAACAACAGGACCACACTGTCAGCCATCTTGCCATTGCTGTCACACTCACACACAGTGAAGTCCACTCAAAAGGAAGGAAGGATGGGCATGCTGGGAAGGGGGGTGGAGGCAATAGCATGATGGGAGTTGTTGGCACAGATATTGGTCAGCCTCACAATTGGCCCATCAACACCACTCTGAACCATGCTCACATCACAGGGAGTGGAAAACAACTGACAAGATGGCTGACACTGGGTACTGCTGGGGGGAGCACAAGGCCCTGATGGGAACTGTGCAACAACCAACAGCAGGACACCACTGACTGACATCCTGAAAGACAACTTGCACTCCCTGCAATGGAAGCACGTTCCATGGTGGGATAACTGGCTGGGTGGGAAGGAGGACTCACAGCACTGACCATAGTTACAAGCACCTCCCCTCACACACCCCCTCAAAACTAACTCCACATAACCCACCTGGGAGAATGCAATGCCTCACATCCTAACTGAAGATCCCACAAAGAACCACCACCCTGGGTTATGCTGTGTGAAGCACAGGGACACTCTTGGGACTTGTAGCCAAACAACTGCCAGGACAACACTCCCAGCCATCCTGTCAGCACAGGCACCCCACCCCACAGGGAAGCAGGGTCAAAAGGAAGGAAGGATGGGCATGCTGGGAAGGGGGTGGAGGCAATAGCATGATGGGAGTTGTAGGCACAGATATTGGTCAGCCTCACAATTGGCCCATCAACACCACTCTGAACCATGCTCACATCACAGGGAGTGGAAAACAACTGACAAGATGGCTGACACTGGGTACTGCTGGGGGAGCACAAGGCCCTGCTGGGAACTGTGCAACAACCAACAGCAGGACACCACTGACTGACATCCTGAAAGACAACTTGCACTCCCTGCAATGGAAGCACGTTCCATGGTGGGATATCTGGCTGGGTGGGAAGGAGGACTCACAGCACTGACCATAGTTACAAGCACCTCCCCTCACACACCCCCTCAACACTAACTCCACATAACCCACCTGGGAGAATGCAATGCCTCACATCCTAACTGAAGATCCCACAAAGAACCACCACCCTGGGTTATGCTGTGTGAAGCACAGGGACACTCTTGGGACTTGTAGCCAAACAACTGCCAGGACAACACTCCCAGCCATCCTGTCAGCACAGGCACCCCACCCCACAGGGAAGCAGAGTCAAAAGGAAGGAAGGATGGGCATGCTGGGAAGGGGGTGGAGGCAATAGCATGATGGGAGTTGTAGGCACAGATATTGGTCAGCCTCACAATTGGCCCATCAACACCACTCTGAACCATGCTCACATCACAGGGAGTGGAAAAGGACTGACAAGATGGCTGACACTGGGTACTGCTGGGGGGAGCACAAGGCCCTGCTGGGAACTTTGCAATAACCAACAGCAGGACACCACTGACTGACATCCTGAAAGACAACTTGCACTCCCTGCAATGGAAGCACGCTTCATGGTGGGATAACTGGGCTGGGGGGAGAAGGAGGCCCGGATGGCAGGCAAATACCACCAATGCTGGTCAAGCACACACCTCAACATTCACATTGACATGCCACAGGTTGGCAGGACAATGTGCTACACCAATATCACTCTCTGACTGTCACAATTTAGGAGAATGCAATGTCCAGGCCCACATCCAGAGGTACAGTCACAACTGTCAGGTGTTTGAACAATTGATGCCAGTAGAAACATAACATACAATCAGTGTCTCTCCCCAAAACAGGTGATGATGGGGACACAGCAGCAGACGAGGAGGAGTCCCTGTCCCAGGCTCCGGTGAACACTGAGCTCACTGGTGTGGATCAGCCTCTGCACTCCTCGGATGGCGAAGAACCAGCTGGACCCTCCGGTGTGAGTCATCATGCAGCACCAGCAGGACCAACATCTGCACCCCCTGCACCCACCCCTCCAACAACTGCCAACACACAGGCCACTCCTGCCAACACGGACAGACCAAGGAACACAGATGACAACAGCGCAGGGACCCAGACCCAAACTGGAGCTGGTGACAACGAGCCCAGGAACCACACCCAAGTGGGCCCACGGTCACCTGTGCGTGCCACCGCAGGTCCTGCACGTGTCGCCAGGGGTGGTGGGAGGGGTGGTAGACATAGGTCGCTCTTTGCAGAGGGGTCTGGACTGCATGATGACCCACAACTGGCACGCATTGCGGATGCGTACCAGACTAGCACCGGAGAGGTCAGCCAGGTAGTGGGGATCCTCAAGGACATACAACAGCAGCAGGCTGCCCATCATGCCCGTTTGGACTCCCACATGTCTGTGTCGAGACACACATGTCACATGTCGAGACACACATGTCACATGTCGAGACACACATGTCTGGCATGGAGTCCAAGTGGGACACATTGGAACAACTGACAGCGGTGCATAGGGACATACTGACATGCCTCCACCAGATCAGCACCAACATGGCCTCACCTCCCTGTGTACCCACAACATCTGCTGCTGAAACAACTGCAAATGCCACAGGGAGGGAGGAGGACTCTGGCAGAGAGTCCCCTGCACCGCCGCAGCCTGCACCTGAGGGTCCCCCCCCAAGAAGAGGGGCCGTCCGAGGAGGACAAACTGAGAGGCCGATGGCCATCTACATCCCCCAGGAAGCCAACACCTGTTCTGGAACTTTTCCTCTGTGTGCAAACTGCACGCCCTGTCGAAGCCAACCCAACTCTCCCACATGACATGGGGAGCTATAGTTGGCCAAATTCATCAGATGACTGTGGACTTTACTCTGGACATTTTAGCTACCAAGACTTCCGAATCACATGGGAACTTTGTATTCCAATTTCTATGTACAGCACCCACCATCCTGTGCACCATCCTCACACCTGTATGTAAATAAACTCACAAATACACCATATCTGCCTCTGTTGTGATTCCAACGTGCTCTCTGTCATGGAGATGGTGATCAGAAAAATGACACTGTGCATGCTAACTGCTACAGCAAGTCCAACACCGTCATGTCACTCATGGCGACGTGACACATATGAGGGAGACACACCACTAGGGCCACACAACACATACACACCAGGGCCATCAGACTCATCACCTATACTGATGTCGCAACTAAATACAGTGGAATGCACAGACACGCCACCTATTCACAGTCTGTGTCAACTAGACTACAGGTGCAGTAAGCAAATGTCAGTCAGATGTGTGACTACAGACAATGCACATCCCAAAGTGAAGCACAGGTTTATTACACATTTGCAACATGTTGTTTCCACTACAAATGCTAGCTAATCCAACCTGGCTGTGGCCACAAAGTCAAAAAGTGCAGAAGATAGAAAGTCCAGGGGTGTGTGGCACATCACCTGTAGGGAAACGACTGCTTCCACCTTGGAAGTTGAATCATGGATTCGTGGGATCCAAGTTGATCAAACAACTCCGGCAGCACCCTGTGAAGGACAGACATGACACACAGTCAAAACCACTAAAGAACAGCACAGAACGGCAATACTCATGTCTAATACATGTCACGAGATAACTACACAAAACCAAGTTAGCATGTCAACACTGTTGGGCAGTACAGACCACCTGCAAGGACACATCGCTGCACGCATCCAGTCAAGTAGCACATGGCCACACTCAAACAGCACCAGAGCACCACACACACATATCATGCAAACTCAAATCATTGACATTACAACGCTCTGGAGACTCACATTCAGCTGAAGAAGTTGGTGATGAGCTGGGTGCGGACATCACCATCATCATCATCATCTTCACTGGCATCGTGACCCAGGCCAGGATCTTCCACAGGTGGCGGACGTTGGTCATCGTCATCCAGGATGAGAGGCAACTCCTTCCGCACTGCCAGGTTGTGTAGCATGCAGCAGACGATGACAATCTTGCACACCTTTGCTGGGGCATATGGGAGGGCCCCTCCTGTCTTGTCCAGGCAGCGGAAGCGGCTCTTCAGGAGTCCAAAGGTCCGCTCAATCACCCTCCTCGTCCGACCATGTGCCTCATTGTAGCGCATCTGGGCTGGTGTCACAGGGTTCCTGAGGGGTGTCAGCAACCACGGCATGTTGGGGTATCCCGAGTCACCTACAAACAGACAATTGCACATTAGCCGATTTGAAAATGTGTGCGGAAAACAACATAGCAGAACACACACAATGCTACAAAGTCAGTACACACCAACAAGCCAGGCACGCTGGTTTGGCATCTGTGACATCATCCTCGGGATGCGACTACTCCTCATCACGTAGGCATCGTGTGCCGAACCGGGGAAACGGGCACACACATGTGTGATGGTCATATCTGTAAGACATACCACCAGAGCATTGATAGAATGGTAATGTTTACGGTTGCGGTATGCCTGCTCATGTGCCTGTGGTGGTATCAAAGACACATGTGTCCCATCAATGGAGCCAATTACATGTGGCATCCTCCCCAGGGCATAGAAGTCACTCTTGACGTCAGTGAGTCATTGACGTGTTGGGAAATAGATGTAGTGGTTCAGGTATCTCAACATTGCCCCCAAAACATCGCGTAGCACACGGCTGAACATAGTCGGTGACATCCCACCGGCAGTCGCCACAGTGTGTTGAAAGGTACCGGTGGCAAAGAAGTGTAGGGCTGCCATCACCTTCACCTTGGGGGTCAGCGCTGTAGGATACGGACGGCCAGGCTGCAAATGTGGGTCCAACCGCACTGCCAAATCCTCAATCATCTGCCTGATGAAGCGGTACCGTCAGATGCTGTCACGTTACACCATCGTTGCCAGGTCTAGGAATGGTCGATGGACAGCAGGAGCCCTGCAGTGCATAGGTGAAGAAAGCAAGATTGTCAGTCACCCCACCTATATGCCGTTCACCATACTCAATTTCACATGATACATCATTAACAAACACAAGTACTTGATGTGTGTGTCGTCCTGTTTGGACATATATGGCACCTACATGGACATCATCTAACATCTCTGTTCAACAAGTGTTGACAACAGGTTCCAGGGTGTGCTATGGGAAACCATTAGGCTGTGTCACAGTACCCATTTACTGCTCTCACGTTCCACACACATACCACAGTGACATGTCTGGACAGATGCTCCACAGGCATCACAGCTCATTGACAGGTAGATTCCCAGGGACCCTGTCTTGCCACATGGACACTGGCATGACATGGCGTATCATGTACACGTCAGAAAAACAAACATGACACCCACAGGTAGTGGCCCCTGTAGCCTCTGCAGGACAGACATGGACTTCTGTGACACACACACACACAACATCAAAGTTCATGCACAAACCACGTGGATGTGGAGACTGTCTCCCATTGTGCACATGGAGTCAGAGACAGGTGAAACACAACATGCACACAGACTGCGGAGGTACATCACCATTGTGGCAATGGGCCACCCTGTGACGTACATGCCTTACCTGAGCCTGGGGGTATGTGACATGTCATACACATACACAACCTGGAAATGTGACCATGACACATGCTCCAAAATGAAAAGTTGCACACCACAGTGGTCAGGTGCACAACACACAAAGGACCCTGTCCCCATGAACCCGTGCACAGCCTGGGTGTGTCTGCCCCCAAGTGTCACCCCAAAAACCACATGTTCACCCACATACACAGATACGGTTATGTTGCCACACATGCCTTAGATACAGTGTGGACTGGGTGTGGTATTGTAGGTGTGCCCCTGAGTCCCTGGAAAGTATATGTGGCTGGCATAGGTTCACCAGTGACCAGCATGGTGACATATGCGTGTGACCTGTCCAGGGACGCGTTGTAGAGCAATGGACCGATCGGTGTGCCCAGCCGGCCCATTGCATATGATGTGTGCGGGTACGCGTTGTATCCCGGGTACGCGTTGAACAGCAATGGACCGATCGGTGTGCCCGGTCGGCCCATTGCATATGATGTGAGCGGGTACGCGTTGTATCCCGGGTACGCGTTGTAGAGCAATGGACCGATCGGTGTGCCTGGCCGGCCCATTGCATATGATGTGTGCGGGTACGCGTTGTATCCCGGGTACGCGTTGAACAGCAATGGACCGATCGGTGTGCCCGGTCGGCCCATTACATATGATGTGTGCGGGTACGCATTGAACAGCAATGGACCGATCGGTGTGCCCGGTCGGCCCATTGCATATGATGTGTGCGGGTACGCGTTGTATCCCGGGTACGCATTGAACAGCAATGGACCGATCGGTGTGCCCGGTCGGCCCATTACATATGATGTGTGCGGGTACGCGTTGAACAGCAATGGACCGATCGGTGTGCCCGGTCTGCCCATTGCATATGATGTGTGCGGGTACGCGTTGTATCCCGGGTACGCGTTGAACAGCAATGGACCGATCTGTGTGCCCGGTCGGCCCATTGCATATGATGTGAGCGGGTACGCGTTGAACAGCAATGGACCGATCGGTGTGCCCGGTCGGCCCATTGCATATGATGTGTGCGGGTACGCGTTGTATCCCGGGTACGCGTTGAACAAAGTGGACCGAACGGTGCGCACACATTGGCTGGGGCCTGGCATGGCAACGGACGCGTTTTCAAAGCTCCAACGAGTCTGATACAGTGAATTCAGTTGGCCAGCCACAACAATGTTGCAAAATCATGGGTGTCATGAAGTTGAAGATTTGAAGGATGCTGTGGGCGTGTATTAGTGCTGCTATTCCATGGATTGGTCAGATTCAGAAGATGCAAACGACTTGGACCTATCACTTTGGACACATGGGACAGTATCTGCCTCTGCAGCACACATATAATGCTGGCTGTTCCCCTGAGAGCTCACTTGCCTGCACTACATGCTCCAGGACGACATCTGCCACCAACACTGCTGCTGTTCATGCATCCTCTGGCTCCTGCAATGGCACGTACTGTGGAGAGAGCCCCAGCCTTCAGCCTTGAGGAGAACCAGGCCCTGCTGGACAGCCTCCTTCCACAGTACAGCAAGCTGTATGGGAAACCAGGGAAGCAGGTGAGCGTGCTGTCCACTGCCTCACTAATTGTGCATGTTGTCTGACTAGCAGGACTTTCAGTGTGCACACCACTGGCTAGCATGCCCACTGAGTAGTTGTCACACCCCAAAGTGTGTAGTTACATGCACTGAACTGGTACAGTGCAGTAACAGTGCATTCCAACTAGGTTTACTTCCCATGCAATGATACCATGTAGTGACTGCTGGCAAACTGTTCATAGCCATTGTTGCACTGCCTGTGTACATCATATTCCCCTGTGATTGAGACATGTATATCCAACTGTGTGATGGACGTATATGTTGCATGTGTAGTAATGGCCTTTTCACTTTGTCATCCTCACAGGTTGATGCCCACCAGAAGCAGGACATCTGGCTGACCATCGCCCGGAAAGTAAGATCCGTGGGGGTCTACAGGCGCAGGATCCGCAACTGCCAGAAGAGGTGGCAGGACCTTCGTGGCTGGACCCGGAGGATTGCAAGGGTCCAGCTGAAGCTGTCGCCTCCTCGCAGGAGGGGCGGACACCGGACCCTGACCCCCCACATGCTCCGGATCCTGGCGGTGGTCTTCCCTGACCTGGATGGGCAGCTGAAGGACAGACAGCAGCAAGGAGGGGGTGAGTCCATGACTGCACTGTGCACTTTGTCTGACATGCTATGTGCCCTCCTCTGGCCTGGTTAAACTTCCACAGTACATCAGTCATGTGGTCCAGGACCCATGTCCCTCATTTGTGACATGCCCACTTCTCCTCTGATACGCATATGTGTGGCCCTTATAGTCAGGAAATTGTGTCATTTGGGGACTGTGTCATTGCATTTTGCTTTGCTGAAGGTGGGGACAGCATTTGTTCCCGTGACTATGTTGTGCGATTCATGGGTGGGTCAATTGCTTACACAATGCCTAAGTTCTGCCATGTAATCTGGGTGTAACTTTGATATGTGGTCCGCTTGCTGCTCTGACTCACCACATGTCCCTGGGGAATTTGGCACACACCCATGCTGCTGGTGGGAACAATGTTTGGGCCTCAGGAGTATGTGTATCCAGTGTGTCACACATGCTTAGCCACCTGCCTACTGTCCAGGACTCATCCCTCTTACAGGTGGAGCTGGACAGTCATGCCTACTCCAGGGCATGCAATACACTCTGTACTCCCACTCCCGTGTATCATCTGGCATGTTGGGATCAGTGAAATGTACCCTCAGGTGTCTGCCTCTGTCTCATTGTGCTGTGTCGTCGTTGTCAGGACTACTGGTATGTTTATCGGTTAGGGCTCAGCATGCCATCGGAGATGTGACCATGATAGACAATACTTCTGTGACTTATAGGTGTCTGATCACTTGACTGTGCACACAGGTGTGTGCGACTGTGACTTTCAGGCAGCTGTATTGTCATTCACAGCACACTGTGAGGTGCTCATGTTCAGAGAGTTGTGTTTCATGTCCCCCATATGTCAAGTTGGTATGACGTGGACAAATATTAGTACAGATGATGTGGTATTTGGGGGATGGACATGTGCACTTGTCAGTCACATGACTTGCATTCCCCATGCCCTCGGATTGTGACACAGTGCAGACTGTTGTTGGCTGGCTGCCATGGCCATGTGACTTGAGACAGTAATGTATGACTTTGCACGCCTTCCTGTGTCATGGCATTAAACTTCCTGAGACTGATCCTGCAGGGGAGTGACATGTGCAACATGCACCCCATTGTGGCATTGACTATCCGGACATGAGTGCATCATGGTGTCTGGTGCTGGTATGCATCACATGCATTTCTATTTAGACTCTGGCCATCCCTTTATCCGGACACCTACACTGACTCAGTGGCAAGAGATGTGATGTGTGCATGTTCACATACTTCACCGTGTTCCCTGCAATGTCCAACAACTGTGTAGGTGGTGCATGTGTCCACACTGGGGTCTTACCATCAGACAGGCACCAGACAGATGGGTGCAAGGGCAGGAGGGGTGTGAGTCCCATGGTTGACCATCAGACTGACAATTGGCTTCCCCGAATCTGTGTGAGGACTTTAGGCAATGTTCAACTAAGGATGCCAGGGCTTGGTCTGTAATGTGCTGTACTTACTGTGGTGTGTGCGGTCAGTGCAGGTGACTGATGTTTGTCTGTTTCCCTAATTGTTTGCAGATACATCCACGGCCACAGGAGGGGACAGCTCCACGGACCAGGAGGAGCAGCGGAGCCAGACTGGGTCAGCATCGGATGAGTGGTCAGAGGGACCCAGTGGCACGGAGGGCGAGGGGAGCCACACCGAGGAGTCCTCAGCACCATCCACCTCAGCTGAGGACCACAGCAGCTCAGAGGATGACTCCCTTGTGGAGGCGGGTCTCAGCAGCCACCAAAGGCCAGCTAGTCTGTCTGACCCCGCCACTACCACCACCACCACCACCGCCCTCCCATTGGCTCCCATTCCTGAGGTCCGTGGAGGCTCCCGTACTCGGGAGCGTGTCTCCTTCGTGCCAGGCACCGCACCCCCTGCCCCTGTGTCCCCTGCTGCCCTGAGTGAGGAGTCTGTGTACCACCTTCGGAAGCTCCATGTAGGGCAGACAGCAATGCTGAGTGTCCTCCATGCACACACCACTCTGTTGACACAGCTGGTGTCGTTCATGGAGGGCATCTCGACGGGTATGTCTGCCCTACAGAGGAGCAATAAGTCCATGGACTCCTCCCTGACGGCAGCAGTGTCCCTCCTCCAACAGTCCCTCACCCCTCCCACCTCTGCCCCATCCACACTTCCTGCCCCCTACCTGTCCAAAGCACATGCACACCTGCACAGTCACCCAAACACACAGACACGAGCAGCACAGACACACCCAAGAGAAAGGCAAGACGTGCACACAAGCATCCTCAGGGGACTGATACCACAGACACAGGGGATGGGGAACACACACACACACACAGGCAACCACAGTCACTCCGCAATCCTCAAGATCCTCTCCCTCCAAGACCCCTTCCCTTGCCTCACCTGCAACCCCACCTGATTAGCAGCTCTTCCTCTGTGACCTCGGCCTCTTCCCCTCCCATCCCGCTGATCCAGCATACCGGGGGAAGAGGAAGTCCACCCACACAGAGGGGAGTGCCCCTTGCCCCCGGACACCCTCCCCCAGGTGCAGGCAGAGTGAGCCCACCACCCGCAAGTCCCCCCGGTCCCGGAAGAGCAAGACCCCGCCACCGCCCTGCAAGTCAACCACCCAGTCTCTCACCTCCATCCCCCAGGCCACTACTCCACAGGTTCCACCGCCACACTCTGCCCCAGGTTCACCCACACACTGATACCATATCCCCAAACTGCTTAGGCCCTCCCCCCCTGCCACTTGCTCTTCCACCCCAAAACCAGACGCTCTGCCTGTTTGTGCCACTGGTGTGGAGACCGTGTCCCCCCTCTGTCCTGCCCAGCTCTTCTGCCCCCCTCCACTACCTTGGAGTCATGCACTGCGGTGGAGTCCACAACAACCCCGTCTGACTCGGGCACTGCATTGGGGACCCAGTCCACTCCATCTGACCAGCCCACTGCAGTGGTTGCAGCACCAACACCATCTGACTTGAGCCCTGCGGTGGTGCCAGCCCCCCCTGAGTCAGACACCTCCACTGCAGTTGCCGGTGACACTCCTGCACCCACCTCCCCTTCACTGCCTCCTTCTGGCATCCCCTGATCATGTCCCTGCGGTGCCTGGCCTGCCCCTCGTATGCCCCTCCAAGGGGGATGTCCCCTGTCCGTACCTGTGCAGGCAAGCAATTGTTGACAAGTTGTCACACATCACCCTGTTGGGACTGTATATTTGGACTGGCCATTGGCCTTAGTTTATTTTGGACTTTTGATTTGAGTTGCACACTTGCTGAATAAAGCCTCTTTTTGTTTACTTGTGGTTAATCTTTGGAGGTACATGATGTAGATGTGTTGAATCATGCATTTGCTGTTGTAATAGTGTTCAGATCAGGTAAATGAAGTTTTGCTGTGATGGGCTCCATGTGGTCCATGGGATATGTGTCCTAATCTAGTCTGGATCTATAGCATCCTTTGCTGCAGTCTGAGGGTGTAATGTTCAGCATTTGACAAAGGGATGTACGTTTAGCATTTGTAGATTACCATCTTTGTCCTACACTGATGCACATCTGGTGGGCTTACCACTGTCCAATGTTCCTAGTACCCTGACTGTGTGCCCGTCTCCAATGGACATGCAGTTTAGCACATCAAATTTGGAGGACTCATCTGTGTACACAGTGCAAGTTGCTTGACACGTGTCTTGGGTGTATGCAGATGACTGACGTGACACTCCCGTGCCCAGGCTGATATGAGCAGATCCTTCAGTGTGTTGTAGTTGTTGACTCACTGACCGAGTGTTCTGCTGACATGTTTGAGTCGTGCACAGACAAGGTTTGGCACAGCTGACCTTCCACAGGAGTGGAGTGCCCTCATGGCAGTGCGTGATTCCGTGGTGTAGGCTGTGCCCATGTTGTGTGTTGTGTAGGCATGTCTGTGCGTGTTCCCTTCTCCTTTTCCTACACAGGCTGTGTCCCTACGGATGTTCCTGTTTGTGATGCTTGCTGAGTTGTTCTGTGTTCATCCAGCATCTTGGACCTGGTTACTCCGGGATGTGGGTGCATGGCATACTAATGTTCATGAGGTTGTCATCCCTAGTTGTCTTTGTTGTCAGGGCTGGGGATGTGGGCAAACGCAGATGGGACACAGTCAGGATTCCTCTTGGCACTTGTTGGTTACACGAGTAATGTGATTTTCTGTTTGTGTATGCTTTCAGTGATTGTGACACGTTGTGTGTGTGACTGCTGCCACTCCTCAGGGTCAGAGCTGCAATGTTGGGAGTTGTCTATGTGTGTCCTTTGTGGGTCAGCTTGGCTTCTTCATTGGTGTGTGACTATGGCCAGGATCCCATTGTTTGGGGTGGATTTCACGTCATGCCCATGTACGGCATACTGTGCAGTGTGTCAGACATTCACAAGTATTGTTGACTGGCCATGTGTGATGTGTTTCTGCACCTTATTTCCCCCCACCACCCCTGGGATTGTCATGGGTGCATGTGCAATGTCACCTGTCCATGTGAGCTTCACTGCTGCACATTGGTGGAGTTCAAGGTGTGTGGCGTTGAGTGTGTGCAAATGTGAGTTGTTGCACGGCTGGGGCACTACCTCCATATTTTCCTTGGCTGGCAAGCCATGCTGAGTGCTTTGTGCTTGTATAGGTGTGATGGTAGTTTGTTGCTCCGGACACATGGCTGTGGTTCACAGTGTGGATAACATCTACCTTTGTCATCACAGTGTGATTGTAATGCAGGCTAGTGTCACCACAATGTGGGGTCCCTGGGGGAGTGCTGTGGTGGTTCTGTCTCTTGCTGTGTTTGTTGCTGTTCCTACAAGCTTGTGTGACATGTGTAATTTGGGCTCCCTCTCATCTCACAATGCCTGTTTGCCCACATAGGGGAATCCAATCCATGAGTTACTTTTCTATGTGACTGTGTTGACATCTGTGTATTAGTGAATCTGGCTTCCTCATGTGTTGTGTGTTTGCCTGGGGACACTGGCACACAACCCCCCTCACCTGTTGTGTATGATGTGCAGTGTGAGTCTGCCTGTTTGTGTTTGTGCATTTGCACTACTGCATTGGCATATCTTTAGTTTGCCATTGGCTGTATGTTGTTTGGTGGCTTTCCCCTGCTGGCCCTGGGACTGCTAGGTCATCAGTCAGCACATTGATCATGGTTAGTATGTCCCATTGCTGCCATGGTATGGTATTTGTTCACCTGACATCTGCAGTCTCCACAGGATATCTACATTTGTGTGTCCATTGGTGCAGATATGTGGGTCTGCATTAGGCTGCTCACTTCTGTCATTGTGTTATTTGTGAATGTAGACAATGTGGGCCCCCATGGCTGATGTTTGTGTGCACATGGCCAGAACGATGTGTCATTGGCACTGCACTGCTTGCCTCACACAATCTATGTTGCTATGGGACACAAGCACTACAATGCCACTGTAGTGTTTGGTGTTGTGTGGCCAGGAATAATCCCTGCAGTTTTGTTTCTGCAGCTTTTACCAGGACTACACTTATCTTTTGGGCACTGTGGTGATGGGGCTTTGGGCCCCATTGCCACACTGTTCAAAAGGTGCTTCAGCTATGGAGCACACACTTACCTTTTGGGCACTGTGGTGATGGGGCTTTGGGCCCCATTGCCACACTGTTCACAAAGTGCTTCAGCTATGGAGCACACACTTACCTTTTGGGCACTGTGGTGATGGGGCTTTGGGCCCCATTGCCACACTGTTCAAAAAGTGCTTCAGCTATGGAGCACACACTTACCTTTTGGGCACTGTGGTGATGGGGCTTTGGGCCCCATTGCCACACTGTTCACAAAGTGCTTCAGCTATGGAGCACGCACTTACCTTTTGGGCACTGTGGTGATGGGGCTTTGGGTCACATTGCCACACTGTTCAAAAGGTGCTTCAGCTATGGAGCACGCACTTACCTTTTGGGCACTGTGGTGATGGGGCTTTGGGCCCCATTGCCACACTGTTCACAAAGTGCTTCAGCTATGGAGCACGCACTTACCTTTTGGGCACTGTGGTGATGGGGCTTTGGGCCACATTGCCACAGTGGTCATGGTGTGCTTGCATTGTGTAGGCCACACACACAATTATGTGTGACACATGTGTTAGGGGGTCACATTGTATGTTCAATGTCATGTTCAGTGTTGTATGCATTTGACACAGACCACACATGCTTGTCATGGTGTTGGGGGTGGGATGTAATTTACAGGCAGTCCTTATGTGGGAGTATGCTAGTTGTGTCATGCATTACCCGTCCTATGAGTAGGGGTGGTTGTAGTGACAGGCATCCAGCCCCCATGGGTAGGGGTGGTAGTAGTGATAGGCATCCAGCCCCCCATGAGTGGGGAGGGTAGTAGTGGTAGGGCATCCAGCCCCCATTAGTGGGGATGGTAGTAGTGACAGCCATCCAGCCCCCATGGGTAGGGGTGGTAGTAGTGGTAGGCATCTAGCACCCCTGGGTAGGGTTGGTAGTAGTGACAGGCATCCAGCCCCCCATGGGTGGGGATGGTAGTAGTGGTAGGCATCCAGCCCCCATTAGTGGGGATGGTAGTAGTGACAGCCACCCAGCCCCCCATGGGTAGGGGTGGTAGTAGTGGTAGGCATCTAGCACCCCCTGGGTAGGGGTGGTAGTAGTGGTAGGCATCTAGCACCCCCTGGGTAGGGGTGGTAGTAGTGGTAGGCATCTAGCACCCCCTGGGTAGGGGTGGTAGTAGTGACAGGCATCCAGCCCCCCATGGGTAGGGGTGGTAGTAGTGACAGGCATCCAGCCCCCCATGGGTAGGGGTGGTAGTAGTGACAGGCATCCAGCCCCCATGGGTAGGGGTGGTAGTAGTGGTAGGCATCCAGCCCCCCATGAGTGGGGATGGTAGTAGTGGTAGGCATCCAGCCCCCCATTAGTGGGGATGGTAGTAGTGACAGCCATCCAGCCCCCCATGGGTAGGGGTGGTAGTAGTGGTAGGCATCTAGTACCCCCTGGGTAGGGGTGGTAGTAGTGACAGGCATCCAGCCCCCCATGGGTGGGGATGGTAGTAGTGGTAGGCATCCAGCCCCCCATTAGTGGGGATGGTAGTAGTGACAGGCATCCAGCCCCCCATGGGTAGGGGTGGTAGTAGTGATAGGCATCCAGCCCCCCATGAGTGGGGATGGTAGTAGTGGTAGGCATCCAGCCCCCCATTAGTGGGGATGGTAGTAGTGACAGCCATCCAGCCCCCCATGGGTAGGGGTGGTAGTAGTGGTAGGCATCTAGCACCCCCTGGGTAGGGGTGGTAGTAGTGGTAGGCATCTAGCACCCCCTGAGTAGGGGTGGTAGTAGTGGTAGGCATCCAGCCCCCCATTAGTGGGGATGGTAGTAGTGACAGCCATCCAGCCCCCCATGGGTAGGGGTGGTGGTAGTGGTAGGCATCTAGCACCCCCTGGGTAGGGGTTGTAGTAGTGACAGGCATCCAGCCCCCCCATGGGTAGGGGTGGTAGTAGTGGTAGGCATCTAGCACCCCCTGGGTAGGGGTGGTAGTAGTGGTAGGCATCCAGCCCCCCATGGGTAGGGGTGGTAGTAGTGGTAGGCATCTAGTACCCCCTGGGTAGGGGTGGTAGTAGTGACAGGCATCCAGCCCCCCATGGGTGGGGATGGTAGTAGTGGTAGGCATCCAGCCCCCCATTAGTGGGGATGGTAGTAGTGACAGGCATCCAGTCCCCCATGGGTAGGGGTGGTAGTAGTGATAGGCATCCAGCCCCCCATGAGTGGGGATGGTAGTGGTGGTAGGCATCCAGCCCCCCATTAGTGGGGATGGTAGTAGTGACAGCCATCCAGCCCCCATGGGTAGGGGTGGTAGTAGTGGTAGGCATCTAGCACCCCTGGGTAGGGGTGGTAGTAGTGGTAGGCATCTAGCACCCCTGGGTAGGGGTGGTAGTAGTGGTAGGCATCTAGCACCCCCTGAGTAGGGGTGGTAGTAGTGGTAGGCATCCAGCCCCCCATTAGTGGGGATGGTAGTAGTGACAGCCATCCAGCCCCCCATGGGTAGGGGTGGTGGTAGTGGTAGGCATCTAGCACCCCCTGGGTAGGGGTGGTAGTAGTGACAGGCATCCAGCCCCCCATGGGTAGGGGTGGTAGTAGTGGTAGGCATCTAGCACCCCCTGGGTAGGGGTGGTAGTAGTGGTAGGCATCCAGCCCCCCATGGGTAGGGGTGGTAGTAGTGGTAGGCATCTAGCACCCCCTGGGTAGGGGTGGTAGTAGTGACAGCCATCCAGCCCCCCATGGGTAGGGGTGGTAGTAGTGACAGGCATCCAGCCCCCCATGGGTAGGGGTGGTAGTAGTGATAGGCATCCAGCCCCCCATGAGTGGGGATGGTAGTAGTGGTAGGCATCCAGCCCCCCATTAGTGGGGATGGTAGTAGTGACAGCCATCCAGCCCCCCATGGGTAGGGGTGGTAGTAGTGGTAGGCATCTAGCACCCCCTGGGTAGGGGTGGTAGTAGTGGTAGGCATCTAGCACCCCCTGAGTAGGGGTGGTAGTAGTGGTAGGCATCCAGCCCCCCATTAGTGGGGATGGTAGTAGTGACAGCCATCCAGCCCCCCATGGGTAGGGGTGGTAGTAGTGGTAGGTGTCTAGCACCCCCTGGGTAGGGGTGGTTGTAGTGACAGGCATCCAGCCCCCCATGGGTAGGGGTGGTAGTAGTGGTAGGCATCTAGCACCCCCTGGGTAGGGGTGGTATTAGTGGTTGGCATCCAGGCCCCTATGTGTGTATGTGGCATTGGTGATAGCCATCCCTCCCCTATGGTGCTGCTGTTGCTGGTGTAAGTAATTTCTGCATCCCTATGTGTGTGTGGTATATGTCGGGTACGTGTCGTTTGTTTGTGTTGTGGGTGTTTGACTTACCGTCTGCGCCGTACGCGTCCGTATCGGTCCCGGTAATAGATGTAGAGTATTGGTAGGACCTGCACGATGGGATTCATGGTTGGGTCGTCTCGTTCGTGTTTCTCATGGCTTCGACTCGTGGCTGGCTTGTTCGTCTCGTCGCCGTGGATCGTCTTGTGGCGCGAATCGCAGCTTATGTGCAGCTCTCCCGTGCGTAGCGACGGGTTCGGCGCGTACGGAAGAGGCATCGTACTAGTCCGGCCAGAAGGTGCTGTGTATTTTGTTCCGTGCGACTCGATTCGGCGTTTACGGATCCGGCTCGTGCGGGGAACAGGAGCTAGAATGGGTAAGTACGGCTCGCTCAGAATCTGGGCTGTTATGCGCATCGTACTTGTTCATTCGGTAGAGTGTTCGAGTCGGTCGGGAAACACGCGTTCGGCTGGTATTTTTTCCGGACGAATACTGTTAGGTGCGCTTCCGGCCGACATCGGAATCAACCCCTCAGTGTGGTGGTAGGTCCAAGCTCTGCTGGTCAACAGGAGTTGTTCCAAAGTTTGGTGTGTCTACCGAAGATCAGGACTTCCGTTTTGTCTGTGTTGAGTTTAAGACAGTTGTCTCTCATCCATGTCGCAACGTTCTTCATGCTGTTGTGGAAGTTGGTCTTCGTCAGGGTGGGGTTCGCTGAGAGTGAGAGACCAATCTCTCCTCTCCAACAAAGCCCACGAGCATGCGCAGTAGGCCAAAGTGACAACTTCTTACTGTAATAAGTCTGCAATAGTGCAGAAGAATGCAGAATGGAGGCGTTGCTTTCGTAATACAATCCTCACAGAAACACGTCTGTGCTCTGCAAATGTCAGAAGATCCTTGCACAGTTTAGGGGCTAGTGGGAAAAGTTACACGAGACATAGAGATGCGATGTGCAAAGACCCCAAAAGTGAAACAATTCCTATGCATCCCAGGGAATTTGGTATACCTTCCAATGGTGGCATATTTGTATTACTAAAGCATGGAGACAAACCCCTGAGCAGTTGCAGCACATCCCAAAATTATCTACCTGAATACTAATACTGGGGCTGAAATCAGCCACTTTTTAAGCCTATGACAAAAATTGTAAAGTTTTCTATGATAAACGAAACTTTAGTCAGGGCCAAATAAAAGGTCTAAAGATACGGTATGGCTGTATCATTGAAATAGAATACCGAAAGGTGTGCAAGCGCTACTGTCTTTAAATGGCGGCATCGAGGAGCTCCTCTGTGCCAGCAGTGTTACTAGCATTGAAATAGCTCCATTCAAATGACTAGCAAGACCAAATTACAGAACATCTCTCTCGTGATGTGTCACTTCTCAGCCTCATTATTTTGGCATCAGATTGCACCAGGGTTTTCCAAGAGAAGGTGATGACAGCTATTTTCTGTTTGCTGAAGGAAAATACAAATACAAATTCAGTGGCTTATTACTGACATTATCGATTTGTGATAAATGGGAGCCTGCACTCCCTGCACATGCCTGTGTCTAATTCCCTTTATGCAGTCAAGTTGTGAAGTCTCTACTCACCTGTAACCGCACGAGGCAGCTGCTAAACTGTAACAACTTATTACAGTTGAGTTCTGTCCTCACAATGCCTGCTGAAAGAGCTGCCAGCATAGTAACAGCTACAGTTTAAACAAGGAAGTTGAACTGGGTTTCCTTCTTCTGATATCTTTTTCTAAAAAGAAAAAGTTATCAGCAGAAAACGGATATTGATGGCAAGATGTTTATTTGTTTTCCATAATATAGGGCACTGCATGAATGGTTGAATCTCTGCATGCTTCTGCACCATCTGAGCCACAGCGATTCTAACCTGACTTCATTAAATCGATTCTAATATTTGTTTGCTGCAAAAATTACTAAGGGCTTTTTGGAGTGTTTAATTTTGTAGGACAGATTCTGCTTTATTATTCTTGTCTGCAATGAACATAAAAAGAGCAAGGAACCAAGGATTTAAACAGTTTGTGTCAAGATTGAAGGCATGTATTACAAGGAATAAGGTACCCCCTTGGGGTACATTCTAAGGATATTGCAAGTCACCCCGGACTTCCATGACCTTCTAAAGATACTCGGCCTTCAGCCTCGTTCCTCCATAATGGTCATGGAACTCCTCGGCAGGGAATACTTTATCCCATATTTCTTATGACATGTCAGGGGTACTTCAACTCATATATGTTCTGGTAACAGCATTTTATCAAAAATAAATTGTTTTTTAAAGCGTGTCATACTGTTTTTTTTCTAAGTACTGAAAATAACAGCTTTAAGAATCACCCGATTGATAAGTACTCAACTTATCAACATCAGATGCATAGAATACTGGGTTGGCCCTGCCACGATTCCTACTCACTCATGGCTTGCAGCGCGCACTGGTGGGCTTATTTATGAGAGCCCTGCATCACTTTTGCCCCATGTAAAGTGGTACATGCGTGACGCAGGGCTCTCATTTCGATTTATGAAGCCAGGCAAAGCCGACCTGCGTGGTTTTGAGTGGCCTCATAAATCATGAGTAGGGCGACGCAGCGCAAATGCTGCGCCACCTCACTCTGCGCCCCGGAGGTGTTCCTTGGGCGTTGCAGTGGGTTTTCCCACGCAACACCCATGGAATTTGATGCTGCCCCAGGTTTACAAAGTGTCGTAAACCTGGGGAAGCGCCAAATCCGTACGCCTCATGAGGTGAGGAATAACAAGGAGAAATATGTTTATTTCTCCTTGTTTTTTCCTCTTTCTATGTGTGCTGCATCCTGAAGCATGCATAGAAAGAGGAAAACGTCTCTTAGAATTGTTTTTGTGCAGGAAGGTGCCTCTCCCTGCACACAAACAATCCTGAATGCAACAGAGGCATCCTTGCACCATGGTGCACGGGTGCGTACGTTGGCGGCTGGCTGCCGAAACTGCGCCAGCGCAGGGAGAAAGGACCGTATTGCTTAAATACAGTGCCTTCCTGCTCTTTCACTTTGGCGTAGGGCAGCGCAGCAATGTGACTTGCTGCGCTGCCCTACGCCAAAGTCCCATAAATGAGGGCCTAGATGTCATCAAGGGGCAGTGAACCCAATGGCCGCCTGGACAGACTCCTACTCACTGTCCGTTCCTAGCAGCTTTATTTCACTCCTTGTGTTGGTGGTGCTCTTACAAGGCACTGTTTATGTTATGTTTTTTTGTCTTACCAACCTGGCACCCACCCCATACGTTTGTTGTGTCATCCCCTCTGTCCTGTTCCAGCTGACACTTTCATTTCTTTCTTGTAGGTGCCGCCTCGGATACCATCTTTACATAATCACCGCTCTCTGGGCTCAGATCCTATCTACAGCCTGTTTATGTTCCAACATAATTATGGCTTTGAAAAAACATGTTTGGTTCTTGCCTGCAGTACATGTCCCGGGTCCTTTGGTGACCCTGATGTTATGACTGCCTCGCCTGCTCAGGCACCTGCGAATATGTAGCGCCGCATGAATGAAAGCCAAGTCCAGCCCTGTGACGCAGGCCGCTGTCTGATGTCTGCAGGGGCGGCCATCTCCTGTACTAAAACATGCGCCTTATAGCGCGACACCTATGGCAGTCTGGGCGCTCTACGAATAAACAAAGAAGTACAAAGTTGTGTTATGTTACACCGAACCTTTTTGTTCCTTTCTGTGACACTCCACGAATAAGTTGTCATATTATTTTAACATGGCTACCAAGTGGGCATGTGCCACGTGAGGAGTCTTCAACCAGTTCAGGCTCTCTAGACAGCAAGCCATGGCATTTTTTTAATATATTTTTTATAAACATTTTATTAAGTAAGCCATTGCATTTTGTTTTTGTTATTTTATATTTTTTTAATAAAAATTTTATTAAGTAAGCAATTGCATTTTGTTAGTTGCAATTTTGCTTTTTACATTGTAAACATAAACACAAAAATCCAGGGATGGAACCCGGGCCGGGTAAGGCGAAGCCGGACCCAAAAGGGGCCCGGGACAAACGCCGTCCGGAGGCGGGAGGCCCCCCCTGCACATTTGCATAGCCCACCAAGGGGGGGGGGACCAGGATTGGTCACCCCGGGGCAAGCTCGGGACCCCTCTAATCTGGGGACGAGCAGACAAGTAGCGAGGGGGGATAAGTAAGGGCACCAGGCCCGAGAAAGGCACAAACCCCCCTCACAGAAGGACAAGGAGAATCCCACCCACCCACACCGGAAAGAAGCGGGCGTCGCAGCCGCAAGGGTAGAGGGGAAGTGGAAAGTACACAAGAAAGGTAGAAAAAAGAGATAAATCACTAAAGGTAGAGGGAAGGCTCACACAGTGTCCTTGGGATGCCTCACGGCAGGGGCACTGAGGGAGCGAAGGGCAGCAGACCGCCATAGAGGGAGCTAGATGGAAGGACTCAGCCTCAGAGTAGATGCTCAAACAAGGTCCTTGGGATGCCACACGGCAGGGACCCCTGGGAGCAGGGAGGGCCCATGAAGGGGCCCAGGGCAGGCGAGACGGCACTTGCAGCCCGGGCAGGTCCTGACGGACACCTTCCAAGTCGGTAGCAAGTTGAAGCCTAAACCCATGAAGTGGAGGCCCAGACAGGTGGCCCCCCCCCCTCTCCCTAGATATCGATTTGGCTGGGACCACATAATGACCAAAACGTATGAAGGAATTGCAAAGACAATGTAATGTGTTAACATGGATATTAAAAGGACAATTGGAATGACCATGAATTTTGCAATATGTGTAACCATGTGATGTTAAATAAACTGCAACCTTTTATGGCACCAAAGCACTTTGTCATTGGTGTGATTTGAATGGATGATGGACGCAGTTTAGAAGCAGGGGAGGGGGGGGGACTCGCCTCCTGGGAGGGGTTGTAAAATTGGCTAACTAGCCAGAACCGGCTCTATGTGGCGCACTTGACATTCAATCACTTAGCATCTATATGTCAGTGGGATGCCAGCTAATCACTCTGCATAAGTCACCTGGTTCAGTATATCGCCACAATCTGGCCCTGGTCCTCAAAGCCCTAAGATTCAAAGTTGGAAATCTGCTCCTCTGAGATGACTCCTACGTTAGGAACAGATTTCCAATTTTGAAAGGTTTTGGAAAGGATCCCAACAATTGTAGATTTCCAATGTGTAAAATGTACACATGCGCATTTTCCACTGTTGGAGAATTCTGTGTGCATATATGTGGCACAAGTGCTTCCAGTTACTTTCATGTGCATGGAACATCCTTCCTTGTGTAGTAACCCCTTTCCCATAGGCATAGACATACTTCATCAAAATGCCTGGGGAAGCGGAAGTGACATCACATAACTTACCTTTGACCCAAAGGCATCACAGGAAGTGACATCATATGATCTGACACCGAATCCCTCCCAGGAAGTGATCTCACATGACCTTAATCTCAATAAGATCACAATAACTGATATTGCTGAAAATAAGGGACTCATAAGTGTGCAGTAATATAATAACACAATGTATTACCCTAGATAAATAACCATTTTATATACGACTTACATTTTAAACAGTGTACTGATGTGATAGGAACATTGCACATTTCTATTTTTTTACTGTACAAAAATAATGTGTGTTTTGGAAGAGCAAAATCCCAAAATAACGCTGGGAAGCGACTCCTCAAACTCCTGATTTAGGGTTCCTTTAATATAAGAATAAAATGTACTGGAGCGTTAGAGAAAGAAGCACAAAAAGATTTTAAAAACGTTATTGGTTTTGTCCATCTGTATTTCTTTATGTAGACCAATGTGAACAAAGTTACTGGCATAAGTTGTTCCTTAACATTGTTAATGCGTTTTGGTTAGTGTCGCTTGTAAGGCATTAATAACCTACAGCACATGGGGGGGTGTTTGTATTTAAACACATATTTTCCCATATGTTCACAATAATAAAAACATTTTATTCAGCAGACTATACACTGCACTGCTGTATACTTATTTGTTTTAAATGGAATGCCTTGGTTCACAGATGAAGCTGAAGAAAGTAAACGGTGCACATCACAGCACTGATAGAGCGAAATGTTCTTGTGAATTGTAGGGGTGCATCATAATCACTGATAGGCCGCACCCACATGTATTCAGACATATACTCGTATATTCAGTTGTGTATTCATGCATGTTTAGTAAAGAATGAATAGTTCGCTGAGACAAAGTGAACTCAGGAGTATAATGGTGTTAGGATAACGATGTAATGTAATGCTTATTGAATTGTGTGAACATAATGCATAGAGGAATTAGTTCGTGTGTGTTATGTAATTGCAGTAGTTTAAACGTGCACCATATTAAAGTTGCACATGTAATTCATTGTTTGTATAAGAATAGTAATGAAAATGCTTATAGGGAAATGTAAGATGTGGGTTTAAAAGTCATGTGTAAAGGCCTGACCACATATATGCTAAGGGGAAGGCCTGGTTTATTTTATGTTAGCTTAGGTTGTAGGCCGAGAAAAGTTTCTCTTGGTAAGGCTCTCTGGGCACAAACGGTAGATTTAATTTGCACAGTAGAAGGTTTCTGTTGAAAGTATCTTTCGTTGCAGGTGCAAGGACACATGTCTCGTTAGTAAGACTAACTCTTTGTTTTCGAAAGCTAGAGAGAGGGGAGGCATGGTACGGGGAGTGAAATGGAATTTAGGGATGATACTTTCAGCGGAGAAGGTGCCTGGGACTCAAGGTCATCGCAACCGTCCAGGATGAAGTAACCGTTTCGATGGAAAAGCACAAGAAAGAAGACCTGGCCAAGGAGGCGTGACAAAGGCGTGTACAATTGTATTGTGGTTTTGTATTAGGGATAGTGCCCTGAGGGAGGAGGCCAGAGAAGAGGTAGGGGAGACCAGAGAGAAGGACAGAGCTGAGCTTAGGTATTATGTGATTGCACTTCTTAGGAAGTCTTCACAGCTGACACCTTTTATTCTTTCTTGCCTGGGAAAATCGTTATGCAGGGATGTCACTTAGCGTTAGTGTAGGGACAGCAATTGATTTTAAGCTTGTTTAGTCCAATGAAGAGCAACTTAGAAATTGGAGCAATCATAGTCTGGTTGATCCTTCTCGAACTTTCTATTCTCTTTATCCTGAGTCGGATGAGATTCCTGCGTAGATTATTATTTGTATTAGTGCCCATTTATTTCTTTAACCTCGTGTTGAGGTGCTTGCACGTTCAGTTATTTTTGGCGATAATAAATTCTCAAACTTGAATTCGGAGTCAGTGGTCCTTTCAGACAAAATGAATGCTGATATATAACCAGATGAGATTCTCTCCTTTACACTATTCAACAGGTAAAAAGATCTTGGCGACCAGAGGGTTCTTATAGATAATTAGATAAGAATCGGCGTTATCAGTTGGTAGCAGAGTAGGATGGTTACCTTTGATGGTAAGGGGAGATCTAGAGCAAGATAGGAGATTAAGTTGCCCCATAGAGCTCGAGTGACGCAGATCCAGAGGACCGCGGGAGAAGGATGTCGGAGGTCGTGGAAAACTGACGGAGAGTGACGGTGCGGCGGAAGTAGCAGTTCGTAGTAGAGTGAGTATGAAAAGAGTGATGTTTGGTAGATTGCGGTGTTTTATTGTTGTGTGATGTCTTGCGGAGTTGGAAAGAGAGTTGTATGATTGAGAAACGGACCGTGAGCGCGCGCGGGACCGGGAGATTTATTGTGGTGTAGAATACACCCAGAGTGAGAACGTTGACCAGAGGTTGTGGGGGTCACGAGACGTCATTGACAGACCCACTGAAGATAGGGAACACATGTGTGAGTGTGTGAATAACCAACGCAGGTCGTAGGTTATTGTGTGCAGAACATCGAGTGATTGAATCCTATCGAGTGTGTTAAAGGCGATTGTCCGGTCGTTTCGCGGACAGACGATTGCCAGATTGAGGTCAACAAGCTCAAGAGGCTGATCGGTCATTGGTAAGACCGACGGTCAGAGAGGTAATTGTTCGGTAGGACGGACATTATTTCAGAGTATGATTGGGACAGGTGCGAGCGAGAACGAGTAAATTAGAAAGGAGGGGAACTGCTGCGAGCGGAGGAGAAGTGACGTCAGACAAGTGCCGCGCTGCGATAGGCCGGTTGGTGTGAGCCGCGCTGGTATTGGTGGAGTGAAATCGAGAAGCAAGAGCTGACATTTTGAGTGCAAATACGAAGTTGATTCATCATGAAATGTTTTAAAGCTTTACGGGAACTTTGTAGAGGTGATAGACATGTGGTTGTTCGGGAGGGAGAGGAAGCTCCTCCCGAGGATACACCAGCACATTATATGGCAAAGAATGTAGGATTGCATACTATAATTTGGCTTGAGAATTGGCATAAAATGACAGAAGCAGAAGGAGAATTGTCGTTCCCTCGATATGGTACTTTCAGGATGGAGGTATTGTACCAGCTAAAAAGTGTAATGGCTTCATTACGACCACTACCTAGACCGACACAGTTTGAGGCATTGCATGCGTGGATTAGAGCAGCACACGAAAGGAATAGAGACAAAAGTCAGGAAAGGGTGAAGAAATCGATCAGGGCATTTCAGGATGCAAAGTGGGATGCACTGGAGAAACGGTGGAGGGTGGCAACGGTTGAAGTGGACAAGTTATACCCACTAATAGTACGAGACGGAAAGATTATAAGAATCGATGAAGAGGATAGTGATCTAGATGACAGCTTGTTAGATAGGTTGTTGGCAGAGAGGCCACCACCATTTAATCCAGATTCAGAAGAGGGAAAGACGACCCCAGCAGTAGCAATAGTTGATGAGAGCCAGAACCAGACGAGAGACATGAGAGTGGTGGGAAGGATTTCCACAGGAACGGAGGGGGCAACGGCGTCTATGATAACACAGCCTCATGCGGGGAACACAAGATTACCGGACTCCTTGACAGTACCGGTTACCATAGGCCCTATAGTACCGGTATATGACCCAGACCGAGTGAGAGAAGGGGGCTCCGTACCGACGGGAAGGGAGGAAGGAAACAATGAGAGTGGGAATGGGTTTGGAGTAAGAGTGGTTCATTTCCCAAGACCAATGGAGACAAGTACGCCGTTACCGGCTACTGCGGACTCTTCCTTTAGGCGAGAAGAGGAGAGACCAGAAAGACCGAGGTCTTTGCGGGAATCTAAGTCAGCTTTGAGGGAGTGGACACCAACAGTAACGAACCAAGAGGATAGGATGCAAGGAGATAGGGCACAGAACGTCTCGGAAGACAGACCAAGTTCCGGGAATATGATGGAAGGGAATAGGTCACAAGGACAGAATAGTAACTGTGATGAGCGGAATGGCTTGGGTTGTCGAGACGTACTGAGGAGTGCAGTACAGGCAAGGTTGCTAGACGTAGTGAGGCTGAAAGCAGAGGTAGACGAAATGATCAGTGGGGGTCTGCCTTTGGAAAGGATAGAAATTTATGGATCAGATGAGCTGCTGTTTGTAGCAAAGGATGTGACTCGAAAAGCTAGAATGGCACATGATAGATTGAAGGAATTGGCCAAGAGATATGAGGTAGACCTGAACAAAACTAAAGCGTTGCAGGGACCACATAGATTGCATTACAGTGATCAGGAGCTGGAAGAGAAAAGACTAACAGGATTAAGGACACAAACCAGAGATTTGATTGTAGGAATAAGAATATGGATTTTGTTGGACAAATGGGAAGAAAGGTGGTCCAAGAAGAAACCAGCAAAGAGAGCGGAAGGGGAAACGCCGCCTCCAGGAGGGGGGGCGACGGGTGTTGGAAATTTTCCTTTACGGGAAGTACAGAATGGAGGGTACGTGCATGTGCCGTGGAATAGAGGTGATTTGGCTGCATTTACAAATGATTTTCCTCGGCTGAGGGAAAAACCAGTAGAGTGGTACAAACAGGTTGAGCGGTTTGTGAAAATTTCAAAAGTATTGTGGATTGACTTGAACACTTTGTTTGACATAGTGGTACCAGGAGATTTGTGGACAGCTTGTAAAGTCGCTATTGAGTGGCCGACTTCGGAACCGGATAGAGAGGCGGTTACAAATGGTCCATCACCCCTAGTTATGAAAAAGTATGAGCAGGTGATTACATGGTTGAAACTGAAGATTTCACCTCAGGATATAGATTGGGTTAAGATAGATCGGACTGTACAGGAACCCAAAGAAACGGTGCATGAATATTATGAAAGACTTCTGCAAGCTTTTAAACAGTATAGTGGGTTAGATATCTTGGACCCCAAGGATATGGGACAGTTTGTCTCAAAGTTTGTACTGGGTCTGAGAATGGAAATCAGCCTCATGATACAGCACCATTTGATCTGCTGGCAGAACAAGCCACTAGATGAAATTTTGCGGTATGCGAGATACTGTAGTGATGAGGTGGAATCGAAACATCGAAAGCTAAAAGACAAATTGATGCTTGTCCAGATGCAGACAGCACAGAGTCAGCCTAGTGGAGGGACCTTAGGGAGAAAGCAAGGAAATTTCCAGGGAAACCAGAATGGGCAAGCCATGGGAAAGGGAAAACCAGTAGACCCCAAGACAGGAGTGGACGTGGCCACATTGAAGAAGACCACTGCGTGTCATCTTTGTCGCCAGGTCGGACATTGGAAACGCGAGTGTCCTTTGAACCCAGCTAATCAGTTGCAGGAAGAGGAAGAGGGGGCTCAGGCACCCGCGCAAGAAGTAGTTAGCACAGTGACGAGGCCTAGAACGATGAAAGGGGGGGTTTACAGTTCTCACGCCCAGGTTCCCCAAGCTCCAAGGATTTCACAAGGAACACGAACGTACCAACAGATGCCCCTGTTCGAAGATTACGACGAGAATAGCTTAGACCCTTTATCCTGACGGTGCCTGAGGGGGAGGAAGACTGCACACTTGGAGCGGTCTTGGAGGTAGACCAGAGAGGACCTTTTGTGGAGGCAGAGATTGAGGGTCATCCTGCCACACTTTTGGTTGATACTGGTGCTACCCGGTCTACTGTAAGATCAGCAGTAGTCCCTAACCTACCCCTCTCGGGACAATCAATCCAGGTTTTTGGAGTAGCGAACAAGAGAATAAGCAGCCCATTGACAGAACCGATACTAGTAAAGATAGGTTCCTTCCAAACTAGACATCAGTTTGTAGTGTGTGATACGAGTCCAGTTTGCCTTTTGGGGAGAGATCTGTTGTGCAAGTTGAACTGCACGATTTATTGTACACCACGGGGAGTGGAGGTCCAGACGAGAGATGATGATGCTGACTTTAAAATTACCAATCAGCATCTGTGTATAGATCTGTACCCAATGGTGACTGTGGAAGAACTTCCACCTGATCTGAGAGACGCAGTGTCGTCTGTGGTGTGGGATTTCGCAGGAGACGAAATAGGTCTAATCAGAGGGGTTGAACCAGTGCGGATTGAGGTGAAACAGAATGTTGATTTCCCCAGAACACCTCAATACAACCTGTCGCCAGAAACGATTGCAGGGATAAAACCTGTGATCGAGACTTTCATTGAGAAAGGCATTCTGAAAGAGATCAGAGGTAGTCCCTGTAATTCGCCCATAATGGGACTACAGAAACCGAGCGGGAAATACAGGATCGTGCAAGACCTGCGAAAGGTCAACACGATAGTTGTCCCTTGTTGTCCAGTGGTACCGAATCCTTCAGTAATACTGTTCCAGATCCCATGTGAAGCCGAGTGGTTTACGGTTATCGATTTGTGTCAAGCCTTCTTTTCGATACCGCTCCACGAGGAAAGCCAATTTCTTTTTGCGTTCAGGCTAGAAAATCGCGTGTTAACATGGTGTCGTATCCCTCAAGGGTATACGGAAAGTCCATCGATCTTTAACCAGATCCTGAAGAAGAACCTTGAGAGTCTTGTGTTGCTGCAGAACTCAGTTCTCGTGCAATACATAGATGACTTGCTCATTGCCTCAGAAACAGAAGATGCTTGCAGAATTGACACTGTAGCTCTGTTGAACCACTTAGCAGAGAACGGACATAAGGTGTCCCTCGAACAAGCTGCAGTACTGTTTGAAAGAGGTACAGTACTTGGGACACAGATTGGAAAAAGGCAAGAGGAAGGTGTCACCAGATCGAATAGAGGCAATAATGAGCATGGCAGTACCCACGACACAGAGAGAAGTTAGGATGTTTCTGGGAATGGTTGGCTATTGTCGACAGTGGATTCCTAGTTTCTCCTTGAGAGCAAAGCCTCTGCAGAGGCTTACGCACAAGGATGTGAGTGATCCGGTACCATGGGACGAGGAATGCTTGATATCATTCCTGAAACTGAGAGAGGATTTGTGCAGGGCTCCGGCATTGGGAATGCCTGATTACAACAAGGCCTTTTCATTGTTTTGTTACGAGAGGGAAGGATGTGCATTAGCAGTGCTAGCTCAGAACCATGGAGGTGTCCGTAGACCAGTGGCATATTTTTCAGCTACTTTAGATCCAGTAGCTTCTGCGTTGCCCGGATGTCTAAGATCCGTTGCTGCAACAGGTGTCAGCATTGAAAGATGTGAAAGCATTGTAATGGGACATCCATTGACTGTACATGTGCCACACTCGGTTGAGTTATTGATGACCAGGACCAAGACACAGCACCTAACGAACAATAGGTTAACGAGGTACGAGCAAGTCATACTTGCTGCAGAGAATGTGACTCTGAAAAGGTGCTCTGTCTTGAACCCTGCGACATTGATGCCTACACCGAACACGGATGATGAAGATTGTGCGGACCATGATTGTCTCGATGTGACCGAACTTTGCACCAAACCGAGACCTGACATTGTCGATGAGCCATTGGCCGACCCAGATGAAATTTTCTTTGTCGATGGTTCATGCTTAAGAGACAGTGTGGGGCAATTGAGAGCAGCGTTTGCTGTATGTACCATTTCAGGAGTGGTCGAGGCTGCTTGCCTAGGAGTACGCTCCGCGCGGGTAGCTGAGATCATTGCCTTGACCCGTGCCTGTTTGGCCGCTGATCGAATTCGAATCACGATTTACACAGACAGCCAATATGGGTTTGGCGTGGTGCATGACTTCGGGCAGTTATGGTCTCAGAGGGGATTTTTGACATCATACGGATCACCCATTCGTAATGGAGAATATGTAAGACAATTGTTAGATGCATTACAGCATCCAAAGGAAATTGCTGTGGTAAAGTGCTCAGCCCATGGGAAAGGGGAGGACTTTGTGTCATTGGGAAACAATTATGCGGACGAAGTCGCCCGTTTCTGTGCAGAACAAGGATGCATATTCACAGAAAGAGAGATAGGGGAGAGCCAAGAAGGAACCGAGCTCAGCATAATGTTGACCATGGCAGACACTTGGGAAGAGCTTAAGCGATTGCAGGATGAAGTTTCAAACCAAGAGCGAGAGGGATGGATCAAAGCTGGTTGTGAGAAAGGAGACGTGGATGTGTGGGTATCAAACGATGGGAGAGCCGTGTTGCCTGAGGAATTGCTGAGTCCGATGGCAAGACTGATACATGGACAGGCACACCTGGGTAGAGACGCAATGATGAGAGTGTTTAGACAGACGTGGTATAACCCACGATTCCGAGCCATGGCTGAGACGGTATGTCAGAGGTGCGTGACGTGTCAGCAGATGAATGCTGGAAAGAGAACTGTAGTTACATTGAGTCACATTGGAAGGTCAGGAGGGCCCTTCAATAGAATACAGTTGGACTTTGTGGAGATGCCTAAGTGCAATGGATTGAGGTACATTTTAGTGCTAGTATGTGTATTCTCACGGTGGGTGGAGGCTTACCCCACACGGAGGTGTGACACTCACAGTGGCTAAATTACTGTTGAGGGAGCTCATCCCTAGATTCGGGATCCCGACCTCTTTGGAATCAGATAGAGGAAGGCACTTCCACAGTGAAATCATGAAGTTACTTTGTGCTGCATTGAACATTGACCAGAGACTCCACTGTAGTTACAGACCAGAGGCTTCTGGGATGGTGGAACAAGTTAATGGAACTTTGAAGGCCCGGATGGCAAAAATGTGTTCTTCGACATCCCTGAAATGGCCCGACGCTTTGCCGCTCGTGCTAATGAGCATGCGAAGTGTCCCAGACAGAAAGACCGGGTTGTCCCCCCATGAGATATTAATGGGGAGGGCAATGAGATTGCCAGCAGTACCAGCTACAGCCTTGATAAGCATCACTGATGATTTGATTCTCGATTATTGTAAAGGACTCTCTGATGTGGTCCGTTCTGTACCCCAGCAGGTGCAAGCGGCAGTGGTCCCAGCCTCGAGTGATCTGTGCCACGACTTGTGTCCCGGAGACTGGGTGCTCGTCCGGAAGCACGTGAGGAAGAGTTGCTTGGATGCCCGTTGGCGTGGCCCGTATCAGGTGATACTTATCACGAACACAGCAGTGAAGTGTGGAGGATTGCCGAACTGGGTGCATGCTTCCCATACCCGCAGAGTTCCAGCACCCTTGGAAGAAACAGCTCCTCTCGTAAATGAAAATCCAGCTGATGTGGCAGGGCCACATGGGAGGACAAGTCAAGCTGTAAGGGTCGCTGACACAGCTGGTGGTGCACTAGAGCAAGCTGAAGGGGGTTTCCACAGTTCGAACCCTGACTCAGACACCGAAGACAGAAATGGTGCAGTGGGCGGAGAAGAGTCAGATTCAGCAGAAAGAGGAAGTAGTGCACTGGGTATAGAAGGGGAAAGCAGACAAACGAACAGAAGTGCAGAAAGTTGGCCTGAAAGACAGAGGCGACTGAACTTGAGGTTAGCACCTGAAAGAGACCTTGCTCCAGTGTCCGAAGCATCTGAAACGGAAGCAAGTGACGAAGACCAAGCACAAGACAGTCGGCGAAGGTCAAAGAGAACAAGAGTGCCTTGTCGCAGATACTCTACCCCTGAGTGGACTTACACTGTGTTTGATGCAGGGGGTGGTGAGCACGGGAAGGCTGAGGTCAGTGCAAGTGGTCCGTCGGAGCCCGAATGTGGTGGTGAAGGTGGTGCTGCTGATGCCAGGGCTCGAAATAGAAGGAACACTGACCCTCACGGTTCCGAATCCCCCGCTTCTGAGTGAAGTCCGAAACTTGGTTCTGCATCGACTCGAATTCCCGCCTTTTGGAGTTGAGCCGTTTTCACATGAAGTGCTGATTTTGCGTCTTGAACTTTTGTATCACGTTCTGGTATTGCTCAATGAGGATCTTATAGTGGATCAACTATAAACTGTAAATAAAAGTCCAAAAGAAGAAGATAACCTAGGTCCGAGTGGAAGAAGAATAAATTTAGGGACTTTCCACAGAAGAGGAACGAAAACTAGGGAAGTCTTTTTCTGGACTGTGTAAATAAGATTGTGATCGGAAAGGGAAAGTCCGGAGATTTCATGGTTGCTCGAGCTGGTTAAGCAAGTCACAAATAAAGGACAGAGACTTTTTCAGGGTTCTTTGCGATAACCAAGACTTTTGAGAACTTTCGAAACCATGGAGCCGGGAGATCCCAATCGTAGATCAAAGTGGATTGTAGGCATTCTTATAAGTAGTGTAATAATTTCTATAATCATAGTAGTTGTAGTCTCATACACTGGTTCGCACTTGCAAGAAGTAGAGGAGGTGACAGGGACACCTACACCTATCACACCTAGTCAGAAGGGGGTAGACAGGGCAGCTGATAGAGCTTTGCTATTAGAAGAAAGTCGTAGATTACATGTAGATTTATCTAAAGGTGATTTTAAGTTGAATGCATATGCTAAGTTGTTGTATGAGTATGTTGATGTGATGGATGCGAAAGGTTGTTATGTATGCATGCAGTTGCCTACTTCGGTGGATGAGGGTATTAGGTATCACCATCTTCCACTGACTTATGGTATTTCATGTAGTCTTTTGCTTAGTTTATTTTATGAGAGAGATCAGTTCGAGTATTTCTTTTCCAATTTCGACGCAGTGCTTCCTGAAGTCCCAGCTTACAAGCATTTGAATAAATATGACTATTATAAGACAGAAGACAGACTGAGGAAGTACTTCATACCGAGTTTGGAATTGGATACAGCATTCGCACACAGACACAATCTGACTTGTCTGATGTCGGATGTAGAGAGAAAATTTGTAGATCAGGTTGAGGATAGGTATAGAAAGCTGACTCACTCCCGAGACTTGGGGCATCACAGGACAGATTGGACGGAGGAAGAGCAGTTGCATAAGACCAAGGGAAGCTATGGTCCTATAGCGTTAGATAAGGAGCAGAGGGGTAAGTTGTGTATAAGGCGTTATCAGACTTACTACGAAAAGGTAGCAGTGGGACAGAGTACTTGTGATCACGTTTTCACCATGGCAGATGTGGCAAAAGATTTTCTCCAAGGTCCTGTACAAGTGATACCAACGGTGTATTACGTATGTGGGAAGAATGCTTATGTGAGGTTGCCTGCAAATTGGTATGGAACATGTTATTTGTCAATAATATTTCCAAAGATTTACCATACAGAAGATTTAGATCTTCTAGACGGGGGAGAGCATTCAAGAACGAGAAGAGCTGCAAGTGCAGGAATCGTTGTGGGGGATATCTTTGGAGCTATGATACCCAGTCTGGGAGTAGTCTTGAATGATGTGAAGATCCGGAGGTTAGCGACTGTGGTGGATGAATTTTCGATGAATACAGCAAAGTCGTTGGTGTTGGTGGAAGGAGAGATGTTGTCGATAAGGGGAATGGTTTTGCAGAATCGCCTTGCTTTGGATGTCCTATTGGCAAAAGAGGGCGGAGTCTGTAAAATGTTGAAGGTTCAGGAGTGCTGCACTTATATACCAGACCGTAGCAAGGATCTGGAGAAATATATAAGTAACATCACTACGATCCACACAAAGATAGCGGATTTGACCGAAGAAGGGGCCTGGGAAAAGGTCGGAAAGGGTTTTGGTCAAGTGGGAGGTTGGTTTGCGAACCTAGGAAAGGGATTCCTTGGATACTTTCTGAGACCCCTCCTTATCTTGGTGGGTTGTGTGGTTGGCTTGTGGATCTTGATCAAGGCCTACAAGTGGTATCGAGCAGGCCGAGTCAAGAGAGCTTTGAGGGAAAATGACATGAGGTTGGCAAGACTGCAGGACAGTCAGTATCAAAGGCTCAAGAGCATGGAGAAATTTAGATCAGGGAAGATGGCAACAAGTTCTGTTTAGGTCGGTTCCTTCTCCGAGGGAGTAGAATGAAATGTGATGACAGGAGTCATCAAAGGGGGGAACTGATAGAGCGAAATGTTCTTGTGAATTGTAGGGGTGCATCATAATCACTGATAGGCCGCACCCACATGTATTCAGACATATACTCGTATATTCAGTTGTGTATTCATGCATGTTTAGTAAAGAATGAATAGTTCCCTGAGACAAAGTGAACTCAGCAGTATAATGGTGTTAGGATAACGATGTAATGTAATGCTTATTGAATTGTGTGAACATAATGCCTAGAGGAATTAGTTCGTGTGTGTAATGTAATTGCAGTAGTTTAAACGTGCACCATATTAAAGTTGCACATGTAATTCATTGTTTGTATAAGAATAGTAATGAAAATGCTTATAGGGAAATGTAAGATGTGGGTTTAAAAGTCATGTGTAAAGGCCTGACTACATATATGCTAAGGGGAAGGCCTGGTTTATTTTATGTTAGCTTAGGTTGTAGGCCGAGAAAAGTTTCTCTTGGTAAGGCTCTCTGGGCACAAACGGTAGATTTAATTTGCACAGTAGAAGGTTTCTGTTGAAAGTATCTTTCGTTGCAGGTGCAAGGACACATGTCTCGTTAGTAAGACTAACTCTTTGTTTTCGAAAGCTAGAGAGAGGGGAGGCATGGTACGGGGAGTGAAATGGAATTTAGGGATGATACTTTCAGCGGAGAAGGTGCCTGGGACTCATAGTGATCGCAACCGTCCAGGATGAAGTAACCGTTTCGATGGAAAAGCACAAGAAAGAAGACCTGGCCAAGGAGGCGTGACAAAGGCGTGTACAATTGTATTGTGGTTTTGTATTAGGGATAGTGCCCTGAGGGAGGAGGCCAGAGAAGAGGTAGGGGAGACCAGAGAGAAGGACAGAGCTGAGCTTAGGTATTATGTGATTGCACTTCTTAGGAAGTCTTCACAGCTGACACCTTTTATTCTTTCTTGCCTGGGAAAATCGTTATGCAGGGATGTCACTTAGCGTTAGTGTAGGGACAGCAATTGATTTTAAGCTTGTTTAGTCCAATGAAGAGCAACTTAGAAATTGGAGCAATCATAGTCTGGTTGATCCTTCTCGAACTTTCTATTCTCTTTATCCTGAGTCGGATGAGATTCCTGCGTAGATTATTATTTGTATTAGTGCCCATTTATTTCTTTAACCTCGTGTTGAGGTGCTTGCACGTTCAGTTATTTTTGGCGATAATAAATTCTCAAACTTGAATTCGGAGTCAGTGGTCCTTCCAGACAAAATGAATGCTGATATATAACCAGATGAGATTCTCTCCTTTACACTATTCAATAGGTAAAAAGATCTTGGCGACCAGAGGGTTCTTATAGATAATTAGATAAGAATCGGCGTTATCAGCACCGCACTGTTTACCTTCTGTTCTGTTCTTGGCTTTGCCACCTCTTAGGCCGGGGTCGCAAAGGCAGTGCCGGGGTCGCAAGGGGCAAGCCAGGGGTCGCAGCTACAACCCCTGATGACCCCTAAATGACGTCCATGCTACTAAAATTGGTGTTTCTCTGCCCTTGGTCAGGCTTGCTCCTGCTCTTGAGAGGAGAAAGTTTGTATGCTCGCCAAGGGTGGGACCCTGCCTTGGAGGATGTATGTGGGTACTCACAAACGTATACGCTTTGTAGTGTTCACCTGCATCCTGCAGAGTGCCACACCCAGATGCCTCATACACCTGCATTTAACTCCACATGTATAAACGAGGAAATGCAATTTCTGAATGTACACTTTTTAACTTAAAATTCCATCACCCTTATGTCTGTTAATCAGAATGTGGAATTTCTGTTCGTATAACGTGGTTTGTCTGTACGTACATGTAAGTAAGGCAGACAGCCACCTGTGTGGTTTGGTTCGTGCTCTGAGTAAATGGGCATGGTCCAGTGCTGGAGACATGGAAGGAAAGATCAGACCACCGAAGGACATTATCGCATTGGCTTTATGGCTAGCCGCATGTGTGTATTTATGCGCTATTTATGCAGAGCAAACCTAGGCAAAATGCAGCAGAGCACTGTACAGGATCAAAGACACAGTCAATGTGTGAGAGGAGGGGCAGCTGGTGTGTGGACTGTTACTGCATCATGATGTAGTGGTCTTTGAAGAGGCGTGTCTTCAACTCTTTCCTAAATTGGGGCAGGGTTGTAGCAGTGCTGATGGTTATATGGTCATTAGTCCGTATTCTGTGTGCATAGAAAGAGAAGGCCTGCTGCCTTGTTTTTTCTTTTTTGCACCTCTTTGTCTCCAGTCAGATGGTGTCCTTCCTGCGTGTATGTCTAGAACCACCAGGGATGCTTAGTTTGTCAGCCAGGTGGGCAGGCGTGGCGGTCGTGATGGCTTTGATGATACAGTTGGTTTTGAAGATTGTGCAGGTGGCAAGGGGATCCAGTGGATTTCTAGCAAGAAGTGTTTAATTTGGTCATATTTCTTCAGGCCTTAATGTGGCATGCTGCAGCATGTAGCATGGCCTTAAAGATGCCAGTGTGAAGACTGGGAGGCCGTGTTCCAGGGCATTGCCACCACCCTGATGCAAACGTATATAAGGCTTTAACAGCAGAGCTGAAGTCTGTTTCTGTGAGGAATGCTTTCAGTTTCTTGAAGAGAGAGCCATGCCATGTTTTTTAGGTCTCGCCTAGCGAACGCAGCGCATGCACTGCTTCGCCTTGGCGAGACTATTGTTGTGGGTTTGGTGCGCGAAGGGAGACAAACCATGTGCGCGCACGGACAGTCGATGTGCACGCGCATGGCGTCTCCTCTGCCTCACCGCGCGCTTGTTGGGGAAGGTTGCTGCTTGTTTTTTTAGGTCTCGCCTGCGAATGCAGCGCATGCGCTGCTTCGCCTTGGCGAGATCTATTGTCGTTGCTTCTGTGTCTGGGTTCTGTGGAAGCGGGGTTGGTGTCCGCCCTGTCGGCATTAGGCCCCGCCCACCCTGCATATTTTGCGATGAGCGTTGCTCGGGCTTTTCATTAAGCATTCTCGGCGTTTGTTGGTGTCCACCCTGTTCATTAGGGCCTTTGCGCTTTTCGAGGAATCATTTTTATTTTTAAGTCTTTGTAGGATAAAGTCTAAATGTGCTTCACGGGCGAGGGCAGTGGCCTGCAAACCCTTCTGAAGGAAGTCTGCTTTCATTCAAGGTTGTACTTCGAAGTCTCAGCAGAATTGCACGTGTCATAGAATTATTGGTCCCAGCCCGGTGGGGTCCGTGAGACGCTCCATGTGGTAGAATGACCAGAGATGTTCTAAATGTATTTATCTGCAGCTGTCCTGATTGGTTAAAGTCATGAGGACCATGTACAGCTGTAGTAAATATATGGAATCTAATGTTCAGAACTCTATAGAAGTGTGTTCTCTGGCACGAGGAGAGCGTTTTTCACACTGACCCTTGGATTTCGGGTTTCTCTCCCATTTTAGATTTGCAATTTGCTGGCCTGAACTTTACTGAGTTCTTTGATGTTTGTAGTTTAACTGACCTTTGCAGACTGATCTATTGATTAATACTCGATCTTTACTAATCCAATTGAATTATGTATTTGAATTTCTGAAAATGAAACCCTCAAGGTTTAAGGCCTCTGTGTCATTTTATAGGGCTGAATGAGTTCTTTGTGCTAAAGTGAGCTTGCCATCCATCAGGTTAAAGGAGACAGGTTCAGCTGGGAGCACCGCACTCTGTAAAGGGAATGAATACCACCGTTCCCGGCCCATCAGTCGTGCAAAGGCTGAGAGCCCCAGTGCGACGTCACTTCCAAGGTGCTTATTAAAGATCTGTATCTCGATGGGGAATGTGGGAGAGGAGCTCAAACCCACATATTTTTTTAAAAAAGCCCTGTGTTACTGCACCGGAAACACTTGGTGTGAGAACAACAAAACTAACTTTACAGCCTGGAAAATCCGGCAGGTAAAGTCACCGGGGGAAAGCTGCCCTGTACCCAAGTCACCGTGGGGAAAGCTGCCCTGTACCCAAGTCACTGTGGGAAAAGCTGCCCTGTACCCAAGTCACTGTGGGAAAAGCTGCCCTGTACCCCGACCCCTTCCAGAACCCCTGCTTTTGGAAACCTTCTTCTTAAGCGCTTAGTATCGCAATCTGTACAGGGTGTTTGTAGCTCTCAGGTCACTCATTCCCCAGTAGACTTTAAACATTGGCAAATGCAATAAAACATCTCTCTTGTAACAAACTGATCCCTGCTCGTGAGCTTAACACGCTGGAGGGGCTGGGGACGCTGGGTGCAGCTTGTAGGAACAGGCTGCAGGATGTAGGACTCCTACCCTTAACCCTGCTTCGGTTTCTCCCTACAAAAATCTTGAGGCCGGAGTCACCAGAAACAAGCATTTGCAATGCAATAGGTCTCGCATTTACGCAAGTTTCAGCTATTGGCATTGTAAATGACAATGCCTTTTATTTATGTGTTAAAAACTAAAACAAAAATAAAAGGCATTGTTATTTGCAATGTCAATAGCTGAAACTCGCGTAGAAGCGAGACCTATTGCATTGCAAATGCTTGTTTGGGTGATTTGTTTCTTGAGGATGATAGGTGTCCAAGGTGAATCACAGTGAAAGCTGGGATTCAAATCCATCCAGTTTCATATCTTTGAGCCAGAAATTGACTAGTTGTTACCTCCAGATCTTGATGAGGTGCAGGCAATGTCAGAGGTGTTGGGTGGCTGAAGCAGAGAATAATTTAAAATGTAGTTGTGTGTTGTTGGCTTATTTGTGAATTTTGATGTTCTTGGTAACTAGAGCCCCGAAAGCATCCTTGCAGAGGTTGAAGATGACTTGTGCGGGACAAGACGGAAGCCTTGGGAACGCAGCAGGTGATCAAGATCTTCCGGGACCCAGAAGTGGCAATATGAACGAACTGTGTAAGTTTGACAGATAGGAGGGGAATAAGTGAATGGCATTTCCAGTGAATCCCATTCAGGACTTCAATATATGGATGAAGATGGAGCGTTCGACAATGTCGAAGGCAGCTGAGGGGTCCAGTAATATCAAGAGGCAGGGTTCATCTTTACCTGTGATCATGAGGCCATTGTCTATGACTGTAAGGTAGTTGTGCAGGAGATGGTTGGTGTTTGTTGGGATGGAGAAAGGTCCTCTACATGGCTCTGGAGATCGTGCTCCTCTCCTTAAAAATCCTCATAACAAGATGTAGCCTTTTGACCCTTGCCTCAGCCCACACAACCATCAGGTACGTGCACTGGAGACACATTTTACAAGCAGAAAGAACTAGCAGTGAAGGCAGCAATATGATTCTAGAAGCAGAACAGACCTTTTTACCTATTGCTAGCTAGGGAGGATGGCCTACCAGCCTCTCTTACATTTTTAATTTGTCTGCCAGCCCCTTGAAACTGGATCCTTCGCCTAGCCATGTGGGGCATAGGTGTTGCATATATGTACATTATTTGTGTGTGCAAGGGATGCACGTGGAGCTCTCTTGCCTTTGTGCCCTTCTTGTGTGTTTCTTCTTTAAGCAGTCTTCCAGCGCCACCCCCCATCATGCTCACACTTCATGACAAAGACTCTGGCTGGACCAGTCTGAGTGGAATGAAAGAGGAGAACTGCCTAGAATGGGACTCCAGACTGATAGGTGGAATCCACAACTGTTGTCTGCAGCTTTGGTATAAAGATGGGACAGAAATTTCCAGCCAGTGTACCAAGATTTATTTTTTTGATTCTAGAGTCTCCACATAAGTGGTGACCAAGAAACTCCTTGAGCTCCAGGGTCATTTTCAGGGCTCCTCCACTATAACTGAGATTCCACTTGAAGGGCCATCGACCAATGAGCCTTGACACTTAAGACTTCTTCATCAGGCGTAGTGCAGGCTACCCCGTAGATCACTCTAGTACTGAATTACCATTGGTAGATCCATTTCTATGCCCTCAAAAGATTACAATGCAATGTGCAATGTGTGTTAGTATTAAAGAACTTTTTTTTCAAAATTAAAGTATTATCTGGACAGTGATTTATCAGATGGTTATTAAATGTTGAGTCTCTAAGTCCACACCACCTCCTTGAGTAATCCCAGGACTGCTCGGCGTTGCTCTCTTGAGGGTCAAGAGCTGAAGTGGTGTACCTGGTGCCCAGTTTTGGGTTCAGTAGTAAAGTTTCACGACATCAGCAGTAAAAACAGCTCTGATTGTCACACTCTGAGCTCAGTAACCTCTGTCTACCTATACTCATGAAACATTCCTACAGTGTTGATGTGATGTTGAAGTTGTGCATACACTGCTTTTTTTCATAATCTTGCTAATGAACTGTAGATGAGTGATAGGGCAGTAGTTGATGAGGTCATCAAAGTGTAATACAAGTATTTTCAGGAGTGGGATGGTATGACCGGTCATGAGAGCTTCCGAGAAGATGCCTTAAGTGCGGGAAGCGTTAATGTTGGCAAGTAGAGGTGAGAGAGCATTAACGAAGAATAATTAGATTAAGGATGAGGACAAGACACTATTTTACAGATGGTGGCTTTGAAGGAGGTAAGGATGCCAGCAATGTCTTTGGGACATTGTGGTTTGAAGGATGACCATTGCGGGATGCACCGCCGAGGACTGCGTGTCAGAGGACAAGCAGGTTTGCTGTTGTCTATATGCTGACATATATTCTGTATTTTTTTATTTTTTATTGAAGAAGTGGTTGATGGCATTGCACTTGTCCATGCAGTGGGAGATATTAGGGTCAGGCAGACTGATGCACTGCTTGGTATTTTTGAACAGTTTGCTGCTTCATTAGCTTTGGGTCATGTGATAATTTGTCTGCATGTTGTGCGGAAGGGCTTCAGTAGTCTGAGGCAATCAAGGGTTCTGTTTTTCTTCAATTTTTTTCCTGTCCGTAGGTGGACCATTTTTTGTCAGTGCGGTCTTAGGAGTACCAGGCTGTGAAAGGGTTCAGCTTGCACTTTCGTGTTTTAGATGGAGCATGGGTGTTGACATGGTTTGCCAGAAATGCACTAGTATTTAGAAAGTTTGGATGTCAGGCTTGGAGGTAGCAGGGTGAGGGATTAGTTTGAGTTTTAGGATGTCTATGGAAATGTCTTTGAAGGATCTAAAGGTTTGTTATTCTCTTTTGGATTGACATAAATATGTTAGTTTGGCACAGAAAAGGGTGATATGAAGGGCGAGGTGCACGGTCCGTCTACTGGCATAGGAGGCTTTCATTGGATTGTTGGTGTCATTAAGTGGACAAGGTTCAGGGTGTGGCCTTTGGAGCATGTTGATTGAGGGATATGCTGTACCAGGCTGAATGTGTAGATGAGGTTGAGGAGGTTGTCTCTGTTCTTTTTGTGCTTGAGACACCTATGAGGTTGAAGCCTCCAATGATGGTCATGTGGGCATGTTGGTTGCATGAGGCGCTGAGGAAGTCTGAGAATTCTTCTATGAAGCCCTTGTCTGTCCATGAGGCCAGCAGGTGAGGTGGAAGGTGGCAGACAGAGTTGTGGAGAGTGGGAAGGCGCACGTGAGGAGCTCCATGTATTTGAGTATTGCTTGCTTGCTTGCCTATGGTGAAGGAAAAGGAGGACCTATGAAGTCAAGGCCTCTTCTGTTCTTATGAGCACGGTGCACACGCTGCATGATGTAGTCTGTGGGGAGAAGGATGTGTGGGGCTCTGGGGTGAGACATGTTTCTGTGATGAAGAGTTCATCAAGGTTCTGTTAGGTGATGAGTTCTAAGATGTGTAGAACATGAAGTACTACAGAACGTGCAGTGATGAGCATGAGATGGACTACATTGTGTAGTTTCAGGGTTTGTGGTGGTTAGTGGGATGTGTATGAATTTGGGTCTATGTGTTGGGAGGATTCTGTGTGAATGATTATGTACTCTACATCTGGGTGTGATTGTTGAGATAGGCAGTGCGTGACAATATGAGCTGCCAAGACAAAGCCCATTGTGGCCATAATATACAGAGTTTCTTAAAGACCTTCACTTTCAACATCAAGGCTGGGATTAAAGAGTGATTAAAGAAACTAGTTTCTGACCTGAAGTTAAACATTTAACATCATCTGTTTTATTTTGAAAAACTAGTTAAATGTGTTAAGTTAAGAGTGTGGAAGGTGTGCGCGACCTGAGGATCTGTTGCACACCTCCTGTACACTCTTCTGCAATTCACAAGTGAATAAGAGTTTAACACAGAAATGTGAACTTGGTATACAATTTCAAGCTGCCTGAAAAGGCAAACAATTTTTTATATGCAAAAAATATATCTGTAGAATTCAGAAAGACCAAAGAAATTGCTGAAGATGTGCTGCATTCTGTCTTTAGGCTTGGCAAGGAGAATTACCTGTGCAGCTTGGAATACCATATATATAGTACACAACAATTAGTTTTTTACACATATACTTGAAGGACTCTTCCAGGACAGGTTTTGAAAAGCGATGCTCACCAATAACTCTCTATTCTGACTCGTATAAGGCGCACCGCCATCTTTGCTCTGTACCCTCTGACCACGCTCTTTGCACCCTCAGTTGTACCATGCACATGCTCTACAAGCCTTCCACCATGATATTTAACCCCCCCCCCCCCGGCAGTGCCGTGGACCCCCTTTTGTCGTAGTGATGGCCGTTTTATCTGCCTTCATTGCCCCTCAGCACCAATTTGGTGCAATATGTTGCAGTTTGCAAACGTGGTCCACTTGTTTTTTGCATCTTGGCCTTTTTTGGTCGCAGTGCGGCCCTGCAAAGGAACAAGTTCCCACAAACACAGTGACACGTTGTCAGACTGTGGAGTTTAATTCATCTTGCATTAAGGTTCCCAACAAACAACCTTTGCTGCATGTTTTTACTCCTCAACATACTAAACATTATATATCACAGCAAGCTGCTATCTATGTAGTGCTTTTCATCCAAAGTGCTTACATCAGACTTTTTATATGCAATTATTACACAGTAATTGCAATTAAACTTGCCAAGATTTGAACATGCAATCTGCAGATCACTGCACAGACCTCAACAGCAAGCACTCAACCTGCTGAACTATCTTACTACTGTACAACAGTGCTTGCAAGGGTTAATGCATCCATGACAAGTTTTACTGTACTCACTGCACTTTTATTACACTAACTGCAGCATTTAGTCTCAGTGTGTCAAATTTCATTTCTCCCACTGGCATATCCACTGCGGTCACTGCACACTTTACTCTGTTCTCTGCACAATGTCTTTGAAAGGTCCATACTACAGCAGGTGTCTTTAGCAATAATACATCTCATGTGTCCAACATGAGGATGGGCCTCGCAGGACCTAGGACTAAGGTTTTTAGTGCTTCAGATAAAACAGACTTTTCTATCCTGGAGCGCTCCCATACAAATAGGCAACTTTTCAGGCCTTTTGCAGTCATTTCACAACACCGCTAGGAGGCGCCCAAACGCTGCCGCCGTACAGTGGGCCATATTTATGGCCAAGTCACGTAGTGCAGTGCAGAAAGTCACCTTGCTGCGTGCGTGACAGGGAAGGGGCAGGAATGCGCTGTATTTAAAGCAATACGGCGCATTCCTGCCTTTTCTCCAGCGCTGGTGCCCTTTTGGCTGCCTTGCACCAACTCACAATGGTGCAAGGGTGCCTGTATTGTATGGAGGATTGTTTTTCCTCACTGCACCTCACCTGAGGAAGCGTAGGTTTTTGGCCCATTCCCAGATCTACCACTTCTGGTACAGCTGGAGATGTGTCAAAATCCATGGCTGTTGCGTGGGAACACGCACGCAACGCCCATGGAAACACCTCCTGCAGCGCTGCGTTGCATTACTCGAGATTTATGACGCCACTCAGGGCCACGAAAGGTGGCCTTTCATGGCTTTGATGCAAAGGGGCTCGTAAATCTGCCCCATCCTCTTTTAGAAGCGCTGTTCTTCCCAGGTCCTCTGAGAGGCTGGCCGTGGTCTAATGAAGCGCAGGATTAGGGCCCTCTAACCAGGCTTAAGAGGGCAGCGTATGATTACATGCATGGTTGAATAACGACTCATATGAAACTGTGCCAGGACTCCAGGAATCCAGAGAATGTCCCAGTGACTGGAGGAGGACAGACATCAGGCCACAGAGCCCCCGGGGGCATTGCTATTGATGTAGTGTCAGGCAGACAAAGAGAGCCATGAACCCGTTCCACAACATGGAGCCTGTGTGCTCAGAAGGGCCTTCGCACAAGACCAACCTGCACGCGCATAGGGGCTTCCGGTCCAGAGTGCACGAGCTATGTAGGAGTCTGAGAAGGACAACTGGCTGGGGGGGGTGACATCACAGGAGGGGGCTCAGCAGGTTTATCGTACATATGTACTATAGCCGAGCTCTACTGAGAACCATTTTATGTTACAGGAGCGCCTCTAACAGGACGCTTTCTACATCCGGCTGTGTGTGTGGGGGGTTATGGGTAATTGAGAATGAGCCACAGGAAGCAGGGTATGATGGGGCTGAGGACGGACGTGGCAAGTTGTGGGGGGCAGCACTGCCCTCACAACATGCCCAAACACTGGGGCACATGTCCCACCGTACAATTCATTATTATATTTATTTTAATAAACATTTCATATAAACCTCACTCAAGTACACAAATGGACATCTCACGATACATAATATAATTTGTCAACATTCGGATCCACTAATCCTCGAAACTATTAAACAATGGGCCCAAGGCACCAATAGTTGGGACATCATTTACATACATTAAAAGAACCATCTTGTCCTCCTCACAGAGGTCATCCAGACTTCACACAGAAGCACTAGTGATTAGCTTTATAAAGTTCAGGGCCATTTCATAAAATGTGGAATACTGTTTCTGATGCCTGATTACGTACAACACACACAGCTCGCGCGTCTGTCTGTTCCTAGCTATAGGTTTGAAGACCTGGACACCAATCACTGCACCAAAGCACAAGTCAAGCAGACCCAAGATTGTGAGTCAGGTCATGCATACTTTTATATAGTGAAACTCACAGACAGCTGCCTACTGCATTATTTATTCAAACAAATAGATTTTTAATATTTGATATATAATTCATTTTTATAGGTTTATGTTGGGATGGAACTGTCCACCTGCATGACTCCTTAGAGCGAGCACCCTGCCATGAGGTCCCTTCGCAGTAGCTGTCGGTTTTCAGGGCCTCATTTATGAGGAATTGGCTTAGGGCGGCGCCTCAAAGCTTCTTGCTGTGCTGCCCTACACCAATGTGAAAGGGCAGGAATCCACCTTATTTATGAAATACGGTGGACTCCTACTGTTTCCCCCTGCGCTGACGCACAATTTGCTGCCAAGCGCCAATGTAGGCACCCTTGCACCATGGCGCAAGGGTGTCTCAGTTGCAGGCAGGATTGTTTTTGTGCAGGAAGGGACACCTTCCTGCACAAAAACAATCCGGAGAGGTGTTTTCCTCATTCTATATGTGCTGCAGAAAGCAGCACACATTGAAACAGGAAAAAATGAGGAGACATAAAAATATTTCTCCTCGTTACGCCTGCTCAAGGGAGGCGTAAGGTTTTAGCGCTGCCCTAGTTTTACATGATTCTGTAAATCTGGAGCAGAGTCAAAATCCAAGGGTGCTGCATGGGAAAATCCACAGCAACGCCCATGGAACGCCTCCTTGATGCAGAGTAAGGCAGCGCAGCGACTTGCGCTGCTTTGTCTTACTCCATATCCACGATGCCATGGAAAGCCACGTAGAGTGGCTTTGCGTCGCCTCATAGATATGATTGAGAGGCTTGCACCGCCGGAGAGTCAAAAAAAGTGACACAATGGCGGTTCAGGCCGCTTGTAAATATGGCCCTTCGTTTTTTGCCCCAGAACACACCACAGTCATGCATGTGCGCTGAGGGCCTCAGTATTGGTATGCGACCCAGAGCAGGACTCCGTGGTGTGAGGGTACAACCCATGTGTGCCCATCTTTTATGAGTGTCTACAGTCTTCTCAACAGGCGTAGAAGAACTGACAGTGGTGGCAGTAGGGGACTGCAAAGGTGGGACCAGCAGTTTTACCTGTTGCCCTCAGTTATGTTATGTTAAAAAGGTTTCTAAAGCGCTCGAATACCCATAGGTGTCTTGGCGCTATTTGAATGGCAGTAAAGTGATGGTAGTTAGGTGATGAGAAATGACTAAACACCTAACCATTAAAAAGCCAAGTTTTTATTAGCTTCCTGAAACCCAGCAATGTTGGTGCTGCCTTGATGTTTATAGGTAGACTGTTCCACAGGGCAGGGGCTTCGGTGGTAAAACAACTGCCTCCCCATTTTAATCTCTTGAACCTGGGGCAGTGCACTGTCAAGGTATTTTTAGAACGAAGTTCTCTATTTGGGACATACCATGAAAGAGAATTTTTTAAATAACAAGGACCTACATTGTGCAGGGCTTTGAAAATAAGGCATAATGCCTTGAATTTAATTCGGTTAGATACCGTCAGCCAATGTAGTTCCTTGATAGCCGATGAAACTGGATGGAATTTGGGCAGGTTGAAAACCAGCCTGGCTGCCGCATTTTGCACACTCTGAAGTTTCTTTATATGTTGTTTTTGAAGCTTAGAAAAAAGGCCATTACAGTAGTCCAATTTTGATAAAATTAATAAAGAGACAACTGTTTTTCTGGTGGTTAAAGGAATAAAAGAAAGAATCTTTCTGATAATCCTTAGGGTATTAAAACTGGCCGAGACAACCGAGCTGATATGTTTATTAAAACTTAATTGGTCGTCTACTATTACGCCCAGATTTCTAGCTTTTTGTACAGGAATTGGGAGAGTTCCCATCTCTGTTGGCCAACAAGCCGGGTTCCAAAAAGAGGGGTTATTGCCAAAGAGTATAACCTCGGTTTTCTCAGCATTTAGCTTAAGACAGTGCGTTTCCATCCAGCCACTGACTGCTTTCATACAGTTGTAGAACTGAGAGGTAGTTGTTTCTATGTTATTCGAGGCTGCCACCACAATTTGGGTGTCGTCTGCGTAAGACGTAGGGGAAAAACCGAAAGATCTAATCAGAGGGGCTAGTTCTGAAACGTAAACATTAAAAAGCAGCGGACTCAATGAAGATCCCTGTGGGACACCACAAGGGAGTAAAAAGGAATCAGAGGAAAAATTCTCTAGCCCAACTGAATGGTTTCTGTTAGTCAGAAATGATTGGAGTAAAGCCAAGGCTTTGTCGGCAATGCCCAGTTTACTGAGACGGTTGACAAGGGTGACATGGTCAACCGTATCAAAGGCCACCGACAAATCCAGAAGAATGAGTGCTGCAGAGCCCCCTTATCCAGGATGGTTCTTAACTCATCCGTTGTTTTTATTAGAGCCGTCTCAGTACTATGTTCGGCCCTAAAGCCGAACTGAGAAGGATCCAACAGATGGTTATCCTGAATAAACTTTGATAGTTGAATGTTTAACAGTTTTTCCACCAGTTTGGCTGGAAAAGGTAGCCTGGAGATAGGACGGTAATTGGCTGGGTTGTCCGGGTCTAGATTAGATTTCTTAAAAGTGGTAGAATTGAAGCCATTTTCCAAAGATCAGGAAAGATACCTGTGCTGAACATCCCATTAAAGATGTCTGCTAAAGGTGTTGAAATGGGAGCTGAAATTTGTTTTAATACAGAAGGAGGGCATGGGTCAAATGGTGATCCTGACTTAGTATAATCGATTAACTTTAAAACTTCATCCGAAGTGGTAACTGTAAATTGTTTAAGGTTAGCAAAACAACTAGTATTATCTACATCCAGGGCCTTTATGGAACCTATGCTGGTTGGAAGGTCATTGACGGTGGAAAATTTATTATATATAAGTTCCACTTTGTGACGAAAATGTGAGGCAATTTCCTCACAAAAGGATTGACTGATGTTATTACTTTTCGTCTCGGGAGTTTACTCAGTTTGTTTATGACTAAAAAAGTTCCTTAGCCGAGTTTTTAGAAGCTTCTATTTGCTGAGTGAAAAAAGATGATTTATTTCGGATGATAGCTGCTTTATAGTTAGCCAGGGCCATTTTATATGTTATTTTATCAGCGGGACTGTATTTTAGTCTCCAGGTTCTTTCCAGTTTCCTGCAATTTTGTTTTTGGAGCCGGAGAGCATCCGAGTACCAAGGTGCAGATTTTTTTGTTTATTTTTATTGGTACCTTTTTTTGGAACGGCTTTTGAAATGGCCACTTTAAGCCAGTTGGTGTACGCCTCTGTGGCTTCATTTGGGTCAGGCCACTGAGTAAACGTGGCTTGTCCAAGATGACAGTGAATGAGTGGCCTTTCAGCCTCTGTTATTGTTAAACTTCTTTCAGTTCCTTTCTCCTGGGTCCTTTGCCTCGTCCATGTGGGATACGGTGGGCGGGGGTACATCCTTCTATGGATGAGACAGAGTGGGCATGGAGAAGGCTCTGTGCACGCAGCAGTGCCTCTTGTGTGGCTCCCTTGCTTTCACGATTCCACCGTGATCCTTATACCATTGCGGCCTCGGCATTGCATGCATTGGGTAAGCTCTTAACCCTCAGGGTAGTTAGGCAGAGCGGTCCAAGGCTTACTCAGGGAGGTGGTGTGGAATACAGACTCAGAACTCAATCAAGTATATCACAGCAATTAACAGATTGCAACAAGAGGCTAAAAAACAAACAAAAATGTTAGTTTGAACATATGAATATATTTTGCCCTGAAAATGTCACCAGCATTGGAGCTGTATTTCAGATGGATAGTCAACGCTGTCTTCTGACTAGGGGGCAGATCTACTAACATTTTCCGTGGTGGATGCGCAACTTTTTTGGCTCATGCAAAATCAACAAGGTGATGGATGGAATGCTTGAATTAATCGAAGCCACTGGCAATCGATCGGGCCGCATCCCAATCCATCGTTTTTTGCTCACCATGCCACTTCAGTTTGAACCCAGCCATATGCAAATCAGGCTTGATCCCGCTCCTCATGGGAACAGTCCAGCCTGAACGGCCATGCCAGGTTCTCCCTGAACAGAAACACAAGCAACCTAGGACCTGTTTTGCCCTAGTTATGGCTCTTCAGCCAGGCATGGCTTGGTTCCAGTGGCACAGTGATAATATAGCTCGGTCCAAACTGAGGTGGCATGGTGTGCAAAATAACAATGGATTGGGATGCGGCCCGAATGATTACCGGTGGCTGAGAATAATTCATGCATTCCATCCATCACTGTTTGTATACTTATTGTGTCGCCCTAAGTGGGACGGGTATGCCCTGACGTGGGTCCAGGGCACACTGTGTCACTGGAACCAAGCTGTACCTGACTGAGGAGCCCATAACTAGAGCGAAAACGGTTCTGGGTTGCTTGTGTTCGGGTTCAGGGAGGATCTGGCTTGGCAGTTCGGGCTGACTGTTCCTATTGGAGCAGGTCAAATCTGATTTGCATATAGCCGGGTCCAAACTGAGGTGACATGGTATGCAAAATAATGTTGGATTGCGATGCTGCCCAAGTGATTACCAGTGGCTGAGATTAATTCAAACATTCCATCCATCACTGTTTTGGATACTTTATTGGCACAGGCACAGCACAAACTGGTATTTCTGATTCACAAAGCCATGCGAATCAGATTTGCGTGGTTTTACATGGATTGTCCCCAAAAAGTAAAGCATGAAGTTAGGAGTGCATAGCGCTGCCTTGTGTTACTTTGTGTTAGGGAGCCGTTCCATGGGTGAAGCATGGCCGATCCCATGCATTTACCCATGGATATTGGCACATTCCCAGATTTACTAAAGTTAAGTAAACCTCGGAATGCATCAAATGGCTACACCTCCCTGCAGCAGGTGAAACGAGGAGAAATGTGTTTATTTCTCTTTGTTACTTCCTCTTTCTAAACATGCTGCATTGTGCAGCATGCTTAGAAAGAGGAAAATGCCTTTGAGGATTGTTTTTGTGCAGCACACTGTGCGTCAGCACTTGAAGTCAACAGAACTGCACCCTATTTTAGTTGATAGGGTGCATTTCTCCTGTCTCCCTTTCACGCAACGCAGTACAACGCAGTACAACGCAGTGCTTGCTGCGCTGTGTTGCGTGAACAATTATTAAATCTGCCCCTAGGTTTTGATTGCATGTATCCCACATACACTCTCATTCCCAAAAGCTTGCCTATCTCTGAAATACCTCACCTCTCCCCATTTGACAATACGTCAGGCAGACAGTGGTGCACTTTATATTTTTTGTCAATTTCATTTGACTATTGTCATAGATATATTGTCCCTGATTTAAGGCTGAACATTGCAGGAGGTGTACTCGAGCTTTTCACATCTCCAATTATTACATACATTTTTTTATATTTCGATTTCTACTTTCCTTACTTGCTTCTGTTAAAGAGAGGGAAGGTATGACAGGCTAAAATCAGTTTAAAATGGATAATATTTTTAACGTGTTCAGGCAAGAAGAGATAATGAACTGTGTGTCTTTCTAAAATTGTTTATATTGATGCAATGCTATTACGGTTTTTAAGTTTTTAAAACCTTAAAGAAAAATTTGACATGACTCAAAGGCAGTTAAGCAGTCTTTCAGTTAAGTATTGGAACTGTCTTTTAAAACACAAAAACCAGGTACTGCTGCAAGCTCACTGAATTGCCAGATTCCTCCTTTTTAGGTTGGAGCCTACCAGACAGCACAGCTGACTGGCTTGCAAAGACTTCTTGGGGTCATTCTGAAAGCTTCCCTGGGAATGCATTCCGCCCATTGCTTACCATTGGCTTTGTGGTATGTAACTCATATGTGTTTGCTTTCTATTTGCTGGTTTTATTTATTTTAGGCTGTCCAGAATGTCTTTGTCCCTCCTGTGGAGCATACCCTGTTTACTGTATCCTTCCACAAGTGCTCACTTTATGTAAACAAGCCTTTAAATTTTGAATTTGTCTTCTGAGGGAGCTTGGTGTTTACTTTTCTTTCTCTGACTTCAAAGTGAGAGGATGTATCTGATAATTGGGGATGTGACAGGAAAGGCTTTTTCTAGCACGAAATTTAAATGTCTGTAAATGAACTGCAAATATTTTAGAATATATAAGAATTAGGAAAACACAAGTGAAGCATTTTTTTGGGGTAGTTCTGTAGTGTGGTGGAAACTAATATCTTAATACGATCGAAACATATCACTATACTAGGTAATGCCATTTCCACACATTATTTTTTGTGAACTGTATAGTTTTATTAGTAAAAGTGTATGTCAGTGCAAATGTAATGGTCATTTCATTTGAAGATGTGTTGTCTGTAAAAGCAGTGTGCTACGACATCATGCATACTTCACTCTACGCCACTCCACTCTACAACACTCTACTCTTCTCTATGCCACTCCACACCCCTCCACTCTGTGCCACCCCACTCTATGCTACTGAACTCTATGGCACTTTAAGACACTCCACTCTACGACACTCCACTCTACGACACGCTACTCCACTCTATGTCTCTCTACACCACTTTACTTCTCTCTATGTCACTCGACTCTACAGCATTCTACTCCATTCCACTCTGCGACGCTTTACTCACCCTACTCCACTCTACACTATGTCACTCTACGAAACTCCACTCTACACCCCTCGACTCTATGCCACTCGACTCAATGACACTCTATTCTACTCCACCCTACTCCACGTCACTCTACAACACTCAATGCCTCTCTACGCCGCTCCACACCACTCTGCCACTTAACTTTAGGCCACACTATGCCACTCCACTCTACGCCACTCAACGCCACTCCACGACTTTACTCCACTCTATGGCTCTACTCCACTCTTTGACATTCCACTCTATGACACTCCACTCTACGACACTCTATGCCACTCTATGCTACTCCATGTCTACTCCACTCTACTCCAGTCTACACCACTCCACTCTACGACACTTTATTCCACTCTACGCCACTCCACTCTATTCTTCCGCACTTTACTCCACTCTATGCTATGCCACTCTACGCTCCTCCATTCTTCACCCCTTTGCTCTATGCCTCTCCGCTCTTCACCCCTTTTCTCTACATCAATCTACAACACTCTATTCCACTCTACAACACTCTATTCCACTCTACAACACTCTACACTTTTCCACTCTATGCCCCTCCACTCTACGACACTTTACACCACTCTACTCTACAGCCCTCCACTCCATGCCTCTCTACTCCATGACACTCTACTCCACTCTAGAACACCTTCACTCAACGACACTCCACTCTACAACACTCCACTCTATCAGTGGCGGCTCCTCCGCTGTGGCGGAGGAGCGGCGCCCCGCTGCTTTTAAGCAGTGCAATGTAAAGGAAACATAAAATGATAATAACTTTGAGTTATTATAATTTTATATTTCCGGGCGGGCAGGGCTGCTCTGCTCTCCGAGCAGGGCAGGGGAGGAGTGGTTTGCCCACTCCTAAGTGCACATGACTGTTTGGCCAGCCCTCTCGGGCCGCCCAAAATAGTCATGTGCACTTTCCCTGGTCTCCATGCAGGCTGCATTCCAGCCTGCATGGAGAACTTGCCCAGGCCCCCATTCCCTGGCTGAGCGTCGAACCAGGACGCTCAACCAATCACAATGCTGCATTGCAACGTTGTGTTTGGTATGGGGAGCCTGGGTTCTTACCAATTACAAAGCTGCATTGCAGGGTTGTGATTGGTCAGGGGAGCCTCGCTGTGCTTACTGTTCCTCGAGTCAACACAAGGAGAGCAGGAGCAGAGACGCGGGACCCGGCTGCAAGGTAAGTGTTTTTTTTTTTACATTGCACACAACCCCTCACCCTTGTGCAACCTTCCCCACTATCCCTCCCCACCCCAGCCCCTGCCCCGCCACTCGCGAGCCAAACAGGCCGCCACTGCACTCTATCCCACTCTACTCCACTCCACTCTAAGACACTCCACTCCTCTCTACTCTACTCTACTCCACGACACTCTACACCCATCTCAACTAGACAAGTCCTCTCCACTTTACTCCAATCTACGACATTCCACTCTACTCTACGACACACTACTCCACTCTACTCCACTACTCCACACCACTCTACGACACACTATGCCCCTCCACTCTATGACACTTCAGTCCACTCTTTGCCCCCCACGACACTCCACTCCACACCACTCAACTCTACTCTACTCCACGACACTTCACTCTATGACACTCCACTCCTCACCACTCCACTCTACTCCACTTTCCTCTACAACACTCCATTTCCCACCACTCTCCTCTACAACACTAACTTTTAGCCATGCTGAACAGCAGCCACGCTGGTGTACAACATGGCTAAAACACATTGGTAAAGCCAATAACTCTTGCATGGGCGAGACCTATTGGCTTTACCGATGCCTTTGACTCCAGGGGTAGCGAAGTCAAACAGTGAAGGTTTCTACTTGGGACAGTGTGTGGGGAAGAATGTCTAGTTGAGGCAGCATATATTTCATGCAGTACTGCCAATCAATTCAAGGTGAAACTGTCATTTTGAGTGTGTCCAGCAGCACAAAACACATGACAAGGGGTGAAGCAGGAAGACCATCTTTCATTCGAAAAGGTGGTCAGCTTTCGATTTGGTTGTTGACATTGTGTGATCTTGAGCAGTTTTTTTTTACCATGCCTACCTAGTTGCACAGTCATGAAGTGACACACTTTTTAGTGACAGAATGCTTACAATATAAATGTTCATGTTTCAGAGAATTTGTTTTGGAAACCCTAAGCCTAGATTTACTAAGGGATACACAAACGCCTGCATTAAACTGTGCAATGTTGCACTGTACTCAGGAAGGGGGGGTGATTTTAATTGTGTGTAAATCAACACAGGGCTTTGCTTTGTTTTGCACCAACGCGAGCGCCCGCGCAAAGCACTAGAAATGAACTTCGTAGTGTGTGACACTGTTTGCTATTATCTTTTCTCAACTTCATTAAGGTAACAACCCTTTTAAAAAAAAACTTCCCAAAGAAGCCAAAAGCCACCGGAGCATGTTCCGCGAGACCCTACTTCCAAGCAGAGCTCTGCTCTGCTATGTGCACTGTCAGAAAGAGTCCAGACATGCTGAGGACAGGCAGCACATGGCACAGGGCGCGCCGTGGAAACATCCAACCCGCATCAAACAGGCGTGGACAGAGTGCTGGGAGGGGAGAGTGCGAGAGGAGAGATGCAAACATGTCAGCAATGCACGCGAGGTGACAGAAGAAAGGTGATAGGCGCATTAGGAACCTGCAGTCTCATGGTAGCGTGAGCCTCCTCCCAGGCAGCCCTCAACATGCCAGGCCCAGCTCCTGGATTCAGAGGCCACTGAAGCTCCTATGAGCACAAAACTACCTCCAGGGCTGCCAGCCCTCAACAAGCCAGGCTCAGCTCCTGGGCTCAGGGACCACTGAAGCGCCGAGGAGCACACAGCCAATTCCAGGGCTGCCAGCCCTCAACAAGCCAGGCCCAGCTCCTGGATTCAGGGGCCACTGAAGCATCGAGGAGCACAAAACTACATCCAGGACTTGCAGCCCTCAGCAAGCCAGGCTCAGCTCCTGGAGTCAGGGGCCACTGAAGCGCCTATGAGCACAAAACTACATCCAGGACTTGCAGCCCTCAGCAAGCCAGGCTCAGCTCCTGGAGTCAGGGGCCACTGAAGCTTCTATGAGCACACAGTCAGTCACCTCCAGGACTTGCAGCCCGCAACACGCCAGGCCCACTACCGGATTCAGCAGGGGTCGCTGAAGCTCCTATGAGCACAAAGCTACCTCAAAGGCTGCCAGCCCTCAACAAGCCAGGCCCAGCTCCTGGATTCAGGGACCACTGAAGCTCCTTTGAGCACAAAGCCACCTCCAGGGCTGCGCGCCCTGAGGCCAGGACCAGCTCCTGGATTCAGAGGCTGCTGCTGAAGCTCCTATGAGCACACAGCCACCTCCAGGGCTGCCAGACCCAGCTCCTGGATTAAGGGGCTGCTGAAGCTCCTGAGCACAAAACTACCTCCAGGGCTGCCAGCCCACAACAAGCCAGGCCCAGCTCCTGGGCTCGGGGCCACTGAAGCTCCTATAAGCACAAAGAAACCTCCAGGCTGCCAGGCCTCAAAAAGCCAGACCCAGCTCCTGGGCTCGGGGGCCACTGAAGCTCCTATAAGCACACAGCCACCTCCAGGGCTGCCAGGCCTCAACAAGCCAGGCCCAGCTCCTGGATTCAGGGGCCACTGAAGCTCCTATGAGCACAATGCCACCTCCAGGGCTGCCAGGCCTCAAAAAGCCAGACCCAGCTCCTGGGCTCGGGGGCCACTGAAGCTCCTATGAGCACACAGCCACCTCCAGGGCTGCCAGGCCTCAACAAGCCAGGCCCAGCTCCTGGATTCAGGGGCCACTGAAGCTCCTATGAGCACACAGCCACCTCCAGGGCTGCCAGGCCTCAACAAGCCAGGCCCAGCTCCTGGATTCAGGGGCCACTGAAACTCCTATGAGCACACAGCCACCTCCAGGGCTGCCAGGCCTCAAAAAGCCAGACCCAGCTCCTGGGCTCGGGGGCCACTGAAGCTCCTATGAGCACAAAGAAACCTCCAGTGCTGCCAGGCCTCAACAAGCCAGGCCCAGCTCCTGGATTCAGGGGCCACTGAAGCTCCTATGAGCACACAGCCCACCTCCAGGGCTGCCAGGCCTCAAAAAGCCAGACCCAGCTCCTGGGCTCGGGGGCCACTGAAGCTCTTATGAGCACACAGCCACCTCCAGGGCTGCCAGGCCTCAACAAGTCAGGCCCAGCTCCTGGATTCAGGGGCCACTGAAGCTCCAATGAGCACCCAGCCACCTCCAGGGCTGCCAGGCCTCAAAAAGCCAGACCCAGCTCCTGGGCTCGGGGGCCACTGAAGCTCCTATGAGCACAAAGAAACCTCCAGTGCTGCCAGGCCTCAACAAGTCAGGCTCAGCTCCTGCAGTCAGGGGTAGCTGAAACTCCTATGTGCACAAAGTTACCTCAAAGGCTACCAGCCTTCAACAAACCAGGACTAGCTCCTGGATTAAGAGGCCACTGAAGCTCCTTTCTGCACAAAGCTACCTCCAGGGCTGTGTGCCCTGAGGACAGGACCAGTTCATGGATTCAGAGGCTGCTGCTGAAGCTCCTCGGAGCACACAGCCACCTCCAGGGCTGCCAGACCCAGCTCCTGGATTCAGGGGCCACTGAATCTCCTATGAGCACAAAGCCATGCCAAGGGTTGTTGCATCCATAGGCATGGGACACTGCTTTCCTCCCCTCTATTCATTACCTTCCAAATAGAGTAAGCGAAGTGCAAGTGATGGTTAAATGAATGCATGAATGAAGGCTTTGAAGTGGTTAAAATGGCTCAGTAAGGTAAGTGCTGACTGCTGACATCTGTGTGTAACCTGGAGGTCATGAGTTCGAATCCTAGGCTCTTCCCGGCCCGGCTGCGGGTGGTGGACGCCACTGGCACACACTTTTTCACTGCGCCGCAGGAGGCCTGGCACTGGCTTGAAACACGACGGACGCGATCCAGGCGAAGCTCTGCTGCGAGCCCTGTGGAGTGTGGATCCCCTGCACACTCGATTCCGGTGAGGCCACCTTTGATGCCGACTCTCCGCCTTGAACGGGACAGAGCGGTACAGGCGGTTGCAGTGGTCAGTCAGGGTGAGGTGAGCCCGAGTGCTGCTACCCCTGGCCGACACCTGGGTGGTTCCGAGACTTCTGTCTCTTGTAGTCCGACAGCGAGTTCTGACATCGAACTACCTGTGGTCACTCCGCAGACGGCGGACCTGTTTGGCTGAAAGGACGACGGCTGCTTGCATGAACTGAGCTAATAACCTGGTTTGGGTTTGCTTATTGTTTGTTTTTGGGCCTGCGGTGAGAGAGGGGTTATGTCTATTGTTTATTATTGACCGGTGGCCCCCTTTTGGTGATGTGCAGGAGTGGGGGGGACCTGGCGGGGCCTTGGGTCCTGAGGGATCGGCGCACGTCTCACTGTTGCTGTGTGCACAGTTAACGGTTGTATTAGTTTGGATGGGAACTAGTTTCAGGGAACCTGTCCTGGGGAAGGGGAGTTGGGGGTTTAGAGGGGTATTGGGAGGGGGGAGAATTCGGGACCAAGCATGCCGCTGTAGGAGGTAGGGACAATGGACTACGAACTGCCACCTTATGGGAACCGCCGTAGGTATCCGCTGTTTGTCCTGGAACATTAGGGGGATGCATAATATGACACGTCGCCATAAGGTCCATGCCTATCTTAGGAGGAGAGGGGTACAGATTGCGTTGTTGCAAGAGACACATTTGACCAAGCAGGAGGGTTTAGCTTTACAGCGCAGGTGGCGAGGGCAGGTGTTCTGTACGACATACTCGGCTTACGCACGAGGTGCTCTGATCTGGGTCAGGGCTGGAGTCCCGTTTCAAAGTACTGGCCAACTGGTGGACCCTGAGGGCAGATTTGTAGTAGTGTCAGGGCGCTTAGATGGTAGAGACATAGTGCTGGGGAGCATTTATGCACCTAACACTGACCAGGTATCATTTTTTGCGCATCTCTCAGCTGAAATTGGCCCCTCTGCTGGTGGGATCTGTGCTCTTGGGGGCGACTTTAATTGTATTACTGATGTCCATTTAGATCGGTCACATCCCCCTTAGTGGATGCTCCAGTACACAGACTGGCGGCGGCGCGAAGGATCTGGCAACAGCGTTGGGGGTTAACGGACACGTGGAGGGCCCATCACCCGACTGACAGGGATTACTCTTTCTTCTCCTCATTACATGACCTGCATGTTCGCCTGGACTCAGTCCTTTGCTCTCCGGATGTCCATGGGGGAATGATGCATAGCGAGTATTTGGCCAGAACGTCCTCGGACCATAACCCCTTGCTGGTGCAGTTGCACTGGTCACGGGATCGCCCGGCCATTCCCACATGGCGGCTGCGGCCAGACACATTGGACGACCCAGTGTTTAAGGACATTATAGGGTCGGCCATTGAGGATTACTTTAGGACCAATGCAAATACGGCATCCACTCTGCTTGTGGAATGGGACGCCTTTAAGGCGGTGATCCGAGGGCGCTGTATAGGAGAGATGGTGGGGGTCCGCAAGGTACTGCTGCAAGATGTGGCAGCTGCGGAGCAACACTTGCGTGTGTCAGAGCGAGAGCGCCCAGAGCGCCCAGATACACATGATACGCTGCTCGCGGCCAGGGAGGAGTTCGCGCTTCAGCTCGAGCGCTTGCGTTGCTTTGATTTTAAGGCGTACACAGACAAGATGCACGCGGAGCGGGATAAATCTGGGGCCCTGCTGGCCTGGTTAGCCAATCCGGTGCGTAGAGGGACAGCGATAACGGAACTGCGGGGGCAGGAGGGTGAGGTGGTTTATACTCAGAGAGGAATAAACGACCAATTTTTGCAATTCTACTCCGAGTTATACCGCACCAAGCTGGACCCTGGCCTCCCTGGTGACGAGAGGTTCCTGTCGGATGCGGCTCTCCCTAAGCTTAGCTCTGACGAGGTGATTGCTCTTGGTAGGGACATTGAGGCGGGTGAAATACGCAGCGCCATAAAGCACATGGCCAGGAACAAAACCCCAGGAACTGATGGGCTGCCGGTGGAATTTTATGCGACCTACGCAGACACTCTGGTGCCCTGCCTGGTGGAGCTGTATAACAGAGCGTATCATGAGGGTGTTCTCCCTGTGTCCACCCGTGAGGCCATCATAGTTCCTCTTCTCAAACCGGGCAGGCCTGCGTGGGACCGATCCTCGTATAGGCCTCTCGCGATGCTCAATATGGACTATAAGGTATTGAGTCGGGTGTTGGCAAGCAGGCTAATGCCCCACATGACGACGCTGGTGCACGGAGATCAGGCGGGCTTTATTCCGACCCGGAACACCGCCATGAATATTCGTCGGCTTGTGCGCATCCTGGGGGCTGACACGTATGATAAGGAGGAGGCCTGCATTTTCGCGTTCAATATGGAGAAGGCCTTTGATAGCCTCGAATGGCCCTATCTTACTGGTGCACTGCGGGAGTTTGGGCTCGGGGAGCGGTTCGTCCGATGGACAGCGCTGCTGTACAGTAAATCTACCGCCAGGGTCAGGACGGGGGGCTTAATTTCTGCTACCTGTGAGGTGGCCCGAGGCACGAGGCAGGGATGTCCGCTGTCCCCGTTGTTGTTTGCTCTGGCAATGGAACCAATGGCTGCACATGCCAGGTCGGGCAGTTATTATGCGGGGCTTTTGGTGGCGGAACAGGAGCACCATATTGCGCTATATGCGGACGACTTGCTCATGTTCCTGCCTGACCTTCGGGATGCGCTTCAGGGGGCGAAACAGCTATTGGAGACTTTGGGGAGAGTGTCGGGACTTCGTGTGAATTGGGCCAAGTCGTGCTTGTTTCCTACCAAAGCAGGCGGGCGCGATAGGCAGACTGTGGGGGCGATACCGTGGGAACCTCGTTGCCTCTCCTACCTGGGAACCCGGATTTATCCTGACAGTGCTGATCTGATGGAGGGTAATGTGGGGCAAGCGTTGCGTAGTGCCAAAACTAATTTTGAGTTCTGGGGGTCCCTCCCGCTCTCTGTCGCGGGTAGGGTCGCCTTGGTGAAGATGGTCACCTTACCACGGTTCCTTTATTATTTTGGGACCCTCCCCGTTTGGATACCAACTAGGTTCTTTACACAGCTCAATTCTTTAATCACGGGGTTCCTGTGGGGCACAGGGAGACGGAGAGTCGCGCTGCTCACTATGAAACGGTCCCGGGTGGAGGGGGGCCTTGCGCTGCCAGATCTGGAGGGCTATTATCACGCTGCGCAATTCCAATGGTTTACGCAGTGGGTGGCGGGTCACATTCGACATCCGGAGGCGGTGGGGGGATTTGATCCTAGCTGGCGCCTGCTGTCCTGTGTTCTGCTGCGGGTGCACCCGGGAGGCGAGGCGCTGCCGTCGGACTTGGCCGTGGTGCAGCGGTGCTGAATGCGTATGGCCAGGAAGGTACGGGTCAGGACCCTGTATGCGCCTGAAATCCCACTGACAATGTGTGAGGTATTGCCTCATGGGGGTGACTGGAGCAAACTGCAGTCCTGGGCGGAGCTGGGCATACTCACTTTGGGGGATCTATACGAGGAGGGCAACCTCTTACCGTTTAATGACCTCCTGGAGCGTCATGATCTCCCGCGTGGGGATTTCCTTTTCCATGCGGCCCTGGTCGTGAGGAAACATTGGCGGGGGGGTCAGTTGGAACCGACTACGTCCCTTGCCTGTCAATACGTGGTGATGGCTGCGGGTACTTTTAAAGCGGTGACCTGTCTTTATCGCCGGATTACTCAGGACCTGCGTCAGCCCCTGACGGCGCTGAGGCTTAAGTGGGAGACGGACCTGGGGGAGCCCTTCTCGGACGGAGCATGGGGGGCGGTAGTTGAGAGGCCATGGAGGAGTTCCCGAAATGCGCGCTTCCAGCTCATTCAATTTTATGTCTTACATAGGGCTTACTTAACGCCAAACAAACTGAACGACTATTTTGGGGGGTCGTCTGCCTGCCCTCGTTGTGCTCTAGTGGGGGCGGGGTTCCTGCATATGTTCTGGAGCTGCCCGCAGTTGGAGGACTACTGGCGGAAAACAATGGCTGTCTTAGCGACTGTGACGGAGAGAGAGCTGGCACTGACGCCAGGGGTTTGTCTACTACATGTATATCCCCACACTGCGAAAACCAAGGTCACCAGTAAGTTCATTGACCTGGGATTAGTGCTCGCGAAAAGGGAGCTTACTAGCCGGTGGAAGGCGAGGCAGGGACCTTCTCTTGAGCGGTGGAGACAGGAGCTTGTAAAGTGGGCGGAGAGTGAAGGTAATTGCAGGATGGACATGGCTAGACGGACGGGGAACGAGAACTCAATGGAGCTGGCCAGGGCATGGGTGGCGCTTGTGGAATTGACTAAGCATCCGCCTGGTGCGGAGGAGAGTGTGTTGACTGAGACGGGGGGCGCTCCAGACACCTGATATTGTGAGCCCTAACTGACAGGGAGGGATGTTGCAGCCGCTGGCGGGTCTGCGGGGGATCGCCTCCAGTGTTTCTGCCCTATCAAGGATGCGGATTTGAGTGATGGGGTACCGGGCGGTCCATGGGGAAGACCTGGGAATACCTGGAACCCTTTTAGTTAGTGGCTAGCGGCATGCTTGGGAGGGTGGGTGGGGACCAAAGGGGCTTTGAGGGGTAGTTGGGGAGGGGGTGTTGTTGGGGCTGGGTGCTTTATTCTTTTTGTTTTTTCCTTATGCCTATGATGACCCTGCACTCCGAATGATAATATGCATGGGGTTGCTAGGGATGGTATAATTGCATACAGCGGGGGCTGCGGGAGGACTCAGTAGTGGGGCATGAGGACCCAGGGGAGTCGTTGAGCGGCACCCTAAGGGAGGCTGCAGCTATGTCACTAATAGCACTTGTAATATATTGCTCCCCGAATCATTAATGTATGCTGTCTCTGAAGCTTTTTGTTTGCTTTCTCAGAAAATTAATAAAATTCTGTTTTAAAAAAAAATGAGTTCGAATCCTAGCAGAGCCAACGCCATGTTTCATGTATCTAGGGCCAATAAATGTAATTCTATTCAACAGTAACATACTTTATTTATAGGTTTAGTAAAGGCACATCTGTGTCATTAAATGTTATTTAATAACAGGCTATTTTAAATAGCCCCACATATTATACAGGAAAGTTTGGAGGGTTCTCACCAAAGGCATTTTGGGAGTGGGACAGCTGCCATTTTATGGCAAATGTTCCGCTCTGCCAAATCTGAATTGAGCCCTCAGACATTGATTCTCTAAAAGGGCCGAGGTAGAGAAAACAACTTCACACACC